>CM076579.1:365282064-366695115 GCA_034641835.2 Pinus albicaulis
GTGTTTTGCACATTATGGAGATCAAAATATTGCTCCATCTGTAGTATCCATGTTACAGGATCCTTTCCATCAAACTTCCTCATATCCATTTTTGGAATATGGTGGTTCTTTCCACCAACATTCGAGTTTATGGAATCATGATTAACATTTATTTTGTTCTCCTCAGGAGGTTCTTCTCCTATATTTCCGCCATTAGGAATCATTTCTGGTTTTAAGCTTGTCATCAAGCCTTCCATGTATGCTTTTAGATCATTCTTCATGTCATCCATCTTAGCTTCCATGCCGACTTCCATGCCATCCATCTTAGCTTCAAAACCATTCATCTTAGTTTCCACGCCTTTCTTCAAAACTTCCATTTCATTTTTTGTTGTTCTTTGCGAGAGCGAAATTTGTTGCATTTGCTCTTGTAATTTCGACATGTCATGTTGCCATTCTTCATCTTCATGAGTAATAGTAGAGCCTTCTAAAGGCTTAATGGGTGTTGAATTCTTTTTAGGGGCCATTTCAGACTCCAATATTGATATCTATTCTACAATAGGCTCTTGCAATCAATTCAACTTGATTCTTCAAACAAGACTTATGCAATTCGGAAAAAAAATACACACCTTTTACTAGCTTTGAGGAGCTCGATATTGAAATTGTATTATCTCTGTGCTTGAAAATCTTCGATATTTGAAATTCAGCCCTGTAGTAGCCCTCTGAAGCTTCTTTCAAATGCCACAGGTCTGACCTGAGTTTGATGCTCCAAGACAAAGTTGTGTCCAATCTCCCACAATGACCTAATTCTGGACTGGTTCAGTAGAGCGAACTTGTACGACTTGCCACGTGTCACTGTTTTTTCCTTTGTCTCTGAAATTGATAGCGAAGAAACTACAGGCTGTGTACTTGTGACCACTTTTGACGGCACTCCAATCCAATCTTCAGAGAGAGAGTTATTGAACTTTTCCCACGATCACCTTTTTGAGATGAAATTCAGGAGCCTGAAAAAGCACTACCTTCCACAGATCATATCTCCAAAAATATTGCGAACCAAGTTCTGAAATTTTTTGACGAATTTCCTCAGGCTTTCAGCTTCGCACCATATGAATTTCAGACTCTGAACCTTCGTACAAAAACATTTATAGCGCAAATTCCACGATGACCTGTTTATGAGCCTGAAAAAATACCTAACTTCCACAGATGATATCTCCTCAAATATTGCGAACCAAGATCTGAAATTTTTAGAAAACCTTCCTCAAGATTTCAGCTTCGCACCCTTGAAATTTCCGCTTCTGAAGCTTCGTAGAAAAAAAGTTATAGCGAAAATGCCACGATGACCTGTTTGGAGCAGCGAAACCCTAGAATCCCAAAGCTCTGATACCAAATGTTGTGTAACCAGCTCCAAAGAGAGAAGAAAAGAGATATTCACGCCTTATAAATGAGCCACTTCGAGGGGGCAACCTCCAATACATTACATGAATGAACAATTCTTGGATGATTCAATTTACAAAACCTCCTTTCTATATATAGGAGTCCATGGAGCCATAATGTAATCCTAGTGGGCCACAATGTAATCCTAGCCGACCTAACAATAATAATTTAAGGGCACAATAATAACAAAATGGGGTTACAAGGGTACAATAATAACAATAAGGGGGTTACACTAATAACAATAAGGGACTATACTATTAATATAGGGACCTACCGTGGTGGCTGAGCGGAAGAACAGAATGATCGTGGGTGCTGCACGGGCGATGTTGCATGATCAGGGCCTACCCCTTCACTTGTGGGATGAGGCATGCAATACAGCAGTGTATGTGCAGAACCGTTTTCCTCACAAGGTTCTTGGCATGAGTACACCGGAGGAGGCTTATTCTGGCAAGAGGCCTGATATTTCCCATTTGCGGATCTTTGGTTCTCCTGTCTACATGCATGTGACGAAGGATGCGAGAAGGAAGCTGGATCCAACTGCTGAGGTTGGAATATTTGTGGGGTACACCGATACACCTCACAACTATCGGGTGTATTTTTCAGACAGTCGAAAGACTGTTGTGCGACGGGATATAAAATTTCAGGAGGAGAAAGCCATGCAGTGTTCGCTTGAGAGGGAGCTACACTTGCATGCAGATGAGGAGCTGTTAGTTCCTAAGGAGGAGCTTCCGGATGTGGATCAGCCACAAGAGGAAGTTCGGGAGGTGGAAGAAACCACCCATGCAGCGCCAACCATCAGAGGGAGCATGCGCACTACAGAAGCTGAGCGACTGGCTCGAGATGCAGAGAAGGTTGTAGGACCACCTACAGCACAGCGCAGACAGAGACAGTCACCGGATCGGTACACTGGATACATGGCTCTTATGAGTCAATGTGTCGTGACAGAGCCATCCTCTTTTGAGGAAGCTGTGGAGGAACCCGCATGGGTTGATGCCATGATCGAAGAATATGATTCGATCATCAGGAACAGTGCATGGAAGATTGTCCCAAGACCGGTTGGGAAATCAGTTGTAGGTTCGCGATGGATCTACAAAGTGAAGCAGGCGGCTGACGGGAGTGTGGAGAAGTACAAGGCGAGATTTGTCGCCCGTGGCTTCTCACAGATCGAGGGGATTGACTATGAGGAGACTTTTGCACATGTCGCAAGGTACTCTTCCATACGGACGATCCTTGCTCTCTCAGCGCAGATGGGGTGGCACATTCATCAGATGGATGTGAAGACTGCGTTCCTCAATGAAGTCATTGAGGAGGAGGTGTACATAGAGCAGCCTGAAGGTTTTGAGATCTTCAGCAGTGAGTCGCATGTGTGCCGACTCAAGAGAGCACTGTACGGGCTGAAGCAAGCACCTCGTGCTTGGTACACTCGGATAGACAGCTACTTCACCGGGCTTGGATTCTCCAAGAGTGAGGCGGATCCCAACCTGTACCAGATTGTGGTGGAGGGGAAGCTGTTGATCATCGTACTGTATGTAGATGATCTGATTTTGACTGGCGATGAGCAGTTGATACTTTCATGCAAGGAGGATCTTGCACGAGAGTTTGAGATGAAGGACTTGGGCATCCTTCATTATTTCCCGGGATTGGAGATTTGGCAGCGCAACGGAGGACTGTTTGTTTCTCAGGGCAAGTATGCTCGGGAGATTCTGGAGAGGTTCAACATGCAAGGCTGCAAGCCTGTTGACACTCCTCTTCCCGGTGGTTGGAGGAAGGAGGATGCTACTTCAGCGGAGGTAGTGGATGCCACTGTCTATCGACAGTTGGTGGGGTCGCTTATGTATCTGGTCAATACACGACCCAATATATGCTATGCTGTTAACCAGCTTTCGCAAGCTATGGTTAAGCCTACCAAGCTCTTTTGGAAGGTAGGCAAGCATGTATTGCGTTATCTTAGTGGCACATCGGGATATGGTCTATGGTACAGACAGGAGGATGGAGCGAAGCTTTCTGGCTTCACTGATGCAGATTGGGCAGGGAGTCCAACGGACCGGAAGAGCACATCTGGAGGAGTTTTCAGCATTGGGTCGACAACAGTTTCCTGGTACAGCAGGAAGCAGAGATTCGTGGCACTCAGTTCAGCAGAGGCCGAGTACATGGCAGCTAGCTTGGTTGCATGCGAGGCTATTTGGATGAGGAAGATCCTCGCAGGATTGTTCAGGTTGCATTTGGAGCCTACAGTGATCTACTGTGATAACCAGAGTTGCATTAAACTCTCGGCTAATCCAATATTTCATGATAGATCCAAACACATCGACATCAGGTACCATCATATCAGAGATTGTGTGCAACGGAGAATCATGTTACTTTCATATATTCCCACGGAGGATCAGGATGCTGATATCTTGACGAAGGCGCTCACCAGGAGCAAATTCGAATACCACAGAGGCAGGATAGGGGTTGCAGATAATCCATATCTTTTTGAGAGGGAGTGTTGAAAATGCAACAAGATGATGGATCTTAGTGAAATGAAGTCGCCTTCACTAAGTGGGCCCGCAGGCTATTTTTGGCGCAAAGTCTATTTTTAGACTATGTCTATTTTTAGACATATGGAGCATGGTCTAGGAGTTGCAGTATGCTATTCGTGGATGATCGGTCGAGTTGGTAAAAATAGATGGACCTCTATTTTTAGACATACAGGTCGAAGTCTATTTTTAGACTGCCTGTCTAAAAATAGGTCAGTCAAATATTATTAGCCCTTAATAATATTTAGACTCTAAACTTCAGTTTATTCTCTTGGAGCACTTCAGTTGGAGCTACGGATGTGGCCCATGCATATGACAGAAGGAATTACGCTATTCCTTGGGATTTGGTGAGCTCATGCATGGTTGACTTCAGTTAGGACTTCAGTGGCAGAAGTTTGGTGGAGTTGATGAGACAGTTGGTGGAGTTGTGTTCGGTTTAACTTAGTTGAACTAGTTGTGATTAGTTTAACTAGCTAATCAACTAGGAATGAGTGGAGTGAATTAAATATTATTTAATTCACTAATTATTAACTCATTATTCAACTCAAGAACACATCAGTTCACTACAGTGCATGGACAGTTCAGTGGAGACTAGTGGAAGAGGTAGATGAAAGGGTGAGTTTGCTATTAGTTGTGACAGCAGTTGTGCATGAGATTTGCACAAGCATTGGAGGAGATTTCCCATGAGGATTGCGCAGTTGGAGCCAGTGAGATTCGAACTTGGATCTCTCATTAGACCAGCCTTGATTGCGCAATAGAGGCAGGCAATTAGTGGATGAGTTTTGAACCTGTGACTTGTTCAAAACCAAGCTAGTTTGTGTGTAACGTTTGGAGACAGTACTGAGTACTTGTGAGGAGTATTGTACTGAGATTGTTACATGTTTCTCTTCTATTATAATATACAAATAGCTGGGGGTTTTCAGCTATAAGCTTTCCCCATTACATATTGTGTTTATGTGCGCATGTGACTGTTTCTATTTCCGCAAATTGATGATTGATTGTAGAAGAGATTATGTGTTGCATATGAATTCGAATTAGTATGTGATCAAGATAATCTCGGTGGATAAATATTCATTATTCAGCAAATTTCTACATGATGTGGACCTATCGTCAAATGCGAAGAACCTTCCATTGAGACATGTAGGCTCCAAGGTACCGGTAGGGAGTCTCTAGACCAACTTCTCGGATAATGAGTTGAAGTCGACAGGAAGTGACCTGGTTGAAGGAGGGCCATAATTTTTCCCACATCATCGACATGAGACAGAGGAACATAACGATAGTGAATCAAGACCAACAGAGAATCAGAGGGAGGTTGACAAATGTAGAGGCAAACTTCTCTTGAACTTATCAGCGAAACGACTCTGGTTTTTGGCAGTATTTGACATCAAGGGATCTGAGGTCATGGTGATGTGGAAAATAGCAGATGAGAGGTAAAAACAGATTACCCAAACACATGGAGGCAAAAAATGATGAAATTAGATGTCCCCAACCCAACATCAATGCAGAAGAATGTCATGTTCAAGAGCGACATACTGCTGACACAACAAAAATCTGGTTCAATTTTCCCCCATCATTTCTAGCGAGTACCCCAATTATTTTTGAAAAAAAGCTTGAAGGGGATAGCATATGCTTGTGCTATAAGTTTTTCCTTCGGACACATCCAACCCAGTAAATTTTATGAGCCCTAGGAAGGAGAAACTTGATGAATGTCATGGTGATGATGTCTGATGTTATCAGGGCTTAACGAGTCTGAAAAAGGAATAAATCAATATTTTTTAATGTTTAGAGAGTTTGAAAAGAAGCGGAAAACAAAACTCCAGCCTTTCCCTTTTTGTAAGTAGTCTCTCAGATCCGAAAAGGTAGAAAAAAATATCTAAAAGAACCTCTTAGTTGCGATTGGCTAAGGTATTCCTTTTTCATAAATAATCTATCCCAACCTGAAAAAGGGGCAAACTTATACTGGGTAGATATCGTTTCCCAACCATTTAACGAGTTTAAAATGAAAAGAGTCTCAGAAATATTTTCAATTTTTTAAGAGTCATAAAATAGATGAAATTTGACTCCTCTTGGAGGAATGAGTGGTATTACAGGTAGCAACTGGTTCCAATGATGGTAGAACTGCTCAGGACAAGTAAAGGTCAAGAGGCTAGCTAAAAAAACCACTCATTGTAGCAGTTCCTCAGGAATGGGTAAAACAATCAAGTGAAAGTGTATGATCAACCAAGAAGATGGTGACAACAGAATGAGAAAACCAAGGTTCATATGTTAAACAAGCTGATAAAATGGCAATCACCAGGTTGATAAAATGGTTTCATTTTACACAAGCTTTAAATCAGGAAACTTTTCTTGAAATTGGTTTTATTTTTACACAAGCTTAAAACTTTGATAAACTATGCTTGGGATTGGTTTCATTTTTACACAACCTTGAAACAAAGATAAATTATGCTTGAAAAACAGGGAAAAAATGGGCGTGCCCCCAACATGGTGACTCAATTCAAGGTACATGCCATCCAAGCTTCAGTCATACGAAAGGTAGATGGAATGAAGGTTCAAATTACGAGATCAAGAGAAAGACTCGACTCGGATTTTATGAGATCATATAAAAGACTAGAATTGAATAGGAGCATGTTTCATTGTTTTAACGAGGTTGAGATATTAAAAGAACTATCCTCGTGAGCTAATTCATTTTTTAATGAGGTTGACATAGTAAAAGAACTATCCTCAAAACCTTTGTTTCATTTTTTAAGGAGCTTGACACAAGAAATCGAACTATGCTCTGACGAGCTTGTTTCATTTTTTAAGGATATTGAAACAAGAAAAAAAAAATTTCTATGATGACAACTCATTATTTCAAATAAGAAGTCATGGATTCCATGAGGTTATCGTCTGATGGGAGAATAACATCTCGGAAATCAGGACCCAGTTCCCCCAGCACATGATGCACAACAGAAATATCACTAAGTGCAGGCACAGGACAAGTAGCCACATAATTAACCTGCAACGGGGAAGAGACAACCAGTAGATAAAGATTCAGAAGAGACGATGGTGGGCCAACTGCCACATCAGGACCAAAGACTGAAAGCTAATCAATGGTCACGATCTAACCTTTATGAGGAAAACAGATCACACGAAAGAGGGAAGAGACCAGTGTGCCCATGGCATAATAATAGTCACGCACGAAGAGTAAATTGAAATCTAAGGGGCCTAGAATAGCCATCACATTTGTATAGATGGTTTTCCCTCCCAAAGTAATAGGCCACTTCGGAAGGATCCCTAACGGTTGACTAGTTCCTCTGTTAAACGCCAACAGATTCTATGTAATAGGTACAAGTGGTGGAGAACCAAAAGATTGCAAAGTAGTTGAATACGAAACACTAACAGATGTGCCTTCATCTATAATGGTGTTGGTTACGACCATATCGAAGACTTGTACCCTGATCTCAAAATGCACATAAGAAGGAAGGCAGTATCCTACAAATCGACTCCAATCGAAGGAAGCGACCAAACTACCTGGAGGGGGTACCATTGAACTGATATGGTCATCCCCTGGTGTTACGGGAGCAAGAGGAGTATCCTCTGGGATCTCCATCACAGGAGTAAGAGGAGAAAATTCTTAAGCTATAGGGACGGGAGAATATTTCTCCAAGTTTGAGGAATCTGAAGAAACAAGAAGAAATTGAGGGGGATGAGATCCACTCTCGAAAGAAAAGATCTGATGAACCATAGGTAGGATTAGATTGATCGATTCCATGACCAATGGTTGTTAATGAATGAATTCCTAAATTTGAGTTTCCGAGGGAGCAAGATCGACATAGGATGACTCTCGACCGATGTTTTAATCAACTAGCAGATGACTTGAAGAAAGCTTCTTGTAACCAACCGAAAGGGAGGGTGTAGAAACCTTAGGGTTGTCCAACACTCTTGTGGCTTCATCCATGTATGGATAGAGGTGAATGGGATGATGCCCTTCAAACAACTTACATGGATTGGTAATCTTACCCTATTTCTTATGAGTCTTATTATTGCTAGTCGATGATGTTCCACCAACATGAGTTCCAGAAACCAAAGGAAACAACGGATGGCTGTCAGACCATGCTTCAAGTACCTTGGGAATGCTAGGGAAATCCTGAAGAAGATGGTCCCCTTGGCACAACATGCAACGGAATTTGATTTTTTGTGGAAGGTTGTATGGTTGATAAATAGAACGGGCTTGAGGCACAATAGCTGCAGAGTTGACCTCTCTCTTATTTGACTTTCTTTTTCGTCTTCTTCTTATTATTATTAGCCACCTGGTTACTAGAATCCAGACTGTCACCAGGAGAAGTAGAAGAGGAGGACGAAGAAATAGGCGAAGAAGGGGAGAGGTCCACCTTAGAATCAATATGATGTTTTTCAGGTGGAGGAGATAGTTCTACAAAGGTTGGGACAATTGGCACCACCGAGGTGGAGAATAATGACACAGGAAAACCAACAGTTAACCCTGGGAGGGACAATCTTGCCATGTAAGGAGCACCAACATTCCCAAAAGCAGGAAAAGTACCAGGATTCCCTTCGGAGGGGATTCCTTTTCTGGTAAACTCTAGAAACGTTGCCACTGGAAACAACCATAAAAAAAAATGCTAAGGAAGATAACTTTAACCAGGAATATTTCGTGGGTAGTTAATATTTTAAGACATTGAAACAAAACTCTATCGCTTCATATGTTAAGAGTCGAGAAACAGGCAAAGGGTGACTCTATCACTTTGAGGTTGAAACGAGCGTCAAAGGACAAGCGATCGTTGATATTTTCACTTTTAGAGAGTCACGAAACGACCAAAATGACTACTCAGGTAATCTAAGAAAAATGGTGTACCAAGTTTTCGTGAACTGTCATATACACCTTGCTGATCAAATGAAAAGGAAATGACTAAGGACTTAACATGTGCAGGTAGTCTCCCCGAATGGTGTGTTCGGTGTATCACGGTTACACGGTGGTATACTCGGCTTCCTACGGATAAAAGTATATTGAACCTATGAGGGTATCCCTTTATATACGCGATGGTACGAGGAACACAAGTTCGTACTAGTGTTGTCTAAAGCTAGGTGGCAAACGACAACTACTAGGTTTAATGATGTCAGAACACATCACTAGCATAGACCTCTGAAAATGTTTGTGTTAATTTCCAATGCTTCCTTAGGTTATTTGAATAAATTTTACAGTTGATCTTGAATTATTTCTCAGTTTCAAGGCCCTACCGAATGTCGATCTCAAATTTCCTAAATGCAAACTATACGCAAATGAACACCATTTTCATTCAATGAATGCTAATTAAGAGAAGGATAGATATCTTTCAAACAACAACAATCAATGAAATCAAAAAAATAAATCCACTAATGCATCTAATTCAATCAAGTGAAAAATGAAAAATTATTTCCTAGTTAACCAATCACTAGTTATGCAAAAGAACTTTCCTTTTTCATGAAAACGAAAGAATGCAATTTTTTTATTTTTTCAATGAAATGAAGCACACAATGCACTAATTACATGAAAAAAACAAAACAAGCACTATATTGAGGATTGTGAATGTAAGAAGCTAATCTGAATAATTCAAACAAAAGCAATACAAACACAAAAATGCACTCAAACCATTGGCACACTCTTCCAATCAAAGAAAAAGCTTTGAAACTATCCAAACAAGCAATGTGATCTATGCTTGGAGTAGTAAGAAGAAAAATCAAACTAAATCCGAAATGATCATTCAACCAAAACAAGAGCTCAAAGGATCTAGAAAGACTAAACGAAATTGATCAAAATATGTGACTGATAAGAATCAAAAGACTCATCTTCCAATCAGAAGGCTTCGTGAGCTAAAACACTCAGAAACCCTAATGCCATAAACTGCACTGATAATTAAACAAATGTACAAATGAGAAGAATAAGTCTATGACAGTCAAAACAATCTCAACAGAACAATTGCAAATTAGAAAACCAAACCTGAGGCAAGCATAGTTGACCAAAAACTCAAAAGAGAAGTCAAACCAAACCCTACAAGATTAAGCGCGACTGTAAGGTGGTAATCCGCACCAAAAAGAGGTTGGCACTTGTGCAACACAAGCAACATGCACCAATTGACGTGACTGTTCAACCAAAAAGCACGCCAAGCCGAATATCTATGGGAGAATGGGAAATATAATGAGCAGAGGTCAGTATTGACACTCTGGAGCTGAACAAGAGGACTCTAAACAAGAAAAAAGACCAGAAAAGATAGATAAACAAGCAAACAATCGAGGTTGACTTGACAAGGGCAAAAATATAAACTAAAACTGATCCCCAACAGAGTCGCCAATTTGTTATGGAAGTAAATCTTCTCTGTGGATAGAGACGATCCTTCTAGCCCTATAGTGGGTCTAGTAACAAAAGGAAAAAATAGAGTGTAGGTTCCTAATTACTGAATGAAATAGACAAGGTAGATCAACCTACCTGGATTCCAACGTTGTCGTCGTGGCTAGTGTAGTCGTGGTCTCTCAATTCTTGTCTTGGAAAGTCATGATCCTTTCACAGTGATTCTTGGATACTTGCACAAGATAAAAAAAAAGAGACAAAACAACAATTTCATTCATAATTACTAACCAGTCAAGTAGGGTTAAGCATATTGTATCAATCAAACACATCAATGCGACATGGGAACTAGATAATTGTTACACATATGTATTAATAGAAGAAAGAGTTACAACCAAGCCTTGATGTCACAGCCTCCTTAAGCAGGGTTCAATTGAATCACGTCTCGGTAACTGACAGGGAATTCAGACAGGATGAAGTCACAAGCCTAAGATTTCTCATTAAGGGACTCTTTCATTCTATCTTGAATAGAAATCTCTCCAACATTTGCGCTCCAATATATTCAGTTCAGATAGCTTCATCAATGGAGGATAGCTATATTTATAGAGGGAGAGGAGGAGGTTGGGATCACTAATATGGTGGAATGGAGGCCTTAACCCTTGGAAGGTTTCCCCAAAATGTGGAAACAAGAGGCCAAAGGAGGAAGGTCATGGTTACTTAGGCAAATCACTCCCTATGACTCACCCACGAAGTTGTTGTGATTGAAGCTTCGCCTCTATTTTTTAAAAAACTTTCCATAACTAGATTGGCGTGGGAAGCTAACTGAGACAAAGCGCCAGCTGGCATGGGGGCCAGTGTTAATCTACCTCATCAGCGCGAGGGCATAACAGGCTACCAACACCAAGGCAAAAACAAGTGTTTTTGGTGGTCTGCTTAGGAAATGGTCAATAGAAGGAATGTTGTCCTCATGGAAATGGATGAAATGATTGTATTTGCATGGCATGACACTTTATTTTGATTACAGAAATGAGCCTCCAATGTGCGGGATGGGGATTGGAGGGACAATGACAAAATGTTGTGTAACAATTACCAATCCTCCAATTGCCAGATTTTATGTATGAAATGACAGATTTGGTGACCTTGAAAACCTAATGGCCTAATGGAGACATTGAACTGAATGAAATCATGATGGTGATGACTGTAGTGATGATGATGATCTTTGAATGATAATACACTCAATTGAGTGATGACAAGGATCAACATGTGAAAATTTTGAAAGGATTGGAAATAGTCCTAGAAGTAATACCGAGTGACCAAATTGTTACTTTAAAACCTAACAAAATGACAAAAAATTGACTATGATACCCTAAGAAGACATGATAAGAGCCCATTTAATCACTGTTGATAGGCTATATAGATTGACACTAACATTGGATTCAATTGGGGATGGCAGCTCCTTGGAGGTGTCAAGAACATCGTAGAACAAGTAGCCTAACCATTGGGCATGGAATAAAAATAAAAGGACCAAACTCGAAACATAAAACCAACTGACAAACTGAACTAACTCGAACTGAAACAAAAAATTACAAAACTTATTGATGGCAGCATATCATCAAGACTTGAGGGCTTTCAAATCCTAATGACAACTACCTACCTACTAGAGACATATGTACAATCATGTAAAGTGATCCTTCCAGTGTCACCAATCCAACAGATTTCTACTTACGTGAATTATGCTATCAATTTCCTTGAGCAAGCAGAAAAAACAAAATATAGGCAACTTCCACTATCCATTGAACATGTGCTTCTGGTCTATGAAAATAAGAAAATACATCTTCCCTGCTAACTGTAGAAATCAGTAAAAGGATCTTTAAAAATCAAAATGTTACCATGTCTTGAGATCCAACAAATACACAAGCAGACCCTTAATTCTAATCTGAAAGAGCACTTGGTTGTTGATCCATAGGAAGGAATAGGGAAGTATGACTTTTTGCTTTTTGGGTCTTGGCTGTAGATTCTTGAAGCATGGGAAACTTTGAATCTATCTCTTGCACATTGTCTATCTTAGGCTCATACTCCTAAAATTCATACTCTAAATCATCTTTGAATATAAAATATTCTTTAATATTGTTAAACATGACAACTATATCATCTTCATAAAAGAAAATATTGCCCGTTAGCTGATCTCTTTGCAGGAAACCACCATCACAAATTAGCTTACTCACAACAACTTCCTGTATAGTTTCATCAGTCTCATGATTGTCATTATTTAAACCCATATTTTCATTTTCAACAATGGAAGAAATTTTACTCACACATTCTTGACTGTGTGAACACTACAAACCTACATTATCTTGGGTTGTAACATGATTGTTCAAGAGTTGATCTATTTCATCTTCACACAAAGGAGAAAACTAACTTTTATAATAGTTAACATTGATGTGGTGATTTTCATTTTCAAGATCAAGAATAGGAATTTCTATTTTTTGGTCCGAGTCTGTCTCATCCAAGGAGGAAGTTATTGATTCTTGTTGGGAGGAAAAATCATAAATGTATTCTATGTTCTCATCATCTAGACACCCTTCATCCCCATACAAATTTTCAAGAAACTCAATGAAATTTTCAAAAATCTCACAAGAATTACCAATCTTCGACATGTAAGAATTAGAGCTTTGATAATGTTGAAAGAAAAATAAATGAAAGTCCTTTAGAGAATATAAAGTAGTAGATGGTAGACTCTTATACCATTTCCTTGCTTGTTCCTCCAAGGTAGCCATAAAAATATTCATCAGACAATATTCAGCAAAATCAATCTTTAGTCTACGAATATGAAAATGAAATCTGACCAAATGCAAACTAGCATCTTCTCCATCCTAACCTTTAAAATTTGGTAGTCCTATTTGCTAGTATATACAAAGAATACGATTCAGAAAACCATTAATATGAGCCCAATTCATAGGGGCATACCTTCAAGCAGTTGAATCCATTTTGACAATAATGAAGTCATCCAGAAGTTATTCAGACTATCGGTTCTTGAAAAGTGGAGTCGCCATGAAAATTATGAACCATTAGATTCTTCGACACTGGAGTCACCAGGTGAAAGGTGCACAGCCTTCTTGTGCCTGATTAATGTTCACCATTAGCAATCATATTTGGTCCTTTTCTTCTTTCCCGAGGAGGATTTGTCACTTCTCTCCATGGAAACGATGCCAGAATGTTAGCACTCCTCCAGTTCTCCGAAGGCCAAAAAGGAGACGACCAAAGGTAACCATCGACCACTTTGACCTAGTAGCTAGCATTACCAAGCTGAGAGGGCTCTCTCTATGATATCACAATTAAGGTATTACTGGAGTATAAAGGGTATTAGGCTAGATATTTTTATATCAGGGTTTGTTTGATTTGATGGTGTTGTGCTAGATGGTGGCTTAGGTCTAGGAGGACTAGGTCTGGGCTTTGAAAAATAGATTTGTGGAGATGTAATGGGGCAAGGTAGGCACATAATTTAACACTTGAGAGATATATTTGTGTATAGGGTATATTGGTAAGGTTTCAAAATGAGCATGAATGTCATGAATTCGTTTATATCAGAATAATATGAACGAAAATGTGAAAGCTTCTCCAAAACAGGGCATTATATCAATGAATTATGTTTATTATCTTAGGAAACAAACACATGAAGCATGGAAATGGAAATGGAATGTATAATACATTCAAACATATGATCACAAAAGAACAAACATTGCTAAAGCACATACCATAGGTATCCCACTACAATAGCTGCAAATTATGTCTATTGCTTCCTGCCAAATTCACAAGTACACTAGTATCCAGAAGGCTCAATTCCATAGAATCCAACCTTTCAAAATGATAAAAAAGTGCCTCATATATTCACGGAGGTCAAAATCCTCCCTTGGAGGTCAAATTTCCAAAAATAAAAACCAAATTCATGTACCTATTTAATGCATGCTACATACAAGGGAGGTTACCCAACCATTTCCTTCATTTTCTAACAATCACGGGACATTTACTCAAAGAATTAGATGGAATATAAAACACCTAAGAAAACCTAATTCAACCCATTTAAATTTACTTTGAACCCTTAAATTCATTTACTTTCACCCCTTGACTTTTACCAAAGTCAAACTATGAATTACCAAAATTTAGACGATGAAATTTCATGAAAATTTTTCAGTAATTTGCAGATTCACAATGAGCTCTTAGAGGCCACTTTTGGTGGCCTTCCTGAAGTCCAAATTAAAATCTAAGACTTGTTCTAGAAATATTAGAGAGTTTATTTGTCTTTAGAGTATTTAAGCATGCAAAATTACCCTATTTAGGCTAAGATATATTCATTCTCCCAAGGTGTATCCATGTGTGCAACAAAAGTGAAAAAGAGAGGCAAAGACATGCTTTTTGGCCACTTTTATGGGTTTTTATCAAAATTTGTGCTCTGGAAGAGAAAACTGAAGAAATCGGTTTGGGGAGGCGGCCACTAGCTTTCCAAAAATGTAGAGTTTTTGGAGGTCGAGGGAAGAAGCACAGTGTTTGCTCATTTCACTTCTTAACATAGCCAAAATTGCCAAATTTCTAAAAAATGCAGCAAATTTCACCAAAATGAAAAAAATCTTCCAAATCTTCTCAAATTAGGTCCATAGATGCCCAACGAGGTGTATTATGCAACTAGGGAAACAACAACAAGTCTGTCCAATTTTTCCTTCTACTTTTTACTTTTAGGGTTTCCTCTAGCTTTGCTTGCAATTGTTTGACTTTGACATTGCAAATCTAATTTATTACATAGTAGTGGTCAGACATGTGTTTTTTCATCTTATTTTCCTTTTTGGACTTTTCAAGGAGCTTCTCCAAATGAATATTGAATTTCTAAAGCCAAAACTCATTGTCTTCATTGATTTCCATGGCTATCTTATCTTTAGAACTCAACTTTTCATCTAATGGATTTTGCTCTCTTTCCTTCTACAATGCTCTTTTGAGACCCATGGTACTTGGCCTCTTCCTTTTCACCTGCTCTTCATGCTTCTCTGACTCTTCATTGAGAACCAATGCTTTGCCTTTCACTGATTCCTTTCTTGCTCTAGGAAGGAATTGATGAAATTAGCCCTTGCTAAGTTGTCTTGGAGTTCTTTGACTTGCGCATATTTTTCTTTGATGATCCTCTCTAGGTTTTCATGTTCTTCACTAACCTCCAAGTATAATATGTCAAATTCATGCTCCTCATCATGCATATATGTCTCATGTTGTAATGGTGTTCCATGCTCTACATAAGTGAGCTTTTTCCCCTTCCTTACTTTGAGGAGAAAACACAATCCTTCTTCCTCTCTGATATGTCAGAGTGATCTCAGGCCTAGGTTTATTTGTCACTGATTCTTTGGGTGATTGAGCTTCCACCTTGTTTGATGAACCCATATCGTGCATGGTAGGTGACATGGTTTGTTGCTGGCTTGGTGTAGTAATTATGGGCATTTGAAAAGCTGCGTCAATGAAGGAATCCCATGTCATATTATTTTATGCTAACTGATGGAGAATTATAACCTTTATCAAAATATGATGAAAAAGGCTGGGATAATTCTCTATTCCTTTCACTTGCACCATTTAATACATTTTAATCATGCTCCTATAAAAGAAATTGCACAAATTGAGAGATTTAGCAGCTGTGAAGTGTATGAGTAATACTATGTGGTATTGATACATCCTTGAAAATATGCCCTCGCATGTAAATAACTTCATGAAAAACTTCATTAATGCTGCATATTTCTCTAGACAATATATAAATGGGAAAGCATATGAATGATCTCCTTTGTAGTGTGATTTCAAGTAGGGCTTGCATTCTTCAAGGTCTAGTTTCATTCCTTTGAACCAATTCTCACCATGATTTGGTATTCTTGTAGCATGAGGTATGGCATATACTGAAAATATGAAATCAATCCATGCAATAGTAGATTTTTCTTCCCTTAAAGTGATGGAAAAAATATTTGTGAGCCGCCCATGATAACCCACTTCTTGCAGCCTTTAAAAAAACCCTAAACAATTCACATATTTAAAGCACTTCTTGATAAATGGAGAGGAGGTGATTTCATTGCAATTGGAGGGATCAAACCTTAGTATTTTTCTCCCTTTGTTATACTTCATTTTCTCTGATGGTGATGACTTAGCTTCCATGCTTTCAAACCCTAGGTGGAAGGCAAGAAAAAACAGTAGATCTTGCAGTGATGAGTGGATGAAGTGATAAGATGGGTTTGGGAGTTTACTAAATTTTAAGAAACTTTAGGAGGGTAGGGAGCGATGTTAGTGAGTAGGGGAAAATGGAAATTTAGGAAATAAGTGAGGGGAGGGTGTGGAAAAGAACAAAATATAGTACTACCCTAGAAGGACATAGGGTAGACTAGGGTTTATGGAGAAAATGATAGAAATGAAGGAAATGAGGTTGTGTAGTGTATGGAAATGGTTTATAAAATGTAAATAGAGGTGTAGGGGCAAGAAAATTAGGTTTTTGTGTAGCAATTTAGCATTTGGAAACTAAAACCATGAATTCTAAGAAAACCCTAGGAGAAGAAGTTTTTGATTAAATTTTCTTGGTAAACACTGCAAAGGAGGAGATGGAAGGCTTTGATTTAATTATGGAAGAGGATGGAGGATATAATGGATTAAGTGAATCCTTCAAAAACCAACTTGATTGCTAAAAAAAATTTCTGCAAAACATTGGCCACATGCACAGCTAAGGGTCTCTATGTGCAAAATGCCTGAGAAAGGCTCAAACCTTAGTATTTTTCTCCCATTGTTATACTTCCTTTTCTTTCATGGTGATGAGTTAGATTCCATACATTCAAACCCTAGGTGGAAGGCAAGCAAAACAATGGATTTGGAAGCTATGTGTGGATGAAGTGATAAGATGGGTTTGGGAGTTTCCTAAATTTTTGAGAAAATTTAAGAGGGTAGGGATTGATGTTAGTCAGTAGGGGAAAATGGAAATTTAGGAAACAAGTGAAGGGAGGGGGTGGAAAAGAACAAAATATAGTCCTACCCTAGAAGGACATAAGGTTGATAAGGGTTTATGTAGAAAATGAGAGAAATGAAGGAAACGAGGTTGTGTAGTGTATGGAAGTGGTCTATCAACTATAAATAGATGTGTGGGGGAAAGAAAACTATGGTTTTGAGTAGAAATTTAGCATTTGGAAACAAAAACCATGAATTCTAAAAAACCCTAGGAGAAGAAGTTTTTGATTAAATTTTCTTGGTAAATAGTGAAAAGGAGGAGATGGAAGGATTTGACTTACTTCTGGAAGAGGATGGAGGCTATAATGGGTGAATTGAAGCCTTCAAAACCAACTTGATTGCTAAAAATCATTTTTTCAAAACACTGGCTAGATGCGCAACGAAGTGTCTCTGTGTGCAACGCTATGCGCAACGAAGTGTATCTATGTGCATTGTCATATGCAACATAGTGTTCTTGTGCAAAACGCTTGGAATTTTTTTCCAATGAGAGGTAGAAAACCAGTTTTTCTTGCGAATGGGAGAGGGGAGCTCAATGGTTGTAGGATAGAGAGTGCAAATGATTTTCTCTTGTGTCTTTTATAGCTTGCTGTGGAGTCATTTCATCAATGAGGTATAATTTCCCACCTCATGAATCTCACTTTCTTTTTAGAACCTTGTAGCCTCAAAACCTTTAATTGCAACTTTAGAACATAGGAACTTATTACATAAGAGAAAAAATAAATTACATTTTTAAATCAAACTTTATTGAACAAACTTTCCTATTACCACTCCTCCAATTGCGGGGCTTTATGCATGAAATGACAGATTTGGTGACATTGAAACCCTAATTACCTAATGGAGACATTGAACTGAATGAAATCATGATGGTGATGAATGGAATGATGATTATGATCTTTGAATGATAACACACTCAGTGAGTGATAATAAGGACCAACATGTGAAAATTTTGGAAGGAGTGGAAATATTCCTAGACCTAATACCTAGTGACCAAATGTTTACTTGAAAACTTAATGAAATGCCAAAAAATTGACTATGAGACCCTAACAAGACATGATAAGAGCCCATTTGATCACTGGTGATAGGCTGTATAGGCTGACACTAATAGTTTCTAGCATTTATCCTCTTGGCTTGTTTGATTTGGTTGATCAAAACTCTCATTTTGGAGTTGGTGTTATTAATTGCCTTCAAGGGTCATCCTCCTTGATATGGGAAAATTTTGGCACTGGCACTGATACTAAATTTGAGATTTGTGGTTACTGGACGATTCTCTCTTTTGCATCCATCCTCCACATTTCCTCTATTTAGGTTCTCAGAGACTTGAAATGTGTCATAGATTGGGTCTCGAGTAAATTCCCTTTGAATATCCTTAACTTAAGTGGTATGATTAATCACATCTCTACATTGATAGAAAATTTTCAATTTCTCAATTTCATGCACATTCACCGAGAGTGGGACCAAAAAGAGGTTTTTCCTTCAAAGAAAGGCCTTGAAGCAAAAGAAGGATTCATGTGGTATGAAGAAATCAATGGATCTCAGTGGGTGTATCTCTCTTCCCACAACTCTTGAAGATCCAAGGCAGGAACACAGAACTGGGTAGATGAGTACAACTAGGATTTTTAAAAAACACAAACTTCCTTCCTAAATTTGAATTCCTTTTCTGATACAATATGAACCTTTTGGCATATAATCTTGCGTGTGGTTTTTGTTAAAATAAGTAATTACCTCCCGCATGCATTGTTAGACAATCAGCTAAGTGAGTTAGTTGAGTTGAGTGATAGATATATTTGGTGAGTGAGTAAGAGAGTCAGTTAAGTGAGTGATGAGAAATTTCACTTATGTGAGAGTGTGTGCATGTCAATTTAGGTTAAATACCCTTTACTAGGTTCATTGTATTAAGATTGTGATTTAGAGTGATTGAAGATTAATTGTAGAGTCGCAGCTCATTGTTTCATGTGTGAGCAGATCCAGAGAAGAAGGCCAAGAGAAGAAGGTTTTCAACTTTTTATTTTTGTTTTTGTAAATGCGGAGGTCTGCACGTTTTCAGTGAAGAAATTGCAGAGGACCGCAACTTCTCCTAAGAAAATCTGTGGAGATTTCGATGAACTTACGATTTTCAAAAAATCAAGTTTAAGCTGTCGTCTTCTGGTTTTGGGGGTGTAGTTTCAAGGTTACGGCTTAAAAAGCCCGCCACTCGTAGTCAAAGCACATTGGTTGGTTTTTTTTTTTTTTTAAACCAAGGGATCTAAAATTGTCATAAAGGAGTATGTATTGAGCATTAAATTTTGAATAGGTTTGATTTTGTGTTAAAATATTCCAAAAGACCTTTTCCATATTATGAAGGTTCAAGGTTTTGTTTTTGAGTTAAGAGTATTTTCAAAAAGGTTCTTCATAAAGCATATGAAGAGGATATTTCACGCAGATTTTTAAAGGGAATTTTTAAAAAAGATTTGCAAAAATATTATAATACACCTTTTTTAAAGGGGTTTATTATATAAAACTTTTTTTACAAAAATATATTTTTTATAAAAGTTTTTTTTTTTTTTTTTTTTTTTTTTTTAACTTATGGTTTTAAGGTTATTTAAGGAGCTTTGCAAAGGCTACATAAAAAAGTCAAATTTAGGTTTTTGTATCAGAGAATATTTTTTTCAAGCAAGATGACCACATCAAATTTTCAGCCACAATTTCCATCTTTAACTGGGAAATATTACGATGTGTGGGCTATTAAAATGGAGACTCTGCTAAAAGCACATGATGTATGGGATCATGTCAAGTTTGGGTTTGTAGAATCTCAGAATGACACAGAAGAATGAGCCCTCAGCAACAGAGTAAGGGAGCAATGGAAGAAAGACAAGTGGAAGAATGCACAAGCGTTGCTTCTTATCCATAAGGGAGTGGGACCGAGCAGTGTTCCAGAATATAATGATAACTTCTTTAGCAAAGGAAGCATGGGAAACTTTGGCAACAAGCTATCAAGGTATGGCCAAAGTCAATATTGTTAAATTGCAGAATACTAGGAGAGATTTTGAAAGTCTTCAGATGCAGGAGATAGAGGACATTGATTCCTTCATGAATAGGGTCATGTCTATCATCAATCAGTTAAAAAGCTATGGTGAAGATATTAAATATCAAACAGTGATTGAGAAGGTTCTTCGATCTTTTTCTACCAAGTTTGATGTTGTGGTAACAACCATAGAAGAATCAAAGGATCTGGAAAAACTGATAGTTGATGAGTTGATAGGATCCCTTCTATTGCATGAGGAAAGGATAGACATAAATAATGATTCCACTTTAGAAACTTACTTCAAAAGTCAAGTTTATATTTCAAGAGTCCTAGGCACTGGTCATTGAAAGGAAGAGGACGAGGTGGAAACTATGGTGGTCAGGGATATGGCCGAGAAGAGCATGAGCATCAAAGTGGAAGCAGCAGTAGCAGAATATTTCACAACAATCAAAGTTTTGACAAATCAAAGGAGAAATGTTATTATTGAAATAAATTTGGTCATTATGATCGTGATTGTATGAAGAAAGTAGCTAATCAAGGAAATAAGAGAGCTAATGATAGTACAGAGAATACTAACTCCATGTTCCTAGCATGCAACACCATGCATGAACCATCTGATAAGGTATGACTATTAGATAGTGGTTGCAGTAACCACGCAACAAGAATTTGGTTGCAAATTTGGATTGATCTATGAAGACAGAGGTAAAGTTGGGGATGGACAAGTGTAGAAATTATATACAATATGCATGTATATATCCATATTATCCTGATCTAACAATATTAATCTTCTTTCTAAATACATAATCCTTCCACCGTTAATCTTTTTCGGAAATTTAAACTCAATTGCAAACACATGAAGCAAATAAAATCAATCGCACATAACACAGTTGTTTAACGGGAAACCCTGAAGCTCAAAACCCCAACTATCATATATTATGTATCATGGAGATCATGTAACAATCTCATACAAAGCTTAGTACATCAAGCTCTCAGTAAAATCAATCTTCACACACTAATGATAAGAAATCTTCAAATCCATGCATTGATTTCTTGCCACCTGATAGCCTGCCTCCACTGCACAATCCCTGCTGAAGAAGACCCCTAAATGAATTGGAATCTACCTTTCTTGCACTGCATAATCCTCATTGGCAACTCCAATGTGTGTGTTGTGAAATCAATGCATCACTATAGTCACAATGGATAGTCCATCTTTCCCTTTCACCTATCTCTCCATTGGGTCTCCACTAGAACTGGCATGCACTGTAGTTAACTGCTGTATTTTTCCAGCTGATTAAAGAGTTATTATTTGTTAATTCACTCCACTCTCACTAGTGTATCATTTAGGTAGACTAGATATAACTAGCTCAACTGAGTTTAACTCCATTAACTGAGTTAAACTGAATAAAAACTCCATGAAATCCTCTTCCAACTATGTCATAACTTTTCCACTTCAGTTCTAATTGAGTCCTCCATGCATGAGTCACCAGTAAACCCTAGTAATTGCGTAATTCCCTCAGCTCACTAATTTCACAAATCTGTACACTGAAATTAAGTGCTCCAAGAGAATAAGTTGTTGTTTATTGTCTGATTATTATTAACAACTATAATTAGCGACACTTCTATTTTTAAATCAACGATCTATAAATAGACTTTGCCCAATAATCTAAAAATAGAATTTCTTCTATTTTTCCAACTTGACAAACCATCCACAAATAGCATCCTGCAACTTTTGAAATATGTTCACCATGTCTAAAAATAGACTTACACCTAAAAATAGCCTGCGGGCCCACTTAGTGAAGGTGACTGATTTTCACTAAGATTCATCATATTTTTGAATCTCAACACTCCCTCTCAACAAGATAGGGATTATACTTCACCCCGATCCTGCCTCTATGGTATTTGAATTTTCTTCTGGTAAGCACCTTCATCAGAATTTACACATCCTGATCTTTCGTAGGAATGTACTGAAGCAACATGATCTTCTGATGCACACAATCTCTGATATGATGATACTGGATATCAATATGTTCAGATATATCATGAAACACAGGATTAATCGAGAGTTTAATGCAACTATGATTATCACAATGTATTACTCTAGGATCTAAATGTGAACTGAACAAACCGACCAGGATCTTCCTCATCCAGATAGCCTCACATGCAGCTTGAATTGCTACCATGTATTCTGCTTCTACTGAAATGAGTGCCACGAATCTTTGTTTAATACTGTACCAAGAAACTGCTATAGATATGATATTGAAAATCCCTCTTGATGTGCTCTTTCTGTCTGTTTGGCTGCTTGCCCAATCTGCATCCGTGAAGCCGTGCAACTTCACCTCATCCTTCTGTCTGTACCATAAGCCATACTCAGATGTGCCCCTGAGATACCTTAGGACATTCTTGCCTTCCTTCCAAAAGAGCTTGGTAGGATTAACCATCGCTTGTGAAAGTTGGTTCACCGCATAACATATGTACGATCTTGTATTAACTAAATACATGAGCGAACACACCAATTGTCGATAAACAGTGGCATCCTCTACCTCTGCCAATGTAGCATCCTCTTTCCTCCAATTTCCTGGAAGAGGAGTATCAATAGGCTTGCAGCCTTGCATGTGAAACTTCTCTAGTATCTCCCAGGCATACTTGCCTTGAGACACAAACAGTTCACCTTCCCACTGCCATATTTCCAATCCAAGGAAATAATGAAGGAGGCCCAAATCCTTCATCTCAAAATCCTTTTCAAGATATGCCTTGCATGAGTGTATCATCTACTCATCACCCGTTAGCATTAAATCATCAACATAAAGAACAATGATTAAAAGCTTACCCTCCACCACAATTTGGTACAGGTTTGCATCTTCCTCACTCTTGGTGAAGCCGAGTGCAGTGAAATAGCTATCGATCTGAGTGTACCAAGCACGTGGTGCTTGCTTCAGCCCATACAACGCTCTTTTCAAACTACACACATGTGACTCTCTATTTAAGATCTCAAATTCTTCATGCTGCTCAATGTGCACCTCTTCCTCAATGATCCCATTAAGGAACGCAGTCTTCACACCCATCTGATGAATGTGCCAACCCATATGTGCTAAGAGAGCAAGGATGGTCCTTATGGAAGAATACCGTGCGATAGGTGCAAAGTTTTCTTCACAATCAATCCCCTCAATCTGTGAGAAGCCTTTGGAAACAAATCTTGCCTTATACTTCTCGACGCTCCCATCAGTAGCTTTCTTTACCTTGTAGATCCATCTTGATCCTACAACTAATTTTCCCACCGGCCTTGGAACAATCTCGCAAGCACTGTTTCTGAAAATGGAGTCATACTCCTCCACCATGGCATCTACCCATGTGGGCTCCTGCACTACTTCTTCAAAAGAATATGGCTCTGTCATGACACACTTTTTCATAAGAGCCATGTATCTAGTAAATCGGTTAGGTGATTGTCTTTGTCTACACTGTGATGTAGGGACTCCTACATTCTGTGCCGCATCAAGCTTCAGTCTCTCAGCTTATGTGGTACGCTTTCTGCCTTGTCTAATGTTTGGTTCTGCATGAGTGGACTCCTTCACTCCATGAATATCCTCTTGTGGCTGATCCACATCTAGAGGCTCATATTTGGGAACAATAAGTTCCTCCTTTGCATGCAAGTGTAGCTCCCTCTCAAGCGACAACTTCATGGCTTTCACCTCATTGAATTTTATATCCCATCGCACCACAACCATTCGACTGTCTGGAAAATACACATGATAATTATGTGGTGTTTCTGTGTACCCCAAAAATATCCCAACTTTTGCAGTTGGCTTTAGCTTCTTCTTGGTGTCCTCTGTCACATGAATGTAAACAGATGAGCCAAAAATATTCAAATGAGAAATATCAGACTTCTTACTAGTAAAAGCTTCTTCAGGTGTACTCATGCCAAGTACTCTATGAGGACAACGATTTTGCACATAAACTGAAGTCTTGCATGCTTCTGTCCACAAGTGCATCAGTAGGCCCTGGTCATGCAGCATCGCTCGTGCAACACCCACAATCATTCTGTTCTTCCTCTACAGGACCCCATTCTACTGTGGGTTATGAGGCGCTATGAGTTCTCTTCGAATTCCTTCTTTGCAACAGAAGTATTTGAATTCGATCGAGATGTATTCACCACCATTATCACTCCATAGAGCTTTCACCTGCTTCCCCAACTCCTTCTCCACCAATGCTTTAAATTCACAAAATTTTGACAATGTTTCACTCTTTTTCTGCATGAAGAAGATCTAACATCTACGAGAATATTCATCAACAAATATAACATAATACTTCTGTTTTTTTGTTGAAGCAACCAAGAAAGGTCCACACACGTCTATGTGAATTCTCTCACGGATCACCGAAGCACAACTCTCCTTCTCATGAAAGGTCGTCTTCACAAAATTACCCATAATACATCCCTTGCACTTATTTTACTGTGCAAGAGTACCCTTGGGAAGTCCACTAGAAATCTGCTGCAAAATCTTCAAAGCACCATGGTGAAGATGGCCCAATATCCTGTGCCATAATTCACCCTCATCTTAACTCACCACTTCTTCTGCTTTTCCCAACATTGCAGTGAAACCATCTACCTCTAGCTTGTAGAGATTCTTAACTCGAATCCCTATCCTCTTGGTTTGACCCATTTTTTTTTGTGATAGGAAAGCTTTTCCATCGCTAAAGAGAACGTCATAAACTTTGTCTTCCAACATTGCGACCAAGACCAAGTTCTTCTGTAGACCTGGAACATGCATAAAATATTTCAATAGAAATGGATTACTTGACTCCCTATCAAATGTAATGGTCCCAATGTCGGTCTCACTGTATCGACCATCGTCGCCCATCTCTATATGCATTTGAAGGTCCTTCTCCTCCAAGTCATTAAACAACTCCTTGTCTCCCGTCATATGGAAAGACGCACCACTATCAAGATACCACACTGATCCCATTGAGCTTGAAACCAAGCATGTGATCAAAGAGAAATAAAGTTCAAATTGCGAGGATAAGGCCTCTCCAGCCATAGCTCCAACAACCTTCTTGTTGTTCTTCTTCTGTGGGTAGTTAGTGGCGAATTTCCCATGTTCATGACAGTGAAAACACTTCAGCTTGGGCAAATCCTACTTCTTGCCTTTAGCTTCAGATTTTGTAGGAACTTTCTTCCCCTTCCCTTTCCTTTCTTTGGTAGCCAAAGTGAAATTCTCTTCATATTCATTCTTTAATGAAGAGCCATCCCTGGTACTTCGCCTTGTCTCCTCCTGCACAAGATCCGACCAAAGTCACTCCCATCCCAGCAGTTTCTCCCGTCCATTGATAGAGTCTTCGTAGCTATGACAAATATTCGAAAGCCCAAGGAGAGCCAAGCTCACCAAATCTTCATCATAAACAGTAATCCCCACACTTCCCAGTTCATCCCTATAGTGGACAAACCTTGTGAGATATTTTGGAATACTATCGCCCTTCTCCATTTTTATTTTTCTGAGCTTATCTTTCAGCACCGACTTCCTCTAGTCGCTGCTACTTTGGAACAAATATGTCAAATCCTTCCACATTAAAAATGGAGTGGCTTTCCCATGAAGGCTAGACACAATGTGGTCCTTCAGACCTTCCAACAAAATTCTTTTTTTTTTTGCTACCTTCTTTTTCCATGTGTAAATTAATACAACATCGCTAGATCCTAGCTTAGGAACATCGTTATCGATGAAATCCTTCAGTCCATTATCTTCTAGCACTGCCTCCATCCTATCCTTCCAAGCTATGTAATTCGAGCTTCCATCAAGGCTATACTCCAATCGCAACCCATTGAAAGAAATTTCAATGTATACTCAACTGTCGTACCAAGAAGTTTTTGTAACAAATTCGAATTTTCCACCAACACAAACTCAACAATTCTTCACAAATGCAATATTTAGAATTAACACTGCTATGATACCATGTATAAATTATATAAAATATGAATTTATATATCTAGATTCTCCTGATCTAACAATATTTATCTTCTTGCAAAATACAGAATCCTTCCAGTGTTAATAATTTTCAAAAATTTAAACTCAATTGCAAACACATGAAGAAAATAAAAAAAATCGCACATAACACAGTTGATTAACGGGAAATCCTGAAGCTAAAAACCCCAACTATCATATATTATGTATCATGGAGATCATGTAACAATCTCATGCAAAGCTTAGTACATCAAGCTCTCTGTACAATCAATTGTCACACACTAATAAGAAGAAATCTTCAAATCCATGCATTGATTTCTTGCCACCTGATAGCTTGCCTCCACTGTGCAATCCCTACTGAAGAAGACCCCTAAGTGAATTCAAATATACCTTGCTTGCACTGCATAATCCTCATTGGAAACTCCAAGGTGTGTGTGGTGCAATCAATGAATCACTATAGTCACAACGGATAGTCCATCTTGCCCTTTCACCTATCTCTCCACTGGGTCTCCACTGGAATTGAAATGCACTGTAGTTAACTCCTGTATTTGTTCAGTTGATTAATGAGTTATTATTTGTGCATTAATTAACTAATTAATTCAGTCCACTCTCACTAGTGTATCATTCAGTTACCCTAGACACAACTAGCTCAACTGAGTTTAACTCCATTAATTGAGTTAAACTGAATAACAACTCCATGAACTACTCTTTCAAATCTGTCATAACTTTTCCACTTCAGTTCTAACTAATTCCTATGCATGAACCACCATTAAACCCTAGGAATTGCGTAATTCCTTCAGCCCATTGATTTGACAAATATGTACACTGAAATTAAGTGCTCCAAGAGAATAGGTTGTTGTTTATTATCTGATTATTATTATTAAGAGCTAATAATAATCAACACTTCTATTTTTAGATCGACGATCTATAAATAGACTTTGCCCAATATTCTAAAAATAGAATTTCATCTATTTTTCCAACTTGACGAACCATCCACAATTAGCATCCTGCAACTTCTGAAATATGACCACCATGTCTAAAAATATACTTACACCTAAAAATATCTTGCGGGCCTACTTAGTGAAGGTGACTGATTTTCACTAAGCTTAATCATCTCATTGAATCTCAAAAACAAGGCTGTGGATGTAGATGGAAAAGGAGTGGTCAACATTGTGACCAACCAGGGGGAGCCAAAGACCATATCAGAGGTATATTATGTCCCTAGACTCAAACACAAATTTATAAGTGATGGTAAATTGACGCAGAAAGGATACAAAGTTATCTTTCAGGGGAAACAATTTGTTATTTATGACAAATCCCCAAGTAAGCAGCTCATAGAAACGGTGCAGATGATGAGGAACATACTCTTTCCTCTAATTATGAACTACAATGATCAGGTTAGTTCTTTTACAGGTGCATGTTCTAATGATTACTGGTTATGGCACTTTCGGTTTGGAAAATTTCACTTTTCCAGTTTAAGATTGTTGCAGCAAAAACAGATGGTCAGAGGTTTACCTCCCATCAAAGAACGTGCTAGCACCTGTGAGTGTTTCATCTTGGCAAAAAAGCACCATGAAAGTTTTTCGAAACAATTTTCTTACAGAGAAATGAAACCACTTGAGTTGGTGCATACAGACTTGTGCGGACCTATGAAGACACAGTTGATTGGTGGAAGCTGTTATTTCCTCACCTTTATTGATGACTATAGCAGAAAGACTTGGGTTTACTTTTTGAAGCAGAAGTTTGAAACTTTTGCAAAGTTCAAAGAGTTCAAAGCTTTAGTGGAGAACCAAAGTGATCGACAGATCAAGGTATTGAGATCATATCGTGGTGGAGAATATGATTCGAAGGCATTCCATGAGTATTGCAAACAACATGGAATCAAAAGACAGTTTAGAACCAGACACACACCGCAACAGAATGGTGTAGCAGAGAGAAGAAACTGAACAATTGTTAACTAACAAGGAGCATGTTGAAAGCAAGAAACTTGTAAAATGAGTACTGGGCAGAAGCAGTTGCATGTGTTGTTTATGTGATAAATAGATCTCCTACAAAGAGTGTGATGAAAAAAGTTCCAGAAGAAGCATGGTCAGGTATGTCATGCAGCGTATCTCATTTCAGAGTTTTTGGATGTATAGCCTATGCACATGTATCTAAGCATATAAGAGATAAGTTAGATGATCAAAGTGAAAAATGCATATTTAATGGTTATAATGAGTAATCAAAAGCTTACAAATTGTATAACCCTGTCACCAAGAAGACAATTATTAGCAGAGATGTTGTGTTCAAAGAACAAGAGCCATGGAATGGGACTATAGACACACTAACCGATAAAAAAGCACCATTGATGGAGCAGGATGATGTAGCAAAAAAGCAACAACAAGAATTAAGAGACTAGACACCAAACAGATTCACACCAGAAAGGACTCCAATATTTTCACAGCAACATGGATCTTCAAGCAGAGCAACAAACCAGAATTCTCCAAGCATCTAATCAGGTAATGAATCAAGTGATGGTAAGAAAAATACAAGAAGTCTGAAAGATATTTATGATGATTTGGATGCTAGCTCAAATTTTGCATTATTGTCATTCCAGCCTTCTTCCTTTGAAGAAGCAATCAGAGATGAAAATTGGGTGCAAGCCATGGATGAAGAGATGAATTCAATTGAAAAGAATGATACATGGGATTTGGTTGATTTACCAAATGATAAAAATCTAATTGGTTTGAAGTGGGTGTACAAGACAAAGATGAATGAGAAAGGTGAGATTGACAGATTTAAAGCAAGACTTGTAGCAAAAGGATTCTCACAACAACTAGGAACAGACTTTGGGGAAAAATTTTCTCCAATAGCCAGATTGGATACTATAAGAGAAGTTCTAGTGAAAACAGGTCAAAACAAGTGGAAATTATATCAGATGGATGTCAAATCAGCCTTCTTGAATGGAATTTTAGAAGAAGAAATTTATGTGCAACGCCTCCAGGATATGAAGTTGAAGGTAAAGCGGATAAAGTTTACATATTGAAGAAAGTGCTATATGGAATGAAGCAAGCGCCTAGAGCATTGTATAGCAGAATTAACAACTACATGATCAAGAATGGATTTTTCAGAAGCAACATTGAGCCTACCTTATACATAAAGGTAAATTAGCATGAACAGATTCTGATTGTTTGCCTATATGTTGATATGATTTTTATAGGTGATCTTGAACTAGATGAATTTAAAGCAACCATGATGAAATAATTTGAGATGACAGATCTTGGTATCATGAAATATTTTCTTGGCATTGAAGTTGAGCAATCTGAAAAAGAAATTTTTATTTGTCAAAATTTGTATGCTAGAGATTTTTTGAAAAGATTCAGGATGGATGATTGTAAATATGTACCTACACCAGTTACAACAACTACAAATTTAAGTAAGTATGATGAAGGGGAAGATGTCAATCCAACTCTATTCAAAATATTGGTTGGAAACCTCATGTATCTCACAACGATAAGACCAGATATTATGCAAGGAGCCAAAAGACACACATTGGAGTGTTGAAAAAATAATTTTGAGATACATAGTGGGAACCAAAGATTATGGCATAATGTATTCAATTAAAGAAAAGAAAGAATTGATTGGATACACATTTAGTGATTTTGTAGGTAGTTTGGATGATTGGAAGAGCACATCTGGTTATGTGTTTCATATTGGTTCAGGTGTGATAGCATGGGAATCTAAGAAGTAGCCCATTGTGACACTATCATCATCAAAAGACGAATATGTAGCAACAACTTCAGCAACATGTCAAGTAGTATGGTTAAGAAGAGTATTGGATGTACTCAAACAAAAGCAACAAGGATCAGGAGCTATATACTGTGACAACACTTCGGTGATTTCACTATCCAAGAATAGTGTGTTTCATCAAAAGAGAAAGCATAATGATACTAGATATCACTTTATTTGAGAACTTGTGAGCAATGGAGAAGTTCACTTGAAGCCTTGTAAATCGAGTGATCAATTGGTTGATGTGTTTATGAAGTCGTTAGAGTAGGTTTGTTTGAGTTTCACAAAAGAAGCTTGGGTGTTGTAAGCCTAACTGAGACATAGACCAACAGGTATGTTTGAGTTATCATGAGTTATGTTTTAGTTTAGCAGTCGTAATTAAAGGGGAGTGTTAAAATAAGAATTACCTCCCAGACGCATGCATTGTTAGACAATCAGTTAAGTGATTTAGTTGAGTTGAGTGGTAGATATATTGGTGAGTGAGTTAGAGAGTCAGTTAAGTGAGTGATGACCAAGTTCAGTTATGTGAGACTGTGTGCATGTCAATTTAAGTTAAATACCCTTCACTGGGTTCATTTTATTAAGATTGTGATTTAGAGTGATTAAAGATTAACTGAAGATCCACAGCTCATTGTTTCATGTGTGAAATACTTGTGTTATTGTTTGTTTGAATCCTCTACCTTTCCAATAGTTTTAGCATAATGCTTTGTTTAGAACGATATTTTTGATCGAGTACATTCTTTGGATTTTTGGTCTTAGTCTCCATCATGGTCTACCTTATCTGTATATGTGGTCCTACAGACAACTAGCAATTGCACTATATGTTGCAAAAGAAATGTCGTAAGGCAATAGCATAGGAAAGAGTAGCATAGAAGAAATAAGTTGTTGCAGAGAAGGAGCCATCGTGAAGGAATGAAAGACAAATTTTTCTTACATGGAAGCACGTCGTCGAGGTTTCAAAGATATTGATTATAAGAGTTATCAACCAGAAATTTTTGTTATAGATATTGAAATAGGAAATTGTGGATGAAAACATATATGTAAACCAACATAATGAAATAAGTTGTTGCAGAGAAGGAGCCATCGTGAAGGAATGAAAGGAAAATTTTGCTTCCATGGAAGTAGGTCATGGAGGTTTAAAAGATATTGATTATAAGAGTTATCAACCAGAAAATTTTGTTATAGATATTGAAATAGGAAATTGTGGTTGAAAACATATATGTAAACCAACATAATTTGTTCACATATATGAAATTTTTTTTATAGATATTGAAATAAGAAATTGGGGTGAAAATCCTTTGGTGATTAATAATCCTCTGAAACAAGCATGAAATGAGCATGTAACTCAAATAAGATATTTTAAATACATTCAAGTACAATCTATCTAGCGTAGATGTAAAAAAAGAGATTTTTTATTAACAGAAATAGAGTATACTCCAAGTTCATCTACATATCTGAGCGCCAATTGCATGCTTGTCAGAAATTGTATATGAAGAACAATAGTCTTGGTATACAAGAAAGTGAATGTCATTTTAATGTGGAAACATTTTTGGAAGGAGATATTGTTATTCGTGTTATGGTTTATTTTCTTAAATCCAAACTTGGTTTAGTCTTTTTTTATATATAGAAGAAAAAAATGACAAAGTAATTTCACAAATTTAAGTTATAGTTTTATATTTTATCATTACAAATCTAGTTTCTTATTAAAATATTTTACACACATCTATTCATTCAAATAAATTATATTGTGAATATGTTTTATCCTATTATTTGATTACAAAATTATTGTACTCCGTACTAAATGAAACAACTTTATTAATAAAGAATTGAATGTCAAATTGAAATATTACTCAATCAATAAGTTTTTTGATGCATAAATTATTTGTTTTATATGTCATTCAATTTCCATTAGCTATTATCTTCAAATCCCATGGGGAGGTATTGAACATGGGAGCCAACTTTAGGCAAATAAGCATTCACATTGTCCACTTGGACCAAAAAAAATTATAATCCTAAAATTCTCTTACCTAATCATCTTTTTAAGTATATAATTGAGTTTCATTTATTTAAAAAAAAAGAGGCAATATTAAGAACCTCCTAGAGTTATAAAAGGTAATTGATATGAAAAATAAAAAATCTCGTCATGACAACATACAAGCGTTAATCTTAATTGAATCATTAAAAAAATAAAAAGGGATAATAGATTTACTAATTATATCATTAAAAAATACCACTTTCACAATCGAATTTCTACATTGATTTTTAAAAATATTATTTTATAATTATTTATAATCATAACTCTTAAATATATTTTGAAAACACAAAAATGTAAGAAATATAGTTCAATTATTGGGCATTAGAAATTCCAAAGAGGTGAAGATAAATGAGTTAGTATCAATAAATATGACATCAACCCCTAGAAAAATTGCAAAATATCAATCTCAATATGGCATAAGTCCTAGTAGGGAATTATTGACAGGTGTTGTTGGAAAAAGAACTATATCAAATTGGTTGATTTCAATGAAAACAATAATCTACAAAACATTAAGCAAAATTTTATGGAGGCTTTAAAAAATTAGGATTCAATAAAATGAGAATGATGAACTTGCATGTTGAGCTAATATATGTAGGAAACCTTATCGAGATAAGATTTCGTATAATGTGAGCGACACTGTGAAAGAGATTTGGTATTGGAATTTCCATGTGTCACAAAATGAGAAGAATACCATGAGACATTTTATATGTGGAGGGGTGTGTTGAGATGATTTCCCCTTTCAATGACTGTTATTATTAAAGAACATTTATTACTACATAATATGTATAACTTGTATATATACTTATAAAAAAAACAATAACCGTGTTGAATCTTATGACAATGAGGAAAATATAACTAGTCCATTCATACAACTACCACATACTATCAATAGGCAAAAGGGTTTTCTTGTGAAGCGATCTATGCATCTTTGTCATGAAAATTGAATCTCAACACTAAGGAGTCATCCAAAGATAAAAGGTCATCATAGTAACTTTGATGTTCTAAAACCATCAATCACTTAATTATATTTATCTAAATATCAACAATTGGACAAAAATCACAATATGGAAACGCTTGGGGGGAATATGTATCCATATCATAGTATAATTGTATATACAACAACTTATCCAAATGATATACAAATATTTCATAAGCAATGCAACTACTACATGAATTACTCACAATCCTTAATGATATACTCCAAGTTTTTCCACAATACTAATCAAGTGTCTAAAGAAGCCATCATCACTTAGTCACCATATAGGTAACGCCTCGGGGAAATTTTCTAGAATTGGAGATACTATAGCTTATACAAAGGATATAAAAATCTGTTATAAGTAATGAAATTGCTACATCAACTACACACCATATCGGTAATGTCTCGAGGAAATGTGTTAGAACTGTATATAAAATAGCTTATACAAAGGATATGAAAATATGTTATAAGCAATGAAACTGCTACATGAACTACTCACAGTCCTTAATGATATAATCAAATTTATTCCACAAAACTAATCAAGTCTAAAGAAGCCATCATCACTTCCAAAATCACATATTTAAACATACAAGTTGTAAAAAATGAATTTGTTTCATAAATTTTAATAGAATCATGTGCTCAGATCTAAGATATAGTTCTTAAACTCTGAAGCCACTTCTTGATTGAAAACATACTAAATTTATAAGATATAGCTAAAGAGAAATAATTTAAAAACTTCTTGGCACAATCGTTACATAATAATTTGATGCACAACTTCTATAGCAATAAATATCATCTTGTAACATGTCCAAATAAAACAACTGAAGTAAATACTATCAGTTGGTTTTCAATACATTTATGTAATTAAAATAGAGCGAGGAACTTTTGAATGCTACTTCATTGAAAATTAGAAGCATCTCCATGTCTCGTATTCCAAGCTGGCTGTGAATACATCTCTAGATCCTTACATCACTAGATATATTTTGTGAGCTAATGTGATGTTTTTTTGTCACAATGATTTAAAAATAAGTTATTATACCACAATATTGACTTTCTCATTGTCTGTTTTATTTATGAACCCTTTAAAAAGACCACATGAACATCTGATTTTACACTGTGATCACCCTAACATCGGTGGGGGTTTCAAAAATTGGAGAGTAAATTGAGCGGTTATTGTTAGAAATTGTTGTGCAAGATGGGAAATTTAGATGTTTGGTAGAAAATATGGATGTCATAATAGATATCTATTTTAAATTTTTTAGTGTCTCTGGCCACCATGCATCTAAGATGATCCATTTCAACTAAGAACTTCAATACAGTTTGAAATTTTTAGTGTCTCTGGCCACCATGCATCTAATAGGATCCATTTCAGCTAAGAACTTCAATAAATCATTGTGTGAATGATGTCTAAGATATAGTTCTTAAACTATGAAGCCACTTCTTGATTGAAAACATACTAAACTGATAAGATATAGCTAAAGAGCAATAATTTAAAAACTTCTTGGCACAATCGTTACATAATAATTTGATGCACAACTTCTATAGCAATAAATATCAGCTTGCAACATGTCCAAGTAAAACAACTGAAGTAAATACTATTAGTTGGTTTTGAATACATTTATGTAATTAAAATAGAGCGAGGAACTTTTGAAGAGTACTTCATTGAAAATTAGAAGCATCTTCATGCTTTGTATTCCAAGCTCGCCGTGAATACCTCTCTAGATCCTTACAGCATTAGATATATTTTGTGAGCTAATGTGATTTTTTTTTTTCACAAGGATTTAAAAATCAGTTATTATACCACAATATTGACTTTATCATTGTCTGTTTTGTTTATGAATCCTTTAAAAAGACCACATGAACATCTCATTTTACACTTTGATCTCCCTAACATGGGTGGGGGTTTCAAAAATTGGAGAGTAAATTGAGCGGTTATTGTTAGAAATTGTTGTACAAGATGGGAAATTTGCTTGTTTTGTAGACAATATGGATGTCATAATAGATATCTATTTTAAATTTTTTAGTGTCTATGGCCACCATGCATTTAATATGATCCATTTCAACTGAGAACTTCAATATCCAGTTTGAAATTTTTAGTGTCTCTGGCCACCATGCATCTAATAGGATCCATTTCAGCTAAGAACTTCAATAAATCACCGTGTGATTGATAAATTGTGACATCCCTAGCCATTTTCTTTGATTGTGGATTAGGTTACAAACTAATAACTTGTAAAATCCCTAGCCATTTTCTTTGATTGTGGATCAGGTTATAAACTAGAATACACTCTCTCTTCAAAAGACTCTACAGTATATATTGGATGGAGGAAAATGTTATGATAAAACATGTACAAAAAAACTCTTTAGGATTGTCTCAACTTACTCTATTGTTAATCACATAGTGTCAATTTTTTAAAACTATAATCTACACTAAGGACTCAGTGGGTTTTTTCTTTTGTAAGTTTTGTTTGGAATTGAAAAATAAAAAATTATAACAACTAAAATTATGTAGTGAAAAACTTTGTTTAAAATTTTAGAATAAAAGGTTGAGTAAGCTTGAAATCATATAATGTGAAATTAGTTTATGATTATAAAGTAAAAAACATGTAAGTTTTTTTAGCCACAATTAGGTAATTAAAGATATGTATGTAGTTTTTTTTTAACACAAGAAATTTGATATTCATTAACAATTTTTTTTTTTTGAAAGAGTATGTATGTAGTTACAAATTGTTATGTAGTTACAAATTATTACAATTAAGTAATTAAAGTTAAATTTAGTTTTAATTAAAAAATGAGAATTATGAACATTCATGATTATTAATTTCATTTTTTATATATTAAGAAATACTACCTATAAATAATAAATCAGTTGTAACATAAATAATACATAACAAAAAAACCATGTATTTTTGAACTAATAAAATAGTTGTAACAAAAATAATATAGAACAATAAAAACTATGTATGTTTAGATGTATGAAAATTTAGATACATTTTATTAAGTAAAATTTTAAAAGAATAATGGTTATAAACAATTAAAAATAATTTTATTAAATAGTTAGTTTAGATATTTTCACTCTAAAAGAGGTAATTTGTGTATCAATACATTTGATCCCTCTTGGCTCTTGGTAGATCCAGAGTTAATATTGATCTATGCCATCTTAATTTCCCCCTTTAAATAAACTATATTCCACATGAATACCATGTGTCAATACCATGGGATGTTTTTATAGTTTATTGTTATTTTATTTTATTACCTAAATCAATTTAACTTATTAAAAAGAAAAAACAAATACCCCCAGAGTTAAGATTGATCTAGGCCATCTTAATTTCCCCCCTTAAATAAACTATATTCCACATGAATACCATGGGTCAATACCATGGGTTGTTTTTATAGTTTATTGTTATTTTATTTTATTACCTAAATTCAATTTAACTTATTAAAAAGAAAAAAACAAATAATATAAAAAAACATATATAAAACTATTTACATTTACATATAAAAATATAATAAATTTTTAATAACAACATTTTAACTTAAAAGTCACCAAAACCTAAATTAAATCTAATTTTCCTTTGATTGTGGATCAGGTTACAAACTAATAACGTGTGAAATCCCTAGCCATTTTCTTTGATTCCGGATCTGGTTATAAACTAGAATAGACTCCTTCTTCAGAAGACGCTCCAATATATATTGGATGGAGGGAAATGTTATGATAAAACATGTACAAAAAAACGCTTTAGGGATGTCTCAACTTACTCTATTGTTAATCACACAGTGTCAATTTTTTAAAACTATAATCTACAGTGAGGACTGACTGGGTTTTTTCTTTTGTAAGTTTTGTTTGGAATTGAAAAATAAAAAATTATAAAAGCTAAAGTTTTTTTTTAACAAAAAAAAATTTGATATTCATTAACAATTTTTTTTTGAAAGAGTATGTATGTAGTTACAAACTATTACAACTAGCAATTGCACCATATGTTGCAAAGGAAACGTTGTAAAACAATAACATAGGAAAGAGTAGTATATAGGAAAAAATATGTGATATGCTATGTGATTTAATTGAATATTTAACTTATAAATATGAATTATTTTATTTAAAAGAAATTATAGGTTTTGAAAATTGTTTGGATACAAAAATTAAGTCAAATTTTATATAATGAAAATTAAAATTTCAAAATAAACTCAAATTTGATATAATGGGGGTAGTTTATTTACAAATTGACTACCTTTGTAGTGTCCCTATAGGATTAGACACTAAAATATTTATGTTATATTTTCATTTAAATGTCTGAGTTAGTTTACTTGATAGGTCAAAATAAAGTATCTATCGCATTATATATATATATATATATATATATATATATATATATAGAAATTGATTGTATTTTTTTAAATGTAATTGTGTTTTTTCTCTTTTGATGTACTCATTTATATGAAGATTTGTGTGATGTATAGTTTACTTATCATTTTTTATGAAATAAAATAAAATAAATTCAACTAAATAAATAACATCATGATGAAAACAATCCAAAAGAAAATGAATTAACCAAAACAAAAACCAATAAAGATTTTAAAATGAAGTTCACTTAAATATTTGAAATAACAAGTATAATCATGTTCACGGACCTGAATTAAGTTTCTCAAAATAACTTCTATATTGGCAGAGAATCAATATATGTTTATATATAGCAAAAGTATTACCCAAGTCTATGCTAACCATTTGCTAACAATTTGACATTCATTACAGAACCAAAAGAGCGAAAGGTTATATGTTCATTGGAGATGTGAAAGAGCTTTCAGGTGCTTCATATCTTCTAACATTTTTGGAACCTTGATAGTTGACCTTTGTAGATTAAAATATGAGTTAATAGCTAGTTTTTTCTCTCTAAGTTCATAAAATAGAAAAGTCAATTGTTTCGACCTGTAGATAGTTGCTTGACCACTTGTGAAATCAGAAGTAGCCTGCCATATTGTGTGCTTCCTTGGCAGGTGATTGGACTCCTTGAAGAACATAAGAGGCCTAGATAACTGGACAATATAACAAATGGAAAAACACTCTACTTAGAAACGTTGATCTTAATTTTTAGTGTTCCATCTTACAACTGAATCCATAGGAGGCCTGGATAACTAGACAATATGACAAACATAAAAACATTGTACTTTGAAATAATGATCCTAATTTTTAGTGTTCCCACCTACAATTAAATCAATGCTCTTGTTCCATACCTCAATATCAATGTAGTAGGTTTATTTTCATGGAATGTTTCCTGCAGACTAGTAATATATGACCACTATACTTCTATCTTGCTCTTCAGTCCACATTCTAACACCTCCGAGACAAGCTTCTGCTTAGCATAGTAACATTTTACTACCAAGTCACCTTCATAGCTGGAAACACACTGTCAACAAAAAAAAAAAAAACTTTGAATGAATAATAAGTGACCAGGAAAAACTAATAATGGCATCCATAGAATTTAGATGTTGTTACAGTGACCTTGATCTAACATAGATTAGTCAGAAAAAAAAATCCGTTAAGGATAAAAATATTTGTTGCTTAAAATATTTTAGCTCCCTTTAACATGGACCTATTCTAATGATAAGCTCTCTATATATTTTATGTTAGGATCACCAAAAAAAAAGAAGTGTTTTAGCTCCCTTTAAAATGGACCTATTCTAATGATAAGTTCTCTATAGATTTCATGTTAAGATCACCAAATAGAAAGTAGTGTTGGGATGTCTTCTAGGATCTTACTGGTTAGTGGGACAAACTATATTCCATATAATACCATGAGCAGAGAAAAACCATGAGTTATCGTAATCATGAAATTCATGAAATTTACTATTACTAAAAGCCCCTCTTCACAACTCTTTAAAAATCTACAACATTTACCTTCCATGAGCCAATTATTATAATTGAGGCAGAGAAGTTAGTTGCCTTCATTGAATTGCTGTGAACCACTGCACACCTCCAGTTTTCTATTTCCCCCGCTTCCTCGATGGATCTCACTGTATGCACATATCCCAAATTTTCTTGGTTTTTCAAACTTGATAAGCTCAGTTGAGCAAGATATAGCAAGGAAGGGCTCTTTCTCAACTTCAACCCAAGAGGGATATTCTCATTTGTTGCACTGAGTGAATTATCAATTGATACAACACTTGCCTCCTGAGAAAATGAAATGGTTATTAACTAAAACTCCATAAATGGTATCAATTCCTATCCAAGTAGTAGAAATCTACCTGGACCATAAACTTGGCACGCTTGGAGCTTGGTATTTCACGCTCCTCACAAAACTTCTCCATGTGGGCAAATAATCAAACAGATTTACAACCTACATTTTTTGCAATTTGAATTTGAATTTGTTGCTTCTCTCACCCAAATTCTATGAATATTTTGAGAATCGAACCCTGGCCAATGATGGTAGAGGACCAGAACCCAACATGAATGTTTCTGTAGCATGATAAGCAAGGCTGGTTTTTTTGGTGAACTGGGCAATATTGAATAGATGTATGTGAATAAACAATAAATTCTTACAGCAGCAGGAGGCTTGTCATGCTATATAATTGTTTGAACATGAAAATGAAAGCCACCTCCATTGAATTAAATAATGGGTGAGGCAGCTTGTGGGTACAAAGTCAAGAAAATTGCAAGTATAGCGAGTCTGAAGCTCAAAAGATCAAGGTAATCCATACTCTGGAGCAGGTGCCCCAGTTAAGAGTGATGTTTGTTCTTTACCAACCAGGATAGTTGTATTAAAGCCTAGTCCTGGAAGTGCTCAAAATGCTGGACCCACTTCACCACCAGGCTACTCTTCTCAATATCAAGCTGCTTTTAAAAGTCCAGGTGAAGGTGAAAGAGGTAACACTCGCAATTTTCTAGAGGAAGTGAGGGAAATACTTAAGATGCAAATCAAAGAAACCAGGAAGGATGACTCTAAGTATACTCAGGAGAGTGTTAGGAATCGAATTCATGATGGGCCCAAATATCCAAGGGAAATTGCTTGAGAGTTTGCAAGGCAAGTGAGAGAAAGTGTGACCAGAGATTTAACAAAAGACTATTGCAGATTGGGTGAACTTTCTATTTCCTTCACTAGCATTAACAACAAGAAAAATTTATTGAATGGGTCTAGAGATAGTTCTGGAGAGCTAGGCATTTGTAGAGATGTTGATGTTTCCACTCCTATTACCAAACATTCATTGGACTACACAAACAGGTCTGGTGGTACTTCATCACATCCTCTAGGTAAGTCTCCAAATTCATCTGAATCTACATTCAACAAAGAAGCTAAGAAGCGTATGTCAGAGAGACTGAGGTTGACCCATGGAAATGAAGGGGAGCAGCAGTCTAGAGGGAATTCATGGAAATGAAGGGGAGCAACAGTCTAGAGGGAATTTAAGCACATTAGGGAAAATGCTTGCTTTGCATGAGGACCAAAAACTAATTTTCCAACCTAAGAGCTCCATAAAAAACAACAAAACCAATTATGGAGCTGAAGAAAATTAATTGCAAGTTAGACATGAATCTGATACATAGAGTTAGTTGAGAAGCATATGCTTGTTCAACAAATGCTGGATGAGGAAAATATGGCTTTGGTATGCCAGAAGTTCATTGATGCTAAACATCTTTCCACTGATGAGACATTGTAGCAGTTGGAAGAATTTCTTGATGCACTGGGAGTATTGAAAACAAGGATTTGTTCCCTAAATTCCTCCAAGAACCACATTCGTTGTTTGCAAAGCATCTTCAGGATTTGCAGTCTTCTTCGCAAATGTCTTCCGAAGGAAAAAATGTTCCAAAAATTAAATCATTGAAGGTAATGACTGCACATGAGATGTTGAAAAAGGAGGATATTAGTCAAGGAAACTATTCCAAGGAAGGTAAAAAACATGATAAAATACTTCAGAAACAAAAAGGTCGCAGATTTTTGACAGGAAGAGATGAACAAGCAAGCAGGACAAGTTTCTCTAGCCTCTGCTGCAAATTTTCCGCAACTTGTCAAATATTCTTTGGAGAAACATGGCCTGATGATCAAAATTGATGCATTTCTTCAACTCATTCTCTCTAAATTGAGAGTTATTTCGCAACTTCTCAAGCTTCTCATGGAGCTCCCCGATCTGGTTCTGCAGGGTTGTTTGCATCACGACTTCTGCATTATTTTCATCCACAATCTTCTTCCTCCCCTACCAGAAAGGACATTACATAAAATGTCAACACACATTACAGAGAACAATGGACCACAATACACATAAAAGAAAAGAATAATAATCTAAGCCTATCGAAACCCAAACAAGGGTTCAATGACTGCACATGAAAATGCAATTTCCATTCAATTTTTTCATAGAAATGGCGAATTGGTTATGTCCATTAATTCAAATGCAAATTAGGCTAAAAGGTCAGCTCATCCTGATTAAGCCCAAAATTCAAATTGAGCCAGTGGGTTAAGGTCGACTGTCGAAAGCTTAATCCCAAACGAAAAAGTCCAGTTAGATCACTCCCTGCTACTACAACTGGCCGTCACAATCGTCCTCCATTGTCAAGGTAAAAGGGGGAATTCCAGAAAGTTATTTTTCCCCACACAAAAATCCAACTGAAGAAGAATAAATAACACCCTGATGAGAACTTGGACAGCTGAATGTAGCCGCATGTTCCATCTCGGCACAGCCCTGTTCTCGTCGCCTGACTGCAACTTCCTTCTCCATTCTCAATAAATTACACTCTGCCCTCAGCACCTCTGCCTAGAAATTCTGCCTGGAATTTCCACTCATCCGAGTTCCAACATTCATCCCCCAAATCCTCATCATTTTCAGAATAAAATCCATTGTTGCTCCTCCTGATCCTCCTGGATGCCTACCCACCATTATCTTGGCTCTCCAATTCAAATATATCCCTCGCATCGTCGTTGCAATGCTCCCGCATACTCCCGAAGGCCCCAAGCGGGAGACCCTGGAAGCTGATGCCTTGTGAAATATAACCTTATAACCTTGGCTCTTGCGAGAAGGGGGGTCCATGCTGGAAAGAAGGGCAGGAAGCCCCTAGCGGTGTCATATTACAGTGATGAGCCTCCTGAAAGATTTGAGATTTCGTAGCCGCGGGCCGTGGAAGGGAAGAAGTGATAATTGCTCCACCTCCAGAGGTTGATGGCACTATCGAGGTTCGATGAAACCCTAAGAAATCTGGGTTGAGTCCTTTCTATCCTCTGTCCCGAGGCACCTACGAGCATTTCCTTCTCCAAGTGTAAATAATAGCTTTCCAATACTTTACCTGTGACCTTCAACTGAAAAGCAAGACGGAAGAGAAAGTCGATTTCGAGCTGGTTAAGCTCGGAATTGCTAATGTCGCCCACTTTGGCATAGAAATCATTATTATAGTGCTTGAAACAAAAAAACAAATTATGCAAAGATTCTTTAAATTCCAAAATTCATGAAAATTAAGCAGAGGTTCTTTGGCATACCCAGCAGATGGAGTTTAAATGGATTAGAAAAGGAAAGAGCTAGAATTCTATAAATTTAAGAAAAAATTCAACAAAACTTCCACAGCGTTCGGAATTTCAGGGGATAAAAACAAGGAAAAATAGAATTTATGAAATTAAACAAAATTTCTTAAAATTGCCCATGGAATTTCAGGCTATTAAAGAAAAAAAGGTCATAATTAGTGAAAGTCAAACAGAGATGCTTTAAATTTCCTCGGCAGATAGAATTTCAAGGGATGAAACAGGGCAACAGCCAAAATTCATGAATTTGTGAGAAGAGATTCTTTAAAATCCCCCGACAAACAAAATTTCAAGGGATAAACGAAGGAAGAGGTCAGAGTTTGTAAACCCTCACTAAGTTTTGATGTCGGTAGAAACCCTCACAGAGATCTAATGTTCGTTAATATATATTTACGTTGTATAACTGATTAAAAGCACTTGGACAGCTAAATGTAGCCGCATGTTCCATCTCGGCACAACCTTGTTCCCACCGCCTCACTGCAACTTCCTTCTCCATTCTCAATAAATTACACTCTGCCCTCAGCACCTCTGCCTAGAAATTCTGCCTAAAATTTCCACTCATCCGAGTTCTAACGTTCATCCCCCAAATCCTCATCATTTTCAGAATAAAATCCATTTTTGCTCCTCTTGATCCTCCTAGATGCTTGCCCACCATTATCTTGGCTCTCCAATTCAAATATATCCCTCGCATTGTCGCTGCAATGCTCCCGCACACTCCCAAAGGCCCCAGGCGAGAGACCCTGGAAGCCGATGCCTTGTGCAATATAACCTTATAACCTTGGCTCCTGCGAGAAGGGGGGTCCATGCTGGAAAGAAGGGCAGGAAGCCCCTAGCGGTGTCAGATTATAGTGATGAGCCTCCTGAAAGATTTGAGATTTCGCAGTCGCGGGCTATGGAAGGGAAGAAGTGAAAATTGCTCCACCTCCAGAGGTTGATGGCACTATTGGGGTCCGATGAAACCCCAAGAAATCCTGGTTGATTCCTTTCTATCCTCTGTCCCGAGGCACCTATGAGCATTTCCTTCTCCAAGTGCAAACAATAGCTTTCGAATACTTTACCTGTGACCTTCAACCGGAAACCGAGATAGAACAGAAATTCGATTTTGAGCCGGTTAAGCTCGAAATTGCTAATGTCGCCCACTCTCGCATAGAAATCATTATTATAATGGTTGAAACAAAAAAAACAAACTATACAAAGATTCTTTAAATTCCAAAATTCATGAAAATTAAGCGGAGGTTCTTTGGCATACCCAGCAGATGGAGTTTAAACGGATTAGAAAAGGAAAGAGCCAGAATTCTATAAATTTAAGCAAAAATTCAATAAAACTTTCACAGCGTTCGGAATTTCAGGGGATAAAAACAAGGAAAAACATAATTTATGAAATTAAAAAGAATTTCTTAAATTTGCCCATGGAATTTTAGGCTATTAAAGAAAAAAAAGGCCAGAATTAGTGAAAGTCAAACAGAGATGCTTTAAATTTCCCTGGTGGATAGAATTTCAGGGGATGAAACAGGGCAATAGCCAAAATTCATGAATTCGCGAGCAGAGATTCTTTAAAATCCCCCGATAGACAAAATTTCAAGAGATAAACGAAGGAAGAGGTCGGAGTTCGTAAACCCTCACTGAGTTCTGTTGTCGGTAGAAACCCTCACAGCTGATGTTCGTTAATATATATTTACGATGTATAACTGATTAAAAATAACAGTATTAAATCCTAAGGTAGAGATTATTTGAATCGTCTAACATTAAAATCAAGGGTGCACAATGGTACACGTAGCCATTTAGGAAAGTTGTTTTCAAATAAGTATGCTTTACAGCGTAATTAATTAATGAAAGGTAAATTTAGTGTTAATTAAGAAATGAGAATTATGAACATTCATCTTTATTAATTTCATTTTTTATATATTAAGAAATACTACCCATGAATAATAAAGCAGTTGTAACAAAAAAAACCATGTATTTTTGGAATAATAAAATAGTTGTAACAAAAATAATATAGAACAAAAAAACCTATGTATATTTAGATGTATGAAAATTTAGATACATTTTATTAAGTAAAATTTTAAAAGAATAATGGTTATAGGCAATTAAAAATAATTTTATTAAATAGTTAGTTTAGATATTTTCACTCTAAAAGAGCTTTGCATATCAAGGCATTTGATCCCTCTTAGCTCTTGGTAGATCCAGAGTTAATATTGATCTAGGCCATCTTAATTTCCCCCTTTAAATAAATTATATTCCACATGAATACCATGGGTCAATACCATGGGCTCTTTTTATACTTTATTGTTATTTTATTTTATTACCTAAATTCAATTTAACTTATTAAAAAGAAAAAACAAATACTCCAGAGTTAAGATTGATCTAGGCCATCTTAATTTCCCCCTTTAAATAAATTATATTCCACATGAATACCATGGGTTAACTTATTAAAAAAAAACTAACATTATAAAAAATATAAATAAAACTATTTAGTTGTGGATCTAATGGCCTATAACATTTCAGTCATCTAACATTTGATCCAATGCCTGGGACATGGACATAGTCAGCTAGGAGAGTTTGTTTTCAAATAGGAATGCCTTACGGAATAATTAAAAGCATTATAAAACACGAATAATCTCAACCTCATCATGGTTACTAGATTTTTTGTTGATATTACAACTCAATGTTGTAAAAATATTTCACTGAGTCTAGTCATAAATAAAATATTTCGGTGAAGTAAAAAAGTGAGTAAGATGTTTAAAATAAATTATTTGAAGATCTAGGTTAACTAATTTATGTCGATATCAACTTCATATATATATATATATATATATATATATATATGGTAAAAGAAAATATTTTAATGTTGTATATAATAATCAAAAGTTAAAAATTAAAATAATAAATATAAAGTACTTGCTAATAAGAATAATAAGAGGGAGATGTGTAATTCATTCAATTTTTAATACAAAATTAATATGTCATTTAAAAATATTCATAGTAACAAATGAGAATGTATATGAAAGAGTACAAAAGTCTAAGTCAATCTTTTACTAGGTAGACCAAAACATATCCAAAATTGTACTCTACGCAGAGAAGTGTTAAATATCAAAATAATCATAGAAACTAAAAGACTAAAATGAGTGTTGAAATTTAGGTCGAGTGGGCCAATAAAACTGACAATAATATCATAATACAAAATAACCATGGCCATAACAATAATTATGCAAAGGAATTAAAATTAATAACAATAAATTGAATAGGGACTTCATTATTCCCTAAGATGTCGATGGAGATATTCTAAAGAGTGAAGGATATCAACTTTGTGCTCAAACCAATCCATCAAGAAGTGCTCCAGGAGAAACTTCAAGTGCCAGTATAGGTTGATGGTATACATGTTTCGATTGAAGTGGCCTCAAGTCTGACCCACATCTGGAACCCAATTAGCCAACTCAATGAGGACATCTATGTCTGAGAGTTGTTATCACCCTAAAGCTCCTTCGCATTCCAAGCGAATGAGTTCTTCCTGAACGGGGTTGAGAGTGAGATCCTGGAAACCAACAACAATTTCTTCGAGAGTGGCCCCTAGAAGCATGCTATTGATAATACTATGCACCTCAACAAACACGTGCTCGTTGTCGAGGTGTGGGGGAATTAGAAACACAAGGAAAAAACCCAAAGGTCTAAGGTAAAGGGGGGAGAGCAAGTGGCCAAGAAAGAGAGGTCGCGTAAGAAGGGGATAGGACCAAGTGACAAAAGACCAAAGACATTCGTGTAGTCAAGAGACAAGGACCAATCACAAGCCAACAAAAGATTGAATTTCATAACAAATGGAGAGGTTGGGAATGACTAGATAGACACACTAGTGGACACACGAGAGTAATAGCGGCAGGTTAGAGAAGGAGTATTGGGTCACAAAAGAAGGGAGGTTGCAAGGATAGAATTCTAATGTTGGAGAATCCATAGGAAGACTGAAGTAGAACACAATAAAAAAAGGAAATAAGACTATGGAAGGGATTCAAACTAGAGATGAAGTGGATTCCCACCAATGCCTGGAGTGGCTCACTCGCATTTTTCTAGAAGGATCCACTTCAAGATTAATAACATGCACGACACTTTGGAGTGAAAATGGAAACATCAACTTTTCCTCAATGTGTCATGGAGTTGGTTGTACCATGTTGTAGAGTCCTTGTCCAAGAAAGTAGGAGTTTAAAATTAAAGGAGGCAGGAGGAGGAGCAAGGTGATGGAACTCGGCTTGGCCAAAGGTTGCAAAAGTGGATTGGCCAATGTTGACATGATGACTTGCAGGGGCACTCAAAGAATATGAAAAACCAACTAGAAATCGAGCCAACGAAGAATGAGCAAGGGAATAAGTAAAAAATCCAGGAGGGAAGTGGTGAACAACAGGGAATAATAATTATACTCCACACGAGCTAGGTCATATATGGCATAGCATTTCAAGCTATAATCAATGTCCTCAAAAGAAAGGTCTTTTTCCAAATTGAATTATCGATCTTTTGTATAGATTTCTTGAATATGATCAAAAGGCATTTCCAACAAATCTTTTGGATAGATCAGTTTACCAAAAAAAGAATATATATTTGACGAATACTCTTCAAAAATATTATTTTCTTGATTTGGAATTATTCGTTCTCATAATAGATAAATTTATTTCTAAATAGGTTCAACACTCATAATTCCAAGGCCAACAAAGTTGTCGTCTAAGGGTCCTCGATGTGGTGGCATGTAAAGCATGGTTATGGGGTGTGCTACCACTTCCCGCAACCATTTGGCTTGGCGGGGCAGTGCCAACCACCCCCCCCCAAAGCTCATTACCACATCCATGAGACATATACCTAAAATTATATTAATAAAAAAAAATGGACAATATATTCCATAGATAAAATGTCTCAATGCACATTTTATGTAAAATATTTTATTGTCAACTATAAAAATATTATGTATATATCATATAAAACAATTGAAAGTTAAACATTTGAAGTAGTCTCACTATTTTACATTTGTTGGTATATTTTTTTTGGTCAATTTTCCTTGAAATCCAACAAAGAGTTTATGGACTTACAAGTTTAAGCATTCAAAAATACAATTTAAATAATGAAAATTTACACATATTATATATATATATATATATATATATATATATAGGGAGACTCTAAATTTATTGGGATCTAACAAGGAATGAGAGGGATGCAATTTTTTTTCAAATTTTGCATTCTAAAAAAAGTTTGCACATGAAGAAATTTGATCCCTCTCAATGTATGCTAGATGTGTATTTAAGTTTGATCTATACATGTTATAATTTTGTTTAAAAGAAAATTAATAAATAGAAATAGATAGTCTATCTAACGTTGAAATTTTAATGAACCTTATTACTTTAAATAATAGTAAAAAATAAGAATTAGACATTTGGATTATTATCACCATTCTTTATATGAAGTAATAATATGAACAAAAAATGCTTATGTATGAGGCATTTATTAAACCTTATTGTTTAGCAATTCTAATTAAAATATTTATTGCATTTCTAGGTATTAAAAAAATGTCTCCAACATGGAAATACATCCCTTATGTGAGTGGATAAGTGGATTTTTTTTTATTCATCACTTATGAGTGAATAAGTGGATTTTGTTTTCTTGATGCATTAGATTTGATGAAGCTAAGAAAGAGAAGTTTAATATGAGGACTTTGTGTTTAAGAAATTGGAATGTAATTTTGTAACTTTCCAAATTGGCGTTGAATGCTTTTTTTCTCTAACTAAAAACAAGTTTTAATTAAAGAGAATCTCATAAACATTAATATGAGGACTTTGTGTTTAAGAAATTGGAATGTAATTTTGTAACTTTCCAAATTGGCGTTGAATGCTTTTTTTCTCTAACTAAAAACAAGTTTTAATTAAAGAGAATCTCATAAACAATAGGCAATTTTCTAATACATTATTTGACTAAAAAAACATGAAAGAGGTATATAAAAGAATATAGCATTAATGTAATTTAGGGTCTAAAATGAGTTTCTTAAGGAAAATATTAAAATATAACTGTATAAGCCACATCACACTAAGTATATGCAACATCATACTGGGTTACATATGTTATATAGTGAAATTTAATGTATATTATAAAGATGTTATATAGTGAAAGTTAATCTATATTATAGAGATGTTATATAGTGAAATTTAATTTGTATTACCATATTGATATTAGTTGTCATATAAGTTAAATTAATGTAAAGTTAAAAGAGGTAATTATATATAAAAGTATATGCAACATCATACTAGGTTAGAGACTACCTATATGCTACATCATACTAGGTTAGGACTATCTATATGCTACATCATACTAGGTTAGAGATGTTATGTAGTGAAAGTTAATCTATATTATCATATTGATGTTATTTGTCAAATATTTTAAATTAATGTAAAGTTAAGAGGTAATTATATATAAAAGTTTGTTGTTATCTATAGATATACCTTGGGTATCTTAGATTATTGGGCATAAAGGTCAACCAACAACAAGGCTCAAAGCCACTACAACAATATACATGTTATAAATTCAACATTTCACTCAACCAACAACAAGGCTCAAAGCCACTACAACAATACACATGTTATAAATTCAACATTTCCCTTGTAGGAACTGAAACTGAGTGGGGAGGATAACAATCATTCCTCCCAACCAACCAAGATAAACCCAATTGACAACTCCATATTTAGTATATCAAGATTATTTATTATATTTTCATAGGATCTTTATCAACATATTAATCAAGGTAATGTTTATATAATTCACTATTGCCAAATCAAATATGACACATAATCATCTTCCACTCTTATAGATTTAGCTCAACAATTAACCCATTTTTTAAAGTAAATTATTGGTTCTTGAGTTCCAAGTTATAAGTAATTTTTTTTCCCTTATGAAGCTCATTTTAGATCCCAAATTTACAAAAAAAAAATTATGTCGATATGAATTGATTAAAGTCGTTTTTAGTAACCATAATGATAAATGTTAGAGACTATGAATGGAAATAATATTGAGTTGTTGTACTATTTACAGGTAATGTCATTTGACTAGAGTTTAATCAGTTGATTGACTGGTTGGGTAAGATGACTAGGAATGAACCTCAATAAGTATGAATGAGAAAAATCAACTAGAGACAACAAGTTGATGAGGCAGTCACAACTAAGTCAATTAGAAGACAAGTCAATCATCGAGTCAATAAGTTAGCGTCAAGTCCAGAGAAGTTACCACAGTCAAATTCGACGAGTAGTTGAGAAACCGACAAAAGTTGGTAATCGATTGGAGTAGTCGAATGGATTGCATTCGAGCATACACACATATTCAACTTATATGGGTGATCAAAGGGAAATCATTTACAGTCGAAATTGGTCAAAAAAAAAAATGTAGGAATCTTGAGATTCTCAAAATCTTAATAAATTATCTTCAACCCCCTTGTACTTCTTTGAGAAGCTACAACTTAGGGTTTTCTATGATGATAAATAGAGCATGATGTAAGGAGTTGATAATAAATGAATCTTCATGATCGGTAGAGATCAAAGTAATGTATGAGCACATTGGTCTTATGTGTGGAGCAAGGTTGACGTTCATTATAATCTAGTTGTAATATTAAGTTGACAATACACGAGCGATGAAGCTCAAGGGTTGGTTGGTTTTCTTAGTTGAGGGTTTCCAAGGTAAAATCTTTGTGTGCTATGTGAATATTTATGGTGTGTCATTATTTATTTTTTTACTCTTTAAGTTCTCCCATGTGCATTTAAAGCTTTATGTTAATTGAGCTTCTAGTCTAGTTTATATGTCTAGTCACCTCTATGTTGAGAAGTTTTGTATTTAAAGTGTAAACCAAGTGCCTTAAGCCCAACAAATAAGAATTAGGTTTTCAATACATGTCTTTCAAATAATGTTAGTAAGTCAACCACCCACCCATAACCTTAGACTTAAAATGATACATTGATTTAATATAGACAAAATTAGCATAGAGAAATAAAATCCTTTATAATAATTTCAAAGTCTTATTTTAAGCCTTTGATTATGAATGACAATAAATTTAAACTCTTATTTAGAACAAAATCGATCCCCTTTAATGATGTTGTTGTAGAGGCTAAAATACAAAGGCATTACTCTGTGGAAAATTTCTAACTATATATTCTTCAAATATTGTATTGTGGTTTTAATTTATTTTTCTTATATTTTTCTTACCTCTTTGATACCATCTTCTCAAAGAACTAACTATATATTCATCAAATATTGTATTTTTCATGTAAGAATTCATCTGCAAAGTTGATATATATATATATATATATATGAAAACTATAATCAGCCTAGATCCATCTTAACTCTGGATCTACCAAATGTTGAGAGGGATCAAATCTCTTTTCACTGTAAATGATTTTTGCTAGTCAAGAGATTTAATCCCTCTTGACTCTTGGTAGATCTAGAGTTACAATGAATCTAGATTGATGTATAATACTTTTAAAACATCTAAACCAAACAAAAACCAAACAAAACATTATTTAAGATGTCTCTCTATTATCCATTATGTTGCCTAATTTTATTATATAATATTATAATCAATATAATTTTAATTATTATAATTTAAAAATATAAATTTATAATTTTCATTATCTCAATTTTATATTATTTTAAAATTACAATTCATTCAAAATTAAACAAAATAAAATTCTATCCAAACATAAAATAAAATCTATTTAAATTACCAGTCTTACTATTTCTGCTCCTCGTGACAAAAACAATATTAAAATCTAGTCATTAACATAACTATCCTAACAAAAACAATAATAAATGTGTCATGGGATGTACTAAGAAATCATGTCTAACTAACTCGATTCGTGGGTGTTGGAGGATCGGGTAGCTTGAATAGAAAGACAACAAAGAAGTACTTACCGTTTAGAATGAAAAAAGCAAAAAGATAAAGAGGATCGCAATTTGAATCACGCAGGTTGATGGCGGTTGAGCGTTGGGTATATAGGGAGAGGGGAGAGTTGAGTTTTGATTACTCATCGCTGCTCTGCTCCTCTGTTCCTCTGTTCTCATCTCATTCGTTTTCACTTGCTTTGGTTTTATGCTTGTTTTTAGTTGATTGAGCATGGCCACGCTCTGTTTTTCTTTAGCTTGGTTGAAGTCTATTGCTGCTTGATTTTATTATGCTTCTTTGTATGAACTTTTATGTTTATTTCGATTTCTTGTTTGGCATTGAAAATGAAAATGCGGAACAGAGGAAGAAACTGAAAAGAGAAAGAGGAGATGAGTTTAAGGAAATGTTCTGAATGTACATGTCATGGATTCTGAGGAGAAAATGCCAAATAGGGCTTCAGCTGGATTTTTACTACTCCTTTTGCAATGGGCGACTCCTTACTTTGTGTAATTAATGAATTGTGGATTTACTGGGAGTTTTTAACATTTTATTTTGCTTTTTCCTTTGCATTTTTGACAGGCAGGGAGATTGAGATTGAGCAGATGCAATGAATTTTGCTCATATGGTCGCAGTCATATGGAAGCTACACAGAGGTGTCCCCATGTCTATTTCTCTGTCTGTCTGTCCTAGCGGAGTCTCTGCCGATTGAACTTAGGTGGGTGGGTATTTTATCCTTGTTTTGAAGTCACATTAAACCCATGAAAACTCCATTAATTCCGGGCTGGGTATCTCATATTTGTGTTTGGATGTTTTATATTTGTGTGTTTTTTTAATTGCTGCAGCTTGAGAAATGGGAACTAGAGTGGTTTGACTCATGGAGATCAGAATGAAATGGAGGACGGAACTATTTTGAGGAAAAGTAGATGGGATTATCCCTACGTTATGGTCAAGTGTACAGAGCAAAGCATCTACTGATGAATTGGGCACAACATTTTCTGAACTCTGTGGTTGATCAACTCTCACACAGAGAGGACGAGAGGAGAGGTATAAATTTCATTTCATTTGAATCTATTGCAACCCCAAAAATCTTTCAGGTCCATTCATTTAACCCCAGGTAATACGGTCGAAGCCCTGTTACCAGATGCTTTATGTTTCTATAAATGTGCAATGCAGATACGTTGTTGAATACATGCGCAATATAGGGAGGGAGCTGCATTTAGTCATGCTATGGTGATGGATTTTTCTGGGTGCAAATATTTAATACAATTTCCACCGAACCAATCTGCGGAGGTGAGTACCATCATCCCCTGAAGTAAAGTAAATGAGATGCTTAATTTATATATTTGTTTTCTAAAGTACAAAATGATGAATTAATTCAAATCTTTTATCGAAATAAAACATACCTTCTTTGTTCTTTAAGAAACAGGCGCCTCTATGTTTTTGTTTGTTGTTTATAGCATCTTTTGAGTAGATACAGAGTTTTATGGTGAAGAGGGAAGTTCATCAAAAAGTGCCCAAGCTATTTAAAAAAACGGAAGCTCCATCCACCATAGAAAAGACTGAATAAAGTTTAAATGTTCCTGGAGTTCTAGTACGTTTTCTATTGCTTACTGAATAAGTGAAGAGGGAAGTTCATCAAGAAGTGCCCAATATCGTTTCAAATCCACTTTCAGGTTTAGATATTTAAAAAAAAAACGAAGCTCTATCAACCACAGAAAAGACTGAATAAAATTTAAATGTTCCCGGGGTTCTAGTAAGTTTTCTATTGCTTACTGAATAAATGTCATGTTCCTGGGGTTCTAGTACGTTTTCTATTGCTTACTGAATATATGTTCCTGGTGAAGAGGGAAGTTCATCAAAAAGTGCCCAATACCGTTCCAAATCCACCCATTCAGGTTTAGATATTTAGAAAAAGAAAATTCGAAACTCCATCAGCCATATAAAACACTGAATAAATGTTCCTGGGGTTCTAGTAAGTTTTCTATTACTTACTGAATAAATGTTCCTGGGTTCTAGTACGTTTTCTATTGCTTATTGAATAAATATACATCTTCTATAGCTTTCTAGTTTCATTACTTCTTGAAATATTTTTATAATTGGATTCGATTTCATACCATTAATTCATTATATTATTTTATTAAACATGTATATTACTTATTAAAACTTATGTTTTATGTAGATTACTTATTAATTACCCATTAAAAATCAAGTATAAAGAATCTGTTTTTTAATTAGAGAGTTTATACCTGGGTTTGAGTCTTTGTCCCAGACTAATCTTATTAATGTGATTTTCATGATAATACATATCTTTCAGACTATAACCTCATTAATGAGGTTAGACAATATATGTCCACCTTTAAGTAATCGGTACTCATCCACTATAATCTTCAAATTACTATATCAAACATGTATTTCATAATTATCAGCCCCATTGGAAATCGGACAGGGGATATATTCTTTTTATCTGGAAAATCCTGATTTAATTAAAATTAGTAAATATGTTTCACTTTGACATTAGCGTAGAGCCTACACAGTAGAACCACCATACTCTGCACCGTTGCCACTAAACTGGAGACCCGGTATGCTGTACAATCAGAGGAATAAGTAACCCAGATGTTGTACAGGGCAGGCAGGTGCTTTTTGCTCTCTCAAATCACTTATACTACACCAGCTAACTCCATATTGCAAGAAGCATCCCAGTGCTCTGTAGCCGGGCTTTTATTGCTGTAGCAGTCTAATCAGAAGTTTTTATCTTTTTCGAAATTTGATTTTGAAATTTTTTATGGGAATGAATTTTTTCTATTTAAAATATAAAAACTCATGTAAAATTCAAATTGTGTAAATTATCTTTTCAAAAAATTCCAAAATAACAGTTACAATACGGGTTTCTTTAAACTGTCCATATTGCACCCAGCCATTGTTACCTACGATTCATTTTTACTCTGCCGTGCAATCTCCATACACCATGCCGCCCCCAAGTCTCTTTTCCTCTCCACTGTACGATTCTGTTCTGCGGAATTTCAAAAATTCTGTCAAGAACAAAGAATATGTTAAGCAATTTAATTTATTAGAGGAAAAAAATATGTTAACCAATTTAATTTATTAGAGGAAAAGTATTTACAATTTAGTGAATTTAATGGTTAAAAGTATGTGTTTTTTTCTAGGAGATTACAAGCTATAAGTTGAAAACCAGAAAGTCAGAAAGGTAGAGTATATATGCTTTTATAAATTTAGCAGTCAAATCATTGGGTGGAGGTGGCTCCCCTTGTCCCACACCTTAAAACTAGATAATAATAATGATAATAAAAGCCCGATAAAATTAAAAATTAAAAATAATAATATAGTGATTGCAAATATGAAACATAAAAATTAATTAATATTTCTTATATTTCTTTGAAATATAAAAGGAGAGTTGTAAACAAAATTTCAAAAAATCAGGTAGTTGGAGTGTTTGAATTGCATTTTTGATGGTGGGGATGGATTCAGCACCATCAAAAACCGTTAAGACACTCAAAACACTGAAATTTAACACTATAACTCAGATTTTCAAAAATCTTTGCCTTAATTTTTCATAATCTTACCGGAATTTCTGAGTTATTCTCTAGGGTTTTTTAGATTACAGCTATAAAAATTAAATAATATTTCTTATATTTCTTTGATATTTATGATGAGTTGGTTTAATATTTAAAAATAAGCATTATAAGTATTAAAGTTATAAGTTCAAATCTAAAAAGATAGAGTATGTATAGTTAAATTTTTATATAAAAAGGTTACTTTGTGTTACAAATAAGAATATATCATACACTAAATTAATGTGTGACTTGATAGTAACCTTAAACTTAAACTTAAACTTAAATTATAAAATAAAATTATTATTATTATTCCAAATTGTTAAAACACACTTATTACTATCAATAACCATTAAAAATTATAAACTCAACTAACTTTCTTTTTAATTAATATATATAATCATATTCAAAATTACTTTTAAATATTCACCACTTAACATACTTAACATTATAGCAACACTAATTACATAAAGAAAAAATCTCTTATACCAATTTAAATCTTAAAATTATATTAATATTAATATTACTATTCCAAATTCATAAAACACACATTAATCAATCAGTATTCCACATCACTCTTAAACCTTATTATTATAATAAAAACACTCTTAAAACACATTAATCAAAAAACCTATCTTTTATTTTAACTATAATTAAATTCAACATTAATCATAAATATTTCTATAACATCTAGGTCATCCCACTGGACAAATTTGTGGTTTGAAAGTCGAAATTCGCAATCTGAACGATTTTCAAACACAAATTCAATTTCAATGAATATCAAATCGATCCTACATTTTATTCAGTACACCCTAACTCGACGACGAATAAATTTGCCTCTAATTGTGCAGGTTTGTTGAAACCAGCAAACTCATTTAGCCCTCTCCACGTGATTTTCATTTCTCCAAGCCGCCCGACGATAGGATAGTGTATCGGTTAGAGTTTTGATAGTAATGTGTGAAATCAAATTTGAGTTATGATTTCTCTGTAATCTGAGTGTTCCAGAAGTTGCTAAATTATATATAGTCAAAAACCAAATTTAAACAACTAAAATAAAATTTTGATATTTGTTTTATCCAAAACATAAAAAGTGTAATAAAGTTCAGGGTTGGAAAAAGCTTTTTATTTGATTTTCTCCTCGCCATATTTTGTTATATTAATATTAAGTTGGTTAAAATAAAAATAAAAATAAAAATAAAATTATTTAAAATTAAAATAAATATTATATATATTTAAATTACTCATATTACATAAAAATAAAAAGTTAACTTAAATTATATATATATATATAACTAATGTAGATTCATCTTAATTTTCTATGTATAAGTAGATGTATAAGTATTGAGAGGGATCAAATTTTTCTTGATAAATCTATTGTGAAAATAAATTTACATTGGTTTTACAATATGTCTTTGTTTTAATTAAATAATACCAAGATCATTTTTTATTAATAATATTTTATTTTTATATATAGTTATTTATATTTAAATTTTTGTTGTATTTGAGTGTAAACTTATGTGATCTATATCATATTATTTATAGATCTTTTTGGAAATCACATAGGAAATTATAGAACCGACCCTTTTCAAACTACCAAGTGTAGTTCATCATCAGGAGAACGATGATTTGGTTGATCCTTCACATAAATATATATAACGATGATTTGGTTGATCCTTCACATAAATATATATAGTGCAGAGATGGCAAATGTTAAAACCCTAAAATACTAAGAAATAATAAAATGATGATTTGGTTGATCTTTTACATAATTCAATAATTACAAATTAACTAACAAATAAAACAATAATAGTTATAATTTTAAATTTAGAAATAAACTAAGAGAATTAAATAAAATAAGTCAAAAGTCAAAATTAAAAATAGTAATAAAATATAAATTAAATCATAAAAATACCAATCAAACAACCAACGGTGAAAATCAACCAATTAAAAATAATACTAATAAAAAAATAAAAAATTAAATTATAATATTAAAAATTACAATTTTAATTATAGGTAATAATAATATTAAAATTCAGAAATTAAGAATTAAAAAAAATATAATAAAAATAACTAAATTAAGTAACTAAAGCAGAATAAATCAACAAATTAAAAATCAAACCAAACCATCAAAACTAAGAAAAAGAAACAATGCATGAAAAATAAAGATGAAAATAAATTCAACATTATAAATTAATTTAAATAAAAAGTAATAATAAAAATATATAAATAATAAATAAACTAAGGGGGAAGAAATCCACAAATTCAAACAAAACAAAAATAGAAAAATAAAAAGAGGGAAATGAAAATTGCTAGGAATAGAGAAAATAGGGAAATTGCTAGGAATAGAACGAACTGTTCCAAGACCTAATAATCTTCCACCCGTCGTCCCTATTCAACTAACGAGATCTTTTCTCAATTTCAATTGCTTCCTGAATTTGCGGTGATAGAAATCATCAACCCTAGCAATGACTTTGGACTCCTCCAAACACATATGGTGCATAATCTTCATCAGATGTTCCACCAAAGCAGAGGACTTAGTTCTACAATGTCTAATATCAGCTGCATGCTCTTGAATTTTCTTATTAATAGAACGACTAGTTTTTCCAATATAGGGGATACCATAGGAACACGGGATCATTTAAACACCTTTCATGCTCTTGGGGTCCATTGGGTCTTTAACAGAATGAAGGGAACCCCTAATAATGTTCACGGGTCTAAAAGAGGAAGAGATCTTATGTTTCCTCAAAATCTGAGCGATTTTGTCAGTAGTACCTTGGATAAACGATAGATGAACACTACAAACTCAATAATTTTGATCTCTCTTTGGTTTCAGATCTCTGCTAGCATTTAAGAAAGCTTTAAAGCTTTGACACTTACTATATCCATTCTTCTTAAAGTCCTTAAGGAGATGGGCCTTCTCTTCATTTAAGTGTTTCTAATCTGAAACCCTAAGAGCTCTTGTGGCCAAAGTGCTAAGAACTCCAAATTTTTGAGAAGGAACACGATGAGAGCTAGCATGAAGATACTTCTCAGTGTGAATTTTCTTTCAAAAAACTCGATGAAAAAAGGAGCCATTATCATTTCTAGAGATGAGAACATCAAGAAAAGGAAGGGTACCTTCAATCTCGGTTTCCATCATGAATTTTATGGAGTTTGACTGATCATTCAAGTGTTGGTGAAAATAATGCAACTTTTGACGACCATGAGACCAATTGATGAAGGTGTCATCCACAAACCTCTTTCAAATCTTGGGTTTAAAAGGAGCTGAAGCCAAGGCTTTAGATTCAAAATCTTCCATAAAAAGGTTGGCAATCATAGGGGAGAGCGGCAATCCCATGGCAACCCCACAGGTCTGCTCATAAAATTCACCTTCAAAGCTAAAAAGGGTAGAGGTAAGGCAAATATCTACAAGCTCTGCAGTGTCAGGATCAGTGATGCGATTGATCACCTCAACAACCTCATTGATAGGGATATTAGTATAAAGCGAGAGCACATCAAAACTAACAAGAGTGTCATCTGGTTCAGATTCCCAGCGCTTTAATTCATTGACAAAAGATGCAAAATCTTTCACATAAGAGTCAGAATGACCAACAAGAGGCTTAAGCTTACGAGCTAAATACTTTGCTAGGAGATAAGTGGGCCCACCAATAGTATTAACAATGGGTCTAAGGGGAACACCCTCTTTATGAATCTTAGGAAGCCCATAAATCCTAGGGGTCATAAGATTTCTTTCAATAAGTTTATGGCTCATGGAGCTCACAGTGCTACTAGATTTAATAGCATCTACCACAATCTTCGTGACTTTATTAATGGGGTTCCTTGAAAGCTTCTTGTAACTTCTGTTATTACAAAGATGGTCAAGCATCTTTTCTCTATAATCATCTTAGTTCGTGATTACAACCGTGCCACCCTTATCCACCTTAAGAACAACAATATCAGGGTTCTGATTAATAGATTTAAGAGCCTTAAACTTAAACATATTAATATTGCTTCTAGGAGGCCTAGCTTTCTTAAGAGCTACAACACAATCTTTGCTAATGACATCCTTCAAATTGCTAGATAAATCATGAATGCCATATTCTATGCTATATATAATATCCTCAATCATGAATGCCATATTCTATGCTATATATAATATCCTCCAGAGAAATCTCCCTAGTTGTAAGAGCAAAGTTGAGGCCTTTCTCCAACAGAGAAACAACCGTTGGATTGAAAGGTTAATAACTTTATTATTCAAAAAAATTATTATTAATAAAAGATTTACTATTATTACAACAACTCACGCCCGCATGATGTTTGAACCATTGATAAAGGAACCAACCTCCTCAACGGAGTAATCATCAATCCTTTGGATGAGAGAAGGGGGAATAAAGGGGTGGAATTTGACGCGTTACCCACCACCATTGAGCATACATCAGAGCCGTTATTAGAGAGCTCTGACCGGTTTGAGAACGTTGCCCCTTTGGAACAAGCATGATTAGCTGTGAACAAGTATCAACGCTGATGCATTGATTAGCTCCCATACTTTGGAGAATAATGGAAGCTCGACCTTCGTTTCGAATACCTCATCGAAGAACACGCTGTCTATTTCCCATGGAGGGATACAAGAATCTAAAAATTGTGCCCTCAATTCAGCAGGCAATCACATTTCGGTTGTTAAGCATAATGGTGGTTCGATTGAATTTGGGATTGGAGACCGTGATTCCGGTGCCATTTCCGTTCCGGGTAGGTTGCAGAAAGGATTATCAACTGAATTATCATTTGAAGCATCAATTGAAGGTGAGTCTGGCTCCTCAGAATCAAATCCCTTACCGACCGTTTTCTCGAATGATTGTTCATTTGATAAGAACAACAAAGATTCGGTTGCTCGTTTTAACAAAGGACAGTCTACGCGTGTTCCTCCCTTGGCTGATGGTTTCTCTGAATCGAATGGCGGAGGCATTGCTGGTTTTGATGAAGTGGAACAATCTACGAAGGTTTTTCAAGTTACTGTTTGCGCGCCTGAATCGAATGGAGATGGCGTTTCTGTGGATTCTGTGGGTTTAGACTTTGAGGGACAGTCAACCCAGGTTAACGGATCAGAAGGTTTGCATAATGTTGGTGATGGTTCTACGCAGATAATGGTTTCTTGCTATACGATGGGTAACAGTTTAGTTTACCCTTCGTCCAAAGGGGCAACGTCCTCAAACCGGGCAACGTTCTAAAACCGGTCAGCACTCTCTAATAATGGCTCTGACGTATGTTGGTGGGTAACACGTCGGGTTCCACCCTTTTGTTTCCCCCATTCTCTCATCCAGAGGATTGATGATTGCTCTGTTGATGAGGTTGGTTCCTCTATCAATGGTACAAAAATTCATGCGGGTGTGAGTTGATGTAGTAGTAGTAGTAGTAATAATAATAATAATAATAATAATTCTTTTAAGACTAATAAAGTTATTAACCTTTCTAGGTTTTTGTTGGATTCATCGGTTGTTTCTTTGTTGGAGAAAGGCCTCAACTTCGCTCTTGTATCTAGGAAGATCTCTCTGGAAGATATTATATGTAGCATAGAATATGGCATTCGTGGTTTATCTGGTAATTTGAAGTATGTCATTAGAAAATATTGTGTTGTGGCTCTTAAGAAAGCTAGGCCTCCTAGAAGCAATATTAATATGTCTAAGTTTAAGGCTCTTAAATCCATTAATTAGAACCTTGATATTGTTGTTCTCAAGGCGGATAAGTGTGGTGCAGTTGTAATCACGAATAAAGATGATTATAGAGCAAATATGCTTGACCATCTTTGCAATAGTAGAATTTACAAGAAGCTTTCAAGGAACCCCATTAATAAAGTCACGAATATTGTGGCGGATGCTATTAAATCTAGTAGCACTGTGAGCTCCATGAGCCATAAACTTATTGAACGCAATCCTATCACCCCTAGGATTTGTGGGCTTCCTAAGATTCATAAAGAGGGTGTTCCCCTTAGACCCATTGTTAATACTATTGGTGGGCCCACTTATCTCCTAGCGAAGTATTTGGCTCGTAAGCTTAAGCCTCTTGTTGGTCATTCTGACTCTTATGTGAAAGTTTTTGCATCTTTTGTCAATGAATTAAAGAGTTGGGAATCTGAACCAGATGACGCTCTTGTTAGTTTTGATGTGGTCTCGCTTTATACTAATATCCCTATCAATGAGGTTGTTGAGGTGATCAATCGCATCATTGATCCTGACACTGCAAAGCTTTGTAGAGATTTGCCTTACCTTACCTCTACCTTTTTAGCTTTGAAGGTGAATTTTACAAGCAGACCTGTGGGGTTGCCATGGGTTCGCTGCTCTCCCCTGTGGTTGCCAACCTTTTTATGAAGATTTTGAATCTAAAGCCTTGGCTTCAACTCCTTTTAAACCCAAGATTTGGATGCGGTTTGTGGATGACACCTTCATCAATTGGTCTCATGGTCGTCAAAAGTTGGATTCTTTTCACCAACACTTGAATGATCAGTCAAACTCCATAAAGTTCATGATGGAAACCGAGATTGAAGGTAGCCTTCCTTTTCTTGATGTTCTCATCTCTAGAAATGATAATGGCTCCTTTTCTCACCGAGTTTTTCGAAAGAAAACTCACACTGAGCAGTATCTTAATGCTAGCTCTCATCATGTTCCTTCTAAAAAATTTGGAGTTCTCAGCACTTGGGCCACAAGAGCTCTTAGGGTTTCAGATGAAAAACACTTAAATGAAGAGAAGGCCCATCTCCTTAAGGTCTTTGAGAATAATGGATATAGTAAGCGTCAAGGCTTGAAAGCTTTCTTAAATGCTAACAGAGGTCCGAAACCAAAGAGAGATCAAAATGATTTAGTTGGTAGTGTTCATCTGCCATTTATCCAGGGTACTACTGACAAGATCGCTCATATTTTGAGAAAACATAAGATCTCTTCCTCTTTTAGACCTGTGAACACTATTAGGGGTTCCCTTCGTTCTGTTAAAGACCCAATCGACCCCAAGAGCGTGAAAAGTGTTTATATGATCCCATGTTCCTGTGGTATCCCCTATATTGGAGAAAATAGTTGTTCTATTAATAAGAGAATTCAAGAGCATGCAACTGATATTAGACATTGTAGAACTAAGTCCTCTGCTTTGGTGAAACATGCGGAGAAGGCTATGCACCATGTGTGTTTGGAGGAGTCCAGAGTCATTTCTAGGGTTGATCATTTCTATCACCGCAAATTTAGTGAAGCAATTGAAATTGAGAAAAAATCTCGTTCGTTGAATAGGGATGACGAGTGAAAGATTAGTAGGTGTTCGATCCTTTTGCTCTATTCCTAGCAATTTTCCTTTTCCTCTTTCTGTCTCTTTTTATTTTTCTATTTTTGTTTTGTTTGAATTTGTGGTTGATTTCTTCCCCTTGGTTTAATTATTATTTATATATTTTTATTTTTACTTTTTATTTAAATTAATTTATAATGTTGAATTTCTTTTCATCTCTATTTTTGTAGCATTGTTTCTTTTTGATGGTTTGGTTTGATTTTTAATTTGTTGATTTATTGTGCCTTGGTTACTTAATTTAGTTATTTTTATTATATTTTTATTAATTTTTTTGTTTAATTTGATTTCTAATTTTAATATTATTATTAATATTAACTTATATTAGAATTGTTAAAATGGGTAATAAAAATTGTAATTTTTAATATTATAATAGCAATTTTTTGTATTATTATTATTTTTAATTGGTTTATTTCTAAATTTAAAATTATAACTATTATTGCTTTATTTGTTAGTTAATATTGGTAAAATTTGTAATTATTAATATTATTTTCTCAAAGTCTATTTTAATTATTTTATTATTTTTTAGTATCTTTGGGTTATCATCATTCTCTTGATGATGAACTACACTTGGTAGTTTGTTAGTTGTATAATTTGCTATGTGATTTCTCGAAAAATTTATAAATAATTTTTGTAATATGTTGAATTTTATTTTTGAAATTTTTATTGTTAAATTTTTCTGAAATTTCAATATCATTAAATTTAAGGACATTGTGACTACATATATTCTTGCTGGCCTTAGAGGTCTCTAGATACCCTCTAGATACCTCCCAGCCTCACATAGAAACACCTGTCTCTACCATCCCCTTCCCACTGAATAGAGAACCACCTTTTTTAAAGGCATGGTTTTCCTTACTTTTATATCTATAATGATCTGTTGTAATATTATAATGATATATGTACGTAGAACTTTAATGGAACCCGCTTCACCAGCTTATTTTGCATGCACCAACTCACCGACCTAAGTATGACATGTACATATACATTACGATTTCGGAATCAAACCAGGGGCATTACATTCCCCTCCCCCTGTATTTATTTATACAGAGTCCTCAATGCATTATAAATCCAGGTAAGGTCGAAAACTTCCTCCAGGGATGGACTGCATGCCATTATTCTTTAATGGTTCTTATTTATATGACTATACTATATTTCAATAAACTGCCACTATAGTATTGGCCTTTGACACATACTTATGGTTCTAGGAGCAGGCATTTCGGGGTAGCCTCTCAATTGTCATACCCACCTAGTAGATAGTCAATCAGAGATTAAATTATTTATGTCTGGGGCATTACATTCCCTTCCCCCTATTTATACACCGTCCTCAATGCATTATAAATCCAGGTAAGGTTTAAAACTTCCTGCCAGGGATGGACTGCATGCCTTTATTCTTTTTTTCTTTCTTTTTTTTTTTTTTTGTTTTTTTTGTTTTTTTGAATTGGTCTACTTCTATATTGATACAAAAATAAAATTACAGAGAGGCAGTGGCCTCTGGAGATCTAGCCCATAGTTGCGGCATTCGCACATTACAATGCTGAACATTGACTAACAAAACTAGCTGCTCACTGACCAAGAGAACTGCAGTAACCATGACCATGTCTGTCTCAGAGATACAGCTTACTCCTATAACGAGACTGTGAACTGACCAGAGGTAATTCAAAGACCCTAGCAGATTGACAAGGCACATACAGACGCTGCCCTTTTCAGAACCAAAATCTGACACTTTGAATTGCTGTAGCAATCGCCAAAAATCAAAGACATATGCAGTAGTATGCCGCCCACGCAGTGGAAACCGGCAGTTTAACATAAGAGTAAACATCTGTGCCTGAGAACTGTAGAACGTAAGTTGACTGTAAAACAGAAGGGAATTGAACACCTCTGTGCTACCTGAAATCAAAAACCAAGGAGCGCAAACCTGATTAGGCTTCATGAGAGGGGGATGGCACTTCCTCGACGATGCGGCAAGCATATTTGTAGGGATCTTCTTCTTCAAGAGGAGGGCTCTCCTTGCTTGTAGAGCCGCCACCAATTGGGACGCTAGGACCTGCTTGCAAGCTCACATTATGGGTTGCAATGCCACCAGGTTCCACACTCTGCCTATTGTCATTCTGAGAAGTGTCAAGCGTGTCTTCCTCCCTTGTCTCCAGAGCCACCCCAGGAGTTGCCGAAACGAGACCAGAGGATACTTCACGAAGCTCAATGGTGACTGTGGCTAAGAAGGTGAAATTGCTGAGAGTACAGGGGTATTGAAGACGAGCAATGTGAGATTGTGTCCTGGAGGATAGACGAAAGTGCGCTGCAGAATGAGGCTGCCCTCGACCCCGTCCACGACCCCTCCTGGAGGCGGGATAGCGAACAGGGCAGAAGTCTGAAGAGTAAGACGAGGATTCAGAACTGGACGAGGAGGGCTGGCAATTAACTTGCCCACAGGAACTTCCCCTCCTGTAGCGGATTCTCTGGCGCAATCTTGGCATAGTATGAAGAGCAGGGAGAGCGGAGCTATTAGCAAGATTGTGGAAACAGAAAGGAGCCTAGCTTCAGCTCGCAGAGGATTCTTGGTTAAAACTGAGGACGAACAATTGTAAGTGCAGAAAGGGCTATGGGAAACATGAAATACTGGCATGAAATCTACACAGCAACCTAATGCGCATCGTTTCCCTGTGCTGGTGCGAGAGCGAGGCTCAGCGGCAGCAAGGGAGCAGCAAGTGCGCAGGGGAGGAGCACAAATGAGATCTCGGAGGGGCGCCATGACAGAAGAATGAGCAAGTTGGCGTGGAGAGACGGGCTGCATTAACGCAGCATTGAAGAGTTGAGCAGAAGAATTTAAAACAAACATCATGTGAGCTTGGGTGGCGGTGGTGATAAGCCACGCGCCGACCCACCAAATCTCCCACATACAGATCGCCTCGTTACCCACCCGCATCCGGGATATTCTTTAATTGTTCTTATTTATATGACTATACTCTATTTCAATAAACTGTGCCACTATAGTAATGGCCTTTGACACATCCTTATGGTTCTAGGAGCAGGCATTCCGGGGTTGCCTCTCAATTGTCATACCCACCTAGTACATAGTCAATCAGAGATTAATTATGTCTGTTTGATATAAAATTTGAACTTGAAGCTTTCACATGGTCCCTGATAACATTGGCCTTAATTTTTCTACCGAAAGAAACTTAATCAATCATCCATTTCCCATGGTAGGAGGAAGATATCCCGCACATATATTTGAGAGATAAACTTTTTAAAGACCAGGAAAATTTTCCATACCATAGTCCACAAAGATTCCCTGGCTACTTGACTTCATATCTATTGGCAATCTTGCAGTTGGAAAACCCTAGTCAAGTCTATCAGTTCCGGGCTTATTCCCCTTCTAATTGTGGGTATAACCTACAGTCGTTGCATTCCAAGCATCCACGTCCTTTGATGGCATCAAATCATGTGTTCACTAGGCATCAAACACCCACTCTTCGATCGCATCTCAATAAGTGAATTCCCTGCACATTTCTGTAATTAAAATCTAGTACTTTTTACAATGTGAGCATGAATGTGCATTTTCTGTTCCATGGCTGAACAAGTGGAGCATGCACTAAGAATACCAGAGAATACAAACTTCTGAAGCTTGATGCTATAAAGAGGTAGCTGGCAATAAAGCTTTAGAGCCTTCTTGCAGTCATTATTTTACCCTCTTCCAAGCCTGCCAGAGTAGTGCATGCCTTAATAATGCTGGAGATTGCAAATGGATTCAATTCTACTCTTTCCACTTACATTGCCTAAAAAGCTACAGAAGAGCCTTGACAATCCTGTTCTATGAATATCTTGTCATTGTGGCTATCGAGGATATCACATCTGTCTCAGATGTCTGATAATTGAACCATGAACCTCCTCGCTCTATTTTAGAGATCCTATTAGTGGCCACAGCTTTTGTGGTTTATCTTCAGCATAAGCATTTGCACCCAAGGAAAAACCTCTCAGTTTCCATCTCCTACAGAAAATCTGACATACAAACAGACTTGTGAGCATTATTATCATTACCAGCTTTGAATATAACAGGATCATCAAAGTAAAACAGAAAAGTTCTGCCACTGTGTTGCTTATTTTCAGCATGCAATTATGAGCTGATATCAACAATTTGATGTATCATTGTGCTCCTTTTCAACTCTTTGCCTTTGTAAATTTCAATATATCTTTACCAGCACAATGACTGATACCAATGCTGCCTTTCTTTTGCTGCAAACAAACACCAAGATAGACATTCAAGCTGCTGGAAGTAGCATTCTCTTTTGTGCCCACAATGGGATATAAGATCGGTACCTTAAAGCTAGAAACATCCTCAAAATCAATACCTCAACTTCATGCTGTCAGGAAGTACCCAGAATACACCCTCTTCTGCTGTAGTAAATTCCTCCAGGGCTGTGTCAACATGCTGCCCTGTTCCCTTGTTAGTGTGTGAGTTCTGTTAAATTGCAAATGCATGTGTTATTAACTTCTTACATGCTACAGTAGGCATGCTAATTGGTTGTATAAATTCTGCATACAGTCTAAAGCAACCTCATGCCATAGCATTTACAAAACACTGCCATATTCATTTCCTTTGCTTTTGCTGGATCCTTGAAGGACAGTGACATGGTTTTGAAGCAGCTCAGAATTTGTTTTTCAAAGTTCAGTTCATTTTCATCCTTCATTCAACGAATTTCTTGAAATGATTACTTTTCACCCACTAGCGTATCTATTACCAATCAGTACATTTTATCAGCTAGAAAAAAAATACTGACCTTCAATTTTTGCCGTAATAATAAATAGCTCTGCATTTCTTGCTGTAACCTGCAATTGACGAGGAAATGCCCAGAAAAATCATTTGCTTCTGTGCCAGAACTACTTCAAAAGCCTTGATTTAAAAATTTTCAAGTTTAGAATACATCATAATCCAATGCTTCACCCTTTCCACAACTGAAAGATCTGATGGGAAGAGTGATTCACAGAATACCATTTGAATTGCTTGGGGTCTGAAATCTTTGTCATGACAACACATTATGATTTTGCCTGGGATCCATTCAAATTCATAGTCAATAAACAAGCCGTCAGAACACTTCAAACATTAAAGTCTCTCTCTCTCTCTCTCTCTCTATATATATATATATATATATATATATATATATCAGCTTTTCCATGGTATACATATGGAAACCAGTTTGTCACAAAGGCAATCAACTACAAACTTAATTGTCTCTGTCGGTATAGTTTTCAGGGCATAACTGGCAACATAAAAAATTGCTGCTACAACTTGCTTACTCACATTTTCATTGTAGTGAATTTTCCAAAAACAGAGCTCTCCACAAACTTTGATGTAGATCAGGATTTGTCTCTGCCAAAAGGGTACAAGGGGTATCTTCAACACCATAGTGTGTGGTGAGCAGAGCCCATGTCATTTGACCAATGGTCTCCCACACAATCCAAGTTTCCTCATGAACGCTCCTCTCATGTCCCGCTTCTCTTAGATCACTGCCAATTTCATGTTACAAGATGTGTACAGACTGGATACCCAAACATTACAATGTAAACCAAAATACTTGCTATTATCTTGAAGTTAAAAAGCAAGAAGAAAGTACATTCTTGCAGTCATGTAAGTAAACAACAATTGTCTGTTTCAATAAGCTTTGCTATCAGAGCATCGAAATAAATAAATATATCTACAAAAAATAAAAATAAAAAAGGCTGTCGGGGTCTTTTGGAAATTGGTGTTTCACGCCCCTGTACTCTTGCTTTCGACAGTTATGGTTTGAATTTTCCAGCCTGAACCTGTCCTCCAGCTCTGGTTAAGATTCTAATCCATGGTCTGGGCATAACATATCTCTTTGTGTGTTGATGCTGCTTCACTTATTGTATACAATAGCTTTTGGCATATATTAATTTTAGTTAACAATGGTATGTTCTATGCTTAGCACAATTACTTCAATGTTCCTTTAGCAGCCCAATGAAAATTTCCAATTTAGTTTTCCAATAGCAATCACATTAACCATAAATCACTCATAGTATTAAAAACCGGAACCAGCGACCAGACCGGTGGACCTAATGAACTGGGTTTCAAACTGGAACCGGTCAAATCGGGACTGGTTAGATCTCAATGAACCGGTTTAAAAAAATATATATTAAATAATTAATTTTTAATTAAAAAAACCATTTTTAAGATTTCAACCATGATTCCAAGCCAATAGAGACAAAAATATGCAAAGTTTGCTCATTTATATACTATGTAAACGTGAATATATCAAATGTCACCGAATGCAATACATATCATCGACAAAATACATAAGCAATGAGGCTCTAAATGGCCTCTAGAGTTAAAAAACAAAGCCTAAAAACTATGGGGCCACTACCCTACTACAAATCTACATATATGATATTAGTGATCAACATTATCACTTGAAACTTCTCATCATGATCAAACTCAGTTGGTTGAGTCTCGGCTCCCAAACTTTGCAACTACTCGAGTCACAAACTTCTCTATTGGTTCAGTGACTTGGGTCTCAAACTTTTGAAGGTATTTTGCCCTAATATGCCCTATTGCTTCATTTGGTGCTCCACATGGCTTTACATGGCCTCCTATCCCAGCCAAGTGTTACTTGAACTTGTAAATACCCCCTCCTGCAATAGATTTTTGGTAATATTTGCAGTTCATTTTGCCATCAATCACATCACAATGAACCCATGTAGTATCTTTGGCTTTTGGAGGCATGATGGCTACTACTTAGCTCAAACTCTATGTTGTTCCACTACTCCAGCAAAAACTCAACACTCTTTAAGCTCTCAATCAAACTCACAAAAGCTCCAAGCCTCTAAATGAGATGTGTGAGACAAATGAGAGGGTACCCTTGCTTTTAAAGGATTGGGGAGGGTGTTTTCGAAGGGAAACAACCCTCCTTTTCCCTCCAAAACCACCCATTACCAGCCAAATCAACTTCTGTGGGTCCCTTTTGTAGCTATAGCAGCTAACCGGCCGATTTATCCATAAACCAGTAGGTTAGCACTGATCAAACTGTGAAAATTGGTCAAGCCCCTCCCTTAATTGGGTTTTCAGGCCGGTTTGATTCGGCTGGGTATCTGACCGGCCGGTTTTGAATACTATGAAATCACATTAACAGTAACTGTAGATAGAACATAAAATAAAATGCAGAAGACAAGCCAAGACAAGAGGACACCAGATTTGGCGGATGCTAGGGAAAAACCCCAATGTAGGGAAAACTCTTTGATCAATTCTTCTTATTATTATATCAAATTTTCAGCAGAGAGAGTACAAAAGTCAAAGTTGACTTGCCAAATCAAAGTCAAAACAACTTTGCCAAGTCTGCAATCCACTGCAGTCAAGTTCAACCCTAATCAGAAAGTCAAAGATGGTCAACGTAGGAGCAAAACTTTCCCTTTGAAGCTTGGTCAATGGAAGTCAAACTCGACCTCTTTAGCTAGTCAATTAGCAGTCAAAACAATCCACAAAACAACAGTCAAGATCGGTCATCCACAAAATAACAGTCAAGATCGGTCAATTGAAGTCAACTTCTGCTGTCAAAAAGGCCTGTGATCAATGCAAGTCAAAGTACTCAGAATTTCTCGATTTCTATGCCAATTTGTATGCCTTAACCAAAAACGAAATTTTCCCACAAAAATCACAGTCAAAGGGTGAGTCAAAGTGTCTGGGCAACGTTGGTCAAACCCTGCAACAACTCTGAAATTTCGGCCCTGCAATTTGCCTAGAAAATTTGTCTTCCTTGCCGCACGTGTGAGAGGAAAGATCTGCCCAATAGCTGTATGAACCAATGAGAGAAGGAGAGAGAAGAAAATGTGTGAGTGATGATGATGCCAAATGAGGTGAGAGGTCACTTATATTTATACAAGTCCTTGAGGGTTAAATGACATGTCTCTTGTGCTTCATGACCCTACATGATGATGTGGCCGACCTTGACAATTTACACGTGTGGGCATAAATTCAAAAACACATTTCTGCTTGTCCAAATTTGATGATCTTTAGGTCGATTTTGGTCCTCTTGAAAAGAGGAATCCAATGCAATAATCATCTCCATCAAATGAACTATCCAATAGTGGAATTGTCCAATAGTGGAATTTGGCCCTAGTTGCTAATTTTAACACTCCCTCCCAACTAGGGAGAATTCCATTTGCCAATCCATCCATCATCATCGATCATCATGCCATCCTGTCGTCATGTACCATCTCTGTATTTTGCCATCAATCATATCACAATGAGCCCATGCAGTATCCTTGGCTTTTGGAGGCATGATGGCTACTACTTAGCTCAAACTCTATGTTGTTCCACTACTCCAGCAAAACTCAACACTCTTTAAGCTCTCAATCAAATTCACAAAAGCTCCAAGCCTCCAAATGAGATGTGTGAGACAAATGATAGGGTACCCTTGCTTTTAAAGGATTGGAGAGGGTGTTTCCGGAGGGAAACAACCCTCCTTTTCCCTCCAAAACCACCCATTACCGGCCAAATCAGCTTCTATGGGTCCCTTTTGTAGCTATGGCAGCTAACTAGTCAGTTTATGGATAAATTGACCGATTTATCCATAAACTGGTCGGACTGTGAAAATTGTTCAAGCCCCTCCCTTAATCGGGTTTTCAGGCTGGTTTGACTCGACTGGGTATCTGACCGGCCAGTTTGACCGGATATCGGTTTGAACCGACCAGTTTTGATTACTATGAAATCACATTAACAGTAACTGTAGATAGAACATAAAATAAAATGCAGAAGACAAGCCAAGACAAGAGGACACCAGATTTGGCGGATGCTAGGGAAAAACCCCATTGTGGGGAAAATTCTTTGATCAATTCTTCTTATTATTATATCAATTTTTCAGCAGAGAGAGTACAAAAGTCAAAGTTGACTTGTCAAATCAAAGTCAAAACAACTTTGCCAAATTTGCAATCAACTGCAGTCAAGTTCAGCCCTAATCAGAAAGTCAAAGATGGTCAACGTAGGAGCAAAACTTCCCCTTTGAAGCTTGGTCAATGGAATTCAAACTCGACCTCTTTAGCTGGTCAATTAGCAGTCAAAACAATCCACAAAACAATAGTCAAGATTGGTCAATTGAAGTCAACTCCTGCTGTCAAAAAGGCCTGTGGTCAACGCAAGTCAAAGTGCTCAGAATTTCTCGATTTCTATGCCAATTTGTATGCCCTGCCAAAAACGAAATTTTCCCACAAAAATCGCAGTCAAAGGGTGAGTCAAAGTGTTTGGGCAATGCTAGTCAAACCCTGCAACAACTCTGAAATTTTGGCCCTGCAATTTGCCTAGAAAATTCGTCTTCCTTGCCACACGTGTGAGAGGAAAGATCTGCCCAATAGCTGTATGAACCAATGAGAGAAGGAGAGAGAAGAAAATGTGTGAGTGATGATGATGCCAAATGAGGTGAGAGGTCACTTATATTTATACAAGTCCTTGAGGGTTAAGTGACATGTCTCTTGTGCTTCATGACCCTACATGACGATGTGGCTGACCTTGACAATTTACACATGTGTGGGCATAAATTCAAAAACACATTTCTGCTTGTCCAAATTTGATGATCTTTAGGTCGATTTTGGTCCTCTTGAAAAGAGGAATCCAATGCAATAATCATCTCCATCAAATGAACTATCCAATAGTGGAATTGTCCAATAGTGAAATTTGGCCCTAGTTGCCAATTTTAACACTCCCTCTCAACTAGGGAGAATTCCACTTGCCAATCCATCCATCATCATCGATCATCATGCCATCCTATTGTCATGTACCATCTCTGTAGCTCGTCTCAACTCTGTTGAACAATGATGTAATAATGAAGAATAATTGATCGAGAGTGAGTCATAAGACCTTGCCAGTCTCCACTGACAAAGTAAGTCCAGGGGTAGAACGCCATTTAGATTTGATCCCGAATGATCAAGTATTTGAACACCATGCATCCTAGACATAGGGAGTAAGGCAGTGCACGATGCGTCCACCTGTAGTGCTATGGTCCCTATCCACTTTTCCCAACTCATTGGCCAGATGAGAGGTACTTCCCATGAGTCCCAGGGGCGAGACTTCATGGGTAGGATGTATGCTGGGGCATCAACGGGAGAAGGTGAACCACTCATCCTGCTCATATGCCATAGGAGAAGGTGAACCATTCATCCTATGCATATATCAACCGTAGGGGAAAGTGAAACACTCGCCCTACACACGTGTCATCAATTCTAGGGGAAGGTGAACCACTAACCTTACACACGTGTCAACCATCATGGGGTATCACAGGGGAAGGTGAAATACTCATCTTGTACATAGAGCACCAATAGGGGAAGGTGAACCACTCATCCTATGGTTCCTCATAGCTCCAAGAAGTACCCCAAGCCCTCAGGAGCTCCCAGAGTTCAGTGTTCAACTCAAGCGGGACCCTCATGGGAGGGTCTTTCCACGACTCCAAGTCTCTCTCGAAAGGCTAAGAATTTGACCTTCCCTATGGGCTTCGTGAGAATGTCTATGACCTTCTCATTAATCCTAATGTGTTGGAGCCTTATTGCTCCCCATTGTGAAAATTCCTAGATCTGACAATCTTAGGAATCCTACTGCAACAGTCTGAGTTTACTTCTCCTATTATGTAACTAATGAATTAACTAACTACTGAAGCAACCTACACTTAATTAAATATGATTCCGAAACAAGGAAACTAAGCAAGAAATCAATCACACATTAATAGGAGAAGTAAACTCAGAGAATATTTGAATACAATCAAGGGCACCAGTAATGATTTGTCCAACAGAGAATTCACGGCAGACATACCTATCACTCAGAGACAGAAAATATGGCTGATTCAGCCGAGGAAGCACTCCTCTGAAAACGCTGAATACGAGCCCTTTTTGGCCCAATGGAACCAAGCGCTGCTCCTCCAACCTCTGCGTCAGCTTCTCCTAACTAGCGTAGCCACTTTGCAACACAGGTTTCCCCTGCGTCACCCGTCTGGGCTCAACGTTGCCTATGCGTCACCCTGGAGGCCCTACGTCAGCCTCTACGCTGCTTCTGCGTGGGCTGGGCTACTTTGCGTCCCTCCTGCTGGTCTCTGTGCTACCTGGTACGGATCTGCCTCTCTGCCTTAGTATTCTCGGCTTCAGATCATAATAATCCCTCGCCGATCTACCCCTCTCAAGCACTGCAAGCTCACTCGAAAATTCTCAGCAAATCGCGCCCCAGATTTTCGACTTAGCTCAAGTGCTACCGCTTTGTGTGTGTTCTCTAACTGACCCTAAGCCTTCCTTTAATACTTTTCTCGTTGAGAAATCAACGACCTTGATCTAATCTCTAATAAACAACTAAGATTAGAAAAGACTTGATCCATGTTAATTAGAACATTCTCACCCACATGTTTAAATTAATTCCCTATAATTATTTAGGGTCTCCATTAAAATAATTAATTTATTGAATAACTTTCACACCGGATGGAATTTCTCCAAACAATTTCCGGGTCTTGGAGATCTCATGTGTTCTAGCCCCTCCACAAAGTTTCGGAGCTAGAACACAGTCGATGCTACCCAAAATCTCAACACTCCCTCTTAGCGAGGAATGTGCTCTAACAACACTTCACTCCAGAAGCGTTACTCTGATCTCTGGCATCGGTCCCCTGCGTTGTTGAGCTTGGCTTGCTGCCCTCCATCCATTGTGTTGCTTCTTTCTGTACTACTGCCCATGACTCTGCCACAGTCACTGCCACATCTGTACTGCAACTTCCTCTCAAATTGCTGCATCATGCTGCCTATAGCACTGCCACTGCTAACTGCTACATTGCAACTCAGTTGCTGAGAAGTAAGCAACTGAACGACATCTCCCAACAACTGACAGACAAGTCAGTCTGGCTACATCTCATCACTGAAGCACCCTCTGTTGCTGCTCTATGTTGTCTCTCTAGAGCCTCTGTGATGTTGTTGCTTTGCACTGCGTAAGCACTGCCCCTTTGCGCTGCTGCCACTACACTGTGCTACTCCAATCTTCAACGTCCTAGCACTGCTTTGTGCCTTTCCATGATCCTCTGCATCAACTGAATCCAATCATCCTGCTACTGTCCTTAATGGCTCTCGTGGCTCGTATGTGATCCAAGAGTTTGGGCACCTCAAGGATCCTGCTGTACCATCTATAGCTCACTCTACAGATCTATGTTGCGCCACCTTTTCTCTCGAGCTACATGAACACTCATGGCCACATCATCGTCGCTACAGTCACCCCTTTTCCTGTTGCTTCCTTGGAGTTTGAATCTTCATTGCCCTTCTTCTTAGGACAAGTATTGGCGAAGTGTCCAATTAGCCACATCTGAAGCACCAGACCTTGGATAGGTCCTTCTTCTTCTTCCCTTGCTGCGTCTATCCCTTAGATGCTAGGGTTGCATCTTCCTCCTCCTCTTTCTTAATCTTGACTCCTCCGCTGCTAAATTCCCTCTTGGTTATTCTTATGATCTCCTCCTGTCAAAGGATTGCCCACATGTCCCCCCAGTTTGGAAGTTGTGCTCTGCCCAAAATGCTTTGGACAAAGGTCTCCCACTCATTGGTGACTGCATTCAGGGCAGTCCACACCATGAGTCCATCATTAGGACTTGCCCGTTGGAAATACTGAGAGGGGGGTGAATCAATATTTCTTTTCAATTGTTAGTTTTACCAGTTAGATCACTTATAATTAGAACACAAAATGAACAATAAGAGTAAATGCTTTTATTAATATCTTCTTTACAATAAATCAAGTACAATAATGTGTAGGGCTCCAACCCTAGATGAAGACACCAATCTTCAATCCTTCCAGGCACCAACCTGTACTTTGCCAAGCACCTACTTGGACTTCACGAGGCTCCGACCTCTAGGGCACCAACCCTATCTTCCAAGGCACCAACCTTGTCACTATGATGCTCCAACCTCTAGGGCTCCAACCTTGTCACTTTGAGGCTCCAACCCTATCTCTGGTACAGGCACCAACCTGGTCTTCTTGAGGACACCTATCCTCTAGGGCTCCAACCCACTGCTTCAATTTTTCAAGGTAAGTTTGATGATCTTCAAGGCTCCCAATGTCTTCTTCAACGAACCCTGACAATCTTCAGCTATCCCCTCACCTAGTCTCCACATCACTTCATCAATGACAACCTTGTTCTTCACATGAAGGTGTCACAACTACTCTTCATATTACCCAAGCTAGATCTCCAAGTTCACCTCATGATGACTTTCAATGCATCATGATCTCCAAGGGGGTCTCCAAGACTTCAATCAATGCTTTGTGATGTCTTAAAATGTCTTGAATCAATTGCACAAGTTCTGCACAAGTTCTTCCAAACAACTTCAAGTACAAGGACCACTGCAAACTCTTCTTCAAGGCTTCAATTCTGCTCAACAAGTCTGCTCTAGCAAGGTTGAAGTATGCACAAATGATATTTCAAGGGTTATCCCAGTAGTGGCTTGCAAGACACTTCAACCAAGATTCCTCAAGACGTCTTCAACACAGTTCCTCCAAATGCTTCAAGATCTGGTCAATGATCTACTCCAACATGCCCACCATCAAGATCTTCTTCACTTGTACACTCCTCCAAGTTCACTGTCCATTAATGCTCATTCATTATTCTTCATAAGACTGCAATCCAAGCATGTGCTCACAAACCCACTGTTTTTAATGAGGATCCATATTGTTGAAGGCTTTCAAGTTTCCACAGATAGACAGAAATATATATATCAGTCCTCCACACCATTTATCATTGATCAATTATGAGATATCCGAGCCAATACAGATTTGATGTATCAAACCACAAAACTGTCCTATCTGAGCTCAAAGGAAGTCACTGTACTACAATCAAGATAAAGGTTCAATGATACAGTCCTAAATAACAATGTTGTCCCAAAGTGTGCTTGCTATCACAGGTTCAAAATACTACACCACAGGGTGAAATTTGCAGGCCTGAAGTGTTGTCCAAAGAGCTGAAATTGTAGGTTGTTACAAACCTTTCTCAAGGTTCAAACCTTCCACAAGAGAGTTGTAGAGATACACGTCTTAGCTGTAAACGATTCTGAGCCTCAAAATACTGTCTTGTTAATTTTCGACAACTAGGTCCAAACTCCATGTTGTGATGCTCAGATGAAGATGCCAATATTTTTATTGGATTCCTCTTTCGGAGAGGTGCAAGATCAATCTAAAGATCATCTTGATCCGATGAGCAGAACATTTATTTTGAATTAATTCCACTTATGTGCAAGGTCGGCCAGAATTGTAATGTAGGCTTGAAGCCCCAACAGATGTGTCACACACCCTCATTGATGGATATATATAGGTCAACGTTGGAGGTCATTTTCAGCATCACTCATCACACATTCTCTCTCATCATCTGATTGGTTCGATCATCATCTTGGAGGCTCTTCTTCTCTCACACGTGGGAAATTGCAGCAAAGGATTTTCTAGTTTTGACCTAGGGTTTTCAGCGCAGATTTGACCAGCATTGACTTTGGTCAACGCATGGTCAAACTGATCTCAAACTCTCCCAAAATTTGGATTTCTGCAGTTCGCATTTTTTGGCACAAAAATCGAGGTTGGATGTTGACTTTGACCTGGTTGTGTTGACTTTTGCTGCTTTTGTTTTTGCATTGACTATTGACTGGACAATGTCAACTTTTGTTGACTGTTATAGAGTTGTCCGAGAGGGTTGTGTGACACATTCTGGTTGGCTGACCATGTAGAGACTTTGCTGGTTGAAGCATCTTGTTGACCGTCGTAACGCACCACAACACATATTTTGCTGATCAAGTTAAGTGTATTTTTGGCTTGTCTTCTATCGATCTATTGGTATGTTCTATCATCATTTTACTTTCTTGTTTATGTGATTGTTGTTTGATATTGTGAATAAAAGTAAAGTTGCATCAAGCATAAAACATCTACGAAAATTTACATGGAATTAGAGCTAAGGTGAAGGCAAAGCCCAAGTTTGTATTAATAGCAATCACCAAAGGAGTATTTGTCAAGGACCCATGGGTACCTCAAAATATAATGGCTTCAAAGTTGATGACAAGTTGACTGGGAAGGAAGACTTCCATGCCTGGAAGATGACTTTGGATCTAATGTTGGAAGATCAAGATGTCATGGCCTATGTGCAAGGTAAAATCCAAGAGCCTCCATCATCTGCACCTGCTACCACCAAGTCAAAATATAAGAAGGGGGAAATCAAAGCAAAGTTGATGAACCGAGATTCAATTCATAATAGTTTGGTTGCCTACATCTATGAGCTACAAACATCCAAGGAGATGTATGATAAGTTGGTCAACATGTTCAAAGCCAACAATGCAAATCAAGTCCTTTTATTTAAGAACCAACTGAAAAATCTGAAGAAAGGCAGGGATGAATCCGTTCAATTATTTTCTGAAGTTGATCGAAATCAGAAATAATCTTTTGGCCATTGGGGAGACAATAGTTGATCGAGAAATGGTTCTCACTGCACTTGGAGGTCTCTCCTCCGAATGGCATGTATTCAATACTACCATTCTCAATAACAATGTGATACTTGATTTTGACGAAGTATTATCGAGATGCATACAAGAGGAACAAGAATGAAGGAATATGAAAATGAAGGTAATGCCGCCTTCACCGCTCGTGCTAAGAAGAAGAACAATGGTGGTCCGAGGAACCATGGAAGAGTAGGGGCCCAAGGAAAGAAAGGATGATGTTACACATGAACAAGACCAGTCACTATGCTAGAGAATGCCCCAATAAGAAGGATTCTCCTGGGGATGATGACAACAACAATAATCGAAGGAATGGTAATCAAAGGAACAACAGGTTCAAAGGAAAGAGGAAGGCTCCCTCTGGTCGCAACAGAAATGGGCAATCTTTCAAAAGGTCGAGAAATTCCAGGTATGAGGAATCAAATGTTGTTGATGATTAAAGAAATGAATTCATTCTTGTATATGCCCTCTCTGCTGCTTCTCCCCCCGACACTATGGATGTCTGGTTGATTGATAGTGGTGCCTCAAGGCATCTCACTGGGTTTAAGGAAGCGCTTTCTGATTTGGTGGAGAAGGATGCTAATCTGAAAATTATCCTTGGAGATAATGCCACATATCCCGTGAAAGGGACCGGGACTGTAACCCTCCACTTGTCTCAAGGTCAAGTCCTCCGTTTGCAAGATGTACTATATGTACCTAATTTGAAGAAGAACCTTGTGTCTATTTCAGCCATGGAAGACAAAGGTTTCAATGTGGCATTCATTGATGGGAAGGTACGCATCTGGAAGAAGAGCTTCAAATAAGCTATCATGATTGAGTTTAGAGTTGATACACTCTACCAGGTTGGAGGAAGTCCACTGGGAGCGATGACATGTGATACTATCCGACAGACTAAACTATGGCACCAAAGGTTTGGACACCTTCATTACAAAGCCCTTCCCGAAGCAAGGAAGGTGGTGATGGGGATGCTCGAGTTCAAAAATGATCATGAAGGTGTATGTTAGGGTTGTGCCGAAGGAAATAATACAAGGGGACCTTTCCCTCAAGTGTCACAAAGACATCTGATGTCTTGCAGTTGATACATTTTGATTTGTCTGGTATGCTGCCTGTGACATCCTTGGGAGTATGTTCTTATTATATGACGTTCATAGATGACTTCTCTTGCAAAACCTGGATATACTTCTTGAAGAAGAAGGATGAGGCTTTCATGTGGTTTCGTACTTTCAAAGCCTTGGTGGAAAATCAAACAGGGAAGAAGATCAAGATTTTGAGGACGATAATGGCACTGAATATGAGACGAATGAGTTCAATAACTTTTGCAAAGAAGCTAGTATCAAGAGGGAGACCACAACCGTATGTACTCCTGAGCAAAATGGCGTTGCTGAAAGAAAGAACAGGACCATTGTGGAAGCTACCCGTGCCATGCCATGTGACCAAGGTCCTCTAAAGTTTCTGTGGGGAGAAGCTGCGACACTGCTATGTACATACAAAACCGATGCCCGCATTCCACACTGGACTCCAAAACTCCCGAAGAGGTTTTCTCTGGTAAGAAACCTGACATCTCTCATTTTAAAGTTTTTGGTTGTCTCATTTATTTTCATGTGCCGAAAGAAAAGAGGAGCAAGATGGATGCTTCTGGGAAGAAGGGAATGTTTGTGGGCTACAGTGAAACCTCTAAGGCTTATAGAGTCTATGTGCCTGGTCAAAGAGAAGTGGAGATATGCCACGATGTTACCTTTGATGAAGATGCTTCCCTCATGAAAGTAATAAATCTTCCAAGCTCTGAGGAAGATCATGAAGTAAGGTCGGGAAATCAGGAAGAACCGAAGGATGAGACGATGCCCGATGTTGAAGGACCAATGGACCCTATTGATCCACCTCCTTTAATGAAAAGAAGACCCTCATGGCTTAGGGACACTCTTGAGGATGCCGAGAGACATATGGCCCCAAGGGGGACATTCCGTGAAAGCAATAAGCCGAATAGATACCAAGGGTATCTAGCAACCATGAGTACAATCGTACAATCTTAGCCTGGATCTTTTGAAGAAGTCGTAAAGCATAAAGTCTGGAAGGATGCTATCCACGAAGAATATGAGTCCATTATGAAGAATGATGTCTGGGATGTGGTTCTGAGACCGAAGGACAAAGCAGTCGTCACCTCGAAATGGCTCTATAAGATCAAGCATGGATCTGATGATAGTGCTGAAAAGTTCAAGGCAAGATTCGTTGCCCGTGGCTTCTCTCAAAAGGAAGGTGTAGACTATGATGACATATTTGCACCTATGGCCTAATATACCACCATCCTATCTATCATAGCCCTTGCTGCTACGCAAGGATGGGATCTTCATCAAATGGATGTGAAGACCGCCTTTCTACATGGTGCGATAAATGAAGAAGTGTATGTGGAGCAACCTCTGGGGTTCGAAGTCCAGGATAGAGACACCCATGTTTGCAGGTTGAAGAAAGCCCTCTATGGGTTGAAGCAAGCCCCCAGGGCTTGGTACGAGAGGATAGATAGCTACTAGATGAAGCTGGGCTTCCCTCATAGTAATGTTGATCCGAACCTTTACTTCAAGGTTGATAGAGAAAAGCCTCTCATTCTGGTGCTCTATGTGGACGATCTCTTCCTTATAGGTGCTGACCCTCTCATTCATTAGTGTAAGAGGGAGCTCGCTTCTGAGTTCGATATGAAGGACCTAGGACTGATGCATTACTTCCTAGGCCTGGAGGTCTTGCAGAAACCTAACTAGATTTTCCTTTCTCAAGGAAAGTACATTGTGAAGCTGCTGGAAAGATTTGGAATGGTGGACTGTAAGGCTGTGTCGATACCGATGGAACTCAACTTTAAGAAGTTGAGTGGCAGCGCTACTGGACCCGTGCTAGCAAATCCTATTGAGTATCGTCAACTCGTAGGGGCCCTGATGTTCTTAGTGAACACCCGTCCAGACGTATGTTTTGCAGTGAACACTTTGAGTCAACTCATGGTTGATCCTCATCACATTCACTGGGTTGGTGCCAAGAATCTATTGAGATATCTTCGGTGCACGATAAACCATGGGCTGAGATACACTGTTGGGAGCGTGACACTCCATGGATATACTAATGCCCATTGGGCTGGAAGTGTGGTGGATCGCAAGAGCACATATGGATGCTGCTTCACATTTGGGTTTGCTTTGATATCATGGATGAGCAGGAAGCAGAAGTTGTTGGCTTTGAGCACCGCTGAGGACGAATACATTGCAGCGAGTATGGCCTGTTGTGAAGCAGTTTAGTTGCGAAATCTCTTCAGTGAGTTGTTCGGGCATGTGCTAGATACCACCGTTATCCTTTGTTATAACCAGAGTGGGATTCGGTTGTCCGAGAATCTCGTGTTCCACGATCGATCTAAGCATATTGATATCAGGTACCACTTTATCTGGGATATCGTACAGCGAGGTGTCATAAGGCTCGATCATATAAGAACTGATGAGCAGGTCGTGGATATTCTCACAAAGCCCTTGGGGAAGGTCAAGTTCCTAACCTTCCGTGAAAATCTTGGTATCGTGGAACGAACCTATGCTGAGGGTCCTATTGGACGATGAGCTCTGGGAGCTCCAGGGGGCCTTGGGGATAGCTTCTTGGAGCTATAAGTAACCATAGGGCTAGGCTTGCCGAACCTTGTTGGTGTTCTTCTGCTCCACTGTTATGATATTGAGTTGGTTCACCTCTCATGATCTGTGCCCCGTATGCATCCTACCCATTGAGTCCTGGACTCATGGGAAGTACCTCTCATTTGGCCAATGAGGTGGGAAAAGCTAGAGACCAGTAGCAAAGGCCGATGGATGCATCGGAGATTGTCGTACTCTCTGTGTCTAGGATGGCATGTGTCCAACCACTTGATCTGGGATCAAGTCTAGTGAGGTTTCAGACCTCCAACTGACTTCGGGTCAGGTAAACCAACTTCGGGTTGTTATGTGACTCCTTTGAGTCCTATAGAGGTTTCGGACCTCTGAGCTGATTTTGTTAGCCGAGAGTGATGTCTTTGTGACTCACCTTTTGTTCTGAAATAAAGAAGCCAACAAAGCAAGTTACGGCGGGATGACGCACAATGTTTGGATGGTACAGGTGGATGGAGTTCTCCCTGGTTGAGAGGGAGTGTTAATTTTGGACAACTAGGTCCGGTAAACCAAGAAATCCCTTGAAGAAGTGCAAGATCGATCTAAAGATCATCTTGATCCGATGAGCAGAACATTTATTTTGAATTAATTCCACTTATGTGCAAGGTCAGCCAGAATTGTAATGTAGGCTTGAAGCCCCAACATATGTGTCACACACCTTCACTGATGGATATATATAAGTCAACGTTGGAGGTCATTTTCAGCATCACTCAACACACATTCTCTCTCATCATCTGATTGGTTCGATCATCATCTTGGAGGCTCTTCTTCTCTCACACGTGGAAAATTGCAGTAAAGGATTTTTTGGTTTTGACCTAGGGTTTTCAACGCAGATTTAACCAGCGTTGACTTTGGTCAATGCATGGTCAAACTGACCTCAAACTCTCCCAAAATTCCGATTTCTGCAGTTTGCATTTTTTGGCACATAAATCGAGGCTGGACTTTGACTTTGACCTCGCTGCCTTGACTTTGCTGCTTATGTTTTTGCGTTGACCGTTGACTGGACAACGTTGACTTTTGTTGACTTTGAGTTGACTATTATAGAACTGTCCGAGAGGGTCGTGTGACACAAACTGGTTGGCTGACCGTGTAGAGACTTTGGTGGTTGAAGCATCCTATTGACCGCCGTAACACACCACAACACATATATTTTGTTGATCAAGTTAAGTGTATTTTTGGCTTGTCTTTTGTCGATCTATTGGTATGTTCTATCAACATTTTACTTTCTTGTTTATGTGATTGTTGTTTGATATTGGGAATAAAAGTAAAGTTGCATCAAGCATAGAACATCTACAAAAATTTACATGTCTGTTGTCCAAGGTATTACAGGTTTGAAGTTTTCTCAGATCACATCCTTTAAGGATATTACAGCACCCTAAAACTCATGACTGAGCCCTCTTCTTTCACTGAAAATTTACCATAGATCCAATCTTGTAATGAGCTCCCACAGGTGGTTGCTGCCCTCCTTCAGGAGATTGTCTTCAGGTTAAGTATACAGATCCAATGCCTTAATTATCTGAGCTTGAAAGATAATCCTAACAACAAAATTGCCCAAACAGACTTCTTCATTTATCTCCTTGACCTCCTTGTTGTTCTATAACTTCTCTCTGAAATGGTCACTGAAAATGAGGCTTGAAATGAAGTTTTCAACTTGTATTTATATAAAATTTCGGCCATTAATAAAGAGACATGTCTCTTGGTGGGAGGCCGCCATGAGTAGGCTAGCACAGGTCGGCTCAAGGACAGATATATTTCCTTAACTTGAAAAATTCATATCTCTCAAACCGCTTGGAGTTTCGGGCCAAGTAATAGCACATTGGAAATACAAAATTATTCTCTAAAATATGGCATAGGTATCAAATTGAGAAGTTGCCTCTAAGCTAGTAAAAAACATTTTTTGATGTGACTGGTCAGTAATTAGTGCAGAATTTGAGGTAGGGCAGATAGGCTTCTCTTGTTAGGCTTCTTCATGGTTTTGGCTTCTTCATTGTTTAACACATTCATCATAGGATCATGGTAGGACATCAGCAATGAGTGTATTATATAGTGGCGCAGTGATATGTTATAGGCAATATCATTAGGAAGGTCTCTTTCAATCATCAATCACATCATCTCTTAGTCTTCCAATCTTCATCAAACACCATCATTAAGTGTGGTCATATAAGAGTATAGCATCATCACAAGTATGGCTTCATTAAGTATAGTTCTTCACATCATGGGCTTGTACTTAGGGACTAGATCACTAATCAGACACTTGGCAACTTCTTAGGGCAAGACATCATCATCTAGAACCAGGGATCTCAAGAATATTGACATCTCATTCAAAGTCATGTTGCCATCAATGACAACCTTGATTAACAATCTCCCCCTTTGTCATTTTTGGCAATATTCTTGCCCTTCCAACATTCTCTCCCCCTTTGACATCAATGGCAAATGGGGTGCCCAAGTACTCCCCCTGTCAAGCTGCTTCTTTTCTTCATGAATAGTAATCCTTCATAGGTATGTTACTCCCCCTATCATGGTGCTCTTTCTTCTGGAAATATGGTCCATGATAGATGTGCTTGTATCTCTTCATGTGATGAACCAACTCCCCTTGCCTGCATAAACTCCTCTAGCTTCAAGAAAGATTGATGCCTTGTGATCGGGTGAAATAATTCAATATTGGAATCATGTTCTTCAATGGAGCTACTCCTGAGAGATGATCTATCAAAGGATGAATGTCCATGGGTGACTCATCAAAGATTTCATAGGTCCCATTCACGTATAACTTCTACAAGAAAGCTCAAGAATCCCAGATTCCCCCTAACTGTATGCATGGTCTCATTTTCACAGAGTTTCATTATCAATCACTTGGAATATCAAGGATGACTTCATCAAGTCAACAACATGTGTTGTTGGTGGGAGTGTTCAAAAGATTTCCGGAGCCAATTTGCTTCCTTCTCCATACTTGTGCAATTTTCTTCTCTAGCATGGCTCTAGCTTGTGTAGGGGCCCAAGTCAAGTTACAATCACGTGCCATATGTCCAATGTTATGGCAATTGAAGCACTCTATCTTGTTCATGAATAAGAGATCATTACTTCTTGCAAAATTGCTTCTAGGAGTTTGACAGGGACCATTATATTTGTCTTTGTGATATGCCCTAGAATCTTTTGCCATGTGGCCAAAGTTTGTACAAGAATAGAAATATCCAAGAAATATACTTTGGTACCTGGGAGATGAAGAGTTCCTTGAAGTACTTCTGAAGTCTTTTTGCCTTGGGATTCTTTGAAGATATTCATTGCCGTTAGTATTCTTGACACCATATGTAAGTCTCCTTGGAGTAGGGTATCTTCTAATGTCATCTTAACACTTGCCTTTGCTGGAACTGGGAGTATCATTTCTTCCCGGCTTCCTCATATCTTTGTTGTTTGAAGCATTATCATTCTTGCTTGAGGGTTCACCTGCATAGCCAAGACCTGACTTATTAAGGGGGGATATTTGATGACTTAGGATGTCATCTAGGGTTTGAGAACTCTTCAAGTTCTTATTCAGCAAGTCAACTTCCTTTTTAAGAGAGACAATTTCTTCTTTCAATTTTTCACAATCTTCATCTTTCATGACTAGTTGCTTCTTCATTTCTTCCATCATCCTTGTTGCTTCGTGTGCTTCGATTTTAAGGGAGATGATATTTGATTTCATTATGATGATTTCTTCATTCTCCTTTGCTAGACTACTCTACATTTCTTCTTTTATTCTTGTAGCTTCACATGTTTCGGCCTTGAGAAGATTGATGTTTGATTTTAGTTTGAAGATTTATTCATCCTTTTCTTCTAGTTTGCATATCATGGTGTTTCTCTCCTTTTCCGCTTCATCAACTTGTTCTTCTATGAATGCCAAAGTTTCCATCACCTTCTCGACTCCTTGTGCTTGTTTCCTTCCTTCTTCTAGTTGGGATCTAAGAGAGGAGACCTCTTCCTTGTATTGACCAATCTCTGCTTCAAGATTGTTCAAGCTCTTAAGTCTTTGTTCAAGGTGGCTTGACAATTTTCTTCCCTTTTCTTTGCCTTATCTAATGATTTGTCATAGATATGACTTCTTCACAATTCTTTCTTTTGTTTTGTTGAAATTCCTCCTTAAGTTTGATGAGCTCCTCATTTCTTTCTTGTACTTGAAGCTTGAAAAGGTCAACTTCCTTCCTTGTCTTGTATTGGTCACCATCTTGCGCTTTCTTCTTAAGTTCCTCATTTTCCTTTTTCAAACTGTTAATCTCTTCTATGGCATCTATAAGCTTAGTCGGGAGATCTTCTTCAAAGTCTTCTTTGCTTTCTTCTTCTTCTATGTCTTCTTTGGTCTTGATGTCATCATTCTTATTTTCAACTTCCTTGATGGGTTATGGATTTCCTTCTTGCTTTCCATCATCTTCTTGACTAGAGGTCATGGTCAATGCCCCTTTTGAGTGAAGATCATGAAGTTTGTCCCACATGCCTTTTGTTGACAAACATGTTTCAAAAATGGCCTTCATAGAGTTTGGTAGCCCATTCAAGATTGCTTTCATTGCTTTTTTATTACACTCCTTGGATTCTCCTTCCATCATGCTATTAGTAATCACCGATTTCCAGACTTCAACGCCTTAAGTCTTTAAGAAATTCCTCATTCTTGCCTCTCATATATCAAAGTTTCCATTGAACAATGGTGCTTTCCCAATTTGATCATCTTCTACTTTCATAAATGAAGAAGAGACATCTTTAGAAGGGTTGGAGGCTTTCTTCTTTGGCTTTGCCATTTGTGTTCTAAGGATCTACCTTCAAGCTGTTAGGCTTTGAGTGAAGGTACTGGCTCTGATTCCAATTGTTGGAAATACTGAGAGGGGGTGTAATATCCCCAAAGGGAAATAACCAGTAATACACAGAAATATGCCAGAAAGATATATAAAACAAAATGCTGGAACCAGGTAATGGAACAAGTACACATAGAATGCCAGAATACTAAGCCATTTTATTAATCTCAGAACACATAGATAGGAGTACAAGATAATCAGAATGAGTGCACCTATCCTTGCCCTAGGCAAGTGGAGACCCTCTCAGAACAAATAATGGCTGCAAATAAGGACAGCGTCCTAGCTGGCTGAAGAACTGCTGCTGGAATGCACTGGAACTATGAGCTGGTAACTAGAAAGATGGCTGATCTCAATCCTCAGACAAACCCCAGAAAATGTGAAACTGATGCTCCACCACCAGTCAAGCCCTCACAAGTGAAAACGTTGTCTCTGCTAGTGACAGCGCAGAAGACAGATGAAACGCTGGCCACAAGTCCTCCAGATGAGATGACCAACTCCTCAGGGCTGGAAACACTGAAAAACGCTGCCAAACCCTCACACAAAGACCCTGCTCATCAGATCAGCGTCCTCCCTGACTGGATCTGCGTCCTAGCTGCCCAGATCTGCTGGATCTGAGTCCTCCCTCTCCAGATCTGCGTCCTATCCCTCCAGATCTGCGTCCTCCAAGGCTAGATCTGCTGGATCTGAGTCCTCCCTATCCAGATCTGCTGCTATCTCTCCAGATCTGCGTCCTCCAAGGCTGGATCTGTTGCTATCTCTCCAGATCTGCGTCCTCCAAGGCTGGATCTGCTGCTATCTCTCCAGATCTGCGTCCTCCAAGGCTAGATCTGCTGCTATCTCTCCAGATCTGCGTCCTCTCTGCCTTGGTCAGCTGGATCTGCGTCCTCACTATTCAGATCTGAGTCCTCCTGCTGGATCTGCGTCCTTCCCCTATGGATCAGCGTCCTATCTCCTGGATCTGCGCAGTCTCAAGAAGGAGGTTTCTCCTCTCCAAATCTCCACCAGAAAACTGCTGCTAATTACCCCTGAAACTGAAGGATGATGCTCAGAAAATAACCTTACCAGGGCAGGCACTCGAAGTCCCCCGAGGCTAAGGGTGATACCAAGAAAATAACCTTACCAGGGCAGGCACTCGAAGTCCCCAGAGGCTAAGGGTGAGATCTCCGAACGGAGACACTCGGTTGCACTAAACAGTGCTGCAGACCGACTAAACAACCGGCGTGCTGAAGCAGACAGAAGTCTAGCTCTCAATATCAATATCAAATCATGCATGCCAAATGAAGTGGAAACCCCTCCTTTTATAGTGCCAAACTCCCTCCAAAACCTTAACTGCGTCCTTTACCCTGCGCAGTTACCCTTGGGTCAGCGTGAGGCCTCCCCTCATACACGTGTGGACCCCCAAAGCCACCCCTTTAAGTTACAACGTCAATCAACTAGGAAAGCACTTTATTTTATAAAGTGAGATGACCCCTCTTATTTCTCACTTTATTTATTATTTTTAGCTAAAGCGGCAAAATTAAACAAAAATGAAATATTCCAATTAGCAATGCTAATTAGGAATATTACAGGGGGGTGAATCAATATTTCTTTTCAATTGTTAGTTTCACCCGTTAGATCACTTATAATTAGAACACAAAATGAACAATAAGAATAAATGTTTTTATTAATATCTTTTTTGCAATAAATCAAGTACAATAATGTGTATGGCTCCAACCCTAGATGAAGACACCAATCTTCAATCCTTCTAAGCAACAACCTGTACTTTTCCAAGCACCTACTTGGACTTCACGAGGCTACGACCTCTAGGGCACCAACCCTATCTTCCAAGGCTCCAACCTTGTCACTTTGAGGCTCCAAACTCTAGGGCTCCAACCCTATCTCCGGTACAGGCACCAACCTGGTCTTCTTGAAGTCACCTATCCTCTATGGCTGCAACCCACTGCTTCAATTTGTCAAGATAAGTTTGATGATCTTCAAGGCTCTCAATGTCTTCTTCAACGAGCCCTGACAATCTTCAGCTATCTTTTCACCTACTCTCGACATCACTTCATCATTAACAACCTTGTTCTTCACATGAAGGTGTCACAACTGCTCTTCATATTACCCAAGCTAGATCTCCAAGTTCGCGTCATGATGACTTTCAATGCATCATGATCTCCAAGGATGTCTCGAAGACTTCAAACAATGCTTGGTGATGTCTTAAGGTGTCTTCAATCAATTGGACAAGTTCTGCACAAGGTCTTCCAAACAACTTCTAGTATAAGGACCATTGCAAACTCTTCTTCAAGGCTTCAAATCTGCTCAAAAATTCTGTTCTAGCAAGGTTTAAGTCCGCACAAAAGATCTTTCAAGGGCTGTCCCAATAATGGCTTCCAAGACACTTCAACCAAGATTCCTCAAGGTTTCTTCAAAACGGTTCCTCCAAATGCTTCAAGATCTGGTCAATGATTTGCTCCAACATGCCCACCATCAAGATCTTCTTCACTTGTACATGACTCCAAGTTCACTGTCCATTAATGCTCATTCATTATTCTTCATAGGACTGCAATCCAAGCATGTGGTCACAAACCCACTGTTTTTAATGAGGATCCATACAATTGAAGGCTTTCAAGTTTCCACAGATAGGCAGAAATATATATATATCAGTCCTCCACACCTTTTATCATTGATCAGTTATGAGATATCCGAGCCAATACAGATTTGATGTATCGAACCACAAAATTGTCCTATCTGAGCGCAAAGGAAGTCACTGTACTGCAATCAAGATAAAGGTTCAATGGTACAGTCCTAAATAACAATGCTGTCCCAAGTGTGCTTGCTCTCATAGGTTCAAAATACTACACCACAGGGTGAAATTTTTAGGCCTTAAGTGTTGTCCAAAGAGCAGAAATTTTAGGCTGTTACAAACCTTTCTCAAGGTTCAAACCTTCCACAAGAGAGTTGTAGAGATACACGTCCTAGCTGTAAACAATTCTGAGCCTCAAAATACTGCCTGCTGTCCAAGGTATTACAGGTCTGAAGTTTTCTCAGATCACATCCTTTAAGGATATTACAACACCCTAAAACTCATGACCGAGCCCTCTTCTTTCACTGAAAAGTTACCACATATCTGATCTTGTAATGAGCTCCCACAGGTGGTTGCCTCCTCCTTCAGGTGATTGTCTTCAGGTTAAGTACGCAGATCATATGCCTTAACTATCTGAGCTTCAAAGATAATCCTAACAACAAAATTGCCCAAACAGACTTCTTCATTTATCTCCTCGATCTCCTTGTTGTTCTATAAATTCTCTCTGAAATTATCACCGAAAATGATGCTTGAAATGAAGTCTTTCAACTTGTATTTATATAAAATTTCGACCATTAATAAAGAGACATGTCTCTTGGTGGGAGACCGATATGAATAGGCTAGCACAGGTCGGCTTAAAGACAGATTTATATCCTTAACTTGAAAAATTCATATTTCTCAAACCGCTTGGAGTTTCGGGCCAAGTAATAGCTCATCGGAAAGACAAAATTATGCTCTAAAAGATGGCATAGGTTTCAAATTGAGAGGATGCCTCTAAGATAGTAAACAACATTTTTTAATGTCACTGGTCATTAATTAGTGCAAAATTTGAGGTAGGGCAGATAGGCTTCTCTTGTTAGGCTTATTCATGGTTTTGGCTTCTTCATTGTTTAACACCTTCATCATAGGATCATGGTAGGACATCAGCAATGAGTGTATTATATAGTGGCACCATGATATGTTATAGGTAGTATCATTAGGAAGGTCTCTTTCAATCATCAATCACGTCATCTCCTAGTCTTCCATAAGCAAAATGCAACCAAGTCCGGGACTTCCACATTCCACCTAACCATAGACATGGCTTAGCCAAATCTCTCTTAAGCTAGTCACCCCTATTGACCACACTTTGTCAACGACCCTATAGCAGTACACCCCCATTTTTTTTGGGATTCATCATGTTCGATGTGATCGCACCATTCAGATTCCATCATCAGTCGACAATTTTATGAATAATGTAAACCCATTCTGCATGTTTATGATGTAAATGATCTAAGTAAGATCGTCATGTATGTAACAACCTGGGTAAGCCTAGTATGTTGGTGACGATTTCTATCCTAGGAGGTTTTTTGTCTCACTGATTTACTTGTGTTTTTCGACACAAGTTATCGACAGAGTTTTCCCCTCCAGCCTCACCCCAAAGCTAGGGTGGATTTTGTCATCAGCATGCTAAGTGAGTCCTAGTGTTTTCTATCAAGTCCTTGTAAAAGTAGTTTGAGAATGATCCTAGCTAGTTGGCTGGATTATTTTATTACAAGCTACTTGATCTACTAGATCATGTTTTGAGTTGCAGAATTGGGTACTTATCTGAGGGTCTATACGAATGGGTATTCCCCCTTCATGTGTCTAAATGTATTTATCTTATGTAAAGAGGGTTGAAAAAATAATTAAAATCCCCTCTCAGTTAATTAATTAAATTTTCTGGCCAAACTATTTAAAAATCCTAAGCCAGAAATTTAATTAATTTTAGGTCCTAGGTGAGTATAAATCTTTCAAAGGCAAAATTCGTTGGTCCCTAAAAAATGAATTTTTAAAGGCCCCGGACCAAGGGAATATTGAGAATTTTAAGAAATTTTGGACCCTTGGGCCTAGGTGGTTAAGTCAAAGTCAAAATTTTAAGGTAATTAACTCAAAAATAATATTTTTGAGTTATTTAAAATGAAATTAAATGATAAATTCGTTTTTCCTCAAAATTATAATTTCGACGGCTCAGATTAAAAGATGATCAAATCTTTTCGACGGTCGAGATTATTTTGACATGGATCAACTGAACTAGCCGTTGGAGATTTTGTCTTATAAATTAGAGGTCTTTGTCAGTTTTGAGGCATCCGATCTTTGGATCGTGCTCTTGTTCTTGGAAGCTCTTGTGATTCCTTTTGATGAATAAAGCATAAAGACTTTGGTGTTCCTTTTCCAGATCTATGTGGTGATTTATCTCTAAATTCTGCTACTTTATTTTTGCATTTTTATGGTTGATGGCCTTCATGGATTAATCTACATACAGGTATCTTGTGCAGTTTTTTAGGTTCATAAAATGACATTTTTGATTTAACGGAAATACTAGTTATCTATTTTTCTGAAGGATTTCATGTTATTTTCTTAAATCTCTATCAATCTAAATTTCAGATTTAAGTGTGCAGGGAATTTTTTTTAAAGTTTTGAGCGTCTGGGGAAGTCTTTAGTTAGACCAGCCGACTCTCAGATTTCGTAAATCTGAAAAAGCCAATTGTTTCTAATTTCTCAAAGCTATCTTACGAAATTGTGGTTTTGCAGAGTCTTTTAAGACTTGTGCCTCTCTTCAAAATTTCAAATTTCTAAAAAATTGTGCTGAAATGGGTTTCAATCTGGCCATGAGGGCCTTCGATCTATAGATTAGCATTGTAAATGTAAATATGTGCTCTAGGCTATAAGGGTTTTATAAAATTTTGTGCATATTTTTTGGATCTGTCTGGTTTTGCAGGTTGCAGGGTTTTCTCATAAATTTATTTTAAGATCTGAGCCAGATCTAACCCCCGAAGGCAAGATCTGGCCTCAGAATCGCTTCTGTGGGCAAATCTGAATGTTATTTGATTAAAGAAGTGTATAAGATCAGAGTTCTGCAGAATTTTTTTAGGTTTGCTGGACATTTTAGATGTGTATGGGTTTGTTTTTCATCTCTGCCTCTGTCCGCTGCATTATTCCCTCCTAATCTGTCCAGCCTTCAGCCCCTACGCATCCAATGCTGCCTTAATCAATCTGTCCTACCTTCCCTCTCTCCTCTGTGTGCTGCTCTTGCCGCTGTCCAGACTCTTCCTTGCTGACTGTTCCTTCTCATCTGCCGCTTCTCCCATTCCTCACGCAGACATTTTCATCGAACCTTTGCCCGCCATAGATCCCTTCTCCTTAATCGTCGTCCAGCCTCTTCCTTTTTTCCGTCGACTTCACCCTTCTTGCCTTGCCGTCCCTCCTCGCCGTCGTGCCCATCTATCTGCCGCTGTCCAGCTCCTCGCTCCTCGACCTGCAAAGAACAAAACGCACACATTAAAAATTAAACATGTTTATGCGTTAAACCATTGGTTCCGATTTTCATTTTGTTAGGTTTAGATTTATTTTGTTAGATTTTAATTTTGTTATGTTAGCGTTTAGTCTAGGTGTATATATTTTAATTCGATTTTCGTTTTAGTTTTAGTTTCGTTAGTTTTAGTTTTAAATTTTTTCATTTATTAACATTAGTTTAAGATAGCGTTAGTTTAGGTGTATTTTTTAATTCGATATTTTAGTTTTAGTTTTTTTTTTTTAAACGTTTAGTGTGAGTTCTTTAGAATTTTTAGATTTAATTGTAGATTTTAATTCGATTAGTTTTTTTTTAGCTTTTAAGTTTTATTTTTAATTTTTAATTTTTTTAGATTTTAAATTTTAGATTTTAATTCTTAAATCTCGTTTCATTTGTATAGATATATTTTGTTTGAAAAATAATAAAAAATAAAAATATAAAAATTCCAAAAAAAAATCTAAAATTTTTTTTAGTCAAATGAGCTTAAATTTTTTATCTAAAATATGACTATAGGACATTTTAAATTTCTGGATTGGGTCATTTAGAATATCATAAATTCAGAAATATTGCAATGATCTGACATTTAATTTCGATGGGACCTTCATGATAATATTTTATCTCGAATTTAAATCATTGGCTCAAAGTTTAATATTTCGCTGTGGTTGATGATTTTGAGGTATCTTTAATTGTGGTTTTAAGTTGCTTGAGATTGGTATATAATTGTTTAAAGTTCACTTTGGAAATATTTCAAGTAATGATAAATCGCATATCTTTATCGAACATGGTTAATGCATAATTGTGAGGGTATTTCATCGAATATCATTATGGTCATTTGTGTTTTTCATAGCAGCAGTTATACATCAATTACTTGGCTTTAATTGCATAACAGGATCTTTTAACTCCATAAGGCACTGGTTTTGACATAATTGGATTTGTGAAATCTCGTTAATCTCATCAAATACTTGGTTATATGATTGTGTCTCCTGAGTTGGTTGACTTGCAACCAATTCTTTTTCTTCATCTTTGTCAGGGTCTACCTCCCTTGGCTTGCAAGGAGACAACTTAGATAGAGAGATTGGGGATCAGGGTGACAGCCCCCGATTTGAGCCGTTGTCACGGTGCCTAGACATTTTGTGTGACAACAACCCCCATGCCATATTCCAAGCATGAATGTGGGATCTCATAAAACAAATCCATCAAAACCAAACCAGGGCTTCTAGAGTCCAAACCACCTCAAACCTCAACCAATGATTCCACCTCATGGTCGGACATCACAACCATCCCCAGATTTGTCTCCACCCAAGTTGTCCAGGGCTCCAGAGCATTTGTTCCAACCAAAGCTCCAGGACTGGTAACTCAATCCACAAATGTTGTAGGGCTCCAAAGCATTTGTCCAACCAATGCTTTAGGTTTAGTAACTCAACCCACTAAGGGCTCTAGAGAATTTGTCCAACCAAGGCTCTAGGACTAGTAACTCAACCCAAGCTGCTACAAGGCTCTAGAGCGTTTGTCCAACCAAGGCTCCAGGAACTAGTAACTGTTGAGATTTTGGGTAGCATCGGATGTGCTCTAGCACCAAAACTTTGTGGAGGGGCTAAAACACATGAGATCTCCAAGAGCCAGAAATCGTTTGGATAAATTCCACTCGGAACCTAAGTTATTCAAAATATTAATTATTTTAATGGAGACCCTAAGTCTAACTTCAAGAAATTAAATAATTGAAGTGAATTAATTTAAACATGTGGGTGAGAATGTTCTAAGTGACGTGGATAAAGTCTTTTCTAATCTTAGCTATCGATTAGAGATTAGATCACGACCGTTGAATGTTCAACGAGAAAAGTATTAAAGGAAGTCTTGGGGTCAGTTGGAGGAGACACACAGAGTGGCAGCACTTGAGCTAAGTCGAAATTTTGGTGCACAGTTTGCTAAGAATTTTCAAGTGAGCTTGCAATGTGGCTTACTTGGACTTCCTCCAAATCTCCAAGTCAAGGCTCCCAAAGGACTTCCTCCAACTTGATAGAGACCATCAACCCTAAATCCAAGTGTGAATGCATCTTTAGGGTTTCTTTGCCAAATATGTACCTTTCCATCAATGAATGCTACCTTAAAGCCTTTATATTCAATTGTAGAAATAAATACCAGCTAATCAGGTTCTTCTTCAAATCAGGCACATACAACACTTCTTGTAGATGAATGGTTTGACCTTGGTTCAAGTGAAGAGTGACAGTACCTATCCCTTTCACATGGTAGGTGGCATTATCTCCAAATGATCTCCAAATTAGTCTTATTTTCAATCAAATTTGGGAGGGCCTCCTTGTACCCAGTGAAGTGCCTTAAGGCTCCTCTATCAATCAACCAATGATCCAAAGTATCCAAAGGAGAGGCAATAGAGAGAGCGGAAATAAGATAAAACTCTTTTTGTTCTTTTACAATAGTTTTTCCTCATACTTGGAATTTCTCGTCCTTTTGGGAGGTCAACCATTTCCATATCGAGCAACAGGAGCATTCCTCTTTCCTTTATTGTTGAACCTGTTGTTTCTTTGATTGTCGTTGCCTTTGTAATTGTTGTTGTTGTTGTCATCCCTTGGAGAATCCTTCTTGTGAGGACACTCTCTAGCATAGGGGTTGAACCTGTTACAATTGTAGCGCCTTCCTTTTCTTCCTTCTTTAAATCACTGCTTGAATCCTTGACCCTATCTCCTTTGACCAACATTGTTTTTCCTGTTAGCATGAGCAGAGAAAAGAGTAGGTGCATTTCCATTTGAAGGCTTGTCTCTCTCCATCATCCTCGCCTCCTCTTGAGTGCATCTAGCCAATAATTCATCGAAACTAGGAATCCTGTCATTGTTGAGAATGGTGGTGTTAAACACATCCCATTCTATAATAACCCGAAGGGAAATATGTAGTAATATAAAGTACACAAACAAGACATATGGTACTAGAAATAAACCATGAAACAGATACACAGAAAATAGAGAATGCTAAGCCATTTTATTATACTGAGAAATAGAAATAAGTACAAGAGGTGATCAAAATGATGGCACCTCGACTTGCACTAGGCAAGTGTAGGAATACTCTCAGAATATCAATGGAAATGGTTGCTCTCTGCTTTAACTCCAAGCTGCTGAAACACTGTCGTGCTGCTGCTACTGTTGGAACAAAATGAGTCTTTGGGGCTGCTCCCCTACTCGGAAAATTCTGATACTCTGGAATCGGCCTCTACTCACAATACCCAGAAAAACCCAGAGAGCGTTTCTGAAATGGTCGACCCCCGAAAATGCCTCCTTTGAGGATCTATGCTATCCTCCCAAGGGCCACGTTGGTGCTGAATGATACCCTCCAAAATATGGCCTCCCTCTCTGTCAAATGTCTCCAATAGGCAAGGGCTAGCCCCTTGCTCAATCCTCTGGCTTGAATCCTCCAAAATGGCTCCAATCCGGAGCTCTCCCAAGACGAACTGCATCCCCCTCTCTCAAGACTGCGTAGTCCCTCTAAGCTCTGCTCCTCCACTAATGCAACCACCAATCCTCCTGCAAAAATGCTGATAGAATACCTCACTCGAGCAAGCACTCGAAGTCTCCTGGGGCTAAGGGTGGGATCTTTGCACGAAGACACCCGGTGTACTAAACAGTACTGCAGACAAGCTAAACAGCTAGCGTGCTCCAAGTCGAATGACAAGCTCCAAGATGCATAAACATGAATAATGAAATGAAGAGGCTCTCCTCCCTTTTATCACGATGGGCCTCTCTCAACCCTAGGCCCCACCATCTCCTACGTTCCCCTTGGCCCACGCTGCCCCTCTCAACTGCGTGAGGTAGGCCCCACGCTGCCCACGTGGTCTACGTCCTCCTCTCCCTGCGCTGTCCACTTGGCCACTAGGTCCCACTTCCTCAAATACGATGTGGACTTTAGGGAAACATTTTATCCTAAGTGAGTTATTTAATATTTCACTCACTTTATTCATGCTCCAACTATAATAAGGCAAAATTGGTCAAAATTAATATTTCCAATTAGCTATTGCTAATTGGGAATATTACAGTCTCCCCCGGCAAAATGTTGCTTGACCTCAAGCAACTATAGTGATGGATGTTGTAAGATCTTTTCACTCTCCCAAGTGGCATCCTCATCTGGCAAATTCTTCCACCTCACTAAGAATTCTCGGACTGTCCTGCTCCGCAACTCTCTCCCGGGTATCAATAATGGCCTCCGGCTGTAGCACTAAGTGCCCCTCATCATCCGTAGACGGAAGCTTCTCTGTCACTGTCACCTGCTGTCCCAGTGCCTTCTTCAGGCACGATACGTGAAAGATGTTATGAATCTTGCTGCCCTGGGGTAGCTCCAACTCATAAGCAACCTGCCCAACTCTGCGTATCACCCTGTAAGGCCCATAAAAACGGGGCTTGAGCTTCTCAGCTCCCTTCTGCTTCAGAGTAGACTGTCGGTATGGCTGCAAACGTAGGTAGACCAAGTCCCCTACCTCAAAATGTCTCTCCACCCGACCCCTGTCGGCATACAGCTTCTGCTGGTTCTGCGCTGTAGCCACGTTATCCTTGAGAGCTCAGAGGATGTCCTGACTCTCTTGGATCCAGTCCTTGGCTCTCGGAGCCTTGCTGGCACCAAACATCACATCAACAAAAGATAAAGTATGATAACCATATAATGCGTAAAACGGAGACATACCAATGGTCATGTGATGTGTGTTGTTGTAGCAGTACTCTCCTAGGTGCAGCCACCTCAGCCATGCTCTCTGCTGCCCACTGACATAGTTACGCAAGTAGCCCTCTAGCCACTTGTTAGCTATCTCTGTCTACCCATCTGTCTGTGGGTGGTAGCTAGTGCTCGGTGTCAACTCTGTCCCCACCAATCGAAAAAGCTCCTGCCAAAACCCACCCATGAAACGGTTGTCCCTATCATTGACAATGGTCTTGGGAAGACCATGTAACCTGAAGATGTCCCTGAAGAACAACTCCGCCACCTGTGCTGCTGTATAATGTGCGGATATGGCGAAAAAATGCGCATATTTCGTCAGTCGATCAACGACGACGAATATACAGTCCTTGCCCTGCACCATGGGCAACCCTGTGATGAAATCCATCAAGATACTCTCCCACTTCCCCTCTGGAATGGGAAGAGGCTGCAACAAACCTGCCGGATGGTTCATCTCCCCCTTGTTGCGCTAACAAACCTCGCACTCCCTGACATGCTGGAGTACATCCTCCTTGAGGCCCTTCCATGAGAACCTCTCCCTGATGGCCCTGTAGGTTTTGGTAAACCCCTGATGGCCAGACAATGGTGAATCGTGAGAAGCCTGCAATATCTTCTTCTTGAGCTGAGAGCCCTCAGTCAAGAAGATCCTGTCCCTGTAGTAGATGATCTCATCCATCACCCTATATCTGTCATCTGTCACCTGTCCATCCAAAACCTCACAAGCAAACCTGTCCTTGGAGTACTCCACCAATAGTCGAGCCCTCCAATCTGCGTCCAAACTCATCAGAGACAACGTGGCTGGTCTGCGTGAAAGTGCATCAGCCACCACGTTGTTCTTCCCTTTGACATACTCGATGTCAAAGTCGTAGGCTTGGATCTTGCTGACCCACTTCTGCTGCCTCTCCTATAGCTATTTCTGCTCTAAGAAAAACCTAAGGCTGTTGTGGTCAGTCCTCACCCTAAACCTGTTACGTACCAGGTACTGCCGGAATTTGGCCAATGCATGCATGATGGCCAACATCTCCTTGTCGTATATGGCATACAACCGCTCATGTGGTAGGAGCTTCCGGCTCTCAAAAGCTATAGGGTGGCCTCCTTGCATCAACACTGCGCCTATCCCCTCTCTTCGTACATCTACCTCGGAAGCGTATGAGTACATGTGAAATCAAGTAATACTACCACGAGATCATTGCTCATCACCTCATGAGCCTGTCAGAGCTCGTACCTTGTCATGCAGTCAGTGAATGCACTAACCGTCGAATCTGTAAGAGTGCGGCAAACCCAAACTCTTGTGAACTACTGTAGTAGGTACGAATGCCTAGAAGCCAGAAGTTACATCCCCGTTTCTCGGCTCTGGCCAATCCCTGATGGCCCTGATCTTCTCCTCGTGGACCCTCACTCCGTCCACCCCTATGATGTGCCCCAAGTATAACATCTCCGTCAACGCAAACTCACACTTGGAGAGCATAGCATAAAACTGCTGCTCCTCCAAAATACGCAACACTGCCTCTATGTGTTGGAGATGCTCCTCCCATGTCCTGCTATATATCAATATGTCATCAAAGAATACCAACACACACTTCCTCAGGTGGCTGTGGAAAATGTGGTTCATACATGACTAGAAGGTGGCTGGTGCATTGGTTCGCCCGAAGGGCATCACCAAGAACTCAAAATGGCCATAGTAGCACCTGAAAGCGGTCTTGGGAATGTCCTGTTCCCTCACGCGAATCTGATGGTACCCGGATCTCAAATCAATCTTTGAGAAGAACTGTGCCCCTCTCAACTCATCCATCAGCTCGTCAATCCGTGGAATAGGGTACCTGTTTTTCATGGTCTTTTTGTTCAGGGCCTTGTAATCAATGCACATCCTCAATGTGCCGTCCTTCTTCTTCACCAACACTACCGAAGAAGCGAAAGGACTGGTGCTAGGCCGAATGTGTCCAAGAGCTAACAGCTCGTGGATAGCCCGCTCGATCTCATCCCGATAGGCCTTGGGGTGCCTATAGGGTGTGGTAATGATGGCCTCTATGCCTTGCTCTAGCTCAATCGTATGCTCAAATCCCCGATCCGGTGGTTGTCCTGGTGGTATCTCCCCAAACACCGTGGCATAACCGTCAAGGATGGTCTGTACCTCTGGATGAACTATTTGCCCGGTAGTCCCTGCCTCTGATGCACGCAGCTCTACTGCCCACTCTATGTCTCCCTTCCGGAAGTCGGCCTCCATCCGATGAGCTGAAACTGTCTAAGGTGGGTAAGTGTGCATGCCCCGTATCTTCTTGTGCTTTCCGGTCTTCTTGTCATCCCACTCCATCTCCAAGGCCTCCCAATCTGTGGTGACCTTCCCCAGAGTGATCAGCCACTGTACTCCTAATACCACATTGGTATTCGGTATGTTAACCACGAAAAAGTGGTCAATCATTGTGTAAGTGCCCATCGTCACTACCAGCGCTGGGACGTAACTGGCACACTGCATAGTTTGATCTCCTGGGACCAACACTGAAAACCCATCGAAGCTCTCTGTCTGTATGTCTCACCGCTCTACCATCTGTGCATCGATGAAGTTGTGGGTTGCCCCACTGTCCACCAGTACTGATACTCGTGTTATGTATATTTTATTAATTATTAGTTAGATATAGTTATCTTAGGTTTTATTAAGTGAAAGGGCATGATCAAAGATCATGCCTCTTCACCAAGGGACACCATGAGGCTATATTTAAAGCCTCGGTGATTCCCCATTGTAAATATCTCATATCTCATCTTTCATCTTCATCAATAATAATATATAATTATCAAGTTTACCAGAGTTTTTACACTCCATTGGTATCGGAGCCATCGCTCTTCGGGATCTGTGTGATCACCCAGAATTAAGGAATTACAAGAAAATTCCAGAATTGCAGATTTTTTTAAAAACCAAGTGCTTGTGGGCAACAACATCTGTTTTTAAAAAGAAGAAGGAAGAAATATATATATAATATATATATTAATAAAATAAAGATAGAAGGAAAGTTAACACAAAGGGGGAAATAAATTAAAAGGAAAAAAAATATTTAAAAGAAAATAGTTCCAAAAGAAAAAAAGAAAAAAAAGAAAAAGTAAAAAGAGATATATATATAAAGAAGCACATATACGTACATGTGAAGACAAAGTAAAATTAAAAAGGAAGAGTAATTGCTCGTGGTTTACAAGCTCGTGGTTTTGTAGCCCATGGTATTAAAACCCATTTCCCCTTTTCAAAACAACGTGCCTTTTCAAAACAAAGTGACTTTTAAAAACAACGTGACTTTTCAAGGTTAACAATCTTTTTCCCCATATATATATATATATATATATATATATATATAATTCAAATAATAAAATAATAATAATAATAGAAATTATTATTATTTCAAAAAAAATTTAATTTAATTAATTAATTTTAAAAAAAAGAGAGGGAAAAACTGGCAGAAAAATATTCCCCACCTCATACACATTCAATGTCTTCATCAATGTCGATGGCCAAATTCCAGAAGAAATTGGTGGATCTCGAGAAACAGATCAATAATAATTCTGAAGAATTCGGAAAAAGATTAATTGATCTTGAAGGTACAGTTGCAGGACACTCCAACGACATCAAAAAGGTTCATGATATGACAAATCGAATAGAAAGACAAATGTGGCTAAATCATCATGAGGCCACAGAAAAGCATAACGAAGCAATGAACAAGATGACAAAACTCTTCAATAAACTAAATGATAAGATAGATAAGTTAAGTCAGACACAACCTCCAATATTCCCAAATGTGGAACATAATCAACTGAACAATGTAGCTAATTCAAATCATAATCATGAATATGACATGTTTGAAAAAGAGCAATTGAATGAGGTTGAATTGGAAATCAGCTCACATGAAAGCTATATTGCTGAAATACCTAGAAGTAGAGACTCTGAAATCAACCATGAAAGTTATAGAGCTGAGAAGCCAATAGAAGAAAATGCAACTCAATCCACTAATAAAGCCAGAAATGCAACAACAGAAGTTATTGAGAACTTTTATATAAATGAAAATCCAATGTTAGAAAAAGAAACAATGTTGGTGAAGGAGCCACATAAAGAATTCAACGTGACTGCTATCACAGATGCAACTACAGACATAGTCATTGAAAATGAAAGAGACCATGAAAATATAGATGCTTATAAACAACAAAATGTTTCATCACCAGAATTGAAAGAAAAATGTGAAGAGGCAAACACATCTGAAGCCACTGATACAGTGCCAGAAGCTGTTAAGGCCTTTGGTGATGAAGCAGATATAGTTGTTAGGAAGGAAGCATTTGATGATGAGGAGAAGTTACATCAGACAATAATTGTTGGCAACTTACCTCTAAATCTAAAAAGGAACAAAGAAGAGTCACCAGAGGAACAAGGATTAGTTCGGACACATGAAAAAGTATTCCAGGATCTACCAATAAAAATACCTCCTAATAAGGAACATGAACATCCAATAGAAGTCAAGAAAGGACTCGACCCTGTCAATATCAAATCTTGTCGCTACCCACATCACCAACAGATGGAGCTCGAGAAGATGCTTCACGATCTTTTTAAAATGTGGGAAGCAAGAGCCCACCGCTCTAGAAACCCAGGTGTTCGTCAACATTGTCCATCATTACGTATGCTTTGAGGACAAAGCATCTTTAAGAGAGGGGCAATGTTATGTATATTTTATTAATTATTAGTTAGGTATAGTTATCTTAGGTTTTATTAAGTGAAAGGGCATGATCAAAGATCATGCCTCTTCACCAAGGGACACCATGAGGCTATATTTAAAGCCTCGGTGATTCCCCATTGTAAATATCTCATATCTCATCTTTCATCTTCATCAATAATAATATATAATTATCAAGTTTACCAGAGTTTTTACACTCCAACTTGCTGCCCCTGCACTATACCTCGGACGCCCAGCGTCAGATACTTGGGAACTCCTCGCAATGCTGCAAGGGTCCCTCCAGTAGGTGCAAAGGCTGCACCTCCTGCTCTTGGTGGTGGAGGTGGCAAATGATCCTGTGCTGCATGGCTGCCCCCTGCCCCCACGTCATCATACTCATCTTCTTCCCTGCTGCTCTCGGAGAAGACCTCGATATAATGTGCTTTGCCAGCAGCACATCTGTGTCTTGGTGCCCACGGCTCCTGACAGGTGAAACACAATCTCTTCTTCTTCAACTCCCTCATGGCATCATCATCCATCTGTCCTCTACCCTGATTCCCCTTTGGAGGCGGAATCCTCACATCCTTCCCCTTAGGTTGGAAGGCCTGTCTCTAGGGGTAAGGCGTCTTGGTCTTAGGTAAGGCATCCTGCAAGTCCCATGTCCTGCCAACTGCGTCATGGAGTGTGGTCGGTCTAGTGGATCTGACCAATCCCTGAAGCGGCTCTGCTAGCCCATCAATGAACATGTAGATCATCCGTGTCGCGGATAGATCTGGTACCATCACCGAGAGTCTCAGGAAATCTGAGATGTATGTATCCGGACTCCCGGTCTGCTTGAGCTTCGTCAGCTCAACAAAGTGCTTCTCTGGATCCCTCCGATCAAATCTCTATTAACCTCCGGGTGAACTCGGCATAAGCTGTCACTGTCGAGTGCCCGAGTGTAACCATCCCGTGGAACCACCAATCTTGGGCCTCACCATCTAGATGCAGCGCTACCACCTTGATGGCCTCCATCTCCGCCATCTGGTTGAGCTGGAAGTATATGTCCAGCTTCTCCACCCAAGCTTTTGCCGAACTGTTTGGTGAACCATCAAACATAGGGAAATGGAACTTGCTCATCGTACATTGAGTGTCTCTGTCGTGATAATGCTGGTGTCCCCTATGATGGTCGTGGGGTCTGCTGTCCCACTGGAGCTGGAGAAAATCACGAAATGAAAGGGCATCCTTGAACTCCTGCTCGTATGCCTGGTACTCAGCAAAGTAATCACCCATGTGGCCAGGTTCCTGCTCCTGCTGTGCTCCTGCCCCTGTGTCTGCAGCGAGAAAAGTGGGCATAGTGGAACGTGTGGGTGCATGAGATGCCATGTGCTGCGTGGCATTGTGCTCCTGCAAATGGTGGGATGTGCCTGATCCCTCACCAATCTGGAAAACCCTTGGGGTTTCACGCTGCCTTGCCTCTACAGCAGTGAATCTCTGTCCCATCACCTCAATCTGCCTTGACAGATCCTGTACTGACTTGAGGAGCATTTCCCCAAACTTCTTCGCGTCATTATCATTTGCCATCGGTTCCTCCTGCTCTGCGTCCACTACTGGAGTGCAGTCACCCTCTCCGTAGGTGATTTGCAACCTACGCTCTTGGTCACGGTACTTCCTACCTCTGTAGCAAATATACAGCTTCTCTTCCGGTGTCATAGACAACTTGCTCCACAGGCTGAGCCAGGTCTATGAGCTCTGATACCACTGTAATATCCCGAAGGGAAATATGCAGTAATATAAAGCACACAAACAAGACATATGGTACTAGAAATAAACCATGAAACAGATACACAGAAAATAGAGAATGCTAAGCCATTTTATTATACTGAGAAATAGAAATAAGTACAAGAGGTGATCAGAATGATGGCAACTCGACTTGCACCAGGCAAGTGTAGGAATACTCTCAGAATATCAATGGAAATGGTTGCTCTCTGCTCTAACTCCAAGCTGCTGAAATACTGCTGTGCTGCTGCTACTGTTGGAACAAAATGAGTCTTTGGGGCTGCTCCCCTACTCGGAAAATTCTGATACTCTGGAATCGGCCTCTACTCACAATACCCAAAAAAACCCAGAGAGCGTTTCTAAAATGGTCGAATCCGAAAATGCCTCCCTTGAGGATCTACGCTATCCTCCCAAGGGCCACGCTGGTGCTGAATGATACCCTCCAAAATATGGCCTCCCTCTCTGTCAAATGTCTCCAATAGGCAAGGGCTGGCCCCTTGCTCAATCCTTTGGCCTAAATCCTCCAAAATGGCTCCAATCCGGAGCTCTCCCAAGATGAACTGCGTCCCCCTCTCTCAAGACTGCGCAGTCCCTCTAAGCTCTGCTCCTCCACGAATGCAACCACCAATCCTCCTGCAAAAATGCTGATAGAATACCTCACCCGAGCAAGCACTCGAAGTCTCCCGGGGCTGAGGGTGGGATCTCCACACGGAGACACCCGGTGTACTAAACAGTACTGCAGACAAGTTAAATAGCTAGCATGCTCCAAGTCGAATGACAAGCTCCAAGATGCATAAACATGAATAATGAAATGAAGAGGCTCTCCTCCCTTTTATCACAATGGGCCTCTCTCAACCCTAGGCCCCACAATCTTCTACGTGCCCCTTGGCCCACGCTGCCCCTCTCAACTGCGTGAGGTAGGCCTCACGCTGCCCACGTGATCTACGTCCTCCTCTCCCTGCGCTGTCCACTTGGCCACTAGGCCCCACTTCCTCAAATACGATGTGGACTTTAGGGAAACATTTTATCCTAAGTGAGTTATTTAATATTTCACTCACTTTATTCATGCTCCAACTATAATAAGGCAAAATTGGTGAAAATTAATATTTCCAATTCGCTATGGCTAATTAGGAATATTACACATTCTCTTGAAAGACCTCCAAGTGCAATAAGAGTGAGCTCCCTGTCAGCAATAACTTCTCCAATAAATAGTAGGTCATTCTTTATTTGAGTTATTCTCATAAAGTAGGATTGGATAGACTCCACTTTATCCATTTTGATGTCCTTCAACTTGTTCTTCAGAAAGAGGATTTGATTTGCATTGTTTACTTTGAACATACCAACCAGCTTATCATACATCTCCTTAGATGTTCCCAAATCAGAAATATAGGCAACCAAATGCTTTTGAATGGAGTCTATGAGGATTTGATTTGCGTTGTTTTCTTTGAACATCCCAACCAGCTTATCATACATCTCCTTAGATGTTCCCAAATAAGAAATATAGGCAACCAAATGCTTTTAAATGGAGTCTATGATAATTCTTTTAGCTTTGACCTCACCTTTCTTATGCTTCGTTTTTGCAGCAGCAGGTGCATTTGAACGAGGCTCCACCACTCTTCCCTGCACATAGTCCATGGCATCATGATCTTCCAAAGTCAAGTCCAAAATCATCTTCCATACATGATAGTCAGATTTTTCCTTGAGCTTATCCTTAGATTTGAAGATGTAGTAGCTATTGTGGCTAGTCCAATCATGTCTAATAGATCTCCCTTAGTGATTGTTTTTCTCTTTCTTGCTTGGGCTTTGTCTTCACCTGTGCTCTAATACCATGTTAATTTTACTTCAATGTTCCTTTAGCAGCCCAATGACAATTTTCAATTTAGTTTTCCAATAGCAATCACATTAACCATAAATCGCATCAAGGATTAACGGTAACTATCGATAGAACATAAAATAAAATGCAGAAGACAAGCCAAGACAAGAGGACACCAGATTTGGTAGATGCCAGGGAAAAACCCCAATGTGGGGAAAACCCTTTGATTATTTCTTCTTATTATTATATCAAATGTTCAGCAAAGAGAGAGAGTACAAAATTCAAAGTTGATTTGCCAAATCAAAGTCAACACAACCCTATCAAATTTGCAGTCAAGTTCAGCCCTAACCAGAAAGTCAAAGATGGTCAACACAAGAGCAAAACTTCCCCTTTGAAGCTCGGTCAAAGGAACTCAAATTCGGCCTCTTTAGCTGGTCAAATAGCAGTCAAAACAGTACACAAAACAACAGTCAAACTTGGTCAACTGAAGTCAACTTCTGTAGTCAAATAGGCATGTGGTCAACGGAGGTCAAAGTGGTCAGAATTTCTAGATTTCTGTGCCAATCTGTATGGCCTGCCAAAAACGAATTTTTCCCACAAAAATCGCAGTCAAAGGATGAGTCAAAGTGTCTAGTCAACGCTGGTCAAACCCTGCAACAACTCTGAAATTTTGGCCCTCCAATCTGCCCAGAAAATTTGTTCTCCTGGCCACATGTGTGAGAGAAAAGATTTGCTCAATTGCTGTATGAACCAATGAGAGAAGGAGAGAGAAGAAATGTGTGAGTGATGATGATGTGAAATGAGGTGAGAGGTCACTTATATTTATACAAGTCGTTGAGGGTGAAGTGACATGTCCTTGGGCTTCATGAGCCTACATGATGATGTGGCCAACCTTGACAATTTACACGTGTGGGCATAAATTCAAAAACTCATTTCTGTTTGTTCAAATTTGATGATCTTTAAGTCGATTTTGGTCCTCTCAAAAAGAGGAATTCAATGCAATAATCATATCCATCAAATGAGTTGTCCAATAGTGGAATTTGGCCCTAGTTGCCAATTTTAACAACATATCTATCATCAGTTGTGTTTAGGAATGCATCCTCACCATTGGTAGCTGCAGCATCCTGTTTCTTGCACAGGTTTTCTGCAGCTCGTCCAAAAGGTTCCAGCATTTCTTCAACATACTGTGAGAAAGAAAACTAAGATGTGAACTGTCTATGATAAGCTTGTCCAACTTCTACACATACTGATCTTAAACCATCATTCTAGAGAAACAGATGACCAAACAATGTGAAAAACAGAGTGAAGTTCTTACAAATTTTTCCAGTATACAATAGTTATTTCCCCAATCATATAATTTCTTTCCTTTCCACCCTAACAAATTCATTGATAGTAAACCTCCAGTGATAAGCTATTTCACTTTGTGGGCAAAGGAACTGTCTTTACCATCAGAACCAATGCAAAATGGATAGGCTAGTAGCACATGGTTCTTGCCATTATTTACTTCTATCTCGTATAAATCCAAGAAAACTTTATGAAAGATGCTAACTAATTCATTCTAAAAACATTTGCTCGAAGGAACAATGTTTATGGCCAAATTCCCATGTTTATGTACTGTTATTCCTGAAGCCAAAGAAGCCTTTTCTCAAGGAATGTAAGATTCCGCTTCGAAATACTTCTAGTTTTCTTCTAAATTTCCGAGTTTTTTGTTTGATTTCTCAGTGATGCGTTTCTTCAAATGGTTTATCTGCTCTCTGCTGTAGGTGTTTCTTTGATTTTTGTTTCTTTAATAACTCATTCAATGTCTCAAAAGATGCATCAACGGACTACTAAAGAAATTGATATTTCATATATTCAACTCCAATATTACAGACTGCTGATATATAACAAAATTCCAACGGTAAGGTTCTTATTCATTTAAAGTTTGAAATTTGAGTACACAAAGAGATTAGAAGGTTGGAACCTGGTTATTATATGCAGCATCAGAGATACATATGTAAATACAAATATCAGTCCACTGGCAGCTACGCTTCAGCATTTGGTTGTGAAATATACTACCCAGAAAATGAGTCTCAGGTCCAGCACTTCAATACGGCCCTCATACAGCCAACTAGCCACATAAAATCTGTCCCAGAGATGGCACGCAGCCCAGGAAAGAAGCTACAGCAGTGAAGACACACTCAGATATGATAACGTTCTCCTCAATACACTTCCAGAGTGCGTGGTTGTGCACAGAAATGAGAGCTCGGCCTTTGAGGAGTCAGCTCCACGTCCAGCATAAGAAATACGACCCACAGCTAGAGCCCATGATCAGAGCAGCTTCTTCAATACGTAAACTTATCCCTTGGGAAGTCAGTTCCATGTCGAGCTTAGAGGAAACGACTTGCTTGTGCAATATTTAATACCCTCAATTCCTATGGTCAGGCCAGCAGCTAATACACAGCTCAGAAAATGAATGTACAGCCTATAGGTGTCAGTGAATAGGCCTCACAATTAATGCGCACTCTTCCATCAATACGCATTCCAAGGAGCAGAGAAAATCGTTCCATAGTAGAATGTGTGAATGACTTTGAATAGGAATTCGAGCTTCCCTTCAGAATGAGACTCGAATCCCTAAGGAAGCTTCAATAACTTGTTCAACAGCACAAGAGTCACTTTCTCCTCAACTTTGTAAAGTCCAGTCACAAATTCAAACCCCAGTCTTGATGTAGAGGTTGGGTCGCCTCACATATTCCCTCAATCTGTCAAAAATAAACAGAAAAAACCAAATAAGCTCATAAAATCAATTGATAACCATAGTTTTAAAACTCAGACTCGGACTTGGAACCGGCCGAGGGTCAACCCTAACTCGGACTCCGACTCGGTATCGACTTGGACTAGTTGATTCCAATGACTCGGTCTTTGTAAAAAGTACATTAAATATTTAATTTTAATGAAAAATCATATTTTTAAATATTTTCATTTATGTTTCCAAACTCAAAGCATTAGAATAATAGAGAGAAGACAACACTTGATCAAAACATGCTCATGAATATATCAATTATATCAAAATGGCACCGAGTGCACTTTCCAATACATGTAATATTTAGAGATTAGAACAAAAACACATAACCTATGCTGCTCCAAAAACCAACTTCTCAATGCTGCTCCAAAAACCAACTCCAACTGCTCACAATCTCCTGACAAATGCTCACATAAATGCAATGAGATAGTGGTGAGGAAATATGAGGGGGTTGGGTCACCTTCATAGGTGTGGGAGAAGGGTCGAGGGGCTAGGAAATAGTTTAAACAAAAAAAATTGATTTCAAGTCCGCTAAATCCGCCTTTTTCCGGCGCCCGAGACTGACCGGTTTAAGTTGGGCTCAGTCGGTCTGACCGGTCCATTACTGAACCGATCGAATCTTTGACCAACTTGGCCAGTTTGATAATGGACATGTCGTCGAACCAAATAATTGACCTAGTCGGCCTGGGCAGGGGTATGGCTCAGTCAACCAAGCCGATTCTGAGTCAGACCGACCTAGTTTTAAAACTATGTTGATAACACCTGGGTACCTTAATATTGTTGGATGGTGTTGTCATTGATGTCAACAATGGAATTGATTGGGTTTGACTTTGACCAAAAAGACCAGTCATTAATGTCAAATGGTTAATGAACGCTTTGTTACCACTCAAATCAGCAGGGGACCTAAAGGGGTTCCTAAGAGGGCAACTGCTAGGTTAAGGGCAACGACGAAAGCTTAGCCCACTAACACCACAACTAAGTCTCCCTACTGTTTACGGACTTTTACCGAAGGGTGGATTCCCGGTAGTATAGGAATCACTTGTAAAGTATATGTCAATGGATAGGTGGAAAGTGACCCTGGAAACCCTTTCCCTAGGATAGAGTGAAGAATGGAACTTGCTTGCTCTTCAAGCAAGGGACTTGGTCCACTAGGGGTAAGGGATGAGGATTGGAGGGTTGAGAGAGAAGGAATGGGCTTATAAACGAGGTTCTCAATCCCTATAATCCTTGGGAAACTTGGATTCCCAAATGGTCCTTGACAAATAATCTTTATTGAGAAGTGGGACCACACGGGGCCAAGTGGATCCAACCCAGCTTCAGGGATGGAATACATCAACCAATGATGTTCCTATCCTGGACAAGGTGAAGGGAAAAGACCAAACAAGAATATTTACTTCAAAAGGTTGAATTGATCTTGTTGAGGTCTAGCCTTGGGGGTGCCTCGACAAAATTCAATCCTAGAGCTAGGGCTTAAGATTCCCGGAGATTCCGTTGTTAGAATTGCCTCAAATTTGGAGCGAGAGGGAGGGGACCCACTAGCGCAGTAGCCTGTAAGAGATCGAAATTTTTACTTGGGTCAATTCCCGGGAAATTGATGCCCTAGGTGACCTTTGAGGGCCAGACCTGGAAAAAAAGGGGAAAAAGGTGAAAAAGGTGAAAAGCATGACCACCCTTTTCAAGGATCAATGCCTAATCCATTTGGGGATATGGAGTCAAGGATGATGAGGAATAAGAACTTGGTTTCTTGATCAAGGACGCCTAGAAAGCAGCTTCATCCCATGTTGAGAGAAGGAAAAAAAAAGTGACCTTTATGCATTTATGCTTCAAAGCAAATGATGCAAGCTTATCAAGATAAATAATCTCTAGGAAATTTCATTCATATAACATTGGCCCATACATTAAATTAGCTAAAAAATGCTTAATTCCACATTTCAATCATGCAACAACTAGCCCTAATTTTAGCAGTATGTAGCAATAAGAATAACAACGTTAAAATTTACTTACAACGTTATACAGTATATCCAACCAACATTTCGTTTGCAGGACAAAGCTCCAAGACAAGAAAAATAGCCCAAATCCATACATCAAAATTCATCCATCTCCAAAAATGTCCACCAAGAGAAAAACTGCGAAGTTCTCTATGATTAGAGAGATCCCAAGTCAAGTCATGATACAAATGAATGTATCTAACATTGTTAAATTTTGCTCCTGTTCTATGCCATTTCAGATTAGGGCACAATACTGAAGAAGATAGAACATACTTAATAGATCGATAGAAGACAAGCCAGAACAGAGATAGGAGATGGTGACGTTACGGCGATCAGCAGGATGCTTCTACCAGCAAAGTCTTCAATAGGTCATTCAGCCAAGTGTGTCACACATAACCCCAGAACAATCCAAACAAAGAATACGCAGCTCCAATGCTATCCAGAGAGAGAATTCCTCCGAACCGATGTGTGTCAAATGAACTCCAAGTCTCTCCAATATATAGGAATCTTTGGGGGTGTGTGACACGTCCTTTAAGACATTAAAGTCAATATTTTATTCTAGGCCGACCCAGCACATTCAAAGTACATGTTCTGCTCATCCGATCGAGATGATCTTTAGATCAATCTTACACCTCTCCGAAAGAGGAATCCAATAAAGATATTGGGATCGTCATCTGAGCATCACAACCCGGAGTTTGGACCTAGTTGTCCAATTTTAACACTCCCTCTCAACTAGGGAGAACTCCGTCCACTAGTGCAATCCAAACATCGTGCGTCATCTCGCCGTAACTTGCTTTGCTGGCCTCTTTATTTCAGAACAGAAGTGGGTCAGTCACAAAGACATTATACCCGGCTGACAGATTCAGCCTAGAGGTCCGAAACCTCTATCAGACTCACAAAGAGTCTCCATCCAACCCGAAGTTGGTTCATCTGACCCGAAGTCAGGCAGAGGTCCCAGACCTCACTATCAGACTCACAAAGAGTCTCCAACCAACCCGAAGTTGGTTCATCTGACCCGAAGTCAGGCAGAGGTCCCAGACCTCACTATACTTGATCCCAGATCAAGCGGTTGGACTATGCCATCCTAGATAGAGGGTACGGCAAACTCTGATGCGTCCATCAGTCTTTGCTACTAGTCTCTAGCCTTTCCCACCTCATTGGCCAAATGAGAGGTACTTCCCATGAGCCCTAAACTCAATGGGTAGGATGCATACGGGGCACAGATAAATGAGAGGCGAACCAACTCAATAATCACAACGGTGGGGCAGAAGCACCATAAGTGCTTATAGCTCCGAGAAGCTATCCCCAAAGCCCCCCAGAGCTCCTAGAGCTCATCGTCCAACGGGACCCACATCATAGGGTTGTTTCACGATACCAAGATTCTCACGGAAGGTGAGGAACATGACCTTCCCCAAGGGCATAGTGAGAATATCCGCGACCTGCTGATCAGTTCCTACATGATCGAGCCTTACGGCGCCTCGCTGTACCATATCCCAGATAAAGTGGTACCAACCATCAACATCCTTGGATCAATCGTGGAACCCGGGATTCTATGACAAATGAATCCCCCTCTGGTTATCACAAAGGATAACGGTGGCATCTAGCACATGCTCGAACAACTCACAAAGAGCTTTCGCAACCAAGTGACTTCACAACAGGCCATACATGTTACAATGTATTCGGCCTCAGCGGTGCTCAAGACTGCCGACTTTAGATTCTTGCCCGAAGCAGATCTACATGTGAAGTAGCATCCAGATGTGCTCTTGCGATCCACCACACTGCCAGCCCAATCGACATCAGTTTATCCACGGAGTGTCATACTCCCGGCAGTGTATCTCAGCCCATGGTCCTCAGAGATATCTCAAGAGTTTCTTGGCACCAACCCAGTGAATGTTATGATCAACCATGTGTTGACTCAAAGTGTTCACTGCACAGCATATGTTCGAACAAGTGTTCATTGAGAACATCAGGGTCCTTATGAGTTCACGATACTCAGTAGGACAGGCCCAGCAACGCTGCTCCTCAACTTCTTAAAGTTGAGTTCCATGGACTTACAGTCCATCATACCAGAAAATTCATAATGTATTTTCCTTGAAAAAGGAAAATCTCGCCAGGTCTCTGCTAGACCTTCAGGCCTAGACATCAGTCCTAGGTCCTTCATCTCGAACTCAACAGCGAGCTCCCTCTTGCACTGATGAATGAGAGGGTCAGCACCTGTCAGGAAGAGGTCATCCACATACAGCACCAGAATGAGAGGTTTTCTCTTGACAACCTTGAAGTAAGGGTTCGGATCAGCATTACTCCGAATGAAGCTCAGCTTCATCAAGTAGCTATCTATCCTCTTGCACCAATCTCAGGGTGCTTGTTTCAGCCCATAGAGGGCTTTCTTCAACCTGCAGATATGGGTGTCCCGATCCTGGACTTCCAACCCCAAAGGTTGCTCCACATATATCTCTTCCTTTATCACACCATGCAGAAAAATGCGGTCTTCACATCATCTGATGAAGACTCCATCCTTGCGCAGCAGCAAGGGCTATAATCGATCGAATGGTGGTATCTCGAGCCAGAGGTGCAAATATGTCATCATAGTCTTGGGACCACAGCATAACATCCTTCCAGACTTGATGCTTTACGACTTCCTCAAAGGTATCCAAGGTCAGATTGTACAAAAGTACTCATGGCTGCTAGATATCCTGTTATTGATATGGCTTCTTGGTTTTCCTAAGGAATTTCCCCCTCTGAAGCCATATGTCCCTGAGCCATGAGGATCTTCTTTCGTTGAACAAAGACATCCATTCAGGAGCATATACAGATATATCTCCCTCTTAATGTCAGCTTCTCGAGAGAGAGAAGACATCTGTTTGTAAAAAGAGGGCATCCCCAGACACCATCTTGGAATTTGGACCTGATCTCCCATAGTCAAAGCCATCCAACAGACTTTGCAGATCATGATGCAAGATTCCAACCATGTGACCAAAAACTGCATAAAATTCACATTTTAAGTTTACCATAACGCTCCAATGTAGGACTGATACAGTCACATGTTGCTGCTACATAGGTGTCTATCTATGTCACTGACATACAGGGGGAACATATCAGCAAGCCTCAGCTTGTGTTAGAAGTCCTTTCAGCCACTACCTGTTATTTTGAGTAGTTCCTTCAAACAGCCTGCAGCTTACAAAACTAGGTATCCAGTCTACCTTGATTTATCCTGCACATGAGGCATTTGCACCTTGAGTTGCTTCCAGATCAGCCCATTTTTGGTTATTTCAGCAGACAGCTCCTAGGGCTGTAAAAAAAAATTTTGACCACTACATAGAATTTCCTCAAGGACTTCAGCGGACAACCCTTACAACTTCCAGCTTCAACTTGGGTGTCTTGTCTATGTCACTGTCATGATGACAGTGACATAGAATCACAGATTTTGAACTATCACTCTCATCACTGCTTGCTGAATCGCTGATCTGGCCAAGATTGCAGATCTCAGTTCTGCGATTTTTCCCTGAATTTCTCTGATTCTACACAAGTGATAATCACAGGTCCGAGCTCTAAACTGAGCCTCTTCACAGGTCCGAACTGGAAGGAGCTTCTGCAGGTCTGTCCGAGTCAATTCGGAAGACTGTTCAGCTTCCTACAGGTTTACCACAGGTCTGAAGTCTTAAGTCTGTTACTTTCTTAAGGTGATCTGACCTTCAATAGGGGAAAGTTCACCGAACTGTCGTGCAATACAACTTCTGTTCAGGTTCTAGCCTCCTGATTGTGTAGGTGAGTTAAAAAATAACAACTCTTTCTTTAATCAGAACTACAATTTTAATGAATCTGCTGCTGTTCCAACATGCTGCCTTCAACATCATTTTTTTTTTTAATTTATACACAGAACCCTGCAATTCAATTTCCACCAGGATTTGAACAATATAATACAAGCAACATCAGACCTGTTGTGGAGCAAGGATAATCCCAGTAACAACTGGATTTGTAAGGCGATAAGTGCAACGAACATAGCAAATGCCTTGCATTCACACATACTGTACATGGCTTCAATTCCTGTACATAGCAGTTAGCACCAGCCCTCTCTTCCTCTACCTTCATGGCACAGCCAATAAGAACCGAACACAATAACTGATGCATTCAAATTCTCCAGCTCTTTCAGAACTGTAACACGGCCTATGGAAAACCCACCTTTGATTTCTTCATTCACGTCTTGTTGCAACGTCATAAATGAAACCTGTAACATGGCAGCACAATTCACAATTTTCCTGTGAGTTTGGGACGCACCATTTCCGGCTCTTTTTTTCTTTTTTCTTTTTTCTTTTGCTAACAGTTCTCCCAGAATCCAATTGATGCCGCCGAGGTCGATAAACGCTGCCGCAATGTATGCAATGTATGTAATGGTTTGAAGTTTGCAGCGTATATGATTGTGGTCTTCAGCATTCATAAATACGACAGCGCTGGTCACCTTAGACCATCGCTCGTCGCTTCCTTTCTAAAAATCATTTGAAGCATCCTCAGCCAAATCCTCGAGAGCCGCAGCAAGTGCTCCAGTTTGCTGGCCACGAAAGCAACGAGGAAATATCGAGTCAAATATCATTATTAAAGACGAATAAACTTTATAAAGGGCCCGATTATATAGACAGTTGCACGAATCGCCGCCTGTCCACCGGAATTGATGATTACAGAGGTTGTAAGTATACACCGCCCCCATCCGCAGCTCATCGCACAACAAAACCAGTTGGATTCTGTCCGAGTTGGGTCTTTCCGAACAGTAGCAGTGTTACCTTTCGTTCAACATTGCGGAGGGATCGGATCTTCAAAAACGACATCGATCGAATAGGACAGCGTCACATTCGGAGCAGTGTGGTCAATCCGATTTTGACTACCTGCTATGCAAACGTCCCTTTGTTGAAAAGGAGTTCCGGTTAATCTTGAACGCTGAACATAACTCGGAGACAGCGTTTAATATATTAGTTTCTCGGCCAGCAATCTCGAATCAGATTTGCCCATGAAGCAGTCCTTCATCCTAGACGGCATGTCCTGTAGCCGAGGCACCAGACTCCACCAGCGGATATTCTAACGGATGTTTGGGATCGAATTCCAGCTCTGCGGTCATATTTATTTTATTTTATTTTATTTTATTTTTATTTAAAAAAAAAATCCATACGAGCGGTTACTGTACCATTGAAAGCCTTATGGCGGTAACCAAAAAAAATTTCCGCGTGATTTTCAACACGATTTTCAGCCCTGCATAACCGCCATGCAACAGACTTTTGATCCGACAGATTCGAAACCTAGCGTCACATGTATTTAAGTGATTTTGGCTGATAGTGTCTATGGACGTTCAACTCAGCCCGCTCACTACAGATTCAGGTATCGATACCATAGACGTAGCCACTTGAGGGCACAATAGATCTTTCTTAGTTTTGGCCGCAAACATTTCTGTATCAGATTTGAGTACAGCGTAGGAGAAAACCACTATCATTTGCCATTTTCACGCCAGAATCTCAGTCATCCGGGTCCGACAATCAAATCTGCTCGGAGGGTAGGTGTTAACTGATCCGAGCCTAAACTAAGGCTTACAACACAGATCCGAATTTTAAATCTGGTCTCCAATGATCACAACTTCAGATCTGAGGGTATCAATTCAGATTTTAACCAAGCTTCAGATTTCCCTTTAAACTCTTTCTTCTCACCCTCCTTTGCTTATTGCGCACGCTGAAGGTTAGGGTATAAACGATTTAGGGCGTTGTCTTCTCCCAGGCTCCGATACCATGTTAAATTTTGCTCCTGTTCTATGCCATTTCAGATTAGGGCACAATACTGAAGAAGATAGAACATACTTAATAGATCGATAGAAGACAAGCCAGAACAGAGATAGGAGATGGTGACGTTACGACGATCAGCAGGATGCTTCTACCAGCAAAGTCTTCAATAGGTCATTCAGCCAGGTGTGTCACACATAACCCCAGAACAATCCAAACAAAGAATACGCAGCTCCAATGCTATCCAGAGAGAGAATTCCTCCACACCGATGTGTGTCAAATGAACTCCAAGTCTCTCCAATATATAGGAATCTTTGGGGGTGTGTGACACGTCCTTTAAGACATTAAAGTCAATATTTTATTCTAGGCCGACCCAGCACATTCAAAGTACATGTTCTGCTCATCTGATCGAGATGATCTTTAGATCAATCTTACACCTCTCCGAAAGAGGAATCCAATAAAAATATTGCGATCGTCATCTGAGCAGCACAACCGGAGTTTGGACCTAGTTGTCCAATTTTAACACTCCCTCTCAACTAGGGAGAACTCCATCCACTAGTGCAATCCAAACATCGTGCGTCATCCCGCCGTAACTTGCTTTGCTGGCCTCTTTATTTCAGAACATAAGTGGGTCAGTCACAAAGACATCATACCCGGCTGACAGATTCAGCTTAGAGGTCCGAAACCTCTATCAGACTCACGAAGAGTCTCCAACCAACCCGAAGTTGGTTCCTCTGACCCGAAGTCAGGCAGAGGTCCCAGACTCCCTTTCTCGGACTTCTAAAGAATCTCCAACCAACCCGAAGTTGGTTCATCTGACCCGAAGCCAGGCAGAGGTCCCAGACCTCACTAAACTTGATCCCAGATCAAGTGGTTGGACCGTGCCATCCTAGATAGAGAGTACGGCAATCTCTGATGCGTCCATCAGTATTTGCTACTAGTCTCTAGCCTTTCCCACCTCATTGGCCAAATGAGAGGTACTTCCCATGAGCCCTGAACTCAATGGGTAGGATGCATATGGGGCACAGATAAATGAGAGGCGAACCAACTCAATAATCACAACGGTGGGGCAGAAGCACCATAAGTGCTTATAGCTCCGAGAAGCTATCCCCAAAACCCCCTTTGAGCTCCCAGAGCTCATCGTCCAACAGGACCCTCAGAATAGGGTCGTTCCATGATTCCAAGATTCTCACGGAAGGTTAGGAACATGACCTTCCCCAAAGGCATTGTGAGAATATCCGCGACCTGCTCATCAGTTCCTATATGATCGGAAAACATACAGTACTGCCACTGCCATATCCCCAGGATAGAGAGAATTCCTCCCACAGGTGTGTCAAATGAGCCAAGTCTCTCCAATATATGAGAATCTTTGGGGCTGTGTGACACGTCCTTTAAGACATTAAAGTCAATATTTTATTCTAGGCCGACCCAGCACATTCAAAGTACATGTTCTGCTCATCCGATCGAGATGATCTTTAGATCAATCTTACACCTCTCCGAAAGAGGAATCCAATAAAGATATTGGGATCGTCATCTGAGCATCACAACCCGGAGTTTGGACCTAGTTGTCCAATTTTAACAAACATCAATATATAGCCTCCTAAGGAGTTCGAATTAGCCTATGGGCCTACATTAGCCCCTAATGATAAAATAATGTGCAAATAAAACCCCTATTGGTGACAAGCCCACCAAACTAGCTCAAAATGAAAAAAAATAAGCCTCACAAGGGGCCAAATCATAATATATAGATGTCATAGGTCCCTCCAAAGGCCTAATAATGTCCTGAAGTGCCATTATGAAGGATAAATTCCTCGGAATATGATGGACAAGGGGGTGGTCCCTTGTTCTCCAAGTAGTAGACCTATGGTGCTCCTAGTGGGTGTGGGGGCACACAAATGACCCCATGGGTCTCCATATGAATCAGAGATGCCAGTAGATCCTCTACAAGGGCTCGAGTTATGGAATGAACATTGCCATGACATCGTACACGTCCTAGGACACCTGCTAAGAGTGTGGGGCCCGTTGGGCATAGTGTACCAAGCACATCACCATCATCCCAAAAGTGGATCGCTAGTAGTCTCTGAAGGTCGATGAGGATTCATGGAGTGTTGTTTGTTTTTGTGGAGGCCCATGTCTCTCTATGCACACCCTATATGTGCCAATGTAGCCCTCTGGGGGTTAGGATCCCGTATAGGGAGACCAAACCCAAATGGAAACCACCTGCAATCCTGTATAAGATCCAATGTGCCCCGTAGGCTTTCAGTACAACCAATCATTAGAATAATCATGTAAAAGAGCTTACAAATCATGGATAACAAAGTGGGCACTTCACAATGGCATGCCCTACCTTAGTGGGCTTTGGCATGTGCTAGTGTCTCCATACTCCAAAGGGGGTTATCCATGTACCTTATTAAGTGGTGTCAACCCTTAAAGGGGATAGTACGTCCAAGGTACATCCTTTGAACGGTGGTGGCAAGTGATAAATAAGTGAAACGGAGTAAGGAATGAGAGGGGCAATCCTGGGCCACATATCGGGGCGTAAGGTCAGTCAGACAGAGGGAAACCCACACTGGGGTATATAATGTGTAGGAGGGAGCAGTCATGGTACATGAGGTGTCCCAACATTGATTTTTCCACCCTTCTTTATATGTCTTTTGCCTTTTATGAATTTTATTTAATTAACTGCTCGGGGCTCAATGATAAGAGCATGATGTGTCAGATTAAGATATAGCAGTGATTACCCCTTTTAAGGTAGGGTCAGTCATTGCCCTCTAGGGGGTTAGGACTGTTGATTTTGTAGCATTGGAAAGTGTTCCAAGTTCCATATTTTGGGAGGAGGCTTGGACATCAGTATTCCAGAGAACCCAGCAACCGTTTGTGGAAATTCCACTCAGTTCATGTTTTATTAAAATAATTAATTATTTTAATGTGATCCCCAAGTCTAAACTTAGGGAAATTAAATAATTAAAGGATATTAATAAAACAGAGTGTGAATCTTCTAGAAAATGAAGATCAAGTCATGTTTTAATCTCAGCCATTGATTAGAGATCTAATCTGGGCCATTGATTGATCAACGAGAAGTTTATAATAGAAGGCTTGAGGGTCATTTGGAAAGCAAGCCAGGCACACACTCAGTACCTGAAGGAATTCAATTCTGATGGAATAGAATTCGATTACAGAGGGAGAGGTTGTAGAGGCAGAGTTGCAGAGGCAGAAGAAGGAAGGGGAAGTCAACAGATGAAGAGAAAGGCATGAGGAAGATGCAGAGGGGACAATGCTGAGCAGCAGCACTGGGCCTCCACGCAAAGAGATGCAGTCTAGCGCAAAGACGGGCCTCCACGTAGAGTGATGCAGTCTAGCGCAAAGACTGCACAGAAGACCACGCAGAGTGACGCTGAGGGAGCTAGGGTGCCTCCCAGGTGTCAAAAATTCTTCCGAAGGGTTCAAAAAAATTATCTCAGGTGTATTCTAGACATCTGCTCGTCAAATTCTTGTAAATGATTTCCACTGCTGAAGAATAATACAAACCCTCATTTGCTGCACCGATTTTCTCGCATTGGGTTTTTCCGGGGACAATTGTCCAAAAATAACTATGTTCATGTAATTGTTTCTATTGCATTATATGCGTTCTATTTGATTTTCTGCTTATGATTAAGTGAATATTGCAGTTGTGTTTATTTCAGAATTTACTGGAAGAATCTGTAAATAACTTATCATAAATAAGTAGGTGAAATAAATCAATCACCGCAGTAGTATTTCAGCTTGAAAATTTCACATGGCATCAGAGCAAAAGACGAGAAACAGAAGAGGAGGTTCTGCAATGGAATGAAGGTCCGACAATGATGCAACATCTAATCGGAAGGGTTCACACAGTCCTCCAGAATGCATGGAGAAACAAAGGGATCATGACATTACAATTCTGGCATCCAGACTAGAAGAGGATTTTGCTTGTGTGTCGAGCATGGCCTCTGCAGGGATCTGGTATATTGACAGTGGAGCATCTGCTCACATGATGGGATTTTGAGAATGCTTCTTGAGATACCAGGAGGAGCAGATGAATTTTCAGATCAGTACGGGAAACAAGGCCAAATGTACCCCTATTGGAAGAGGGACCATAATATTTCAAACAGAAGTTGGCAATAAGCTCCGGGCCACCAAGGTACTGCATGTACCAGGATTGGGGATGAACTTGCTCTCAGTGTCTCAACTTCAGAACAAGGGTTACAATGTATACTTTATTGGCAATAAAGTTTATGTCAAGCAACCTAGTTGGAAAAAGAAGGCACAAATTGGAGTAAGGAGCCATAAAGTGTACAAGTTACAGCTCGAATCCCCAATGGCATTGATAGGCAGTACTGATGAAAGGGATTTGAATGAATTATGGCATAGAAAAATGGGGCATCTACATCGTGGAGCCTTGAGGATTCTCAAGAAAACTGTCACGCGAGCTCCAGAACTTAGCACCAAGAGAAAAAATGTCTGCAGGGGGTGCGTATTAGGGAAGTATGCCAAGGCATCATATCCAAGAAGCAACAATAGGGCCAAGAGTGTGTTGGGATTGATACACTCAGAAATCTGCGAACTAATGTCCACGAATGCTCTCAGTGGTGAGCAAAGTATTTTGTCACCTTTATCGATGACCATTCCCGAAAGACATGGATGTACTTTCTGAAGACCAAAGATGAGTTCTTTGAACGATTCAAAGGATTCAAGGCTTTGGTGGAAAACCTAATAGGAAAGCGGATCAAGAAATTGCAAGCAGACAATGGTGGAGAGTACATTGACAAGGAATTCACAAGATTCTGCGCAAAGGAAAGCATCAAGAGAGAATGGAAAACTCCATATAATCTGAAGAAAAATGGGGTCGCAGAGTGGAAGAATAGGACCATTGTGGAAGCTATGAGAGCAATGTTGTATGATCAAGACCTGCCCAAATTTATGTGGGTTGAAGCTTGCAATACAACAGTGTATGTGCAGAACAGGGTGCCTCATAGAGCATTGAGTAAGGTTACTCCTGAGAGTGTGTTCACAGGTAGCAAGCTTGAGGTGAGCCACTTCAAGATATTTGAAAGTATAGCGTATTGCCATGTACCCGATGAGAAGAGGAAGAAGTTAGATCAAACTGCAGAGAAAGGCTACCTTGTGGGATATAGCGAGAATGCAAAGGCATACCGCATCTATATTCCCGAGAGTAGGAAGATCGTAGTAAGACAGGACGTGAAATTCATGGAGGAGAGAGCCTTCAGGAGATCCCGAGAGATGTATACAACTACGCAGTCTGAGGAGGATCCACTGGTCCAGCCACAACGGCCTACAGAAGATGGCTCTAGTACCTCTCCACGGCATAAGGATCCTAAGGAAAGTTTTTTTAAGGTAGTGCAAGGAGAGCAAGTGAATCCACCCACCACCACTAGAAGGACGAGCAGAGAACTTTAACAGACTTTGAGGGATGCAGAGGAGTTTATTTGAGCTCCTAGAAATGATAAGAGGGAACACAGGCAGCCAGACAGGTACCAGGCATTGGTAGCACAGGTTGGAGAACCCTCTAGTTTTTGGGAGGCAGCTCAGCATCAGGTGTGGGTAGACGCTATGGTGGAGGAGTACAACTCCATCATGAAAAATGATGTCTGGGAAGTAGTTCCTAGACCTTAGAACATGTCAGTTGTAGGTTCAAGGTGAATCTACAAGATAAAATATGTTATAGATGGCAACATAGAGAAGTTCAAATCCAGGTTTGTGGGTAAGGGGTATGCACAGAAGGAGGGGATTAACAATGAAGAAACCTTCGCCCCTATAGCTCGGTCACTTCAATCAGATTCGTCATCTCTCTCGCAACACAGATGGGATGGGAAATTCACCAGATGGATGTCAAGATAGCGTTCTTGAACGGGGTGATAGAAGAGGAGGTGTACATAGAACAGCCAGAGGGCATTGAAACGCATGAGCAGAAAACTCATGTGTGCAGGCTTAAGAAAGCCTTGTATGGACTGAAGCAAGTCCCTAGAGCATGGTATGGGTGAATTGACAGCTACCTGCAGAAGATGGGATTTGTCAAGAGTGATGCAGATCCCAACCTCTACTATCTAAGAGTAGGGGATGGGCCTCTAATACCGGTATTATATTTAGATGATCTGTTTTTGATTGGATCATCTAAGCTCATCGAAGACTGCAAGGAAAACTTAACTACAGAATTCGACATGAAGGATCTAGGACGGATGCATTATTTTCTGGGTTTGGAGGTTTGGTAACAGAAGGGAGAAATCTTCGTTGGGCAAGGAGATATACTACTAAGATTTTGAAGAGATTTTAGATGGAGGACTGTAGACCCACGGCTACGCCAATGATCACAAACTGGAAGAAAATCGACATGTCTGAGGATGATGAGGCTGAGCCTACCTTGTATAGGCAACTCATAGGCTCATTGATGTACCTGGTCAACACTAGACCAAACATTTGTTTTGTCGTGAATGCCCTCAATCAGTTCATCATAGAACCAAGGAGGGCTCACTAGGCAACAGCGAAACATGTTCTCAAATACTTGAAGGGGACAATCGAGTTTGGATTGAAGTAGACTAAGGGCAATGAAATCCAGTTGAGTGGGTTCACTGATGCAGACTGGGCTGGGAGTCCAGTAGATCGGAAAAGTACCAGTGGGTACTGTTTCAGTGTTGGATTAGGAGTGACTTCCTAGTGCAGTAGGAAACAAAAATTTGTGGTGTTGAACTCAGCCAAGGCTGAATATATGGCAGCTAGCACAACTTCATGTGAGGCCATATGGCTTTGTAAGTTTCTCATGAACTTACTCAAAAAAAGGATGGAACTGACCAGAATTTTGTGTGATAATCAGAGCTGCATCAAGCTCTCTCAGAATCCTGTGTTTCATGATCGGTCGAAGCACATTAACATTAGGTGCCACTTCATCAAAGATTATGTCCAACGGGGAGTTGTACAGTTGAAGTACATTCCTACAGGGGAATAGGTGGCAGACATCCTCATGAAAGCTCTGGGTAAGATTAAGTTTACTTACTTTAGAGAAAAGATGGGGATGGTCAAGAACCCATTTCAGTGGAGGAATGGTTGGACTTCAGAGGGAGCTGCAGTACGGATGAGGCAGTGACAGAGATGGTGTCACGGGCCGCAGTACAGAGGACAACAACGCAGCAGATGAGGGGCAGTAGCCGATACATCAACAACGCAGTAGATGCTTCAGGTCAGAGTAGATGCAGTTGGTATTTTGCTTGAACACTTTCCTCGCTAAGAGGGAGTGTTGATTTTGTAGCATTGGAAAGTGTTCCAAGTTTCATATTTTGGGAGGAGGCTTAGACACCAGTATTCCAGAGAACCCAGAACTGTTTGTGGAAATTCCACTCGGCTCATGTTTTATTAAAATAATTAATTATTTTAATGTGATCCCTAAGTCTAAACTTAGGGAAATTAAATAATTAAAGGGTATTAATAAAACAGAGTGTGAATCTTCTAGAAAACGAAGATCAGGTCATGTTTTAATCTCAACCATTGATTAGAGATCTAATCTGGGTCGTTGATTCATCAACGTGAAGTTTATAAGAGAAGGCTTGAGGGTCATTTGGAAAGCAAGTCGGGCACACACTTAGTATCCAAAGGAAATCAATTCTAAAGGAATAGAATTCGATTTCAAAGGGAGAGGCTGTAGAGGTAGAATTGCAGAGGCAAAAGAAGGAAGGGGAAGTTAGCAGACGAAGAGAAAGGCAGGAGGAGGACGCAGAGGGGACAGCATTGAGCAACAACATTGGGCCTCCACGCAAAGTGACGCATTCCAGCACAAAGACTACGCATAGTGATGTAGAGGGAGCTAGGGTGCGTCCTAGGTGTCAGAAATTCTTTCGAAGGGTTCGAAAAATTTATCTTAGGTGTATTCTAGGCATCTGCTTGTCAAATTCTTGTAAATGATTTCCACTGTTGAAGAATAATACAAACCCTCATCTGCTGCACCGGTTTTCCCGCATTGGGTTTTTTCGGGGAAAATTGTCCAAAAATAATTGTGTTCATGTGATTGTTTCTATTGCGTTATATGTGTTCTATTTGATTTTCTGCTTATGATTAAGTGAATACTGCAGTTGTGTTTATTTCATAATTTACTTGAAGAATCTATAAATAACTTATCATAAATAAATAGGTGAAATAAATCAATCACTGCAGTAGTATTTCAGCTTGAAAATTTCACAGGGACAATCATGAGTTCCTGTATGATAAAGGAGGCTCATTTAGGGCCTATGGAACTAGGGTGACGACCATGGGTAAGGGGTAGAGCTCATGCATTGGATTTTGCCCACGTGCAAATTATTTTTGTCCCGACCATCATTTCCATTTTGTGGTACAATTTCCTATTAAGTGTGGCCAATTATGCGTTTTCTTTTTCTTTTAGCTGCTTCAACCTCCAGGGCATCATCCCAGGCCTGACCCAAGGCAGGGGCAAGGGGATAGGGAGGTTGACCTTCTGTGGACCCATGGGGGCTATGTGGACCGAGGTGGGAGAAGTGATGAATGGGACCATAATGAGTGGAAGGGGCGTAATGTATGCAGATAAAGGAGTGGGACCACACACCCAAAGTCGAGGTTTCCCAAGTAGTACCACCCTAGAACCAAATGGTCAATAAAGGAGATCCCACGGGAGTCGGGACTAAGATGCAAGGGTAACACCCAAAATAGATCAAGGGGACAAGAGTATAGGCTAAGCTCACTCTTTCCACCAAATCCCCCCATCAATCCATGCCCAGAGGCATTCATGATAAGTAAACCCAATACTCAATTACCAAACAACAAGACATACCTTTAGATTGAGGAGGCCCACCTTCAAATATACGATCAATACAAATGGGTGAGGGACCACATGGCTGGCTCAGGTGACGAAGAAATGGCACAACAAGCTAGTAGGAGGCTGCAAGGGGTTGTTGGCTATTGGTTGAGGTCCATCATGGAGAAAAAAATTATCATAGGGATATCACCCGCGAAGTGGTGGGTAACACGCTTCATAGTAATTGTCGGATTACATCAAGTTGGCAGCTACACTGTTGGGTGGTTCAAAACCCAATTCCTAGGGTTTGGGTTACCTGGACTAAGGATGTACCCCAAATTTGTCAAGGGTTTTCAAAGGGTCAAAATATTGAGTTTGAATTGGATATCCACGTCATTGGATTCTCCTCGTCGAGATATTTACGATGGTATGTGGTTCGCCACATATGTGCTCCTAGGGATAATAATGTTTGAAGGTAAAAACCTCAATTTTTGGGCTAAAACTCCAAGGGGTGGTGACTTGGCATATTTGATTGGTTATGGGCATAAAAAACAATTCTAAGGGTTCCACATGATCTCTCATGGAGAAATGGTTTTACGGATTGATATCAAACCTTTTAGTGCTCACAAGAAGGGTCCTTCATGAATTAATAACCCTTATCTCTTCTCCATGAAGCTATTGGCCTCCTTACTTTAGACATAAGTAAATTAATAAATGATGAATATTTGATATTCAATTCTCAAAGTAAACTCCTATTCTCATCCAAAGTTCACTTAGAAAGCCCTTCTCTAATTTATAAAAACATTCCTATACTAATCTACGTAAGCCTAAGCTTAAGTCTAGAGTTGCGGTCCTCCTAACTTAGTTTACAAAGATATACTTGAATATTTCAATACACTATGGCCTAAATTTCATGAAGCTCCTCCAATGTTTAACACTTGGAAGCCCTCTCTAAGGCTAACAAAACAATATAAAAAGGGACCTAGTCAAATATAACAAATATAACTCATATCCACTTTTGAAATCTTCGGCCTATCTATGCACGTCTGAGGCAAATAAAGGGTACGAACTTTCTGAGGTACATGGACAGCGAGAAAGTTAGGGTTAGCTTCTTGGTTTCTTATTGGAGGTTTTTCTACTACATAAAGAGAGAAAAATTCCTGAGGTAAGATTAACTTTTAATTGAGTCTATAGCTATTTCTTTTTGTAGACCATTTCAACCCTCTCATCTTTTTAGACCTGTATAATCAATCTAATAATTTGGACTTGGGCCTTGACTCTAAGACAACGAATTTTTTTTAGGAGTTCAGTCCTTGAGGTAAAGTCTATGCATAGTCTCTTTGGAAGCTGAGTCATATATAGAGTAGGTTGAGGTTGTCTGTGGTTCTTCCTTAATTATTTCATCCCTGTAACTTTTTAAAGATTCGGCATGACCAGGGCTTAAAACTTGTGGTCTCAGTCTATTCATTCAAACCTGAAAATATTAGAACAAAGCTTCTTCATGTCAGTTGTGGATTGGTCTGTCTTAAGGTCTAGTCTTGGTGTAGTAGGTCTGTTGAATTGTTTTAGGTTAGTTTTCTTCTAATTCTATTCTAGAACCATTTCTGGTTTGGTTAGGGCAATAAATGGGACTTTGTTCACCAATGGTTGTCAATATATGACAATGATTCATACCGTAATCTCACCATGTATCATTGAATATCTTCAAGAACCAAGGTAGTAACCCAATAATTGACTTTAGACTTGATTTTGTGCATCTTGTTGACAAACCTCTCATTACAATTCTGAATCAAAATACAAACACATACCTTATGTGATATTTCAAAGAAGTAAAAACCATGTGACAATATTCCTTGAGTTAGTAAGATGACTCATAATTCATTACTACGTATTGAGTGTTGAATAATTCTTGATTGAAATTTAATGTCACAGTGATACATAGTATAGTGTCATTGCAACCTTTGACAACTACTCTTGTTGATATTTTGACATATGATGACTACCCAAATTAATTAATGAAACAATGTAAAGAATGTCATGGTACTTGACAATAGTTTGTCCTTTGACTTGATAGTTTGGACATAGCTCCTTAGAATATGATAAATCTGAGATTAGCTTGAACGTCATCTGACAAACAATCGTTAGATATGAGGCCTTACTATAGGGTTGTTTTAAGTCCTAAGGCTTGAATTTCAAGGCTTGAACATGTAACGTAAAATAGTGAGAAGTTCTTTGGTGAGATTGTATATTGACCTTTCTGCATAAACATTAAAGTATGGTCACAATCCTTGATGAAATGTTTGATTTGACACATACAGTACTTTGTCACTCACCATGCTGTGAATTTGATATAGTTGTGTTTGAGAAATGTAACCATATGACATCCACTGTGATATATTGGAACTTGTAACATTAGTAACTTAACATCACACTTGATGATATGACAGTAGCTGGTTCATTAGTGACTTGACATCTAATGTAAAGACTAATTAATGTAACCTTTAAAAGATATGATAATATGATTATGTTAATGATACAACTTGAGTGGCTCTAATGGTTAAGAGAACGTGTTTCCTCCTAAGAGGTCATGGGTTCGAAACTAGAGGGGGGTAGAGTATGTTGCCTTCGTAGACTTAACAATCAAATCATTGCGTGGAGGTGGGTCCATTGTCCCACAAACAAGGGGGTCTCATACACCAATTTGGTGTCTAGCTTGGTTGTGACATTAAAATTGGATAATAATACTAATAATAATATGTAGTTATAGTGATCTTAATTAAAAGATAAGGATTCATTAACAGTAAATTGAATTGACGTAATTTGATTAATTATTGTAACATAACACACAACATATAGAGTTGGCACCTTGACTTTGACTTGAGATGACACATGACATATCACCTTGACCAATGGATTGATCATTGGAGTAGACTTGTGACTATGACCTAGAGATTTGTATTAGGTATCTTTTAGTGATGACCTAGAGGGTGTACTATCATGACATGACTTTACATGGTAGCAGGTCTTTGAGGACATATCACTTTGTTGTATTGGTGTAAAGATGGACAGAAGTATATGACCAATAATCAATAGTGAAAAGACATATGCTGGTAGCTCTCCGTGGGCAGAGTTTGAGACCATTGGTAGCAAGTCATAGGAATGACCTGAGGCAACTTGGATCGTGTCGTCATCAACCATTTGTATTAGGCACTTGCAGCAGGATGAGCAGTTGGGTATAGTGATGTGATATGCTAGCAGAGGAGTACAATGATGTGTAGTTGGTAGCCAGTTTGTGAGCAGTGCAATGGTTTAGTTGCAATGTGCAGTTAAACAATGACAACAATTGTTAGTTTTTGTAGCATCAGATGTGTTCTAGCCATGAAACTTTGCGGAGAGGCTAGAATACATGAAATCTCCAGAACCCAGAAATTGTTTCTGGAAATTCTGCCTAGAAGTTATTTAATTAGATTATTAACCAATTTTTTAATGTTTCCCAAGTCTAAACTTAGGAAAACAGGTTAATTAATCAGTATTAATTAATTCAAGGCGAGAATAGTCTAGAAACTAACATGGATCGATCCAAAGATGATGCTAGCCATCGATTATGTTTTAATCTTGGTCGTTGGTGCTCCAATAGAGGATTATAAGAAGAGGTCGATATGGTTATGGAGAGATCACTTGAGCAGTTTGATTTCTTGGCAGATCGATTTCCTGAGTAGCAACAGTTAGTTGTCAGAGAGTGAGTCAGAGATCGAAGTAGTGAGAGAGGGGCAAAGACAATGAGGCTGGAGGAAGTGATTCCGGATACCACGAGTGCATTTGCAGAGAGGCAGAGGAGCCATAGGGAGGGTGACGCAGGGACTGCGCAACATCTTCTAGAGGCAAGTTTGATTTGCTAAGAGGGAAAGACGTCTTCAGTTCCAGAGGTCGGGAAGGAGTCCCAGATTGCGGAGAAGCATCTTCCCAGCCAGCAGAGGGTAGAACGACTTCATCAGAGATCAATATGAGGCTTGACGTCAAGCAGGATGCGCAGAGCAACGCAAAGGTTGACGCAAAGGGTCAGAGGGTCTAGTTTTTGAAGGCAAGTTGTTCCAGGAGTTTGCCTGTGGGGTGAGGAAAATTCCTCACTAGATTTTTGCCAGTATTTTTCTCTATAGGATTGCCAGATTTTTGACATCCAGTTGTACTTAGAATTTCTCTCTGCTGCATAATAATAAAACCCTTGGCTGTTGCATCGGTTTTCCCGCATTGGGTTTTTCCGGAGACTTTTATCCAAAAACAATTGTGTTAATTTTTTTTATGTGTGTGCTAGCATTTCTCAGCTTCCAACGTTTTATCCCTTCGTAGTTTTATTTGTGTAGATTGCAGTGTGATTTATTAAGTATTTGTCGTAGCAAACAAAAAATAAATTGTTAAATTAAATTAACAATTAGGAGAATAATTTCCAGTTGTTGCAATATGACTCCAGTTTGGAATTTTCACAACAATGTGCAGTTGTGTTGTGACAACGATGTGAAGTTGCGCAGTGACAGTGATATGCAGTTGAACAATGATAGCTTGATGTGTAGCATTGTGCAGTGATTAGTGTGCGGGAATAGTGATCAATGGCTACCAGGATTCGACATTTATTCTACATATTTCTTACAACTATTCTACATTGATTAAGAGTAAAGGGGATCCAATGTGAAAATTGTGAAACGTGATCTACCGACTCTTCTGGGTGATTGGAGTCACCTTAAGGTTGTTGCCTGAGAACACTTCAGGGTGGCAGGGTGGTGCTAGGGCAAGTTGTGACTTGCACAAGACATTGCGGCATCCATTTAGTTGTGGCTGAGAAACTAGCAGGGCAGCGAAGCATCCTTTCTGACAGCAACTGGTAAATAGAGTGTTGGGGCACATCAGGTTGTGGCCTAATGTACAGGGCGTTGGCGTGTCCTTTTGGTTGTAGTAGGATATTAGGGTTTAGTAGCGTCATACAGGCTGTGGCTTGTGAATTAGGGGGTTGACGCATCCCTCAGTTGTAACTGAAATCTTGATGTAATTAATATTTCTTTTAAAGAGAGGAAAAAAATTACTAGAGAAGCCTTCGATGGTTTTTGACCCGGAGGGGGTTTTCCACCTAAAAATCTATGTGTCCGTTGTTTCATATTTCTACATTGTTATATGGTGTTGTCTACTATTGATTATTGTTTATAATTGTTGAAGAACATTAATAATAACTGAAGAATAACTAAAGTTCAGAAAAGGATTAAAAATTTATTGCTAAGAAATATTGATTCACCACCTTCTCAGTATTTCCAACAAATATTCTTCGAAAATCTTATTCTCCATTGAATCTCAGCGGTGAAATCTAAGTGATTTCACTCTCAAATCCAAACTAGTGTGTCTAGTTTCAACACTGAAGTCTGCTATGGCGGCTAGGGTTCCAAAACCATAAGCTTCTCCTCAAGAAGCTCTCCAAGAGCTCTCTTCTCTAAACTCACAAAATGCATGAATGAGGAGAGTTTCCCCATTTTCCTTCTTTTATGAGTTTAGGGTTTCTTTTTCACCTCCCCTTTTTTATCAAATCAACTTTTATAAAGTCATTTTATGATATTTCACTTTATAAAGTTAAAGTGACTTCTTACTTACCTAGGAAATATCACCCTTTCTCCTTTTTTGACTTTATAATGTTTTCCTTAGGCAATTTAAGTCCCCTTTATTAAGTGTTTCTTTGCTTTAGCGTATGGGAACCACTTTAGGCGAGTAGACTTCGTCATAAGCTTCCTAAGTGGCCAGGGACATTACAATCCTCCCCACCCAAGATTGCTTGTCCTCAAGCAATTTCAATTTAGGATATTTCCATTTTACCAGGTACTCCTTGATTGTTCTGTTCCACAACTTCCTTTCCCTTGAATATAGGATATTCTCGGGAACTAAGACCAATTCTCCTTCCTCGTACAATGGTGGAAGCTTTGTGAAAATAATAACATGCTGCTCAAAGGCATTTTTGAGGCACGAGACATGAAAGACGTGAATTTTACATCCCTCCGGAAGCTTGAGTTCATAAGCCACCTCTCCTACTCTTCTCAAAATCTTGAATGGTAGTAGAACCTGGGTTTTAAATTTTCTGCCCCTTTATTTTTCAATGAAGATTGTATGTGGGGCTGAAGACGGAGCTATACCATATCTTCCACTTCAAAGTTCCGCTCCACCCTGTGTTTGTCTGCTTACAGTTTCTGTTGGTTCCAAGATATATGTAAATTGTCCTTAAGGACTTTCAAAATGTCTTGGATCTCCTGGATCCAGTCTTTCGCCAATGGTTCCCGACTGTCCCCAAATATCCTATCTGCAGAAGTCGAGGCGTCATATCCATATAATGCTTTGAAGGGAGTCATGTCGATGCCTGATGGACATGTGGAAAGTGGTATTGTAGCAATGTTCTCCTAGATGCAACCACTTAACCCAAGTCTTTTGTTGGTTGGTTATGTAATTCTTGATATAGCCTTCCAACCATTTGTTGACTACCTATGTCTGCCCATCAGTCTGTGGGTGTTAGCTAGTGCTCGGGGTTAGCTCAGTCCCCACAAGTCTGAAAAGCTCCTGCCAGAAGCTTCCCATGAACCTGTTATCTCTATTACTGACAATGTTTTTCAGCGACCCATGCAATCTGAAAATTTCCTTGAAAGTGAAAGATGAATAATGGCAAAGAAATGAGCAACTTTTGTGAGTCGATCTACCACCACATATATGCAATCTTTGCCCTACACTGGAGGTAAGCTGGTGATAAAGTCCATGGAAATTCTCTCCAACTTCTGCTGTAGTATGGGGAGTGGCTGCAACAAACCTGTTGGATGGGTGCGCTATGTCTTGTTTTGCTGGAAAGCATTGCACTCCTTCACAAAACTCAACACATATGTCTTGAGGCCTTTCCAGGTGAACCTCTCTCTGACCTTCCTATAGGTCTTTATATATCCCAGATACCCTGCCAGAGGTGAGATGTGAATTGTTTGCATGATTCTCTCTTTGGGTTTTGATTCTAGTACAAGATAGATCCGGTCTTTATAGTAAATGATGCCATTCATAACCTGATACTTGTCATGGCGGATCAATCCTTCCAGAATTTCACAAGCAAATTTATTCTTTGAATATTCTACCAGCAACAACGACTTCCAATCTTCTGTCATCTCTATGAGTGAGAAAGTGGGTTGCATCCTAAATAGAGCATCAACCACTATGTTGTTCTTTTGCTTGACGTACAGTCATAGGCCTGCAACTTGGACTCTTTTGCACGTAATTCCTTCTCCAGAATTGTTAGGACCTCGTCCAAGTTCCTCAAGTGGTCTTCCCATGTCTTGTTGTAGACCAATATGTCATCGAAGAAGACCAACAAGTACTTCTGCAACGACTTATTGAACACATGGTTCATACAGGACTAGAAATTCGTGGGAAAAATCGTACTACCCATAGTGGCACCCGAAAGTTGTCTTCGAGATGTCTTGTTCCCGAACCTGGAACTGATGATATCCAGAACAAAGATCAATCTTCGAAAAATATTTGACCCCTTTCAACTCATTGATCCTGGGAATAGGATACTGGTTCTTGATTGTTTTCTTATTGAGAGCCTGATAGTCTATACACATCTGCAAGATGTCGTCCCTCTTCTTAGCCATCACTACCGAAGAAGCGAACAGACTAGAGCTCGGACGGATATGGCCTAACCTCAACAAATCCTTTATGGCCTTCTCTATTTCTTCTTTATAAATCTTGGGATGTCGATAAGGAGTGGTTATTACTGCCTGCACACCCTCCTCAAGTTCTATGACATGTTCAAAGCCTCTATTTCGTGGTCTACTTGGAGGAATGTTAGCAAAATTTTTATGATGTTTACGAAGCAATACCTTTATGTCATTTGAGTGTTGTCATGGTTGCTTCGGCTGCTTGTTGTCTGTAATAAGGCACTCTATTGCCCACTCGATATCACCTCGTCTCAATACAACCTCCATGTGGTTGGATGATAGAAGCTTTGGCGGATACTGATGCATAGCTCTCAAAACTACCCTCCTGCCATTTACGGGATCGTGGAAATCCATTTCCATGTTCCGCTGGTGTACTTCACGATGTAGTAAAGCCACTGAGAACCCAACACCACGTTAGTATCCGACACATCCACCACAAATAAATCCTTTGTCACTATATAGTTACCCATGGTGAGCTGTAATTTGGGGATGTATTTTTTACAATCCATTTTATGTTTTCCGAGAATGACAATTGTAAATCCATCGAACTCCTCAGTAGGAATCTCTCTTCGCTCCACCATCTCTGCATCTATAAAATTGTGGGAAGCCCCACTGCCAATCAATATTGTCACCTTGTGCCCTGCTATAACCCCTCTGACTCCAAAGGTATGATATCTAGGGAATCCTGACATAGAGACAATAGTAGGAGTTGTGCCCTCTACATGTAAAGACTTGCCCCCAACAGACTGGTGCATCTCTCCCTGTACTTATCCCTGTATCCGCTCATCATCCCCATCATCACTGTCACTCTTCGAATATACCTCAATATAGTTTGCCTTTCCCACTTTGTATTTGCCAGCACACTTGTATCCTGGTGCCCAAGGTTCCTAACAACTTAAGCAAAATTTCTTCTTCCTTAGCTCTTTCTGGGTATCCTCATCCATCTTCGGTTTCCCGGTCCACTCCTTCTGAAATGGCATGGTTTCTTTGCCCTTTTGAGGGAAAGAAGGTTTAGGAGTGAATTTATTCTTGGAAGCGACATCCTGTAAGTCTCTGGTTTTGTTGATTGTCACACAAAGAGTGGTGGGTTCAAAACTCTTGACCCATCCACATAGAGGTTTTACAAACCCCTCTACAAAAAGCATCACTAATCTGGCCTCCAAGATATCTGTGACCATGACCACCAGCCTCTGAAACTCTGCAATATAAGCCTCCAGACTACCTATCTGCTTGAGTTGTGCCAGCTTTCTAAAATGAATCTCTGGATCCATCCTGTCAAAGCGCTCAATAAGCCTCTGGGTGAACTTTGTGTATGAGATGATGCTGTCATGCCCAACATCACCAACCCATGGTACCACCATTCATGGGCCTCACCATCCAAGTACAGGGTGGCCAATTTCATAGCATCCTCCTCTGTCATATGACACAACTGAAAATAAGTGTCCAATTTTTGTACCCATGATCGAGCTAAACATTTGGACAACCCATCAAAACAGGGGATGGTCACCTTCCCCAAAGTTTTCTGTAGCTTCTGATTCTGCCTTGAGAATCTCTGAGATGGTTTGGGCCTGCTCTTCAACTGAAGGTCGAAAAATCAGTAAAACTCATAGCAGCGCGGAAATCCCGTCCTAATGTTTGGTCTTGCTCCATGTCATCTGCATAAGGGATTCTAAAATCAACCTGCTCTGTAAAGTCCTTTGCAGCCTTTTGTACAAACTGAGGCATATTGGGTTTGGGCATTTTACTAGTAGTGTGTGATTGGTTTTGCACATGAGTACGGGCTTGACTTCTCTCAGCACTGTTGGACCCTTCCCCATTCAACGACTCCTTCCCAGTGGAAGTTCTTGTGTTTGTCATGCCTTTCATCAAATCCACAATCTCTTTTTAGCCCTTGGCCAAGTCATTTATAGCCCTGACCAAGTTGTTAAAGGCATATTCTTCCTTATCCCCCATATCTATCCTTTTAATCTCCGATGTTTCCTCTATCTCCTTCCCCTTTTCTGGTGTCTCCTCACTCTCCGTGTCTGGAATATCTTCTTCAGTAAGGGAAATTAGTTCTTTGTAGGCATGTCTGCTTCTATATGTCATCCCTGTATAAGGGTTCTCCTCTGTCATGAACACTGTCAATCTGCAAATGATACTCCAAAATATGGCCTTTTAATAATAACCCACGACTGAGCCAAGACTAAGGCTCTAATACCACTGTAAGATTCTGCTTTGAAATACTACTAGTTTTCTTTTAAATTTTTGAATTTTTTGTTTGATTTCTCAGTGATGCATGTCTTCAAAGGGTTTATCTGCTCTCTGCTATAGGTGTTTCTTTGATTTTTGTTTCTTTAATAAACTCATTCAGTGCCTCATAATATGCATCAAAAGACTACTACAAAAACTGATATTTCATATATTCAACTCCAAAATTACAGACTGTCGATATATAACAAAATTCCCACTGTAAAGTTCTTTTTCATTTAAAGTTTGAATACACAAGGAGGATATTAGAAGGTTGGAACCTGGTTATTATAAACAGCATCAGAGATACGTATGTAAATACAAATATCATTCCACTAGCAGCTACGCTTCAATGTTTGGTTGTGAAATATACTACCTAGAAAATGATTCTCAAGTCCAGCACTTCAATACGACCCTCATACAACCAACCAGTAACATAAAATCTGTCCCGGAGATGGCATGCAACCTAGGAAAGAAGTTACAACAACGAAGACACACTCATATATGATCTCGTTCTCCTCAATACACTTTCAGAGTTCGTGGTTGTGCACAAAAATGGGAGCTTGACCTTTGAGGAGTGAACTCCACGTCCAACATAAGAAATGTGACCCAGCTAGAGCCCACGATGAGAGAATCTTCTTCAATATGTAAACTCATCCCTTGGGAAGTCAGTTTCACATCCAGCTTAGAGGAAATGACTTGCTTGTGCAATATTTAATACCCCCAATTCCTATGCTCTGGCCAACTGCTAATATGCAGCTCAGAAAATGAATGTAGAACACGTAGGTGTCAGTGAATAGGCCCCACAATTAAAACAACCCACTCTTCCATCAATACTTATTCCAAGGAGCAGAGAAAAATGTTCTATAGTAGAATGTGTGAATGGTTTTGAATAGGAACTTGAGCTGCACTTCAGAATGAGACTCGAACCCCTAAGGAAGCTTCAATAACTTGTTCAACAACACAAGAGTCACTTTCTCCTCGACTGTGTAAAGTCCAGTCACAAATTCGAACCCCAGTCTTGATGTAGATGCTGGGTCCCCTCACATATTCCCTCAATATGTCAAAAATAAAGATCAAACACAAAATAAACTCATAAAATCAACTGATAACACCTAGGTACCTTAATATTCTTCAAAAATCTTATTCTCCATTGAAGCTTATTGGTGAAATCTGAGTGATTTCACTCTCAAATCCAAACTAGGGTGTCTAGTTTCAATACCGAAGTCTGATATGGACGCTAGAGTTCCAAAACCCTAAGCTTCTCCTCAAGAAACTCTCCAAGAGTTTTCTTCTCTAAACTCACAAAATGCATGAATGAGGAGATTTTCCTCATTTTCCTTCTTTTATGAGTTTAGGGTTGCCTTTCACCTTCCCTTTTTTATTAGATTAATATTTATAAAGTCATTTTATGATATTTCACTTTATAAAGTTAAAGTGACTTCTTACTTGCCTAGGAAATAGCACCCTTTCGCCTTTTTGGACTTTATAATGTTTTCCTTTGGCAATTTAAGTCCACTTTATTAAATATTTCTCCGCTTTAGCCCATGGGAACCACTTTAGCATAGCGGACTCCATCATAAGCTTCCTAAGTGGTCGGGGACATTACAAAGAATTTTAATGGAGGTGTGATTAGACCCAACCGAGCATCATTTTGGGCTTCTAATGCAAGTTTGTAGCTAAATGGAGCATTACGAGTGCTAATAACCATTTCATCTAAGGCCTAATGTTGTGATGAAAACTTATCACTATTCATATGACTTCTACAACAGGCATAGTGTGTATACTGATTTCTTCAATGCATTCAATCTTGTTTTCAATCAATGTCTACCTTGGCCTCCCGCAACAGTAGAAGTGAAGGTTGCTATCAAAGCAAATGGAACACTATATGTCACTTCAAGGACTGTAAATTCTAACAAAGAAATGATTTTAAAAGCAGTAATGGAGACGAGGGTTCATTACTAAGACTTTCTGCAGCTTTGGTGATTAAAATAGTACATGCAAGTGAAAGGTATAGGATTGTGTTTGCAAGTGCCAACAATAAGTTAGGGCCCAACTATTGAGATACATACTCTCCCATTAGAGAAGTCGTCAGCAATGTTAATGAATTCAACATTTGGCCCAGTGTTCCTTCTCTAACACCTGGGTCATATAGGGAAGAGAAAGGCCCAAGACCACTAGGCTCTATGAAGAGGTGAAAGTCAAAATTAGAACATTGGCAAGCATTTCATAGAGTTTTAGAAGTGACATCGGAGTCAAGCATGGTTGGCCTTTATCCCCCACCCTTTTTTGTTTATATATTGATAAATTGGAAGAGTGGCTAAATCTACAAGGTGGGGATGGTGTTTGGTTGGGGGAATTTGTGATAAAGCTTCTTTTATATGCTGATGACCTTGTATTGATTGCTAAATCGACCCAGGGATTGCAGATGCACCTATATGCCCTTGAGAATTTTTGTAAAGCGGTGGGGATGCAAATCAATACCAATAAGACTAAAGTAATGAATTTCACTAATAAAAATAAGCATAGGCAGCATACGTTCTTCTTTGAAGGCAACATTCTTGAAGAAGTAAATGAATACAAGTACCTCGGGGTCGATTTCCACAATAAGCTTAATTGGGAGGACTGCATAAAGTGTTGGGTGTGTGTTTTATTCTTTGCACGAATAAGAGGGGGGGCGACAACCTCTCCTTCATTGCACCGAGCGCAATAGGGAGGTCATGGGGGGGCGCAACCTCCCTTGTCGGGGGGTTTGTAGGGGGGTGGCCCCCCTACACGGGGTCTAGGTCAGCGCCCTGGGAAAATTTGTTTGGACCCTATATTAGGTGGCCGATCCTACCTATGGTTTTGTGCATGGGTTTTGCACATGGTTTTGGAAATTATGGTTTTTTGTCTATGGTATTTTGTAGATCCGGTCAAGGGAACTACGGTTATGTTCTAATCCAGGGTTAATGGATTGGGGTTGTGTGTGTATGTGTATTGTAACATTGAAAGGAATATAATGAAAGCAATCGGGTAGTCCCGATTTTGGGATCCAGGGGAAAATCTCTGTGTATATTTGTTTCATGTTTATGTTTTCGCCATTGTTTATTTTCTGTTTTTAAGAATTCGTTTGCAGGTAATTTATGTACAGGGTTAAAACCTACATTTGGTATCAAAGTTGTTTCGGCTTCAAGGGGACGCCTTTGCTGCTGAGGGGTTTTGCTCGGGCTTGTGGTATACCTTGTTTAGTGTGAGATCTGTGGAATCGATTCTTGCGATGAAAGAAGATGGCGAGCAGTGGAAAGATAGAGATCGAGAAATTTAATGGTCAGAGTTTTGAGTTGTTGAAGCTCAAGATGGAGGTTCTGCTGGTGGATAAATATCAGTGGATCGCGGTAGATCCGGATACTAAACTAATGGAAATGGAAGATAAAGACTGGGTGAAGTTGGTTCGGAAAGCAAAGAGCACAATACGGTTGTGTATCTCAGATTCGTTATTGTTGAATGTATCTGAGGAAGCTACAACGAAGGCTTTGTGGGAAAAGTTAGGGACTTTGTAACAATCTTAGTCTCTGGTGAACAAACTGTTCCTATGGAAAAAGTTGTATAACATAACGATGATGGATGGAGACTCGGTGACAGAGCATATGAATGCCTTTAATATTGTGTTAGGTCAGTTGTTATCTGTTGATATTAAAATTTCAGATTAAGATAAGTGCATCAGTTTGTTGTGTTCTCTTCCAGATTCGTGGGATAGTCTGGTTGTTGCAATAGGTAGCAATACAACTACCTTGAAGTTTGATGAAATTGTCTCATCCTTACTATTGGAGGAAATGAGAAGGAAAAATATGGAGGGCCAGAATGAGATGCCTTGTTTGTACGAGGACGGTGCCAGAATAGAAACAAAAATAAGTCCTCAAGTGAGAGATCTAAATTTAGAGGGAGTTCAAAATCTACAGGAAAACCTGTAAAGGTGTGTTGGAAATGCGGAAAGGAAGGGCACTTCAAAAAGGACTCTAGATCTAAAGTGTGAAAATTTCTGAATGTTACTTATGCAGAAATCTATTGTTAGATCTGGTTATGCTCCTCCTACTTAATCAAGTTATTAAGCTAAAAATTCAGATTAATATCGAAGCAAAGCATATAACAGACTTTCACCAATTCAAATATAGAAAAAGTACATGCACACATAGACAAAGTGACACAATGATTTTCTGGACAATAGTCCCCGGAAAATCGTATGCGAGAAAACCAATCTCTTGCTACTGGAGGGTTTTATTATTAAGAGTAATTCTGAATACAACAAATCTAGGTTCCAGATCTGGAAAACCCGACAGAGAAAATATAGATCTGCAACTCATCGGCTGTTCTGAAGCCAAAATATTGATTGATCTACACCCTCAAATGGGATTTACAAGACTCAGCCAAATCTAGGCCCTAGAAACCCTAACGTTGTCCCTGAAGCCCCTACGTCAGCTTTTGCAGCCTCTGCGTCCCTCTTTGTTGGCCTGGAAAGGGCTGTGTAACCCCAGACTGGGTGATTCAGTCCCTACGTTGCCCCTAGGGGTCTCTGCGTAACCCCTGAGGGTCTCTAGCTCAATAACGCTGCCCTGGGAGTGACTACGCAACACCTGCGTAGCTGAATCTACCTCTACGCTGCGCAGCTGCTGCTGTTGCTCCTGCTTCTTTGCGCTACCTTTGGAAGCTGCTCTCTGCCTCTTGCTGATTCTAGGCACTGGGATCAGACCATCCCCTTTGCCTAAACTCCCCTCTCTGCAGCTAAAACACTTCTGAGAATTCTTAGCAAACCCTGCCCTAGAATCTCAGCTTAGCTTCAATGCTCTGCCTCTGTGTGTTCTTACAAATGACCCAAGCCTTTCCTTTATACTTTTCTCGTTGGGAAACCAATGGCCATGATCAAATCTTGAATCAATGGCTAAGATTAAAAGAAATCTTGATCTGTGTGACTTAAGACAATTTCATCACATGTTTAATTTAATTCATTTTAATTATTTAATTTTCCTAAGTCTAGACTTAAGAAATACATTAAAATAATTAATTAATTAATTAAATATCTCCCAAACGAGATGAAATTTCCCAAATTCTTTTCTGCGTCTTGTAGATCATGTGTACTCTAGTCCCTACACAAATTTTGGGAGCTAGATCACATCCGATGCTACCCCCACTACACAAAATCTCTACACTCCCTCTTAGCATAGAGTGTGCTCTAGCAATACATCACACCATGTATCACAAGATTTTGGGCACTGGTTTCTGTGCTGTTGATTCTTGGCTTGCTGCCACTCAACTCTGCACTGCTACTGCCATTCTGTACTGCTGCCCATGACGCTGTCATCGCCACTGCCACATCTATACTGCAACTCCCTCTCAATCTGCTGCATCCGTGAGGCCATAACACTGCCACTGTCAACTGCTGCACTGCAACTTCAGTTGTTGAGAGAAACAATTGAATCTCCTACCCAATCTTTGACGGACAAGTCAGTTGGGTTGCAACCTTATCACTGAAGCTCCATCGACTGCTGATCTGTGCTGTCATCTGGAGAATGATGCACAGCTACAGCTCTGCACTGTGTAAGCAGACTCACTACACTGATGAAGTCACATCAGCCCCTTGTGCTGAAATCTCTCACGCTGTTGCATCTCTGCTCTGTGTAAGCAACTCTGCTCTGCGCTGCTAAAGTCACATTAGCCCCTGCGCTATTGTTGCATCTGCACTGTGTTGTTTCTTCAAGCCTTCAGATCTGCCTCTACTTCATCCATGATCTATGCCCCCACTACTCCACTTGTCCCATTACTGTCTTAAGGCTCACGTAGCTCGGATGTGATCCAATAGATGAGCTGCTCAAGGATCCCGCCCCCATTCTATAGTTGCTCTATAGATCCATGTCGGCCCACTTTTGTGGTTCATGAGTGCTCATGGCTGCATCATCTTCTAACCCATCATACGCCACAACAACCTTGGAAGAAGAAGCTTCCTTGTCATTTTTCTTATGAGGACAATTGATGGTGAAATGTCCTAATTCGCCACACTAGAAGCACTTGATCTTTGATAGATCCTTCTTCTTCTTTCCCTATTGCCTCTTTGATGCCAAGGCTGCATCTTCTTCATCTTCCTTCTTCACCTTACTTGACCCCGTGTTGTACTGCTTCTTGGTGATTCTGCGGAGTTCTTCTTGATGCATGAGTTCCCACAAGCTGTCCCAGTCTAGGAGGTTTGCTCTGCCCAATATACTTTGGACAAAGGTTTCCCACTCATCTTCTGACTGCATTGAGAGCAATCATGTCATCACATCATCCTCCACCTTTGCACATGTGGCAGACAACTGGTCTCTGATCGACTGTAATCTAAAGAGAAAATGTTCTGTGTCTTTGTAGAAATTTCTGTTTCCCACCCCGGTTTTCAGTTTCTCCTTATTTCTCCATATAGTTAAATGCCCATTCCCATAGCCATACATTCAACAAGCTGAAAAATAAATTTTTTTCTGAAAACACAAATTTTGGAAATTTTCAAATGCTGGAAATTGTAGAAAAAAACTCAGCAAAATAAATCAGCCACACACAGAAAATAGACACACCGATTTTTGGTCAATGTGACCCTGGAAAAACCCCCTACAACTCTTGGGGAAAACCAGTTTGAAAGCTCTTCTTATTTCTGGAAAACGCTTTTACAGTGAGAGAGAAATACTCAGAAAAATTTCAGCAAGCAATAAATACAACTTATCTCATTTTCCGTGCTTAACCACCGCCTCGAAAAATGTGTACACAACAAAAACATAAACAACAATAAATGATGTACGGCCTCCTCGAATTCTGTGCCCAAAATTTACAGCATTAAATGCTGCTGTACGAACTACCTTGAAAACTTTGCAAATAGCAATAAATGCTACTGTACGGATTTCTCAATTTCCGTGTAGAAAAAACATCAAAGCTGCTGCAAGGTTTTTTGCCTCGATTTTCGTGCACAAATCTGCCTTGAAAAATGTGCCAGAAAATCAACAACCTGCTCCTCGAAATCTGTGCCAAACCTTGCTGTACGGCCTCCTTGGAATACGTGCCAAATGTGCTGTACGGTCTGCCTTGAAACTCGTGCCCATATCTGCCTCGAAATCTGTGTCTCTCTGCTAAAGTGTTGCCTTGATTTGTGTGCCAAGTTTTGTCCTCCTCCTCACTGTCCAGAAATCTCCTTTGCTCTCCTTCTCTACTTCTCTCAATTTGCTCATGAAAGAATAAATGACCTTTTCCCTCCTTTTCCTCCTTTAACAAACCCTAAGTGACTTTTGGGGAATCCCTAAATCTAATGGCTGAGATAGCTTTAGATCTAGGGCTGAGATTAAATGTTCATTTAAATCTCACTTTCTATTTTTTTAATTCACCCCACTTTAATAAAGACCCACTTAGTCATTTATGTCCAAAGTCACTTTTCACTTTCTAATTTCACACTGACTTTATTAAAGTCACTTTAAAATTAGACTTTAGTAACTTTATCACTTAAAGTCACTTTTAAATTAGATTTGACTTTATAACTTTATAAAGTCACTTTAGGAGAAAAATTAAATTCTTTGGACACTTTTCCCTAGGCCAAAGATCAAAGCCTTAGGGAACCACCTGTCCTCCGGTAACCAAATTTCAACACTCCCTCTTACCGAGGAAGGTGTTCCTCACCCCACCCATCTTGTCTCTGAAGTAGACATGCTTGCCCCGTGGTAAGGCTTTGGTAAGAATATCTGCAACCTGCTCATCAGTGGGAATATACTCAAGCTTCACAGCTCCCTTCTAAACATAGTCTCTGATGAAGTGATATCTGATGCCGATATGCTTTGACCTGTCATGAAATACTGGATTCTCCGTGAGTTTAATGCAACTCTGATTATCACAGTAAATCACTGAAGGTCTCAACGGCTGACCAAATAGGCCAAACAACATCTTGCGAAGCCAGATGGCCTCACAACTAGCTAGACTGGCTGCCATATACTCTGCTTCTGCTGAACTCAATGCTACTGACTGCTGCTTTCGGCTGAACCATGACACCACTGCCGAACCCAACCCAAAACAGCACCCTGAAGTGCTCTTCCTATCAGAAGCACAACCTGCCCAATCAGAATCAGTGTAACCTGTCAATCTCACTCCATCCCCCTGCCTGTAGTCCAGACCATAATCCACTGTCCCCTGCAAGTACCGCAAAATGTGTTTTGCAGCCACCCAGTGAACCTTCCTAGGCTCACACATAAACTGACTCATCGTGTTGACTGCAAAACAAATATCTGGTCTAGTGTTAACCAAATACATCAAGGAACCAATCAGCTGTCTGTACAATGTGGGATCCACCAACTCGGAATCCGAAGCATGAAGCTTCTTCCAGTTGGTGATCATCGGTGTCGACATGGGTCTACAATCCTCCATGTGGAATCTGCCAAGGATGTCCACAATATACTTCCCCTGCCCCAGGAAGAAATGCCCCTCCTCTTGCCACACCTCCAAACCCAAAAAGTAATGCATCAAGCCAATGTCCTTCATCTCAAACTCTGATGCAAGATCTCTCTTGCAGTGCTCTATGAGTCTCTTTTCTAAGCAATGACCAGCAATTCATCCACACACGGCACGAGAATAGAGAGCTCCCACCTATCACAACCAATGTAAAGGTTTGGATCGCCTCACTCTTGGTGAAACCCATCCTCACCTGCAAATATTTATCTATCTGGGAGTACCAAGCTCTGGAGAACCTGCCCGAGCCATAAAGGGCCTTCTTCAGTCTGCACACATAGGACTCCTTCCCATGCACCTCAAAGCCCTGTGGCTGCTCAATGTGCACCTCCTCCTGTATGAAGCCATTGAGAAATGTGGTCTTCGAATCCATCTAGTGGATTTTCCAACCCATCTCTGCTGCTATCAATATGATGGAACGAATCGAAGTATATCAAGCCACGAGAGCGAAGGTCTCCTCATAATCAACTCCCTCTACCTGGGGGAACCCTCTAGCCGCAAACCTTGCTTTGAATTTCTCAATGCTGCCATCTGCAGCATGCTTTACCTTGTAAAGCCGACTGGAAGTAACCACGGATTTTCCCTCAGGCCTCAGCACCACCTCCCACACATCATTCGTCATGATAAGAATACTCCCCCTGCCTGGCCTCTCTCCCGGACCTGCTTGGCTAGCTCCCTCTTCATAGCTAGAAGGCTCAAAGTCAATGATGTTGCCAACCATTTCCATATAGCTACAGAACCTAGCAGGTGGTTTGCTCTCTCTGACCGGCCTCTTAGGCCCAGCAACAAATGTGGCCTCTCTCAAGGTATCCTGAAGCCACTTTGGCTTCCTCTTCCCCGAGCACACTTCTCCCACTAGAGAATGAAACTCCTCCTCCTCATCATCAAGAGCCTGAACTCCTGACTGTATGTTTGTTGTCCTCCTGCCTGAACCTGAATTTGTAGACGTTGAAGTACCGTGTGAACTGTCCATCAGTGGACTCCCTAGTGAACTGCTCTGCGGACTGCTCTGCATGCTTCCCGAAGCACCACCCCTCTGACACTGCGAGCCACTGCTCACTGATGGACCTGACACCGTAATCGATGTACCTCCGGATCCTCCTGATCCCTGCCCACTGGATCCCTGTGCCTAACTCAGCTGCTCCTGAGGGTCTGGCTGATCCAGATACTCTAACTCCGTGAACCTCCTGAAAGCCTTGTCCTCCTAGAACTTCACATCCCACCTAACAACAACTCTCCTCTATGCGGGAATATAAATCTGAAAGGATTTTGAGGTCTCATTGTAGCCCACAAAGATACCCTTATTTGCGGTGGGCTCTATCTTGGTCCTCTTCTCCTTGGGTACGTAGGAATATACAATACACCCAAAGATACGAAGATGACCAACATTAGGCTTCTTCCTAGAAAAATCCTCCTCTAGAGTCACATGCCCAAAGGCATGATGCGGACTCTGACACGAAAACCTCTGACGATGTTGGGGCCTACGCCCACAAAAACAATGGCGGCCCTTGATCATTTAGCATGGCTTTGGCCGGCCCCTCAGATGGATACATTTCTTCCTCTCTGCAGCCTCGTTCCTAAATTTGGGGTTGTAAGGAAGCGTAGACTCCCTCCTAATGCCTTCCTCCGCATAATAATCAACAAACTCACCAAGGGTGTACTCCCCTCCATTGTCCGACCTCAGGGACTTGATCTTCCGACCTGTCTGGGTCTCCACAAGAGCTCTAAACTCCTGAAACCGCTTAAAGACCTCACTCTTGGTCTTCAAGAAATAAATCTAGGTCCTCCTGGAATGATCATCAATGAATAATACATAATACTCATATCCACTCAAGGAAACATGGGACATCCGACCGCTTACATCAGAATGAATCAAATCAAGTATCCCAGTCGATCTGCTGTCACTGCTGGGAAAAGGGGATTTGGCAAACGTGCCATCTGCTATGTTTTGTCTCAAAGTGATCAGTGTGAAATCGGCACACCTTTGGTAATCTCAATAACACACTTAATGTCTTTAAGGCTTCAGATACATGTACCCCATCTGCTGGTGGCAAATCTCGCACAACTGCGAACTACTAGCTCTGCTTGCGATTACTACTTGCTCAATGCCAAAAGCGAGTGAAATTCAAACTTGTACACCTTTGCATGGCGTACACCAATCCTCATTGAATCGTGGACGCCCACCAGAGATGCTGGCCCTTGTCCTCTCTGAACAATATCTCATATCCTCAGAGTATCGATGTTGAGATGAACATGGGTTCTCATCTGGCACATGTGAAGACATCTGACACTCTCAAGGGAGGTTTGGGTTCCCTATCAAATGTCAATGTACCCACACCAACTGCTCTAACAACGCTGTCATCTCCGAGTACTACCTCTATATCAGTGCCACTCTCTGAAAGCTCTGAGAAGTACTCATGGACTCCTGTCATATGACATGAAGCCCCACTGTCAACATACCAGGTACCTGAAGATGCTTTGCTAGTGGAGGAAAATGCACACTCCCTCTCAACCTCCGTGGCAGGTGATCCTACACTAGTGGACTCACAAGCAATGAACCCAAACTCCCGATCAAAGCTATCCATAAATTCCTCTATCTCTGCTGATGTTGCCATGCTCTAGTTCTTCCCCTTTTTCTTCTTCTCCGGACACACAATTGCATAGTGTCCCATCTTTTGACAATTCCAACACTTCACCTTAGAATAGTCCTTCTGCATGTTCCTCTGTTTACCTTTATCTTTGCCTTTTCCCCCACCAACACTTGTGGAAGCTTGCTTCTTTCCCTTGTCTTTCTTGCCTTCTGCTAACAGTGCTACATCTTCATCCTGCTCAACTAGTTTGGCTGCCCCAAGCTGGCTCTTTACGGTTGTACGTATGCAATCATGCAAAACCTCTCCCAGTGGGAAGGGTCTCCACGTGCCTCCTTCCCTCGACAAAGGTCGGCCATGAGCTGGGAGAGGCCATTCCTTGCAATCGCACCAAGCTGGCCACCCAAACAACAATAAATGATTTTGAAAGCAGCTATTACGTGCGAAAAAATAGCCGAGATTGTTGTGCGGTTTTTTGCCTCGATTTTTGTGCACAAATTTGCCTTGAAAAACGTGCCGAAGAAGGCCGACAACTTCCCACTCCTTGAAATCTGTGCCAAACCTTGTTGTACGACCTCCTTGGAATACATGCCAAATCTGCTATATGGTCTGCCTTGAAACTCGTGCCCAAATCTGCCTCGAAATCTGTGCCTCTCCTTCCTGTACGGACTTGCTAAAGTGTTGCCTTGGTTTGTGTGCCAAGTTTTGTCCTCCTCCTCCTCACTGCCCAGAAATCTCCTTTGCCCTCCTTCTCTGTTTCTCTCAATCTGCTCATGAAAGAATAAATGACCTTTTCCCTCCTTTTCCTCTTTTAACCTAACCCTAAGTGACTTTTGGGGAATCCCTAAATCTAATGGCTAAGATAGCTTTAGATCTAGGGCTGAGATTAAATGTTCATTTAAATTTCAGTTTCTATTTTTTTAATTCACCCCACTTTAATAAAGACCCACTTAGTCATTTATTTCCAAAGTCACTTTTCACTTTCTAATTTCACATTGACTTTATTAAAGTCACTTTAAAATTAGACTTTAGTAACTTTATCACTTAAAGTCACTTTTAAATTAGAATTGACTTTATAACTTTATAAAGTCACTTTCGGAGAAAAATTAAATTCTTTTGGACACTTTTTCCTAGGCCAAAGATCAAAGCCTTAGGGAACCACCTGCCCTCCGGTAACCAAATTTCAACAGCCTTCCCCCTTGATCATCATGAATGACCGTATTTGAGTCTCCAGAGCATCTTCCTCTTGATGAACTTTCCCTCATATAAGGACGTTAAGGCCTTCCACATCTCATTAGTTGTTTTCTTCTCAGCTATATGTGGGACAATATGGTCCTTAATTCCATCCATTATCAGTCGCTTGGCATGTCCCGCAGCTTCATTATGCTTCCTCATGAGATCTGCATCGGTCGGCGTGGCCAGGACTTGTTCTGCATGGTCTCTTAGATGATATGCCTCTAGGACTATCAGGATTCTAGCGAGGCCATCCAATCTGTCTTGATCACGCAGTCCATGAGGAGCCATCTACTCAGAAATCTGTCAGAGCTCCTTTTCTCTGTGCTAGAGAAATGGATCTAAGGTCCTTGGAGAAATAGGCACCTTCTGCTCCCTATGACAACTGATTTCCCTTCTTGGAAATATGCCAAATCAAACAATGATTCAGCTCTCTTCGATCCTCAGATCGAACTGCAAGTTTTTTTGGCTAGAAAATCTTTGAGAAGCTGATCTCTTCCCGCTCTTTGTCACTAGTGCTTACGCTAAAATTGTGAAAACTTAAAAAATTTAACCCCACCAACACCTTCTGAAGTTCTGCAGCTCTGCTTCAGGCCTTTCTGGATTTGACAGCTTCAGATTTGCGTCACTCTAGCTGGCTTCAGATAATCCCAGCCTGCCTCTGCGCAGTAAGTGCATGGGCCTCCAGGGAGACAATGTAAAACTACATCACCCTGCCCTCTGCGTAACTCTGCTCTCTTTGAAATTGCGTTGTCCCTACAAATCGATCCTTCTACTGCTGCACTTCTTGCTGCTTTCTGCAGCAATATCCTTCAGTCTTCTGCTGGTAACCTTCCTAGATCTACAATTGCTCTAATATCATGTGAAAATTTCTGAATGTTACTTATGCAGAAATCTACTATTAGATCTGGTTATGTTCCTCCTAATTAATTAAGTTATTAAGCTGAAAATTCAGATTAATATCGAAGCAAAACACATAACAGAATTTCACCAATTTAGATTAGAAAAAGTACATGCACACATAGACAAAGTGACATAATGATTTTCTGGACAATAGTCCCCGGAAAACCCAATGCGGGAAAACCGGTCTCTGGATGCTGGAGGGTTTTATTATTAAGAGTATTTTTGAATACAACAAATCTGGGTTCTAGATCTGGAAAACCCGACAGAGAAAATTTAGATCTGCAACTCACCGGCTGTTCTGAAGCCAAAATATTCGCTGATCCACACCCTCAAATGGGATTTACAGGACTCAGCCAAATCTAGGCCCTAAAAACCCCACCGCTGCCCCTGAAGCCCCTGCGTCAGCTTCTGCAGCCTCTGCATCCCTCTCCGCTGGCTAGAAAGGGCTGCGTAACCCCAGACTAGGTGACACAGTCCCTACGCTGCCCCTTAGGGGCTTTGCGTAACCCTTGAGGGTCTCCAGCTACCTAACACTGCCTTGGGAGTGACTATGCAGCACCTGCTTAGCTGAAGCTGCCTCTACGCTGCGCAGCTGCTGCCCTCTCTACTGCTGTTGCTCCTGCTTCTCTGCGCTGCATCTGGAAGCTACTGTCTACCTCTTGTTGATTCTAGGCACTGGGATCAGACCATCCACTTTGCCTAAACTCCCCTCTCTGCAGCTGAAACACTTTTGAGAATTCTTAGCAAACCCTGCCCTAGAATCTCAACTTAGCTTTAGTGCTCGGCTTCTGTGTGTTCTTACAAATGATCCCAAGCCTTTCCTTTATACTTTTCTCGCTAGGAAACCAACGACCATGATCAAATCTTGAATCCATGGCTAAGATTCAAAGAAAGTTTGATCCGTGTGACTTAAGACAATTTCATCACATGTTTAATTTATTTAACTTTAATTATTTAATTTTCCGAGTTTAGACTTAGGAAATACATTAATAATTAATTAATTAAATATCTTCCAAACCAGATGAAATTTCCCAAATCCCTTTCTGGGTCTTGTAGATCATGTGCACTCTAGTCCCTCCACAAATTTTGGGAGCTAGAGTACATCCGATGCTACTCCCACTACACAAAATCTCAACATAAAGCTCTTGAGAAAGGAAAGGGATCTGATGATGCTCCTTCGGCAGAGGCGAACACCACCTCAAATGAAGGTGGGGATGTGTATTTGGATTCTTCTTCAAGTACACATGTAGATCACGAGGCATGGTTGATTGACTCAGGTGCATCCTTTCACTTCACTCCCCACAGAGAGTGATTCTGCGAGTATGAGAAATATGATGGTGTTGATGTCTTCTTTGGGGATGACAGGAAGGCCATAATCGTCAGACGTGGAAAATTCAAGCTGAAGTTGCAAGGTGGAAGGATTAGAACACTTCCTAGTGTTCAGCATATTCCTGCATTGGCTAGAAATCTGATTTTTGCAAGTAAGATAGATGATGCAAGTGTAAAAACAGTGTTCGAGAAGGATACCTGCAAGATGGTTCCGGGAGCACTAGTATTGATGCTGGGAGTTCGGATTGGAACTTTGTACAAGCTTTTGTGTAGCACTGTTATTCATGGGTGCAACAGTGATGTGGTTCCTAAAAGTGGAGTTGAAAACCTTGTGGTCTCAGGAAAAAGACCATGATATGGCATCAAAGGCTTGGACATATTGGAGAGAATGGCCTTTGAATACTTCATGGTAATGGTATTGTAGAAGGTATGTTTAATTTCTCTCTGGATTTTTTATTTTTGTGAACATTGTGTATATGGGAAGCAGAATTGGGTGGGTTTCCCCTCTGGTGCTAAGAGGGCGAAAGGGATATTAGAGCTTGTGCACAGTGATATGTTTGGACCTGTGTCGGTTCCATCACTGGGTAAGTCTGTGTACTATGTGTCATTTATAAATGATTTCTCAAGGAATACATAGATATATTTCCTCAGAAAGAAATATGAAGTCTTTGACAGATTTTAACAATTCAAGGCTCTAGTGGAAAACTAAAAAGAGAAGAAAACAAAAGTGTTGAGGACATATAATGGTGGAGAGTTCTGCAAGAAGGAATTTGAAGAGTTTTGTAAGAAGTGTGGTGTAGCATGACAAAAGACTACTCCATACACACCTCAACAAAACAGAGTTGCAGAAAGAATGAACAGGACGTTGATGGAAAAGGCAAGAAGCATGCTCAGTGGTGCCGGGTTAGGACAAGAATTTTGGGCAGAGGTAGTGCAAACTCCATATTACCTGGTTAACAGATCACCTTCATCAACGTTGGAGAATAGGACTCCACATGAGGTATGGACTAGTAAGAAATCCTCTTTCACATCTGAGGGTATTTGGTTGTGATGCATGTGTACATGTTCCAAAGGAGAAAATAACTAAGTTGGATAGTAAATCTGAAAGGTGCATCTTTATGGGTATAAGGATGGTTTAAAAGGTTATAAGCTTTGGAACCAAGAAACAAGGAAGGTTGTGTACAGTCAAAATGTGGTGTTTAGAGAGGTGAAAGATGTTAAACATGAAGTCCTACCAAAGGAACTTGAGAAGATATAGTTTGAGCTAAAGGAGGAAGAATCATACTCTACAGCAGAACAAGATTCAGAGGAAGAGCCACAAACTCCAACTTTGAGAAGATCAGTTCGAGAAAGAAGACAACCAAAAAGGTATAGTCCATCTGCTTTCTGTTCAAATTTTTCTTTATCTATCAGTGGATTCACAGGATGGAAAACTATGGAAGGAGGCCATGGTTGATGAAATTGCATCCTTGCACAAAAATGAGGCTTGGGATCTGGTGGAGTTGCCGGCTGGAAGGAAACCCATTGGCAACAAATGGGCGTTTAAGAAGAAGATGAATGCAAAAGGCAAGGTGGAGAAATACAAAGCTCAGTTGGTAGCAAAAGGTTATTCCCAGGTGTCGGGAATTGATTTTGGTGATATTTTTTCTCTTGTTGCCAAGGTAGCTTCTATTAGATTACTTTTATTTGTTGTTGTTGCATTATATTTTGAGGTAGAACAGATGGATGTGAACACAACATTTCTTCAAGGGGATCTAGAAGAAGAAATATACATGAAACAACCTAAAGGATTTGCGGTGAAGGGTAAGAAAGAATTGGTATGCAGGTTAAAAAAGGATTTGTATGGGTTAAAACAATCACCAAGGATGTTGTATTAAAAATTTGATACACATATATGGGGACTTGGCTTCACCAGAAGCAAAGCGAATCGTTGTGTGTATTTTATATTAACTGGTGACCGTGTTATTTATTTGATATTGTATGTGGATGATATGTTGTTGATTAGAAATGACAAAGAAATTATCCAAGATTTGAAGACCCAATTGCCCTCCAAATTCGATGAAGGATCTTGGTGCTGCAAACTATATTTTGGGCATGGAAATTAAACGAGATCGGGCAAAGAGGAAGCTCTAGTTAAACCAGAGGAAGTATGTCGAGACAATATTGCAGAGGTTTAATATGCAGGATAGTAAACCAGTGAAGGCTCTTATTCCTATAGGTGTAAAGTAATTTGCTGAACAATGTCCCAAGACACAAGAAGATGAAAAGGACATGCCCTGTGTTCCATATGCAAGTGCAGTAGGTAGGTTGATGTATGTAATGGTTTGTACCAGACCAGATATTGCACATGCAGTGGGAGTACTGAATAGGTTTATGTCAAAACTAGGGAAAGAGCATTGGACAACAATTAAGCGGGTTTTCAGGAATTTGCGTGGCACTAGTGATTATGGTTTGTGCTACCAAGGAAGACTAGAATTGGACAGAGTTTGGACATCCGTGGCTTTGTTGATGCAAACTGCACTAGGGATCTGGATCAAAGAAGATCTACAAGTGGGTATGTGTTTAGGCTATTTGGAGGTGTAGTCAATTGGATGAGAAAAAGACAAGCAAAAGACAGTCTGTAGTGGTTCTTTCAACTACAGAGGCAGAATACATGGCAGCCACTCATGCAACCAAGGAAGCATTTTGGTTGTAGAGATTGTGTTCAGGTAGGGGGTTGGTGCAGCGAGATAGAAGAATAGACTGTGATAGCCAAAGTGCAATTTTCTTGGCTAAGAACCCTGCTTATCATTCAAAGACAAAACACATTGATGTTCAGTATCACTTTGTGAGAGATATGGTTGAAGACAAAAAGGTGTTGGTAGTAAAGGAGGACACTTTGAAGAATGTTGCAGATGCATTGACGAAGTCTGTGAGCACTGAGAATTTGTCTTGGTGTAGGGAAACAATGGGCGTTGCAGGGTCGAACCAATGACTAAGCTCTCTTGTGGCCCCTTGTGGAAAGAAAACAACAAGTGGGAGAATGTTAGGTGTGCGTTATATTATTTCCACGACTAAGAGGGGGGAAGGAAACCCCACTTCGTTGTGTCGGGCATAGCAAGGGGGCGCAGCTCCCCTTGTCAAGGGGTTTGTAAGGGGCCAGTAGCCCCCCCTACCCCGAGGCAACGCCCCGAGAAAATTTGTTTGGACCCTATATTAGGTGCACAGACCTACCTATGGTTTTGTGTATGGGTTTTGCACATGGTTTTTGGGCATGATGGTTTTCTGTACATGGTATTTTGTAGATCCGGTCAAGGGAACTACAGTTATGTTCTAATCCAGGGTTAATGGATTGGGTTTTATGAATGCTTCGACATGTATATATATGTATTGTAATATTGAAAGGAATATAATGAAAATCAATATGGTAGTCCCGATTTTGGGATCCAGGGGAAAATCTCTTGGTATATGTGTTTCATGTTTATGTTCTCACCATTGTTTATTTTCTGTTTTTAAGAATTCGTTTGCAGGTAATTTTTGTACATGGTTAAAACCTACAAAAAGAAGAGAATTTTAGGGGGGTGGAAAGCATTATATACACTTCAAAACAGATGTAGAGAGGCAGAGTTATGGGATTTGAAAACGATTAAAGTGCTTTTTGGACTCTTAGTTTGTCGACTGATATTATATGGGTGTGAACTGTGGGCTAGCAGCATCCCTGTTGTAAAATGGAAACAAATTAAGAAAATGCAGAAACGCTTAATCATGAGCAAGTTCAGAATAAAAAGTTCAATTCCTTATGAGATAATGTTGAGTGAAACAGGAGCAGCTCCCATCGAAGCAATTGCTATGGTGCGTCTTATAAGGTACCTAAACAAGATTGAGCAAATGGGAGTAGGTAGATGGCTGAAAGTTATCTCCATTGAAGGCGTGAGTGAAAGAAAGAAATCATGGATGAGACAAAGCAACAAATGGATGCAAAAATGGAAGATTTACCACAATTCTTGTCCCACAAATAGCAAGGAGTTAAAGGATTTTGTTATGGAGAATTTTCGTCAGCATATATGGGCAAAAGAGTTGGGTAGAAAGAATTGCTATGTTCAGTAATTCAACCCCACTTGTGATCTCCATAAAAAAGAGTACATTGGAGCTAGCATTCCGTGGAGAGAAAAGCTTCTTATTGCTCAATTAAGAACTAACTCGCATCAAATTCAGTGTGAAATGGGATGGTGGAAGAGATCTAAAGAAGCTTGGGAAGAATGAGTGTGTACTTTTTGCACTTCTAGGGTAGTGGAATCAGAAAAGAATTTCATTTTGGAATGTGATGCTTTCAGAGTAATCGAGGACAATTATGGCAATATGTTAGCATCAATTCCTTGGCATTTTCTTTTCAGTGAGGGGACTGTTAGAAGGTTGGGTCAGTAATTCAACCCCACTTGTGATCTCCATAAAAAAGAGTACATTGGAGCTAGCATTTCGTGGACAGAAAAGCTTCTTATTGCTCAATTAAGAACTAACTCGCATCAAATTCAGTGTGAAATGGGATGGTGGAAGAGATCTATAGAAGCTTGGGAAGAATGAGTGTGTACTTTTTGCACTTCTGGGGTAGTGGAATCAGAAAATAATTTCATTTTGGAATGTGATGCTTTCAGAGTAATCGAGGGCAATTATGGCAATATGTTAGCATCAATTCCTTAGCATTTTCTTTTCAGTGAGGGGACTGTTAGAAGGTTGGGTCATCTCATCATCAATTTGAGTAAGAAAATGATCTAATTGCAAAAGGCAAAAAACAGGGAGGCTGGTGGTCCCATAGATAATTTTTAGTCTCGTGGACGTTAAAATATCATTCATTCATTCCTCTATAAACTTAACGACCTATCCAATCCGAGTCAAAGAGGAGAAAAGGAAACCATGCAATCAAAGTTGGGGAAATTGGTACAAGTAAGTACTAAATGGGATGTGTTGGATCCCTGACATCTACTATTTGTTCATTTATGCCTATAGCTTGACATTTATTGTTGTTGCTTGCATTTTGTTTGCAAATATACAAACATTCAACATTTTGTACATGATTTTCAGGGCTTGCTCAGATATTCCTGCTCTCCCATATGCCTTTATTATGTCGATGAATAAATCTTCGCTGCAATTTTGGCCTTGTAGGTGCAAGAGATGTTCTACTTTGTCTACTTGCTTTACGCAAGCAAGTTTATAAATAATCAACTCACAAGAGTATTCATATGCATTCTCGCAATTTAACCTTCTCACCAAATTTAAATTGTCATTTCCTCGTGTAACAACACCCTTCATCAACACACCCACTCTACTTATTGCTTCTTCTGTCCTTGGAATTTAAATCTAATCCTGCAGTAAACGAAAAAAGAGAGTACAATACAATGTTTTTATAGAAGTTGGGAAGGGGCTCGTGGGTTATGAAGATTGTGGATGCATTAAACTTGAGATAGAAGTTAGGAGGTGTTATCGCTTTCCGCCTACACCTACCTACTAGTTAGTGGGAAAAGCCTTCAACCCCACCAGGTGTGATTGGTGGCAAGGAACTCAGAGAAGGGGGTGTCACCTATTCTCGATTCTCTCCGTTTAAGCTATCTCCTAGGTTAGCTATTGGGGGTGGTCCCTAAAGGAGAACTAAGTTAAAGATGTGAGTTTTCTAGTTGAGTTGTTAGAGTTAAATATATTACTTCTTCAAATTTATAAGCAAAAACGTGATATGAGAAATAACCATCAATACATAAGATAAGCATGAAACATATGAGAAACCAGTGCCTCCAGAGTATTTCTCTTTGAAATGAAAATGTATTTGCTTAGATGAAGTAAAGTGCTTTCAAGACAAATAGATTTATGAATCAAAGCATGAGATGCAATTATACTAGATTTGGATGCAATTAACCTTAGTTACTTTTAATCTAAAATGCCTAATCTAGGTGAGAAGTCCTCCTCTTGTGCTCTTACCGAGGGGTAAAAATTGGGGTGACTGTAAGAAAGAGGGGGCAAGGGCACGAAGGTGTCATTAACAATACCCGTCTCCTGAGTCTTACGAGCCAGCGCGTGCCTTCGTTCCTACAAGGGGACAAGCCACCTTCATAACTACATGTTGATTTATGATAGCATCGGGTGTGTTCTAGCCTTGATATTTTACATATAGGCTATGACTCGTGTGTTCCACAATACCCAGAAAGTGTTTTGGGAGATTCCTCTCAGAAATGATTTAATTAAATTAATTAATCATTTTTTAACGGTTTCCTAAGTCTAAACTTAGGGAAACTGATTAATTAAAGTGTATTAGTTGAATCAAGTGAGAATCTTCTAGATAAAGGCACAGATCAACTCTCAATTAATCTTAGCCCTTGATTATGATTTAATATTGGCCATTGATGAGTCAGTGAAAGATTATAAAGGAGAGCTCAATGGGCATTTTGGAAACACATCTAACGGAGAAAGAATCCACAGATCGATTTCTTCAAGTCTATGGGAGAACCGAAGTGGTTCTAGATTGCAGAGAGGGGAAGGAGAATTCTTCAGGAGGAAGAGTTTTGAAGGCGAGAGAGTACAGGAAGAGAAGGAAGGAGGGATCCACTAGCAGCTGTGCAGTGATAGCCAAGTAGCAGTTACATTGGGCTAGCACAGAGCAATAAAGGGAGCTCGATTTCAGTTGGAGAGAAGCAGTTGAGGGTTCATTCAGTTTCCGGAGGAAGTTTTCTGGAGGAGGAGAACACTCTAGTCTCAACCAGTTGTGAGCACTGAGGTAGACATAAGCAGCAGTAACGCAGTGACAGCGTAGGGGATGCAGTCACTGCACAGAGTTCACACAGAGCTACTCAGAGTAAGTGTAGGTCAGTGCCGGAACTTCGTGGTAGAGTGAGAATTGTCTCACTATTTTGTTCCTATCATATTTATTCATGTGATTGATAGAGAATCACAATCACACATTTGTACTCAAACTTCTGCATAATAAAGAAACCCTCAGATTTGTTGCACCGGTTTTCTCACATTGAGTTTGTCCGAGGACAATTGTCCAAAAATAACAGTGTCTATGTGTGAATACTTGTGTTATTTCTTTCATATTGATTATGTATTGTGAAGTCTGCAGCGTATTTTATTTTGACATTTAACACAGTGAAATGTTAAATAATTGTGGATGAATGCAATAGAAGAAATATAATCATTATCTGCAGTAGGATTCTATATTATATAATTTTCACACGGTATCAAAGTTGTCAGATCCAAAGGAAGAAGGGTCAAAGAACAGACTGCGCAAACCAGAAGCTTCAGAAGGGGCGCAACACAAGAAAAAGAAAGCACAGATAAGTATGGTAAACTTAGATGTTTTATCCTCTAGGTTAGAAGAGGATTGTGCATGCTTGTCAAGTTCAGCATCTGCAGGAATCTGGTATATTGATAACGGGGCTTCATCGCATATGACTGGAGTACGAGATTATTTCTTGAACTATAGGGAGGAGCAAATGAACTTCCAAATCACTATGGGGAATAGCACGAAATGCACTCCAGTTGGGAGAGGAACCGTAGTGTTTCATACGGAAGCCAGAACCAACGTCAAGGTCACAGATGTACTACATGTGTTGGGGCTTGGGATGAATTTAATCTCAGTATCTCAGTTGCAGGACAAAGGGTATGATGTATACTTTATCAGGAAGAAGGCATATGTCAAGCACCCAAGCTGGAAGCAAACAAAGCATATCAGAGTTAGGAGCAACAGACTATACAGGTTGCATATTGAATCTCCGATGACACTAATTAGTAGTAATCTTGAAGACAAGAAAGGGCTGAACGAACTTTGGCATAGAAGAATGGGGCACTTGCACCATGGTGCATTGAAGATGCTCAGAGAGACAGTTGTTGGGGTACATGTTCTCAGCACTGAGCATGATGATGTATGCCGAGGATGTGTACTTGGGAAGTACGCTAAGGCAACCTTTCCCAGAAGTGAGAAACGGGCATCAAGCATATTAGGACTGATACACTCAAATATCTGTGGACCAATGTCCACTAATGCTCTCAAGGGTGGCAAATATTTTGTCACATTCATTGATGATCACTCTAGGAAGATCTGGATTTACTTCCTAAAGACAAAAGATGAAGTCTTTGAAAAGTTCAAAGAATTCAAGGCTCTTGTTGAAAATGTGATGGGGAAGAAAATCAAGACATTGCGTTCACTTCACAGATTTCTGCGCAAAGGATGGCATCAGGAGGCAGTGGACTGTTCCATACAATCTCGAACAAAATGGTGTGGCAGAGCAGAAAAACAGGACAATTGTAGGCGCAGCCAAGGCCATGTTATTCGACCTTGGATTGCCCAGATATTTATGGGCAGAAGCCTGCAACACGAAAGTGTACATCAAGAACAGGACTCCTCATAGAGCATTGAGGAAGAAGACTCCTGAAGAAGTATTCACAGGGAAGAAATCGAAGGTAGGGAACCTTCGGATATTTGGTAGCATGGCATACTATCATGTACCAAGCGAGAAGAGAAGTAAGCTTGATCAAACTACAGAAAGGGGGTATCTTGTAGGATACAACGAAACCTCCAAGGCATATAAGATCTATATTCTTAGCAGCAGGAAGGTTGTGATAAGACGCGATGTTAAATTCATGGAGGATGGAGTTTTTCAGAAATCGCGTGATATGTCGGCAGAGGATCAAAGTGCAGAAGTTCCCTTGGTCCAAGAGCAGCAGGGGCACCAAGAAGGACAGACAGGAAGACAGACTTTAGTACCCATTACATGTACTAACGTTTCCATAGGAGAAGATCCAGAGAATACTCAGTCTGAGGAACAACCAGATCAGTAGGAAGAGTTGAGAGAGCAGCCTTCCACCAGTGGTCGGATCAGCAGGGAAGCTCAGCAGATACTAAGGGATGCAAAAAATTTCATTGGGACTACCAGGAGTGGGAAGAGGCAGCGTAGACTGCCTGATAGGTACTAGGCTTTGGTTGCTCAGGTAGAGGAATCCTCTAGCTTCCAGAAAGTTGTTCAGCACCAGGTATGGGTAGATGCCATGATAGAGGAGTATGCTTCTATCATGACAAATGATATCTAGGAAGTTGTGCCCAGACCTCAGAGCAGATTAGTTGTTGGATCACGATGGATCTATAAGATCAAATACGCTACAGATGGTAGCGTAGAGAAATATACGACTAGGTTTGTGGAAAAAGGGTATGCTCCGAAGGAAGGCATTGACTATGAAGAGACCTTCACATCAGTTTCCAGATATACCTCCATCCAGACTGTCGTATCCTTAACAGCGCAAATGGGATGGGAGATTCATCAAATGGATGTCAAGACAACGTTCTTGAATGGAGAGATTGAGAAAGAGGTATATATCAAGCAACCAGAGGGTTTTGAGACTCATGAAAGGAAGTCTCATGTATGCAGATTGAAGAAGGCCTTGTACGGGCTCAAGCAGGCTCCGAGAGCATGGTATGGTCGAATAGGTAGCTATTTGCAAAAAATGGGGGTTTTAAAGAGTGATGCAGATCCCAATCTTTACTATTTGCTGGTATAGGATGAACCATTAGTATTAGTACTATATGTAGATGATTTGTTTCTCACTGGATCATCTAGGCTCATCAAGGATTGCAAACGGAATCTAGAAGTAGAATTCGACATGAAGGATTTGTGGTTGATGCATTACTTCCTAGGATTGGAGGTATGTCAGAAGAATGGAGATATCTTCATGGGACATGAGAGGTCTGCCATGGAAATTCTAAAGAGGTTCAGAATGCAGGATTGTAGGCCCATGGCCACATCCATGATCACCAATTGGAAAAATATAGATGCATCAAAAGATGCAGAAGTAGACCCCACCTTATACAGACAACTCCATCAGGTCATTAATGTATCTGGTTAACACTAGACCAGACATTTGCTTTGTTGTCAACACTCTTAGTCAGTTCATGGTGGAACCCAAAGGAGTGCACTGGGTAGCAGCAAGGCACAGATTGAGGTATGTGTGAGGAACAGTTGGATTTGGTATAGGGTATGGCCGAGGAGAGGATGTCAGACTCAGTTGATTCACAGACGCAAATTGGGCAGGAAGCTCAGTGGACAGGAAAAGTACCTCTGGGTACTTTTCAGTGTTGGATCAGGAATAGTGTCTTGGTGCAGCGGGAAACAGAAGTCAGTAGAATTGAGCACATCTGAAGCAGAGTACATGGCAGCTAGTACAACTACATGTGAAGCCATCTGGATGTGGAAACTTCTTGTGAGTCTATTCAGGAGCAGGATGGAACCGACTAGCGTTTACTGTGACAATCAGAGTTGTATCAAACTCTCTGAAAAATCTAGTATTTCATGATCGGTCCAAACATATTGACATCAGGTGTCATTTTATCAAAGACTGTGTTCAGCCTGGGGTAGTACAGCTCCAGTACATTCCCACAGGAGAACAGACAACAAATATACTCACTAAAGCTCTGGGGAGGATTAAGTTCACTCAGTTCAGAGAACAGTTGGGTATGACTGAAAATCCATTTCAGTAGTCAATAGGTCTCCAACGCAGTTGAAAGCGGGAGTTTCAGTACAGTGGCATTTGGCAACAGCATGCAGGGTCAACAACAGTTCAGATGCAGCATTTGAGCAGTGTTGGTGGATAGCAGTGTCAGACATCAGCAACTCAGAAGTAGATGTTACAATATCCAGACCAGTACATTGTGTTGTATGCTAGAACACTTTCCTTGCTAAGAGGGAGTGTTTATTTATGGTAGCATCGGGTGTGTTCTAGCCATGAGATTTTACATATAGGGTATGACTCGTGTACTCCACAATACCCAGAAAGTGTTTTGGGAGATTCCTCTCAGAAATTATTTACTTAAATTAATTAATCCTTTTTTAATGGTTTCCTAAGTCTAAACTTAGGGAAACTAATTAATTAAAGTGTATTAGTTGAATCAAGTGAGAATCTTCTAGATAAAAGCACAGATCAACTCTCAGTTAATCTTAGCCCTTGATTATGATTTAATCTTGGCCATTGATGAGTCTGTGAAAGATTATAAAGGAGAGCTCAATGGGCATTTGTGAAACACATTTGACGGAGAAAGAATCCAGAGATCGATTTCTTCAAGTCTACGGGGGAATTGAAGTGGTTCTAGATTGCAGAGAGGGGAAGGAGAATTCTTCAGGAGGAAGAGTTTTGAAGGCGAGAGAGTACAGGAAGAGAAGGAAGGAGGGAGCCACTAGCAACTGCGCGGTGTTAGCCAAGCAGCAGTTATGCGGGGCTAGCGTAGAGCAACAGAGGGAGTTCGATTTCAATTGGAGAGGAGCAGTTGAGGGTTCATTCATTTTTGGAGGAAGTTTTTTGGAGGAGGAGAACACTCTAGTCTCACCCAGTTGTGAGCACTAAGGTAGACATAAGCAGCAGTAGCAATAGTAACGTAGTGACAATGTAGGGGACGTAGTCACTGCGAAGAGTTCACGTAGAGCTACTCAGAGTAAGTGCAGTTGAGTGCCGGAACTTCGTGGTAGAGTGAGAATTGTCTCACTATTCTGTTCCTATCAGATTTCTTCATGTGATTGATAGAGAATCACAATCACGCATTTGTACTCAAACTTATGCATAATAAAGAAACCCTCATATCTACTACACCGGTTTTCCCACATCGGGTTTTTCCGGGGACAATTGTCCAAAAATAACGGTGTCTATGTATGAATACTTGTGCTATTTCTTTCATATTGATTATGTATTGTGAAATCTGCAACGTATTTTATTTTGATATTTAACACAGTGAAATGTTAAATAATTGTGGATGAATGCAATAGAAGAAATATAATCTGTAGCTGCAGTAGGATTCTATATTATAGAATTTTCACACTGCAGGGTCACACACTTTTACCTTACTTCATACCAAATGGAAGAATTTTCCAAGAAAGCCTTTTTCCTATGATTTCTATCAACCAAGCTTATGCTTGGAGGTTAATTAGAATGCCTAATATGATATGACAGTGAGTTTGCAAGTGCTATGTTTCTTTATGGAGATGCTTAAATTAAATATGCTTCATAGTTAGAACAATAACTCAAGTTGCCATAAATTCAAAATGCTATGCTTCTTTACTTGTAGTATATTGTGAAACTTAACCAAATGAGAAATAGATCACAAAACATAGGTAAGTGATGGCAAATGAGATTGCAAATTAGAAAATTAAAGAACTATGCGATCTAAGAAATTAATAAAATGAAAATATGAGTTATTCACATGCAACTAGATTAGATTAGCAAACGAAATGATGAATGCAAGTAAATTAGTTTGAGCAAATTAAAAACTAGACAAATGAAAGTTAAACATTCAAGAATATTTCCTCCCTCTAAATGAGTAGGTGAGATACCATGGGAAAAACTTCCCAAGCTCCCTCAAGAAAAGTCAACTCTTTATTATTGAAAGTGAGACCCTCTTATAGAAATGAGGGGTTTGGGAAGAGCTTACAATATGCACTTTAAACTTACTCTTTCCCAAAGTTACAAGTGTAAGATTTTAAAGATTTACTTGTGAGATGTTACAAAGTAAAGGCTTAAAGCTTTGAGGTGAATGGTGGTTACCATTCCTCAAAAGAATGAGAATTTAGAAAGAGAGGTGAAGTGATAAGGCGGAACTTGGACTTGAGGTTCCAAATGGAAAAGTGTTCCTTAGTTTATGCTTTAGCTCCCTTTCTTCAAACTTGGATTTTCTTCAAAGAACACCTATAGGCAACCAAGCAAAAGAGTTAGCACGCAAAATAAGTAGTGTTGAAACATTTGAGAGGAAATCACATGCATGAGAAGGAAAAAGTTAGAAACTCAATGCAAGTATAAAATACACTTCATATTACAAATTCCCTCACTAAGATCAGCTTGAAAGAGTTGATTCAATGAGTGAGAGTTAGGATTTGAATCCAACAACTTAGCCTCAAATGCTAGATAAAATCAATATGAGCACAAATGAGAGAAGAAAATATATGATTTTTTAGAGATGGAAAAGAAGCAAAGGGCTCATGAAACCCCCTTTTAAATAAATCTCTTGATGTCTTATGAGTTTGTTTGCTTGAACAACTTGTGGGATCTTTGATATCCTTGGAGGTGACTTATTCCAACCGAAGAAGTCTTCACACCAACAGACTTGGCAACTTGTCCTTTGAACACACAAATATCTGCAAACCAATTGTTAGTGCAAAAGAAACTTGGCATATAGAGGCCACGTTGAGCTTGTCATTCAAACAAAAATAACAATTTACAACAAGAGCACAAAATATACCAAGCCCAAAAGAGATTTGAGATAGCTACAAATCTCCCCTCCCTAGACAATAGTGCCCTTAGGCAAATGCACAAATAAAATCAACTAGATTGCAATGTAAAATCAAATTAATAACATCATCAAATGAAACAAGTATACATCATCAACCAAAGAATGCACCACAAGAGAAGCTAGTAACCCCAAATACTTTCATTTATTTAGCTCAATAACGATTTCGGCATAGTAACAATAAGCACAAGCTTCAAAAAACCATCATCATAATAAGAGCCCAAGGCTCAATTTATACAAAAATTAGAGAAGATCTCAATGAAGAACCTCATGACAAGTGGAGAGTTGAAGATCTCAAGGCAAGTCAAATTCCAAGTGTAGAAACCTCATGCCAAATGTGAAATTCGAATTTCCTGTTAGATAGCAATTTATCTCTGTTTTGTCCAACATATTCCTTGTTCTCATGTGCAGAAATTGTTGAGGCTGCCATGGGTGAGGTTGGGTGGGTGCAAAGAGAGACAAATTCCCAACAAATCCTCCATCAAAAGGCCACAAATCCCTGTACAATGACACTTGTGCAAATAGTAACCAAACTGCCCCTTAATTTCTGCATATAGGCTGCTGTGATTGCTGTGCGTTTGGCTGCCTTATGTGTACATCATACTCACTACTGCCATGTGTGGTACGAGTGGGTGAAAGAGGCAGCAAGATCCCACTCGTTTCTCAACCAATCAAACCAAAAAAATGATTGCAAGTGCCAACCGATCTGCCCTTCATCTCTGCGTATTTATTGTTGTAGGAGCTTCCAAACTCTGATTTGCGTGGGTACTAGTATGGTGACTACGTGGAAATTGTTAGACATGTGCTGCATACAAATGATTGTGTTTGGGTGAGTGGGAACAAGCCTCTACTAATTTTTCCATTAGATCTTTCAAATCTATTTCATTTCACTTGCTGATTTGTACCCGTGACAACTGCGATGAAATTGGGCCTGAGTGGATATTTATTTATGGCATGTGCGTTGAATTGTTTTCATTGACCCCTGCGTAGACTACATGAGTGAGGTGGTGTTCAATATTCACCCAGTTTATTAATGTTTAAACTTTAGAATTATGCCCCATCAAATTTATAACATTTGAATTATATCCAAATTGAAATTTTGGCCATACATATGAACTCAACGTAGGCCCAGTTTGACTTTCCACTTGGAATTTTAACTTGTTGTACCTTTTGTGCTGGGCCCCACATGTTTCCCACATCATATTTTACCTTCCCTGTAATTTCCACGTCAAAATTTGACTTATTTTGGATTTGAAAAGATTTATGAATTTTTCCAATTATTCAATTTTTTTTGAATTTTTCCTCATTTTTGCCATTGACATTAGAAAAAACAGTTTTTGAGGGACCATAAGTCATTTTTTGACCCTCAAAGTGGGCCCTGGGATAACGCTGGGCCTTTGAGGATGAATTTCGAGTGGTCACATGCCCCAGAAATTTTCTAAGGCCACTTATTTACATAATTACATAGAAATTAATTAAAAATCCCGTTTTGCGGAAAATTTTTAATTATTAAAAAATCCTACTTAGACCTAGTCAAATTCCGCGAAATTTCAGAGATGACCTAGCATGGTAATATACATTGACTCTAGACACTAAGATGCTTTAGGGGCTCAACCTTCAAGCCGTCACCTTGGCTTTGGTGTAATACAATGAGTGAAAAAACCTAGAAAATTATTCACCACTAAAAAGAAGGAATAATTAACCAAGTAAAAAAACACTCCAAGGTGTACTCACTTGTTGATCGAATCCCAACATCCTAGGCCTGTTACATGGCTTTGTTCATCATGCTAGTGACATTTATACAATATCCCTGTAGGGCTGCGGAATCTGAGGACTGAAGAAGAAAATGATAAGAAGTAGAGTTTAAAAACTCTATTGAACTGGTGATATCTGCTAGTACAAATGTGTTATGGTTCATCTTTGGGCTTGGAGTCTTCTCATTATCATCAGGTGTCACTCCAGTGGTCAACATTTGGCTCCATATGGGGATGCATGCTTGATATGAAGTGATAGTGTGCAAGGACCTAGAATCTCCATCCACCAACCAAATATATATATTAGCAGTATCCATTCAAAATATCATCAAATAAAATCAAGTACAAAAATGGAAATTTTATTCTAAGAGCATAAAATAACAATTTATTCATGAAAGAAATCTATTTAAACAGAATTGACAAGGGATAAGGTTAGAAATATGATACAAAAAGATGCCCTATGGCATCAGATGTTTTCTTTGTGGAACATCTTGAGTAGTTGGCCATTCACAGGTAATTGTAGTGATTCTCCGTTCAAGGAGCTCAAATGGTAGGAATTTTGACCCGCTGCTTCTCTGATGATATACGGTCCAAGCCATAAACTGTCAAACTTACCATGATTACCTGGCTTTTCATTCCTGTGATCCCAAAGTAAAACCATATCACCGTTAGAAAAACCTCTATTCCTAGATGATTTGTCAAAATTTCTTTTTACCTTAGATTGATTTTTACAACAATTTTCAAAGGCTCTTCTCCTAGTTTCATCCAATTCTACAATTTGATCAATCCTATGTTGCACAACATCGTTATCAGATGGAAAACTCTGTAGCAATTGGTAAGCTGGAAGCCTCAAATGCACGGGAAGGGTAACGTCCAAGCCATAAACTAGTTCAAAGGGACTCTTTCCAGTAGAACTCTTCTTTGTAATCCTATCAGCCCACAAAGCATATTTAATTTTGCTATCCCATGCTCTCTTATTATCCTCTACTATATTCTTGATTATGGTTATCAATTTTTTATTGCTAGGCTCGGCTAGACCATTACCCTGAGGATAGTAACTTGATGAATGGGATAAGACAATGCCATACTTAAAGTAGAATGATGAGAATTCAGCAGAGCTAAAAGCCTTGGCGTTATTTGTTGTAATCTTAGCAGGGACACCAAAACGAGTGATAATCCTATCCTCAAGAAAGTCTATTAATACTTTATCGGTGGCGTGTCTTGTAGGGATGGCTTATACCCATTTAGTAAAATAGTCAGTAGTAGTTAAAATCCATGAGTAGCCATTACTAAAATTTTCATTAAATTTCCCTATAAAGTCAAACACCCAATGTTGAAAGGGAGCTTCCACGACCACAGGCTGAAGAGGCAAAGAAGCTAACTTTTGCTTCCCAGTGAAAATTTGACAAGCTTGGCAACCTCTAACATACTTGTGCACATCGGCAAAAATAGAAGGCCAAAAATAACCATCTCTCAAGATTTTATGGGTATTAGTCTTAGCAGCATAATGCCCTCCACAAAATCCTGAATGAAACTCCGATAGAAGCTTTTTAGCCTTAACTTCATCAACACATCTAAGTATTACCCCCTCTGGATTTCTCCAACCCTGACCATCCTTCACAATGCAATACTTAGTTTCTCTAAGCCTTAACACTCTTATTTTATGGCCAATTAAATGGCTAGGACATGACAAATTTTGCAAGTAATAAATAACGTCTTTATACCATTCCAGTTGACTCAATCCTTGAAGTTTTGATGAAATTAATTACAAATCATTTTGACAAATTATTCCTAACACTTTCTCATTCCCCTCAGTCAAGATCTTGGCCAATCCCTAGCCTTTTACCAACTTGGTAGGTCTAATATCCTATATCTTTGCTGGACAAGAAGAATTGTAAAATTTGATCTATATTATTGGCTCGTCTTTTGTTGATCTATTGTTGTGTTCTATCAACATTTTTCTTTCATGTTTATGTGATTGCTAAATTGAATTGGACCTAAGAAAGATTGAAGTAATTTTTCATTAAGCATAGAACATTCCATGTCTATCTAAAGTTAACAGACTTGGTACTAGCATCTGAATTCTCTAGAGGTTCAATTACTTGGCCCTACACATATTACATCACATCATTCTCTTCAAGTGTAATATCCAATCTAGCCCTCCAAGCTAAAAAGTTAGAGGCATCATTCAACTTCTCCTCAATCTTGAAGTAGGAGGTAGACATCTTGCCTAGATATTTGATCACCAATCAACAACATGAGTGTCTCCACGGGGTGCTCTCTGGTTTGCTTAGGCTAATATTCACCTCGTCTCTGATACAATGTTAATTTTACATAGTGTTCTATGCTGTTATAATCACTTTATACAATTTATTCCAATTTCAATCACCCCAATAACAGATAAGAAATTATAGATAGAACAATAAACAATGAATGCACAATAGAAGATAGCCAAGCACAATGAGAAACAAAGATTTGGTCAAAGACCAGGGAAAAACCCCACAAGGGGGAAAATCCTTTGATCAATTCTTCTTCTATTAGTCAATCAATGTTCAACATGAGATACATCACTTCAATGTACATCCAATAACCAATCAAGGTCAAGCTTTGAATTTCCTAGTCAACCAATCCAAAAATAGTAGATAAAGAGAGATAAAGTCAAATCTGGTAAAAATACCAATTTGCAATTTTTCGGCCTATGAAGGAACAGTCAACACCAATCAATGGTCTGCCTTAACTAATTAAAGTCAACAGTAAACGTGCCTAGAAAAGTTCGGTCAAGACAGGAGTAAACTTGACCTTCCTTGCTCTGTCAAAACCAGTCAAAACAGTCTTGAAATTTTGCCTGCAATTCGATCAACTTCCACAGTCAACCTGCGGTCAAACCCAATAAAAATGCCTAGAATAATTCAGTCAAACCAGTCAAAGATTTGGTCTCCAAAAAATATAAAAAATTCAGTCAAACCAAGTCAATGCTGGTCAAAGTAGCCCGAAATATAAAGTCAGTGCTGGTCAGCGTAAGCTCCTCTCTCCTTTGCACGTGTGAATGTCTCCTGCAATTTTCAAATCAGATTGAACCATATGATGTGATGTGTTGGAAGTATCTCCAGGTGAGGTCAACGATGGTCTATTTATATGTGTGTTAGGAGGACCAATATTCCTTGGTGGGGATGACTTGTCATCTTCATTGAGTTGATTTGTCAAACGCAAAATATAAATTTTCTTTAACCAATTTTGAAAATTCCTTTGAAGAAGAGAGGTTCCTCCTTGGGGTAGATGGGCTTCTCTTGGGGCAAATTCATCCTGTAGCTATCAATTTTAACAATGTTAACAGTTTCTTAAGCCGTTCTCTAATATATTCTTTCAATGGTGGAACTGTAATATTTTTTTTAAATCAGAGTGCAATATTTCTTAAATTTCTCTGAATTCAAATTGCAATTGTTCCACTGATGCCATGTGGTCTTCATTATCGACAAAAATAACTAACCACCTTTTAGTTCCTTCCTTCAGAAAATTAGTGAGACTATAATATTCGTTGGTCCATCAAGCTTTAATGAAATTCAATTCTTCCTTCGATTGTTCATTCACTGCAAGCATAGATTCTCTTATTAATTTTGGTCCCTCAAGATACTCAACAATTTTAAGTTCTTTGAGAAATGCACGTTTTCTTCTATCATCGATCGTTGTATAGATAGAAATTGATTCTTGTAGCATTTGTTTCCTTGTTTACCATCCTACTATTACCTATTTTATTCTTTTGTTTGAGGGTAAACCCTATTGATTTCTAAAAAATCACTTAAATTAGAGACTCTATAAAGGAAAGTAAAGTATTATTATAAAAATATTTATCATGTTCCATATCTTTTTGCAAATTCTTCGGAAAATTCTCTGAGTAGAGGAGGAACTCCTATGTTCATGGGGAAGAAAAAGATTGTCTATTGGTTACACTCCTACCTCTTTGTTTTATTCTAGTCCTTGGATGTTGATAATTGGTACTCACTTTAGTTATTAAATCTTCATTGAATTTTTTCTTTTCTCTCTTTTTAGGAGTATTTGGGTCATCATCTCCAATTCCTTCTACAATTCTTGTCAAAAAATTACTATACCTCATAAATGCCAAATGTCCAAAAAATAGTCCTTTAAGATCAAAACCTTTGAGGGGTTTCGCTTCCCTTAGGTTAAATGTATTGAGCATTTTTAAAAAAATCCATTAATTGGGAAGAATTTATTATTGTGACATTAGACACATTAAAGGGTAAAGAAATGAATTGCCTTTTTTTTCTTATAAAAAAGGAGAGAACATGTCCTCCATTGCCTGCAAACTTTAGTTGCAAAATATCAATCTCAAGCAAATGTAGAAAGAAGAAAAGGGATTCCCTCATATCCATATAATTTGACATAACTGTGATCTTCCTTCCGCACATAAATTCCATTTTCTTTGAGGAAATCTTCTACCTCCTAAGTTATTCATGATGATTATACTCTAGTTAACATATATCTAAATTCTTTAAGAAATCTATCTTGAACAACACAAAGTTGAAAAGGTGTCTTAAGTTTCCAGAGAATTGGGTACCAAAATTGAATAGTCTCTTTCTCAACATCTAAATTGTTCCTTAAACATAATCCCTCGAACAAATTACAAGAAGCAATTGCCAAAACAAGATATGTGGTCACGAGAAATATTTGAGCTTTAAAGTAGTTGGCTAGCTGGTAGGATATCTTATTTGAAGATTATGTCAACTCAATCAAATATGGCTTCCTTTTTTAAAGAAAAATTCAAAACATATAGAATTGACTTGGGAATGTGGGATGTGGACTCTCATCCCATCAAATGTACAATTAACCATGAAAAATAGTAATATAACTTCGCCAACAAAGATATATCAATATCTCAAACGTTAGTTAGCATTTGGGTTGATGGAGTTGAGAATCCTTTAACAAACTTGACCCTCCACTCTTAGAATAAAAAAAAAGAGTCTACGTCGGGAAGCTTGAGACTTCTATTGGGGTCAAGAAGTCATAGCATCATTCTAAAAAATATATGACTTAACAAGACTATATTCTTTCCTTCTACTCCAATTGTTTTACTCTTGGCATCAAATTTTCAAACGAACTAGGAAACAAGCTCCGTAAAATCAAATACTTTAGGTATGCACCCAACTTTTACCAAGCCAGTAGTCTGAATCTTGTTTTAGAGTTTCTTCTTTGGAGTTAAATTCAAGAACCATTGATATGCAATAGACCAATGGAAGTCTTGGTCTTGATGTGTGAGGGGATTAACAATATCTCCACATAAAGGTTACTTTATTCTTCTAGTTGCCATCCTACTTATTCTTCCATGCACTTTGATATACATGATACTATCACTTCATGAATTATAGAGCTTGGATTTTTTTAAAAGCTTTGATTCACAAATACCATTTACTAGAACATTCTTTCATCATGCACTATTTTCTTTGGGACATGCACATATTATAAATGGAATTTAACTGAAAAGGCTAGTGTTTAATGGGAAAATGAGATAATAAATCCACATTAACTCCGAGTCAATACCTTTCATCTTGTAAACATGAATCTCATTATGTTACACAGTAATTTGTCACCGTCCCTACCATTCCCCGTCCCGCACAATGGAGGACCCAGTATGTGACCTGTGAACACTATCATGCCTTGAAAACATCATCAATGCATCCCTCTGAGTATGAGCTTCATTTTCCCTTGAGACATCTCCTTGCAAAACTCATGAAAAACAACTCTTTTTGCATTGGCGCGGGTAGACAGTTCAGTGCTCGCGCCAATCAGGGAAATCCTGTAAAGAGGTCACGCCACTTGGCGCTCTGTCATAGAGCAGCAATCGCGCCACCCATTTTAGGGACTATTTTTTAAATATGGATGGCGGAAGTTGAGTTCAAACAAACTCACAACCATTGCCTATCTTGAGTTGGGAGGTTTGGCTGCGGGAATTCTATGGAAGGGAAGTGGTTTTGCCACCTTCTATGGAACCTTCCTTGTTGATAGGGCCAATCCCATAATAATAGGGATCCCAACTCCCTCCTTCCCCATCTATAAAAGCTTGCTCAGATCCATGGCAAGCTAGTCTTGAAGTGCTGAAGCTTTGCATCTCCCTATTCCAAAGTGCCTTTGTGCTGTAAAGAATCCCTTCTTTCCCTTAAGGCCCATTCAAGCGAGGAGACCATTGTTACGAGACTCTGGAGAGGTTTCCCTTTCCTTGGCGACCTTTGCGAGACGTGGACGACCGGAGACCCGTTCGAAGGAAGCTGCGACGTCAGAACTTGGTTGTAACTTCTATTCGTTTATCATTTTAATAGATGACTATGATTATGGTTCCACTCCTGTTTCCATCATGTTAATGCGAGTAATATCTTTTCTGACCGATGTTTAGTTACGTATGCTGGTTCCTATGCTTGTATCTGTTCGTTTCTTCTGTGTGCAGGTGTTCATCCGCGGAGATCGCGGAAGGATTGTGATCTGCCAGGGCTGAAGGACGGGGACATCTCTTCTTCAGATCTAGCATTGGAATCCAAGTAGGCTCTTATCCCAAGTCTTTCATTCGTAACTAGGAGCTTGCGTCATAGCATTGTTTGTTTGTTGCTAGACCCCTGCTGGGCTAGTAGGGATCGCCTCTGTCCGCAGAGGGGATTTACCTCCTCAACAAATTGGCGACTCCACTGGGGATCTTCCGGTTTTCCTTGTCTCGTTTATGTTGTTTCGCTTTGATTGTTTTCCTTGCTTGATGAACCTTCTGGGTTGGGTTCTTTTTGTGTTTTGGCTTTTGGTTCAGCCCCCAGAGGGTCAGATCTGACCTTTGCTTTTCCGAATTTTCACCTTTTCATAGTTGGCTTTATTGGCGCGAGTTTAGCCCTGACAGTCGCGCCACTTGGCGCAGGTTGCCAGTTTATCAGTCGCGCCATTCCCTGTCTGGCGCGGATTACAGCCAGACAGTCGCGCCACTTCCTGTAGGTGGTAGGGTTACCCTTGTTCGGAAGCTTCTTTTGGTCAGTACTTTGCTTCTGGGTTTGTTTTAGATTCAGCTTGAAGTGGGAAGTCTGGTCTTGGTTGGGAGAAATTCTTTGTTTTTTCATTTTCAGGCAGTGGCGCTTGTTGTCAGTTAGCAACCCGCGCCACTTGGCCAAGTGGCGCTAGTTGTTAATGTACAAGTCGGGCCACTTTCAGGGTGTATGAAAATTGAGTTTTTTTCCCTTAATCCTTCAACAGTGCGTCTTTCCCTTCGGGTATTTCCTCTGTATGAGCATAGATTACATTGCTCATTATTTGGAATGTCTTCTTTCTATGATTGTTTGATGTAAAAGGGATGGATGCCTTGTTTTGATCTCTTGCTTTGGAAATCCTTTTTGTGTTTGACCGCATATGTCTTGTCAACTTTTGAGGGATTTTGTCACAAAGTATTTTGAAACAACGGTTGCATTCTTAGTGTTTGTTTGCATCCCTTTTGCCTTCATCCTTCATTAAGGAGATTTGCGTTTATTTAGTTTTGGTCTCAAAGTTTTCTTTTCGTTTAAATGCATTAGATCACATTGCATCGAAAAGTGTTTTTGAGATTCATCATTGGACTTAGATCACATTGTTTAGTGATTGAAAACTAAAAATCGCTTTGAGTGCATTCTCTTTTGTAAAAAGCATGCATTAAGTAGATTCTCATTTTATCGAAAAATGCATTGAGTGCATTCTTATTATTTGAAAAGAAAAAGGAAATTGTGCGCAGATTACAATTGCATAGTTTTCGAAAAAAGGATTTTGCATAGATTACATTGCATAATTCGCTTCGTTGAATGTTTAGAATACTTTTGGATAGTGAAAGTCATCTAGTTTGGAAAAGTTTCGTTTTCAGTTTTGTTGTTTGTTGCATCATTGTTTGAAGCTCTTCCCTTAACTAGATAGCATTCATCGAATTAAAAGTTTTCTTTTCTCATATAGCTTGCATTTAGGAGTCTTTCGAGACACTACATACGATAGGGCCTGAAAATTGAAACTTAATTGAAGATCAACTGTAAAATTTATTCAATTAACCTAAGGCAGCATTGGAACTTAACGAAACATATTTAGAAGAGTCTAGGCTAGAGACGTGTTCCGGCGTCGTTAAACCTAGCAGCTGTCGTTCGCCTGTTGGCTTTAGACAGCGCTAGTACGGACTTGCGCTCCCCGTACCGTCGCGTATATAAAGGGAGACCCCCATAGGTTTTCAATCCTTTATCCACAGGAAGCCGAGTCTGCCACCCTATACCCGTGATACACCGAACACAGCATTCGGGGAGACTACCTGCACGTACGGAAAGTCCTTGGTCGATTTCTGTTTCATTATGTGAAACCAAGGTGTATATTGCAGTTCACGGATATTTGGTACACCCTTTGTGCCTAGTTTTTCCTGAGCAGTCATTTGGTCTTTTCTGACTCCCTAAACTTGAAAAGACCATCAAGCGCTTGTCCTTTCACGCTTGCATCAAATCTGAAAGAGATAGAGTCACCTTTTTATCGTTTCTCGACTCTTAAAATATGAAACGGTAGAATTTCTTACTTTCCAATGTGGTAAAATTAATCGCCCACGATTACACACCCATTTAGACATTGCTTGTTGACCGTTTGATCGTGTGCCCTTGACTCTTTTTCGGTCCGTGTGTGGTTTTGAGTTTTGATGGCAACTTTTTCAGAGTTTACCAACCAAGGAATCCCCTCAGAAGGGAATCCTGGTCATTTTCCTCCTTTTGGAAATGTTGGTGCTCCTTATATGGCGACGTTGTCCCTTCCTGGGATAACTGTTGGGTTGCCTGTCTGGTTGTTCTCAACCTCTGTCGTTCCAAATGTCTCAGTTACTGGTCAATCAGTTCCTCCACCCGAACCACATCATGTTGATTCTAAGGTGGACCTCTCCCCTTCTTCGCCTGTGTCTGAGTCCTCCTCCTCCTCTTCGCCTGGTGAAAGTCTGGATTCGAGTAACCAGGTGGCTAAGAAGAAGAAGAAGAAGACAAAGAAGAAGAAGTCTGATAAGCGAGAGGCTAAATGTGCAGCTACTGCCTCCGAGATATCTCCTCTTGATAAACCTTCCGACCCTCCACGGAAAGTCAAGTTCCCTTGCTTGTTGTGCACGGGAGACCATCTTCTTCGAGACTGCCCTGGCATTCCCAAGGTGCTCGAAGTATGGTCCAACGGTCGCCCGCCGTTGCCTCTGACTTCCGGGAGCCAGGTTGGGGGCACTGGTAAGGCTCCTAAGAAGCAGGGTAAGATCACCAATCCCTGTAAGTTGTGTGAAGGGCACCATGCTATTCACCTTTGTCCTTATATGGATGAAGCCAAGCGAGTCTTGGACAACCTGAATGTTTCTACACCACGCCTCCCGGCTGGTTATAAACAACTTTCTTTGAGTCTTCCACCGGCTGATGCCGTGATTGGTCAAGGGTCATCCTTGGTCGATCCCACTCCTCCAGAAATTCAGATTCAAGAATCCGTTCCCGACCAACCATTGGTCGTGGGATCGGTCGAACTGGCCCCGTCCGCGGTGCACCAGGTCTTTTCTGTCGAGAGTGGATCTCACACCCCTCATGTCCTTCTGGTCTCTTTAGATTCTTCAGGCTTGGAGAAAGATTCTTATGCCCCTGTAATTCAAAAAGCCCCTCCTCCACCTCCCATGATGGAGGCTCCAGAGGATATCCCTCCCGCCTTCGAGATGGAGGTCATGGAGGATGCTTCTTCTACCGTAACATCAGGGGAAGACCTTCGCTTGTCGATGGTAGCCCCTCCGAGTAGTTTGGTCGCTTCCTTTGATTGGAATCGATTTGCAGGATTCCGCCTTCCGTCTTATGTGCCTTTCGAGATCACAGTACAGGCTCTTGGTCTGGTCGTACCCAGTACCATTATAGACGAAGGTGCGTCTGTTAGTATTCTGTCTTCAACTACCTGGCAAGCTTTCGGTTCGCCACCGCTTGCGCCTGTTACGCAGAATCTGCTCACTTTTAACAGAAGGACGAGTCAACCGTTGGGGATCCTTCCAAGGTTACCTGTTACTTTGGGAGGCAAAACCGTCCATATGGATGTGATGGTCGTTCCAGGCCCCTTGGATTTCAATCTGCTTTTGGGGCGCGATTACACCTATGCCATGGGAGCACTCGTCTCCTCCCTCTTTCGTGTGGCCTGTTTTCCGCATGAAGGAAGGATCGTGACCATTGATCAGCTGTCATTCTTTGGTCCTAATGTGGAAACTGGTCTGCCATCACCCCCTCCTGGTTTTTATCCACCTGTTGTCTCTACCCCACCGCAGGTCAACTATGTGTCTACTTACCCCGTGCCTGTGCTCAGTGATGATGCCGTTGTGCATAATGTGCTGGGGGCATTGGGTCCTGACTTCCAGGATGTTTTCCTTCCACCAGGAGTGGAACTCTTGGAAGCACTGCCTTCTTGTTCATTTTGATGTAAGTCGGTTAGAGCACGGTTTCCTCCCTGTCTCAAGCTCTTTAAAAAATGAAACCAGGTCGTTAGAGCACGGTTTCCTCCCTGTCTCAAGCTCTTTAAAAAATGAAACCAGGTCGTTAGAGCACAGTTCCCTCCCTGTGTCAAGCTCTCTAAAAAATGAAACCAGGTTCTCGGAGCAGAGTTCCTTGTCTTGTGTCAAGCTCCTTAAAAAATGAAACAAGGTTGTTGGAGCAGAGTTCCTTGTCTTGTGTCAAGCTCCTTAAAAAATGAAACAAGGTCGTTGGAGCAGAGTTCCTTGTCTTGTGTCAAGCTCCTTAAAAAATGAAACAAGGGTGTCCTGAGGATAGTTCTTTTAATGTGTCAACCTCGTTAAAATAATGAAACACGTTCCTGTTCAATTCGAGTCTTTGTTTAGATCTCGTAAAATCCCAGTCAGTCTTTCTCTTGATCTCGTAATTTGAACCTTCACTCCATCGCCTTTCATATGGACTGGAAACTTGAGGCATGTACCTCGAATTGAGTCTGTCTTTGAGGGCATGCTTACTTTTTCAAGCATAGTTTATCTTGATTTCAAGCTTGTGTAAAAATGAAACCATTCCCATTTTACCTCTTGTGATTGCCATTTTTATCAGCCTATTTTTGCCAGATGAGCCTTGGTTTTCTCATTCCATCGTCACTATCTGCTTGGCCGATCATATGCCTTCACTTGGTTGTTTTACCCATTCCTGAGGAACCGCTGCGATGAGTGGTCTTGTTAGCCAGCCTCTTGACCTTTAGTTGTTTTGAGTAGTTCCATCATTACCGGAACCAGTTGCTACCCTTTATACCACTCGTTCCTCCAGGAGGAGTCACCTTTCAGCTCTTTTCTGACTCTGTAAAGATGAAAAGATTGCCGAGGCCCTTGTCGTTTCGATCTCGTTAAAATGGACACGAATCGACATCCACCCAGTATAAATTTAACCCTTTTTCGGGCTGGGATGGATTGATTACGAAAAAGGAATACCCTAGCCTTTCGCGACTAGGAGGTTTTCCCGGATATTGTTTTCTACCTTTTCGGATCTGGGAAACTATTTACGAAAAGGGACCTGTGGAGTTTTCTTTTCTGCTGTCTTTTCAAACTCTCTAAACATGAAAAGACGCCGAGTTCTTCCCTTGTCAGACTCGTTAAACCCTGATGACATCGGATTCAGTCGAAATGACGTTCTCCGAGTTCCTCCTTCCTAGGACTCGTTAAATGCACTAGGATGGATTCGTCCGAAGGACGGATTTATATGACAAGCATATGGTATCCTCTTCAAGCTTGTGTAAAAATAAAGAGGTACTCGCCGAAATGGTGGGGGAAAAATGGAACCATCGTCGTTGTCGTTGGCAGTATGTCGCTCTTGAAACATGGCACTTGTTTGCATTCGTGTCGGGTTGGGGAATCTCATCTCATTTTTTCACTTTGCCTCCGTGGGTTTGGATAATCCTTTTTGACCTCTCCTCTGCTCATTGCCTCGTCACCATGACCTCTGATCCGTTGATGTCAAATACTGCCAAATCCACTGTCGTGCCGTCAATATGTTCAAGAGAAGTTGACCTCTGCAAATATCAACCTTCCTCTGTTTCTCATATGATCTTGATTCACAACAAAACATTATGTTCCTCTGTCTCGTGTCGATGATGTGGGAATCATTATGGCCCACCTTCGATCAAGGTCACTTCCTGTCGACTTCAACTCATTATCCAGGAAGTTGGTCTAGAGACTCCTGATGGTACCTTGGAGCCTGCATGCCTCAATGGCGGGTTCGTCGCATTCAACGTGAGGTTTTTATCATTGGCCTCCGATCGGATGATTCTGCGGGTGTTCGACGTCAGCTCATTTATTCACACGCCGTAGATTGTACCTGTAGTACCTTGAGGACCATTGTCATTATTGGTGGTTTCTCTCGCGTCTGTTAACAGCTTTCATCATTGGCTGGTAATCAAACGATGTTCTTGCATGTTCGACATCAGCTCACATACTCACATGCTCGAACTTGTACTTGTTTGGGTCGAGATGGAGCGCAAGACCCTGGATTGTGTCTGTTGTAATCCAGGCTGCGATTGTGGATTATTATCATTATGTACATGACTCATTGATTGGATGGCTGCGACCATACCTGAGTCTATTTGTTTGATCTTAGTTGGATGGCTGCACCCATGCCCTGGATCCGGATTATAGCATACTCTGTTTCGGATGGCTGCGTCCATACCACATATATATCATGTACTTGAGATATCGGTTGTATCTTTTTGCGCAGGTTTTCCGACGGCGGGCCTTCAGTTGAACATGTTCTCGTAAAGCATTTCACCCCTCTCTCTCTCGGGCCTCATACTTTAGGGGGCATCTGTTACACAGTAATTTGTCACCGTCCTTACCATTCCCCGTCCCGCACAATGGAGGACCCATTATGTGACCTGTGAACACTGTCATACCTTGAAAACATCATCAATGCATCCCTCTGAGTATGAGCTTCATTTCCCCTTGAGACATCTCCTTGCAAAATCCATGAAAAACAGCTCTTTTTGCATTGGCGCGGGTAGACAGTTCGGTGCTCGCGCCAATCAGGGAAATCCTGTAAAGAGGTCGCGCCACTTGGCGCTCTGTCATAGAGCAGCAATCGCGCCACCCATTTTAGGGACTGTTTTTTAAATATGGATGGCGGAAGTTGAGTTCAAACAAACTCACAACCATTGCCTATCTTGAGTTGGGAGGTTTGGCTGCGGGAGTTCTATGGAAAGGAAGTGGTTTTGCCACCTTCTATGGAACCTTCCTTGTTGATAGGGCCAATCCCATAATAATAGGGATCCCAACTCCCTCCTTCCCCATCTATAAAAGCTTGCTCAGATCCATGGCAAGCTAGTCTTGAAGTGCTGAAGCTTTGCATCTCCCTATTCCCAAGTGCCTTTATGCTGTAAAGAATCCCTTCTTTCCCTTAAGGCCCATTCAAGCGAGGAGACCATTGTTACGAGACTCTGGAGAGGTTTCCCTTTCCTTGGCGAGCTTTGCGAGACGTGGACGACCGGAGACCCGTTCGAAGGAAGCTGCGACGTCAGAACTTGGTTGTAACTTCTATGCGTTTATCATTTTAATAGATGACTATGATTATGGTTCCACTCCTTTTTCCATCATGTTAATGCGAGTAATATCTTTTCTGACCGATGTTTAGTTACGTATGTTGGTTCCTATGCTTGTATCTGTTCGTTTCTTCTGTGTGCAGGTGTTCATCCACGGAGATCGTGGAAGGATTGTGATCTGCCAGGGCTGAAGGACGGGGACATCTCTTCTTCAGATCTAGCGTTGGAATCTAGGTAGGCTCTTATCCCAAGTCTTTCATTCGTAACTAGGAGCTTGCGTCATAGCATTGTTTGTTTGTTGCTAGACCCCTGCTGGGCTAGTAGGGATCGCCTCTGTCCGCAGAGGGGATTTACCTCCTCAACACATTATGAATCATAAGTGATCCTCGAGAAGTGTGTAAGGAACAATATTATAAAAGTTTAAATTTCACGAAGTATTGAAGAGTTATACATAAATGCAAACGTAAATACATGTAGAGGTAGGAAATGTGCAGGGCATGGGTATTCAAGGCTTTGCACACCATAATCATCATAAAAAGTTAAGTGTGGAACAAATCTTGTGCCAAAGTGTAGAATGTGGAAGTGTGGAGAAAGACCACTGTGTAGGGGAAATAGTATGTGCAAAGGAGGAATCTATGTGGAATTCAGAGAAACGTTTTTAAAGAGAAGGGTTTTTGCACAATGTGGATTTTTGCACAAGTCATAAATATGACTAAATGTTGTGAAAATTCACTTGATACTTAATAGAATTTATGGCCCATGGTGTATTGTGAAAAGAGGAAGAAAAAATTGAAAGGTGATACATGAAAATGGATCAAGAAAAAGTAAATATGTGACCTTGTGTGGGTTATTACTCCACATAATTAACTTCTATGTGATGATGGATTTTGAAAGTAGCCACACCACACAATTGAAATAGCGTGAATAGAAGTATTTCACCTACTTACCTTATTTTGATCTGCCCATATCACTTTTAGGCACAAGGCAAAAAGTATAATATACGAAAGGAGGCTTTTATATCCCTTGAGTATGCTAAGTGAAAGATAAGGCAACAAAATAATTGAACTCTATTCTAAGCATCCATGCACTATAACTAGTAAAGCAGATATACATGTGGCAAGGTAAAAGAAGTATGATTCCTCCTCCTACCCACTAAGTTAATTAATTACTAATGCAATAATGGAAATAAAGAACATTGCTTTTAATCTTATAATTCTTGAAAAATTAAGGCCTACTACCTAAGTCTACTGATGAACATAACTAATTCCTAAAAAGTGGATTTAAGCAAACTTTTCAAGTTTGTACAAAGACAATCATGTAGGTTGTGCCACAATACAATGTGTAGACCATATAACCTTTGTGGAAAATCATCCCAAAATCATGAGGCTTGCGTTAAACATACTGAAATAGCCATGCAAATTATCAGTCTCATGGAAAATAAAATTCTAAAAAGAAAAACCATAGAAGATGGTTATCAAATGGATGTACAAGCTCATTATACTTCATGCGTGCACCATATGCTAGAAAATGGTTGTAAACAACCTGAGAAGAGATTTTAAATGATCTAAACCTAGATGGGAGTTGCCAATATGTGTTGGGGATATTGTTGTACGAGTGAGCATAGTATCCCTTATTAAGCTAGAATATAAACTAAACAATAAGTAATGGTTAGTTGTGGGACAAACACAAGAGTATTACTGCAACAAAAATAAATAATAGAAGTAGACATAAAATTTCAACTACAAGTGTAATATCCAAACAAAAATATGGAAGGGAACAACTTCACTCATATACTATTCCAATGGAACGGCATGAACATGGATAACATCACTTGGATGCAAAATGAGCTCCTTTGGATGGGTCCTTTTGCTTCTTGAAAGCTATTATGTATCAACACCTTGGAAATGATAAAGGGTTAATGAATAATAGTCCTCTTCGATGGGAAAATCTCATTTTATAATGAATTTGCTATAACTATAACATCAACCCTACTTAATCCCTCTTAATGCCTTGTGTTGGGGGGGAATTAAGGGGCCCACTTGTTCAAATCAATGAAGATATATCCTTACTAAGCCTATCCAATGCTTTTGAGCTATAGTTAGCCTTGCTAATTTAGGGTAATGGAGGAATGCTTATGAACTCAATACAGCTATAATGATCAATCTAACAACCTTAAGGAGCCCTAACCCTAGTCCTATGATAGAGACAAACTTTGCAACTCTACATCAAAATGGGATAACTCTTAAAGAGGAGTTTTGACTTAAGTTTTCCTCCAAATTTAAGCCTCTTTGATATTGTGTAGCACATGACTAGCCCTTTAGCCAATGTTATAGCACTCCCTTTGGCCTTTGTGTAATGATATAACCTTGCTCTTAGCTTCACAACTTGATTTTCCTCTCTTCTCTGACCTTTGTAGCACTCCATAGAGCCACTTCTCCACACCATAGTGCCATATTTCCCCTCAGTGCCACACTACACTATCAAATTCAACACTCAGAGTTGATTGTCAAGCCATATTTCTTCCATTCTGAGCCTCCTAGTGCATCACTGACCCTCTAGCTTGCATCATAGTTCTTATATAACCCTCAACGGAGTGCTACAATGATGTTTCCTCTCTCCTAAGTCAATCTTCTAGCCTTCTTGCCCTCCTATAGCACAACATTAATCATCTTCTGAGTGCTACAATGCATAAATAGCTCTTTTCCAAGCGCTACAACACACAAATATCTCTCTTCCAAGTGCTACAATGCATAGATAGCTCTCTTCCCAGTGTTATAGTGTGTCCTTGTGCCTTTAGTCAAAGTCACGATTCACTCTTTTAAGCCTCTTTATCTTGCAAGTTGGTTCCTCTCAGTTTTTCTTTGGGTAACACGTGAATTTATTGGAGGTGAATGGTACGATAAAGCAAATTCACATGAATAATTGATGCATAAAAGGCTCAAGAACTCTTATCATGGTTCAATAACACTTAGTTTCTATCGCCTCAGGTCCTTTGGGTTTGTGTGGTCAAACCTTGGTTCTGTCCTAACCACTGAAGCCTAGTGTATGAACATATGAAAGACCATCCTAGGAACAAACTGTTATATCCTTTGCATACAACATTTTAAACTACTCTACATAATGGGAGTTTGTAGTTTCATTGTTTTTATAGAAAAACCACGTGTGTCCAAAAGGAAAACACACTAAAATTCAGTGGCTAGGTCCCCCAAAAAAAATAGAATCAAACAACTCAGTTAATTAAGAAACTTGGGATACACATGATTACAAACATATGAGTTTTTCAAAGAGAGGATTTGTCCACAAATGAACTAGACTAAGAGATATATAGGTTTGATAACACATATAAATCAAAGCAGGAACCTTTAGTTGGGTGACCCTCCTACATGTTTTTTGATAGAAAACCTTGAACAAGGTTAGAAACCCAATGAAAGATTAGGCCAACAAAGAAGAAGCAGAGGATTAGAGGAGTTGTTGCAAATAATATAGTTGAATTTTAATGCATTCATGGATAAGTTTACCAAGGAAAATGGAAGCCACATCTTGTGAACCTTGCTAAGCAACAAACGATGTTGAATCCATACCCAGTCTTGCTATAGAGGAATGTCCCTGTCATCTCCCATGGCACATCAAAATTCTAAGTCATAATGGAGAACTTATCATGCAACAGAGTCATAATGATTACATCATATTATGAAGTCTAGGTGCCACATATTTAGGGCATTCGGGAACTTGCAATTAAGAACCCAATTAAATTGGGACAACTATCTACCTAATTCCTAAGAGTTTTAAATATTTCCCTTTTCTATATTTGTAAATTATGGGAAGCTAAAGAGTTGTAGTTGTTGGAAATACTGAGAGGAGAGGGGGGGGGGGGGGTGAATCAGTATTCCTTTCAATTAGTATTATTATTAATCTTTCAAAGCGTTAGTTAATCTTCAATTACTATTAGTGTTTGTACAATTATAGGAGTAAACAAAAGGAACACAAATGCACACAGTTTTTAAGGTGGAAACCCCCTCTGGGACAAAAACCACCTGAATGCTTTTCTAATAATTTTTTAATATTCAACTCGAATTGAAAAGAAAGCTCCAACTTCCTAGAATCTATAAAAGCATTCTTCTCCAATTTCCACTGGATGGACACTCCAACGCCCGACGCCCGATATTCTTCAGTAGTCAACTAAATGGATGCCCCAACACCCAATGAACTACAACTCACCCTAGCACCACCCTACCACCCTAAAGTTTTCACGGGCTTGAACCTGTTGGTGACTTCATGCACCAGCCTAGCACCACCCTACCACCCTATAGAAGAATAAAAGAAGAATGGACTCCCGTACCAAGGAAAATGGTCCACTTTACAATGATATAGAATGATGTAGAAGAAGAAGGCACACTAGAACATAACCCCAACTATGACACAAATACCTAATGATGATCCTAGACCTCTCGACACTGCCTCTTCAATTCTTGGCAGATAGACACTTGTACAAATTTTACAATGATGCTTTTACCATGACTCTATACAATGATACCTTTACAATGACTATATGCAGTGCTGCCCACGTGAAGACTTCATGTGGTGAACTCCTTGTTGTTGTTTTGCACCTTGATTGTTGCTCTTGTCATGCTACCCTTTCTCACTCTTCAGAACATTAGATCATGCATTGAGTCTTATCTTGATGAATATATAATACCTGCAAAAAGTCTTCAAGGAAATACCCATGACATGATAATTGCAAAACTTACCTCATCCTGCCGAGCATATGTCAGTGCTAAAAAAAATAAAAAATAGAATACAAAGAACCTAATGCAATTAAGAGATGAACATGCATATACAGAATATACTTACTTGGAGCTTACCTCTGCTGCACCTTGCTTTGCTTTGCTGCCCTAGAAAGTCTGGTCCTTTGCAGCTCTTGACATCACATGATCTAGCTTTTTCTTGCCTTCTAGGAGCTCGATATTGAATCCGGTGTATCTCTATTCTTTTAGATCCCGAATATGTGATTTTCGGTCCTATAGCCCAATTTGGATTCTTCAAGACAAACTTGTGCCCAATCTCTCACAATGACCTAATTATGGACTAGTTCAGTAGAGCGAACTTGTACGACATGCCACGTGTCATTGTTTCCTCATTTAGCTCTGAAATTGATACACAGAAAACTACATTCTGTGCACTATCCGCCACTTTTACAGAATTCCAATCCGATAATCAGAGAGAGAATTATGACGATTTTCCCAAGGTCACCTCTTTCAGATGAAGTTCAAGAGCTTGCAAAAACCTTAACTTCCACATATCATATCTCTGAAAATATTGCGCACCATGATCAGATATTTTTACACGAGCTTCCTCAGGATTTTGGCTTCACCACATAAACATTTTAGCTTTTGAACCTTTGTAGAAAAAAAATTATAACGAAAATGCCACGATGACCTGTTTCAAGTAGCAAAATCCCTACATGAGGAGGATATGAGGATCACAATTTATATAAATGCTTAGGTTGAGAGGGATTTCAACAACTGAACGTGGGAGGGATTTTAGGAGCTTAAAAATTATTAATTATTGACTGTTCAATGACCAAAACCCATTATTGGTGTCATGCCACAACCCCATGGGGTTTTAGCCCACTAACTGGGGTTACTAACTTCAAACATGAATATCTCTCAAACCGAGAAGAATTACGTGGCGTGCAATATATCAACGGAAACATCTCAAAAAGTAGAAACCATAAAAAATATCCTTGACTCAGAATATAGTAATTTGGTAGGACAAAATTCCCATGCAAGATCGGGAAAGCCCCAGGTGCTGCTTGAGTTGACATCAATGACAACCACTGATCAAAAATCTCCCCCTTTGGCATTGATGGCAACACAAGTACTCCCCCTACGATCATGACACCTCTTCCTACAACATTATCTCCCCCTTTGACATCAATGGCAAAGGGTAACTCCCCCTCACACATAACCATCCTGCGGACCTGTACAACTTCCACTCCTCCTTTATATTCTGAATAAGGAAAATCTAATGAGAACTTGAGAGAATCCCAAGATTCTGGCAAAGATATTCAAATGCTTCACGAGGTAAAGGTTTAGTGAAGATATCAATGATTTGTTCTTTTGTACCAACATATTCAAGTTTGATATTCTTTTCAACGACTTGTTCTCTAACAAAACGATATTTGATCGTAATGTGTTTTGTTTTTTAATGCATGACAGGATTCTTGGAGATGTTGATGGCACTGGTGTTATCACAGAAGATGGGAATAGGCTCACTGAATTGTACTTGAAGATCTTGCAAAGTTTGTTTCATCCAAAGGACTTGAGTACAACAAGTTGTCGCTGCAATGTATTTGCTTCCGCTGCAGATAACAAGATTGAGGTTTTCTTTTTGCTCAACCATGATACGAGACAACCATCTAGATAGAATGCTGCTCCACTAGTACTCTTACGACCATCAACGCTTCCTGCCCAATCTGCATCTGTAAAGGCTTGAATAATCAGATTGTTACCCTTGGGATACCACAAGCCATATTCTGTTGTGCCCTTTAGATATCGAAGAATTCTTTTGATGAAAATAATATGTGATTCTTTTGGTGCTGCTTGGAATCTTTCTAATTGTCCAACAGCTTGCATAACATCTAGCCGGGAGGTTGTTACATATAGAAGACTGCCAATCATAGATCTGTACAACATCTGATCCACATCCTTAGATGAGTCGTCTATGCTCAATTTTCAACCTGTTACCATCGAAGTAAGGACGGGTTTGCAATCTTCCATTTTGAATTTCTTGAGCATTTCCTTGATGTACTGGGCTTGACATATAAATATTCCTTTCTCTTGCTGAGATATTTGAAGCCCTAAGAAGTATGTTAGCTCACCAAGTAAAGACATCTCGAACTCACTTTGCATCTTTGTAGCAAAGTTCTTACTTAGTCGATCATCATTTCTACCAAATATTATATCATCCACATATACCTCAACGATTGTTAAATTATCTTTATCTATTTGTACATAAAGATTGCTATCAAAAATACCTTTCTTGAACCCTTGTTGACGTAGATATCCATCAAGACGAGCATACCATGCTCTAGGAGCCTGCTTGAGACCATATAGAGCCTTCTTTAACCTGCAAACATAGTCTTCTTTTTTTGATAGTAGAAAACCTTCAAGTTTTTCAATGTAAATTTCTTCTTCTAATTAGCCATTCAGAAATGTTGACTTAACATCCATTTGGTAGACTTTGATTTTTCTTGAACATGCATAGGCAAGAAACATTCAAATGGCTTCCATTCTGGCAACTGGTGCAAATGTTTCGTCGAAATCAATTCCTTCCACTTGTGCATAGCCTTTGCAAACCAATCTTGCCTTGTTTCTAGTAACCTGTCCATCTTCATTCAATTTGTTCCTGAACACCCATTTAGTCCCAATGACATTTTTATCTTTTGGCCGTTGAACTAATTCCCAGGTGTTATTCTTCTCGATTTTATCCAATTCTTCATTCATAGTTGCTAACCAATGTTCATTCTGGCTGGCTTCCTCAAAACTACTAGGCTCAAAGGTTGCTAGAAAAGCAATGTGAACTTGTTGTGATGAACGAAGCTGTCGACCTTCATTTATGTCACCAATGATTTGATTTGATGGATGGTTCTTTTGAATTCATTCTTTTGTTCTCTTTGGAGGAGCTTCTTGTTGTTGTTCCGGTATATCTTGATGATCATTATTTACTTCTTCATGGTTGATAGTTGCTTCTTGTTCTAGAATTTTCTCTATGTCTTTTTCAGCCTCTGTCTCAAGTTTCAAAGATTCTAGATCCTCATCATTATTCGTTAGAACACCATCTTCGTCAAATGTAACATTTATGCTCTCTACTATCTGTTTTCATCTTAGATTATAGCATTTATAGGCCTTTCTTTTGCGTGAATAACCAACAAAGATACCTTCGTCAACACGTGATTCAAACTTACCCAACTTTTGATCTTCTCTTTTGATATAACATTTGCTTCTGAAGATTCTGAAATATTTTGCATCAGTCGGTTTTCCTTTCGTAATTCATATGGGGTCTTGTTGCAACTATTTCTGAGAAGACTTCGGTCGATAATGAACACTGTTGTATCAATTGCTTGAATCCAGAAATTTTCATCCAATTTTGAGTCCTTCAACATTGTTCTACCCATTTCCTGCATGGTTCTGTTCTTTCTTTCAGCAACTCCGTTTTGCTAAGGTGTTTGTGTTGTTGAATATTGTCTTTTTATTCCATTTTCGTCACAATATTGCTGAAATAATTTGGAAGTGAATTCTCCGCCATTATCTGCTCTTAGACATTTTATTTTCAAATCAATTTCATTTTCGACCAACTCCTTGTAGATCTTAAAGCACTCAAATGCTTCAGTTTTTTTCTTTAGGAAACTGACGGCTGTCATCCTAGTATAGTCATCTATCATTAACATAAAATATAATTCTCCATCTAAGCCTTTTGTTCTCACAGGACCACATAGATCAGTATGTATCAATTCCAATGGATGTGATGCAAAGTGTTCTTTTGTTTTAAATTCGACTTTTGTCTGCTTGCCATGCCGACATACCTCACATAGTGTGTTGGAAGGTTTTGAGATTTTCGGCATTTCTCGTACTGCTTCCTTTTTGCTTATCCTGACAAGATTTTCAAAGTTTATGTGACCCATTCGTTTGTACCATAACCAACTTTCATCTTCTTTAGCTAGTAGACATGCTTTAGTTGCTTCATCCAGAACATATATGTCGTTTGGAGCTCGACTTGTTGTAGCCACAATTTTACCATACCTTCCTTTCCTGATTTCACATTTTGTGGGGTTGAATAGCATTGTGTGTCCTTGATCACACATTTGTCCAACACTGAGCAGATTGTGATTCATGTTTTCAACCAATAGAACATTCTTGGCTAGAACATCTCTGCTTCCGAGAGTGACAGTACCTGATCCTATAACATTTGAGGAACCATCATTTCGAAAGGATACGATTCCATCCTTCTTCTCTTTCAGAGATACAAATTGCTTTCTATCTCCAGTCATATACGTTGAGCAACTACTATCAACATACCACACATCTTTGTTGTTTTGAGCCTTGAGAGCGAGAGCACAATTATCAGTCTTCTTCTTCTTCCATGTTCATTCATTCTGTGGCTTCAAAGATTCTTCTGGAGGATTTTCAAGTCTACAGTCTCTGGCTATGTGTCCAAAGTTTCGACATTTGTAACATTCCATATTATTTCTTAAATGTTCAAATCTATTGATGTTTCGTTGAGCCCTAGGAGGTTCATATTTGAAATATCTCCTGGAATTGTATTGGTTCCTAGGGTATGTGCGACATTCTACAGCTTTATGACCAAATTTTCCACATGAATAACAATAGCCATGAAAAATATGTTGGTACATGGATGGAAATCTTCGTCGAGGAATTGTCTTCCAAATTTGTTCTTATAGAATCTTGTCCAATAATAATCTTGTCCAATAGAGTCTACATGCATATAGGATCTCATAGGTTCATTGTATTTTGTTGTAGAAGGTCCCGCTTCTTCTTCTTTGTAACCGAGGCCAGTTTTGTCGTTGTAAGATCGTTGATTGTTGATGAGTTCTTCCAATGCCCTTGAGCTGTTGGCATAGTTTTGGACAATTTTTCCCTTGTTCACTTCCTTACGCAGCGTGACTACTTCGGCTTCTAATGCTTCCCATCCTTGGTTGCTTTCTTCCAACTTCTTTTGAAGGGGGATTGGAAGTGTGTACAGGTCCGCAGGATGGTTGTCTGTCAGGGGGAGTTACCCTTTTCCATTGATGTCAAAGGGGGAGATAATTGTGTAGGAAGAGGTGTCATGATCGCAGGGGGAGTACTTGTGTTGCCATCAATATCAAAGGGGAAGATTGTTGATCAGTGGTTGTCATTGATGTCAACCACTGGTCAACAGTAACTGACCTCAAAGAAGTTCAATAGTCACAAAAGGAAATTACTAACTCAATCTATAAATGTTGTAAAACTCTCAATGATAGGGGTTCCCATTTTTTGAATTTTGTTGTTGTTGACATTTTTTGAATTTTGTTGATATACCTACAGATCAAAACTAGGAAGCTTGTACTTCTATACTCGTTGTTTTAATATTAAGAATCCTTGAAAGACATCGTTGGAGCTATATTCTAACATGCATCATGTCCTTATTTTTCACTATTCTTCAACAATTCATGTATGTATGTACTTTGTGGGATGTATACTGCTAGATTATGGACTATTATGTAAATAGATGGTTTCTCTCACATACTACTTGTATTAGTTCTATATATATCATCGTATGAGCACTTAGTAGAACAACATATTGACTATTCTGGAGTTTTTCTAGTAAGCTAAACTTCCACTATTGTCTTTAATCTCCACTAACCATTTTCTTGACTGTGAGGTTGTATGTTTACTGGCTCACTGCTTCCTATTTCTCTTTTATATTTCACTACTAGCTAGCTTACTCTTTTCATATTAGTGCATTTGATAGTTTTAGTTTTAGAATATGAATATCCTTATGACAATTATCCATATCTCATAACATTCTTGAAAGACAAGAATGGTTACCAAGCCAGAATCTAGATGGGTCTGTTATCCCAAATAATGTGAGGTCTAATTGGGACCTCATGTTGGAGAAAAGCCCTTGATTGTTTCTAGGTTATTTAACCCAATTAGCATTTAATTTGGCACTAGAGGTAGGGCCCCAAATTGCATGGCTACTGAGATCCATCGATCATATTATTCAAATATTCTTGGAGACAAAATTCTTTCCCAACAACCTAATACCCCTCTAATTTTTTCTGACCATAAAAGGAAAATAAGCTATGAAGATATTCCCTTTGATTAAAAATACTCCAGTTCTTGCTTTGAAGAAAAAATATATTATGATCTCCTTTTTGAACTAATCTCCTTTAGACACATCACCCATGCATATGTTATGCAGATCAGACAACTGCTTGTGGCTCCTCCCTCCTAAGGTGAAAATCCACTCAAAAACCTCTTACAAAAGACGATGTTCTGGTTGAGTCTTTCAAATAACTTGTTGAACTATCCCTTAACGACATCTTTGAACCTTTTGATCAAATCCCCCTTACTCTGTGTGGTTACCCTCCTCTTGTTGCTCATAATGAGCATACTGATATCTCTTCTTCTTTTGAAGTAGAATTTGGTTTCACTTACGGGATGGTAGGTCAACCTCATCCTAGGTGTTTATTAGAAGAGGAACTTAATTTTTAGCCCCCCTTTCATTCTCTTCCTAGGAGCCTGTTGTGAAAATTTCGTTACTCGGAATCCTACTACAACAACTGATTAGATTTCGTCTATTTGTTATTTCACTGAACAAATTATTTCTCGTGTACTACGGTAAAAATATCGAAATCAATATGCTACAACCCTCACAAATGAATACTGTGGAAAATAATACAATGCAGGAAAGACTAGATGCACACACACATAAGTACACAATTATTTTTGGACTAAGTCCTTGGAAAAACCCAACTTGGGAAAACCAGTGCAGCGGCTGAGGGTTTTAATATTAAGCAATAGAAAATCTGAGTACAAATCTTTGGATGGTCATACTGGCTATCAAATACAAAGAAATAACTGACAAACAATCTAGTGAGAAAATTCTCACTTCCACAAGTGATCCGATACTAACCTTAGCTCTAAAAAAGTTGCTTTGTGCTGCCTCTGCGCAGTCACTGTGTCACCCTACGCAGTTCTGCGTCACACAGCTGGGAGCACTCGTTCTTCTCGCCTTTGATCTTCTGCTGTCTGGAAACTGGACCCTCTAGGCCTCAGGAAACTTTCTCCGGCTTCTAGCACTGAATCAGCTCTGTCTCCCAGCAAAATTGCGAATCTCTGAAGCACTGTGCAGCCTCTGCGTGAGCTCTGCGTTGCCTCTCTGTGGAACTTCTGCCTCTCTACTATGCCCTCACCGGATCTGGAAAACTTTCCTCCGACCTTACTATCCCTGGCCTTCTCTCACTACAACAAGCTCACTAGCTCTCTCTCCGCCAACTCAGCGCTGCTACTCTGGAAAATCGATCTGCCTAGCAAGTTTGATCTCACTCTTGGTGTGTTCTCCAAGTGCCCAACGAGTTCTTTCTTATAATCTCTTGTTGAGACATCAACAACCATGATTAGATCTTAATCGATGACTAAGATTAACTTGGACTCGATCCATGCTTTTATCTAGAAGATTCACACCCGACTTAATTAATACCCTTTAATTAATCATATTTCTTAAGTTTAAACTTAGGAAATATTAAAAATTGGTTAATCATTTTAAGTAAGTCACTTCTAGGTGTTGAGAATTAGGTAGGGCTAGGTTTAAGTCAAATTCTCTACTTTGATAATTAATTGTGAGCTTACTTCCTTTACATGTGTCTTCTCTTCTTAGCTTATTATGTCTTTCATCAAGTTAATTATCAAAACACAAGAGACACTAATTTAGGCTCTGTAGAAATTTCTAAATCTTAATTCTTATGTAGAAATTATTACTGTTAATACGGTTAAGCTTCTCCTACTTATACAAGTTATCAACTGAATAAATTCAAGTTAACATCGAAGCAAAACACATAACAGATCTCTACCAATTCAGATCTAGAATAAGCACATGCACACATAGACAAAGTGACACAGTTATTTCTGGACAAACTGTCCCCGGAAAAACCCAAGGTGGGAAAACCGGTCTCTGGCTTCTAGAGGGCTCTATTATTAAGAATATTTATGAATACACAACTCTGGGTTCCAGATCTGGAAAACCCTACTGAGAAAACTCTAGATCTGCAGCTCTTGGCTGATCTAAGACCAAAAATACTGACTGATCCACACTCTCAAATGGGATTTACAGAACTCAGCCAGATCTAGGCCTAGAAACCCCAGCGCTGCCCCTAAAAGACACTATTGTTGCTGTTGTCGCCGTCTGTCGCTTCCGCTGCCACTGCTGCCTTTCTTTGCGTTGTCCTTGCTGATCTCTTCTCTGCTTCTTTTGTATTCTAGACCCCTTGGTCTAAATTCCCCTCTCTGCAACTGAAACACTTCTGAGAATTCTTAGCAACCCTGCCCTAGAATCTCAGCTTAGCTTCAATGCTCTGCCTCTCTGTGTCTTACAAATGACCCCAAGCCTTTCCTTTATCCTTTTCTCGTTGACAAATCAACGACCAAGATTAAATCTTTAATCAATGGCTAAGATTAAAAGAAAGCTTGATCCGTGTGACTTAAGACAATTTCATCACAAGTTAATTAAATTCACTTTAATTATTTTATTTTCCTAAGTTTTAACTTAGGAAATACATTAAAATAAATAATTAATTTAATATCTCCTAAACCAGATGAAATTTCCCAAATCCATTTCTGAGTCTTGTAGATAAAGTGAACTCTAGTCCTTCCTCAAAATTTGGGACCTAGAGCACAACTGATGCTACCCCAAATACACAAAATCTCAACACTCCCTCTTAGCATCAAAGGTGTACTCTAGCAATACATCACACTTATGCATTACATGATTTTGGGCACTGGTTCTGTGTTGTTGAAGCTTGGCCTCCTGCCACTCAACTTTGCACTGTTGTTGCCATTCTGTATTGCTGCCCATGACTCTGCCACTGCAACTGCAACCACTATACTGCAACTCCCTCTCAATATGCTGCATCTGTGCTGCTCATAGCACTGCCACTGCTAATCTCTTGCACTGCAACTTCAGTTGTTTGAGAGAAACAACTGAATCTCCTGCCCAATCTTTGATAGACAAGTCAGATGGGCTACATCCTCATCACTGAAGCTCCATAGGCTACATATCTGTGTTGGCATCTAAAGAATGATGCACAGCTACAGCTCTACCTGCGTAATTGTTGGACATTGGTTTCAACGCTCCTCGTGTGTTTCACAATATGGACTAACCGCCTCTCGTGGATCCTAATTCTAGCAATTGTAGCGGAGACTAATGCCTGCGGGTTTTGGTCTAACGGAAATCATGATTCCAACAAGTGGTATCAAAGCCACAGGTCTCTAGTTCGAAACTCACCCGGCTCGCGTTGGGGGGGAGATTGTTGGACATTGGGTTCAACGCTCCCCGTGTGTTTCACGACATGGACTAACCGCCTCTCGTGGATCCTAACTCTGGCGATTATAGCGGAGACTAATGCCTGCGGGTTTTGGTCTAACGGCAATCATGATTCCAACAGTACTCAGACTCCCTCTGCACTACTGAAGTCACATCAGCTCCTTGTGCTGAAATCTATCACGTTGTTGTTGCACTGTCTTGTCCCTTTGAAGCTCTCTATGCTGCTGCAACTCTGCACTGCGCTGCTGAAGTCACATCAGCCTCTACGCTGCTACTGCTTCTACGCTGCTGCTGCTATGCCCTGCGCTGCTCCTCCCAGCCTCCAGATCTACCTCTGCTTATGCCTCATCTGTGATCTATGCACCCACTGCTCCACTTGTCCCGCTACTATCTTAAGGCTATTGTAGCTCGCTTGTGATCCAACAGATGAGCTGCTCAAGGATCCCGCCTCACTTCCATGTAGCTCCTCTACATGTCCATGTCACCCCACTTTCGTGGTTCATGAGCGCTCATGGCCACATCATCTCCGGACCCATCATCTGCCACCGCTGCTTTGGAAGAAGATGCTTCTTTGTCCTTCTTCTTTTCTAGACAATGGCTGGAAAAATGTCCCATTTCGCCACAATGGAAGCACTTGATCTTTGAAAGATCCTTCTTCTTCTTCGGCTGCTTCTTTGATGCCAAGGATGCATTTTCCTCCTCTTCCTTCTTTACTTTGCTCAACCCAGGGTTGTGCTACTTCTTGGTGAATCTGCGTAGTTCTTCTTGCCGCAGGATTGACCACAAGTTCTCCCAATCTGGGAGGTCTGCTTTGCCCAAGATACTTTGGACAAAGGTTTCCCACTCATCCATGACTGCATTGAGGGCAGTCCTAACTATCACTGCATCATCTACGATTGCACCTGTTTTAGTCAGCTGATCCCTGATTGATTGCAATCTGAAGAGGAAATGCTCGATGTCTTCTCCCTTGGTCATCATGAGTGACCTCATTTGGGCCTCCAACAACATCTTTCTTTAGACTGATTTTCCCTCATACAGGGAAGTCAAGGCCTTCCACATTTCATTAGTTGTCCTCTTCTCAGGTTTGTGTGGTACAATATGGTCCTTGATACTGTCCATTATCAGTCACTTGGCATGCCCAGCAGCTTCTCTATGCTTCCCTAGGAGATCCACATCTATCGGCGTGGCCAGGGTCTACTCTGCATGGTCTCTTAGACCATATGCCTCAAGGACAATCAGGATCCTAGCTTTCCACACCAAAAATTTTGAGAGGCCCTCTAGCCTACCTGATCACGCAGTCCATGAGGAGCCATCTACTCAGAATGTGTCGAAGCTCCTCTTCTCTATGCTAGAGATCTTGGATCTAGGGTCCTTTACAAACTGGTCACCCTCTGCTCCCTCTGACACTTGATTTCCCTCTTTGGAAATCTACCAAATCAACTATGATTCAGCTTCTTCTTTGATCCTCTGATCAAACTGCAAGTTTCCTTTGGCAAGAAACTCTCTGAGAAGCTGATCTCTTCCCAACCTTTGTCAGTTGTGCTAAGGCTAAAAATCTGAAAACTAAAAATCTGAAAACTTCAGAAATTTAACTCCACCAGCTCTTCTGAATTTTCTGCAACTTTTCTGTAGACTTTTCTAGATCTGACAGATTCAGATCTGAATCACACTGGCCAGCTTCAGACCCAACCAACGTTGTTTCTGCGCTGCCTCTACGTAGTAATTGTGTGGGCTTGCTAGGACACAGCGTTGGACAGCGTCACCCTTCCCTCTGCATGAATATGCTCCTGAAAACTACGTTGTCCCTTCAGATCTGCTTCTTTGCTGCCTTTCCAGCTGCTTTCTGCAGCTAGATCCTTCAAATTCTTCAGCTGGTGACCCTTCTAGATCTGCAATTGCTCCGATACCATGTAGAAATTTTTGAATCTTAATTCTTATGCATAAATTATTATTGTTAATCTGGTTAAGCTTCTCCTACTTATACAAGTTATCAACTGCATAAATTCAAGTTAACATCAAAGCAAAACACATAATAGATCTCTACCAATTCAAAACTACTGCTACATGCACCCATGTATAAAGTGACACAAACATTTCGGACAATTGTCCTCGCAAAAACCGAAGGTGGGAACCGGTCTTGCTGGAGGGCTCTATTATTAAGAATATTTCTGAATACACAACTTTGGGTTCCAAATCTAGAAAAACCTACAGAGAAAACTCTAGATCTGCAGCACCTGGCTGATCTAAGGCCAACAATACTGACTGATCCACACCCTCAAACGATATTTACAGAACTCAACCATATCTAGGCCTAGAAACCCCAATTCTGCCCCTGAAAGACACCGGCCACATGCGGAATCGTTGTCGCTCACGCTGCTGCCCGCCGTGCTGCGAACAACTGGCCGCCGATGTCGCCTTTTCTGTGGCCGTCTCGTCGATTCTTCCTCTATTTCTTGTGTATTCTAGACTTAATCAGCTCATCCCTTGGTTCACCTCTGTGAATCGAAACACTTTAAGAATTTTAGTGAAACCCACTCCAGAATCTCGGTGCGTAGCTTCGTTCGCTCGTGTCTTACAAATGACCCCAAGCCTTTCCTTTATACTTTTCTCGTTGACAAATCAACGACCAAGATTAAATATTTAATCAATGGCTAAGATTAAAAGAAAGCTTGATCTGTGTGACTTAAGACAATTTCATCACATGTTTAATTAAATTCACTTTAATTATTTTATTTTCCTAAGTTTTAACTTAGGAAATACATTAAAACTATTAATTAATTTAATATCTCCTAAACCAGATGAAATTTTCCAAATCCATTTCTGGGTCTTGTAGATCAGGTGAACTTTAGTCCTTCCTCAAAATTTGGGACCTAGAGTACAACTGATGCTACCCCAAATACACAAAATCTCAACAGGCTGTTCAAGCTAGGGTCAAAACCTCTCCCTTTTGGAGAGGAAAAATCCACAAGAAATTCTTCTTATAGAATTTCAGTTGACCAATACCATGACCATGACATAGACCCGTGACCCTTGTATGCCTCCAAGACCTTGTCTCTGCTTATTCCTTGACTCCTTGAGCTAATCCTTCTTTTCTACACCGTCTTGCACCGTTCTACACCAACCTTAGAGAGCTCGGTCTCTAGTCCTTGGTTTCTCCTTTACCTTGGATCCTTTCTTGGCTTATTCTTATCTAGCTTTATACCCAAGACAGTGGTACATACTTCTGCACCTTGTATACTTCCTTCGACGCATTGTTTCTTATTGCATTACAGTGCTGAACTTTACATTAATGTTAGACCTTCCTTTGCACTTATATCATAGACTTTGTTTCGAATCTCTTCCTTGATAAACTGTCTTTTATCTATGCTTCAAACTGCAGTTGTCGTCTTCCTTTCTCACACTTTTCTTCAGTCCTGAAACTCGCATTAAACATAGTCCTATTTTCCGCACTAAACACAGTCTTGTTCTCCACACTAAAAAGTGCCTTCTTCGCACTAACCACAGTCGCTTCTTCGCACTTATTGTAGTCCTGTTCTCGCAGTTATCACAGATATCTTTCACTGAAGTTTTACTCAGACTCATCCGAAGTTCTGTTACTTCTATTTCTGCACAGTCCAGTGGGCTATTTATAGTGGTCAACCCCTATAATTAGCCGACTTGACAGTGAATAGTTGTGACTCTTCATTGAGCCGACTTGACCCGGGGTATATGAGCCGACTTGTAGAGGATGTATTCTATAATTTTGTAGGCTGTCTTGAAGAGTATATTCATCACGAATTATGCTAGTGTTTAGTACCATTCTTGAGCCATATTATTGAGCTTCTTTGACAAGGTCTTTGAGGCATACTTCATTGACTTGACTCTTCATATACATGACTCTTAATTAATACATTTGGTATAAGATGAGAAATACCTAGAAGACATCAAGAAGAAGTCTTTTAACCTATAATAAAAACCTTGCTCATGAAACCCATGACACAAGCATAACAAAAATGCATTTTATTATCTTTGTCTTCTTCATTACATAAATACATAATTACATAGTCAATATGAAGACCGAACCTAGTTACACTTTCCAACACTAGCTCTTAACTAGGGAGGTATTCATAATGGTACATTGTTACTTTCAATCTGAAGAATCTCATAAGAGGAAATAGATTGGTAATCGCATCTCTATAGCATCATATCAACTAGCATTGTCCTAGTGCAAGGCCTTGACTAACAGGTCCATCTTTCAACGAGACAATGGGCTACAATGCTGGCGAGACACATGATTTATAGACACCATAGTCATTGTCTCTCCAAGGTACATACTCCACCTGGGTGTTCCCAGAGTATGAAATTCTTGGACTATTTTTCTCTTGGGTAGCTATCCCTCAAAGAATATCGGTCCCCAACTACTCTTATCTTGAATGCCCTATCTCATTCTCAAAGAGTATCGTATGCCAGATGATTACCCAAATCTCCATTTTGTCTTTCAGGTGAAGACTAGAATGATGTGTCTATCCATTCTCTCTTCATGGCCTTCACTAAGACTTACAGCTGTTAGTCCTGGTCTAGTGCATGACACATGAATTTAGAGAATCATATCTATCACTTCCTTTTAATTCAGGAAGGACATACTTCAAGTTTCTTCCAAGTAAGAAACTCAATACCAGGCTCCCTCTTAACCAGGGACCTGCAACAACAATGATAAAAACACCCAATTGCTCATGAAGAATTCCTCTCCTCGATGTCATGGATTTCGATATTGAGGAATCTTCAACTTTAGCTCAATAGGGCACAAATCATCCATCACTTTCATCCATGAGTCATGTCATCTACTAGAAAGGGATTCATCATTATTTCACATATGGTCCACCTTTATGCAATGTTGCGTTCCTTTGATCCATCTCCCAAGTATCTTACATCCTTCCACATGGTTGGCAGCCTTGCATAAACATATCTAGATAGACATATACATAAGAACTTTTAAATCAAAAGTTACCTCAGTGATGATCTTTCACCATGACATCTTCCTGTAGGCATCGACATCCTTTATTCATATTGACACATCTGCTAAATATATGTACTGTCAAGGGTCTTCTTCTTTACCATACTTCTATCAGAGTCCACATATCTTCCCAGGAGATATCCTAGACCTAGTCACATCTTCTTGGCTTCCGAATGATAACCGCCTCTTGACATGGTTGCACTTCATGATCTCTTCTTTTCTTTGTCCACACAACTTCATTCCCAGGAACTTCCAGTATCCAGTTCTTTGTTTGTATGCAACCACCTCATATTCCATATGAGGACATATATGATTTCATCTGTTAGTGGCAACCTGTGCACTAGCAGTGATCCTCCTTCCTTTGATCATACTTCTAACGATAGAAGTCCATTACCTACTACCACATGACATGACTTCACAACATCCAATGTTCGCATATATGTACCTTATCTTATCCATTTGAGTCATCCTGCAGCAATTTCCTTAGAATGAAGAACTTCATTCCCTTGACCTGCTTTATCAATATGTCATCATATCCTAATCCTAGAATTCTGCAAGATAGAATTCCTTATGAAACCTTTTTTCTTTCTTTGTAACCAGTGAATCCAAGGAGGACTCCATTAGAAAGTGCCAACACATGTTTCATAGATGACCCTTGACCCAGATGACTATCTTCCATCAATGTTGTTATCAGTGAGGTTCCCAGGAGCCACTTTTTTAAGTGTTCTTTCCATGCTTCTATCATGATGCTATTAATGTACACTGCTTCCTATCATACTATTTTACAACCAACATAAATCACTTAAAGAGGAAGATGATCTCAATCATAATAGAGATCTTTCGCTTCTTCTTTCTTAGATTTCTTTGCATCAATTTCTTCTCTTTCATCTGCGATATGAGCTTCTTCCTTTTTCCTCTTGTCCTTCCCAGATTCAGGACAATCCATTTTATAATGCCCAAGTTAATTACATCCAAAGAATCGTACTTTGTCCATATTTCTTCTTTTATTCTTAGGACCAAAATTATTGAATCTTCCTTTCTTTCTGGATATAGCTGCAAAGGCTTGATTCCCTTCACTTGATCTTGTATCAGCTTTGGCTTGCAATCTTGTTTCCTCTATTTTACATAGAGACCATAGATCCTAGAATGGTGTTGCTTCTTTCTTCTCATATAAGCTTGAAGTGAAGTTTCCCCATTCTTCTGGTAGAGCATTTAACACCACTGTAGTCATCTCACTATCAGACATTACTTCTCCCAATTCCTATAGTTGGTCTCTTATTTCAGAAATCCTCATAAAATATGAAGTGATTCCTTCCTCTCTTGACAATTTCATCTTGTATAGTTCTTGTCTCAGAGAGATTGCTTCTCTTGCAGTACTCACGGAGAATAGCTCCACTTGTTTCTCATATATTTCTTTTGCAGTTTCTAGTTTTGATACATAGGGTATATGAGTGAGTCCTTAATGGATTCTATGAGAATTCTCTAGGCTTTGATTTCTCCTTTCATGTACTTGGCATGAACAGGAGCATCTTCTTTTGAGGGTTGAATTATGGATCCTTTGATGTAGCCCATATCTTCATCTTCGATTAGATTCAAATTTGTCCTCTTCTTCCATGCACTAAAATTTGATGACCCAACCAATTTGTTTCTCTCTTTGCAATAAATCATTTTGACAAATTTAGATGAGGTCATAGAGATACTTTCTTGAGTAGAGTGACTTCCTCCTTCTAGTAGCTTCCTTGATGAAGATGAAGATGAAGTTAGGAACTCCCACTTAGACTTAATTCTCCAATGTAGATGTCTTCAGAATGATGATGTCTTCAAAGATGTTGGATATTGTTGGATGGTGCTTGATGAGGTATCTTCCAACGATGTCTTCAATGTCATAAATCTTTGATGGCAAAGATTATATACTTGATAAGTGGATCCTTTGAATGATATTAAAGAATATTCCTTGCAAACTGATTTGACTTTTCAACGCAAACTTTGACCTTGTACTTGATTCTTGCTTCCTTGAGTGTCTCCTTGTCAAGTAGCCCTTGTCTTCAACACCTTAGCTCTGATACCATGTTGAGAATTAGGTAGGGCTAGGTTTAATTCAAATTCTCTACTTTGATAATTACTTGTGAGCTTACTTCCTTTACTTATGCCTTCTCTTCTTAGCATATTATGTTTTTCATCAAATTAATTATCAAAACCAATGTTGCAAACATCGGCATCGAGATAAAATCGGCAAGGGTCCAGAAAACCAAAAAATTGTAAAAATCGGGAAAATATCGATAAAAATCGGCAAACATCAGCAAAATTAAGATACCATAAAAATATCTTTAAACATCGGCAAACATCGGCTAGGCCAAAAAATCGTGATTTCGAGATAAAATCGGGATGTTATCGAGATGTTCGCAACACTGATCAAAACACAAGAGGCACAAATTTAGGCCCTTCAAGCTAGGGCCAAAACCTCTCCCTCTTGGAGAGGAAAAATCCACAAGAAATTCTTCTTATAGAATTTCAGTTGACCAGTACCATGACCATGACACAGACCCTTGACCCTTGTATGCCTCCAAAAACTTGTCTTTGCTTATTCCTGCACCGTTTTGCACCTTTCTGCACCAGCCTTAGAGAGCTTGGTCTCTAGTCCTTGGTTTCTCCTTTACCTTGGATCCTTTCTTGGATTCTTCTTATCTAGCGTTATACCCAAGACAATGGTACATACTTCTGTACCTTTTATACTTCCTTCTACGCATTGTTTCTTATTGCATTACAGTCCTGGACTTTACATTAATGTTAGACCTTCCTTCGCACTTATATCATAGACTTTGATTCGAATCTCTTCCTTGCTAAACTGTCTTTTATCTATACTTCAAACCGCAGTGGTCATATTCCTTTGTCACACTTTTCTTCAGTCCTGAAACTCGCACTAAACTTAGTCCTATTTTCCGCACTAAACACAGTCTTGTTCTCCGCACTAAACAATCCCTTCTTCACACTAACCACAGTCCCTTCTTCGTACTTATTGTAGTCCTGTTCTCGCACTTATCACTGATATCTATCACTGAAGTTTTACTCAGACTTATCCAATGTTGTGTTACTTCTGTTTATGCACAGTCCAATGGGCTATTTATAGTGGTCAGCCCCTATAATTAGCCGACCTGACAGTGAATAGTGTTGACTGTTCATTGAGCCGACTTGATAAGGGGTTTATGAGTCGACTTGTAGAGGATGTCTTCTAGCGTTTTGTAGGCTGTATTGAAGAGTATATTCATCACGAATTATGTTGGTGTTTAGTACCATCTTGAGCCATATTGTTGAGCTTCTTTGACAAGGTCTTTGAGGCATTTCATTAACTTGACTCTTCATATACACGACTCTTAATTAATACATTTGGTACAAGATGAAAAATCCCTAAAAGACATCGAGAAGAAGTCTTTTGACCTATAATAAAAACCTTGCTCATGAAACCCATGAAGCAAGCATAACAAAAATACATTTTATTATATTTGTCTTCTTCATTACATAAATACATATTACATAGTCAATATAAAGACCGAACCTAGTTACACTTTCCCAAACTGGGTGGAATTTCCCCAAACTATTTCTGGATCTCAGAGAATACATGTGTCTTAGCCTCTCTGCAAAATCTCAAGGCTATAGCACATCCGATGCTACAAAAATCAACACTCCCTCTTAGCGAGGAATGTGCTCTAGTACTGTTGCCCTCCAGATAGCAATACTCTGACTTTGTACCACCTCCTATTACGCTGTTGATGTCTAGCCTCACTACCCACCAATTACTGCACAACTCTAGTCCTGCACTGCATTTGTGCTATTGTCGACCCTGCATACTGTTGCCAATTACTGCATTTGCACTACAACTCTGTTGCTGCTGCCACTGCAACATCTACAACTGTCTCTCATCTGTTGTTGCTGCAACCGAGAGATGTCCATAATACTGAACCAAATGTGTTCAGTATGATGCATCTGTCACCTGAGTCGACTGTTGCTAGTCTCTGCGTTGTCACTGAAGCCTCTGTGTTGCTGCTGACTACTGCCAACTCTGTGTTGCGCTGCTCAGTCTCTAACTCCTACTAGCTACTGCATCTGTCATTCTGGCACCTGACTGCATCAAATGTCACTGGTCCATCCTTCTACTACTGTTATGGGCTCTCGTAGCAAGGATTTGATCCAAGAGGTGGACTCCTAAAGGATCTTTCCCATCCTATAGCTCTCCGAGGCTACAAAACCAAATCACCCCACCTCACCCTTGGAGGTATGTCGGTGATCATGGCAAACTCTTCCTCCAATCTGGAAGACAACTTGTCGATCTCTACGGATGCTGCATGTTGATCCTACCTCTCCTCTTTGTCCCTCTTTCTGAGCGAACATTGGGTGCAATAGTGACCAAGTTCACCACATTTGAAGCACTTGATCTTCGAAACGTCCTTCTTTCTTCTACGCCGCTCCTGCTACGCCTTTGATGCGAGGGATGCATTCTCCTCTTCCTTCATCTTTGCCTTCGTCCCACTGCTATTGCTGCCACTCATGGTGTTGTTCATGAGATCTTGTCTCAATTCCTCCTGCTATAGATTTGATCACATCCTATCCCACCTTGGTAGTGTTTCTCTGCCCAAAATACTTTGGACAAACACTTTCCATTCCTCTGAGACTGAATTTAGAGCTATCCGCACCATCTTTGAAACCTGAGGCTTTGACGCTACAACTACCAACTGATCTCGGACGTCTTGAAGCTTGGTGAGAAAGTGGTCTATGCGCTCCCCCTTCTACATATGGGTACATCTTAGCTTTCTCTTCAGGACATCTTTCGCTACTCAGAAGATCCCTGGTATAGCGTGGCAAGGGAGTACCACATCTCTTTGGTTGTACCCAAGGCCGCTATGTGAGAAACCACATGATCTCGAACTCCATCGAGAATCATCCTCTTTCTTGTATGTCTTATTCTGATCTAGATCCGTGGGGACAACCACCACGTTATCGATGTAAGCTTTTAGATCATATTCATCCAGAAGGAAGGAAATCCTTGCCTTCCAGATCACATAGTTAGACGCTCCGTCCAACCGATCTTGATCTCTTAGCCCTGCTGATGCCATCTCGCCAAACAAAAGTCGAACTCTTCCTCTTCTCCTCTCTACAACTTCTCACTGGCTTTACGCACTCCATGGTGGAGTCGGAAAATTTTCTCTCGACTACTACTGGTATGCGTAGAAAAATTAAAATTTCTTAGCTAGAAATTCTCTGAGGAAAAAATTCCCTCAATGTGTGCTCTTCTTTCCTTCTGATGCTATTATGCCAACTACTGCTACAAAATGACTGTGTCCCAGCTGAAGATATTCTCTGCAAGGAAAAAACCGTTGTTGTTGCCCTCTGACAATCTTCGATCTTGAAATGTTGTTCTCTGTCGACTCGCTCAGAGAAAAAAAAATTCCTCAAAAACTTCCGTGTTGGTTAATGGACTGCACAACCTCCCCGGGTTTCGAGCCGCTGCCTCGAAGCTCCCTCTTTCCTTCTACAATCAAGCTCCTTTGCTTCTTATCCGCGCTCCGATACCATGGGAAAATTTCATTACTCAGAATCCTACTGCAGCAACTGATTAGATTTCTTCTATTTGTTATTTTACTGAACAAATTATTTATCGTGTACTACGGTAAATATCGAAATAAATATGCTACAACCCTCACAAATAAACACTACGGAAAATAAATACAACGCAGGAAAGGCTAGATGCAAACACACATAAGTACACAATTATTTTTGGACTAAGCCCCCGGAAAAACTCAACTTGGGCAAACCGGTTTAGCAACTAAGGGTTTTAATATTAAGGAGTAGCAAATCTTTGGATGCCCAGACTGGCTATCCAATACAGAGAAATAACTGACAAACAATCTAGTGAGAAAATTCTCACTTCCACAGGTGATTTAGCACTAGCCTTAGCTTTGAAAGAGCTTCTTTGCACTGCCTCTGCGCAGTGACTACGTCACCCTACATTGTTCTGCGTCACACAGCTGGGAGCACTTGTTCTCCTCTCCTCTGATCTTCTTTTGTCTGGAAGCTAGACACTTTAGGTCTACAAAATCTCTCTCCGTCTTCTGGCACTGAATCAACTGTCTCCCAGCAAAATTGTGGATCTCCTCTGAAGCACTGTGTAACCTTTGCGTGACCTCTGCGCTGCCTCTTTGCTATGAACTCACCGGATCTGGAAAACTTTCCTCCAGCCTTACTATCCCCGCTTCTCTGTCACTACAACGAGCTCACTGGCTCTCTCTCTAGCAACTCAATGTTGCTACTCTGGAAAATCAATTTGCCAGCAAGTTTGATCTCACTCTAGGTGTGTTCTCCAAGTGCCCATCGAATTCCTTCTTATAATATCTCATTGAGACATCAAAAACCATGATTAGATCTTAATCGATGGCTAAGATTATCTTTGACTCTATCCATGGCTTTATCTAGAAGATTCACACTCGACTTAATTAATACCCTTTAATTAATCATATTTCCTAAGTTTAGACTTGGGAAATATTAAAAACTGATTAATTATTTTAATTAAGTCACTTCTGGGTGGAATTTCCCCAAACGATTTATGGGTCTTGGAGAATACATGTGTCTTAGACTCTCTACAAAATCTCAAGTCTAGAGCACATCTGATGCTACAAAAATAAACACATGTTACCACTCAAACCAACAGGGGACCTAAAAGGGATTCCTAAGAGGGCAACCGCTAGTTCAAGGGCAATAATGGAGACTTAACCCATTATCACCACAGCTAAGACTTCCTTCTCTTTACGAACTTTCACCAATGGAAGGAGACCCGGTATTTAGGAAGTCACTTATAAAGGATGGATCAACAAATAGATGTGAAGTGACCTTAGAGACCCTTTCCCTAGGATATGATTAAGAATGGAGCTTGCTTGCTCTTTAAGCAAGGTACAAGACTTTCTAGGGAAAAGAGGTGAGGATTTGAGGATTAGGTTAAAGGAATATGAGTTGAAAAGGAGTTTCCAAATCCCTAAAATCCTTATAGAACTTGGATTCCCGAGTTGCCCTTGATGAATTATCTTTGATAAGAAATGGGACCACATAGGGACAAGTGGACCCAACCCAAGTTAAGGGGATGGAATCTAGCAACCGATAATATTCTTAACCTGAACAAGGCAAGGGGACAGGATCAAACAAGAATTTTCACATAAATATGTCAAATTGATGCTATGAGGTACTAGCCATGGTAACACTAGGGAAAAATTTGATCTTAGACCTAGGGCTTGGGATATATTGGAATCCCATTGCCGGAATCTCTTCAAATTCAGAGGAGACCTTGAGGACACACTAGTGCAGTAGGGTCTAGGAGATCGAAATTTTTCTAGGGCTAGTTTGTCGGGAAATTGATGCCCTAGGTGGCCTAGCGTGGATAGACCTAGAAAAGGGAGGAAAAGGAGAAAGAATATGGTTTAAATGACCACCCTTTGATGGATCAATGCCTAATTCCTCTTGGGATATGGAGTCAAGGAGAATTATGAAGATGGACTTCGTTTCTTGTTCGAGGCTCTCAAAGTCGACTTCGTCCAATGTTAAGGGCAAGAGAAAAAAAGTGACCTTAAAAGAATTTATATTTTGTTGCAAATGGAAGAGGCTTATTGAGATAACACAATCTCTAGGACAATTCATTCATCAAACATGGTCCATACATAGAGATAAGCTAAATAGAAACATATTTCCACATTAATGTCGTAAATGCATGCAACAATTAGCCCTACAATAGTGAAAATCTCATAACTAATGTATGCAGCAAAATGAAAGAAAATAAATTTAAAAGTGCATTTACATGTAAGAGAATATATCCAACCAACAACACATTTGCAATATAAGAAGCTCCAAGATAAGAAGAACCCAATCCATACATCAAAAATCATCCATTATTCAAAAATATCCACCAAGGAAAAAGTGTGAAGTTCTCAAATGAGAGAATGATCGCAATCCAAGTGATGATACAAATGAATCCATCCAACTACTATTTATACACTCATTAGGAGTTTGAATTACCTAATGGGCCTAAATTTGCCCTTAAACATAAAATAATGTGCAAATTAAAGAACTTTTGGTGACAAGCCCACCAAATTAGTTCACAAATAAAATAATAAGCCTCTGAAGAGGTCAAATAATAATCTATGCATGTCGTAGGTGTTGATTTTTGGTAGCATCATATGTGCTCTAAGTCTCAAACTTTGTGGAGAAGCTTAGACACATGCATTACAAATAACTTAGAACTTGTTTTGGGAAATTCCACCCACAAACAGTTTCATAAGAAAAAATAATTATTTTTAATGAGGACCCTAAGTCTAACTTAGGAAATTAAAATAATTAATCAGTATTAATGTAAATTGTGGGTGAATCTTCTAGATAAAGCAGATCAAATATAATATAACCTTAGCCATTGATTGGAGATCTAATCTCGGTCATTGAAGTCTCAACGAGAAGACTATAAAGGAAGGCGTGGGGGTCATTTGTAAGATATACTGAGAGGATCTAGAGATCGATTTTTTTTTACGGAGCAGTGCTCGAATGTAATCAGATCTAAGTGATTCTTGATTGCAGTTGAGGGGCAGAGTAATTCTGTTTGGAGATCTTCCTGAGTCTGAGAATACACAACAAAGAAGACAGAGAGCAGTACGCAAAAGAGGCAGCGTAGCAGTTACGCAGAGGCAGCACTGCAAATTTGAGGAGATCCGTAATTCAACTGAGGATCAGTCAGATCCAGTGGAAGGGGCCAAAGTGTCAGTCCAGCCATCATAAGATCATCAGCGCAGAAGCCATGCAGTACCTATGCAAAGTGACACAGAGATTGCGCAGGGCAGTGGAGGGCTTGCCATCCGGGGTTGTTGATCAGTTAGACTTCTAGTATCAATGTGTGAGGTAATATCACCAGGCTCTTTGTCAGTCATATTCTCTGTAGGGATAGCCAGAAAGGCATCCCAGATTATATTCAGAAAATTACTGCATAATATATAAACCCTCATATCTGTTGCACCGATTTTCCCGCATTGGGTTTTTCCCGGAACGTTTGTCGAAAAATAACGGTGTCCTGTGTGTGCATTATTCTTCTTGCTCAGTTTCTGTTTTCACAAATGTATTAATGGGTGAATACTGCTTCAGTAATTGCTTCGATATTTTAAGAAGAAATCTTTTAATAATTTGTTAAATTAGATTTACAAGTAGGAGAAGTAGTTCAGCTTGTTGCAGTAGGGACTCCAAATCTAGATCTTGGCATTTTCACATGGTATCAGAGCGTTGATTGTGAAACAGGAAGAGAAGATCCAACGCTGAGTCGGAGGCCGAAGAGCTGCAGAAAGAAACAATTAAAATCCCTAGAGGGATTGTGCAGTCCAGGCAAGGAGGGTTGAAAATTCTGGGATTGTGCAGTCCAGGCAAGGAGGGTTGAAAATTCTGGGAAGGTCTCTCTCTGAGTGAGTCGACGGAGAGGTAAGATCTCCAGATCGAAATTTTTCCAAGGCAGAGGGAGTAGTGCAGAGCTGGTGGGACGCAGTTTTTGCAGGCAGATTTTGATTTTGTCAGGCGAAAAATCATCAGAAGAAGAAGAAGCAACACAGTGAGGGAATTTTCGTCCTCGGGGAATTTTCTTCCATAGGAAGTTCCTAGCTATGGAATTTCAGTTTTTCCAAGATCTGATTAGCAGATCCAGGTAACAGATCTACGAGCTCCACAAGGAGTGCGTAATCCTGTCTAGTGCTGTGCAGATAGGGAAGAAGAGGAGCAGATTCGACATTTTTGATGGCCATGGCAGCTCACGAGCTTAGAGATCAAGACCGGTTGGAGGGAGCCTCCAACTACGTGATCTGGAAGGCAAGGATCACTTGTCTTCTTGATGATTACGATCTGAAGCTTTTCGTGGAGAGCACGGTAGCTGTCCCAACAAATCCAAATGCGTTGAAAAAGTACAAGGCTGATATGGTGAAGGCAAAAAGGCTACTCCTAGATGGGGTCAAAACTCACATAATGTCCCATATAACCGACAAATATACTACTAGGAAGATGTGGGAAGCCTTGGCCACACTATATGAAGGGTCTTCCAAGCAGCGACAGATGTACTTGGAGCAGCAACTGAGGATGGCGTAGATGTGAAAAGGGGAGCGTATTGTTTCGTTCCTATCGAGACTTCAGGAGATTCATGACCAACTTGCAGCAGCGGGGTCTACCCCTTCTCCTACAATGATGGTGAGACTAGCATTGAATGCATTCACTGATGATTGGCAGGTATTTGTCTAGAGTATCCTGGGCAAAGCAACCTTGCGAGGCTGGGAAGAGATGTGGGCTACTCTTCAGCAAGAAGATCTAAGGAGAGACTTGGTCATGTGCAAACTTGATGGCAGTAGTGGCAGTGGATCGAAGGTGAAGCAGGAGGAGGAAGAAAATGCAGGCCTTGCATCCAAAGGGCGACAGAAGCAGTGGAGACGTAAGAAAGATGTCTCGAAGATCAAGTGCTTTAAGTGTGGTGAATTTGGTCACTACGCTTCCCAGTGTCCTTTGAAGCAAAAAGACAAGGACGAGAAGCATGATCCGAAGGCTGTGATCGCGAAGGTCGATGATGATGAGTACGCCATGAGTGTCCACGCATCTCCAGGAGGGAGATGGGGTGACATTGAGCTGTAAGTTCACAAGAACTTTAGTTGGGCAGAATCCTTGAGGAGTCCACCTCTCAGATCATACCTTGCTACGGCTGCCCAAGATCAATAGTATTAGGCTGGAGGAGTCTTCAGTTGGTGCAAAGGAGTGCAAAAACGATAAGATACAGTAGTTAGCAACGCTAACAGTTGAGCAACACAGAGCAGAGTTGTAGAAATGCAGAGGGACACAGTGCAGTGTAACAACAACACAGTGTTTTAGAGGGACAGTGTGGGACTAGCAATAGTCAGTGTTTCAACATCGAGATGCATCCTGAACACTTGTTCAGATTCATGGATGTTTTTTAGTTGCTTCTCTCAGCAGCTGAGTTGAAATGTAGAGTTAGCAGTGATAGTGCTAGCAGCAGATGCAACATTTGAGAGGGAGTTGCAATACGGATGCAATGTTGATCGTGGCAGGGTCAACAACAGTACAATGCAGTAACAACGCAGTGATTGATGCGCAGCATGTCAGACATCATCAATGCAGAGGGAGATGCTTCAGAGTCAGAGCAATGTGCAGCAGGGCATATTTGTTAGAGCACATTCCTCACTAAGAGGGAGTGTTGATTTTTGGTAGCATCGGATGTGCTCTAAGTCTCAAACTTTGTAGAGAGGCTTAGACACATGCATTACAAATAACTGAGAAATCGTTTTGGGAAATTTTACCAAGAAATAGTTTTATAAGAAAAATTAATTATTTTTAACGAGGACCCTAAGTCTAACTTAGGAAATTAAAATAATTAATTAGTATTAATGGAAACTGTGGGTGAATCTTCTAGATAAAGAAGATCAAGTCTATTATAATCTTAGTCGTTGATTGGGGATCTAATCTCAGTTGTTGGAGTCTCAATGAGAAGACTATAAAGGAAGGCTTGAGGGTCATTTGTAAGATACACCGAAAGGATCTAGAGATTGAATTTAATTGATGGAGCAGTGCTCGGATGAAAATCAGATCTAATAAGTGATTCTTTATTGCAGTTGAGGGGTAGATAATTCTAGTTGGAGATCTTCCTGAGCCGAATAATACACAGTTGAGAAGACAGAGGGAAGTATCCAGAAGAGGCAGTGTAGCAGCTGCGCAGAGGCAGCGCAGTTCCACGCAGAGGCAACACTTCAGCCTTGAGGAGATCCGAAATTTAGGTGAGGATCAGACAGATCTAGTGATGGAAAGGTCGGGTGTGAGACTTGAAGGGACCAAAGGGTCAGATCGAACTAGTAGAAGATCATTAGCGCAAAAGCCACGCAGTTTCCACGCAGAGTGGCGCAGAGACTGCGTGGTGACTTCGCAGAGCAGTGGAGGGCTTGCCATCCGGGTTTGTATATCAATCAGACTTCCAGTATCAGTGTGTGAGATAATCTCACTAGGCTCTTTGTCAGTCATATTCTCTGTAGGGATAGCCAGAAAGGCATCCTAGATTGTATTCAGAAAATTGTGTAGTCAATTTAGCGTCCTAAATTGCTAACGTAAATTATCAACCAGGGCTAGTAAACTGATGAAGTGTGGTGCACTATATGTGCTTAAGTGACCTCTTCCTTACTTCGTTATATGTGTTTTTCTCATTGTTTTTGGGAACAGAAATGTAATCTACCTCCGGAGTACTCTCACTAAATTAACATGCAACTAGTCTATGGAATTCTACAGCCCATCTTGTTCATGATGAATGATATTTTGGAAGAGTTTGTAAAACAATCCTGGTTGTATTATTCAATGCAATTGAACATAAACGTAAAACTGAAAGCAAATACAATTAAAATCTAAGACACCACAGCTATTTCTTACTCATTGTTATGATATTTTGAAAGAGCTTTGTAAGAGTAAGAATGGCTATGCCACTTAGTGTAAACAAACAACTAAAACCTACAATACCACAGTTATGCCTTATCCATCATAATGATATTTTGGAAGAGTTTATTAGAATAAGTCTAACCGTGACAATTAACGAAAGGAATTGCAACTAAAAATGCTAATTAACTCAATATAATACAACCAAATCTTTTTCATCTAATAATGATATGTTGGAAGAGCGTTTTAAGAAAAAGAATGATTGTAAGATAATGATGATCTTTTAATCTAATTGCAAAACAGAAAATGCTAATTAACTCAACATAATACAACCAAATATTTTTCATCTAATAATGATATGTTGGAAGAGCGTTTTAAGAAAAAGAATGATTGTAAGATAATGAGGATCTTTTAATCTAATTGCAAAACAGAAAATGCTAATTAACTCAACATAATACAACCAAATCTCTTTCATCTAATCATGATATGTTGGAAGAGCATTTTAAGAAAAAGAATGATTGTAAGATAATGAGGATCTTTTAATTAAACAAATAATGCAAGACATGAATTAAAAGCTACTTATCTAGAAAGCATGTAGAAGCCTCCTTGGATAGCAGGGGCCCTCTGCTACCAATTTGGTGAAATCCTTCAGCTCCTTAAAGTTGTAATCAAAACAGCATCAAAGAACTGAATTTCTCTATTAAAAAGAACTCACAAATCTACATCCCATTCCATCTTAAACTTTGTTACAAAAGACTCTCTATTCCTTTCTTTCCTTCTCCTATGTTTCACTACTTTTTCATTACTTCCTCATTACCCATGATAGGAGAAAGCTTCTCTTATTTATACAAAATATGAGGAGTCATCTCATTAATGAGAGTCCATGAATCTCTCCCTCCATCTCTAGAGTTACAATCAAAATAGGAAATGATAAGACACATGTCTTTCTAGAGTTTCAACACAACTAAGAAATGAAACACATATCCTCTTAGAGTTTCAATACAACAAGGAAGTGAGACACATATCCTTTTAGAGTTTCAATACAACAAGGAAGTGAGACACATGTTCTCATGATTCCATGATCTTCTCCAACCAAATTCGAATTTGGCCTTAGAGTGCCACATAAGGGTCTTCTAGAAGTCTCCTTTTTGACCTACACATGTCACAAAACTCACAACACATATATAGATATATGAAACTATGTTAATTTTCTAGTTTCTAATCATAAATTCACTTTAAAATACATAAAATAAATAACTTTGGAAGACAAGGATCCTAACCCATATATTTATGAAAATGGTTACTTGATGTAGGGCTTTAGGTCAGATGGCTATGAAATAAGAGCTAGATGGTTATGACATAATGGAAATATGTATGAATATGGAAAACACTTTTGAGACTCAACAAAAATTACTGCATAATATATAAACCCTCAGATCTACTGCACCGGTTTTTCTGGGGACATTTTTCCAAAAATAACGGTGTCCTGTGTGTGCATCATTTTTCTTGCTCAATTTTTGTTTTCACAAATGTATTAATGGGTGAATACTGCTTCAATAATTGTTTTAATATTTTAAGAAGAAATATTTTAATAACTTGTTAAATCAAATTTACAAGTAGGAGAAGTAGTTCAGTTTATTGTAGTAGGGATTCCAGATCTAGATCTTGGAATTTTCACAGTAGTGCCCTCCAAGAGGCCTGATGAGGTCCATAAGTTCCATAATAATGAATAGGATCCTCAAAAGTGATGGACAAGGGGGTGGCCCCTTGTTCTCCAAACCATAAACCTGTGGTGGTCCCTATGGGTGTGGGGGCACACCAATGACCTTATGGGTCCCCATATGAATCGAAGATACCTGTAGATCATCTGTAATGGCTCAGATGATGGAATGAATGTTGCCATGTCATCGTGTAAGTCCCGGAACACCTGCCAAGTGCATGGTGCACCTGTGGGGCTAGCTGAGCATAATGTACCAAATGCATCTTCCTCATCCAAAAGGTGGATCTCTAGCAATCTATAAACATCTTTAGGGATTCATGGAGTGTTGTCTAATGTTGTTGAGGCCCATGGCGCTCTACACATACCCTATATGTGCCAATGTAGACCTCTGGAAGGTTAGGACCCCATATAGGGAGACCAAACCCAAATGGACACCATTTGCAATCCTGCATAAGATCCAATGCGTCCCCTAGCCTTCCAGTACAACAAGTCATTAAAGTAATTAGGTAAAATATCTTACAAACCAAGAACAACAAGTGGACACTTCATAATGGAATTCCCCTCCATAGTGGCTTTGGCATGTGCTAATGTCTCCAAGCTCCAAAGGGGGTTAGCTAGGTACCTTATTAGGTGGTTTCTACCTTTAGAGGGGATAGTATGTCCAAGGAACATCCCTCAAATGGTGGTGGCATAGGATAAAGAGGTGAAATGGAATAGGAATGATAGGGGAAATCCTGGGCCACATATCGGGGCACAAGGGTAGTGAGAGAAAGGGAAGCCCAAACCTGGGTATGTAATGTGTAGGAGGGAGAAATCATGGTACATGGGGTGCCTCTACCTTGATTTTTACACCCTTCTTTATATGCCTTTTCCTTTTATGATTTTTCTTTGATTAACTGCTTGGGCTTAAAGGATAAGAGCATGATGTGTAAGATATAACAATGATTACCCCCTTTTTGGTAGGGCAGTTCATTTCCCTCCAGGGGTTGGGACAATCATGGGTTCCTGAATAATAAAGGAGGCTCATCTAGTGCCTATGGAACCAGGTTGATGGCCATGGGTATGGGTAGAGCACATGTATTAGCTTTTTCCCACGTGTTCATTATACCATCTTTCGCATCTTGTGGTAAATTTTCCTGTTGAATGTGGTCAGTTATGCTTTTACCTTTCTTTTTAGATGCTTCAACCTCCGGGGCATCTTTCCAATCCTGAACCAAGGTGGGGGCAAGGGAATGGGGAGGCTAACCCTATGTGGACCCAGTGAGGAAATGTGGACCCAAGCGGGAGAGATGATGAATAGGGGGTATAGTGAATGGAAGGGGAGTGGTATATGTGGATAAGGAAGTGGGACCACACAACCAAAGTTGGGGTTTCCCAAGTAGTAGCACCCTAAAACCAAATGGTCAGTAAAGGAGATCCCACGTGACTAAAATCCAAGGGTAACATCCAAAAGAGGTCAAGGGGACATAAGCACAAACCAAACCCACTCTTTTCGTCGAATCGCCCTTTTAATCCATGCCCATGAGTGTCCATGATAAGTAAACCCAATACTTAATTACAAAATGACAATACATGCCTTTAGATTCGAGAGGCCTACCTTCAAACATAGGATCAAGACAGATGGGTGAGGTGTGAAAATTTTAATCTTGAAAATACTTCTACAGTGATAGATTTATTTCTCCTACTTATTATTTCCAATAAGTTATTTACAGAATTCTTCTAGTAAATTTCGAAATAAATACTACTGCAACATTCACTGGTAGAATTCTGTAAATAACTTATTGATAATAAGAAGAAAGAGAATAGAACAGTAAGAAATACAAGCATTTAGCAATGAGGGAAAAACCCAATGTAGGAAAACCGGTGCAACAGATGAGGGTTTATATATTATTCTTCAGCAATTAAATTATTTACAAGGAAAAGATTGGCAGACTTCTTTAGAAAACACCTGAGATAAATTCTCACGAACCCTCTAAAGAATTTCTGACACACGGGAGCCTCACAGCTCTTCTCTGCGTCCCTCTGCATGTCTCTTTGCGCAGTACCTGCGTGAGACTGCGTCACTTTGCGTGAACTCTCTGCGCTGCTTCTCTGTGCTGCCTTCTCCGGCCTTCTGCGTCCTTTTATCGACCCCTGTCACTGTTGACTCCCTCTGCTTACTTTGCCCTGCAACTCTCCCTCTGAAATCGAATTCTATTCCTTCAGAATTGACTTCCTTCAGGTTACTGAGTGTATACCCGGCTTACTTTCCAAATGACCCTCGAGCCTTCTTTTATAATCTTCTCATTGATGAATCAACAACCCAGATTAGAATTTTAGTCAATGGCTAAGATTAAAACTTGACTTGATCTTCGTTCTCTAGAATATTTACACTATGTTTTATTAATACCTATTAATTATTTAATTTCCCTAAGTTTAGACTTAGGGTCTCCATTAAAATAATTAATTATTTTATTAAAACATGAACCGAGTAGAATTTCCACAAGCGGTTTTTGGGTTCTTTGGAATACTGATGTCCAAGCCTCCTTACAAATTTTGAGACTTGGAACACTTTTCGATGCTACAAAAATCAACACTAGCTCTTAGCAAGGAAAGTGTTCTAACAATATGCCTGTTGCATGCTGCTCTGTCTTGAAGCATCCTCTACACTGCTGATGTCTGGCTCCTGCCCCTCATCTGTTGCATTGTTTCCCTCTGTACTGCTACCGATGACATTGTCACTACCACTGCCTCATATGTACTGCAACTCCCTCTGAATCCTGAGCTTATCCATTCCTGCTACTGAAATGGATTCTTAATCATCCCCATCTTTTCTTTGAAATAGACAAACTTTGTCTTCCCCAGAGCTTTCGTGAGGATATCTGCCACTTGTTCTCCTGTAGAGGTGTACTGCAATTGCACAGTTCCCCGTTGAAAACAGTCTCTGATGAAGTGACACCTGATGTCAATGTGCTTCGACCGATCATGAAACACAAGATTTTCAGAGAGCTTGATGCAACTTTGATTGTCACAAAGAATGTTGGTTGCCTCCATCTTTTCCTTGAGTAAGTTCACAAGCAATTTCCGAAGCCATATGGCCTCACACGAAGTCGTACCTGCTGCCATATATTCTACTTCTGCTGAGCTCGGAGCCACATATTTTTGTTTTCTGCTGCACCAGGAGCTCATTCCTGATCCAGCATTGAAACAGTACCCACTGGTACTTTTCCGATCTACTGGGCTCCTAGCCCAATCTGCGTCAGTGAACCCACTCAACCTGATGTCATTGCCTCGGGTGTATTTCAGTTAAAGCTCGACTGTTCCATGTATATATCTGAGAACATGTTTGGTTGTTGCCCAATGAACCCTCCTCGGTTCCACCTTGAACTAATTTAGAGTATTGACAACATAACAGTTGTCTGGTCTCGTGTTGACCAGATACATTAGAGATCCTATGAGCTTCCTATACAAGGTAGGATCAGCCTCATCATCTTCAGACGTGTCAATTTTATTCCATTTGGTAATCATTGGGGTAGCCATGGGTCTATAGTTCTCCGTCTGAAACCTCTCCATAATTTCTGTAGTATACCTTCCTTGACCAAGGAAGATCTCACCCTTCTGCTGCCAAACTTCCAACCCCGGGAAATAATACATCAGCCCTAGATCCTTCATGTCAAATTCTGCAGCTAAATTCTCCTTGCAGTCCTTGATGAGCCTAGATGATCCTGTCAGAAATAGATCCTCTACATACAACATCAGTATCATAGGCTCATCCCCTACTCTCTGATAGTAGAGATTTAGATCTATGTCACCCTTGACAAATCCCATCTTCTGCAAGTAGTTGTCAATTTGACCATACCAAGCTCTAGGGGCTTGCTTCAGTCCATACAATGCCTTCTTGAGGCCGCACATATGAGTTTTCTACTCATGCGTCTCAAAGCCCTCTGGTTGTTCAATATATACTTCTTCTTCTATCACGCTATTCAGGAATGTTGTCTTGACGTCCATCTGGTGAATCTCCCATCCCATCTGTGTAGCAAGGGATATCACAGATCTAATAGAAGTATATCCCTTCCTTCTGAGCGTACCCTTTAGCCACAAACCTAACTTTAAATTTCTCGATGTTGCCATCTGCAACATATTTGATCTTGCAGATCCATCTCAAACCCACAACTGATCTTTCCTGAGGCCTAGGAACCACTTCCCATACATCATTTTTCATGATGGAGTTGTATTCTTCCACCATTGTATCTACCCATACCTAATGCTGAGCTACCTCCTAAAAACTAGAGGGTTCCCCAACCTGAGCTACCAAGGCTTGGTGTGCTGCCTCTTCTCATTTCTGGGGGCTCCGAAAAACTCTTCTGTGTCCCTAAGAATTTGTCATAATTCCCTGCTCGTCCTACCATTGGTAGTGGGTGGATCTACATGCTCTCCTTCCTACAAGTCCTCGGGAGATGTATCCCTTGGATCCCCATGCCTTGGAGAGGCACTCGTATTACCCTCCGTAGGTCATTGTGGTTGGACCCTATGTCACACGGTTTGGGTTCGAATTCGAGTTCGGCAACGATTAAGTTCGATTCGGGTTCGAATTTTCCGATGAGGTTCGTAATGAGGTTCGACATTAGGTTCGACTATACATATTTTTCAATAAAAATATAAATGACATAAAAAAAAATCAAAATCAATTAATAAATTATAAAACTATGAGTAGGAATTTTGATGAGTAAAACACATGTCAAATCCCCAAGACAAGCTCAAATCCCCAAACTAATGTCTTAAGCTTTGAGACCAGCTTTAGCTTTAATGCATCATAAGTTTCAGCTTTAATGGCTTCAAGCCTAGAACCAACTCTCTTGCCTTGAAGACCAAAGGAAAAATGCAGATTTCTTATCTATTCCCAAACCCCATTTCTACTGACATGTTGAGCTTTCAAGACCAGCTTTGATGTATTAAGAATATGGTTTCAATAGTTCCTAGCCTAAATAATACAGTCTATAGAACAATAGTTGATGAAAAGAATGATAGAAATTTTGAATAAGCGCAATTTTAATGGCCTAGCAAGAGAGAGATAAACATCCATTGCAGCGTCTTACAATGCTTCATGAAAATCAACAGTAAATTTTTATTACAACAAGTTCCAACCATCACAAAACTGATATTTTATAGGAAAACAAGTCATAAACCATGTTTACACATTGTCTTAGCAAAGGTGGAATTAACGGCTAGTCTTCTAAATAATGGAAACTGGGAAAATAATTGGTGGGAATAGCCCATGGTTTACAAAAACCGCTAACAAAAACTGCTCACAAAAACCGCTCAAGGAAAAAAAAAATCATAAAATTTATTAAAATCGAACTTTATGGGAAAAATCATAAAATTTGCCTTCAGGTTCGATCAAGTTCGACTTCAGGTTCGGCATAATGTTCGTCTTTAGGTTTGGCTTAAGGTTCGGCTTGAGGTTCGGCATTAGGTTCACCGAACCTGATCGAATTCGAAATTTTTTATTAGGTTCACCGAATTTCGAATTTCAAGCTTCAGGTTTGCCGAACCCTGTGACATAGGTTGGACCAACGGATCCTCCTCAGCATAACAGAAGGCATCTCCCGAGATTTCCTGAAGGCCCTTTCCTCCATGAACTTCACATCCCGCCGTACTACAATCTTCCTGCTTTTAGGAATGTAAATGCGGTAAGCCTTTGCATTCTCGCTATATCCTACCAGATATCCCTTTTCTGCGGTCTTATCCAGTTTCTTCCTCTTCTCTTCGGGCACATGGCAGTCTGCTGCACTGCCAAAGATCCTGAAGTGGCTCACTTCAGGCTTCGCTTGGTGCTTAGTTCTGGAACTGCCGTGACAGTCTTCTTGAGAATTCTTAACACCCCATGGTGTAAGTTCCCCATTCTCCTGTGCCATAGTTCATTCAAATTCTTCTCATCAATGTTGCCTATCAACGCCATTGGGGATTCGAGTTGTAACTTATAGAGTTTATTTCTCCTGACTCCGATTTGTGCCTTCTTCTTCCAACTCGGGTGTTTAGCGTATACTCTTTTGCCAATGAAGTAAACGTCATAGCCTTTGTTTTTTAGCTACGACACAGAGAGTAAGTTCATACCCAAAACAGGCACATGCAGCACATTGGTGGCCCGAAGCTTATTACCAGCTTTTGTTTGAAACACTATGGTACCTCTTCCAACAGGGGTACATTTCGCCTTATTGCCCATGGTGATTTTAAAGTTCATATGCTCTTCTTGGTAGCTTGAGAAACATTCTCGCACTCCCGTCATGTGAGTAGAAGCCCCACTGTCAATATACTAGATCTGAGGAGAAGCAGAGCTTGACACACAAGCAAATTCTTCTTCCAATCTGGATGCTAGAACAAAAATGTCATGATCCATTTGCTCTTTCATGCTTTCCCTCTTCTCTAGAGAACTGCGTGAACCCTTCCGAGTTGCTGTTGCAGCAATGCCTGATCTTCGTTCCATCGTCGGTTCTCTACTCCTATTACTCATCTTTGCTCTGATACCATGTGAAAATTTCAATCATGAAAATACTTCTACAATGATAGATTTATTTCTCCTACTTATTATTTCCAATAAGTTATTTACAGAATTCTTCCAGTAAATTTTGAAATAAATACTACTGCAAAATTCACTCAAGTATATGTAGAGAATAGAACAGTAAGAAATACAAGCATAAGAATCAATCACATAGAGACAATTAGTTTTGGACAATTGTCCCCGGAAAAACCCAAAGCAGTGGAGTAGCTGAGGGTTTATATATTATTCTTCAGCAATGAATTTCTTCATAAGGGAAAGACTGACAAAAGTCTTTAGAAAACACCTGAGATAAATTCTCACAAACCCTTTGGAGAATTTCTGACAGCCAGGAGACCCACAACTCCTCTCTGCGTCCCTCTGTGTGTCTCTCTGCGCAGTTCCTACGTGAGACTGCGTCACTCTGCGTGAGCTCTCTGCGTTGCTGCTCTATGCTGCCTTCTCCGGCCTTCTGCGTCCTTCTTTCCTCGACCCTTGTCACTGTTGACTCCCTCTGCTTCCTCTGCCCTGCAACTCTCCCTATGAAACCAAATTCTATTCCTTCAGAATCGACTTCCTTCGGGTTACTGAGTGTATGTCGGGCTTACTTTCCAAATGACCCTCAAGCCTTCTTGTATAATCTTCTCATTGATGAATCAACGACCCAGATTAGAAGTCTAATCAATGGCTAAGATTAAAACTTGATTTGATCTTCGTTCTCTAGAAGATTCACACTTTGTTTTATTAATACCCATTAATTATTTATTTTCCCTAAGTTTAGACTTAGGGTCTCCATTAAAATAATTAATTATTTTAATAAAACATGAACTGAGTGGAATTTCCACAAACGGTTTCTGGGTTCTTTGGAATACTGATGTCCAAGCCTCCTTACAAATTTTGAGACTTGGAACACTTTTCGATACTACAAAAATCAACATGATGGACCACATGGCTGGCTCAGGTGGCGGAGAAATGGCATAACAAGCTAGATGAGGGCTGCAAGGGGTTGTTGGTTGTCCGCTGAGGTCCACCATGAAGAAAAAAATTCTCCTAGGGATATCACCCACGAAGTGGTGGGTAACAACACCCTGAAATGATATTGCCAAAATTTGATCCTGGTAAAGATGTTACTCCTTAAGGTCATATAAATAATTTCTATTTAGCCTTGAGCCTAATGGATGTGGAATGTGAAGATGTATTCTATAGGTTATTTGCATATACATTTGAAAATAAAGCAAAGACACAATACTACAATCTTCCATCCACCTCAATTCCAGTATGGGATGCTTTTGAAAATGCCTTTCTGTGTCAATTTGGAGAATTAAAGTCCACAACCACTCTCCTTAAATAGATCTTTACCATCTTAATAGAAAAGAATGAGAATGCTAAAGACTTTAACCAACCTGTCTCTACCTTGTTGAATAAGATTCCTATTGATTCTCAACTTGTTGATGTTGTGGCATTTCAAATTACACCTCAACCCTTAATTGTTATATAGTCATGTTTGTGAAGAGAGTGGGAAATAATATATAGGTTGATAGCTTCAATGAAGCTTTGACAATGGAAAAGGAAATGTCCTTAGCTCGGAACCCAATCGAAGAAGAAACGAAGACCAATGGCAAGAAGCCTCTGTTATTAAAAAAAATAGCAGAGAAAGAAGCTACATACTTGGACAATTTGCTAAAACTTGTTAAAACAATATGAATCAAAGTGGTGGATCTAAAGAAGAATTCAAGAGAAACCTCATCAAGGCATATTTCTTTTAGACCCTTTTAAAGGAACGCGAATAACCAACCAAGTCCCGTGGAAAGTTCCACTATGAATTTGAATTTAGACGACTTTGGCGTGGATAATTTTTTCTCGTATAATCAAGCCAACCATTCTAAAATGACATGCCCACAATGGCTCAACTCCAGCTCCTAGAAAAACAATCATTCATCGATGATCCAACCCAGGAAGTTGAAGCTAGACTTAGTACAAATGAAGAAGAAACAATTGAAGGGTCAACAATGTTCTTATGGGATTAGGTAGTTGATGCAAATACACAAATGATTGGGGAAGTTTCAGTGAGAGAAGCACATGTCACACTTATAGTATGAAAGAACTACAATCTTCGTAGCAAGGGCCCAACACCTAATATTTTGTCGCCTACCAAAGGTAAGTCCTTACTTAGGTAGGTGTTTTCCTCTCAGATTACTGTCAATATTTATGAATCTACTTCCAAGAAAGATCCTAGTTCCTCACATAGCCCTAAGTAGCCTATAACTCCTATGTAGAACACCAAGTCATCCACCTTAGCATAGAGTAATCAACCTCCAACCTCTACTTATGGAAACTCCCTAGAATACAATGTGATTGAGGACATGATGAAGATCAGGGCTAACATATCTCTATATGATGTTTGCAATCTACCACAAAAAAGAGAACTTATCATGAAATCTTTTAAGTCGTATCTCAATCACATCCAACATTGAATTTTGTAAATTCGAGGAAAACCAATAATCCCAACTCAGAACAATACAAATGCCATTAATGCTACTATGAATGTTGTTGGTATTGGAACTCATTCAAAATTCCAGACTCCACCTTTTCCCTTAATGTTAGAGATTTTGAATCATAATGTTCACAACTATTTGGTGGATTCTAGAGCCTTGTCCGATGCCATGGTGTATTTGTTGAGAAAATGTAGGGCCTGAGATTAATACAAATTCTCTTCTTGACAATTACTTGTGAGCTTGCTTGTGTATCTTATGTATTTTCTTTGTTAATCTATCATCAATTCAATTATCAAAATTCACAGGACACAAATGTTTAAGCATAAATAACACTTTCATTGTAGGAATTCCTTTCATTACACTATAGATCTGAATTTCAGCACTTCATATTGACCTTCAGACCTTAGTCCTTCAGACTTCACTTTTATCCTTCAGATCTGCACTGTTCCTTCCTCAATTGTGCTTTTGTACCTTCAGCCATTTATACTCTTGAGTTTGTACCACAATCTGTCCTTTAGATCCGTACTTCTTCTCCCTTTTTCAACGTTGTTCCTTATCAGATTAATCTGCAATACTTCTTCCTTTTCAACGTTGTTTCATCATCAGTCTGTCCCTATATCTGCATCTTCTAGATGTTGTGTGACCTCAAACAGATCCGCATTAGTTACCCTTCTATCCATGCTATCCACCACAGACTTCACTGTGATGTCATCCTTGAATATCCGCACTTACTCAGAGACAAGTCCGCAATGTCTTTTATGTTAAATTGGCCGCAGAACAGTCATATATATATATATATATATATATATATATATATATGACTTGTCTAGTTATTAGGCCGACCAAACAACTAGTATTTTGGCCGACCAATCAGCTTATGTTCTTCGTCATTATTTCATATATATTTCAACGTTGTTTTCACTGTATAAGGAGCTTGACTTCTAACACATTTTGAAGGCTTTGTGGAGGGCTCCTTGTAGCATATGTATATTTGTCTTCTTCTTTTCGTAATTACATAGTCAGCATGAAGATCGACCTAGTTACATTTTACAACACTCCCTCTTAACTAGGGAGGTATTCATATAGTTACATGATCACTTTCAAACTAAAGAATTTCATAAGAAAAATTGGATTGGTAATCGCATCTGTATAGCATCATTCCAACCAGCATTGTACTAGTGCAAGGCCTTGACTAACAACCCCATCTCTTCAACGAGACAATGGGCTTCAATGCTGGTGAGACACATGACTTATAGAAACCTTCGTCATTGTCTCTCCAAGGTACATACTCCACCCAGGTGTTCCCAAAGTATGACCTTCCTGGACTATTCTTCTCTTGGGTAGCTAGCCCTCAAAGAATATCGGTCCCCGACTACTCTTATCTTGAATGCCCGATCACATTCTCAAAGAGTATCGAATGCCAGATGATTACCCAATTCTCCATTCTATCTTCCCAAGACCAGAATGATGTGTCTATCACTCCCTCCCAGGGAGGACCTATTCCACAAGGGAATGTACTCATTCTTATACAAAGAATGTACCTAAGCTCATCCTTAGGAATTACCAAGTTTCTTCCAAGTAAGAATCTTACCGTCAGGCTCCCTCTTAATCAGGGACCTCCAACAGCAATGGTGAGACACCCAACTGCTCATGAATAATTCCTGTCCTCGATGTCATGGATTTCGATATTGAGGAATCTCCATCTTTTAGATTCATAGGGCACAAATCATTCATCACTTCCATCCCGAGTCTTGTCAGCTATCAAAGTGATTCACCAGACTTCCTTATCTGGTCCACTATTGTGCCATGCTGCTTTCCTTCGAATCATCTTCCAGGATCATACATACTTTCTCATGATTAGCAGCTCTGCACAAATTCATCCAGATAAACATTTACATATGAACCTTTTAAAACAAAAGTTACCTCAGTGATGATCTTTCACCATGACTTCTTCTTGTAAGCATCGACATCCTTCATACATATTGACACATCTCCTAATGATATGTTTTCCAAGGGTCTTCTTCTTTACCAGACTTTTGTCAGAGTCTACATATCTTTCCAGGAGATCTCCTAGTCACATCTTATTGGCCTCCGGATGATAATTGCCTCCTGACATGGTTGCATTTCATGATCTCTTCCTCTCTACACATTCTTGATTCCCAGGAACGTACAACTTTCCTAGTTTCTTGTTCATATACAACCACCTCATATTTCATGAGGACATATTATGTTGATTTCATTTGTCCATGCATTGAGAGATACTCCTCCATAGATCATACTTCTAAGTACAGAAGTCCATTACCTGCAACCACATGACTTCAAAAACATCCAATGTCAGCATATAAATATATACATACCTCATACCTTTTTCCCTTGAGTCATCCTGTAGCAACTTCTCAAGAATGAAGAGCTTTATTCCCTTGGCCTGCTTCATCAATATGTCATTACATCCAGAAATATGTTTCCATGATGACCCTTGCTATTGATGACTGCTTTACATTAGTAATGTTTGTCAGAGAGGTTTTCCCGGAGCTGATTCACCAGGAGCTCCTGCCATGCTTAGATCAGGATGCTACATTATCACAAAAGTCAATTTCTTATTCATAAGTTTGTGTGATTTTCCTTGAATTCTTCTTTTGTTTAACCTTTCTTCCTCTTATTGAGATTGTTTCTTTAGAACCAACTGTCCATAAGTCTTCCACTCTTCCTAAACTTTTCTTTTTCCTGCTTGTCCATCTTATCATCTCTTCTGGATCTCCCAGTTGAGATCTTATGAAGATATCCCTTCATTCGTTGATATCTTTAATTTTGTGTAAATTAGGTCTAAGTGTCATGACCTTCTTTATTGCATTGAATGGCTTTTTCAACTTATCATATATTCTTTTGATGTCTCCAATCCTGTTATATAGGGATGTAAGGACTTTGACTGATTTCAGAAGAATCCTTGAGCCCTTCTATCCTTTTCCATGTATTTAGATGAATCTTGACCTTCGGAGACTTTTCTTGACTTTACTTTCTTCAAGGACCGTGACTATCCTCCTCATGCAAGGAATCTTGGTAACCCAACCAGCTTATAGATCTCCCTGCAAAAACAAAGTCATTTTACCAAATTTGATTATAAAATGAAAGATACTTACTTGACAAGTGAAGGTAAAGTTTTCAGCTTGATCGCTTCGATGGTGGTTGAGAAAAGATGTATTAATGCTCTCTTTGGACGATCTTCTTCTAAATGAAAAATATTTTCTTCAATAAATGAGATTGTTGCCTTTTATGATGACAACATCTTTAGATCTGGCTTCCTTTGTTGATGTTGATTGACACTTCTTCGGATGATCTTCTTCAATGTGTAAGGAGGGGATCCTTGCTGCAATAATGGGGAGATAATAATGCCTTTTATCCTGCTAGTCTTATAACTGAGTTAGATGTCATATTGCCACGACCAAGATCATCTTTGTTGTTGATATTATTAGACCTTCTCTTCAAACGTGGCAAGTAACCAAAACTGTGATATTTTTCTGTCAATGTCTTTACAAAGATCTGAAGGAAGCACCGAATTAGATAAGGGATAGAACCGAAACAAAACATGTGACTGTATCATTGAATGTGCCCTTGTCTGAACATGCGATCTGTACTAGGTATGCCAAGAGCATTGCTGTGATTTCACTGATCTGAGGTTACCGAAAAAACACCTCTGAAATTGGCCCAAGATTTCCTGAGGATGATCTGGATTGTAGGCTGTGATATTCGGACTCTGATTGCCTCCCAAAATCTCAGAAAATTAGATCTCTGAACTTATCCCTTCTGCGATGAACTTTGACTGGCTTATATGCTTTGAAATCTTATCATTGCCTGTCCCTTAGATGCCCTTCCTTAATTGTCACCTTAGCTCTGATACCATGTTGAGAAAATGTAGGGCCTGAGATTAATATAAATGATCTTCTTGACAATTACTTGTGAGCTTGCTTGTGTATCTTATGTATTTTCTTTGTTAATCTATCATCAAGTCAATTATCAAAATGCACAGGACACAAATGTTTAAGCATAAATAACACTTTCATTGTAGGAAGGTAAATCACAAATTTACCTTCCTTACATTACACTATAAATCTGAATTTCAGCACTTCATATTGACCTTCAGACCTTAGTCCTTCAGACTTCACTTTTATCATTCAGATCTGCACTATTCCTTCCTCAATTGTACTTCTTTACCTTCATCCATTTATACTCTTGAGTCTGTACCACAATCTGTCCTTTAGATCCGTACTTCTTCTCCCTTTTTCAACGTTGTTCCTTATTAGATTAATCCACAATACTTCTTCCTTTTCAACGTTGTTCCATCATCAGTCCGTCCCTATATCCGCATATTCTAGATGTTGTGTGACCTCAGATAGATCCGCATTAGTTACCCTTCTGTCCATGCTATCCACGACAGACTTCACTGTGATGTCATCCTTGAATATCCGCACTTACTCAGAGACAAGTCCGCAATGTCTTTTATGTTAAATTGGTTGCAGAACAGTCATATATATATGACTTGTCTAGTTATTAGGCCGACCAAAAAACTAGTATTTTGGCCGACCAATCAGCTTATGTTCTTCGTCATTATTTCATATATATTTCAACGTTGTTTTCACTGTATAAGGAGCTTGACTTCTAACACATTTTGAAGGCTTTGTGGAGGGATCCTTGTAGCATATCTATCTTTGTCTTCTTCTTTTCGTAATTACATAGTCAGCATGAAGATCGACCTAGTTACATTTTACAACAGTATTGTGTATGTAAAAAGATCAATGCTATACTCGCAAAGGCTGATATCAATATTATTCAGTTGGATACGATTTAACTTAAAGCTGTTGGTGAGATGAAGGATGCATTGATTATATTATCTTCTGACCCCAGGGTACACCAAGTAATTGATATAATAGTGGTTGATATACCTAAGGAATATGGCCTATTGCTGAGCAGAGATTAGTCACAAAAGCTTCATAGATTTTTCATTATGAATTAGTCTCATCTCTGGTTACCTTACAAAGGAAAGAGCAATCAAATAAAGGTAGACAGGGAGCCACACATGAAAGACATGGTAGCAAAGATTGATGGACCAAATGAATCGATTAATTTTTCACACTCCATTTTGGGAAATTATTTTTTGGAGATTGATATTGGTTGGTATCAAGCCCATCTGTCTCCTTTTTCATGAGAAACCTAGTCCAATCTCCTTAAATGTTTGCAGACTGGGCATAATGACTATTGTACATTAGTTGTAAATAACGACAAATGTACTAGTTTATATGTAAATAATAATTGTTCTAATAAATCATGGTTTGATTCTAAGATGTCAGATGGTGTTGGTGCAGGGTGTATTTTAATTGATCCACACAAATATAAGAACCTAATATCCTCCCGACTAGAATTTGAGTGTACCAATAACACCATAGAATATGAAGCACTCATATTTGGGCTAAAAAAGGCCATTGATATGAGGTAGAGTACTTGAAATTTTTGGGTGAGCTAGAGATAATCATTCACCAGGTACGAAACACCATTCATTATTTGTCTTTGCATTTAAAAGGTTACGAACAAGAGATATGAAGTTTAATTTCATCTTTTAACTCTTTCAACATTGTATGCATTTCTCAATTAATGAACACTACCACTGGCACTCTAGCAAATGCAACTGCTAGATTTACCCCATTGTTTCACAATTTTTCAGTTGAGTTAATTTTTAAACCTGTTATCCCTGACAATACAACTAATTGTTCAATGACGATGAATAGCTGATGCAATTCCTTATGAATGAATATTTGTTTAAGGACACAATTTTGATGAATATCAGCACGAGAAGCAAGGGAAGCAAGAGAAACAAGCAGACTAGGGTAATCCCATCCCAAAATGGGTGTTTTGACTCGAGAAATATTTTGACCCATAATCAAGGTTTCGAGTAACAACTAATCTTAAGGGCCACAACCCCATGTTGATGCATGAACTACTTAACTTAGGCACTGAAAATGATCCCATGTTTGTGAACCTGGGTACTTGTTGCTTGCCATCATAAAAAATAGGCACATATTCAACTATTTACCAAGTACAATTATGTTTCATATGAAGACCTAAAGATATAAGACACCCATATTATTCGGCATATCATCCTAATCAAAGAAGGTGTCAACCTTTTTAGCAGAAACTGTGCAAATTTCATCCCACATTGGAACCCATGATACAAAAGGAGCTTAAGAAGATGATGGATGCTACGATTATCTTCAAAGTTAGGAATTCAACTTGGGTTTCCAATCTGGTGCTGGTCAGAAAAATAATAAGGAGAAATAAGAACTGTGTAGATTTTTGAAACTTCAACTAAGCATCAGACATGGAAAATTGTTGAATACCCCCCATGGAATAGATCCTTCAGTAGGTGCCAGAATCAGAGATGTTTTCATTGCTAGATGGATTCTCAATCTATAACAAGGTCTTAGTTGTTGAAGAAGACATGCTTAAGACCACATTTCATTCCAAGTGGGGTACTTTTGCATACATGTGTATGCCTTCTGGGTTAATTCATGTTGTTGCCACCTTCCAAAGAGAAACAAACATTGCATTTAGAGGCCTTATAAAAATTAATGTGGTTGTTAACAAAGTGGGGACATTTTTTGGACGCTGGAAGGCAGAAGCATCTACTATATATATATATATATATTTTTTATTTTTTTTTGCATTTATATTCAAAAAAACATCCAAAATACCAAATTAGTTGTAGAAGACATGAAAACATGCATATTGTTACATAAATCAAGATTGATATGCAATCCATTGTACATCAATGATTAATTATTCCAACATCAACCATCTAGAATCTAGATTCCTCTTCTCTTGTCTAACCTTCGCCTCTACTTCAATTCTCTAGGGATATTAGTCAACATTGCGCAATTTTGATCAAACGACCTAATCCAAGCCTTTTATTATTGTAGAGAAAGCTTACATGCTTGATCAATTATTTTGACTTGAGCAAAGGGTACATTTTTGCTAACTCCATGACAAATAAGTTCAACAATCAACAATACCAACACTGGGATACATATAGGGCTCGATGCTCTTGATTAAATGCCAATCACATGCCCTCATACATGATATAATCCAATGAAACGCCACAATCCCATTGACCCTAAAAAATATTAATTATGTTAAATTTTGAATGGGATATGAAATTCGATTTTCTCCATATGAAGTTTGATGAGGTTGGAACCACTCTCAAACATCCTAAGTCATTTCATGGTAATGTTAAAAATTTAAGTAAAAGGATGAATTTTACTTTAAGAATTTAACATTACCATTAGAGAGCATTTAGGAAGCGTGTATTCAGAAAGCATTGTTCCTCACATAACAATTCAAAATTGAAAAAACAAAAAAACAAAAAAAGCCCCGCAAAACCATGTGAATCGTCCACCTTCTCTCGGATCCGCTCGTGATACGCGGCGGATACATGCCCGAACCTCCACGGATCCACAACTGATCCTTTATGGATCTGAGAATTGGTCAGCCATAACCGCGGATGGGGGCCCTGCAGATCATTTTTTCCAGGAATCGCCAAAAAATGGCGGAAACGCAGATTTGATTTTTCGATCTGCGGTTCTGCTGGAGTATCGGTGGTGGATCCGTACAAGACACGGTTCTGCCTTCTGATCTTTGGCGGGGGGATGGTTCTTGCAACTATGGGTTGTTTTTCTAGACAATGTGACAGTCTATTCAAAATGAAGAATAGATCGTCTGTGCAACTTGAAATATATCTTTGAAAGGTGTCATAAATATGGGATCTCCCTCAAACACTAGGAAGAGAATTTTTTCCATTGATGAAGGAAACCTACTAGGCCATGTGATATCCAAACAAGGTAGATTTTTTTATCCTAAGAGAATTAAAGCAATTACACTAATTCCTTGCCATAACAATACAAAGCCCATGCAATCCTTCCTGGGAAAAATCAATTTTGTTAGGAGATTTGTTTCAAACTTTGCTCATATTGTTAAGCCCTTAAACAGAGGATCAAGAAAGACACATAATTCAAGTGGATTGTTGTAGAAAAGGAGGCCTTTGCAAAAATCAAAGAGGACATTGCTCATGCTCCTACTCTATATAATCTAGATTTAAATAAAGAATTTTCACTATATAACCTTGGCTCTGATTTCTCTTATGGAGAAAATGAGTGTCACAAATGAGCAAACTAGTTCCAACACTTGGAACCTACCAGTGTTCATTGTAAGGAAAGCATGCAAAATATGTAGGAATTTATAGGGTAAGTTTCGTAGATCAAGAACCAAAGGTCACCGCTCACAAACAGATCACAAATCAGTACACCAGTATAATCTTGTGGTTAAAACCCTCGAAGAGGGAAACAGTCCACGGCCTGAGCCAACGCGGCCACTTCAGGCAATTTATTAATATAAAAAGAAAAGTTACATATGTTTCTCTCATAAACGGTTAACCAACAAATGACCCTCCATGCTCTTTAGATAGAGTTCATGGACCAATCGGGTGTTAAGCCATGGATCAAGTGTCGTTAATACCGAGGCGAGAGTGAACCGTCGAATCACTACAAATCGTGACCGTCGGATTATAAGTTACAAATGTACATGGTAAAGAAACACACTTTACCTAACTCTATACTAGACTAAGTTATTCTTAACTATTTCCTATGTGTCGGAATATCCTAACATCCCCCCTTAAGAACAACTTGGGATAGGATTGAAGGATTTACAAGGTGACACAAAAGGAGCCTATTTCCTATGTGTCGAAATATCCTAACATCCCCCCTTAAGAACAAATTGGGATAGGATTGAAGGATTTACAAAAGTGACACAATAGGAGAAGGAAGGAGGCATTAGAGCCTTTCCCCCCTTAACGAAAACTTTCCTGAACTCCAAGCATGGATCAAATTTTGGTAAACTTCGCTTCTGTGAGAGCCTTTGTAAAGATATCGGCTACTTGATCATTGATTGGACAGTACTATACTTCAAGAACACGATCATGAATGAGCTTTCTGATGAAGTGTATGTGGAGTTCAATGTGTTTCATACGCTGATGCTGAACTGGATCTTTACATAGCTGAAAGGCACTCTGATTATCACACCAAAGTGTAGTTGGATGCTGCTTATGAAGACCAAATTCAGACAAGATCTGACGAAGCCACATGGCTTCCTTGTTGGCTTCAACTGCACCACGATACTCTGCTTCTGCTGAAGAAAGAGAGATGGCACTTTGTTTCTTACAAGACCAAGTAATAGGTCCTAAACCAAGAGTGAATACATATCCTGCAGTAGACTTTCGATCATCAAGGTTACCAGCCCAATCAGAATCAATGAAACCAATCAACAATGGAGATGCTCCTACACTGTAATGAATCCTGAACTGAATTGTACCTCGAATATATTGAAGTATTCTTTTAGCTGCTTTCTAGTGACTTTCATGGGGTTGGTGCATAAACCGAGCGACAAGACCAATGCCAAAGGAAAGGTCAAGACGGGTATGGGTTAGATACAGAAGTTTACCAACAAGTTGACAGTATAAGGTAACATCAACTTCAGGGGTAGTACAAGTGACTGAAAGCTTAACTCCATACTGAAAGGGAGAAGGGGCTGGCTTACAGTCTTCCATGTGAAAGTGGTGAATAATATCACAGGCATACTTGGACTGAGAGAGGGTAATGCCTTCATTGGATTGCAAGACTTGAAGACCAAGGAAATAATGCAAGTGTCCTAAGTCTATCATTTCAAACTTCTTTTTGAGGCTAGACTTCACATGGTTTATATGGTTTGGATCATTTCCAGTAAGGATAAGATCATCAACATAAAGAACAAGGATGGTGAAGGACTTACCCACTTTCTTGGTGTAGACAGTGTTGTCAGAAAGACATCTAGAAAAGACATTATCTAAAAGAAATCTATCCATTTTGGCATACAAAGCCCGAGGAGCTTGTTTGAGACCATAGAGAGACTTCCTAAGGCGACAAACAAGGCTAGAGTCGTTTTGGATAAAGCCAGGGGGTTATTCCATGTAGATTTCTTCATGCAAATCTCCATGTAAGAATGTGGATTTAACATCCATCTGATGGACTTCCCATTTAAAAGAGGCAGTAAGGGAAAGAACAAGGTGGATAGAATTCATTTTGGCAACAGGGGAGAAGGTTTCAGTATAGTCGATGCCTTCAACTTGTGAAAATCCTTTAGCAACAAGACGAGCCTTATGTCTATCCACTTTTCCATCTGGTCCAAACTTTGTTTTGTACACCCATCTGCATCTAACAAGTTTTCTTCCTTTTGGAAGAGGAACAAAATCCCAAGTATCGTTCGCCAATAAGGAGCGATATTCTTCATTCATAGCTTCATCCCAATATGGATGACCGGAAGCTTCTTCAAAGGTTTCTGGATTAGGATTTGTTGGAACGTGAGCCAATAAGGAAGAGGCTCTTCCGAATTGAGAACGAGTACGTTGTCGATCTGCAGGGTCACCTCCAAGAGAACCTGCTGCATCCCGAGTAGAGTGGACCCATCTTGGAAGCTGTGGAGTAAAATGAATAATTTCAAGAGGTGGAGGATTGTCATCCTCGTTGTCATCATCTGAACTAGAAGGAATGCTATTAAAAATTGAAGAGAGAGAGAGAGGTGGCACATATGCCGAATCAGGCTCGCAGGCCAAAGGTGGCACACCCGTCGAACTAGGCTCGCAGGCCGATATATTTTCATCAAATCTGACATCTCTTCTAATGATTATATTTTTGGATTTTGGCTGAAGAAGTCTATATCTTTTGACATCTTCAGAATATCCAACAAAAATGTATTTTTCACTCTTAGGTTCTAAGGCTTTATGTTTCGCATCTGGAATATGGGCCCAAGCAACACTTCCAAAAACACGAAAGTGACTTACATCTGGTTTGATGGAGCTCCAAGCTTCTTTTGGAGTTACATTCTTTAAAACCTTAGTAGGAGTGTGATTTACTATGTAATTTGCACAGTTAATGGCTTCTGCCCAAAAATTGAGACCAAGTCCTTTAGATTGAAGCATACAATTAGCCATTTCTTTTAATGTGCGATTCTTCCTTTTAGCCACACCATTTTGTTGTGGAGTATATGGAACAATGTGTTGCAATTTAATGCCATGTTCAGTGCAGAAGTTGATAAATTTGTTGTTAACATATTCTCCTCCATTGTCTGATCTTAACTTAAGAATTTGAAGTCCAGATTGTTTCTCAACAAAGGCCTTAAAGGCCAAGAAAATGTTAAAAACTTCACTCTTGAGTTTTAAGAAGTATACCCAAGTGCCTCTGGAAAAATCATCAATGAAAGTTAAGAAGTACTTGCAACCAGAGAAAGAAACAACAGGAAGTGGACCACATAAATCACTATGTACAAGCTGCAAAGGGGCTGAACCGTGCCAAGAGGCATGTTTGTCAAAATTATCCCAATGATGTTTTCCGAGTACACATCCAGAGCAAACACTATCTCGGCAAGATACCATAGGAAGACCCATCACCATGTTTTCCTTACATAGAGTTTGAAGAGAGCGATAGTTTAAGTGGCCAAATCGCTCATGCCAAAGTTTGCTCACTTCATCATTATGAGCAACAAAAATAGAGGGAAGACATGATGACCCAAAGTTGTCAAACTTATACAACCTTGTGGAATCATAAGCAATGCCAGTAGCTAAAATATGTTTAGGATCTTTGAGGTCCTTGATTACAACATCATGAGGTGAGCATTCTACTATTTTCCCTTCACCTGAATGAGTTATCTGATAAACAGAGAGAAGGTTGCATGATAAGGTAGGAAGACATAGTACATCACTAAACTGACCATTATCTAGATGAATGCTTCTAGATCCTACAACACTAAGAGATCTATCATCACCAACATAAATATGTTTGGTGTTACAATCATTTAAAGAAGAAAACATGGCTTTATTTTTGGCCATGCGGTAAGAAGCTCTAGAATCAATGAGCCACTCATGAGAAGGAGAAGAGGAAGATACATTTAATGCATAACCAGATCTTGATGCTTGACAACCACAAGCAGAAAGTGCCATTCCTGAAGATGAAGGTGAAGAGTGCTCCAAATTGATGTTGTGCTTCTTCATTGCTGCTTCTAAGGCTTCCATATTCTTAAAACATTTGGACTATATATGGCCATCACGATTGCAAAAGTTGCAATGTCTATCTGTCTTCATCCCTTTGTTTTTATTTGCCTTTTCATTTTGGTGAGATGATTTTTCAGTTTGCGGCTGAAATTGCTTAAGACCCTTGTTTGATTTAGGACCATACTTTTTAGGATACTGCTTCTTGGGATTCTTTTGATATGGTTGTTGTTGGGCTGCTAAGGCTTTCTTAGAAGCGTTTCCAGGAGTGATAAGACCAAGGTGTAAGAGTTTTTCTTGTTCTTTTATCAAAGAATCACAAAAGGCATCAAAAGAGGGATTCTTGTAGGTGGTTCCTGAAGAGATGATGGCTTCTCTAGTGGAATGAAAGGCGGAAACAAATATAGAGTATTCAGGGCCAAGCTTAGCAAGAATGCAACAGATTAGGCTACCATCTTCCTTTTTGACCTTACCACCTTCTAAAAGAAGTCTAAGGGTCTTGAATTTGGACAAAAAGTCTTCAAAAGAGGAGAAATTATTAGGGTCTGTTGTCGCACAGATTGTCTAGGCACCGCGACAACGGCTCAGATTGGGGGTTGTCACCCTGATCCCCAATCTCTCTATCTAAGCTCTCTCCTTGCAAGCTAAGGGAGGTAGACCCTAACAGAAATGAGGAAAACGAATTGGTTGCAAGTCAACCAACTTAGGAGACATAGTCAAATAACCAAGTACTTGATAAGATTAACGAGATTTCACAGATCAATTATATTAAAACCAGTGCCTTATGGAGTTAAAAGATCTCGTTATGCAATTAAAACCAAGTAATTGATGTGTTACTGTTGCTAATGAAAACACAAATGATATTCAATGAAATTCAATAGAAAGCACCACAATCATTCATTAACCACAACTAAGCATTAAACTTTGAACCAACGATTTAAATTTGAGATAAAAAAATATTATCATGAAGGTACCATTGAAATTAAATGTCAGATCATTGCAATATTTCCGAATTTATGATATTCTAAATAACCCAATCCAGAAATTTAAAATGCCTATAGTCAAACTTTCGATAAAAAATTTAAGCTCATTTGACTAGAAAATTTAGAATTCTTAGAATTTTTATTTTATTATTTTTTAAATAAATAAATATATATATATATATATATATATATATATATATATATATATATATATATATATCAAAATCTAAATTAAAACTTTAATCTAAAACTAAACTAACTCTAATTAAAATCTAAAGAAAAATAAAATTAAAATCTAAATCTAAAAATATTAAAATCTAAGGCTAAACTAAACTAAACATCTATTAAATTCTAAAAATAAAATTTAAAACTAAAAACAAAAATCAAATTTAAATTTACAACCTAACACTAAACTAAACTAAACTAATGAAATTAAATTGAACTAAAATCTAAAAATTAAAACAAAAACTAATCGAATTAAAATATATAAACCTAAATGTTAAAATAACAAAATCGAAATTTTAATTAAAACCTCACTAAACTGAACTAACGCTATCTAACAACTCAAAACTAACGCTAACCTTTATTAACATTTAAAATCTAAAAAAAATAAATCTAAAGCTAAACTAAAATCTAAAGGAATGAAATCCTAAAAAATACACTAACCAAACTAATGAAACCAATAAAAAAAAATCAACGCATAGACGTAGGTTTTTTAAATTTTAATCTATGTGTTTGTTTGGTTTTGCAGGTCAACGAGGCAGCATGGAAATCGACGACTCGAAGGAGATGGGTATGCGGAGGGACGCGACAACGTTTGCACGCAGAAGAGGATGGTAGGGAAGGGTTAACGCGACAAATGGTGGTCAAAAAAGGTCAAGGGGACGCGTAGAAGCAAAGGCTGGACGACGGAAATGGCTAAGGGGATGCTGCAGAGGGGAGGGTCCGGCGAAGGGAGATGGTGGACGGTGGAAAGGCTATACACAACAGCAGAGGAGAAAAATGAAGTCGATGGCTGGAAATCGGATGAAGAAAAGCAGATGAGGCTGACAGGAAGGAAAAATGCAGCGTTGCAGCAAATGAAGGCAGAAAAATTCGTTGACAGGGACAGCGTGGAGAAGAGGTGGCAATCAGAGGCAGATATTATCTCAAGCAAACCCGGTACAATCAAAATCATCCAGCAGATTTAAATCCCTTCCGTCAAAATCATATTTCAGATGCTCCTTAAATCAAATAATATTCAGATTTGCCCACAGAAGCGATTCTGAGGCCAGATCTTTCCCTTGGGGGTTAGATCTGGCTCAGATCTATAAAAAAATTCCGAGTAAACCCTGCAACCTGCGAAACCCAGATAGATCCAGAAAATATGCACAAAATTTTATTAAACCCTTACAGCGTAAAGAAGAAAATACAAATTTACAAGCTAATTTACAGATCTGAGGCCCTCATAGCCCGATTTGAAACATTTCAACACAATTTTGAAGATAATTTTTTTTTAAAGAGAGGCACAAGTCCTAGAAGACTCTGCAAAACCACAATTTTGTAAGATAGCTTTGAAAAATTAGAAACAATGGGCTTTTTCAGATTTACGAAATCTGAGAGTCGGCTGGTCCAACTGAAGACTTCCCCAGACACTCAAACCTTTTAAAAAAAAATTCCCTGCACACTTAGATCTGAACTTTAGATTGATAGAGATTTAAGAAAATAACATGAGATCCTTCAGAAAAATAGATAACTAGTCTTCCCGTTAAATAAAAAATGTCATTTTATGAACTCAGAAAACTGCACAAGATACTTGTATGCAGATTAATCCATGAAGGCCATCAACCATAAAAATGCAAAAATAAAGTAGCAGAGTTTAGAGATAAATCACCACATAAATCTGAAAAAGGAACACCCAAGTTTGTAACCCCAAAGTCTTTATGCTTTATTCATCAAAAGGAATCACAAGAGCTTTCAAGAACAAGTGCATGATCCTAAGATCGGATGACTCAAGACTGACAAAGACCTTTAATTTATAGGACAAAATCTCCAACGGCTAGTTCGGTTGATCCATGTCAAAATAATCTCGACCGTCGAAAAGATTTTATCATCTTTTAATCTAGGCCGTCGAAATTATAATTTTGAGGAAAAACGACTTTATCATTTAATTTCATTTTAATTAACTCAAAAATACTATTTTTGAGTTAATTACCTCAAAATTTGGACTTTGACTTAACCACCTAAGCCCAAGGGTCCAAAATTTCTTAAAATTCTCAATATTCCCTTGGTCTGAGACCTTTAAAAATTCATTTTTTAAGGACCAACGAATTTTGCTTTTGAAGGATTTTAACTCACCTAGGACCTACAATTAATTAAATTTCTGGCTTAGGATTTTTAATTAGTTTGGCCAGAAAATTTAATTAATTAACTGAGAGGGGATTTTAATTATTTTTCCAACCCTCTTTACATAAGATAAATACATTTAGACACATGAAGGGGGAATACCCATTCGTATAAACCCTAAAATAGATACCCAATTCTGCAACTCAAAACATGATCTAGTAGACCAAGTAGCTTGTAATAAAATAATCTAGCCAAAGAGCTAAGATTATTCCCAAACTACTTTTACAAGGACTCGATAGAAAACACTAGGACTCACTTAGCATGCTGATGACAAAATCCACCCTAGCTTTGGGGTGAGGTTAGAAGGAAAAACTCTGCCGATAACTTGTGTTGAAAAACACAAATAAATCGGTGAGACAAAAAATCTCCTAGGATGGAAATCGTCACCAACATACCAGGCTTACCTAGGTTGTTACGTACATTGACGGTCTTACTTAGATCATTTCATAGTTATTAAAACCAGAACCGGTGACCGGACCAATGGACCTAATGAACCGGGTTTCGAACCGGAACCGGTCTAACCAGTATTGGTCAGATCTCAATGAACCGGTTTTAAAAAAAATATATTATATAATTATTTTTTAATAAAAAAAACTATTTTTAAGATTTGCAACCATGATTCCAAGCCAATAGAGACAAAATATGCAAAGTTTGCTCATTTATATACCATGCAAAGGTGAATATATCAAAATGGCACCGAGTGCAATACATATCATCGAAAAATACATAAGCAATGAGGGCTCCAAATGGCCCATAAAGTCCAAAAACAATGCTACAAGCTATGAGGCCATTGGCCTAATACAAGACTACACATGAATGATGATCAATCATCAAATTCATCACTGCTACTAGACACAGGATCAACATCGGTTGCTACATAGACATCATCTGGATCAGAGTCTGAGGATGCCTCAGCCTCAGGCTCATCTGCAACCTCAGTACCCCTGCCACCAATAACAATAGAAGTGGACCTAATGAAGGCACGAGTTACTCGAGGTGCATGACTAGTGTCGTCCATTGGTTGTTTGCCTTTGCTTGATGCAGCTACCAATCCTGGGTCTGCGTCTGATGGCGCCACCAAATCTGCTTCAAATTCACCCCCCGCTACTGCTGCATCAAAATCAAAATCAGCCTCAAACACTGGATCTTCAGTCTCCTCCACCCATTCTGATGTTGGATCAATATCATCTAACACAATGGGATCTAGATCAGGTGTTTTGCTCATCAGTTGGTTCCGCCTCAAGCAAAGGTTGTATTGCACAAACACAAGATCATTTAACCGTTTCTGTTCCAAACGATTTCTCTTCTTTGTGTGTATGCGCTCAAAAACAGAGCAATTGCGCTCACAACCTGAAGCACTGCAAGTTTGGATGAGGATTCTAATTGCAAACTTTTGCAATTGAGGACATTGGCTGCCAAATGACTCCCATCAATGTGCTGCAAATAAAAAGACATTCATTAGTAACATAGTTCATTTCATTACTTATTTACAAACAATTTAACTTTAAAATAAAAACAAATTGGAATTGCTTACCTGGTTGATCCACATCTCTTGCCATTTTTGCCAAGTTATTTCCAAAAGTAACATCAGCCATACTAAAATGAGTAAGTTGTTTATGTGTTTCCAAAAGGTCTGCACGGTTAGGGACCATGCGCTCCAAGCAATCAATCAATCCAGATCTGACCTCCCCATCCTGCTGATCTCCTAGCCGAGCTCTATAATGATACTTTGGGTTTAAAAAATACCCAGCTGCATGTATAGGTCGATGGAGTTGATTGTTCCATTTGTTATCAATGATCTCCCATATCCGGCCATATTTAGCTAACCTGTCCCTGTAAGTTGTCCGTATCTACTCCTTGGCCTGATCCATAGCCTCATAAATGTATCCCAATGCCATCTTTTCCCCATCCACCATCCTTAGCACCTTAACAAGGGGCTTAGTAATTTTTACCAGCTCTAAAGACTTTTTCCAAAAATTAATGTCAAAGACTTTCTTTTTGGTGTCTTTTCCATCTTGTCTACGAGCCCATCGGGATTAAGTCCAATCATCAGAAGAAAACATTTTCTGCAAGTTTTTCTGTTGAGAATCGAGACATTGCAACATGAGGAAGTGAGTTGCAAATCTCGTAATGGCAGGCCTAACAAGCTATTTGCCTACAGTGTTTTTCCTCATTAGGCTCAATGCCCATGAGTGGTTGTAAATGTATTTTGTAATGCATTTGCCATGCTCTACAATGTTTTTTACCCATTCCACTTTGCCTATGTCCTCAAGCATGAGGTCTATGCAATTTGCAGCACATGGAGTCCAAAATATGGTATTATACTTGGACTCAAGCATCTTTTCAGCAAAGAACATAGTTTGAGGCATTATCTGTGATGACCTGCACAACATTCTGCTCTCTCACTTCCTGAATAATCTCATCCAAAATCTCAAATAGAAGGGTTGCATCCTTCACCTTATCAGATGCATCAACTAATCTCAAAAACATTGTTCCTCGAGGGCAAGCAATAAGGAAGTTAATGATAGTGCGGTTCTTTCCATCAGTCCATCCATCTGACATGATGGAACAACTTGTTTTGAGCCATGACTCTTTATATTCAGCCAAATACTCATCAATATTACAAATCTCTTGTTGCAAAAGAGCTCCCCTTAAGTCATGCGCAGTAGGGCCTTTGAAGCCCTTTTCTGCAACAAAAACAGAGTCCCAAATAGCTTGGTAATAAGGTGAGCAAGCAGCATTAAATGGGATATCTGAATCATACCACCATCTAGCAATGTATTGATAAAAAGCTTCTTTGCATTGTTTTTTCCAATGTTGATCCAAAGTGGGTTGACGACTTGGAGTTGGCTGGGACATGGAGGCAGTGGCTGTGGGATTAGCAGTGGATGAGAAATAACTCATGAGGTTGGGTTTCTTTGTTGGGTTTGATCTTTTGCCAACAGGAGGAACATAGTGAAAGGGGTTATTGGTGGAAGGGATAGAAGTGGAGTCTTTAATATCATACTCATCATTTTCATACCCACTCTCTCTCAGCATTTCTACTATTTCCCTCTTCCTTGCAATTTCATCTTGGATGGCCTTCTCCCTAGCCTTAATCTCCTCAAAATTTTCAAGCTTGGCAAGGTATTCTGCCCTAACTGGACCTAACACTGCTTTAGGTGCATCACATGGCGTTACATTGCCTCTTATCCCAGCCAAGTGATGTTTCAATCTAAGAATACCCCCACCTCCAATATATTTTTGACAAAGTTTGCATACCATCTATCCCTCAACCACATCACAATGGGCCCATGCACTGTCCTTGGCTTTTGGAAGCATCTTGACTTGAAATAATTGATATTTGGAAATAAATCTGCCATTTAAAAAAAATTGCAGCTAAGAGAAATGGACAACCAAGGCTAAATTTACGAAACAAAATGCACATTCAAACATACAAAATTTGATAGCATAGGACTAGAGATTTGAGAGCAATAAAATAGCTAAACACGTGAGAAAATAAATACATGAACAACAATGAAATGATGGATTTTTCAAGTGAAAATTCTTACCTGGCAATGCAAACTAGCTTCCTTAACGTCCTCTTGAAGATGCCAACGCTATTGACAGCTCCAAACTATCTCCAAGATAGCTCCAACTCCAACTCCAAGCCTCCAAGATCACTGCTCTGACAAACACTCAACACTCTCCAAGCTCTCAATCAAACTCACAAACATCAAATTAGTTGGTGTGAGACAAAGGAGAGGCTACCCCTGCTTATAAAATATTGGGGAGGGTGTTTTTGGAGGGAAACAACCCTCCCCTTACCTCCACATCAGCCCTAAAACACCTCGCTGGCCGTGGGTGGGTCTGCGTAAGTGAAGAGACATTAACCGGCCGGTTAGGACCGGTTAACCAGTTTTTTTGGTGAAGTGCAGGGTTAAACTGGGTTGCATGGGCGGTTTGAACCAGCCAGCATGCTGACCGGCCAGTTTGACCGGTTACCGGTTCAAACCGACTGGTTTTAATAATTATGGATCATTTACATCATAAACATGCAGAATAGGTTTACATCATTTATAAAAATGTCGTCTGATGATGGAATCTGAATGGCGCGAGCACGTCGAACATGATGAATCCCATTTGAAAAAATGGGGGTGTACTGCTATGGGGTCGTTGACAAAGTGTGGTCAACATCTGGCTCTAATTGGGGACACGTTGCTTCATCGGAGGAATGTGAGAATCCAAAATCTATATCCAAGCAACACACAAGATTACATAAGTAGCGTCTATCCAAATGTCATCATATAACATTAAGCACATGAAAAATAGAAGCTCTTCTTTTATTTATTATTCTACTTAACATGAAAAGTAAATCTACTCTAACCACAAAATGAAGTGCTGAAATAACAAGGTGTAGGGTTAGAGATACGATACAAAGGATGCCTTGTGGCATTAGATGTGTTCAATATAGTGCATGCTGAGCATTTGCCTACTTTCAGGCAAGTCTGTAGGCTGCTTTTCAGATGTGCCATGCCCAATCTTGCGTAATGTAGGACTCTGTATTATCCGAATGTCAAGCTATTCTCATCCATCAGACGAATCAAACCGCTTCCTTATTCTTTTTCTTTTTCGTTTCAGGCTCTTCTTCGTGGAAGATTGCATTGTTGATAATGTGGAACATTTTGCTTGTGAACTTTCAGACGAAGTAAAAAATATATGTGTGACATGTCTTTCTTTATTTTGCATCTGCTCTGTCAAGGGTGATGTATTAACCTGATTCCCTTCGGTTTTCCTTTTATCTGGGTCACCTTCAATCAACCACTTTTCAATGGAAGAAATGGTCTCCTCATAATAGGATGGACCTTGCTTCAGAAAATTGGGAGGCCTATGATCTGTTGACAATTCTGACCTCAGTTGGACATTCTGTATATGTGATCTTTCCGTTTTTTCCAACTGATTCTGAATAACAGTGCTTTGATTAGAATGCTTAACCTCTATAGTACGGATTTCCTTTTCTTGACTCTTTTCAACAGTTAATAACCTGTGCTGAAGAGACATTTGACCGGTTTCCATGTCTTTTATAATTTTATCATTACCCGCTTTCATGGCCATGAAGCAATTATGAATATAGTTCATTTATTTCTTATGATTTTCTTCCATGGTGATCAAATGACTTTGCATGGTGGCCATTTGATTAGAGTGACTAAATTCCATGATTTTCATTTCTTCAATATGCTTTTCTTCCATGGCAATCATTTGATTGGAGTGATTGAATTCCATGATCATTATGTTTTCCTCTAAGGCTAACAACTTGTTTCATATAACATCAATTTCCCTGGTATGATCAGCTGTTAATCTTGTTTGGTTAAGTTCCATATTCTTAATGATTTGAGCTTGGTTGGCCTCCATATTCTTGATTACCTGAGATTGATTTAGTTGTATATCCTTAACCATCTGAATCAATTCGTTAACAAGATGCTTATTGTTGTCAGCACTGATTTGACAACTTGTTTCTGCTTCACCACTGTCATGGATTTGTGTTGTTGTGGTACAAGTGGATTCATCCTGAGAATTGCCTGGAAATCTCATGCTGATAGTTGAGTTCTCTACACAATCAATTTCATTATTTTGCACAATACTAGGAGCACAAGGCGAATCATCTTGTGCCATATATTTTTCTACAAAAGCTTTGACGATACTTCGCCAATAAGTAATATAACCCCCATGCCAATTATTCAACCCTTTCAGAACATCACCATCTAAGGAACAACAAAAGAGACATATCTTGATATCTTCTCGATTATATTGTGAAGGAAGACAATATCTGTTTATTATATCAGTAATCGTTAAGAGATGATTTCGAGCAGTGGCTGAATTACCACCTGAGAACACAGGGATTTTTCGAATGGCTTCCATTGGCGTGCCATAAAAAGGATCATCCATGTTGACTTACTTAAATGAAAAAACCAAATGGATGTTAGAGAAAGAGATCCTTGTTCAAGAAAAATCAAGAGATCCACAAGAAGCGAGCTTCTTAGTAGAAATTCTAGTAAGAAATGAAAGAATTGGAGTCGCCACTTGAACATGAAAATAATTCTAAAACAGAAGAAATAATCGAGAGTAGCAGATGGATATCAGGGGGGGGGATTCTTATCTGGGAGTAAATAGATGAATAAGTAGAGTCGCTACCCAAACAAGAAGCCAACCGAAATGTCCAGGTGCTAAAGATACGATGATGAAATGATTAGTGATATGACGAAAGATAAGATGATGAAAAGATGAAGAGATGAAATGACGCCAGAAAATGTGATCCCTTGTGATAGGCTAATGAATGGCGAAAGAAGATTAGAATATTAGAAAATGTCGTTAAGACCAAGGACAAAAAAACTCTATCCCCGGCAACGGCGCCAAAAAATGTTGTCGCACAGATTGTCTAGGCACCGCGACAACGGCTCAGATCGGGGGCTGTCAGCCTGATCCCCAATCTCTCTATCTAAGTTGTCTCCTTGCAAGCTAAGGGAGGTAGACCCTAACAGAAATGAAGAAAACGAATTGGTTGCAAGTCAACCAACTCAAGAGACAAAGTCAAATAACCAAGTACTTGATAAGATTAACGAGATTTCACAGATCAGTTATATTAAAACCAGTGCCTTATGGAGTTAAAAGATCCTGTTATGCAATTAAAGCCAAGTAATCGATGTATTACTGCTGCTAATGAAAACACAAATGATATTTGATGAAATTCAATAGAAAGCACCGCAATCATTCATTAACCACAACTAAGCATTAAACTTTGAACCAACGATTTAAATTCGAGATAAAAAAATATTATCATGAAGGTACCATCGAAATTAAATGTCAGATCATTGCAATATTTCTGAATTTATGATATTCTAAATGACCCAATCCATAAATTTAAAATGCCTATAGTCAAACTTTAGATAAAAAATTTAAGCTCATTTGACTAGAAAATTTAGAATTATTTATTTATTTATTTTTATTTTTATTTTTTTTATATTTAAATCTAAAACAAATTAAAAATTTAAAAGAAAACATCAAAATCCAAATTAAAACTTTAATCTAAAACTAAACTAACTCTAATTAAAATCTAAAGAAAAACTAAAATTAAAATCTAAATCAAGTCTAAACTAAACTAAACATCAATTAAAATCTAAAAATAAAATTTAAAACTAAAAACAAAAATCGAATTTAAATTTACAACCTAACACTAAACTAAACTAAACTAATGAAATTAAATTGAACTAAAATCTAAAAATTAAAACAAAAACTAATCGAATTAAAATATATACACCTAAACGTTAAAATAACAAAATCAAAATTTTAATTAAAACCTCACTAAACTAAACTAACGATATCTAACAACTAAAAACTAACACTAACCTTTATTAACATTTAAAATCTAAAAAAAATAAATCTAAAACTAAACTAAAATCTAAATGAATGAAATCCTAAAAAATACACTAACGAAACTAATGAAACCAATAAAAAAAATTAACGCATAGACGTAGGTTTTTTAAATTTTAATGTATGCGTTTGTTTGCTTTTGCCGGTCAACGAGGCAGCATGGAAGTTGACGACTTGAAGGAGATGGGTCTGCGGAGGGACGCGACAGCGTTTGCACGCATAAGAGGATGGTAGGGAAGGGTTAACACAGCAAACAGTGGTAAAAAAAGGTCGAGGGGACGCGTAGAAGCAAACGCTGGATGGCGGAAATGGTGAAGGGGATGCTGCAGAGGGGAGGGTCTGGCAAAGGGAGATGGTGGACGGTGGAAAGGGTATACACAACGGCAGAGGAGCAGAATGAAGTCGATGGCTGGAAATTGGATGAAGAAAAGCGGATGAGGCTGACAGGAAGGAAAAATGCAGCATTGCAGCAAATGAAGGCAAAAAAATTCGTTGACAGGGACAACGTGGAGAAGGGGCGGCAGTCAGAGGCAGATATTATCTCAAGCAAACCCGATACAATCAAAATCGTCCAGCAGATTTAAATCCCTTCCGTCAAAATCATATTTCAGATGCTCCTTAAATCAAATAATATTCAGATTTGCCCATAGAAGCGATTCTGAGGCCAGATCTTGCCCTTGAGGGTTAGATCTGGCTCAGATCTAAAAAAAATTCTGAGTAAACCCTGTAACCTGCGAAAACCAGACAGATCTAGAAAATATGCACAAAATTTTATTAAACCCTTACAGCCTAGAGAAGAAAATACAAATTTACAAGCTAATTTACAGATCCGAGGCCCTGATAGCCAAATTTGAAACATTTTAGCACAATTTTGAAGATAGAAAATTTTTAAAGAGAGGCACAAGTCCTAGAAGACTCTGCAAAACCACAATTTCGTAAGATAGCTTTGAAAAATTAGAAACAATGGGCTTTTTCAGATTTACGAAATCTGAGAGTCGGCTGGACCAACTGAAGACTTTCCCAGATGCTCAAACCTTTTAATAATCCCTGCACACTTAGATCTGAACGTTAGATTGATAGAGATTTAAGAAAATAACATGAGATCCTTCAGAAAAATAGATAACTAGTCTTCCCGTTAAATAAAAAATGTCATTTTATGAACCCAGAAAATTGCACAAGATACCCATATGCAGATTAATTCATGAAGGCCATCAACCATAAAAATGCAAAAATAAAGTAACAGAGTTTAGAGATAAATCACCACATAGATATGGAAAAGGAACACCAAAGTTTGTAACCCCAAAGTTTTTATGCTTTATTCATCAAAAGGAATCACAAGAACTTTTAAGAACAAGTGCATGATCCTAAGATTGGATGACTCAAGACTGACAAAGACCTTTAATTTATAGGACAAAATCTCCAACGGCTAGTTCGATTGATCCATGTTAAAATAATCTCGACCATCGAAAAGATTTATCATCTTTTAATCTGGGCCATCGAAATTATAATTTTGAGGAAAAACGAATTTATCATTTAATTTCATTTTAATTAACTCAAAAATACTATTTTTGAGTTAATTACCTCAAAATTTTGACTTTGACTTAACCATCTAGGCCCAAGGGTCCAAAATTTCTTAAAATTCTCAATATTTCCTTGGTCTGGGACCTTTAAAAATTCATTTTTTAATGACCAACGAATTTTGCTTTTGAAGGATTTTAACTCACCTAGGACCTAAAATTAATTAAATTTCTGGCTTAGGATTTTTAATTAATTTGGTCAGAAAATTTAATTAAATTTTTTTTTTTCTGAAGTTGGACTAATTCTATTAAGCAAAAAATATGTTACTAACTGAAGCTGAGAAAAGGTGAAACTAACTGCTCCAATGGAAAGATCTCGAAAAATTAGGCCATTTAAAAAAAAAATGGCTCGAGAAACGGCTTCCAAATGAAGAAGTTGTGCCCTTTTCAAAACACGAGTCAAGGGGAGCGTTAGTTTGCTGTATTGATGCTCTGTTTTAGAGGATCCCGACCGTTACTAATGCACATGTCAAGAGCAGGGAGCGCGTTATAACGCACTGGTCAAGAGCAGAGAGTCGCGTTAATGGGCCTTTACTTAGAGCAATTTCCAACTAACGCGGGTTGATTTCCAAACAAATTTTTAAGAAAAATAACTCTCTTTAATCTGTTTGGTTGTCAACTGTTCTTCCGTGTGCGTGCTTTTTCCTACACACAACACCGAGCAAATAAAGAAATGCAAGCCTTACGGCATAATGTTAGATTTTCGATTAGCCTTACCGACAACTATCTATTTTTACTATTTTTGATTTCCCGAGATTGCAGAAAGATGCAGGGAAAGAGCATACGTAGTAAAAAAAAAACTTCTTCCTGTCTCTGATTTTCCGAGATCGCACACAGCGCAAGGAAAAGAGCATACGCAGAGAAGATGATATAGATCTAACAAATAAATAAAACCTAAAAACCGAAATAAACAGAGGGAACCGAAATAAGCAGAACTATTAACAAATATAACTGCAAAATAGATACTTTACTCCAGATCTAAACTGACATAACTTGGGCAACCGAAAACCTTTTCGCATGAAATGAAAGGCGTTCATCACTATAATAGATGCTCTGGACACAACAGAGTAGTTCTCCAGGTCCAAAAATGTACAGAAATAATAGATCTAGAAAACGACAGTCGCACGCAGTCAAACCGGCTTCGGATTTGGATCAACAACGGATGCGGATCTCAAAATAGCTCTGATACCATGTAGGAATTTACAGGGTAAGTTCTGTAGATCAAGAACCAAAGGTCACCGCTCACAAACTGATCACAAATCAGTATACCAGTATAATCACGTGGTTAAAACCCTCGAAGAGGGAAACAGTTCACGACCTAAGCCAACGCGGCCACTTCAGGAAATTTATTAATATAAAAAGAAAAGTTACACATGTTTCTCTCATAAATTGTTAACCAACAAATGACCCTCCATGCTCTTTAAATATATTTCATGGACCAATCGAGTGTTAAGCCACGGATCAAGTGTCGTTAATACCGAGGAGAGAGTGAATCGTCGTATCACTACAAATCGTGGCCGTCAGATTATAAGTTACAAATGTACATGGTAAAGAAACCCACTTTACTTAACTCTATACTAGACTAAGTTATTCTTAACTATTTCCTATGTGTCGGAATATCCTAACAAAATATGGACACTCAAGGGATGTTTTCTATAGGGATAAAGGTGTCAAGTTGCAAAAGCAAACGATGCATTGAAAATAACTAAAGAGAATGCACGAGAAACATACTATACGGGAACAAGTTGAAGCCAACATTCGACTAAAGAACACAAGTAATTAATGCAATGAAATTATACAACTCGACATTGGGAGCCTCTTAGGAAATTACGAGGATAATATTTAAGAGGAAGTACATAGTTTAATTAATATTTATTACAGGATTAAAGAGGGCTCTAGAGCCTAGGAATGTATATCAACATAGGCACCAAATGACTAGTAAGGTACCAACTAGAGTGACCATGTAATGTTAGGATCTACCACCAAATTACGACACACATAAATTGACCAGTGAGGTTGATGTCAAAAAATAATCAGATTGATCCTCTGCAAAGTGGAAATTGACATCATAATGCAAAATGCAAGGTGGGAAAACCATACCCTATATGCCAAATATTGAAAATATTACCTACCGCATTAGATCTAAAGTGACCAATAGTGACAAAAAAGTGTTGCAAAGCCACAAATTCTTGTATGACACCAAAAACATGGAAACATCGTGAAAAGATACATGTTCTAGACATTTAGCTAACGAAATTCAAAACCATCTAGACTAGGAAAATACTGATCGCTTTCTATTTGATTTGATACCTTTTAATTAGTTTTTTATGCAAAATTGAGGGTTTTTAATTGATTCTCAATTGATTATGGTCCCAAGGTGGGCCTATATTGGGTTAAATGTATATGGTATTACCCCAAGGGAGTACATATATGGGGTTAAATGTACATTTAATATGTAAATGTAAATGTATATGTAATAGGGTTAGCCTAGTGATGAAGGAACCACAAGGGCAATGTGTGAATGGTTATATATAGAAATCACAGTCACTATTGAGGACATATGATTTGGAGGTATGAATGCAATTAGTATTTGGAGGAGGTTATCCTATTATTTAAGGAGTTATTGTGTAACTTTTCTTATATATATTGGAGTTGTGTTCCATGCTCACATTATTGCACATGCTATGTGCTTCTGATTTTTATGTCTTTGTACCGTAACGTTTGGTGTCAGAGCATACAAACCTAGGGTTTTGTTGCTTCTAACAGGTTATCATGGAATTTTCACTATAATGTCTTTTTTTGGGTAGCTTTAGATGTTGAAAATTTGAGCATTTTGTGAAGATATCTTGCAAATTGTTTGTTAAAAATTTCAAATTCTATTTCACTATATTTTCGAAGATATGCCTAGTGGAAGTTAGGGTTTACGAATGGTCCTAAAATTAGTTACAAACCAGTGATATTGGAATTTTCACTACAACTTTCTTTTGGGGATGTTTCGAATTGTGAAATTTTGATCCAATTGAGAAGACATCCCAAGGTACGTTTGAATTTTAATTTTAATTTTAATTTTTTCATTATACTTGCAAAGATATGGTCTATGACTGTTAGGGTTTGTGGATGGTCATGAAATTAGTTTTAAACAAGTGATTTCTAAATTTTTGATATAATTTCTTTTCTGGGAAGCTTTGGGCAATAAAATTTTGAGGAGCTTTAAAAAATATTCAAAGTATGTCTAATAAAATTTTTAGAATTGTTCACTCTAACTTCAGATATATACTCTATGGAAGTTAAGGATTGTGAATGGTCTTGAAATTAGTTTCAAACATGTGGTTTTTGAATTTTCCCAATAATTGTTTTTTTTTTGGACAATTTAGACCACATAATTTTCAAAGATTTGAGGAAACATACCGAAGTAGTTCATGTAAAAATTTGAGAGTCATATCTGAAAAATTACACACATGGCTTTCTATACAAGCTCACTCTAAGAATGATGCCAAAATTCAACAAGTTTGGGAATGTCACCATAAATTTCACTTGGCAGACCAAATTTTGATAAAACCCGCAGGATTAAAAAGAGGACATATTATAGTAGTGCCGATCAAAATTTTAATCTTAGAAGAGATAAAATTTCTTATATACATCAAAAGAAAGGACAAGTAGAAGAATAGACTCTAGAATAGGGTTTTAAAAGATCTCAATTAAGAAGTAATGGCACTACCTAGAAATTCAATGGAGATGAAGAGAAGGATGAAATCGATCTTGAGCAATAGCTAAAGATGACAAAGGGAAATGCTATGAATCCTTCAAGGGTAATAAATTATTTTCATTGTGAAGCATTAGATTGGTGGATAAGTATTGAACATGATACTACAACGAACATGGCATGGGAGTGTTTGAAAAAATCTTCTTGCATAAATGGATCAAGGATATAAAAATGGAGGATATGCATAAAATTCAAGACGAATTAGAACAATCTAAAGAGGAGATCAAGAAGAAGGGTAATATCTATCTAAGATACAAAACCTTAATGAAACACTCATTAAGGAGTTTGAACAATTAAAAAAAAGAAAGAGTAAGAAGGGGAATTGGAAAAAGGATGACTCAAGGGAAGAATTAAAAAAGAAAGATGAAGGAGTTTTTTGTAATAATAATAAATATAATATTTTGATTGAATTCAAAATATCAATTGTCAAGAGAGATCGATAGGATGAAGGCTAGGGTTTTCTCTATAGCATGCACTGACAAGACCTAGGTTATTGCAGCGGTCTATGCAGGCAAGGAGCCTGGTGAAATCAGGCAATGATTGGTCCCTCAGAGTAACACTCCCCCTGGGGTTCTTTCCTTTTTGCAAATCACAACTGAACAACGAATTTGGATAGTGGCTATGGACAAAAAGGTTTTTCGATCTTTCATCTTGCAACAAGCTCGTGTATGGGACATAGATCCAAGCTTTTTGGAATGACATAGGGTCCTTTTTGTCATCATTTCGATCTTTGAGGATAGGGAATTCAATGAGCCACAACAACGCTTTTTTTATCATGATGTCAGAAAGGCTTTCCCTTTTGTTGAAAGAACATTTGGGATATGGATTAGATCCAGTGGTTTGGACAACAAGGGCTACTGAGGCAACACCATGCCGTTGTTTCTCTTATTTCTGGTGGAACCAAGTCTCTTTGATTAGCGGACTGCCCTCTCCTCTCATAAAAAATCGTAGATTTATCGTTTTGATTTAGATCTAAAGGAGAGACAAATAGGGAGGAGACCACAATGCTTAGATCCAGATTTGGAGGAGATGTTCCATGTATTTGTAAAAACCCTTAATGGAAAATAGATATTGCTAAGGGTTCGAGGAACATATCTAGTGAAAGATCTGAAGTAGAGTGCACAAAGTAGCTCAGGTATACCAACACCTTTACAAAGTTGTAGGAAAGGTGTTGATGGATATGTTTCAAATGAAAAATTATGGTATTCAAAGGAATTTCACCATTATCGTAAATTTAAGATTGCGAGGTGGTGCCCCAGGAGCGAGCATGCCTCCTGGATCATCTTCTGTTGTCAGGGGTTCGATTTCGTTTAAAGATGTTTTGAGAGGGAATGTCGCCGCACGAGACAAACAAATCTCAAATCTGACAATTCCAAATCTGCGCCTCGTAGAGAAGATGGAGAAAGCTCTAGATCTGACAATAGAATTACTAGAAGTGAGTGGTATTTTTACTGTTTTGCAAGCCAAATCTATCATATGCCAATTTAATGGTTTCTAGCCAAAACATGAAGATCTACGTTAGTTGATCTATCTCAATTGAACCAAATATTGTGATATTTATCTGTGTGCAAAAGGTTTTTTGTGGTTCAGTTTGATAATAAAAAAGACTTGAAATATGGCATAACTGAAGGGCCATGATTTTGGGGAAGGTGTGTCTCTTTGTAACCCCACGGTAACCCGGATTTGATGCCAACACAACGGTGGTAACGAAAATGCCGGTGTGGGTTAGATTACATAATCTTTCTCTCCCCTTTTGGCACCACCAACTCTTGGAAGGCATTGGGAATTCTTTGGGGAGATTCCTAAAGATAGATTGAGAAATAATGGACAATGTAATCTTTACTTTTGCACGCATATGTGTGGAGATGGACTTAATTAAGGGTCTTCCATATCGTGTTCATTTGACACACTAAGACTTCAAGTGGATACAATGGTCAGATTTTGAAAGCACTTCCTTCAGGTGCTGAATCTGCCATCAGAATGGGCACTTACAAAATACGTGCCCACAAGCGAAGAAGAGGACAAAGAAAAGGTCACATAAAAAATGGGGAAATTCCCAGATCCACATTCTTCTAATGAAGAAGATGAAGAAATGGATGGAAGACAACAAACTCCAAAGGCACAGGATCAATAAGGCTCCCAAAAGGAGGGAGAAGAGAAGCTGAAGGATCTGGAAAAACAAACAGAGAGTCCCAATGACTTCAAGGAGATCCAGATTCATGGAAATCAACACGAGGAAAAGAGCAACAATCAAGGTCCAGGTGGAACAAAGTGATCTCATGTTTATGAGAGCTCAGACTCAAGACACATAAATGTCAGCAATATAAACAAATGATGAGTTGGAAATTGTTATGGTTACTCCATCACTTGGGGTATGGCAAAAAGTTCAAAAGAAAAAAGGTAAAAAAGAGAAAGACAATATATCTAGCTAATTTTTTTTTCTTGTAGCCTAGCTACTATGAGTGCACATTCTCTTGGTCCTCAGGGACAATATATGAATGCACTCATGCATTTGTTTATGTAACTTTTTTATTTTTTTAATAGAAAGTTTCAATTTTTCTCCGGAGAAAAAGAAAAATAAAAAGAAAGGAATGTGAAGAAATATATAGATTACAAAATCATAATAGAAAAATACCAGATGGTGTTGAGAGATTAAGAGAAGAAATGAAAGAAGAGAAGAAAGAAAGAAGAGAAAGAAGATAAGATAAGATTCAAAAAGGTCTCTAGAAGATACTTGAAGAAGTTGAGCTTCATTTAGAGGATGTGCATGTAAAATATGATGGTATTATCTCCAAGGCTAGAGAAATCAAAGACCAAACAAACAAAATAGAGGAGATCGGTATCTCTGAAAATAATTCATATGAAATGGATATGCAGAGTGAAGGAAATCCATCAAGTGTGCAACCATATTGACATCCTCATTACCAAGAAAGACTTCAAGGAAGACAAGAATATCGATATCAACATTATCAAGCAATACACGAAGATCAATATCAATATTATCAAGGAAGGAGATGGAATACTTGTGAATATTCATGGAATAGGGCATCACAAAATCATTATTCAATAGGAAATTATCGAAGACCAACAACTACTACGAATTGGAGATCACCAAAACATTATCCAACATGTTATCAAAGACCAAATCTACAAATTGAGAATTCAAAACAACAAGCATGGAATCAGAGGAAAGCAAACTGTTCATTGACCATTAAGGATTGAGATCAAAATGAATTAATTTTGGATGGATTGATCACCATCAATGGCAAGAAGAACGCTGGAATATAAGGAATTGATATTATTTGGTTTCATCGCATGTTACACCCTTAACTACAAAGCTTTGATGACAAAGCTTTTTGAAGGAGGGTACTATGTTATGACCTCGGGAGGGGCCTATTTTGGGTTAAGTGTATATGGTATGACCCGAAAGGGGGGAATATGTGGGGTTAAATGTACATGAAATATGTAAATATAGGTATAATAGGGTCGATTTAGTGATGAAGGCACCACATGGACAATGTGTGAATAAGTATATATAGAGATCTTGCAATCATTATTGTTGACATGTGATTTGAAGGTATGAATGTAATTGGTATTTGGAGGAGGTTCTCATATTATTTAAGGAGACATTGTGTAACTTATCTTTCTTATCTGTATTGGAGTTTTGCTCCATGCTCACATTGTCGTACATGACATGTACTTGTGATTTTTATGTCTTTATATCATAAAAAGGACCTTGATGTATTCCTGTTGTTAATAGCAAGGGAATTTCCCACTCATGACCATAAACCCCAAGGTACTAAATGAGACTCTAGACCTTGTTCAGAAATAAAATGATTTGTTGTTGATGGGGAAATATCCAATGGAAGGAGTGCATTCAGAAAAGATCTGGGACACCTTCAACAAACAACAATTTTGGAGGCTTGAAACCCTTCAAGGTACAAGTTAACTTTAATATACCCTTATTCGAATGCCAAATAGATGCAAATTATTTAGAGAAATGGTTAAATCTCATAAAGGACTATCACTTTATTGTTTTTTTTTATAATAAGAAGATCACCTTTGCACTCCTGAAAGCTCTTCCACACGTTAAAGATTGGTGGGAAGGTTACTGGGAGAGACATAGCGAATATGAGTCCACAATATTCAAAGTAGGAGCCACTTGGGCTACTTTTTTTGATTCCCTCAAGGGGGGATTCTACTTTGTAGGGAACTATGATGACTAGTACACGAGATGGAAAACTCTACGATAGGAGAGACACCAGACGGTGCCATAATACACCAATATTTCCCACATTGTACTCAAAAATAGATATCAAAGACTTTGAGCAGCACTTGGTTTTGAAGAATTGTAGTGGCGCATCAATATGGAGATGGATTTCTTGGACATCTCTTAACTGGGATCTACTTATTAATATGTTGTTAAAATTGAGCTGAAATTAAAGCAAAGGAATAAGCAGGAGTTTGGGTTTGCAAATCCACCAAAAAATAAGCATGGAAAATGCGGCCCTAACTCAAAAAAAAAGGGAAAAAGCAAGGAGATCCAACCTTTAGACAACTAGCCAAAGTCACAGGAAAAGAAAGGTAATGGGAATTTGAAGAAGAGCTCTAGAAAGTGGTGTAAGTTCCATAAAATCCTTTGACACAACGTTGGAGAATGTTGCTTGAAACAATCATTGTCTGTTGAGCCTAAAGAAAGAGAAGCATACTTTGGCTCATATTCTGATTCAAAATAGGATAAGGAAAACAAATCATCAATGCAGAACCTAGTGCTACCATCATGACCACAAAGATCAAACCAAAAGAATCAAAGGAGCCCGAGGAGGGGGAAGACTTCCATTCACAAATGTGATTGAAGGAGACCCCACTACATTTCATTGTTGATAGCAGGAGCTAGAAAAACTTGAGCTCAGGCAAGGTCATTGAGAGATTGAAGCTACCAATATTGCCACATCCCCAACCATACATGTTAATTTTGGACAATTATGTCCAAACTCCATGTTGTGATGCTCATATGAAGATGCCAATATTTTTATTGGACTCCTCTTTCGGAGAGGTGCAAGATTGATCTAAAGATCATCTTAATCCGATGAGCAGAACATTTATTTTGAATTTATTCAAGATATGTGCAGGTCGGCCTTAAGGTTTTGTGCCCCAGCAGTTGTGTCACACACCCTCACTGATGGATATATATTGGTCAACGTTGGAGGACATTTTTAATCATCTCATCCTCACACATTTCTCTCTCCTCATCTGATTGGTTCGTTGACCTTGGAGGCCCTTCTCTCCACACGTGGGAAATTTCAACAACAACTCTTTTTTGTTTTCGATCTAGGGTTTCTGCAGCAAACTTTGATCGACGTTGACTTTGGTCAACGCAAGGTCAAAAGGACCCAAAACTCTCCCAAAAGTTTGACTTTCCAAATTCGCATTTTTTGGCACTATTCCCGAGGCTAGACGTTGACTTTGACTTTTCTGCGTTGACATAGCTGCTGCTGCTATTTGCGTTGATCGTTGACTGGCAATGTTGACTTTTGGGTTGACTTTTGAGTTGACCGTTTGGCTGTCCTAGAGGGTTGTGTGACATTGCTGGTTGGTTGACCACATTGAGACTTTGCTGGTTGAAGCATCTTGTTGACCGCTGTTACGCACCAACACACTTATATATTTATGGCTTGTCTTCTGTCGATCTACTGGTATGTTCTATCAAAATTTTACTTTATTGTTGATGTGTTTGTTGTCTGATATTGGGAGTAAAAGTAAAGTTGCATCAAGCATAGAACATCTACATAAATTTACATGGTATCAGAGCTGAGGTGAAGACAAAGCCCTAATTTGTAGCAATCATCGAAGAAGATGATGGTTTCCTCTAACTACAATGGCTTTAAGGTTGATGACAAATTGACTGGGAAGGATGAATTCCATGCTTGGAAGATGACATTGGATCTTAACTTGGAAGACCAAGATGTCATGGACTATGTGCAGGGTAAAATCCAAGAGCCTCCATCCACTGCAACCGCTGCTGCCAAAACAAAGTATAAGAAGGGGGAGATCAAAGCAAAGCTGATGATCAGGGACTCAACTCACAAGATTCTGGTTGCCTACATCTTTGAGTTGGGCACATCCAAGGAGATGTATGATAAGTTGGTCCACATGTTCAAGGCCAACAATGCGAATCAAGTCCTATTCTTCAAGAACCAATTGAAGAATCTGAAGAAAGGCAGGGATGAGTCTGTTCAATCATATTTTCTGAAGCTGACCAAGATCAGGAATAAACTGTTGGCTATTGGGGAGACAATAACTGATCGAGAGATGGTTCTCACCGCACTTGGAGGTCTCTCATCCGAATGGCATGTATTCAACACTACCATTCCCAATAATAATGTGGTTCCTGATTTTGACGAAGTACTATCGAGATGCGTACAAGAAGAGACAAGGATGATGGAATATGAAAATGAAGGAAATGCTGCCTTAGTTGCTCATTCTAGAAAGAAGAACTTTGGTGGTCCGAGGAACAAAGGAAGAGCAGGGGCCCAAGGAAAGAAGGGCAAGTGTTACACTTGTCATAGGCCAGGCCACTATGCTAGAGAATGCCCTTTCAAGCAGGATTCTCCCGACGATGATAACAACAACAACCGAAGGAATGGAAATCAAAGGAACAACAGGTTCAAGGGAAAGAGGAAGGCTCCCTCCGCCGGAAATGGTCAACCTTTCAAAAGGTCAAGAAATTCTAGGTATGAGGAATCAAATGTTGTTGATAAAAGAAAATAATTCATTATTGTATCTGACCTCTCTGCTGCATCTCCACCCGACACTATGGATGTCTGGTTGATAGATAGTGGTGCCTCAAGGCACATCACTGTGTTCAAGGAAGCAATTCTAATATGGTTGAGAAGGATACTAATCTGGAAATTATCCTTGGAGATAATGCCACATATCCTGTGAAAGGGACAAGGACTGTGACCCACCACTTTTCTCAAGGTGAAGTCCTTCGCTTGCAGGATGTACTCTATGTACCTAATTTGAAGAAGAACCTTGTGTCTATGTCGGCCATGGAAGACAAAGGTTTCAATGTGGCATTCATTGATGGGAAGGTGCGTATCTGGAAGAAGAGTTTCAAGGAAGCTATCACGATTGGGTTTGGAGTTGATACACTCTACCAGGTTGGAGGAAGTCCAATGGGAACAATGACATGTGATACTATTTGACAGACTGAACTATGACACTGGAGGTTTGGACACCTTCACTACAAGGCCCTTCCTGAAGCAAGGAAGGTGGTGACAGGGATGCCCGAGTTCACAAATGGTCATGAAGGTGTATGTCAGGGCTGTGCTGAAGGAAAGCATACAAGGGGACCTTTCCCCTCAAGCATCACAAAGACATCTGGTGTCTTGCAATTAGTACATTCTGATCTGTGTGGTATGCTGCCCGTGACATCCTTGGGAGGATGTTCTTATTATATGACATTCATAGATGATTTCTCTCACAAAACCTGGATATACTTCTTGAAGAAGAAGAATGAGGCTTTCATGTGATTCTGTACCTTCAAAGCCTTGGTGAAAAATCTAATAGGGAAGAAGATCAAGATATTGAGAACCGATAATGGCACTGAATATGAGACGAACGAGTTCAAGAACTTACGCAGAAGCTGGCATCAAGAGGGAGACCACAATGTTTGTGAGCTAAAGCAAAACTTCGAAGGCCTATAAAGTCTATGTGGTTGGTCAAACAGAAGTGGAGATATGCCACGATGTTACTTTGACGAAGATGCTTCCCTGAGGAAAGATGCTTCCCTGAGGAAAGTAATCAATCTTCCGAGAGCTGAGGAAGATAATGAAGCAAGGCTTGGAAATCAAGAAGAACCGAAGGATGAGATGATGCCCGATGTTGAAGGATCGATGGACCCAATTGATCCACCTTCTTCAATGAGGAAAAAACCATCATGGCTCAGGGACACTCTAGAGGATGTCAAAGGATATATGGCCCAAAGGGGGACATTCCGTGAAAGTAAGAAGCCAAATAGATACCAAGGGCATCTAGTAGCCATGAGTACTATCATACAATCTGAGCCTGGATCTTTTGAGGAAGCCGTAAAGCATCAAGTCTGGAAGGATGCTATGCAAGAAGAATATGAGTCCATTATGAAGAATGATGTCTGGGATGTGGTTCCAAGATTGAAGGAAAAAGCAGTTGTCACCTCAAAATGGCTCTATAAGATCAAGCATAGATCTGATCGTAGTGTTGAAAATTTTAAGGCAAGATTCGTTGCCCGTGGCTTCTCTCAAAAGTAAGGCGTAGACTATGATGATATATTTGCACCTGTGGCACGATATACCACCATCCGATCTATCATAGCCCTTACTGCTACGCAAGGATGGAGTCTTCATCAGATGGATGTGAAGGCTGCATTTCTGCATGGTGTGATAAAGGAAGAGGTGTATGTGGAGCAACCTCTAGGGTTCGAAGTCTAGGATTGGGACACCCATGCCTGTAGGTTGAAGAAAGCCCTCTATGGGTTGAAGCAAGCACCCAAAAATAGGTACGAGAGGATAGATAGTTACCTGATGAAGCTGGGCTTCACTCGTAGTAATGCAGATCCAAACCTTTACTTCAAGGTTGATAGAGAAAAGCCTCTCATTCTAGTGCTGTATGTGGACGATCTCTTCCTGTCAGGTGCTGACCCTCTCATTCATCAGTGCAAGATGGAGCTCGCTGCTGAGTTTGAGATGAAGGACCTAGGACTGATGCACTACTTCCTAGGCCTGGAGGTTTGGCAGAGACTTGGCGAGATTTTCCTTTCTCAAGGAAAATACATTATGAAGCTTCTGGAAAGATTTGGTATGGTGGACTGTAAGTCTGTGTCGACACCGATGGAGCTCAGCTTTAAGAAGTTGAGTGGCAGCGCTGCTAGGCCCGTGCTAGCAAATCCTACTGATTATTGTCAACTCGTAGGGGCCCTGATGTTCTTAGTGAACACCCGTCTTGACGTATGCTTTGCAATGAACACTTTGAGTCAACATATGGTTGAGCCTCATCACTCTCACTGGGTTGGTGCCAAGAAACTCTTGAGATATCTCTGGGGCACGATAAACCATGGGCTGAGATACACTTCCAGGAGCATGACACTCCATGGATATACTGATGCCGATTGGGCTGGCAGTGTGGTGGATTGCAAGAGCATATCTGGATGCTGCTTCACATGTAGGTTTGCTTCGAGCAGGAAGCAAAAGTTAGTAGCCTTGAGCACCGCTGAGGCCGAATACATTGCAGCATGTATGGCTTATTGTGAAGTCACTTGGTTGCGAAAGCTCTTCAGTGAGTTGTTCGAGCATTTTCTAGATGCCACCGTTATCCTTTGTGATAACCAGAGGGGGATTCATTTGTCATAGAATCTCGTGTTCCTCGATCGATCCAAGCATGTTGATGGCTGGTACCACTTTATCCGGGATATGGTACAACGAGGCGCCGTAAGGCTCAATCATATAGGAACTGATGAGTAGGTTGCAGATATTCTCACAATTCCCTTGGGGAAGGTCATGTTTCTAACCTTCCATGAGAATCTTGGAATCGTGGAACGACCCTATTCTGAGGGTCTTGTTGGACGATGAGCTCTGGGAGCTCTGGGGGGCTTTGGGGATAGCTTCTCGGACCTATAAGCAACCACAGGGCTAGGCTTGCCAAACCTTGTTGGTGTGCTTCTACCCCACCGTTATGATGATTGAGTTGGTTCACCTCTCATGATTTGTGCCCCGTATGCATCCTACCCATTTGAGTTCCAGAATCATGGGAAGTACCTCTCATTTGGCCAATGAGGTGGGAAAAGCTAAAGACTAGTAGCAAAGACTAATGGACGCATCCGAGATTGTCATACTCTCTATTTAGGATGGCACGGTCCAACCACTTGATCTGGGATCAAGTCTAGTGAAGTTTCAGACCTCCAACTGACTTCGGGTCAAATAAACAAACTTCGGGTTGGTTGAGACTCTTTGAGTCCTATAGAGGTTTCAGACCTCTGGGCTGAATTTGCTAGACGGGAATGATGTCTTTGTGACTGATCCACTTCTGTTCTGAAATAAAGAAGCCAACAAAGCAAGTTACGGCGGGATGACGCACGATGTTTGGATTGCACAGGTGGATGGAGTTCTCCCTAGTTGAGAGGGAGTGTTAATTTTGGATAACTAGGTCCAAACTCCATGTTGTGATGCTCAGATGAAGATGCCAATATTTTTATTGGACTCCTCTTTTAGAGAGGTGCAAGATCGATCTAAATAACATCTTAATCCGATGAGCATAACATTTATTTTGAATTTATTCAAGATATGTGCAGGTCGGCCTTAAGGTTTTGTGCCCCAACAGTTGTGTCACACACCCTCACTGATGGATATATATTGGTCAATGTTGGAGGACATTTTCAATCATCTCATCCTCACACATTTCTCTTTCCTCATCTGATTGGTTCAATGACCTTGGAGGCTCTTCTCAAGGTCTAGAGTTTCTCAAGGTCTAGCAACTCTTTTCTGTTTTTGGTCTAGAGTTTCTGCAGCAAACTTTGACTAGCGTTGACTTTGGTCAACGCAAGGTCAAAAGGACCTGAAACTTTCCCAAAAGTTCGATTTTCCAAGTCCGCATTTTTTGGCACTATTCTCGAGGTTAGACGTTGACTTTGACTTGTCTGCATTGACCTAACTACTACTGTTGTTTGCGTTGATTGTTCACTAACAACGTTGACTTTTGAGTTCACCGTTTGGTTATCCTAGAGGGTTGTGTGACATTGCTGGTTGGCTGACCACATTGAGACTTTGCTGGTTGAAGCATCTTGTTGACCGCTGTAACGCACCAACACAGTTATATATTTCTGACTTGTCTCCTGTCGATCTACTAGTATGTTCTATCAGAATTTTACTTTATTGTTTATGTGTTTGATGTCTGATATTGGGAGTAAAAGTAAATTTGAGTCAAGCATAGAACATCTACATAAATTTACAATATACCATTGTTTGGTTGAGCCATGGAGGAGAGATATGTGTCAACAAACAATGTTTCCTATTTTATGGCATCAATCCCTTCAAATATGAGGTACTGTGTGATGTTTAACTACTCAAAGTTTGTGATGTTATTTTCAGACAACCTTATATATGGAAATACCATGTGGTTTCTTAGTCATGTCCATGTAGTGACATTTTTACTCTAGGAGGTCATCTCTACAGGGCACCAAAGGTACTTCTGACTACTGCAATTTCATTGATCTTAGCAAAATAATGTTGAAACATAATCTCTTAGACTGCCAAGTTTGTCCTCTTCATGGTTGGTTAAAGGGTGAAACCACAACCTCAACATAGGGTATCTATACAAAATAGAAGTAGGTGGACAATAATGTAGAAGCATTTAGAGATACTTTTGGATGCATCAAAGGGTATTTTTTTTTCCAAAGCATAACAAAGTATTTGTTACTAAGAGTTATTGGTCTAGTACTAAACTCAAAAGTACCTCAATGTGGAGTTGCATCATTATGTAACAATAAAACCCAACCACTTGTAATAACCTTTTGGTGGTTTGTAAGGGGGAAAACTTCCACACATGTTAGATGCCTCTTGGTCTTAGGTTGTTATCCCATTTCCAGATGTTCAAGGAAGATAAACTCTTTACCAAGTAGAAATAGTATAAAGCCTTACTCCAAGGTCAAAATGATAGCTTCAACCCGATTTATATGTAGAAGAAAGTTAATGTCCCATGTAGGTCATCATTGAGTCTACTTACATAAGGATCACATGCTTTCCTCAACCCTATACATGAAGCCAAAATGCAAAACCGTAATGACCCACAAAGAGTGTTACCTCACTATTATTATTATTGTTATTATTATTCTATATATAAGTCTAAAGAGATACTCGTAATAAAACATTCGAGCCCTACTCTCATTTTGAGTCCATTCAACCATCAAACCCAAAGTCATAACAACCTATTGTTGCAATCAATCTTTACAATACTATACCACCAAAAAAAAAATTCTATTAATCCTCATATGTATTTGTCAAGAATGCTACTATCCCATATATGTCACCACTTACCTACAAAAAATCATGTACTTTCCTCAAGTTACTTACTTAAATCCTATACATGGAATTAAATTATGAAACCTCTAAAACTTCTCAAAGTATTTCCTTACCATGATTGCTATTATTACCCAATAGATAAATCTACAAAGATATTTAAAAATAAAGCATTTAAACCATTTAAAATCTATTCGATAATTCAACCAAAAGCCATATTAAAGATCTATTTGATAATTCAACCAAAAGCCGTATTAAAGTCCATTTGATGATTCAACCCAAAGTCATAGCTCCATATTATTGCATTCCATCTCTACGTTTAAAAGTTAAAATCCCTTTTAGAAAACATATATTTCATATAAGTTTATGATTTAAACTAACTAACTATAAGAAGGTGAAGTACTCCCTTAAAATTACTTTAAGATAAATATAAAATTGAGATTATTTATATAACTCATAAGTAAATATAAAACTAAAATATCTCTATTATTATTAATTTTGGATGAAGACAAGGAGTATAATAAATGATTTAATTGAAATTTTATTGACTGAGGTTTTTTATTTAAACTTAAAGTGGATGAGGATAAAGTGGATGAGGATCCTTGATATTGATTCTCAAGGGAATATGATCAATATATTTTTAATCTTAATGTTTATCAACAACTCTAATGTATTATAGAGTTTGTTAGGTTGTACCGACTTTTAATAAATTTAAAAAATTAGATTCGTGCCATGTGGCTCCTGCCCATTAAATTTCTAGAGATTTGAGATTATTAGAAATTCTACTAAGTTCCTTCATGATAAGTTCCTTCATGATAAGTTCCTCATTATTATTTATAACAATCATTTATACATGAGCAATTTTTATTTAGCAAAATGATCCATTACGTTTAATAGATTTTAAAAATTATATTCGTGCTACATGGCTCCCCACCAATTTCATAGGAATTTGAGATTATTCCAATCCTAATAAGTTCCTCATTATTATTTATAACATTCATTCATTTATATATAAGCAAATTTTATTGAGCAAAATGGTCCATTTTACAATAAGATGTGTAATTCCATTTTTTTTTTCTTAAGTTAAAGTTGACCCATAACCTTTTTATACATGTTTAATAAAGTAAATGTTTGCATTAGTAAGACATTCTTCGTGTTGCAATAGTTTTTTTGGTTATATTTATGAAGCCTTCGGTTATATCAACCACATTAATATTTTTAATGTGGTTGTACTAGTTATTGAAAATATGAAAAGCAAATGAAAATACAAAAATATTTAAAAAATCAAAATTAAAAAACAAAAAAATAAAATAGAGATAAAAAAAAGTTATAAATAATAAAAAGTTAAAGGCCATGTCAATTATAGTAATGATATTATTTGTGTATCTCATTAAGAACATGTGTTTCCTACAACTTGAATGGGCCTAATGGTTAAGAGCATGTGTTTCCTCCTAAGAGATCATAGGTTCAAAACTAAAGGGATAGAGTATGTATGCCTTTGTAAACTTAGCAATCAAAATATTGTGAGGAGATGAGTCCCTTGTCCCACAAACAAAGAGTTTCATAAAATGATAATAATAGTAATAATAATATTGATTAAATATAATAATATAATATATATTTATATTAATATAGTTTATGATATATATTTATTTTATCTTTTATTTGCTATGTAATATTAATTATTAATATATATAAAATGGTAGAAATATATTATGTTATAATAGTGTGAATATCTAATTAATAATTATTTAGATAAATGTTTTCAAAAGTTTTAAATATTTTTTTGTTTTTAGGATAGATAGTTTAATTATTATTATTATTGAAGTTAGGAACTTTGCATTATGTCAAATGATGATTACATATATCAATATCTTTTTGTCAATGAAGGGAAACATATAAATTCAGAGTCTTGAGGTTGCTAAAACCTTGTCTAACTAGAGTAGTTTGTAAATAGAAACTTATAAAACCTTGACATACATCGACATGAGAAGACAAAAAAAACTACCATTGTTGCAAGCAAAAACTAGTGAGTTATAACAACTATTGGCTAGTCATTACCCTCATGTTGGCCGATCTCCTAACTATAATAGTCATCGTGTGGTCTATATTGTCAATTTTTCCCTTTATTATCTTGCTCAATCCCCCTATACCTCCTTATGAGACCTGCAATAAGTCCTCCTATAAAACTTGCAATATTCAAATGACTTTTAACCTTACGCTGACTTGGTGTCATTATAAATAATGAAGTGACATGAACACATATAATTCACCAAATATGATAAGAGCCACAACCCCTTTGATATGAAGCTAAAAAAAACACCTTCCTTTAAAAAAAACAGAAAGAAACAGAAAAAGAAAAGAAAGAATCTTTCTTTATAAATAAATAATATACAATTTTTTAAGATACTAAGAACTAAACTGCCATCCCTACTTGTTATTGTTACTCCTTGAATAAATTTTCAAAATATCTACAACTAAAACATTCAAAGAATCAAACCTTACTCTCATTTAGAGCCAGAGCCCATCCCATCCCATCCAAGGTCATAGCAATTTTGTTGCCTTCGGTACTTCCAATTCCACACACAGAAGTTTGAACTCTATTAATACCAGCATATGTCTGTCATTTGAAACGCTCCAGGTCGTGGATGATCTCTGCTTTGATTCAACGGTTCAAAATGGGCACATCAGATTCGAAGCTCAATATCGCTCGGGTTTGCTAAATTATGCTTTTTGAGTGGACATTCATTAATTATTTACACGTTCTAATAATTTTTCTGGTGAGGCTCTGAGATTTTCCCCTTTTTTGGAATGCTTGGTGATTGGTAGAGTCCTGCAGATGAAATTACCACAGTTAAGGGCCGAACCGAGGAAACGGATCCCTGCTTGGAGAAGTTGAAATCTCTTAAAATTGTAAGTTCATTCATACTGGGTGTCAATTTTCGAAATATAGGAGACAGAAAGGGAGCACAATTTAATCTGGAGTTGTTAACTTCGCACAATTTATGATACATTTTTTTGGGTTCGGTTAAATATACAATATGAACATTATTGAAGAACTCGTAAAGGATGAAATGGATGTCGTGTTATTCAATTAGTAGTGAGTTCAATTGACATGGACCAATTCCTTGCCAAGGCATTATAGATTCCAGAGCCACAGGCAAGGTGCATTGATCTATATGAACCATAACAAGATGGATGAGTATACAACCCAGTTATGATTTCGTTCTTTTGAGGCAGGTTTCTCCTATACTCAAGTCCCCACCAACAGAAAGCACCTTGACTGACATTCTCGTTCGGAAGCCTCCGCCGGCCTCAGATTCTGGTAAGTATCGACGACCGACTCAATGGGTTTTTAAATTTATGGTTTCCTGCTCACTGTCATCCACTGTTTTCAGCGATGATACTTTCTGACATTTAAATTTGTGTTATTTTTTTACAGTGTTGGACTTTACATGTCATGATTTGGGATATTTTCTTAATCTGAGCGATGTTTGATTTTTCTTAGTTGTTTCGAGCCTTAAATTCCTTTATGGAAATCTTAATGGTTCACAATTACCCTTTTTCCTTCTTCGTCTTTCTGCCTTACAAGATTGATTGTTGATATACTCGAGTTTTCGAGGGAGAAGGACTTGAGTCTGGTCTGTAATTTTAGCTGAGATGTGCTGCAAATAGGTTGTCCTTACGAGAATACCAGCTAAGACGGTGAAGGTAACCATGGTAGAATCTAGCTCAAGTTGAGCTTGTCCATCCGACATCATGTCCTTGTTGCATCCATAAGTAACTCATTCCATGGCATTTGAAACCTTGGTTACGGGCAATCACTGTCACTGACTGAAATTATTTCGTAAGCCCAATTGATACGTTTTACTAGGTGTATAATGTGATAAAATCGATCTACTGTTCACATGATGAGATTTATAATACCCTGAGAGTTCTTCTTTTTCAAAACCCGCAGATCAGTTTTTGTTCCTGAAGGTCTAACCTATTGATTTTATAAAGCCATGAACTGTTAATGCAAAACTGTTAGAATTTTACCTGGTTGCTTGGTTATTGGTCTCCATCAGTATGTATGGTACACTCAGCAAATCCGCACAGCATTATGGATGGGCGTGCAGCAACAGCTCTAGTTCTAGTAGACGGATTCCAGACGGTAGATGGATTCCGGGTCTAGTAGTTGCTGTTTTATTTTTAGACATGCACACTTCGTATTTAGATGAGGTGCTTTGAATAGAAGTCATTTCCAGTTTTAGGAAAAGTGCCTTGCAGGGTGAGGTTGCTTTATTCTAGGCAGGCCTCCATCCAAGGCTGGGTGCACTTCTCTAGAGGGGTTGGGTTAGGGTTTGACACAGTCAACCTAGTTGCTTTACGTAGACAGTCTACATGCATTATAAACCCTATATCTTGCCTATTCTATAAAAAAGAGATCGGGTATACCATTCAGGATATAGCTTAGAGATTTGGCGAGCTGATTGTTATGTTGCTTTTCTTTTTTGGGTGATATTGCTTGGTGTAAATAATTTTTCAATGTGATGTGTTTGCAGATTTGGCATTCCTTGTATACAGTTTTGGTAGGGGCTTTCAGTTTTCAGTAAACCAGAGTATGTAGGATGGCAGGTCGGCTTACCATGAATTGCAAATTTAACAAAAACAATGAACATAATTAAACAAAAACAATTATCATGTTCAAACTGTGGATGATTATGTTTCCAAATATTCCAAGCGTTGCAGAGAACCTCACCTTTCATTGTACACTCCAATGACGTGCATTTTGTGAGCTGGTATATGTGTAGCCTTATTGGAATTGTTTATGCAGGTTAGTCTTGTTATAACTTCTGTATAACGTTGAAGTAATAACTGAATAAATTCTTTACCCAGGTAACAAATATCAATTGAGTAATGTATGCAGTACATGTAACTTCATTATACAAAATCATTGTAAAAACAACATGAACTACGTTCATTTGGTCTTCAACTTGTAACGAAGTCATGCAATAGAGAACAAGAGACATTGATAACTATCATAGGGAAGCATGCAATGACTAATTTGTCATATTGTTTTGAGATTCTGTTGTCACAAGTTTGCTTGTGCGTATATGTTAATTCAAACACTAGGTAGCATATCTACTAGTTGCATTTCGAATAGCGCATGGCAAACCAAAAGTTCCCAGAGATATTGCGAGCAGGCAAATGTACACACTAAAACTTTTGTCATTCATATAAACTCTTAAAAATTGGGTCACTCCATCACCCAACAAGGAAAATGGCACAAATGCATGTTACATCCTCGAAGAAAACTGTTCATGCTCTAATATTGAGCTTCAAAACATCCAAAATTTAAGTAGTGATACCTAGGAATATGTGCCCGATGTTGGGGAATGTGTTTCCCTTGGAATGGGTTGGGATGGGAGGAAGTTTGGGGGAATCCCCAGACATCCACCTTGAGGGATGCCTCAACATCCCCAATAATGTGTGTGTGTGTGCACACATGTATATATTTTTTTTCCATGGAGAACTTCCTTGTGGAAACCCTCCGAGTGTTTCCTCACATTCCTTGAATGGCACCTGAGGTAAATTCGGTCAGGGGACAATATGTACACCTAACCTTGGGGGAGCTAGGTGAATTCGACCTCATAACCTGCTTGGCCATTATGATTCCACTTGAGCCAATACTTGGGGCTAGACGTGTGTGTGTATTTTTTTGATAGAAAGAACTATCCACGGAAATCCATGGACATTTCCCCACGTTTTCTGGATGGTGTCGATAGTAACCTTCTTGGCATACACTGGTATGTGTGAAAGTTTCTTGGAATAGAAATTCAATGCAAAACAAAATTTTCATCTTCAACTTAGAAGGTTTCTAAGATTTTAGCCCTCTGAATTTTCAGCCTTAGGGCTGCTGTAAAACACAGTACAAAACAACAGCAGAAAGAGTACAATGTTTCACTTCCAATCAGCACAAACTTCCTGTCATTTCATGGAGAAAAGATACCAATTCAAAGGGATAAGTTTGAACATTTTTAGGGCAATTTATCTGCTAATAACTAGATTTGAAAATACTCTTTTACATCAGTAATAACGGCAGTACAGCAGCAGCAGGGAAGCAGTAAAATCAGCCTTTTAGATTCTTCACTTAGATGCCAAATCACTTATCAATTGTCCTTTTACTTATGTCAGATCAGCAAGACATATATGGTTGTATTATAATCAATAAAGAACATATATAGCTGAAAATCAAATCTGGAAATTGCACAAATTTTGGACGGCTGAAAACTGTTGATTTTTCAAGTGCAATAGATACAAGCACAAATTTTCTGAAAACTGATAATTACTTCTAATGATGTTGATATTTTTTTAAATTTTCCAGTATATTATTAAGCAATTATACTTCAGAAATTTAACCGTATAAAAGCAATAGAACAATAGAAATCGCAATGCACAAAGAGAGCATAAGATTTACCCTGGGAAAACCCACTAAGGGGAAAAACCCAACAACCTTTTCAATAGAGAAATTCATCTGTTCAACAAGAGACACACCTAGACCTCTAGTCAATAACTAGGTCAAACTAACCTTCAACAATATTATGGTCAAACTTGGTCAAACCCTCCGAGTCAAGCCTTCCACATTATTCTAGCAACTCGGCCCTCTAGCTTTGCCCTAGGCTGAATTTTGGCCTCCCAGAAACTGCCAGAATCCCAGAATTTCGGCCCCTCGCAACTGCCCAGAAATTTCCCCCCCCTGCAACTGCAACTGCCCAAAAAATAGTGAACTGTGAGAGAGAGAGATTCCTTTCACACGTGCAAGCTTGAGAGAGAGAGAGAGAGAGAGAGAGTCCTTTCACACGTGTGAGCTTGTGTGTGTGTGTGAGAGAGAGAGAGAGAGAGAGAGAGAGAGAGAGAGAGTCCTTTCACACGTGCGATCTTGAGAGAGAGAGAGATCTATTTCGTCCTTTTTGTTCTCCTAGTCCTTCTTGTCCTTCGCTTGGATGCCAAAACATACTTGCTTGAGGCAGTGTGAATTGGTGTCTTGTGAAGGAGGTTGAGCTGCCTTTATATAAATATCTGCTTGGGTCGAATGGTTGTGACTTTGCCTGGGCTGACTTGACTAACTTTAGAGCCAAATTTTCAAATTTTCAAATTCAATTTTTCTTCTTTTAAAAGTCTGAAAGGACATGACTCAAAAATATAAATTCTTTTGACACTGGCATGAAGAGCATGATTTACAATAATCAACATAAATACATCAAGGGCCAAATTATACATTATGAAGACCTACCATTGTTACAAAATTTGACACTCCCTCTTAACTAGGGATTCATTCATAATGACTGTCATAGGTGTTCTCAAGTTGACAAATTTCTCCATGCAAAGGTTAGAAAATCATCATCATCTTGTTAGCATCTTTGACATCATTAACATCTCGTTAGCATCTCTAACATCATTAACATCATCATCAAAGTGATAATTCTACTGCAGTGTATTGGTTTATTTCTCCTACTTGATCTAAATTAATACAAGTTATTTTCAGAAATTAGATTCAGAAAATACCAAAATAAACACAACTACAACCTACACATGCAGATCATTTACTGAATAATACACTCATGCAACAAAGTGACACATGGATTTTTGGACATAAGTCCCCGGAAAAACCCAAAGCGGGAAACCAGTGCAGCAAATATGAGGGTTTATTATTAAGTAGTTCTGAGTACAGTAAACCTGGGTTCCAGATCTAGAAAACCCGACAGAGAATAAAAGAAATCAAATCTGCAGCTAACATGAAGTTCTAGTGCCAAATATCTGGCTGATCCACACCCTCAAACGAGATTTACAGAACTCAGCCCGGATCTGGCCCTAGAAACCCTCAGCGCTGCCCCTGAAGCCCCAACATTAGCCCTGCTAGCCTCAGAATGCCACTGCACTGCCCAAAGGGGTACTGTGTAATCCCTGAAAGGGTGATGCAAGCCTTACGCTGGCCTAGAAGCTGTTGATTTACGGTAGCATCGGATGTGCTCTAGCCTTGTAATTTTGTATATAGGCTAACACATGTCTTCCATAATACCCAGAAAGGATTTTGGAAAATTCCACTTAGAGATGGTTTAATTAAATTAATTAATCATTTTTTAATATTTTCCTAAGTCTAAACTTAGGGAAACTGATTAATTAAAGGGTATTAATTAAACTAAGTTTGAATCTTTTAGATAAAGTCATGGATCAACTCCTAGTTAGTCTTAGCCCTTGATTATGTTTTAATCTTGGCCGTTGAAGGGTCAACAAAAGATTATAAGAAGGAGGGTGAAGGGCCTATGGAAAACACACTGAGGATTTGGCATTTTCGAGCTTGTGAGAGAGAAACAGCTTTTGATCAAGATCGAATCACTAGGCTAGGGCTGGCTAAGTGATTTTGATCTAGTGATCAATTTCAGAGAGGGGCAGATGCAGTAACTGGTTAGGAGGACCAAGAGTACATTTTAGAGAGAGAGGCAGTAGTGACGCAGTAGAGGCAGCACAGTCATTTGGAGGTGTGACGCAGTCCTTGAAGGGGATGACGCAGAAGTGACGCAGTGCCTTCTAGATTCAGTCCGGAGATAGCTGGAAGCTGTGGTTTGCAGAGGAGGAGGTGATGCAGTTCCTTAGCTTGCCCATGCAGGCTTACGCAGTAGCAGCGTAGGCATCACGCAGAGGCAGAGAGGGGCTTCACCAACGCTGCTCCGGATCAACCGGGGATTTGCAGAGTGAGGTATATCTCACATTTCTTCTGTTGCCGAGATTTTCTCTGGAGGGTGCACCAGATATTGGCACCCTAGTTGTACTCAAGATTTTGCTGCTTAATAATACAAAACCCTCAGATCTACTGCACCGGTTTTCCCAAGTTGGGTTTTTCTGGGGACTTAGTCCAAAAACAACTGTGTCAAATGTGGATGTTTTTCATTGGATTTTGTTCAGTTTGTTTCAGCACTTAGATTTATTCCGCAACATTATTTGTGTAGACTGCTTCAGTAATTACTTTCGATATTTCACTGTAATGAAATAATTATGAAAAATAATAGGAGAAGTAATTCAGATTTGTTGTAGTAGGAATCCAGATTTAGGTTTTTTCACAGAATCCCTCTGCGTAATTTCTGAAGCCCCCTGAAGCCTCTGCATAATTTTTGAAGCCCCCTGAAGCCTCTGCATTGTCCTGCGTAGCGGCTGCGCAACACCTGCATAACTGCTGCTCTCCTTCTGTACGCTGTCCTTGTTGCTGCTCCTCTGCCTCTTACTGACTCTTGGCCCCGGAATCAGATCATTCCCTTGGCCAATACTACCCCTCGCTGTAGGAAATTCCTCCGGAAATTCTTAGCAAACCCGCCCTAGAATTCCAGATCTATTCCTCAGGTTTGCAACTGTGTGTCTCTTCCAACTGACCCTCAAGCCTTTCTCTTATACTTTTCGTTGAACCCTTCAACGACCAAGATTAAATCATTCATCAACGACTGAGATTAAAAGACTGTTTGATCCATGTGACTTAAGACAATTTCAACACGTGTTAATTATTTCACTTTAATTATTTTATTTTCCTAAGTTTAGACTTAGGAAATCCATTAAAATAATTAATTATTTGAATAACTTGAATGCCAACTGAAATTTCTCAAATCCCTTTCTAGGTTTTGGAGATCAAGTGTGTCCTAGCCCCTCCACAAGATTTTAGGTCTAGAGCACACTCGATGCTACACCAACTATACAAAATCTCAACAATCAACTTGTTAGCATCTCTGACATCATTAGCATCATCATCAATATCAACATCAACTAGTTGGAATCTTTGACATTGTCAATATCAGCTAGTAGCCACAATTGGTCGGTATCAATGACCCATACTGGTCGGTACTCCTCACACGTGGCACAACATTTAGCATCAACTACTCATCATAACACTGGTTGGTACCACTGACTAGAGAGACTGAGCCTGATGCTGAAAGCGATGCACTCAACTGAGTGAACTTGGGCTTATAGGAATATTCTTTCCAATTGGTCAACGTCTTTGACACAGGGAGAATAACTATCCATGATGCTATCATGTCAGCACTCCCTCTCAACTAAAGGGGTAATCTCCACAAGCCTTAAGATGTCCCTGAATTGTATGAATTTCTCTCTGGACAAAGGCTTTGTCAAAATATCGACTATCTGCTCATTAGTGGAGATGTACTTGAGCCTTAATGCTCTTCTCTGCACCATGTCTTGAATGTAGTGGTACTTGATTTTGATATGCTTTGACTTGTCATGGAATATTGGATTCTCTGAAAGCTTCACACAACTTTGATTGTCACAATATATCATGGTGGGTTCTAGCTCTTGGTCGAACAATCTTGCAAAAAACTTCCGAAGCCACACTGCTTTAGTACGAGCTTCATTGGCTGTGATATACTCTGCTCCTATAGTGCTGAGCAAAACAAATTTTTGCTTCCTGCTCATCCAAGTTATCATAGAGGAGCCCAAACTGAAGCATTGTCCCGAAGTACTCTTCCTGTCATCTGCACTCTGCCCAGTTAGAATTTGTATATCCCTGCAGTTATATATCACTGTTTGAGAGTTGTGACATATCTCAAACCATAACTCACAGTACCACATAGATATCTCAATATGTGCTTTGCTGCAATCCAATGCTCATGTCTCGGTGCCACCTGGAACTGGCTCAACGTATTCACTGCAAAGAAAATGTCCGACCTGGAATTAACCAAATACATCAATGAGCCAATCATCTGCCGATACATGGATGGATCTACCAAGTTGGACTCAAAGTCTCTCAACTTCTTTAAATTGGTCACCCTTGGAGTTGCCATGACTTTATAGTCCATCATGCCAAACTTCTAAAGGATCCCAATAACATACTTTCCTTGACCAAGGAAGATTTCTCCAGGCTTCTACCATACTTCCAGTCCCATATAATAATGCATCAAGCCAAGATGCTTCATGTCAAACTCAGAGGCCAACTGCCTCTTACACTGAATGATGAGAGGCTTAGCACCTGTTAGAAACAAATCATCAACATATAGCAATAAATCACAACTGCATTCTTCACAACCTTGAAATAGATGTTTGGATCAACATCACTCTTGGTAAATCCAAGTCTTGTCAGGTAGCTATCAATTCATGCATACAAGTACTGGGCTCTTGGAGCTTGCTTGAGTCCATACAAGGCCTTCTTCAACCTGCAAATGTGAGACTCCTTCCCATGCACCTCAAAACCTTGAGGATGCTCTATGTACACCTCTTCCTTAATTACACCATTGAGGAAAGTAGTCTTCCTTAATTGCAGGCCTAACAAGTTCTTTTCCCCCGGTGTTTTCCCTCATTACGCTAAATACCCATGAGTGGTTGTAAATGTATTTTGTAATGGACTTGGTATGCTCTAAAATGTTTTTTACCCACTCCACTTTTCCTATGTCCTCAAGCATGAGGTCTATGCGATGTGTAGCACATGGAGTCCAAAATATGGTCCTATATTTGGACTCAAGCATCTTTCCAGCAAGAACATAATTTGAGGCATTATCTGTGATGACCTGCACAACATTCTGCTCCACCATTTCTTGAATAAGGTCATCCAAAAGCTCAAATAGAAGGGTTGCATCCTTCGCCTTATCAGATGCATCAACTGATCTCAAAAACATGGTTCCTTGTGGGAAATAAACAAGGAAACTAATGATAGTGTAACTCTTTCCATCGGTCCATCCATCTGACATGATGAAACAACCTGTTTTGAGCCATGAATCTCTATACTTAGCCAAATACTCATTAATGGAAGAAATCTCTTTTTGCAAAAGAGCTCCCCTCAAGTCATGCATACTAGGGCCTTTGAAGCCCTTTCTTGCAGCTATAACAGAGTCTCACATAGCTTGGTAATAAGGTGAGCGAACACCATTAAATGGGATATCTGCATCATACCACCATCTAGCAATGTATTGATAAGAAGTTTATTTACATTGTTTTTTCCAATGTTTATTCAAAGTGGGTTGAAGACTTGGTTGAGAGGAAGTGGGATTAGCAGAGGATGAGAAATAACTCTGGATGTTTGGTCTCTTTGTTCTTTTTGATTGTTGGCCTAGAGAAGGAGGAACATAGTGAAAGGGGTCATTGGTGGAAGGGAAAGAAGAGGAGTCTTGAATCTCATAATCATCATACCCACTCTCTTTCATGGCTTCTAATAATTCCCTCTTCCTTGCAATTTCATCTTGGATGGATTTCTCCCTAGCTATATTCTCCTCAAACTTTTCAAACTTGGAAATGTATTCTTCCCTAACAGGACCTAACACTTCATTTGATGCTTCACATGGCTTTACTTGGCCTCTTATCCTAGCCAAGTGTCGTTTCAATCTGAGAATACCCCCACCTCCAATATGTGAAAATTTCAATCAAGAAAATATTTCCGCAGTGATAGATTTATTTCTCCTACTTATTATTTCCAATAAGTTATTTACATAATTCTTCCAGTAAATTTCGAAATAAATACTATTCCAGCATTCACTCAAGTATATGCCAAGAAAGGAATAATAAGAAATACAAGCATAAGAATCAATCACATATACACACTTATTTTCAGACAATTGTCCTCGGAAAAACCCAATGCGGGAAAACCGATGCAGCAGATGAGGGTTTATATATTATTCTTCAGCAATGAAATTCTTTACAAGGAAAAGACTAGTAGACTTCTTTAGAAAACACCTGAGATAAATTTTCTCGAACCATCTGGAGAATTTCTGACACTCAGAAGACCCACAACTTCCCTTTGTGTCCCTCTGCGTGTCCCTATGCAGTGCCTGCATCAGACTGCGTCACTTTGCGTGGGCTCTTTGTGCTGTTGCTTTGCGCTGGCTTCTCTGGACTTCTGCATCCTTCTCTCCTTGACCTTTGTCACTGCTGGCCCCCTCTGCTTCTTTTGCCTTGCAACTCTCCCTCTGAAATCTAATTATATTCCTTCAGAATCGACTTCCTTCGGGTTACTGAGTGTATGCCCGGCTTGCTTTCCAAATGACCCTTAAGCCTTTTTTTCTAATCTTCTCATTAACAAATCAACGACCTAGATTAGAAGTCTAATCAATGACCAAGATTAAAACTTGACTTGATCTTCGTTCTCTAGAAGATTCACTCTCTGTTTTATTAATACCCATTAATTATATAATTTCCCTAAGTTTAGACTTAGGGTCTCCATTAAAATAGTTAATTATTTTAATAAAACATAAACCGAGTGGAATTTCCACAAACGGTTTCTAGGTTCTTTGGAATACTGATGTCCAAGCCTCCTTACAGATTTTGAGACTTGGAACACTTTTTGATGCTACAAAAATCAACACTCCCTCTTAGCAAGGAAAGTGTTCTAGCAAAATGCCTGTTGTATGTTGCTCTGTCTTGAAGCATCCTCTGCGCTGTTGATGCTTGGCTGCTGCCCCTCATCTGCTGCTGTGCTGCCTTCTGTACCACTGCCCATGACACTGTCACTGTCACTACCTCATCTGTACTGTAGCTCCCTCTGAATCCTGAGCCTATCCATTCCTGCTACTGAAATGGATTCTTAATCATCCCCATCTTTTCTCTGAAATAGACAAACTTAGTCTTCCCTAGAGCTTTCGTGAGGATATCTGCCACTTGTTCTCCTGTAGGAGTATACTCCAATTGTACAACTCCCCTTTGGACACAGTCTCTAATGAAATGACACTTGATGTCAATGTGCTTCGACCGATCATGAAACACAGGATTCTCAGAGAGCTTGATGTAGCTCTGATTATCACATATAATGCTGGTCGCCTCCATCTTCTCCTTGAGTAAGTTCAGAAGCAATTTCCGAAGCCATATGGCTTCACACAAAGCCGTGCTTGCTGCCATATATTCACCTTCTGTAGAGCTTAGAGCCACAAATTTCTGTTTTCTACTGCACCAGGAGGTCATTCCTGATCCAACACTGAAATAGTATCCACTAGTACTTTTCCGATCTATTGGGCTCCCAACCCAATCTGCGTTAGTTAACCCACTCAACCTAATGTCATTGCCTCTGGTGTATTTTATTCCAAGGTCAACTGTTCCTTGTAGATATCTGAGAACATGTTTGGTTGCTGCCCAATGAGCCCTCCTTGGTTCCACCATGAACTGACTGAGGGTATTGACAACACAACAAATGTCTGGTCTTGTGTTTACCATATACATCAGAGAACCTATGAGCTGCCTATACAAAGTAGGATCAACCTCATCATCTTTGGACAAGTCAATTTTCTTCCAGTTGGTGATCATTGGAGTAGCCATGGGTCTATAATGCTCCACCTGAAATCTTTTCAAAACTTCTGTAGTATATCTTCCTTGTTCAAGGAAGATCTCATCCTTCTGCTGCCAAACTTCCAACCCCAGAAAATAATGCATAAGCCCTAGATCCTTCATGTCAAATTCTGCAGCTAAATTCTCCTTGTAGTCCTTGATGAGCCTAGATGATCCTGTTAGAAATAGATCATCTACATACAACACTAGTATCATAGTCTCATCCCCTACTCTTAGATGGTAAGGATTGGGATTTGCGTCACTGTTGACAAATCCCATTTTCTGCAAGTAGCTGTCAATTTGACCATACCAAGCTCTAGGGGCTTGGTTCAGTCCGTACAAGGCCCTCTTGAGCTTGCACACGAGTTTTCTGCTCATGCGTTTCAAAGCCCTCTGGTTGTTCAATATAGACTTCTTCTATCACCCCATTTAAGAACGCAATCTTGACGTCCATTTGGTGAATCTCCCATCCCATTTGCGTAGCAAGGGATATCACAGATCTAATAGAAGTATATCAGGCTACTGGGGCGAAGGTCTCTTCATAATCTATCCCTTCCTTCTGAGCATACCCCTTAGCCCCAAACTTGGCTTTAAATTTCTTGATGCTTCCATTTGCAGCATATTTGATCTTGTAGATCCATCTCGAACCTACAACTGATCTGTTCTAAGGCCTGGGAACCACTTCCCAGACATCATTCGTCATGATGGAGCTGTATTCTTGTGTGTGTTATTTCTATTGCTCAGTTTACTGTTTTCACATATAATTTAAGTGAGTGAAGGCTTCTTCAATGTTTTCAGAAGCAATTTGTAAAATAACTTGTTAAATATAATTTACAAGTAGGAGAAGTAGTTCAGTTTGTTGTAGTAGGATTCTAGATCTAGGACTTGGAATTTTCACATGGTATCAGAGCATTGATTGTGGAACAGGAAGAGCAGATCCAACGCTGAGACGGAGGCCGAAGAGCTGCAAAAAGCAGCAAATCGAATCCCTAGAGGGATTGTGTAGTTCAGGCCTAGAGGGCTGAAATTTTTGGGAAAGTCTCTCTCAGTGAGTCAACAGAGAGGAAAGGCTTCCAGATTGGAATTTTGCTGAGCCGGAGGGAGTAGCATAGAGCTAGTGGGACGCTGTTTTCTGCAAGCAAAATTTTTTTTTTGCTGGGCAGAAAGTCGTCAGATTAGGAAGCGACATCATAGTGAGGGAAGTTTCTTCCTCAGGAAGTTCCTAGTCGGGGAATTTTATTTTTCCAAGCTCTGAGCTGCAGATTCGAGCAACAAATCTACAAACTCTAGAAGCAGTGCGTAAGCCTGTCCAGTGTTGCGCAGAGGGGGGAGAAGAGGAACATATTCGACATTTTCTTAACGACCATGAGAGCTCACGGGCTTAGAGATCAGAACCTATTGGAGGGAGCCTGCAACTACGTGATCTGGAAGGCAAGAATCACTCGTCTTCTAGATGAGTACGATCTCAAGATTTTCTTGACGAATACGGTAGCTGTCCCTGCAGATCCAAATCAACTGAAGAAGTACACGACTGATATGGAGAAGGCCAAAAGGCTGCTCCTTGATGGAGCCAAGGATCACATAGTGTCTCATATTGTTGGCAAGGACACAACTAGGGAAATGTGAGAAGCTTTGGCAGCGCTGTATGAAGGCTCTTCCGAACAGCGGAAGATGTACTAGAGTAGAAACTGACGATGATGCAGATGCAGAAAGGGGAGCGTATTGTTTCGTTCTTGTCAAAACTTCAGGAAATCCATGATCAACTAGCAGCAGTGGGGGCCACCCCTTCTCCTACAACAATGGCGAGATTGGCTCTTAACGCAGTCCTTGAAGAATGGCAGGTGTTTGTCCAGAGCATCCTGGGCAGAGCCACCTTGCCGGGCTAGGAAGAGATGTGAGCTGCTCTTCAGCAAGAAGAGCTAAGGAGGGACTTGGTCAAGTGTAAACTTGACGGCAACAGTGGCAGTTGATCGAAGTTGAAGTAGGAGGAAGAAAATGCAACCCTTGCATCCAAGGGGTAGCAGGAGTAGCGAAGACGTAAGAAAGACATCTCGAAGATTAAGTGCTTTATGTTGGAAATACTGAGAGGGGGGTGAATCAGTATTTCTTTTCAATTGTTAATTATTGCCAATTAGATTCTTCACAATTAAAGACAGAGAGGTGTATAATAATGATATTAAGGATTAATAAGAACTTCAATCCCTTTTTTTAATAATAGTATACAATAGATGAGTGAAGGGCAACAACCCTTTTAATGAAACGGGCACCAACCTGTTGCCAAGCACCAACTTGGACTTTGATGAGGCTCCGACCTCTAGGGCTTTAACCCTATCTTCTCAAGGCACCAACCTTGTGTTTAGGAGCTCCTACTCCAAGGACACCAATCCTTCAGTCTTCTTTAATAAAATGAGTAATGTACTTACTTGAGTATCTCCAACAAGATTCTGCACTGTTCAATGCTTCAATTATCTTCAAAATTGTCCAATGTTCTTCAATCTTTAGGTCTCCACCATTGACTACATATGTCCTCATAGTAAGCTTGATGATGCCACCATAGTCACTGAATCACTAAACCTTCAACGTGCTGAACTTAATGCTCTTCTTAGTGCTGTAGCTATCTCTTCCACAAGACTGTTCTTCACATGTCAAACCACAGTCACAAGTCCAAAGTAGTCCAATTTTTCCAAATGAGCCTTATTCTATCACCAGTCGGAGTGTCTGAGGTATGACTGCCTTATGATGAAGATTGTGTCTAGGTGGAAACTATCCTTCACAAGCCTGAGACAGACCTTTATATACCCGACTCACAGAGTGTTGCAGATCCGAGGTATTGAAGTGTATTGCAGTGAGAAGATAGCATTGGTTCGAGCCACAGGAAGTTAAATTCGAGCTGTTGTGTATGGGCACCGTGCCACTGTCTCAAGCCACAAAATTCTGCACCAGTTCCAAGCTGATAGATCTGAGCTTCAGTAAGTTTTGGACAGGTCTGAGCCAAGATAAAGGCTGCTCCAATACGAGTTCACAGGTCCAACATTAAGCTTCAGGAGGCCTGCAACTTTTCTGAGAGTCTTCGCAGAAATTTCAGTGTGGTTTAATGTGATCTTTAAGCCCAAACAAATTTCCTTGTTCTCTTTCTTGTGACCCTTCAAGTTCATGAGATGTGAATTGTTTTTGTTCTTCTCTCTGTATTAGATGACTGAATTGATGCTTAGAAATGGAGGCTCGAACATGTATTTATAGTGATTTTGCTATGAAACTGAAGGGACATGACTATTTGAATTGAGGCCGACTTGTATGACTAAGGGTAGGTGGGCTTGCAATAGAATATATATTTCTTACCTTAAAAAATTCATTATCTCTTCAACTACAGGAAGTTTGGGGACAAATAAGGCCTCATTAGAACGGGAAAAATATACTCTACAAGATGGTATAGGACCCACGTGTATAGGATGCCTCCAAGGTGATAAAAACAATTTTTCTTTGTGACTATCTTTAATTTTTGTGTGCAGGAGGTGAATAGGACAACATGCCTTTTCCACTGCATGGCTTCTCCTTTATTTGGCTTATCAATCATAAGATCATAGTGTCATCATGTAGGACATTTATGTCATCATGATAGTACCCAGCAAGGTCATGAAGGTATAACATCATGTATTCAATAATAGTGCAGTAATATGTCACAGTGCAGCATCATCTAGTCATTCAACCTTCATCAAGTGTGTTCATTCATTCAACCTGTTGCCATCAATGACAACTTGGATTAACACTTTAGGTGTGGTGAACTTGGTCACTACGTTACCCAGTGTCCTATGAAGAAAAAGGACAAGGACAAGAAGCATGATCAGAAGGCTGTGACCGTGAAGAACGATGAGGATGAGTACGCCATGAGTGCCAACGCATCTCCAGGAGGGAGATGGGGCAACATTGAGCTGTAAGTTCAGAAGAACTTCAGTTGGGCAGGATCCTTGAGGAGTCCACCTCTCAGATCATAAACTTGCTATAGTTGCCCATGATCAGCAGTAGCATGCTGGAGGAGTTTTCAGCCGGTGCAGAAACGACAGATGCAGTGGTTAGCTGTGCTAAATCTGGGCAGCGCAGAGCAGAGTTGCAGCAACGCAGAGGGAGATAGTGCAGAGCAACAACAACACAGTGCTTTAGAGGGAGAACGTGGGTCTAGCAGCAGTCAAAGTTTCAACATTGAGATGCATCTTGAACACTTGTTCAGATTCAAAGATGTTTTCTGTTGTTTCTCTCAGCAGTTGAGTTGCAGTTCAATGCTAGAAGTGGCAGTGATAGCAGCAGATGCAACATTAGAGAGTGAGTTGCAGTACAGATGCAGTGTTGATCGTGGCAGGGTCAGTAGAAGTACAGTTGTAGCAGCAGCACAATAGTTGCATGTCAGACATCGACAGCGCAGAAGGAGATGCTTCGTAGTCAGAGCAATGTGCAGTAGGACACATTTGCTAGAGCACATTCCTTGCTAAGAGAGTGTTGATTTGTGGTAGCATCATATGTGATCTAAGTCTCAAATTTTGTGGAGAGGTTTAGACACATGCATTCTAGATAACCCATAAATTGTTTTGTGAAATTCCACCCTGACACAGTTTATTCAATAAATTAATTATTTTTAATGAGACCCTAAATTTGAACTTAGGAAATTAAAATAATTAATGAGTATTAATCTAAATGCGGGTGTAACTTCTAGAAGAAGAAGAGGATCAAGTCAAAATGATCTTAGCCATTGATTAGCTTCTAATTTGGGCTGTTGAATGTCAACTAGAAGATTATCTAAGGAAGCTTGAGGGTCATTCGGAAGACACACCGAAAGGATCAATTGATCGAATTTTCTGAAGTGAGTAGTGCTCAAGACGAAAACTAGATCTAAGTGATTCTTCACTGCAGTGAGGGGCAAAGATAGTATCCGGAGAGAAATATTTCTCAGCCAGAGAATCATTAGCAGAGAAGGGCAGAGAGAGATGTAGCAGCTACTACGCAGAGCCAGAGAGGCTGACGCACAGCTATGCAGGGCTACACAGAGGGCCAAAGGAAATCTAAGGGTTTGCTGAACGGTTGATTTCAGAAGCCGGAAGCCAGGGTGTGAGACCAGGAGGCAGAGATCAGAATTTCTGTGGAGCAAATCGATTCACCAGTTGAATGACACAGTGCCTAGGAGGGTTGACGCTGGGACTGCGTAGAGCCTGCTAGAGGCACATCATTCAGTGGCCGAATTAGTTGAGATTTCCAGTGACAGAGTGAGTTAACGTCACTGATCATTTTGTCAGTCATATTCTCTGTAACTGCTTTGTTCGGTGAGACAATCATAGATGTATTCAGACATTGCTGTTGCTTAATAATAAAACCCTCAAATTTGCTGCATTCGTTTTCCCGCATTGGAATTTTCCAAGGATGTTTGTCCAAAAAATAACAGTGTCCTGTGCGTGTTATTTCTCTTGCTCAGTTTACGGTTTCACATATAATTTAAGTAAGTGAAGGATGCTTCAGTAACTGCTTTAATGTTTTCAGAAGTAATCTGCAAAATAACTTGTTAAATCTAATTTACAAGTAGGAGAAGTAGTTCATTTTGCTGCAGTACGATTCCAGATCTAGGATTTGGAATTTTCACAAATAGTCCTCCTACAAAAGCCGAAATTCCTCCAGTGATAACGATGACCCAAGAAATATAACATCAAGCCCAAGACTAGACCAAAGCTTAGACCCTCCACAAAATTCAATGAAGAAGACTTCAGAACCAACATATTTGTTCCAATAGTATATCCATTAGGGCTTAAAATATTTTGCAAAATCTCCTTAGAAGAATCAATGAGCAACCTCACATTTCATGAAAAAACATCGTTTCAGATCTTCCTCGGAAGATTTTGGATGGCTCAATGAGTAACCTCAGAAAGGAAAGAAACATACAACCAATGAATTCAACCACTCCTTCATATGAACAAATCTGCGCTAGGCCTCATAAATCACATATGATTTTATGTGTTCAAATTCTGTCTTCTAAGGGCAAACGAGTTGCACACACACACACACACACACACACACACACACACACACACACGGGATTTGTGGAGGATTCTAGGAGGGAGCCGACCTTAAGTGTAAAAATTCAAATTCAAAATTTTAAATTTTATTTTGGAGCCAAAAAAATTAACCCCCTTACTTGATCAAGCAATTTGGTATTATTTTTCAAGGAATACTTTTTCCCTTGAGGGGCCAACTTGGTCCTTTTCAATTCCTTTTAAAGATTGCAATACTTGTTTTTGGGCCATGCTTAATATAAATCTTGCCATGATGAGGAGCAATGTGATGTGACCATTTCAAACTGTTTTCATGACCATGCTTGGAGCGTTTAACCAAAAAATGGGGTTTCAATACTTCAAGAAGCTATGTCTCCTCAATCAAGAGGACCTACGTGATGTGCCAACTACCGTTAGAATCGACACTACAAGGAGAATCAAATGATGATGTTCTTGAGCCAAAACAAACTGATCTTCTTACCTAGTTTCCTCATCAAATGCTGGGTATCATGACCATATCGCACGGGCTAGGGCTCAAGGTTACTTGGGATCAGGAGTGGGAGCGGGGGTGGGAGCGACATTTTCAGAAGCTCTCGGTTCGGGAGCGAATTTTTATGTAATATATATATATATATATATATATATATTATATTTTGATGCATATATGTCAACAAAAGCATGTAGAATGCTGAATTAGATATAAAAAAGTATAAAAACATAGATTGAAACATGTAACATCAATCATCTAGAAGTTATAATCTTCATCAACCACATCCACAAGTTAGTAACATACAACATATTGATTCTCATGATTCGTCAATCTTAAAGTTTCAAGCTTTCAAAATTCAATAAATAACATTTATCATCATTGATCACCAAAGTTGTACTTGTAAGCTAAGTGTAACCATTACAACAAAGAATATCTAACATGAAGTGAAATGTTATAAAATGAAATGAAATGAAACAACTTTCAACTTTCAGGAAGCATTGTATTCATAATTCCTTATCAATAAGTTATAATTGCCAACTTCAAACTTCAAACTTAAATTGTCATATATTGTTTACAAAAAGTATCATAATAAATATGAAAGAGTCAACAATTATAAAAACTACTAGAAACTAGAAAAGACAAGTAAATCTGTTATCTATAGCTAATGCTTGGGCCTCTTGCTACCACGAGAAATGTCTAAATTTTGAGTCTTGTTGGAAAATTAGGATCTTTGTCATTAATATCACCCTCTAAGCATTAATATCCAGAGGTATCTTTATCATTACCGCTGGATCTGTAGAGGGATATTTGTCATTAATATCACCCTCTAAGCATTCGCTCCGGGAGCGGGTTAGAGGGAGCGCACTCCAGGAGCGGGTTCGATAGGGGGGAGCCGCTCCCTCGCAACCTTGCTAGGGCTTCTTGTCCATTGGAGCTTCCAACTACTACAATCCACGATGTGTATTAAGAGCGTTCATAAAGTGTTCATAGACCAATGTTGGCATCAATGACAACAACATTCGATAATTTCAGCATTACTTCCTTCACCAAAGCTCTGATACCATGTTGATTTTTCAAGTGCAATAGATAGAAACACAATATTTCTGAAAACTCATAATTACTTCTAATCATGTTGATCTTCTTTTATTTTTTCCATTATATCATTAAGCAATTATACTTCCAGAAATTCAACCATATAAAAGGAGTAGAATGATAGAGATCACAATGCACAAAGAGAGCACAAGATTCACTCTAGTAAAACCCACTAAGGGGAAAAACCTAACAACCTTTGCAATAGAGAAATTCTTCTGTTCAACAAAAGACACACTTAGACTTCTAGTCAACAACTAGGTCAAATTGACCTTCAACAATTCTATGATCAAACCTTGTTGAAAATATTAGCGATAAAAGGTCTTCTCTGGCTTGTGGATTAGCCAGAGAGAGGCCATGATCAGTCTTTTTTCTACGATGGATGAGTTCGTGGAGATAGTAAATTCATGCGCGGAGTTGGAGGGTTAGTTAAGTGAATCTCCAAGTGGCAGTTCGAGTTAGGAAGAAGAGAAGTTGGAAGCTTCAGTTTCGATTGAGGCAAGGACGAGTTATAACTCCAAGCTATGATTGGGGAGAGTTCAGATCGAACTCAGTTAACTAAGTCAATCACCACTGCTGTTCCAAATTTGTAAACTGTCTAATTATAATTTTCTAATTATAACATGGATTGAATTGATAAAAGGAGGACAAAGGCACAAGTTTGTATTATTATTGTTGCACGTGTTTGTTGTGAAATTTCAACTTGAAATCCTACTGCATTATCTGATATTATTTCTACTACTTATTATTTAGAAACAAGTTATTTGCAGAAATATTTTCGGTAAATATCGAAATAAATTCAAATGTAGACTTCAAAATTATTGAGCAAATCAACAAGGAAATACTAACACAAGAGTGACAAATATTTTGGACAATTGTCCTGGAAAAACCCATTGTGGAAAAACTGGTGCAACAGATGAGGGTTTCTATTATTCTTCAGCAAAAGCTTCTTGTAAAATTGCCAATCAGCAGTGACGAAGAGAAATTCTCTATGATAACACTGGATAAATTCCTCACAAATTTTTTGATGAGAAATGACCTTGGAATGACTCTCCTAGGACTCCTGCGTCACCCCTGCGCTGGCTCTGCTTGAAGAATGCGCAGATCTGCATCACCTCTACGCTGTCTTTTGCGCTGTCCCTTCCAGCCACTGCGTTGTCCCTTAATGCCACTACGTCACCTGCTCCTGCACCCCAGATTGATGCTGAACCTTCTCTGTCTCTCCTCCACCTGCAACTCTCCCTCTAGATCGATTTTCTCTTGCCGAACTTTAGCCACTAAGAAAATCGATTTTACTTGGGCAATTGAGTATATGCACTGGTGTGTTTCCAAATGACCCTCGAGTCTTTTATAATCTGCTCGTTGAGATATCAACGACTGAGATTAGATCTCTAATCAACGACCTAAGATCATAACTTGACTTGATCCGTGTTTTCTAGAAGATTCACACTATGTTTTATTAATACCCTTTAATTATTTAATTTCCCTAAGTTTAGACTTAGGGTCACCATTAAAATAATTAATTATTTTAATAAAACATATTACAAGTGGAATTTCCACAAATGATTTATGGGTTCTTTGGAATACGTGCGTCTGAGCCTCCTCACAAAATTTGAGACTTAGAGCACTTCTGATGCTACCAAAAATCAACACTCCCTCTTAGCGAGGAAGGTGCCCTAACAATATGTGTGCTGCATACTGTTATGATCTTGAAGCATACTCTACGCTGTTGACATTTGACAACCTATCCATCAATCACTGCGCTGCTGTTGCTATTGCACTGCTGCCCATGACATTGCCACTGCCACTGCTGCATTCGTACTACAACTCCCTCTTAAGTGCTGCTTAACCGTTACTGAAACAGATTCTCAATCATCCCCGTCTTTTCCCTAAAATAAACAAACTTTGTTCTTCCTAGGGCCTTGGTGAGAATGTTTGGTACCCGTTCTCCTGTGGGAATGTACTAGCAATTGTACTACTCCCCGCTGAACATAGTCTCTGATAAAATGACACCTGATGTCGATGTGTTTTGACCGATCATGAAAAACTGGATTCTCAGAGTGCGTGATGCAACTCTGATTATCACATAGAATACTGGTCGCCTCCATCTTCCTTCTGAATAAATTCACTAGCAGTTTTCGAAGCCATATAGCCTCACACAAAGCTGTGATGGCCGCCATATACTTTGCTTCAGCTGTGCTCAGTGCTACGGACTTCTGCTTATTACTGCACCAGAAAGTCATACCTGATCCAATGTTGAGGCAATACCCTGTGGTACTTTTCCGATCCATCGAACTTCCTGCCCAATCTGCATTTATGAATCTATGCAGAGTAATGTCATTGCCTCGGGTGTATTTTACTCCATTTTCGACTGTTCCTCGGATATATCAGAGAACATGATTAGCTGCTGCCCAGTGTGCCCTCTTTGGTTCTACTATGAATTGATTGAGGGAATTAACAACATAGCAAATGTCTGGCCTGGTGTTGACCAAATACATGAGAGATCCTATGAGCTGTCTGTATAAGGTGGGGTCCACTTCTTTATCTTCAGATGCATCAATTTTCTTCCAATCGGTGATCATTGGAGTAGCTATGGGTCTACAATCCTGCATTCTAAATCTCTTTAGAATCTCTGTAGCGTATCTTCCTTTCCCAAGGAAGATTTCTCCCTTCTGATGCCAAACTTCTAGTCCCAAAAACTAGTGCATCAACCCCAAATCCTTCATGTCGAATTCCTCTGCGAGGTTCCTCTTGGAGTCTTTGATGAGCCTAGATTATCCTGTCAGAAATAGGTCATCTACATACAATACCAAAATTAGAGGCTCATTCTCTACTGTGAGATAGTAGAGATTGGGATCAACATCACTCTTGACAAATCCCATTAGCTGCAAGTATCCATCAATTCGACCATACCATGCTCTAGGTGCCTATTTGAGTCCATACAAGGCTTTCTTCAGCCTACATACATGAGTCTTCTTCTCATGTGTTTCGAAGACTTCCGACTGTTCGATGTAAATCTCTTCTTCTATCACCCCTTTCAAGAATGCAGTCTTGACGTCCATTTGATGAATCTCCCATCCCATCTGCGCTGCAAGGGATATATGTGAAAATTTCTAAACAGAAACCCTACTACAGTATCTAGATTTACTTGTCCTAATTGTGATTTAATTATATAAGTTATTTTCAAAAAGTATTCAGAAAATATTGAAGTAAATACAACTAGCAACCTACACATTTACAGATCATTTACTGAAACATAAGGCACATATGACAAATGACACACATGATTTTTCAGACAAATGTCCCCGGAAAAACCCAATGCGGGAAAACCGATGCAACAGTTCTGAGGGTTTATTATTATTAAGCAACAATATTCTGAGTACATCTAGGGTTCCATAATCCGACTCACCCAATAGAGAAACCTTGACAAACAAAGATAAATGTGAGTTTTACCTCACTTTGCAAGTCTTGGATGATTCGAATCAGTCATTGGTGAAACCCCAACTAGCTTTGCGCAGTCTCTACGCTGCCACTGCGTATGCCTGCGTGGCCCTAGATGAGGAATTGCATCACCCTTCCTTTGCGCTGATCAGCTTCTCCCGGAATCGAGTTTCAGCCTTGCCGACTTAGAAACCTCGGTCTCCAGCTAATTTCGAACTGTCCCTTGGAGGCTCTGCGCTGTTCCTGCGTCACCCTCTCTAGGGTCTGCGTCACACCCTCTGATGGATGCATTGCCTCCTCTGCGCCTCTGCTGCCCTTGCTCTGCGTTGTACTCTTGGTTCTCCGACCAATCACTGCATCTGCCCCTCACTGCGTCTCTGAATCACTCAGATTTGATCTTCGTCCAAGCGCTGCTTCGTTAGAAGAATTCGATCTCTTAGACTCTGTGTGTGTGTTCTCCAACTGAACCCAAGCCTTCCTTTAATACTTTTCTCGTTGAGAAATCAACGACTGTGATCTAATCACTAATCAACGACTAAGATTAGAGAAAGCTTGATCCATGTCACTTAGAACATTTTCACCACATGTGTAAATTAATTCACTTTAATTTTTCAATTTCCCTATGTTAGACTTAGGGTCCCCATTAAAAAATTTAATTATTTGAATAACTTTTACACCAGGTGGAATTTCTCCAAACGATTTCTAGGTCTTGGAGATATCATGTGTTCTAGCCCCTCCACAAAGTTTCGGAGCTAGAGCACATTCGATACTACCCAAAATCTCAACAATATAATGGATCTGATAGAGGTATATCTGGCTGAAGGGGCGAAGGTTTCTTCATAGTCTATCCCTTCTTTCTGAGCATATCCCTTAGCCATGAACCTAGCCTTGTACTTCTCTATGTTGCTGTCTCTAGCATACTTAATCTTGTAGATCCACCTAGAACCTACAACTGATTTGTCCTGAGGTCTCGGTATGACTTTCCAGACATCATTGGTCATGATAGAGCTGTACTCCTCTACCATAGCATCTACCTAGACTTGATGCTGAATGGCTTCCTGAAAAAAATCCCCTACATAGCATCTATCCCTCTTCTTGGTTCTAGGAGCCCCAAAAAAATTCTTTCGTCCCCCAGCGTCTGTCGTACTTCTCTGTTGATTCTGCCATTGGTAGTGGGTGGCTCAATCATCTCTTCGTCTTGCCGTCCTATCTACTGCGAGCTATCTGGTCACAGTCCTAGATCCTGACAGTTGTCCATGTGTTGGATCTTCTCCTAGCTGCCGTTGGACAAGAGGTTCATCTTCAGATTGTTCTTCGATAGGCATTTCACGGGATCTTCTGAAGGCTCGATCCTCCATGAATTTCACATCCCTCCTTAGTACAACTTTCCTATTACCCGGAATGTAGATCCTGTATGCCTTGGATGTCTCGCTATATCCTACGAGATACCCTTTCTCAGCAGGTTGATCTAGTTTGCTTCGTTTCTCGTCTGGAACGTGGCAATACGCCATACTCTCGAAAATCCTGAGGTGGCTTACCTTCGACTTCATCGCTGTGAAGACACTCTCAAGCGTTGTCTTGCCCAATGCTCTGTGAGGGGTCCTGTTCTAAATAAATACAGCTGTGATGCATGCTTTTGCCCACAGAAATCTAGGAAGATCCTGGTCATACAACATTGCCTTTGCTGCCCCAACAATAGTCCTGTTATTCTGTTTTGCAACTCCATTCTGCTCCTGATTGTAAGGAGCGGTCCATTCTCTTTTGATACCCTCCCTTGCACAGAAATCTGTGAATTCCTTATCAGTATATTCGCCACTGTTATCTGAGCGCAATACTTTGATTTTCTTCCCCGTCAGATTTTCTACCAGAGCTTTAAATTCTATGAACCTTTCAAAGACCTCATCCTTGGTCTTTAGGAAGTAAATCCAAGTTTTCCTTGAATGGTCATCTATGAAAGTGACAAAATATTCACTTCCACCAAGAGCTCTAGTGGACATCGTTCCGCAGATATTCGAGTGTATTAATCTCAATACACTTTTTGCCCTATTATTGCTCCTGGAATACACTGCCTTATCGTATTTGCCTAGAACGCACCCTTTGCATACGTCATCATGTCTGGTACCAAGAATTGGAACTCCTGTAACTGTTTCTCTGAGCATTCTCAGAGCTCCATGGTGTAGATGCCCCATTCATTTGTGCCATAGCTCATTCAGATCTGACTCACCGCTTAGATTGTTGCCTATCAGTGCCATTGGAGGATCGAGTTGCAACTTGTATAGTCTGTTGCTTCAAGTCCCAATTTGAGCCTTCTTCTTTCATCTTGGATGTTTGACATAGACCTTTCTTCTGATAAAGTATACGTCATATCCCTTGTCCTGCAATTGAGACACTGAAAGTAAAGTCATTCCCATACTTGGCACATGCAGCACATTAGTGGCTCAGAGACTCTCTCGTGCTTCTGTTTGAAATGCTACGGTCCCTTTTCTCGCAGGGGTACATTTTGTCTTGTTCCCATAGTAATTTGGAAATCCATCCGTTCTTCTTGATAGTTAGAGAAATGATCTCTTTCTCCAGTCATATGAGTTGAAGCTCTGCTATCAATGTACCAATCATCTGATGATGTAGTGCTCGATAAACAAGCACATTCCTTTTCCAGCCTAGAGGCCAATTTTGACAAAACTCAATTTTCCATCTTCTCCTTGCTTTTCCCTTCTCCGGCAGATTCTGCAGAAGGAATGCGTAAGCCCTTTAGGAATGCAATTTGCTGCCAAGGAAACTCCACGAGTTCCCTTTGGCATAGACCCTCCTGCTTGCTTGCCTAACCTAGCTCTGATACCATGTGAAAATTTCAACTTGAAATACTACTGGATTATTTGATATTATTTCTTCTAATTATTATTCAAAAACAAGTTATTTGCATAAATCTCTTCAGTAAATATCGAAATAAATCCAAATGCAGACTTCGCAATTACTAAGCAAATCAACAAGGAAATACTAGCACAAGAGCAACATAGATATTTTGGAAAATTGTCCCCGAAAAAACCCAATGTGGGAAAACCGGTGCAATGGATGAGGGTTTCTATTATTCTTTAGCAAAATCTTCTTGTACAATTTACAATCAACAATAATGAAGAGAAATTCTCTATGATAACACTGGAGAAATTCTTCACAAATTTTCTGATGATAAATGATCCCGGAATGACTCTCCTGGGCCTCCTGCGTCACCCCTGCGTTGACTCTACCTGGAGACTGCACAGATCTGTGTCACCTCTGCGCTGTCCTTTCTAGCCACTGCTCTGTCCCTTCCTGCCACTACGTCACTTGCTCCTGCACCTCGGATTGATGCTGAACCCTCTCTGTCTCTCCTCCACCTGCAACTCTCCCTCTGGATCGATTTTCTCTTGCCGAACTTCATTGACTGAGAAAATCGATTTTACTTCTGCAACTAAGTATCTGCATTGGTGTGTTTTCCAAATGACCCTCGCTTCTTCTTTTATAATCTTCTCGTTGAGATATCAACGACCGAGATTAGATCTCTAATCAATAGCTAAGATCGTAACTTGACTTGATCCATGTTTTCTAGAAGATTCACACTGTTTTATTAATACGCTTTAATTGTTTAATTTCCCTAATTTTAGACTTAGGGTCACCATTAAAATAATTAATTATTTTAATAAAACATGTTCTGAGTGGAATTTCCACAAACGATTTCTGGGTTCTTTGGAATACGTGCATGTCTAATCCTCCTCACAAATTTTGAGACTTAGAGAACTTCCGATGCTACCAAAAATCAACATTTGTGTGAGAGAGCTTCTTGTTGAGAGTGCGTATTTTGGAGGAGCCAATACGCTGTGATAGAGAGACTTTGTTGCTACTGGTTTGCTCTAGGATTTAGGAGGTTTTTTCTAAATAATAGGGGCCCCAACTGCGCTAGGAAATAGGAGATTTCCTGTGCTAGGAAATAGGGGCAAAGACTGCGCAAGGAAGTAGTAGATGTGATCAAAGTTTTTGCAGGCAAGTCTAGGCCAGCGCAGCGGGAGAACATCTCCGTTCTTAGTAGACAGATTGCTTTGTATTTGATCTGTTTACTCTATCAATAAAATTCTATAGCAAGGAGAGGGTTTTCCCAGTCTTACCAAGGTTGGAGTTCATAATAGTGGAAGAAGAATTTGTTGTAGGGTTAAGTCATGATATGGAGAATATGCTTATAGGTAAGACGAGTGCTATATAGATAAAAGGACAAGTTAAGAAAGAATAAAAACAAATATAATAACTAGTAAAAGATAAAAAATAAAAAATAAAGCAAATAATTTAGTAGTCATAATATTTCATAAAAGTCACCAAGATGCTCCCTTAGGATTATTTATATGGGGCCCTCCCATTATAGCAATCATCTCATCTTTTATCAATTAATATTTTATATATATTATATGTATATATATTATTTGTTTCTCAGATTATTGAGCGCAAATGTTAGTTTATTTGCTCCATTGGTAGTAGAGCTGTATGACCCGCTGTACCAACCACCATAGTAGTTGCTGTATAGGTACTATGTTCATATGATCCATATAATAACAACTGTCGATCCTCTAAAAGAATTCACAAATCTCATGCTTTTTCTATGAACAAGCCTCCCAAATATTCAAAATCAAATCCATAATCAATATGAATCACCAAAAGAGAAGACAAATTCATCTAGGATTTCTTTTAGCACGAAGTATTTCTAAAGGTGAAGACAATGTTATATACATAAAAGGGCAAGTTAAAAAAGAATAAAAAGTATATATAATTAGTAGAAGATAATAAAAAATAAAATAAAGGAAATGACATAATAGTCGTAAGACTCGTAACCTTTTATAAAAGTCACCAAGGTGCCCCCTTAGGAGTATTTATACAAGGCCCTCACATTGTAACCATCATCTTGTTGAAATTTGGGTACTAGAGGACAAGTAGTTCCCTAAGGCTTTGACCTTTGGCCTAGGGAAAAGTGTCCAAAAGAATTTAACTTTTTTTCCTAAAGTGACTTTATAAGTTGTAAATTCAAATCTAATTTAAAAGTGACTTTAAGTGATAAAGTTACTAAGTCTAATTATAAAGTGACTTTAATAAAGTCAATGTGAAATTAGAAAGTGAAAAGTGATTTTGAAAATAAATGACGAAGAGGGTCTTTATTAAAGTGGGGTGAATTAAAAAATAGAAAGTGAGATTTAAATGCACATTTAATCTCAGCCCTAGATCTAAAGCTATCTCAACCATTGGATTTAGGGATTCCCCAAAAGTCACTTAGGGTTAGGTTAAAGGAGGAAAAGAGAGAAAAGATCATGCAGTCTTTCATGAGCAGATTGAGAGGAGGAGGAGAGAGCAAGGAGATTTCTGAGTAGTGAGGTGAAGAAGAGTATAACATTGGCACACATACCGAGGCAACATTTCAACAAATCCGTACAGCAAGGTTGGGACATAGTTCAAGGCAGTTTTGGTCACGTTTTTCAAGGCAGTTTTCGTACAACAGCTTTGGGTATGCATTCCTAGGCAGCCGTACAGTTTATGGCACAGATTTCAAGGAGAGGAGATTGTTGTTTTTGTGGTATAGATTTCGAGGCAAACCATACAGTCTGCGGTGGTCCCTGTGCACAGAAATTGAGACAGATTCCGTACAACATTTATTGTTGTTCCTTTGCATGCATTTCGAGGAGGTCGTACAACAACATTTATTATTGTTCTGCATGGAAAACGAGGCCATACAACAGCATTTATTGCTGTGTTTTTGGGCACGAAAAACAGGGAAGTCCATACAACATTTATTGTTGTTCCTGTTTTACTGTTTGCACAATTTCCAAGGCGGTGGTTAAGCACGAAAAACGAGTTAAGTTGCATTTGTTTGGTTGCTGAATTTTTCTATGTATTTCTATCTCACTGTAAAAGTTATTTATTAGAAATAAAGAAGAGCTCTCGAACTGGTTTTCCCCAAGAGTTGTAGAGGGTTTTTCCAGGGTCATATTGACCAAAATTCAGCGTGTCATTTTTTGGGTGTGTGGCTGATATATTTTCTGAGTTTTTATTTCTGCATTTTCCAGCACTTTGAAATTTCTAGAATTTGTGTTTTCAGAAAATATTTATTATTTCCAGCTTGTTGAATGAATGGTTATGGGAATGGGCATTTAACTATATGGGAGTTATAAGGAGAAACTGAAAACCGGGGTTGGGTCAAAATTTCTACATGGTATCAGAGCTTGGGTCGCTGAAAAGTGCAATTTGGGACAGCAAGTGAAAAATTACAGCAAGCTGATTCTTCACACAGAAAACTGAACCTTTACCACAACAGTGAAATTTTCAGTTTATTAGGTCAGCAAGCATGTCTTTGGGCTTGAGGGTGGAGGATAGGTTGGATGGGCACAACAACTACAGTACATGGAAGGAAAGAATGCAGAGCATCTTTGAGGAGGCAGAAGTCTGGGGTATAATGGTGCATACCCAACAACACCCTATAAATGTGCCTACTGACACTGTTCAGTTGGCAGATTTTAATAAGAAGAATAATAAGGGTAAGAGACTGATTCTGGATGGTATTAAAGACTATCGCATTTCTCATGTGAGAGGAAAGAGACTTGCTCATGAGATGTGGACAGCCTTGACCAATCTCTATCAGAGTACCAATGAGAACAGAAAAATGGTCCTAAGGGAGAAGCTGAAGGCCATTAAGATGGCAAAGACTGATAGTGTTACTGCATACCTCACAAAGATCATTAATGTAAGAGATGAGTTGGCAGTAGCTGGAGAGGTCAGTCCACCCACTGAGTTGGTGCGGATTACAGTGAATGGCCTTCCCAATACATGGTTGAACTTTGCTGATGGAATTGTTCCACGGGAGACCCTTCCCACTTGGGAGAGGTTGTGAAATGATTGCATACGGAATGAAATCAGAAAGAACCAGCTTGGGGCAGCCAAACCAGTTGAGGAGGATGACAATGTAGCATTGTTAGCGGCAAGCAAGAAGGGCAAGGGAAAGAAGCAAACTTCCACAAGTGGTGGTGAGGGCAAAGGCAAAGGTAAAGGTAAGTAGGTGAACACGTAGAAGGACTATTCCAAGGTGAAGTGTTGGAATTGTCAGAAGATGGGAGACCATGTAGTTGTGTGTTCGGAGAAGAAGAACAAGGGAAAGGACAAGACCATGGCAGTATCAGTAGAGATAGAGGACTTTTCAGAGAGCTTTGACCGGGAGTTTGGATTCATTGCTTGTGAGTCCACTAGTGCAGGATCACCTGCCACGGAGGTTGAGAGGGAGTGTGCATTTTCCTCCACTAGCGGAGAAATTTCAGGTATGTGGTATGTTGACAGTGGGGCTTCACGTCATATGACAAGAGTTCGTGAGTACTTCTTAGAGCTTTCAGAGAGTGGCACTGATATAGAGGTACTACTTGGAGACGACATCATTGTTAGAGTAGTCAGTGTGGGGACATTGACATTTGATAGGGAACCCAATCCTCCCTTGAAAGTGTCAGATGTTCTATATGTGCCAGGGATGAAGAAGAACTTTATATCCGTCTCAGCATTAGAGGACAGAGGGTATGAGGTATTGTTCAGGAGAGGACAGGTGCTTATATATCCCAGGGGCGCTCCAGCTGATTCAGCTAGAGTGATTAGTGTACGCCATGCCAAGGTGTACAAGTTTGCGTTTCAACCCCTTTTGGCATTGAGCAGTAGTACCGGCAGCAGAGCTAGCAGTTCAGAGCTGTGCGAGATTTGGCACCGCAGGATGGGGCACATGTATCATGGGGCCTTGAGGACATTGTGGGAGATCACTACAGGTGTGCCAGATTTCAGTTCTGATCACATTGATACATGCAGAGGATGTGCTATGGGAAAGTTTGCCAAATCCCCTTTTCCCAGCAGTGACAACAGATCGACTGGGATTCTTGATTTGATTCATATCGATGTGAGTGGTCGGATGTCTCATGTTTCCTTGAGTGGATATGACTATTATGTTTTATTCATTGATGATCACTCCAGGAAGACCTGGATTTATTTCTTGAAGACAAAGAGTGAGGTCTTCAAGCGGTTTCAGGAGTTTAGAGCTCTTATGGAGACTCAGACAGGTCAGAAGATCAAGTCCCTTAGGTTGGATAATGGAGGGGAGTACACCCTTGGTGAGTTTGTTGAGTATTGTGTGGAGGAAGGCATTAGGAGAGAGTTCACAGTTCCTTACAACCCCCAGTAGAACGGGGTTGCGGAGAGGAAGAACAGATCCATCGTTGGGGCTGCCAAAGCCATGCTACATGATCAGGGGTTACCATTGATTTTGTGGGCAGAGGCCTGCAACATTGCTGTGTATTTGCAGAACAGGAGTCCACATCGTGCCTTGGGGTATGTGACTCCGGAGGAGGCTTTTTCTGGGAAGAAGCCTGTTGTTGGTCACTTCCGTATCTTTGGGTGTATTGCATACTCCTATGTACCCAAGGAGAAGAGGACCAAGCTAGAGCCCACCACAGAGAAGGGTATCTTTGTGGGCTACAGTGAGACCTCGAAAGCCTTTCGGATTTATATTCTTGCACAGAGGAGAGTTGTTGTCAAGCGGGATGTGAAGTTCGAGGAGGACAAGGCTTTCAGGAGGTCACAGGAGTTAGAGTATCTAGATTCACCAGATCCTCAGGAGCAGCTGAGTCAGTCACTGAGATCCAGCGGGCAGGGATCAGGAGGTACATCGATTACAGTGTCAGATCCATCAGTGAGCAGTGGCTCGCAAAGTCAGAGGGGTGGTGCTTCGGGTAGCATGCAAAGCAGTCTACTAGGTAGTCCACTTATGGACAGTTCACATGGTACTTCAGCATCTACAGGTACAGGTTCAGGCAGGAGGACAATAGACAGATATTCAGGAGTTCAGGCTTCTGATGAGGATGAGGAGTTTCACTCTTCGGTGGGAGAAGTGTGCTTGGGGAAGAGGAAGCCCAAGTGGCTTCAGGATACCTTGAGAGAGGCCATATCTGTTGCTGGGCCAAAGACACTGGTCAGAGAGAGCAGACCACCTAAGCGGTTCTGTAGCTATATGTCAATTGTTGCCAACATCATTGATTCCGAGCCTTCTAGCTATGAGGATGCAGTTAGCCAACAGGTCTGGAGAGAGGCCATGCAGGAGGAGTTTTCTTCTATCATGAAGAATGATGTTTGGGAGGTGGTGTCGAGGCCTGAGGGCAAATCCATGGTTACTTCCAGATGGCTTTACAAGGTAAAGCACGTTCTAGATGGCAGCATCAAGAAGTTCAAAGCTAGGTTTGTGGCTAGAGGGTTATCCCAGGCAGAGGGAGTAGACTATGAGGAGACCTACACTCTCGTGGCTCGATATACTTCCATTCGCTCCATTATATTGATAGCAGCAGAGATGGGTTGGAAGATCCACCAGATGGATGTGAAGACCACATTTCTCAATGGCTTCATACAGGAGGAGGTGTACATTGAGTAGCTGCAGGGCTTTGAGGTGCATGGGAAGGAGTCCCATGTATGCAGATTGAAGAAGACACTTTATGGCCTGAAGCAAGCTCCTAGAGCTTGGTACTCCAGGATTGATACGTACTTGCAGGAGATGGGTTTCACAAAGAGTGATGCAGATCCGAACCTATACTTTATTGTGATAGGTGAGGAGCCTCTCATTCTGGTGCTATATGTGGATGACTTGGTCATTACGGGTGTAGAGACACTCATAGAGGGCTGCAAGAGAGAACTTGCGTCAAAGTTCGAGATGAAAGACATTGGCTTGATGCATTACTTTTTGGGTTTGGAGGTGTGGCAGGAGGAGGGGCATTTCTTCTTGGGACAGGGGAAGTATATTGTGGACATCCTTAGCAGATTTCACATGGAGGATTGTAAACCCATGTCGACACCTATGATCACTAACTGGAAGAAGCTTCATGCCTCAGATTCCGAGTTGGTTGATCCCACATTGTATAGACAGCTGATTGGTTCCTTGATGTATTTGGTCAACACTAGACTAGATATATGTTTTGCTGTCAACATAATGAGCCAGTTCATGTGTGAGCCCAGGAGAGTGCACCGGGTTGCTGCAAAACACATTTTGTGGTACTTGTAAGGGACAATGGAGTATGGTCTGGATTATAGATAGGGAGATGGAGTGAGATTGGCAGGGTACACTGATTCTGATTGGGCAGATTGTGCTTCTGATAGGAAGAGCACTTCAGGGTGTTGTTTTGGGTTGGGTTCGACAGTTGTTTCGTGGTTCAGCCGAAAGCAGCAGTCAGTAGCATTGAGTTCAGCGGAAGCAGAGTACATGGCAACCAGTCTAGCTAGTTGTGAGGCCATATGGCTTCGCAAGATGTTGTTTGGCTTATTTGGTCAGTCGTTGAGACCTTCAGTGATTTACTGCGATAATTAGAGTTGCATTAAACTCACGGAGAATCCAGTATTTCATGACAGGTCAAAGCATATCGGGTTCAGATATCATTTCATCAGAGACTATGTTCAGAAGGGTGCTGTGAAGCTTGAGTACATTCCCACAGATGAGCAGGTAGCAGATATATTCACCAAAGCCTTACCACGGGGCAAGCATGTCTACTTCAAAGACAAGATGGGTGTGGTGAGGAACACTTTCCTCAGTAAGAGGGAGTGTTGAAATTTGGGTACCAGAAGACAAGTGGTTCCCTAAGGCTTTGATCTTTGCCCTAGGGAAAAGTGTCCAAAAGAATTTAACTTTTTCTCCTAAAGTGACTTTATAAGTTGTAAAGTCAAATCTAATTTAAAAGTGACTTTAAGTGATAAAGTTACTAAGTCTAATTTTAAAGTGACTTTAATAAAGTCAATATGAAATTAGAAAGTGAAAAGTGACTTTGGAAATAAATGACTAAGAGGGTCTTTATTAAAGTGAGGTGAATTAAAAAATAGAAAGTGAGATTTAAATGCACATTTAATTTCAGCCCTAGATCTAAAGCTATCTCAGCGATTAGATTTAGGGATTTCCCAAAAGTCACTTAGGGTTAGGTTAAAGGAGGAAAAGAGGGAAAAGATCATGTAGTCTTTCATGAGTAGATTGAGAGAAGGAGGAGGAGAGAGCAAGGAGATTTCTGAGCAGTGAGGTGAAGGAGAGCAGAACCTTGGCACGCATACCGAGGCAACATTTCAACAAATCTGTACAGCAAGGTTGGCACATAGTTCAAGGTAGTTTTGGGCATGTTTTTCAAGGCAGTTTTCATACAACAGCTTTGGGTACGCATTTCTAGGCATTTGTATATTTTCTGGCACATATTTTGTGGAGAGGAGATTGTTGTTTTTGTGGCACAGATTTCGAGGCAGAACGTACAATGTGTTGCTGTCCATGTGCACAGAAATCGAGGCAGATTCTATATAGAATTTATCGCTGTTCCTTTGCACGCATTTCGAGGAGGTTGTATAGCAACATTTATTGCTGTTTTGCATGCAAAACAAGGAGGCCGTACAACATCATTTATTGCTGTGTTTCTGGGCACGAAAAACAAGGAAGTCCATATAACATTTATTGTTGTTCCTGTTTTACTATTTGCATAATTTCCGAGGTGGTGGTTAAGCACAGAAAACGAGATAAGTTGTATTTGTTTGGTTGCTGAAATTTTTTGTGTATTTCTATTTCACTGTAAAAGCTATTTATCAGAAATAAAGAAGAGCTCTCGAATTGGTTTTCCCCAAGAGTTGTAGGGGTTTTTCCAGGGTCATATTGACAAAAAATCAGCATGTCATTTTCTGTGCGTGTGGCTGATATATTTTCTGAGTTTTTATCTCTGCATTTTCCAGCACTTTGAAATTTTCAGAATTTGTGTTTTCAAAAAATATTTATTATTTCCAGCTTGTTGAATGAATGGTTATGGGAATGGAAATTTAACTACATGAGAGTAATAAGGAGAAACTGAAAACTGGGGTTGGGTCAAAATTTCTACACATCTCATCTTTTATCAATGAATCTTTTATATATATTTAATTTGTTTCTCAAATTTTTGAGCACGTGCAACGTGAGTTTATTGGTTCCAGAGGGGGTAGTGGAAACTTTGTGTATTGCAGGAGTGCCCCACTTGTAGTTAAATCCAGGCATGGCCCTTGAGGTTGGTGACCCCCATTTAATTTGTTTCTCAAATTTTTGAGCATGTGCAACGTGAGTTTATTGGTTCCAGAGGGGGTAGTGGAAACTTTGTGTATTGTAGGAGTGCCCCACTTGTAGTTAAATCCAGGCATGGCCCCTGAGGTTGGTGACCCCCTGCTCTTGCTTGTGTGTAGCAAGGGGAGGGATGGTCATGGACAGGCATTTTGATTTAGCACCTCTTTCAAAACCTAGTTCATTATTGTTTTTTACACTAAATGCCAGATAAAGAAGCATTTAATGTTTGGTGCCTCTTGAACTGGGAAATATAGGGGCTCTCCCAAAATTCTTCTCACGTCTTTGATTGAAGTATACTTGCTTATTGTTTAACTCCAGTATCACAACTTGTCATGACTTTTTCACATTTGGAACATTGCATTTTCTGTTGCTTATGTTCAATCTTTGAAACAGATTTCAACCTTGAGGATCACAGTTAGGCACATTATCCACTTTGGTTGGAAAGTTCTTTATTCCAGATGGTCGATGGAATTCATTTTGTACCAATGCAAGGTGTTTGTGTAGGTCGATCTGAAGCAAAAGCTCCCCCTTTCATATTTCTGTGCACCATTGGTGGCTATGCTTGCAGAAGTTGAGGAACTTGAGGTACCTAGCTTACAAAATGTATGCTTCACATAGCAGGGACATGATTGATTTATTCGGGATTGCCCCCTTCATCAACTGAAGCCAGGGGAGGTACATTAGGGTGTCTCTATAGCACAACCTATTTCTCATTGTATGGTGACATGGGTACTTTGTTGGATTTGGGGGCAGGGTGTTGGGGGTTGTGATGCTTTATTGATAGTTGGTTCTGGTGCATGCGGTATTTTGTCAGTAGTTTTAAGGGCGAGTTCTGGAGCAGTTAGTACTTCCTTTATGTGTATTCCTAGTGGTTTGGCAGTTCAATGTGCTCATTGGGCTAGTGCATTCTTGACCATCCTCTGGTCCTGTGAGTTGGGGGGTGTAAATTTATGTAGATGTTCTATGCTTGATGCAACTTTACTTTTATAACAGCAATCACCTAAATAGTTAAGTAAAAATGCTGATAGAACATACCAGTGGATCTATAGAAGACAAACCAGAAACAGGAGAATGTGTTGGTGTGTTACGGCGATCAGCAGGATGCTTCAACTAGCAAAGTCTTCTTGGTCGGCCAACCCAGAATGTATCACAAGAGTCCTCAAATCAGTCACCCAGTCAACTCAAAGTCAACCCCAGAAAAGTCAAAACAGTCCAGAAAAGTCAACGCAGGGCAGCAGCAATAAAGTCAACGCAGCTCCAACTTCGGTCAACCTTTTGACCTCGATTTTTGTGCCAATGATTACGACCTTCAAAAATCGAACACTCCACAAAATTTCAGCCAATTCGGACCATGCGTTGACCAAAGTCAATGTTGGTCAAACTTGCCCAAAAACCCTAATTGCATAAAATTTGCTGCAGTAGATTTCGTCCTTCTTCTCATGTGGGAGAGGAAACTGCTTCTCAGATGCTCGTATATAATCAGAGGAGAAGATGTGTGATGAGATGAGTTGAAAATGCTCCAACGTTGACCCTATAAGTACCAATCATGAGAGGTGTGTGACACATCTGCTGGGGGTAAAAACCTTAAGGCCGACCTGCACTTAAATTTATTATAAATAATAAATTCAAAATAAATGTTCTGCTCGTCAGATTAAAATAAATTTTAGATTGATTTTACACCTCTTTGAAAGAGGAATCCAATACAAATATTGGAATCTTCATCTGAGCATCACAAGATGGAGTTTGGACCTAGTTGTCCAAATTTAACACTCCCTCTCAACTAGGGAGAACTCCATCCACCAGTGCAATCAAACATCGTGCGTCATCCCGTCGTAACTTGCTTTGTTGGCCTCTTTATTTCAGAACAGAAGTGGGTCAGTCACAAAGACATCATCCCCCGGCTGACATATTCAGCCCAGAGGTTCGAAACCTCTATCAGACTCACAAAGAGTCTCCAACCAACTCGAAGTTGGTTCATCTGACCCGAAGTCAGGCAGAGGTCCCAGACCTCACTAAACTTGATCCCAGATCAAGTGGTTGGACCGTGCCATCCTAGATAGAGAGTATGGCAATCTCTGATGCGTCCATCAGTCTTTGCTACTAGTCTCTAGCTTTTCCCACCTCATTGGCCAAATGAGAGGTACTTCCCATGAGCCTTGAACTCAATGGGTAGGATGCATATGGGGCACAGATAATGAGAGGTGAACCAACTCAATAATCACAACGGTGGGGTCCAAGCACACCAACAAGGTTTGGCAAGCCTAGCCTTGTGGTTGCTCATAGCTCCGAGAAGCTGTCCCCAAAGCCCCCTAGAGCTCCTCGAGCTCATCGTCCAACAGGACCCACATCATAGGGTTGTTCCACGATACCAAGTCTCTCACGGAAGGTTAGGAACTTGACCTTCCCCAGGGGCTTAGTGAGAATATCCGCGACCTGCTCATCAGTTCCTATATGATTGAGCCTTACGACGCCTCGCTGTACCATATCCCGGATGAAATGGTACCGGATATTAATATGCTTGGATCGGTCGTGGAACACAGGATTCTCGGTCAAGCGAATCCCACTCTGGTTATCACAGAGTATCTCGGTGGTATCTAGCACATGTCCAAACAACTCACTAAAGAGCTTTTGCAACCAAACTGCTTCACAACAGGCCATACTTGCTGCAATGTATTCGGCCTCTGCGGTGCTCAAAGCCACCGACTTCTGCTTCCTGCTCATCCATGAGATCGAAGCAGAACCAAGATTGAAGCAGCATCCTGATGTGCTCTTACGATCCACCACACTGCCAGCCCAATCGGCATCAGTATATCCACGGAGTGTCACACTCCCGGCAGTGTATCTCAGCCCATGGTTTATCGTGCCCCGAAGATATCTCAGAAGATTCTTGGCACCAACCTAGTGAAAGTGATGAGGCTCAACCATCTGTTGACTCAAAGTGTTCATTGCAAAACATATATCCGGTCGGGTGTTCACTAAGAACATCAAAGCTCCTATGAGTTGACAATACTCAGTAGGATTGGCCAAGATAGGCCCAGCAGCGCTGCCACTCAACTTCTTGAAGTTGAGTTCCATCGGTGTTGACACGGACTTGCAGTCCACCATACCAAATCTCTCTAGAAGTTTCACAATGTATTTTCCTTGAGAAAGGAAAATCTCTCAAGGTCTCTGCCAGACCTCCAGGCCTAGGAAGTAGTGCATCAGTCCTAGGTCCTTCATCTCGAACTCAGCAGCGAGCTCCCTCTTACATTGATGAATGAGAGGGTTAGCACCTGTCAGGAAGAGGTCGTCCACATACAGCACTAGAATGAGAGGCTTCTCCTGCACAACCTTGAAGTAAAGGTTCGGATCAGCATTACTTCGAGTGAAGCCCAGCTTCATCAAGTAACTATCCATCCTCTCGTACCAAGCTCTGGGTGCTTGCTTCAACCCATAGAGGGCTTTCTTCAACCTGCAGACATGAGTGTCCCGATCCTGAACTTCAAATCCCAGAGGTTGTTCTACATACACCTCTTCTTTTATTGTACCATGCAAAAAGGCGGTCTTGACATCCATCTGATGAAGACTCCATCCTTGCGTAGCAGCAAGGGCTATGATTGATCGAATGGTGGTATATCGTGCCACAGGTGCAAATATGTCATCATAGTCAATACCTTCCTTTTGAGAGAAGCCACGGGCAACAAACCTTGCCTTGAACTTTTCAGCACTCCCATCAGATCCATGTTTGATCTTGTAGAGCCATTTTGCGGTGACAACAGATTTGTCCTTCGGTCTCGGGACCACATCCCAGACATCATTCTTCATTATGGACTCATATTCTTCGTGCATAGCATCCTTCCAGACTTGATGCTTTACGGCTTCCTCAAAAGATCCAGGTTCAGATTGTACAATAGTACTCATGGCAGCCAGATACCCTTGGTATCTACATGGCTTCTTGCTTTCTCAGAATGTCCCCCTCGGGGCAGCATGTCCCTCAGCATCTTCGAGAGTGTCCCTGAGCCATGATGGTCTCTTTCTCAGTGAAGGAGATGGATCGATTGGGTCCATTGGTCCTTCAACATCAGGCATTGTCTCATCCTGCGGTTCTTCTTGATTTCTAGGCCTTGCTTCATGATTTTCCTCAGATCTTGGAAGATCTACTACTTTCTTCAGGGAAGCATCTTCGTCAAAAGTGACATCATGGCATATCTCTACTTCCCTTTGACCAGGTACATAGAATCTATAGGCCTTAGAAGTTTCGCTGTAGCCCACAAACATTCCTTTCTTCCCAGAAGCATCCAACTTACTTTTCTTTTCTTTTGGCACATGAAAATAAACAGGACATCCAAAAATTCTAAAATGTGAGACGTCAGGTTTCTTACCAGTGAAAACCTCTTCAGGAGTTTTGGAGTCCAGGGCAGAATGAGGGCATCGGTTTTGAATGTATACAACAGTATTCGCAGCTTCTCCCCACAGAAACTTCGGTAGACCCTGGTCACATAGCATGGCACGGGCAGCTTCCACAATGGTCCTGTTCTTTCGTTCAGCAACGCCATTTTGCTCAGGAGTATAGGCAGTAGTGGTCTCCCTCTTAATGCCAACGTCTCTGCAAAAGTCCTTGAACTCATTTGACTCATATTCAGTGCCATTGTCAGTCCTCAAAATCTTGATCTTTTTCCCTGTCATATTTTCCACGGAGGCTTTGAAGGTACGGAACCACATGAAAGCCTCATCCTTCTTCTTCAAGAAGTATATCCAAGTTTTGCGGGAGAAGTCATTAGTGAATGTCATATAGTAAGAACATGCTCCCAGGGATGTCACAGATAGCATACCAGATAGATCAGAATGGACCAGTTGCAAAATATCAGATGTCTTTGTGACACTTGAGGGGAAAGGTCCCTTTGTATGCTTTCCTTCGGCACAACCCTTACATACACCTTCATGATTATTTCCAAAATCGGGCATCCCTGTCACCACCTTCCTTGCTTCGGGAAGGGCCTTGTAATGAAGGTGTCCAAACCCTCCGGTGCCATAGTTCAGTTTGTCGAATAGTATCACATGTCATAGCTCCCAATGGACCTCCTTCAACCTGGTAGAGTGTTCCAACTCTAAAACCAATCACGATAGCTTCCTTGAGATTCTTCTTCCACATGCACACCTTTCCATCAATGAATGCCACATTGAAATCTTTGTCTTCCATGGCTGATATAGACACAAGGTTCTTCTTCAATTTTGCTACATAGATTACATCCTGCAAATGTAGGACTTGTCCTTGAGACAAGTGGAGGGTCACAGTCTTTGTCCCTTTCACGGGATATGTGGCATTATCTCCAAGGATGATTTCCAGATTAGTATCCTTCTCAACCATGTCAGAAAGTGCTTCCTTGAACCCAGTGATGTGTCTTGAGGCACCACTATCTATCAGCTAGACATCCATAGTGTCGGGCGAGGATGCAGCAGAGAGGGCAGATACAAGAATGTATTCATTTCTTTTATCAACAACATTTGACTCCTCATACCTGGAGTTTCTAGACCTTTTGAAAGGTTGATTGTTTCTGCCAAAGGGAGCCTTCCTCTTTCCTTTGGACCTTTTGTTTCTTTGATTTCCATTCCTCCGGTTGTTGTTGTTGTCATCACTATCGGGAGAATCCTTCTTGAAAGGACATTCTCTAGCATGATGACCTGGCCTATGACAAGTGAAACACTTGCCCTTATTTCCTTGGGCCCCTGCTTTTCCTTTGTTCTTTGGACCACCAGAGTTCCTCTTTCTAGAATGAGCAGTGTAGGCAGCATTTCTGTCATTTTCGTATTCCATCATTCTTGTCTCTTCTTGCATGCATCTTGACAGTAGCTCGTTAAAGTTAGGAATTGTATTATTATTGAGAATGGTAGTGTTTAATACTTTCCATTCATATGGGAGCCCTCCAAGTGTGGTGAGTACCATCTCACGATCAACTATTGTCTCCCCAATAGCCAGCAAATTGTTCCTGATCTCGGTCAGTTTCAGAAAGTATGTTTGGATAGATTCATCCCTGCCTTTCTTCAGATTCTTCAATTGATTCTTGAAGAATAGCACCTGGTTTGCATTGTTTACTTTGAACATTTGTATCAGCTTATCATACATCTCTTTGGATGTGCCTAGCTCAGATATGTAGGCAACCAGACTTTTATGTATGGATTCCCTGATCATTAGCTTTGCTTTGATCTCTCCCTTTTTATACTTGGTTTTAGCAACAGCAGTAGCAGTGGATGGAGGTTCTTGTATCTTACCCAGTACATAGTCCATGAGATCATGTTCTTCTAATTTGAGATCTAATATCATCTTCCAAGCATGGAAGTCATCCCTTCCAGTCAGTTTGTCATCCTCCTTGAAGCCATAACTTTTGTAACTCATTTTTCTCTTTTGGTGATTGCTATAAGTTAGGGCTTGTCTTCACCTCAGCTTTGAAACCATGTAAATTTATGTAGATGTTCTATGCTTGATGCAACTTTACTTTTATAACAACAATCACATAAATAGTTAAGTAAAAACGCTGATAGGACATACCAGTGAATCTATAGAAGACAAACCAGAAACAGGAGAATGTGTTGGTGCGTTACGGCGATCAGCAGGGTGCTTCAACCAGCAAAATCTTCTTGGTCGGCCAACCCAGAATGTGTCACAACAGTCCTCAAATCAGTCACCCAGTCAACTCAAAGTCAATGCAGTCCAGAAAAGTCAACATAGGGCAGCAACAATAAAGTCAACACAGCTCCAACTTTGGTCAACTTTTTGACCTCGATTTTTGTGCCAATGAGTACGGCCTTCAAAAATCGAACTCTCCACAAAATTTCAGCCAATTCGGACCATGCGTTGACCAAAGTCAACGCTGGTCAAACTTGCCCAGAAACCCTAACTGCAGAAAATTTGCTGCAGTAAATTTCGTCCTTTTTGCTGCAGTAGATTTCGTCCTTCTTCTCACGTGGGAGATGAAACTGCTTCTCAGATGCTCGTATATAATCAGAGGAGAAGATGTGTGATGAGATGAGTTGAAAATGCTCCAACGTTGACCCTATAAATACCAATCGTGAGAGGTGTGTGACACATCTGCTAGGGGTAAAAACCTTAAGGCCGACCTGCACTTAAATTTATTAGAAATAATAAATTCAAAATAAATGTTCTGCTCATCAGATTAAAATCAATTTTAGATCGATTTTACACCTCTCTGAAAGAGGAATCCAATACAAATATTGGAATCTTCATCTGAGCATCACAAGATGGATTTTGGACCTAGTTGTCCAAATTTAACAGGGGGAGGCTGCTACTGCAGTTTCAAGAAATTTGGCAATTGAGGCTGGGTGGCAGGTAAAGTCCAACGAGCAGAGTTAATTGCTTCCCCTGCTTGTGTAGACAAGCCAGGTAGAGACATGCTTGGTGGATTCTTGGTGAAATGAACTAGCTCAACATATTGTCAAATGCTTAATGCTCAAGAAGCCTATATTGTTGAACTTTTTGGAAGTTTGTAGTTAGACTTCTTCCCCCTTGATTACTTTTAGTTGGGAAGCTTACCTTTATCAGAGCGTAACAGGGCATAAAGAAATGCAGTTATGACATTATTTAGTATTTGAAATTTGAGTAGTTGTTTTTAGATTATTATTTACTTTTTGCTCAGGAGTGTCAATTTTAAGCATTTATGAATTTATGTAGAATGATTTTCACCATTGTTTTATTTGTATAGGTTCTCTAGATCCCGAGTCTGTGTTTGAACTCTTCTCCCTTTATCGAGAATGGCAGGAAGACATAGCGAAAAGAATCAACAAAACTCAGGTACCTACCTTTCTTTTTCTTCGCTTTGAGGTAAAAGTAGAAGAGAGATAGAAGGAAAAGAAAAATCCTTTTACTTAATAATGTAATGAAATAAAGTTGTTTATGATACAAAGAAAGAGATTGCATAAACAAATCAAGAAAAAAATATTTTCCTGTTTGTCAAAATTACACTCCTCTAGTTCATGGGGTGTTGAGACAGGATAAAATATGAGTAATTGGTACTACTAATAAATTCCAGGACTTATTTTTTCATGTGTTTATAAGCAAGGTAAATTAAATGTGATGTAAATCTAAAGCTTAGACAAGATTCATGAGATATATGCAGTTGTTTGTTGAAGCCCTTTTTTTTCTTTTTTCGTTTAAGGATGCCAAAATACAGTCAAAATGATTAATGCTCATAAATATTTAGCAATGCCAAGATTTGACAGTCAAGCCCTCAAAAAATACAAAAAGGTGAAGGAATGCATGAACCCATGATTTAGTCAAAGTTTCTTCTTCTTTTGTGCAAATGCATGTTTTCAAGTTATTTAGTTGGGTACCATTAATTTCGTTGTGCACATTTCATGGAATATGGAAGGTAGAAGAGGCTACAAGATTTGCTCTTTGTTGGAATTAATTTAGATTCGAAGGTAACATATTTGACTGCTTAAGTGAGATTTGTTAGCATGGCAAACTGATTTTGATTGCAAGCTTCCACATATAACTGTTGGTAATAATAAGTATCACCCTTTTGTATAGTGCAATTAGGAATTTTAGTGGTCATTCTTATACGAGAGTGGTAGATCATTTTCAGTTGGGACAGTTAAAATTACTTCTTTCTTGGCTTCATTTGCACGTTGTTTTTTGTTTTCGTGAAGACAAATAAATTTATGAAAGGCACTTGATATGATAGAATTACTCAGCTATTTTAGAAGGACTTTAGTAGTTGTTTCTTCATTGAAAATGAATACTATCCTTTTTTTTCCTGTTCTGATAGAAAATGTTACTCTTGGTACTAGGACTTGTAATAAATTGGGAATTGAAATGTTAGCAGACAAAGATCAGCAGGTGCACCTTTTATTTTCAATTTAAGATTTATTCAGAAAGTTGTTATGCTATTGTGCGTACTCTTTCTATGTGCTTGGATAGTGTCCACGTTAAATGCTTCCAGTTTTATTTCTCCTTTCACAGTAAACAGTGGTTAACAAAAATAGCCTCGAATTGGCATTCTATAAGACCAATATGAAATAATCAACAAGAGATTGCATGTGACACAAAAACTATTATCATCTGATAATAATTCAACAGTTCATAATATCATATGTCTTTGTCTTGTGGTCCGTGGAGCCGTTAGTCTTTGTCTTTAACGTAATATTGAGATGGACCCTTCTAGAATCTTTAATTTTGAAAAATGTCTTTGATGTTGTCATGGTGTCAGCACATAAGTTGTTTATAATTGATTGATATAATGATTAGGATGATTAGGACATTCCTTTCTGTCAAAACTGATGCTAAATTGGTACAGTTGTTATGGAGGCAAAGAAAATCCAAAAAAACCACGAGTAAAGAACTAGGACCATGAAGCAGTAGTTGCAAGCCTTGAAGACCTAAGAAAATCTTGGAACACAAATAGCTTTGTTTATGGCCCCATTTAGGAGTAAGGTATGAGATGAAGGGATAATGATGTTCCCAAGTTTTGTATAAAAAAGGTATGCTGCAAATTACTCCTTTGCTAGAAAAATGGTATTTATATTATCATGCACCAGAAATGGTGAAAATTATAGCACCCAATTCTGAAGTTTATGATACTGCTGAGAACCATTATTATGGTTACCTGTAATTGCCTCGTTACAGAAATTTACCAGAATTACAGAAGATTTCCTGGATGTAAATTTTCCAACATGCATAAATTTCTGGTAAATACAGGAATGCAGATTTTCACAGTTGCTCATAATTATGGAAGATTTTCTGTATGTAAACTGTGTTTAAGTTTTGAAACGTTTCAAAACTTAAACACAGTTTACATACAGAAAATCTTCCATATTATGAGCAACTGTGAAAATCTGCATTCCTGTATTTACCAGAAATTTATGCATGTTGGAAACTACTGCCTACCAGCCTTTCTGGTTGCTTAACACATTTCCTTTTAAACAAAACTGATATTGTTCTAGTTGACAGAAAATTTACATACAGATTGAGAAAGTCAGGAGCCTAGATTTCTACAAGCATCTAGTTATGAAGTACAGCCTTGTAATGCCTCAGCTATACATGATGGCAAATATATGCTTACATGAAGACATTGTCTTCATATGAATTTTATGATCTCAACTCTTTTGAAGTCCCAGAGTCACCTGACCGCTGATAGTTAACCTTTCTGATTTTGACCATGGTTTTCCTTTCAAGAAAAGGGTCAGTGTGGCCATATCTAAGGAAAACGTTGGATCCCAGAAAGCTTCTAGGACTGGAGTACTTCATTCTTTAGCACTGGTGCCTTCCTTTTCCTTTCTTTTCTTCACTTCAATCTATTGCCTTTGCACTGGGGACATGTTACCAATTCAACTTGCGCTTAAGATCCAAGGTCATAAAATCAGTTCAAGCTAAAAGGGTTCTGCTATGGAACCCACAAGTGAAGCTAAGGCGCAGTTATGCTTTCACTTAAATTTAACATAGGAAAATTCTATTTTTTCTAGAGTAAAAAAGTAAATCGATCTCAGTAGTTCGACTTGAGTTATTGACTTGAGTTAAAGGGCCAAAGAGAGAGAGGCTAAATAGCCTCAACAATTTCTCAGCAGCGTGCTCACTTACCAAGGCCGAGTCAACCTGCGCAAGAGGGCCAAATAGCTTGTACGAGTCCGTACAACTACGTATGCAGAGGTCAAGTTGGTTGTAGAGACGCAGAACAGTGTGTTGAGGGACAACGAATTAAAGGGGAATTCTTCTTAGTATTTGTAATCAATTTTCTGAGATTTTTTGTGTGTAGAATAATAATAAAACACACAAGTTGGTAGGTTTTCCCCAGTTGGAGTTTCCTCGGTAAATTCTAGTGTATTATTTATTGTGTGCTTGTGTCTTCGTGACTACATTTTCCATTGCTATTATTTGTTAGAATACTCAACATATTTAGTAAAAGAGTTTGGAGTTCAATTTTCGTTTTCCTCATCTTAGAATGTTTATTAAATTAGCACCTGGGTATTAGAAAGCTAACATGGTATCAAAGTGGGTCTCTGATTAGAGACCAAAAGGCGTGTTATTTTTCCTTAGGAGCAGGTGAAAAACACAGGAAAGGGGATGCAATTCACTTCCGGGTTGCACTAGGGTTTCTGGTTGCAATTTGCACTTGGGTTTTCTCCTAGCAGCCCCTGTGCAAGGATTTCTGAGTAGATTGAACAAGTAGGATGGCATATTTGGGGCTGAGATTTGAGGACCGCCTTGATGGGGCCTTGATTTTTGTTCTTGGAAGGAGAGGATTGGTATAATATTGGAGGAGCAGGGAGTTTGGGAATTTATGGAGCATCCACTAATTGCACCAGCAGATCCTCACCAACTGGCCCAACATAACAAGAAGGATGCTAAGGCCAAAAGAATAATCCTTGAAGGAGTAAAGGATCATATCATACCTCACCTTTCTAAAAAGAAGACAACTCAGGCCATGTGGATGGCTATATTAGGGTTGTACCAGGGTACGAGTGAGGCTTGGAAGTTGGTACTCAGAGATAAAATTAGAAATATCAAGATGACTAAGTCCGAGTATATGATTTCTTACTTAACCAGATTCACCCAAGTGAAGGACGAGTCAGGGGGGTTGGGAAGACAATCTCAGATAGATATTGTCAATTTTGCATTATTGGGCTTTCCCAAGTCATGGGAAAGCTTCACTGATGCGGTGAGTGGTAGAGAAAAGCTTCCAGATTGGGAGTGGCTATGGAGTGATTGTGTGCAAGAGGAGATTTGAAAGCAAGCTAAATCTGAGTCTCATGTGAAGATTGAGGAAGAGGAAAAATTTTCCCTAAATGGCAAAGGGGGCAAGGCCAAGGGTAAGAAAAATCTAGGAGAGGCTGAGTCCAGCTTAGGAGGCAAAAACAAGAAAGATCTCAGCAAAGTGAAGTTCTTCTCTTGTCATTAGTTTGGGCACTCTTCCACCAAGTGTCCAAATAGGAAGAAGGGATCCAAGAAGGATCACGTGGTAGCATCAACAAAGTTGGAGGAGTTCACCTCTTAGTTTGAGAAGGAGTTTTCGCTCATAACTTGCATGGAAAGCTTAGTGGCGAGTAGCATGTGGTATATTGATAGTCGAGCATCCTGTCATATGATTGGGAACAAGGGATATTTCAGCAAGTTGGCAGAGAAAGATATGCAGTTTCATATTGAGATGGGAGATGATGGCAAATACCTAGCATAGGGCATGGGTACCGTCAAGTTTGAGGGAAGAACAAGAAATATCTCAAAAAAGTGATGTGCTTCTCTTGTCATCAGTTTGGGCACTTTTGCACCAAGTGTCCAAATAGGAAGAAGGGATCCAAGAAGGATCACGTGGTAGCATTAATAGAGTTGGAGAAGTACACTTCTTAGTTTGGGGAGTTTGTGCTCATAGCTTGCATGGAAAGCTTAGTGGCTAGTAGCATGTGGTATAATGACATTGGAGCGTCTTGTCATATGATCAGGAACAAGGGATATTTTATCCAGTTGATAGAGAAAGATATGCAGTTTCATATAGAGATGGGAGATGATGGCAGATACCTAACATAGGGCGTGGGTGCTGTCAAGTTTGAGAGGGAGTCTGGGAATTCTCTCTACCTTAGAGATGTCATCTATGTCCCAGGTTTGAAGAAAAACCTTGTTTTAGTCTCAACCTTGGAAAACAAAGGTTATGAGGCTATATTTAGTAGAGGAAAGGCATTCCTCAAGCCCTTAAATTTTGGAGCCATGATGCAGATTGGAGTTAGGGTGAAGAACCTCTACAAGTTACAATTTGAGACAGAAGCGACCTTGAGCAGTAGATAGATCAGTGCACATAGATGTGAGCTTGGGGAGCTTTGATATAGGCATATGGGTCACTTACACCATGGAGCGTTGAAGATTTTGAGGGAGATTGCTATAGGGTTACCACAATATAGTGTAGATCAACATGACCTGCCCAAGGGTTACACACTTGACATGTATGCCAAGACATCCTTTTCTAGCAGAGACAACAGGGCAAGATCATCTTGGAGCTGGTACATTCAGATGTATGCAGAATATTTTCCTCTCCATCCATGATGGGATACACATATTATGTTACCTTCTAAGTCACTTGATACGGGGATACGGGGACACGGGGATACGGGGATTCGATGAATCGGATACGGGTACGGTGACCCCCGAACAGGATACTTCTGGGATACGATACGTTATATATTATTTTATTAAAAAAAATATATATATATATATATATATTTTAAAATATATATATATATATATATATATATATATTAAAAATTAGATATTTTTTGCACAAATTCATACAAAATTCATTGATTCAAACATAGATATTAGATACTCATGAGTCATACATCATCATTGATACTATAATACAATGATACCCCATACATGATACAATCGTCAAATTTACTCAGAAAGACAAGATTGAAGATAGTAAGATACTGTAGTTTTCTCATTAAGTCATCAGAATCAAAATGTGTTACATAAGAACATTGCCAATGGCAAATAGAAATAGAAAATACAAAAGCACCTACAGTCTACAAGACTACAAGCCTGAAGCCTCAATGAGTCAGAGTCATCAATCCTCATAATCAGCATCACTGTCCTCATCCTGATCATCATGCTCACCACTGCTCTCCTCTGGCTCTGATGCATCCTCCTCCTCTATCATCTCTGCATCTGCTGGTGTGGAGGATGATGCCTCTACTCCATCATCAAATGTGACAGGCTCTAGCACTGGCGCATTGAGATCCAAGTTGGCCAATGCCAACTCAACGCTGCTGTCTAGACCCATATCATCAAGAAAGACATCCCACATCTTTGTCTTTCCCTTCAACCAATCCTCCCTCTGCCTGTAGATGAGACGAAGGTTGGTGTGCACATACACCATTGTCTCTGCCCTGGACTGCTCAAGCCTGCTCTTCTTCACACTATACAAATTCCCATGTGTGCTCCAATTCCTCTCGCAACAAGAGGATGAAGTCACCTGAGAGAGGAGCCTCATGGCTAACTGCTGTAGAGGAGGGCTTGTTGCCCCATGAGTTGCCCACCAAGAATGGGGCTTCTTAGCCCCCCTGTCTCGAATCAAATCATAGCCTCCAAATCACCCCCTGCCAGTGGAAAAATCTGCAAAGGCATCCTCCACCTCATCAAGGGATGCCCTATCCTGAAAAATCCTCCTCAATGCATCTTTTCTCCCTTGTGAGATTTCGGCATCCATGTGAGGAGGGAATCTGCGGGAAGGTCCACCATTCAGCCACTCATGGCTGTAGTATTTTGGGTTCAAGGAGTGAGCCAAACAATGTAAAGGTGTGCAATTCTTGTCCCATCTGCTGACAAGAATATCCTGTATGACGGTGAAGAAGGCCTCAGGTGATGTCTCATGCTCTGGGCACTCACTCTGTAAAATAATGGTCCTCACAGACTCAATCATGGAATCCCATCCCTCATAAACCTCTCCTAGGATGGGTTGGTCTGTATCTGCAAATCTGAGCAAGGAAATGATAGGCTCCATGATCTGAACAATTAGATCTACCTTCTCCCACCATATATCATCCAACACTATGTCCTTCACCTTCTTTGAGGCTGCTTGATCCGTCTTTCTCCAAAAAGACCAAAACTCTGAAATAACCATAGACCCAAGAGCGGTCTTGACCTCCCTCAACCTCTTCAACATGATGAATGAAGCGGCAAACCATGTATCTGCAATCTTCAACAATGATAGATTGCTATACTCCTTGTAGATAGTGAGGGCATTTGTATGGTTTGTTACAAAGTTGCGGATATGTCGTGCATCCTCAATAATGGCTCCAATCCAAAGCACATCAGAAGCAATAGATTTCAGTGCCAATTTCAATGAATGGACAATGCAAGGTGTCCAAAATACTTGTGGATATTTTGCTTCCACAATCATGCCAACAGCCTTGCAAACAGGTGCATTATCTGTAATGATTTGCACACAACAATCCACACCTACACTTTCAATAACTTTGAGAAATAACTCACCCATATATTGTGCATCCTTGTACTGTCCAAGTGCATCCACTGATTTCAAGAAAACTACAACATTCGTGGATGACACCATGAAGTTAAAGAGTGGGTGGCGTGATGGATCTGTCCATCCATCAGAAACAATGCTAACCCCAGATGTTGGCCATGTTGATTAATAGGCTCAAGCATTTTGTCCACCTCTTTCTTTGCCTTTGTCAACAATGTGGTTCTGAGCTTCTCTGACCCAGGAGGCACATACCCTGATGGAGCCCCATGATAAAGAGCTCGACACATCTCAATAAATAGAGGTGACCGTGCAACATTAAAGGATATGAAGTTCTGATAGAAAAAAAATGCAATGGTGAGATCAAGCTCTTCCCTCTTCTCTTTTTGGAAAATCTTGTCCATTGGACCAACTGCAGTTGCTTTTCTCTTTGCTAATTCTTCCCTACTAGAAGTCTCAAAAGGGAACTTGTTGTTGCTTTTCCTCAAGAATGGAAGGGGGTCATCATTCTTGGATTTTTTTGATTTTGCTGCCACATTTGCTTCACCAATACTCTGCTCTTTCTCCAATTCCTTCCTATCTGGCGATTCAATTGCTGTACAACATTTAATGCCACAACCTGGAATACCCAACAAATGAGCTTTCACACGGAAATATGTGCAAGTGAAATGGCCATTGCAAAAATTGCATTTCCATGAACAATTTCCTCCTCCTCCCTTTTTTGCTGCCCCTCCCTCTCTTGTCACATATTTCCACAATGGGTATTTGGGGTCAAAAATTTGTTTTCCCTGCACATTTGAAGCTACTGTTGCAACCCCACTTCCAATGGATGGAATACTTGTAGACCTTGATGAAAGAGGGACAGGAGGGGCATCTCCAATGGGGACATTCTTCCCCTTTCTTTGCCCCTGTCTTGCTGCCTTTGATTGAGCCATGAATACTGTAAAAAATAAACAAAAACAACCAAATATATAAAACATATGCACATGCAAACACTAACAACAAACTAAATGCAAAATATAGAGGGACAATGCACTTATCGGATGCTCGAATCTCTTTGAAAGAACTCCCTTTCTCCTTGCTCACACTTGCTCCTTGCTCACACTAGCTCTCCTTCTCACTTCACAAATGAAATGGGTGAAAAAAGAGTGAGGAAAAACCGAACTTTAAAGCAAAAATCGCGCGATTTTCCTTGCCGCGGGCCCGGCCGTATCCGGCTGTACGGGATACAGCGTATCCGAATAGGGTACGGTCGGGATACACTGTACCCCGTTTGGATACGCCGTATCCGTTGAATTGGGGCAGAATCCCGTACGTACACGTACCCGGTACGGGGATTCGGGATTCGTGGCCCTTTTAGGCGAATCCGGTGACTTAGGTTACCTTTATTGATTGGCCCTCAAGAAAGACATGGATCTTCTTCATGAAGAAGAAATATCATGCCTTCTCGAAGTTTGTGGAGTTCAAAGCCTTGGTGGAGAACCGGATTGGTAGGAGGACCAAGGCGTTGAGGTCAGACAATGGTGGAGAGTACATGTCTAATGCTTTCAGGGACTTGTGTGCCAATAAGGGCATTGAGAGAGAGCTCACCGCACGTCATAACCCTCAGCATAATGGGCTGACTAAGTTCAAGAACCAAAGCATTTTTGGCGTCGCCAGGGCTATGTTGCATAATCAAGGGCTACCTTTGTGTTATTTTTGTAGCATTGGATGTGTTATAGCCTCGAGATTTGGCATAGAGGATAGAATACATGTATTCTCCAATACCTAGAAATCGTTTCGGGAAATTCCACCTAGAGACGACTTAATTAAATTAATTAGTTATTTTTTAATTTTTCCTAAGTCTAAACTTTGGAAATATGATTAATTAAACGAAATTAATTAAGTCATAGTGAGAATGTTCTAGAAAAGTGCATGGATCGATTTCTAGTTAATCCTAGCCATCGATTAAGATTTAATCGTGGCCGTTGAAGTCTCAACGAAGGATTATAAGAAGAACTCGATGGGGCTTGGAGAAGACACACACCAAATCAGTTGAGCATTCGATTTTGTTGGGAAATTGATATCCAGAGTAGCAACATTCAGTTGCCGAAGGCAATTCCGTGAGGTTGAAGCAATGAGAGAGGGGCAGAGATACTGAGGCTGGAGGAAGTTTTTCTAGTTCCGATGAGTACATTGCAGAGAGGTAGTGATTGCCACAGAGAGGCAGCGCAGAGGCAATGAAAGCTTTCTTGGGGAGATTTCGTTTTGCTGGGGAGAAGGAGAAATTCTGAGCCAAAAGTTGGGTAGAGGGTCCAAAGGCAAAGAGTATAATACTTCCAGACAACAGCTGGCGATACAGTAAGAGGAAACACAGTTCCAAGGTTGTGGGACGCAATAACTGCGTAGGCTGACATAGTGACTGTGCAGAGGGAGTAAGGAGCAACTCAATTTGAGCTGAGGTTAGTGTCAGATCGCTTGTGGAGTGAGAAATTTTCTCACTAGTTTTTATTGCCAGTCATTTCTCTGTTTTGGATTTGCTAGATTGAGCATCCATATATTGTACTCAGATTTCACTACTGCATAATATCAAAACCCTCAGCTACTGCATCGGTTTCCCCAAGTTGGGTTTTTCTGGGGACTTAGTCCAAAAATAATGGTGTCATATTGTGTGTGTGCATCTATTTTTCCAGCATTTTTATTTCTTCTGTAGTATTTTTTTGTGAAGGTTGTGTATTTGTTTCGATATTTTCCGCAGCGCACAACAAATAATTTGTTTAGTTTATTTAACAAATAGAAGAAATAATATCAGTTGCTGCAATAGGATTCGAGGTTCTCGAATTTTCACATGGTATCAGAGCGCAAATCATAAGCCAAAGAGCTCGGTAGCATAAGGGAAGAGGAATTTCGGAGCTCTGCGTAAGCAATAGTTTGAAACCCTTAGAGGTAGCGCAATCCTTTGGCCATGAGGGTCAATAACTTGAAGAAAATTCGATTTCTCTGAGAGAGCGACAGAGAAGTCGGATTTCTCCAGTTTGAGGACTACCAGAGGCAGAGGGAGAAACCATTATTTTCCTTGTAGAGCAGATCTCTAGCTAGACGCAGTATTTTGCAGTAGTTGGTAGTGCAAAATAACGTCAGGTGGAAGAAAGAGCACACACTGAGGGAAATTTTCTTCAGGAGACTTATAGCTTCAAAAGTTCAATTTTCTCTTGCAGATCAGCAATCGTTGTGAGCAGATTTACTCACTCCAGCAACGAGTGCGTACAGCCTAACAACAGTTGAGCAGAAGAGAAGAGGAGGATTTTGACTTATTTTGCTGAGATGGTATCAACCAGGCTGAGAGATCAGGATAGGTTTGACGGAGCATCCAACTATTTGATATGGAAGGCAAGGATTTCCTTCCTTCTGGATCAGTACGATCTCAAAGCGTACATTGATAACGTGGTGGTTGTCCCCACGGATCCAGATCAACTGAAAGCCTACAAGAAAGATGTTGATGATGAAGGCGAAGAGATTGATTCTTGATGGAGTTCGAATCATTTGGTTTCTCACACAGCAGGGTTGGGAACGACCAAGGAGGTGTGGGACTCCCTTTCCACGCTATTTCAAGGATCTTCTGAGCAGCGAAAGATGTATCTAGAGGAGAATCTTAGATGTACCCGTATGCAGAAGGGGGAGCGCATAGACCCATTTCTCACCATGCTTCAAGAGGTCCGAGACCAGCTGTCAGCTGTAGGGTCAACGCCCCAATCTATAGAAATGGTGTGAATAGCTCTAAATTTTGTTTCTAATGAGTGGTAAGTGTTTGTCCAAAGTATTTTGGGCAAAGAAACATTGCCAAGATGGGGCATAATGTGGTCAGATTTGCAGGAGGAGGAGTTGAGGCGAGATTTGGTGAAGAGCACCATCAGTGGCAGCAACAGCAACAATGGGTCGAAGAGGGTGAAGGAAGAGGAGAATGTGGCTCTCGCATCAAAGGGTCAACAGGAGCAGCGTAGGAAGAAGAAGGACCTGTCAAAGGTCAAGTGCTTCAGGTATGGCGAGTTAGGCCGCTACAACACTCTGTGCCCTCTCAAAAAGGACAAGAAGGAGAAGCAGGAGAAGCAGGCAGCTTTAGTCGAGATCGATAGGCTGTCCTCCAGGCTGGAGGAAGATTTTGCCATGATAGCAGGCATCCGTCCAGGAGTGAGGTGGGGTGACTTGGTTTTGTAGACCCAGAGTGATACAGGTTGGGCAGGATTCTCGAGGAGGTCCACCTCTTGAGTTAGTACCTTGTTACGAGAGCCCACAATATGCAGTAGCAGGATGGACGAGTGGTAGTTGATGCATTGAGATGCCAGAGTGACAGATGCAATAGCTAGTAGCGATCAGTTACTATGCAGCGCAATGCAGAGTCAGCAACAACGCAGAGGATTCAGTGGCAGCACAAAGACTAGTGGCAGTCATGAATCGGATGACGGATGCATCGAACTGAACACAAATGGTTCAGTGGTTTTGGATAGTTCTAAGTTATAGATGCTGTAGTTGCAACTACAGCAGATGAGAGGGAGTTGCAGAATTTGCAGTAGTAGCAGCAACATACTTGCAACTACAGCATGCAATGCATATTAGAGTTGGACAGTAGTTGGTGGGCAGTAGTAGCCAGACATCAACAACGTGATAGGAGATGGTGCAAAAGCGGTGCATTGTAGCAATAGTTGCAGTACTAGAACACTTTCCTCGCTAATGGGGAGTGTTAGTTTTTGTAGCATCAGATGTGTTCTAGCCACGAAATTTGTCATAGAGGCTAGAATACATGTATTCTCCAATACCCATAAATTGTTTTTGGAAATTCCATCTAGAGATGACTTAATTAAATTAATTAGTCAGTTTTTAATAGTATTTTCTTTGCAGGATTGCTAATATTCGACATCCAGATTGTACTAAGATTATTTCACTGCTGCATAATAATAAAAACCCTCAGCTGTTGCACCAATTTTCCCAAGTTGGGTTTTTCCAGGGACATTTGTCCAAAAATAATTGTCAATTTTTAGGTGTGCTAGAATATTTCTCAGTTTCCAACGCTATTATTTTCCGTGGTATTTTTGTGAATATTGCAATGTGTTTATTTCGTTGTTGCTATAGAAATAAATTGCTAATTTAATTAATAGTTAGAAGAAATAATACCAGTTTTTGCAATAAAATTTTAGAGTTGAAATTTCACATGGTATCAAAGCGATTTTGATTGGGCGGGAAGCTCATAAGTGAAAGGCAGAAATCGTCCAGATTCAGAGGGATCTGGCTCTTCAGGGTGATTGGAGACACCTTCAGGTAGTGGCCTGTGAACTTTTCAGGGTGGCAGGGTGGTGCTAGGGCAAGTCATAGCTTGCATAGGGCGTTGTGTCATCCTTTCAGTTGGGGTTGATAAATTATAGGGTGACGAAGCATCCTTTCGACAGTAGCTGGTAAACAAAGTGCTGGGGCACTTGTCAGGTTGAGGCCTGACTTATAGGGCATTGGGACGTCCTTGCGGTTGCAACAGGTTTTTAGGGTGTAGTAGTGTCCTATAGGTTGTAGCTTGTAAATCAAGGGGTTGGAGCCTCCTTTAGTTGGAGCTGAAAATTTAATGTAATTATTTTCTTTTAAAAGAAGAGAAGACAATTACTAAGAAGCATTCGATGGTTTTTGACCTAGAGGGGGTTTCCCACCTAAAAATATTGTGTCTACTGTTTCTATCTTTCTACATTGTTGTATGGTGTTGTTTATTGGTTTTTCTATTTGATACTGAAGAATAATAATACTTCTAAAGATTAACTAATGTTGTGAAAAAGATTAATAGAGTGCTAATTGCTAAGAAACACTGGTTCACCCTTCCTCTAAGTGTTTCCAATAATTGGCACTTACCAACGAAAATTTTGACTTGTCATTGTGTGCGTTGATGGTGAATGATTTCTATCCTTGACGAGCCAATATTGGTTGGTTTTTTGCATGACTATTGCATCTCGCATGTACATGTAGGGACTTCCAAACAACACTTCACATACATTAAGGGTAACTACATATAGTTCTACTTCATTAATAAAGTCAACAATGATAGCAAATCCAATTTTGCACTGTTTTGTTACTTTTAAATCTGCATCCTTATTTACCCATCCCAATTTATATGGGCTTGAATGATCATGAACTTCCAATACCAATTTGTTGACCATCTCTGCTGTACTGAGATTCACCCACGATCGTGAGTCAAACAAAATATCAATCTTTATCCTCTTGACCTGTATCTTTATGTGGAGTTTGTTGATATTTGTAGCTTGGGAGGTACTCCAAGCCCTAGGGTTTAGGGTTTTTGAGGAATGGCCATCACAAAGGTGCTTTGTGGGCTTAGAACCCAAGGTGTGGCCTTTGAACCCAAGCTTTTGGGTGTGAAACCACAAGGAGTTTTGGACAAGTAACTCTTGGAGATTGTGGAGGACCCTAAAAGGAGCTAGGGGCCACAAAGAAGACCAAAAAAGTACATGTAGAAAGCGAGATATTAATTTATTTGTATGTTAGTTGGGCTTGCACAAGAATATTCAAGTTGGTTGGGTTAGAATAAACCCTTAAGGACAGATCGTTGGAGGCTAAAAGAAACATATAAATAGAGGAGTCATTGAGGTCATTTATCACACATCCAAGTCCAAAACACATCAAGGATCATCTCTGAAATAACGCAAATCTGAAGCAGCCTAGACGAAGTCAAGGAGGACGGGTTTTTGGGATTGTTTTAGTGCGAGTTTCCTTGGAGAGTTGGCCGCAAATTTTGGAGGTGAAGTCTGGTGGTTGTGTGCACGTTTAAGGGTGGGTTTCTCTCTGAAATAGGTTGCATAGACTTTTGTATTATTGTAGGTTCGGATCACAGTTTTGGAGGCGACCAAGAGGCCTAGAAGGCAACCCAGCCTAGGCTGCATACACAAGAAGGAAGAGCGAGCAATTTGGGTCTGTTTTGGTGGGTAAACACAGAGGTTTGTAGCAGTAGGTTAGGGATGATTGTGCCCTAACTAGGTTTGTCATAAGCTCAGAAAAGCAGTGATGATAATATCGCCGAGATATTGTCGATATTAAGAAATATCACGATCCCGAAAATATCGTGATATTTTCGAAATATCGGCGATATCTCGACAAAATATTGCGCAACGTTGCAAAATATCGTCGGGCTTCTCTTGGCTGCCGATAGAAAAGGGAAAGTTCATTTTTTTTCCCATTTCTGTTTGTGAGTGTTGGAGAAGGAAGGGGAAAGCATTGTGGAGGTTGTCAAAGAGGGATTGGTGATCAAACAACCATTATCACTAGCAACTAAGAATTTTTTGATCATCAAAGATCAAAGAACAATGAGACAAACTTCATCGCTTCCATTAACAAGTATGTTCTTCCAAACCCATATGTTAATGAATTTTTTCATAGATTTAGGGCTATGCATGCTTGCCTCTTTGCCTACCAATATTGTGCTACTTTGTTTTTTTTCCATTTACTATGATTTTCATGCCCATGAGCCAATGCAAGGGTTTTCTCCATATTTGCATAGCAAGCTTCAATTTTTTTTTAACATTCTTGTGCACCCTCTTATTGCCAATTTTTCATTCACATTGCAAATAATGTATTTGTATTCTTGTAGTAATTTTTAAAAAAAATGACATGCTTATTACTTATTATTTTTAAATTTTTATGCATGAGTGTTTAATGCCAATTTTTTGTTTTTTTGGTGCTTTAGGTTTGAATTAGTTCACTACAAAATTCAAATATGCCAAAAGCCTTGGACCCATTTTGGGAGTATGGGGAGCCTGATGGTGGGACAAATTGGGCATATTTATCATGCAAATTGTGTGGGACCAAAATGATAGGAAGGGTTACGAGATTGAAATACCATCTGGCTAGACTTTCTAGACATGATGTTGGGCTTTGTACAATTTCTAGTCCGGAGCTTATACAAAAAGCTCTTGAAGCAATTGATGAAAAGGACAGAAAGAAAGAAGAGGCAGAAAGAAACAAGGCTGAACATACAGGTAGATCTTTCGACATATCTTCTTCTGATTTTGAGGCTGAGGGTAGTGGGAGGAACTCCACAACATCACCTGCAACAACTAGTGCTAATGTTGCTGGGAGTGGGAGGTCATCATTTTCTGCTCCACGAACAAGACATGGGTCACAACCTTCTATTAAATCAGTTGTTAAAAAAAAGAAGCTAGAAGCAGAGAGAGTTATGGGGAGGTGTCTTTTTTGGAGTGACTTGCCTCTCAGCATCACCAAAACCAATCCATTTTGGCAGTCAATCTGTGATGCTATTGTTGTTGTGGGCCTAGGTTACAAAAGTGCTACATATGAAGAGTCGCGGGGGCTAATCCTTGAAGCAGAAAAGAAGGACATCAACTCTAGATTGACAGAGTTGAAAAAGACATGGGAAGTGTCTGGATGCACAGTGATGTTTGATGGTTGGACAGATAGGAAGGGTAGGACTCTTCTAAATTTCTTGGTACATTGTCCTAAAGGTACGATGTTTATTAATTCAGTGCATGCATCAACACACATAAAAGATGCAACAACGATATGTGAGTTGTTAGATGGGTTCATCCCAGAGATTGGTGTGCAGAATGTGGTGCAAGTCATAACAGATAATGCAGCTAATTATGTGGCTGTTGGCAAGATGCTTATGGAGAGGCACCACACATTGTTCTGGACTCCATGTGCAGCACATTGTATCGATTTGCTGCTTGAGGATATGGGAAAACTCTCCTTCGTCAAGGAGGTGATTGATATGGCTAGGAATGTCCCCAAGTTTATATATAACCATGCTTTTGTTCTTAGCCTCATGAGGAGATACACCAGAAACAAGGAGTTGCGGCATCTTGCAATCACACGTTTTGCCACCAACTTTATTACACTTCATTCTTTGCTTCGATACTAGTTTGAGTTGAAGCAAATGTTTGTTTCTGATGAGTGGCATGATTGTAGATACAACAGGAGACAGGACGGGAGAGCCATTGCAAAAATGGTGTACACTGAGACATTTTGGTAGGGAGTAGAAGAAGTGTGCTCAGTTAGTGAACCTATAGTAAAGGTTCTGAGATTGGTATATGGGGAGAAGCCTGTAATGGCTTATGTGTATGAGGCCATGGATAGGTCCAAGGAGGCCATTCGTTCTTATTATGCAGACAAGGGTCCCGCTGGGCTTGATAGTCATATGATGTTATGGGATGTGATTGATAGTCGGTGGACAGGGATGCTTCATCGACCCATTCATGCAGCAACACTCTTCCTCAACCCTGCGTTTTCATACAAATGCGCCTTTGATTTTGATGGTGAGGTGATGGAAGGGCTCCATTATTGTATTCAGAGGATGGTACCCGATCATGAGCTTCATAGCAAAATCAACCGTGAGATATAGTTTTATCAGGATTGTGTTGGCCTATTTGGCTTTGATGATGCTATTAGGGAAAGGACCCTCTTCATGCCACGTAAGTGACAAGCCATCACTCATTAGAATTTTCAATTTAGAATTTACTTATTTATAATTCTAGATTTTTAAAATTCAATTATGTAACTTGCATTTGAAAGTTTAATTATGTTTTAAGTTTTTGAATTTTTTATTTCTTTATTTTGTTGTGAATATTTGGTGGTCAACCTATGGTGCAAGGGCACCAAATTTGCAGAAATTGGCCATAAGAATCCCGAGTCAAACATGTAGTTCTTCAGGGTGTGAGCGCAATTGGAGTGTATTGGAGAAAATACATTCAAAAAAGTGCAACAGGTATAACTTTGACCTTCAGCCTTCAGTTGAGCAATTACATTTATTGTAATTTTAATTTATGACCCTCAAGTATCAAGAGTGAAGACTCATTAGTTTTTTTGACACTCTTACAAGTTGGAGTTCACACGTCTCAATGATTTGGTGTATGTGCATTACAATATCTGACTTCGAGTGATGCAAATACAAACACCAATGGATCCAGATGCCATTTCTTTAGACAATATTTTGATGTATTGTCTTAATGGAGGGTGGAGACTGAGGATCCTGTCTTGGAGGAGTCACCTGCATGGTTAGAGCCAGAGGAACCATTAGAATAAGGGCAGCAAGAGGAGGAGGAGGAGGAGGACACTGTGGGAGCATCAGCGCCAACACCATTTGCTATAGATATAGGAGAGCAGAGCTCCATACCCAGTAGTCAGTATTTGACGTTAGGTGCAGGGTCAGGGCCTTCTACTTCTAGGGGCAGGCCTGACAAACAACCCCTCATGTTTTCCCATAAAAGGGGGAGAGGGCACTAATTTTAGATAGATAGCTGCTAGTTTTATTTGTTTTGCTACATATTACTCATGTTGATGAGATACTTTTATATATGTGATGTTATTTTGTATTGGTTCTCCACATTTGAGTCCTTGATTGGACAATTATCAGGGATCAGAGCAAGATTTGGTATCGCCTTTGATGTATCATTTTTATTTTATATCCACTTCATCATATATATCAGTGTTTTCTTCACATTTATGCGCCAATGTGTTTATTTCATGTTGTTATTGCTTTATATGTTTAAAAATCTGAAAAAAAAATGAATATATTATCATTTTTTGTTCTTGTCGATATTTGCTGATATTTTGCTGATATTTTTGTCGATATTGCCGATAAGATCTTTTTTGGACCCTCGTCGATATTTCGCCGATAATGATATTATCAACGCACAATTTTCAAGGACAAAGGGAGCACAAATAAGGTATGTGTGTCACCTTTTGTTGATCATGTTTTGCTAGTGGATAGAGTCGAGTTTGGGCAGATTGTGTTGGGTAATCTCAAGGTTGATGGAGGGCAGCAAGGAGGTGCTCAGAGGATCCCTAAGCGCAGTACAAGGAAGGACACTTGGACTGCTAGGAGAGGCAGATTGATAGGAGGCTTAGTGACTGATCTTTGAGGACTAAAGAAGGAGGTCAAAGGGAGCTGTTTGACTAGCCCAAGTTCATTGTTGGAGAAGGACATCTTGCAGTGTTAGGTAGCGACCCTTCGACCCAAAATTTGTTTTCATTGGAGGAAGGCATTAGAGGGAAGAAGTCCCAAAGAAGTTGAGGAGCAATAGTGGGAAGTTGAGAGTTGTTCACAAACGAAGTGGTGAACAACTTAACATAAGTACCTAAGTGTTGATGCATTGATGGATGAATGATCAACTAGAGGGCAAATTTGTAAGCTGAGTTCAATGACCTATAGGAGCAGGACCATTGATAGAGGCACAGTTGCAGATTGGAGGCAGGACCAATAGATGTGTTCAGGGTACGATCAAGGAAACTGTGATGGTGCACAACATCACCTAGAGGATCAATGTATCTTGTTCAAGGCAGTTTGGTTGTCATAGTTGTTGATAACAAACCCTAGTTTGTATTCTTGTATCAATGGATGTACGAGGGCCATTATCCCTGGTATGGGAGCCCTAGACAGCTATGTTACAATTTGTTAATATAATAAAGTTGGGTTGTTGAAAATTGTAAAAAGTTGTCTATATTTGTGCACTAGTTGATTTATTGTTGTTTATATTCCGATGTGCAAAGTAGTTTGTTGTGGTATATTGGATTGGTAGTGTCAGTGATTCTAGGACCCTAACCTAGTTTCCAGTTCTGTGGAAAAACAACATGGCATCAAAGCTACTTTGAAGGGCCAGTTAATCAGAGTGTGCACAACGAAGTACTTCTTAAGAGGGAGTTGGTCGCATAGTTGTTGAAGGGCTCATAGCAATGTCGAAGTTGTTGGTTGGTCTATGGTATGAGTACAAGTTGGAAGGGTTGTCCAACTGTAGTCCATGGAGGGAAAGGATCAAGTTGGGTCTGATGGTGAACAAGATCTAGGACTTTGCCAAGAAATAGATCAAGAAGCCGGCTGACCCTAAGGAGCTGGAAGTGTACGAAGAGTTGGATACGAAGGTGAAGTTGATCATCCTAGATGGTGTCAAGGATCCTATGATACCTCATCTATTAGGGAAGAGCACTGCCCATGAGATGTGGAAAGCTCTCTAGGATTTGTTCCAAAATAAGAACGAGAACCAACTGTTGGTGTTACAGGATAAGTTGAAGGCCACCAAGATGATACAGGGAGAAGGGGTGACTTGGTATCTGACGAGGTTGTCTTAGGTTCGAGATGAGCTTGCCGCCATCGATGAGACTGTTACAGATTCAAAGATGGTGAGTATTGCTTTGAAGGGATTTACTCCCTAGTGGAAGTCGTTTATCAAAGGGATTGTTCCCAGATTGGAACAGGTTATGGGGTGACTTCATTCAGAAAGAATTGCGAGACGAGGATCTTCATTCGAACAAGAAGGCTTCTGATGATGATGTCGCTCTTGTAGTGAGAATGAAGGGCGAGCAAAAGAAAGACTTGAGCAAGATTAAGTGTTTTAACTGCAACGAATATGGTTATTATTCGACAAAGGTGAAGCGGGTTGCAAGTGTCGCCACTTCTACCGAGATAGAAGATCTCTCCAGGAGATTTTAGAGTGAGGATTTTGATTTGATCTCTCATTTATCTCAAAAAACTATTGACGAGGCTGCATGGTAAGTGGACTGTGGTACGTCGAAGCATATGACAGGTTTGCAAGATGTGTTCAAGATTTTCGCTAAAGTTGCACATGGTGTTGGGTGACAAGAGTCAGAAAAAGATCAGAAGATCAGGTGTCTTTCCATTCAGGATGGAGTTAGGCCAGTTGATGCGAGTTCACGATGTATTGCTTGTACTCGAGCTCAGATATAACAGGTTGTATGTTTCAATGATTGAGCAAAAGGGATGTGAGGTATTGTTCCAGGGTGGAAAGGCGAGACTCAGGCCCAGAGGCTCTATCTCCGCAAGGGTTGTGATTGGAGTTAGAGAGCATGGTTTATATAAGCTGATGGATAAGCCTGTAGGTCATGAGAAGAAGGAAGTGAAGGTCCAAATTCCAGAGGTTTAGAGGAAGCTGAGTCTTGACGGAGCTTCGCAGGTTCATAGGGAGAATGTGCAACCCAAGAAGAGCACGTGGTTAGTGGGGAGCAAGGGTGCTTCTATTGTTGGCAAGAAGGAATCATGGAATGGCTTGAAAGCATTTTAGGAGAAGTAGTAGCAGGAGGCTTCTAGTGGCAGTGACACTTCCGAGAAGGGCACAGTTCACACTTCAAGGTTTGCTAGAGTCATGGGGGCCAACACTTGGGCTAGTGTCGCCAACACTGACAGTGATGACAAGTTACTTCCTAGTCTTGGATGTACCTCCCTCGCTAAGAGGGAGTGTTGAGATTTGTAGCTTGGGAGGTACTCCAAGCTCTAAGGTTCAGGGTTTTGGAGGAATGGGCACCACAAAAGTGCTTTGTGGGCTTAGAACCCAAGGTGTGGGCTTTGCACCCAAGCTTGTGGTTTTGAAACCACAAGGAGTTTTGGACATGTAACCCTTGGAGATTGTAGAAGGCCCTAAAAGGAGCTAGGGGCCACAAATAACACCAAGAAAGGACATGTAGAAAGCGAGATATTAATCTATTTGTATGTTAGTTGGGCTTGCACAAGAAAAGTTTGGGTTAGAATAAGTCCTTAAGGACATATCGTTGGAGCCCAAAATAAACATATAAATAGAGAGTCGTTGAGGTCATTTGTCACACATCCAAGTGCAAAACACATCAAGGATCATCTCTGAAGTAGCACAGATATGAAGCAAGCTAGACGAAGTCAAGGAGGACGAGTTTTTGGGACTGTTTAACTCCAAGTTTCCTTAGAGAGTTGGCAACATATTTTGGTGGTGAAGTTTGGCTGTTGTGTGCACATTTAAGGGTGGATTTCTCTCTCAAATAGGTCGCAAAGCCTTCTATTATTGCAGGGTTCGAATCTCAGTTTTGGAGACCGAGAGACCTAGAAGGAAACCTGCATACACAAGAAGGAAGAGCGAGCAATTTGGGTCTGTTTTGGAGGGTAAATGCAGGGGTTTGCAGTAGTAGATTAGGGATGATGCATGCCCCAACCAGGTCTGTCATAAGCTCAGAAAAGTGCACAGTTGCCAAGGACAACGGTATCATAAATAAGGTATGTGTGTCTCCTTTTGTTGATGATATTTTGCTAGTGGATAGAGTCTTGTTTGGACAAATTGTGTTGGGTAATCTCAAGGCTATTGGAGGGCAACAAGTAGGTGCTCAAAGGATCCCTATGTGCAATATAGGGAATGACACTTGGATTGCTAGGAGAGGAAGATTGATAGGAGGCTCAGTGGTTGATCTTTGAAGGACTAAAAGAGGTCAAAGGGAGTTGTTTGACAAGCTCACGTTCATTGTTGGAGAAGGACATCTTGCAGTGATAGGTGGTAGCCCTGCGACCCAAAGTTTGTCTTCATTGGAGCAGCACAGGAAGACATTAGAGGGAAGAAGTCCAAAAGGAGCTAAGGAGCAATAGTGGGCAGTTGAGAGTTGTTTACAAACGAAGTTGTGAACAACTCAACAGAAGTCCCTAAGTGTTGATGCATTGATGGAAGAATGGTCAGCTAGAGGGTAGATTTGTAAGTCGATTTTAGTGACCTAAAGGAGCAAGACCATTGAAAGAGGCGGAGCTGAAAATTGGGAGCAAAAGGTGTTGAAAATTGTGTAACTATGGTCGGTATTTATAAATATGAAGTGTACTTTTGATTCTTGTAAATTATAAAATGAAAGACAACTTATTATTGCTATTTTGGAGCATGGGTTTCATGCTCAAGGTCTTTTATTTTAGAATTCAAGCACCCATTGAGTGCTTCTAGGCTTTGTCCTAGGTCAGGAAGTCAAAAGAGTCATTGTCATATGTCGAAGACCCCATCGGGCACATTGTAACTTGTAAAAATAATTTTTTTTTGTATTTAAAAGTGTCAGAATACCTTCCAAGGCAGTCGCCCTGCTAGCTGAGAAGTCAGCCTAATTTGAGGAACTTCGTCCACCTTGGAAGCCTATATATATGAGGGAACTTGACCTCCTAGTGACACAATTCCTTCTCTCATCAAGCGAGCGAAGGAGAAAAAGGGCTAGCAAAGGAAGGAGAAGAATGAATATTAAGTGTTTGGGCTATTTTCTCTCTCTCTTCACACGTGCGATAGAAGCAAGCTCGGGTTTCTGCTGCTGGGCTAGGGTTTTGCTGCTACAGTATCAAACTTGGAAAAAGTGTAGAAAGAAGGTCGAAGGAAGGTTCATTATGTCATCCTCAAGCTCTAGAAAGATAAAGTCAAGTGAAGGTCCGAAGAAGTCTTGGAAGCCTAAAATAAGCTCACACGTGTGGAAGCAGTGACTGTTAGGAGGGCTGTAAATTACAGAATTGCAGTAGAGGCTGAAATTCTATTGTTGGGGATCGAAGTTGTGATGCTGGAAGAGATTTGATTGGGTTTGACTTGGACAAAGGAAGCACATTATCAAGGAGGCTGGAATTGGTCTTGGTCTAGAGGTCTTGGAATTCTTCAAGTGAAGAATCTATTAGAAGAGAAGAAATTTGTGGGTTTTCCTCTCAAGTGGAGAGGTTTTGGCCTTGGCTTGCAACCTATATCCTGTGTTCTTATGTATTGTTGATCTTCTTGTTTTGATAGCTGATTGATGATAAGAATAACCAAGGTTTCAAAAATCACGATTTTTTCATGAAAACGATTTTATCGGCGATTTTTTGAAGTTGAAAAAATAGCCAAAAAATCGCGATCCGATAGGTAATAATCGCTGGCCCTCAAAAAAACGACTTTTTATATGCGATTTTGATTTTTTTTTCTCATTTCTGCATTGAAAAGTTTGCTAAGGAGAGCTAAGGACTGAAGGTGAGCTAAGGAGGAGGATAAGTGATCTACAAGGGCAAGAATGAACAAAAGTGAAGGATTTTAGCAAGCCAAGCCAACAAAATTCGAATTTGGACCAAGTTTTTTCGGCAAAACGTTTTTTCCAGGTATGGGCATCAAATTTGACCCTTTTTTTTGTTTTTTTCTTGTTCTTCCATGGGTTTCAATCACCCATGTATTTTTCATCATTTTTGATTGCATTTGGTTGGTTGCGTTTTTTTTTTTGGTTTGATTGAGAGGAGAGGGTTTATTTTGGTCAAAAATGCAAAAAATTGGTTGTTAAATTTATTTTTTATATTTCTTCTTGTGCTCCTAGTTTCTTTCCATTATTTTTGCATTGAGTTGAGGGTTTTTTTTTGGTGAAAAAATCAAAATTTTGTATGTAAAATTGTAATTTTTTTATTTTATTTTTTAACTTGCAATTTTTCTTGTGCCCTAGGTTCAAATTTCAAAGTTCATCTTACAGTAAAACTCAATAGTCAAGAGTTCAACAAATTTACAAACATGCCAAGGAAATTGGATCCTTCATGGGAATTTGGTGAACCTGATCAAGGGTTTGACCGATCAAACTTGAGTTGCAAGTTATGTGGTCAACACATGATAGAGGGGGATATACAGGTTGAAATACCACCTGGCACAAATTCCTGGACATGAAGTAGGCCCTTGCACAAATACCAATCCAGAAATAATCAGAAGAGCCAGCAAATCATTGGAAGAAATAGAAACAATTAAACTCAGCAAGGCAACTCTGAAGAGTCAAATATCAGGGTTTAGAGTTGACCGTGAGAGTGGTAGTGGTTCTTCAGCATCAACATCCTCTACAGCCAACCCCGTAGGTGCCTCCTCATATTTTATTCCTAGAACCACTTCCGGTGCACATCCATCCATCTCCTCACTTATTAAAAAAAAGAAGGAAGAAGCTGACAGGTTATTGGGCAAACTGTTTCTTTGGAGTGATATTCCTTTCACTGTTGCTAGGAACAATCCATTTTATCAGGCTACAATTGATGCTATCGCTGTTGTTGGCCTAGGATACAAAGCCCGTTCATATGATGACTTTAGAGGGCGCATTCTTCAAATTGAGAACGCTGACTGCACGAAGAGATTGGAGGAGTTAAGGGTATCATGTGAAGTCACAGGATGCACTGTGATGTCAGATGGTTGGACTGATCAAAGGGGTAGGACCCTTATTAACTTCTTGGTTAGCTGTCCCAAGGGGACAATGTTTATGAAATCTGTTGATGTATCTGCACATGTCAAAGATGCACGATTATTATGTGATTTATTGGATGTGTTCATCCTGGAGGTGGGTCCCAAAAATGTTGTCCAAATCATAACGGACAACGCTGCAAACTATGTTGCTGCTGGCAAGATGCTTATGGAGAGGCATCCGACAATATTTTGGACACCTTGTGCTGCACATTGCCTTGATTTGATGTTGGAGGACATAGGAAAGATTGATTTTGTCAAAGATATTGTAGAGTCATCAAAAAGCATTACAAAATTTATATATAATCACATGATTGTAGAGTCATCAAAGAGCATTACAAAATTTATATATAATCATGAATATGTGCGTCATTTGATGAGAACATTCACCAACAAGGAGTTGGTGCGCCCTGCTATTACACGATTTGCCACTAGTTTCATATCTCTTCAATCCCTCTTGAATTCTATGTGGGATTTGAAGAGAATGTTTCTTTCAGAGGAGTGGCGTGCTTTGACTGTCAGCCGCAAACCAGAGGGAGAGGCCATCTGCAGGTTGGTTTCATATCAGGAAAGCTTCTGGGTGGGAGTGCAAGAAGTGTGCATCGTTACTGAACCTTTGGTAAAGGTTCTTAGATTGGTTGATGGAGAGAAGTCCGCAATGGGCTACTTCTATGAGGCCATGGACAGGGCCAAAGAAGCCATTCGCAACTACAATGATGATAAGGGTGATGAGGGGTTTCAGAGACAACTTCTTTTATGGGAAGTGATTGATGACCGATGGATCATGGAACAACGCACTCCATCGTCCCATTCATGCTGCAAGGGTCTTCCTGAACCTCGAATTTGCTTACTCATGTAGTTTCCTATTTGATGCTAAGGTCATGGATGGATTTTTCAGTTGTGTTCAGAAGATGGTGCCATCTTCATCAGAACGTGCAGAGATATCCAAAGAAATGGAGGTGTATAGAATGGCAGGTGGCACCTTGAGCTTTGACATCGCTGTCCAGGATAGGACTACTAAAATGCCAAGTAAGATTTTCATTATTTTAAAATATTTCTTATGTTTGTAACTTTATGAGTTTATCTTATTTGTTGTAACTTGTAACTTGTAGATGCATGGTGGAGGAGTTACGGTCGCAGATTACCAAAACTCCAAAATCTTGCCATTAGAATACTGAGCCAAACATGTAGCTCTTTAGGATGCGAGCGCAACTGGAGTGTATTTGAAAAAATACACACCAAAAGGTGCAACAGGTTAAAAACTTAAAATATTCCAACTGATTTTTTGAATTCATTAAATAATTTTTTTTATAATTATTAATTTATTTTTTATAATATATATTTTTAATTTATTAATTTATGACCTTTGTACAGGTTGGAGTCTCAGCGCCTCAATGACATGGTTTACGTCTACTACAATCTTAGATTGTGGGTGAGACAACTTGAGAGGACACCTGATATGGAGGCCATCTCTTTAGATGCGATTGACACCACTGTTGAATGGAGGGTTGAGGCTGAGAGGCCTGTCATGGAGTCAGCCCGTGATTGGATAGAGCAGGAGGTAGTGGAGGGGGAGGAGGACGAGGAGGAGCAGCAGCAACAAGAGGAGCAGGAGGAGGAGGTGACACCGCCTACCCTTGCTACTGGTAGAGGACGTGGTCTGCCTCCTTTAGCTCCTGGTGCTTTAGGTTCTTGTTCTGGTGCTTCAGGTTCTACTTCTAGAGCACAACAGAGTCCATTGCCAGCCCCACCAGCGTCTTCATCTAGAGAAAAAGCTGTTACATTTTCTCGCAATAGTGGCAGAGGAAATCAGTAGTATAGGACCATAGGTTATATGGTAAATTGACATTCCTTTGTATATGACATTATGACTCATGATATGAAATACATTATTATATTTTTTGTTGATATTTTGAGGCTGAGTTGACTCTTGAGACTCAGGACTTAGTATTCAGGACATGATTCAGTTTTATGTGAGATGTAGCACTAGACATGATATTACACATCTTATATATTAGTTTTTTTTTCATATTTATGTGTCAATGCATTTATTTTATGCTGTGGATGCTTTAGATATTAAAAAAATTGAAAAAAAATGAATATTTTTGTATGTGCCGATTTTTTCCCGATTTTTACCGATTTTTACCGATTTTTACGATTTTTTCCGATTTTTTCCCCTCGCTGATTTAATCCCGATCGCGATTTTCAAAACATTGAGAATAACATAATAATAAGAGAAGAAGCTAATAACTAAGAAAAAGTAAAAAGACATCACAAGTAGTTATCAAGTATAAGTGAAATCATTCTAACTATTACCTTATATATTTCTCAACATAGTCTCAGAGCTAAGGTTGGCTAAGGGCATGATGAAGATCTCTACTACATTGAAGAAGTTCTCAATGAAGTGTACTATGGTGGACAATCATTTTAAGAAGGGCATCAAAGAATTATGGGTTCTCCTTTTATCTCTCAAGAAGGATATAACCAAGACATCGACAAAGGACGAAGGAGTATTCTCAACACTTACTGGCACATTTGAAGATGAGAATATTTGGGTAATCGACAGTGGAGCATTAAGACATATGATTGGTGAGCACAAGCAACTTGTTGGGTGTGTGTTATATTCTTTTCACGACTAGTCGCTTCGGAAATTTTTTTTTCGACCCTATATTAGGTGGGCAGACCTATCTATGGTTTTCTGCATTGGTTTTGCACATGGTTTTGGGCATGATGGTTTTCTGCCCATGGTATTTTGTAGATCTGGTCAAGGGAACTTCAATTATTTTCTAATCCAGCGTTAATGGATTGGGGTTTATGAATGCTTCGACATGTATAGATATGTGTTGTAACATTGAAAGGAATATACTGAAAAATCAATATGGTAGTCCCGGTTTTGGGATCCAAGGGAAAATCTTCTTGTATATTTGTTTTATGTTTTATGCTCTTACCATTGTTTATTTTATGTTTTAAAGAATTTGTTTGCAGATAATTTTTGTACAGGGTTAAAACCTACATTTGGTATCAAAGTTGTTTCGGCTTCAAGGGGACACCTTTGCTACTAAGGTGTTTTTCTCGGGCCTGTGGTAGACCTTGTTCAGTGGGATATCGACGGGATCGATTCTTGCGGTGAAAGAAGATGGTGAGCAGTGGAAAGATATAGATTGAGAAATTTAATGGTTATAGTTTTGAGTTGTGGAAGCTAAAAATGGAGGATCAGCTGGTGGATAAAGATTTGTGGATCGCGGTAGATCCGGGACTAAACCAATGGAAATGTCAGATGAAGACTGGGCGAAGTTGGATCGGAAAGTAAAGAGCACAATACAGTTTTGTATCTCAGATTCAGTATTGTTGAATGTATCAGGGGAAGCTACGACGAAGGCTTTATGGGACAAGTTAGAGACTGTATACCAATCTAAGTCTCTGGTGAACAAAATGTTCCTATGGAAAAAGTTGTATAACCAGAGGATGAAGGATGGAGACTCGGTGACAGAGAATCTGAATGCCTTTAATACTGTGGTAAACCAGTTGTTATCTGTTGATATTAAAATTTCAGTTGAAGATAAGTGCATCAGTTTACTGTGTTCTCTACAAAATTCGTGGGATAGTTTAGTTTTTGCAATAGGTAGCAATACAACTACCTTGAAGTCTGATGAAATAGTCTCATCCTTGCTGTCGAAGGAGATGAGACAGAAAAATATGGAGGGCCAAAATGGAGATGCCTTGTCTGTATGAGGACGGTCCTAGAACATAAACAAAAACAAGTCCTCAAGTGGAAGATCTAAATCTCCAGGTAAACCTGTAAAGGTGTGCTGGAAATGCGGAAAGGAAGGGCACTTCAAAAAGGACTACATATCTAAAGCTCCAGAGAGAGGAAAGAGATCTGATGATGCTCCTTCTGCAGAGGCAAAAACCACCTCAGTTGAAGGTGGGGATGTGTACTTGGCTTCTTCAAGTACACATGTATATCATGAGGCATGGTTGATTGACTCAGGTGCATCCTTTCATTTCACTCCCCATAGGGAGTGGTTCTGCGAATATGAGAAATATGATGGGGGTGATGTCTTCCTAGGGGATGGTAGGAAGGCCAGAATCGTCGGACGCGGAAAAGTCAAGCTGAAGTTGCAAGGTAGAAGGATTAGAACACTTCCTAGTGTTCTGCATATTCCTGCACTGGCCAGAAATTTGATTTCTTTAAGCAAGATGGATGATGTAGGTGTAAAAACAATGTTTGAGAAGGATACCAACAAGATGGTTCGGGGAGCACTGGTAATGATGCGGGGAGTTTGGATTGGAACTCTGTACAAGCTTTTTGGGTAGCACTGTTATTGATGGGTGCAACAGTTCTGTGGTTCCTGAAAGTGGAGCAGAAAATCTAATGGTCTCTGGAGAAAAGACCATGTTATGGCATCAAAGGCTTGGACATATTGGAGAGAAGGGCCTTCGAATACTGCATGGTAATGATATGGTAGAAGGTATGTCTAATTGCTCTCTGGATTTCGATTTCTGTGAACATTGTGTATATGGGAAGCAGAATTGGGTGAGTTTCCCCCTCTGGTGCTAGGAAGGCTAAATGGATATTAGAGCTTGTGCATGGTGATGTGTTTGGACCCGTGTTGGTTCCATCACTGGGTAAGTCTGTGTACTATGTATCATTTATAGTCTTTGAAAGGTGTAAATAATTCAAGGCTCTGGTGGAAAAACCAGACAAAGAAGAAGATAAGGGTGCTGAGGACATATAATGGTGGAGAGTTCTGCAAGAAAGAATTTGAAGAGTTAATGTAAGAAGTGTGGTATAGCTCGAAAAAAGACTATTCCATACACAGCTCAACAAAACAAAGTTGCAGAAAGAATGAACAAGATGTTGATGGAAAAGGCAAGAAGTATGCTCAGTGGTGCCGGGTTAGGACAAGAATTCTAGGCAGAGGCGGTGGAGACTGCATGTTAGCTGGTTAATAGATCACCTTCATCAGCGTTGAAGGATAAGACTCCACATGAGGTATGGACTGGTAAGACACCCTCTCTTTCACATCTGACGGTATTTGGGTGTGATGCATATGTACATGTTCCAAAGGAGAAAAGAATCAAATTGGATAGTAAATTTGAAAGGTGCATCTTTATTGGGTATAAGGATGGTTTAAAAGGTTATAAGCTTTGGAACCCAGAAACAAGGAAGATTGTGTACAACTGAGATATGTTTAGAGAGGTGAAAGATGTTATTAAACATGAAATCCTTTCAATGGAACCTGAGAAAATTGAGTTTGAGCTAAAGGAGGAAGAATCAGACTCTCCTGTAGAACAAGATTCAGAAGAGAAAGAGCCACAAGCTCCAGCTTTGAGAAGATCAGTTCGAGAAAGAAGACAACCATAAAGGTATAGTCCATCTGCTTTCTGTAAGAAACCCAAAAGATACTCTGGGTATATAGCCTATATGACGAAGCTAATAAAAGCAAAACCATTCACCTTTGAAGGGACTATCGAACATCAAGAATGCAAAGATGCCATGAATGAAGAGAATCAGTCGATAGTGAAGAATGATGTTTGGGAGATCGTACCTAGGCCTAAAGACAAATCAGTGGTAACTTTCAAATGGCTCTATAAGATTAAACATGTGTCATATGGAGGTGTTGATGAATATAAGGAAAGATTTGTGGCTAGGGGCTTCTCTCAACAAGAGGGCATCGATTATGAAGAGGCATTTGCTCCCACAAGAAGGTATACAACTATACGTTCATTGGTCTCTTTGGTAGCATCGATGGGATGGAACATTCATCAAATGGATGTCAAGACTACATTCTTGAATGGCACCATTGATGAAGAAGTCTATATAGAGCAACCCTTGGGATTTGAAGTCAAAGATAGAGAGGCTTATGTTTGCAAGTTAAAGAAGGCATTATATGGCCTTAAGCAAGCACCAAGGGCATGGTATGCAAGGATGGATGCATACCTACAAAGGTTGGGCTTCACAAAGAGTTCTGCTGATCCAAATATCTATATCAAAGTTGTGAAGGATGAGCTTGTAATCATTCTTCTATATGTGGATGATCTTCTCATGACAGGTGTGCAAGGTCAAATCCAAGAGTGCAAGAAGCAACTAGCAGTAGAATTCGACATAAAGGATCTAGCACTGATGCATTATTATTTGGGATGGGAAGTTTGGCAGGGACCTGATGAGATTTATCTAGGTCAAGGATAGTATGTGATCAAGATGTTGAAGAGGTTTGACACGATGGATTGCAAACCTATGACAACCCCCATGATCACAACTTGAAGAGGATAAGAAGTTCCTGTTGATTTTTGTAGCATTGGATGTGCTCTAGCCTCGAGATTTTGCGAAGAGGCTAAGACGCATCTAGTCTCCAAGACCCAGAAATCATTGGGGGAAATTTCACCAAGAGATGATTTAATTAAAATAATTAATTATTTTTAATGTATTCCTAAGTCTAAACTTAGGAATTGAGAATAATTAAAGGGTATTAATTAAATCGGGTGCGGATCTTCTAGATAAAGGTGTGGATCGAGTCCAAGATAATTTGAGCCATTGATTAAGATCTAATCTTGGCCGTTGATACCTCAACGAGAGATTATAAGAAGAAACTCGATGGGCACTTGGAGAACACACCAGAACATTTACTTAGTTGCCAAGCAGATTGATTTTCTTAGTGGCTGAAGTTTGGCAAGAGAAAATTGAGTTAGAGGGTGAGCTGCAAATGAGAGAGAGAGGGCATCAACAATAGTCTGAGAATGCAATCCGAAAAGGGCAGCGCAGAGGAGGGATGTAATTCATTAGGGATTGCGCTAAGGGAAAAAGGTCCTCTTCAGGGTCAGGAAAATGCTGGGGAGGGAGAAAAATTCACTTGTAAATTTTTATCAGTGTTTCTTCCTCCAGTTTTGCTATCTAGTATTTTATACATGAATTATTGCTGAAGAATTAATTAAAAAACCCTCATGTGCTGCACTGGTTTTCCCACATTGGGATTTTCTGGGGACAATTGTCCAAAAATAATTGTGCCAATGTGTTTATATGTGTGCTATATTTTCCTTGCATTTATTTTCCGCAATATTTGATTTGTGAAGGCTGCAATGTATATGTTTCGATATTTGCTGTAGATAACTACAAATAATTTGTTTAAGTAATTTTAACAAATATAAGAAATAGTATCAGTTGCTGCAGTAGGATTTGGGGCATCCCAATATGCACATGGTATTAGAGCTTAGATAAGAAGCAGGAGAGCTCAGGAAAATAAGGGAAAAGGAGAATCATAGCACTGTGTGAGTAGCTGCTCGAAACTCCCAGAAGGCTGCGCAATCCATTGGCCAAGTGGGCAAAAATTCGTGGAAAAATTACTTCTCAGAGTGAGTCTACTGAGAATAAAATTTCTTGATCGAAGGTTGTCAGAGGTAGAGGGAGCAACCGTATTTCTTTTGCAGAGCAGATTCCCAGCTAGGACGCACTATTTTGTAGTTGCAAATCAATGTTAAAAAGGAAGGAAAATAGCACAGAAAATCATGGATAGTCAAGATACCTCAAAATTATCTTCCAGGTTGGAAGAAGAGTTTGCATGTTTGTCAGGTTTGGCATTAGCTGGTGTCTGGTATATTGATAGCGGAGCTTCAACTCACATGATTGGAGTATGGGAGTATTTCTCTAGCTATCAAGAGGAGCAGATGGAATTCCAGATCACTATGCGCAACAAAACCAAGTGTACTCCAGTAGGGAGAGGCACCATAGATTTTCAAACAGAAGCAGGAACCAACACCAACGCCACTTATGTGTTGCATGTGCTAGGATTGGCTATGAACCTAATTTCAGTGTCCCAGTTGTAGGACAAAGGGTATGATGTATACTTCGTAGGAAAGGTGTATGTCAAGCACCCCAGCCTGAAGAAGGTGAGACAAATTGGAGCTCGAAGCAACAAATTATATTGGTTGCAGATCGATTCTCCTATGGCACTTGATATGTAGTGATAATAACAGTGGGAAGGAGTAGAACGAACTATGGCACAAGAGGATGGGACACTTTCACCATTGAGCACTTAGGATGCTCAGAGAGACTGTAACAGGAGTTCCAGTTCTTAGCACCGATCACGATGATGTATGCACAGGATGCGTACTTAGGAAATACACAAAGGAAACATTTCCCAGAAGTGACAACAAAGCAAATTGTGTTTTGGGATTGATACACTAAGATATTTGCGGTCCAATGTCCACTAGAGCTCTTAGTGGTGGCGAGTATTTCCTCACCTTTATTGATGATCACTCTAGGAAAACCTGGATCTATTTCTTAAAGACCAAGGATGAGGTCTTTGATTGGTTTAGAGAGTTCAAGGCTTTCGTAGAAAACATGACAGGGAAAAATATCAAGGTTCTGCGTTCAGATAATGGTGGAGAATACACGGATAAAGACTTCACAGATCTCTGCGCAAGGGAGGGTATCAAAAGAGAGTGGACAACTCCATATAATCCACAACAGAATGGAGTAGCAGAGTAAAAGAACCGAACAATAGTCGGGGCAACAAAGGCTATGTTATATGACTATGATTTGCCTAGATTTTTATGGGCAGAGGCATGCAACACAACGGTGTACATTCAAAACAGAACCCCTCACAGAGCATTGGGGAAGAAAACACCAGAAGGAGTCTTCACAGGGAAGAAGCTGGATGTAAGCCATCTGAGGATATTCAGGAGTGTGGCTTATTGCCACATTCCAGACGAGAAGCACAGTAAGTTGGATCAGACTGCAGATAAGGGCTACCTTGTAGGATATAGCGAGACCTCAAAGGCATACATGATCTACATTCCTAGCGGTAGGAAGATTGTAGTAAGGTGAGATGCAAGGTTCATGGAAGGTAGAGTTTTCAAAAGATCTTGAGAGATGCCTGTAGGCGACCAGTTAGCAGATGTTCCATTAGTCCAACAGGAGTAGGGACAACAGGTAGGACAAGCAAGAGAATAGTCATAGGGATCCAGTATAGTGACCAGTACCAATATTTCCTCTGGAGTAGGAGATCCAACCAGTTCTCAGTAGATGGAACAACAAGAACAGGAGTAGGAACTGATTGAGCGTCCCACCACTAGTGGTAGAACTAGTAGGGAAGTACATCTTACCTTGAGGGACGCAGAGGAGTTTGTCGGATCTCCTAGAACCGACAAAAGGAAGCGTAGACAACCTGACAGAGACCAAGCCTTGGTAGCTCAGGTTGAAGAACCCCTCCAGTTTTCAGGAAGCCGTAAAACATTAGGTATGGGTGGATGCCATGGTAGAAGAGTACAATTCTATCATGACTAATGATGTCTAGGAAGTAGTGCCTAAACTAGAGGATAGATCAGTTTTAGGTTCACGATGGATCTACAACATCAAGTACTTCTGGAATCTAAGTTTCTGTGATCCATCATATAAATCAGTAGAATTCTTTCGGTAATAATCACATGAAATAGAACTTGGTCGACGCGTTTCGAACCAACTAGTGTGGTTCATCATCAGGACTACGTGAGAGATCGGATATAATCATTAAGTATATGCGTCATTTCCGCGCTAAAAAATTAGGCGTCCTAAGCACCTTAGCCACTAGGGCGTTGAGAATTTCTGATGAGTCTCACCTTGAGGGGGAAAAGACCCATCTGTTGAAGGTCTTTTGTGATAATGGTTATAGTAGGTCCCAAGGCCTTAAAGCTTTCCTCAAAGCAGAAAAAGGTGCTTTAGTTAAAAATAAAAATAAAAAAGAGCCTAGCGAATGTTCTGGTAGTGTCAGCCTTCCATTCATTCAAGGTACCAACCACTGATAAGATTGCTAGGATCCTTAAAAAGCATAAGGTGTCTTCTTATTTCAAGCCCCTTAATACTATTCGCAGTTCTCTAAAATCGGTTAAAGATCCGATTGACCCCAGAGATGGAAAAGGTGTTTACATCATTCCTTGTTCCTGTGGGACTCCTTACATTGGTGAGACTGGTCGTTCCATTAATCAAAGGATCTGTGAGCATGCTGCCGATATCAAACATAGAAGATCTCGCTCGTCTGCCTTAGCTGAACATGCAGAAAAGACTAACCATCATGTTTGCATAGAAGATGTTAAGGTCATTGCTAGGATCGACCATTTCCATCATCGTAAGTTGAGAGAGGCCATTGAAATAGAAAAAAGACCCGTTAATCTCAATAGAGATGACGATTGGAATATCAGCAGGTGCTGGATTCCTGCCTTGTATTCTTGATTTTTTTTTAGTATTTTTATGGATTTCATTTTTTTTTTTTTATTGAATTATTGTTATTTTTATTTCTATTTATTTATTTATTATTATTATTATTATTTTAATATATTATTATTATTATTATTTTATTATTATGCTTATTATTTATTTTATTTATTTATTTTATTTTGATTTTATTATTATTATTATTTTGATTTATTTATTTATTTATTTTATTTTAATTTATTTATTTATTTATGTTTTTACTCAGGTTTGATTCTTTGATATGTCGTTGATTATAATGTTCTTGAACCTTGACTCTTATTATTAGTTAAATATACGTATAAAAGTTATTGATATTTATTAATTAATGATAATAATTTATTATTAAATAATTAAATCAATTAATTTAATAAGAGAGATATACATATATATAACCACTTTTGGTTAAATAACTTACCATTACATTAATTTAATTGATTAATTAATTTTATAAATATATTAATTATTTTATAATTAAATAAAATAATAATGAAAATAATAAATAAATAAATAATTAAATAAAAATTAATTAAATTAATAAATATGGATTAATTATTTTTTCAGAGTCAAACTAGCTGTTATCCTAATGGCTAGTTGAGCCATTTCTACATCTATTTATACTTAATGATTGGATATGATCTCTCACATAGTCTTGATGATGAACCACACTAGTTGGTTCGAAACGCGTCGACCAAGTTCTATTTCATGTGATTATTACCGAAAGAATTTTGCTAAATTAACATCAAGTACGTTGCAAATGACAGTGTAGAGAGGTACAAAGCTAGATTTGTGGCAAAGGGATATGCACAAAAGGAAGGGATAGGCTATGAGGAGACTTTCACCCCAGTTGCTAGATATACCTCTATTAGATCTGTTATATCCCTAACGTCAAAACAACACTCCTGAATGGGGTGATTGAATAAGAGGTGTATATCGAGCAGCCTTAACGCTTTGAGACACATGAGAAGCACAATCATGTATGCAGGTTAAAGAAAACCCTATATGGTCTCAAGCAGGCACCCAGAGCATGTTATGGTCGAATTGACAGTTATTTGCAGCAGTTGGGATTCATCAAGAGTGATGCAGCTCCCAATCTCTATTATTTGATGGTGGAGAATGAGCCTCTCATTCTGGTTTTGTATGTGGATGATCTGTTTTTAATAGGATCATCAGGGCTCATAAAGGATTGCAAAAGAAACCTTGAAGTAGAATTCGACATGAAGGATATGGGGTTGATGCATTATTTTCTAGAATTGGAGGTATGGCAGAAGAATGGGGAGATCTTCCTTGGACAAGGGAGATATGCTACAAAGATTCTAGAGAGCTTCAGAATGAGAAGCGCACTCGTGTATTTAGGTTAAAGAAAGCCCTATATGGGCTCAAGCAGGTACCCAGAGCATGTTATGGTCGAATTGACAGTTATTTGCAACAGTTGGAATTCATCAAGAGTGATGCGGATCCCAATATCTATTATTTGATGGTGGAGAATGAGCCTCTCATTCTGGTTTTGTATGTGGATGATTTGTTTTTAACAGGATCATCAGGGCTCATAAAGGATTGCAAAAGAAACCTTGAAGTAGAATTCAACATGAAGGATATGGGGTTGATGCATTATTTTCTAGGATTGGAGGTATGGCAAAAGAATGGGTAGATATTCCTTGGACAAGGGAGATATGATACAGAGATTCTAAAGAGATTCAGAATACAGGATTACCAACCCATGACAACTCCTATGATCACCAATTGGAAGAAGATAGATGCATCAAGAGACAAGGAAGTTGACTTCACCTTGTACAGACAACTCATTGGGTCATTCATGTATCCAGGCAACATTAGGCCAAACATCTGTTACACTGTGAACACCCTTAGGCAGTTCATGGTGGAACCAAAAAGGGTGCATTGGGTAGCAGCTAGGCACATTCTTAGATATGTGCGTGGAACAGTCAGATATGGGTTGAATTATACTCGAGGAGATGACGTCAGAGTGAACGGATTTATAGATGCAGATTGGGCAGGTAGTTCAATAGATCGGAAAACTACCTCCGAGTATTCCTTCAGTGTTGGATCAAGGATGGTCTTATGGTGCAGTAGGAAGCAGAAGTCGGTAGCATTGAGCTCAGCAGAAGCTGAATACATGGCAACCAACACAGCTACGTGCGAAACAATTTGGCTTAGGGAAATTGCTTGTGAGTTTGTTCAGGAAGAGGATGGGAGCGACCAATGTTTACTGTGATAATCAGAGTTGTATTAAACTCTCTGAGAATCCAATATTTCATGATAGGTCGAAACACATTGATATCAGATGTCATTTCAACAGAGACTGTGTTCAGTGTGGGGCAATCCAGCTGCAATATGTTCCCATAGGAGATTAGGTAGCAGACATACTTACGAAAGCTCTAGGTAGAGCTAAGTTCATCCAATTCAGGGAACAAATGGGTATGGTAGAGAACCCATTTCAGTAGCAAAAATAGATGGATTCTTAATTGCAACAACAACAAATGAGAGGGATTTGCAGTGCAGATGCAGTAGTTGGCAGCAGTATGCAGGGTCAACAACATAGAATCAGAGCTGTGCAGTAGTTGGTGGGTAGTGAGTCCAAACATCAGCAACGCAACGGGATGTGATACCGAGTCAGAGTGATGCTTCAGTGGGTTGCAGCACTTGAGCACATTCCTCGCGAAGAGGGAGTGTTGATTTTTGTAGCATTGAATGTGCTCTAGCCTCGAGACTTTGCAGAGAGGCTAAGACACATGCATTCTCCAAGACCCAGAAATCGTTTGGGGAAATTTCACCCAAAGATGATTTAATTAAAATAATTAATTATTTTTAATGTATTCCTAAGTCTAAACTTGGGAAATGAGAATGATTAAAGGGTATTAGTTAAATCGGGTGCGAATCTTCTAGATAAAGGTGTGGATTGAGTCCTAGATAATCTGAGCTGTTGATTAAGATCTAATATTGGTTTTTGATACCTCAACGAGAGATAATAAGAAGAAACTCGATGGGCACTTGGAGAACACACCAGAGCAGATACTCAGTTGCCGAAGTAGATTGATTTTCTCAGTGGCTGAAGTTCGGCAAGAAAAAATCGAGTTAGAGGATGAGTTGCAGATGAGAGAGAGAGGGCATCAACAATAGTCCGAGAGTGCAGGAAGAGTTCCGGAAAGGGCAGCGCAGAGGAGGGACCTAGTTCATAAGGCATTGCGCAATCAATGCACAGAGGATGATGCAGTGAGGCCAACGTAAGGGCAGAAGGTCTTCTTCGGGGTCAGGAAAACGCTGTGGAGTGCGAAATATTCATCATTATATTTTTCTCAGTTTTTCTTCCTCCAGTTTTTCTATCCGGTATTTTGTATAATTATGACATCCTTTTAGGACAAGATTTTGTATAGAAGTATATGCCATTAATTGTTGATAAAGATGCAATCACTTTTACAGTCCAGTTAGCATAGGTAAAAATTCCAGTCAAAAGCAATTACATTATCAAGATTGATGTAGACCAGCAGTCAGAAAAACTAGAAGTTACACTCAAAGATCTAACAAAAATCCAGAAGATTGTTAAAAATGCAGATCTTCATGCTCCCCAAGTTTTGAAAGAAATTGTTCAAAAGATCCAAACAGGCTGCATGTCAGAACATCCTGATGCATTCTGGTTCAGAGAGAAATATTTTATCACTCTTCCATATAAGAGAATGCCAAGCAGACTCCTCAGAAAGCATTTGCTAATCACATGAGCCCATCAGAACAAGAATATTGCAAGCAAGAAATCCAAGATTTTCTTAGCAGAGGTTTGATTGAACCATCAAAAAGTTCATGGGCATGTCCGGCTTTTTATGTGAATAAGCATTCTGAGCAAAAAAGGGGAAAGAAAAGGTTAGTGATAAACTACAAAGCATTAAATGATGCTCTTAGTCCTATCAGGTATCCTCTTCCTAACAAAGAAATTTTGTTAGAAAAGATATCTAAAGCCAATGTTTTCTATAAATTTGATCTCCATTTGTCCAGTATGAATGGACAGTCCCCCCTTTTGGACTAAAAAACGCCCCTTTTGAGTTTCAGAAAAGGATGGAAGATATCTTTCGACATCTTGATTTTGTCATAGTTTACATAGATGATTTACTAGTTTTCAGTAGAGATCTTCATGAACATAAAGGCCAACATCCTGACTGTAAAGACTGTATACAAATCTTTATTCCCACTAAAGATATAAAAATGCAGAGTCTTCCCAGAAGCAAGCAGGATACTTTGCCTCTTCTTTTAGAAAGACATCTTGACCCAGGAAATTGTACCCAGAAGTTCAAGAATGGTACCCTACAAGGAGATTTACAGCCTTAACCTATACGGGAAACGTACCAGTACGGTACAAGTTTCCCGGTTTCCCTTTCGGTTTTTGCTTGAAACGAGGCTAGGGAGGACGTTTGCTGCAACTTAGCAGAGAACCCACCAACTTCCGATAAGAGTTAGGATTTACGAGACTTGAGTCAGAGCTCTGTAACTTCTTGAGATTAGTGATCATAGGAGTAGTCATGGGCTTGGAATCCATCATCCGAAATTTCTGCAACAGTTTGATGATATACTTTCCTTGCCCCAAATATATCTCCCCAGGTTTCTGCCATACTTCCAAAGCCAGGTAATAGTGCATTAGTCCTAAATATTTCATCTCAAATTCAACTGCCATCATTTTCTTGTTGAGAATCTGAAGGGCTTTAGATTAATTCAAAAATTCTCTTCTAGATAATTACTTGTGAGCTTAGTTAGTCCTTCATCAAGTCAATTATCAAATTACTTATTCAAATGCAGAGACAGAATTGATTTTACTTTTTAACTGAATATTTTGTAATACAGTTAGGAAGTTAAATCTCTGATTTACCTTCCTTACCTTCTCCTTCTTTAGATTAGCCTTTCTTCTTGTTATTACTATCTTTGACCTTGGCAAATTCTTTTCTTAGGTACTTTACAACCTGAGAGAAGTCCGTACTGTACTCTGCTTCTTTCCGCAATCTGTATACTTCTATTACTTCCTCAATATGTTTCTTCTTCAACGCTGTCCTTTGTCCTTTAGATTTTCTCCTTTTCAATGCTATACAGTCTCAAACTAATCTGCATTTATCTGCTCCTTTTCAACGCTATTAACCTCAGACTGATCTGCATATTCTGTCCTTTTTCAACGCTATTTATCCTTTGGCTGATCCGCAATTCTTGTTCTTCTTCAAACGTTATTTGCTTCAGAATTTACCGTAAGACTTGTTCCTTTCTTTACGCTGTATTGCCTTCATATGATCCGAAAATTTTTCTCCCTTTTCCACGTTGTATGACCACAGTCCAATCCGCAAATTCTTGCACCTTTACCGCAGCATTTTTAGGATATATATAGTAGTTCTAGCCATATATATAAGCCAACCTTATAGTCGACTTTAACACTTGTTTGTAAGCCGACTTCATAGGCATATCTTCAACGTTAAGTATGGACATTTTTGTAAGCCATTTTTCTGCAACGTCTTGGAGGATATTCTTCAGACTAAACATGACATTTACATGACCCTTAATTACACTTATGTTCCTAATAGACATCAAGAAGAAGTCTATAGACCTATACTAAGTATCTTGCTCATGAAACCCATGAAACCCATGAAGCAAGTAAACCAAAAATTCATTTTATTATTATAGACTTCTTCTTTACATAAGTACATAATTACATAGTCATAATGACGACCTACCTAGTTATACTTTTCAACACTCCCTCTTAACTAGGGAGGTATTCATACAGGTACTTGGTTACTTTTAAAACAGAAGAATCTTATAAGAAAAATCGGATTGGTAATTACATTTGTATAGCATCATATCAACCAGCATTGTACTAGTGCAAGGCCTTAACTAACAGCCCCATCTCTTTAACGAGACAATGGGCTTCAATGCTGGCGAGACACATGACTTATAGACACCTTCTTCATTGTCTCTCCAAGGTACATACTCCACCTGGGTGTTCCCAAAGTATGATCTTCCTGGACTATTCTTCTCTTGGGTAGCTAGCCCTCAAAGAATATCGGTTCCCGACTGCCCTTATCTTGAATGCCCGATCACATTCTCAAAGAGTATCGAATGCCAGATAATTACCCAATCCTCCATTCTGTCTTCCCAAGACTAGAATGATGTGTCTATCTCTCCCTCCCAGGGAGGACCTATTCCACAAGGGAATGTACTCATTCTTATACAACAAATGTACCTAAGCTCATCCTTAGGAATTACCAAGTTTCTTCCAAGTAAGAAGCTTACCATCAGGCTCCCTCTTAATCAGGAACCTCCAGCAGTAATGGTGAGACACCTAGCTGCTCATGAAGAATTCCTGTCCTCGATGTCATGGATTTCGATATTGAGGAATCTCCATCTTTTAGCTTCATAGGGCACAAATCATTTATCACTTTTCTTCTGAGTCAAGTCAGTTGTCAGAAAGTGATCCATCAGACTTCCTTATCTGGTCCATTTGTTATGCCATGCTGCTTTCCTTCGAATCATCTCCAAGGATCATACATCCTTTCTTATGATTAGCAGCCCTGCACAAATTTTATCCAGATAAAAATATACATATGAACCTTTTAGAGCAAAAGTTACCTTGATGATGATCTTTTACCATGACATCTTCTTGTAGGCATCGACATCCTTCATATAGATTGACACATCTCCTAATGATATGTTTTCCCAAGGGTCTTCTTCTTTACCAGTCTTTTGTTAGAGTCTACATATCTTCCTAGGAGATCTCTTAGTCACATCTACTTGGCCACCAGATGATAACTGCCTCTAGACATTGTTGCATTTCATGATCTCTTCCTTTCTACACATTCTTCATTCTCAGAAACTTCCAGCTTTTCTAGTTTCTTGTTTATGTACAACCACCTCATATTATGTTGATTTCATCTGTTATTGCACTGAGAGATCCTTCTTCATAGATCATACTCCTAAATACGAAGGTGTATTACCTGCAAACATATGACATGATTTCATAGCATCCAATATCAGTATGTATGTCTGTGTAATATTCCTAATTAGCATTGCTAATTGGAATATTTCATTTTTGTTTAATTTTGCCGCTTTAGCTAAAAATAATAAATAAAGTGAGAAATAAGAAGGGTCATCTCACTTTATAAAATAAAGTGCTTTCCTAGTTGATTGACGTTGTAACTTAAAGGGGTGGCCTTGGGGGTCCACACGTATATGAGGGGAGGCCTCACGCTGACCCTAAGGTAACTGCGCAGGCCAAGGAGGGTGAAGGACGCAGTTAGGGTTTTGGAGGGAGTTTAGCACTATAAAAGGTGGGGTTTCCACTCCATTTGGCATTATTGATATGATATTGATATTGAGAGCTAGACTTCTGTCTACTTCAGCACGCCGGTTGTTTAGTCGGTCTGCAGCACTGTTTAGTGCGAACTGAGTGTCTCCGGTCGGAGATCTCACCCTTGGCTCCGGGGGACTTCGAGTGCCTGCTCGAGCAAGGTTTTTCCTTCAGTTTCAATGGTGATTTGCAACAGTTTTCTGGTGGACGTTTTGCAGAGGAGTTGCCCTTCTTTTGTGACTGCGCAGTCTAGGAGAGAGGACGCAGTCCCAGTTAGGGAGGACGCAGATATTTTGAGTAGGGTTGTTGTGTGGGGATTTGGCAGAGATTTCAGCGTTTTCCAGCCCTGGGGAGTTTTGCTATTTCATCCGGAGGATTTGCAGGTGGATTCAGCCCTTTTGCCAGCGTTTTCTTGGGCTTCTGCGCTGTCACTGGGAGAGACAACGTTTTCTCTGGAGAGGGTTTATTTGGTGCATTTTCGGAGGTGGAGCATTTGCTTCACGATTTCTGGGTTTTGTCCGGAGGGTTGAGATCAGCTAGCCTTCCAGTTTTCAGCTCATTCCAGTGAGGGGATCAGCCCCTAGTTCCAGTGCATTGCAGCAGCAGCTTTCTATGGCAGTTTTTCCAGCCAGCTAGGACGCAGTCTCTATTGCAGCCATTTCTTATTCTGAGAGGGCCTCCACTTGCCTAGGGCAAGGATAGGTGCACTCATTCTGATTATCTTTGTACCCATATGCATGTATTCTCAGATTAATAAAATGGCTTAGTGTTCTGGCATTTATGTGTATTTGTTCCATATTCTGGTTCCGGCATTTTGTTTTATATATCTGTTTGTAGCATTTCTGCGTATTACTGTTTATTTCCCGTTGGGGATATTACAGTGGTATCAAAGCATAGTTCTGGCTTAGCCTGTGGTGCCAGCAGTCTATGACGCCCGGGGATAATCCCTACATCCATCGGAGGAGACGCAGAGAAGCTGAGAGTAGGTGGAGGTTTCCTTTCGGGGGAAGTGATTCCGATCAGGAGCCACCTGAGACAGATTCAGAGGCGGAGCAGCCTGTGAAGGGCACAGAGCAGCGGAACCCAATGGCAGATGATGAGATGAGGTTTAGGGAAACACTCCTCCATCACATGCAGGAGATGTCACAGAGACTCGCGGCCGTAGAGGTCGGGCAGAGAGAACTCCCTAGAGTTTTCCAGGTCGGTGAGGGATCGGGTATGTCTCACCACGTACCAGTGCGTGATGCTATCCCCATTATGACGACTCAGGCACCCACGCGATCCACTATGCCCACATTCTTGCCAGAGGACACAGGGACAGGAGTACGGGGAGGTGCACAGAGGGATGTTCCAGCACCCACGCGACCTACCATGCCTACCTTCCTGGCAGAGGACGAGGGGTCGGCAGCGCCGTGAGAGTTAGGTTCAGTTCAGTGGGCGGCCGCTTTTGCAGAGTATCAGGCTTTCGGACAGGCATTCATGGATTCTCTCACCTTCGAGAGTTATCTCCATATCCAGTATGGCATTAGACCCCGTGATCATCACAAGGGGCACAGGCACCACCGCGATGACCACCGCACGGCTAGTAGATTCCATTTGCCCACGCTTGATGGCTCATCAAACAGTTCGGCAAAGTCCTGGGTGGAGAAGCTGGACATCTATTTCCAGCTTAACCAGGTGTCGGAGTCAGAGGCCATTAAGGTGGCTACATTGCATTTGGAGGGTGAGGCTCAGGACTGGTGGTTTCATGGGATGGCGACACTCGGGCATTCCACAGTGACGACATATGCCGAGTTTACCAGGAGGGTGGTAGAGCGCTTTGACAGGAGGGATCCGGAGCAGCATTTTGTTGAGCTGACCAAGCTCAAACAGACTGGGAGTGCAAAGACATACATTTCAGACTTCTTGAGGATTTCGGTGATGGTACCTGATTTATCTGCAGCTCGGATGGTTTACATGTTTGTGGAGGGGCTGTCAGAGCCACTTCGTGGCCTAGTCCGGTCGAACAGACCGGCTACCCTTCAGGATGCCATCAGTAGGACTCGGGACTTACAGGATGTCTTACCCAGGACTCGGACACCTTATCCCCAGAGACAGGCCTTCCAGCCTAAGGGTAAGGACACGAGGGCTCCGCCTCCCAAGGCGAATCATGGACGAGGGCAGTTTGATGATGAGGCCAGGAGAGAGCTGAGGAGGAAGCGGTTGTGCTTCACTTGCCAGGAGCCATGGGCACCGGGACACAGGTGTGCGGCAGGGAAGGCACATTTCATAGAGGTCTTCTCCGAGAGCAGTGGAGAAGAGGATGATGGGGATGATGTGGAGGCAGGAGATTGTTATGAAGCACAGAGTACCTTACCACCTCCACCACCCGCGACAGGTGGGGCATCGTTTGCACCCACTGGGGGAGCTCTAGCCGCATTGCGGGGAGTTCCCAAGTACTTGACACTGCGCGTACGGGGGACAGTGCGCGGACAGCGGGTTTCAGTCTTAGTTGATAGTGGGGCCACCCACAATTTTATTGATGCCCAGATGGTTGAGCGGAGAGGCATATAGACAGAGGGCTTTGATGGGTTTTCTGTTTTGGTCCCAGGAGATCGGACCATGGCATGTGCTCGATATGTTCCGGAGTTATCAGTGACGATGGGCACTTATACATTGACAGATCACTTCTTTGTGGTGGACATTCCGGACACCAACCTGATATTGGGTGTTCAGTGGCTTATTACTCTAGGCAAGGTCACGACAGATTGGAAGGCCCTAGAGATGGAGTGGGATGATCCCAAGACGGGGAGGCATGAGAAGATACGGGGGCAGCACACATACCCACCTCAGACGGTGTCAGCACACAGCATGGAGGCGACCTTCCGCAAGGGAGATATAGAGTGGGCGGTAGAGTTGCGGGTTTCAGAGGTAGTGGATACAGGGCAGACAGTGCATCCTGATCTCCAGTCTATTTTCGACAGGTATGCAGTGGTTTTCGGGGATATTCCACCAGGGCAGCCACCAGATCGGGGGTTTGAGCATACGATCGAGCTTGAGCAGGGGATACAGGCAGTGATTACCACACCGTATAGGCATCCCAAGGCCTATCGGGATGAGATAGAGCGGGCCATTCAGGAGTTGCTGGCCCTTGGTCACATTCGGCCCAGCAGGAGTCCTTTTGCTTCTTCTGTAGTGCTGGTGAAGAAGAAGGATGGCACATTGCGCATGTGCATTGACTACAGGGCTCTGAATAAGAAGACTCTGAAGAACAGGTACCCCATCCCCAGGATCGATGAGCTGATGGATGAGTTGAGAGGAGCACGGTTCTTCTCGAAGATTGACTTGAGATCCGGGTACCATCAGATACACGTGAGGGAACATGACATTCCCAAGACCGCTTTCAGGTGTCATTATGGGCACTTTGAGTTTCTGGTCATGCCATTCGGGCTGACCAATGCACCCGCTACCTTTCAGTCGTGCATGAACCACATTTTAGGATCATACGAAAGTTTGTCTTTGGTTTCTTTGATGATATCCTTATATACAACAGGACCTGGGAGGAGCACCTCCAACACATTGAGACGGTCTTGCATATTCTGGAGGAGCAGCAGTTCTTTGCCAAGCTCTCCAAGTGTAAGTTTGGATTGACAGAGATGCTGTATCTGGGACACATCATAGGAGTGGACGGGGTGAGAGTCCACGAGGAGAAAATCTGGGCTATCAGGGACTGGCCAGAGCCGCGGAATGTAACATAACTGAGAGGGTTCATTGGTATCTGTACTTACTACAGGAAGTTCGTCAAGGGCTTCTCACAGCTGGCAGCACCCCTCACGGAGCTGACGAGGAAGGGGGCATTCAGTTGGTCGGATACCGCGCAGCGAGCTTTTGATAAGCTCAAGGAGGTGATGAGCGGTTGTCCGTATTAGCGTTGCTAGATTTTACGTTCACGACCCTTTGTCTTAGAGTGTGATGCATCGGAGGGGATTGGTGCGGTTTGATGCGGAACGGTCATCAGGTTATGCGAGAGCCGGAAGCTCCTTCCCCACGAGAGGTTGTATCCCATATACGTCAAGGAGATGTTGGCCATCATGCATGCATTGGCCAAATTCCGGCAGTACCTGGTGGGGGGCAGATTCAGGGTGAGGACAGATCATAACAGCCTGAGGTACTTCCTGGAGCAAAAGCAGCTGCAGGAGAGACAGCGGAAGTGGATCAGCAAGATCCGGGCCTACGACTTTGACATAGAGTATGTCAAAGGAAAGAATAACGTGGTAGCTGATGCCCTTTCTCGTAGACCGGCCACGTTATCACTCATGAGCTTGGATGCTGACTGGAAGGCTCGACTACTGGCTGAGTACTCCAAAGATAGATTTGCATGCGAGGTTCTGGATGGGCAGGTAGCGGATAGCAGATACAGGGTGGCCGATGAGGTCATCTATTACAGGGACAGGATCTTCTTGACTGAGGGATCTCACCTCAAGGAGAAGATACTCCAGGCTTCACATGATTCACCATTGGCGGGCCATCAGGGGTTCACCAAGACATATAGGGCTATTTGGGAGAGGTTCTCATGGAAGGGCCTCAAGGAGGACGTACTCCAGCATGTCAGGGAGTGCGATGTTTGCCAGCGAAACAAGGGAGAGGTGAGCCATCCTGCAGGGTTGTTGCAGCCTCTTCCCATTCCGGAGGGGAAATGGGAGAGCATATCGATGGATTTCATCACAGGGTTGCCCATGGTGCAGGGCAAGGACTGCATCTTCGTCGTCGTTGACCGACTGACAAAGTATGCCCATTTTTTTGCCATATCCGCACATCACACAGCAGCGCAGGTGGCTGAGCTGTTCTTCAGGGAGGTTTTCAGGTTACATGGTCTACCCAAGACCATTGTTAGCGACAGGGACAGCTGCTTTATGGGCGGATTCTGGCAGGAGCTCTTCCGACTAGTGGGGACCGAGTTGACACCGAGCACTAGTTATCACCCCCAGACGGACGGGCAAACAGAGATAGTTAACAAGTGGCTGGAGGGCTACTTATGTAACTACGTCAGTGGACAGCAGAGGGCATGGCTGAAGTGGCTGCATCTGGGCGAGTACTGCTACAACACGACGCATCATATGTCTATTAATATGTCACCTTTCTATGCTTTGTATGGATATCATTCCTTATCTTTTGTGGATATGATGTTTGGGGTTAGCAGGGCTCTGCGAGCCAAATTATGGATCCAAGAGAGCCAAGACATTCTCCGGACTCTCAAGGACAACATAGCCACAGCACAGAATCAGAAGAAATTGTATGCAGATAAGGGTCGGGTGGAGAGACACTTTGAGGTAGGGGACCTAGTCTACCTACGATTACAGCCATACCGACAGTCTTCGCTCAAACAGAAGGGGGCGGAGAAGCTGAAGCCCCGCTTTTATGGGCCATACAGGGTGATACGTAGGATCGGGCAGGTTGTGTATGAGTTGGAGCTGCCCCAAGGCAACAAGATTCATAACATCTTTCATGTATCATGCCTGAAAAATGCACTGGGCCAGCAGGTGACAGTCACGGAGGAGCTACCCCCTACGGATGATGAGGGGCATCTGGTGTTGCAGCCGGAGGCTATTATTGACACTAGGGAGAGGCAGCTGCGGAGCAGGAAGATCAGGGAGTTCCTGGTGAGATGGAAGAACTTGCCGGATGAGGATGCCACTTGGGAGGATGAGAAGATCTTGCAGCATCCATCACTTCAGTTGCTTGAGGACAAGCAACTTTCTGCCGGGGGAGACTGTAATATTCCTAATTAGCACTGCTAATTGGAATATTTCATTTTTGTATAGTTTTTGCACTTTAGCTAAAAATAATAAATAAAGTGAGAAATAAGAGGGGTCATCTCACTTTATAAAATAAAGTGCTTTTCCTAGTTGCTTGACGTTGTAACTTAAAGGGGTGGCCTTGGGGGTCCACACGAGTATGAGGGGAGGCCTCACGCTGACCCAAGGGTAACTGCGCAGGCCAAGGAGGGTGAAGGACGCAGTTAAGGTTTTGGAGGGAGTTTAGCACTATAAAAGGAGGGGCTTCCACTTCATTTGGCATGTTGGATTTGATATTGATATTGAGAGCTAGACTTCTGTCTGCTTCAGCACGCCGGTTGTTTAGTCGGTGCGCGACAGCATTTGGTGCGGGGCGGGTGTCTCCGGTCGGAGGTCTCACCCCTTGGCCTCGGGGGGACTTCGAGTGCACACTCGCGAGCAAGGTTTTCCTTCGGTTTCGGTGGTGATTTATTGTTGATTTTACGGTAGGCCCGTTTTGCGGAAGAGAGTTGCCTTCTTTATTGAGCGCGCGATCTAGGAGAAAGACGCAGTCCCCGGCTAGGAAACGCGAATATTTTGGCCGAGGGTTGTTGTGTGGGGATTTAGCGAAATTTCGGCGTTTTCCGGCCACAGGGAAGTTTTATTTCATCGGTTGCGGTCGTTCCAACCTTTGCCGGTGTTCTTGGAAGCACGCGACGTCGCGGGAGAGAGCGTTTTCTCTGGAGAGGGTTTATTTGGTGCATTTTCGGAGGTGGAGCATTTGCTTCACGATTTCTGGGTTTTGTCCGGAGGGTTGAGATCAGCTAGCCTTCCAGTTTTCAGCTCATTCCAGTGAGGGGATAAGCCCCTAGTTCCAGTGCATTGCAGCAGCAGCTTTCTACGGCAGTTTTTCCAGCCAGCTAGGATGCAGTCTCTATTGCAGCCATTTCTTATTCTGAGAGGGTCTCCACTTGCCTAGGGCAAGGATAGGTGCACTCATTCTGATTATCTTTGTACCCATATGCATGTATTCTCAGATTAATAAAATGGCTTAGTGTTCTGGCATTTATGTGTATTTGTTCCATATTCTGGTTCCGACATTTTGTTTTATATATCTGTTTGTAGCATTTCTGCGTATTACTGTTTATTTCCCGTTGGGGATATTACAGTCTGCATACCTCATACCCATCTTCCTTGAGTCATCATGTAGCAGTTTCTCTTGAATGAAGAGCTTCATTTCTTTTGACCTGCTTTAACAATATCCAAAATTCTTTCTCCATGATGACCCTAGATCTGATGACTGCTTTAATTTAAGTAGAGAGGTTTTCCAGAAGCTTTTTTTCCGAGAGCTCCTTCCATGCTTCTTAATGTACATGCTATTGTACAATTTTACAATTAATCAGAGATCACTTATAGAGGAAGATGATTTCAATCATAATAGAGTTCTCTTGCTTCCTCCCTCTTAGATCTTTTAGCGTTAGGTTCTTCTCTTTCATAAGTGGCATGGGCTTCTTCCTTTCTCCTCTTGTCCTTTCCAAATTTAGGACAATCTCTTTTATAATGTCCAAGCTCATCACATCCAAAGCATCGTACGTTGTTCATATTTCTTCTTTTATTCTGAGGGCCAGATTTTCCGAATCTTCCTTTCTTCCTGTATGAAGCTGCAAAGGCATGATTCTCTTCACTTGGTTCTGTATCAGCTTTGGCCTTTAGTCTTGTTTCCTCTATTTTACATAGAGACCATAAATCTTGGAATGGAGTGGCTTCTTTCTTCCCATATAGATTGGAAGTGAAGCTTCCCCATTCTTCTGGTAGAGCATTCAACACTACTGTTGTCATCTCAGCGTCAGACATCACTTCTACTAATTCCTGCAGTTGATCTCTTATTTCAGAAATCCTCATAAAGTATGGAGCGATTCCTGCTTCCCTTGTTAATTTCATTTTGTATAGTTCTTGTCTCAGAGAGATTGCTTCTCCAGCAGTGCTCACAGAGAATAGCTCCATCGATTTTTCATATATTTGTTTTGCAGTCTTTAGTTTTGATACATAGGGAATGAGAGAGTCTTTGATGGATTCTATGAGAATCCTTTGGGCTCTAATTTCTCCCTTCATATACTTAGCATGGGCTGAAGTATCTTCTTTTGGAGGTTGAGCAGTAGATCCTTAGATATAATCCATTACTTTGTCTTCAATTAAGTTTAAGTCTGTTCTTTTCTTCCATGCCTGAAATTTGATGATCCAACCAGCGTGTTGGTTTCTTTACAAAAAGGCATCTTGATAGATAGTGTCATTAATACTTACTTGAGTGGATGACTTTCTCTTTTGGCAGCTTTCTTGATGGTAAAGGATGTCTTCTTGAATGTGAATCTTTGATGACAAAGATTACTTACTTGAATGAATTGATATAGCTAGAGAGCCTTTCCTTGTAGACTGATTTGATCCTTCAACCCAAACTTTGATATTTGCTTCTTGTAGTGTCTACTTTGTCAAGCAGCCCTTTCATTCAGTACCTTAGCTCTGAAACCATGTTGAGAATCTGAAGGGCTTTAGATTAATTCAAAAATTCTCTTCTAGATAATTACTTGTGAGCTTAGTTAGTCCTTCATCAAGTCAATTATCAAATTACTTATTCAAATGCAAAGACAGAATTGATTTTACTTTGTAACTGAATATTTTGTAATATAGTTAATTTACCTTCCTTACCTTCTCCTTCTTTAGATTAGCCTTTCTTCTTGTGATTACTATCTTTGACCTTGGTAAATTCTTTTCTTAGGTACTTTACAACCTGAGAGAAGTCCGTACTGTACTCTGCTTCTTTCCACAATCTGTATACTTCTATTACTTCCTCAATATGTTTCTTCTTCAATGCTGTCCTTTGTCCTTTAGATTTTCTCCTTTTCAACGCTATACAGTCTCAAACTAATCCGCATTTATCTGCTCCTTTTCAACTCTATTAACCTCAGACTGATCTGCACATTCTGTCCTTTTTCAACACTATTTATCCTTTGGCTGATCTGCAATTCCTATTCTTCTAAAAAAGTTATCTGCCTCAGACTTTACCGTAATACTTGTTCCTTTCTTTACGCTATATTGCCTTCATATGATCCGTAAAATTTTCTCCCTTTTCCACGCTGTATGACCGCAGTCCAATCCACAAATTCTTGCACCTTTACCGCAGCATTTTTAGGGTATATATAGTAGTTCTAGCCATATATATAAGCCGACCTTATAGCCGACTTTAACACTACTTGTTTGTAAGCCGACTTCATAGGCATATCTTCAACGTTAAGTATGGACATTTTTGTAAGCCATTTTTCTGCAACGTCTTGGAGGATATTCTTCAGACTAAACATGACATTTACATGACTCTTGATTACACTTATGTTCCTAATAGACATCAAGAAGAAGTCTCTAGACCTATACTAAGTATCTTGCTCATGAAACCCATGAAGCAAGTAAACCAAAAATTCATTTTATTATTATTGACTTCTTCTTTACATAAGTACATAATTAAGACCTACCTAGTTATACTTTTCAACACTTCTTGCATTCTCGAATTCTTTGCTCCACACCAATGATGAATAGATCATCCACATATATTAGAATAATGATTGGCTCATTATCCTCAACCTTGATGTAGAGATTTGGATCAACAGTGCTCTTCACAAACCCAATTCTTAGAAGGTATGCATCCATTCTTGCATACCATGCCCTAGGTGTTTGCTTCAAACCATATAGGGCCTTCTTGAGTCGACAAACATGAGTGTCTCTATTATTTAGCTCGAAGCCTTCGGGTTGTTCAATGTATACTGCCTCATCAATGGTCCCATTTAGAAATACTGTTTTTACATCCATTTGATGGATATTCTATCCTATTGTAGCAACCAATGAAACCAAGGATCTAATATAGTATACCTTGCAGTGGGAGCAAAGGCTTCTTCATAATCTATGCTTCTTTTTGAGAGAAACCCCTTGCAACAAATCCGACCATATATTTGTCTATACTTCCATCAATAGCATGCTTGATCTTATAGATCCATTTAGAGGTGACAATTCATTTGTCATTAGGTCTAGGAATGATTTCCCAAACCCCATTCTTCATGATGGATTGATATTCTTCCTACATTGCCTTCTTCCAAACTTCTTGATGAGCAAATTCTTCAAATGTAGATGGTTAAACTTCAGTAAATTTTTTCATATATGCAGCATATCCAAAGTGTCTCTTCGACCTTTTTCTTTCTCTAAAGGTTCCTTTTGTAGCTCCATGTCCTTCAACATCTTCGAGAGTAGCTTTTAACCAATTTGGCCTTTTCCTAGTGGTCGGTATGATCACATGTTGAATAGGCTCACGTGGTCCTTCTTCTTCTTGATTTGTAGAGGGATTGTCGTGGTGTACTTCTTCTTATTCGAATATAGGTATATCTTCGTCATCAGAATCAATAGGGATATCCTTGGTTCTTTTGTAGGCATGATTTTCATCAAATATAACATCCCTGCTTACTTCAATTTTTCTTCCTTCCTTGATGTAGATTCTATATACTTTTGAGGAGAGACTATAGCCAACAAATATTCCTTTGATGCTTGTAGAATCTAACTTCTTTTGCTTTTCTTTTGGAGCATGGATGTAGGCAGGATTCCCAAAGATTAGGAGATGATCCACACTCGGCCTCTTTCCTGTAAATGCTTCCTCAGGTGTCATGTTCTCAAGAATTCTATGAGGGCTTCTATTTTGAATGTATACCACTGTCATTGCTGCTTCTCCCCATAAGAATTTTGGTAAGGCTTGATCAAGGAGCATTGTTCAAATACCCTCTTCAATTGACATGTTCTTTCTTTTAGCCACTCCATTTTGTTCGGGACAGTAGGGAACAATGCCCTCTTAATTCCTACTTCTTTACAATATACAATCAATTCTTTAGAATTGTATTCCCCACCATTATCGGATCTCAAAGTCTTTATTCTTCTTTCAGTTAGGGTTTCCACTTCAAATCTAAACTCCTTGAACTTCACAAATACTTCATCGTTTTTGTTGAGAAGGTAGAGCCATGTCTTTCTAGAATGATCATCTATGAATGTTACATAGTAAAGATGACCTCCAAGTGATTTGTCAAACATGGGTTCACATACATTAGAGTGAATGAGGTCTAATATTTCTTTAGACCTTGTTTCACTATTTGAAAATGGTTTTCTTGTGTGTTTACCCAAGGGGCATCCGTTGCACACTCCTCACGATCTTCTTTGATATTGGGGATGCCATGAACCAATTGATTAAGAGTAGGAATGACCTTGTAATGTAGATGACCATATCTCCTATCCCATAGCTCAATGGGATTGATTTCCATATGAACCAAAGCTTGAGGAGATGGTGTAATGACTCTATATAAACTTCCTTCACGAATTCCAATAACCCTAACTTTATTGATACTTGAATCTTTTCCCCAAACCAAAAATTTTCTGTAAACAAAAGCAACTATATCCCCTTTATCTTCTAAGCAAGAAATAGAAAGAAAAATCTTTTTCAAACCTGGAACATATAATATATTGTTGAGATGTAACTTAGCTCCATTCTCCAACTTCAAAGATATTGATTCCGGACCTCTAACAACTTAGCTTTTGTTGTCTCCCAATTCCACTGCATGAGAAGATGGTTGCTTTGATAAAGTGTGAAGTTGTGTACTTTCATCTGTCATGTGTCTTGATGCTCCACTATCAATAATCCATGCATTGTCATCACTAAGAGAACCTGTAAGAGCAACCAAGAATCCTTGACTTTTGACCTTGTTGAATATGTAGTAGAAGATCTTCTTGATCCAACGTCATGCAGTATTGAATCCCATTCTTATGTAACTTATTACAGAGGAAGTAACCATTTCCTTCGAGCCAACAAAGTGATCTTCAATCTTCCTTGACCTTAGCTCTGATTCCATGTTGAGAAATCAATGCTAGTAGATTAGGGTTTGATTTCTTCTTCCTTGATAATTACTTGTGAATTATGTTGGCTTCTTTTACTTCTTTATTATATTATATTTCATCAAGCAATTACCAAATTATGTGTATGAAGATCACAAAAACACGAGACACAAAATGTAGGCACTCTGTTAGGGAAAAACCTCTCTCTAAGGGAAAACCTAGTCAAAATCTCTTCCTTCAATAGTTTTTCCTGAGACTCTTCAACCTAGACACAGACCTCCTCTGCACCAAGTCAACCCTCTCTTCTAGTAGCTTTGATCCAGACTTTCGATCTTGTAGCAACACTTCGTTCTATGTAGCAACAACTCTTCGACCCAATAACTTCGACTTGGCAGCAACATGCAGCAACAGGCAGCAGCAACAACTTCAATTTGACAAAGAGACTTCGATCTCCTAAAGTAGCCCACACGAGAGAGAGATAGATAGCACAAAACTTAGTTTTTTTCCTTCCCTTCCTTCTTTGCCTACTTCACACTCCTTTTAGACTTCTTCGACTTCACACTTTTTCACAGCACTTTCTAGGATATCGAACTTGTGTGAGAGTGTGTCGAAATGAATTCAAACTGCTTCAATATATAGGCTTCTAGTGAGGTTGAATTGCCCAGTTTGAGGCCGACTTGGTGTGGAGGTGACATAATTAATTTTTGACTAAAAAATAATTCTTTTTACATGATTCAAAAGCCCAAGAAGAGTTTCATAAAATGTGCAATGACTCTAATGACTTAGTATTAATCCTAGGAGTCGACAATGGGGACTTTGACTAATAAACATAATGACCCAAGCATGAAAACCATGCTTTAATAATTCATTGTAACAATATAAAAATTCTTTTGACAAGTACATTATATAATGACTCAAATATATTTATGGAGACCGAATCTAGTTATATTTTTCAACATCCCAATATACACAATGATTTTGATGTTATGTAGGTATTTGTTGTAGCATTAGTTTTTTTGGACCATAGAGGCCATCTAGAGCCTCTCTGTTGATGTATTTTTGGTTCAAATAAGGATTTCATTCAATGTTATTTTGGTTATATGCACCCTCGCTATATATGTGAGGAACTTTGCATATTTGTGTATAATGGTTAGGATTCATATGGAAGCACAAGAATATTTACGTTTTTTCCTTCAAAATTTGAATATTTATGTATCTTTTGGTTGACCGGTTTTTTTGTACAATTTTTTTTCGGTTCCCATTTTTTGGGTTTACCAGTTTGGTCATTAGTGTCTTCAAACTTTAATATCTACTATTTTTCTTAGTACTAATCAAATTCTAGAATAATGATTGACGAATTTAAATCAATGTATACAATATTCTAATATTTCTATTTCATTGAATCACATACACGCAAACCATGTGTCCTCCCCCCTGTGCATCCATCCGTACCTGTGTCCCCCCTTCCTAGACACGTTGAACATTGTCTTGAACTCGTGTTCTCAAAGAAATAAAACATTGTCCAGGTTTGCGATGATTACCGATCTATTTCTTTCATCCTTTCGCTTCCAATCAATAGCACTTATTATTTGCTTCTGCAACAATTGGCCACTACTACCTCTGTAGGGGGTATAATGCCATCCTAATCTTCTATATGTCAAAGTTGTCACGACAAAATTTCTAAACAATTGTGATCTCAACTGCTGTCATTTTTTTGGTGCTTCTCTTTGTAATTTAAATTTTAGATAGTTGGCATTGAATGTTGATCCTCAGTCTTAGTCACCTAGACATTGGATTGTTAAGCATCTCAAACTCTAACATCACTTGTTGGGAACTATGATAGAAATCGCTTTGATACACCAGTTGGAGTTAAATTGGTCCGATACCAAATATTGCAGAAACGTATAGTTGATATCACCTATCTTGTGCAGTTAAGCATAGATATTAGACACAATGTTTGACTTATTGTTGAGGTCGATATGGAGAATCTCAAGAGATATTATGGGTAAATGAATACACCCGTAAATATAGCTTTTATAACTACAATTTCTCTAAGAGTTACAACATTTTGAGGGCTCACTAGTTATTTGTCCTGCACTATAAGATAGCAATCGCTTTGACTGCACAAGGAGTTAAATTGATTCGATACCAAATACTGCAGAAATGTACACTCAGGATCACCTAGCCTGTGCATTTAAGTATAAACATACCATTCGACATATAGTGGATATGGGAAATATGCAGAGATATATCATATTATGGGAAAATGAGTACGCCCTTAAATATACTTTTTATTACTACAATTTCTCTAAGAGTTACAACATTACTTAAAGGAATGGAGGGTTCATTGGTCATTTGTCCTACAGTAGTGTTGTAAAATGCAAAGTGGTAGCTATTAAATCTTATTTTCCTTTACCTTAATACTTGCTTGTGAACTTAGTTATTCTTCTTGTGTTCTTTAGTTAGATCTTTTCTTCAAACAAATATCAAGAATGAAACAACAACAAAGGACACAAAAATTAGGCTCTCAGCGAGGGTGAAACCCCTCCAAGGGGAAAATCCAGTAAACTCTTCTCTTCTTATAGAATCTGCTTCAAAATGAGACACAAAGACCCAAATCTTAGACCAAGTCCTTCTCCAAGTACCAAGTCAGCCCTCCAACAAGTCTTTCCCCGATTCTACACCAACCAACTTAAACTTGCAACTTCGACTTACCGGCTTCAATACTGCAACTTGTCGTGCAAATTTGACCCTGCAATTTCGGCCTTGCAGGTTTTATGGAAACCATAATTTTGCCTCCTCCTCAGACCTTCCTAGAGCAAGACAACTCTTCCCAAGTTTAATGAGGTCAAGGTAGGGTATCCTTCCTTCTAGCTACAAGATATTGCACTTTGTCCTTCTGCAATTTCAGCCTCCTCCTGTAGGACGAGAAACATTAGAACTTCGCATGTGTGAGAGAGCTAGAGCCCGAAAACAAGATATTTCGTCCTTCTTTCTTCTCCTAGACCTTCGCTCTTCTTTTCTGCTTCTCCTAGATTCAGATCAAACTCTTTCTTGATATATCAAACTTGTGAAGTCAGTGAGTACCAAATGAGGTTGAACTGCTCCTTTTTTTAGCCTTGTCAAGGGGTCGAATTCCCTCCTTTAGGCCGACTTGTAACTGTTAGGGCTGACTTGTACTTTTGGAGTTTCCAGGACTTTCTAGAATTAAAATAATTATTTTTACAATTATATTTTGCCCGGAAGGGTCTTATAAACATGATGTTGACTCCTTTGACTCATGAAAATAAATTCTAAGACCTAACAAACCCTAGAAGCACGAAGAACATGCTTTTACCTAGAAGACCATCAATAATGAGCATGAAACCCATGCTTTAATAATAATCACATTTTATTTTCTTCTGTTGTTTGTTACATAGGATACATATTAAAATGAGTACAATAATTATGAAGACCGAAACTAGTTATATTTTCAACAAGCAGTAGGCATACATAAGGTATTTTCTGCTCTACACCTATTTGTGCTCTTTTTCTTACTCATTTTGTGCTCTTCCTCACATACAATTTGGTGCAGTAAGCACTTAGATTTGTAAAACAACCCATGCCTTGATTTAGTAGATTGCTGGTTGTAATTGGATTACCAACTGATTGAGACATGTCATTGAGGGTTGCAAACTTGCAAGTTGCAACTGACTAGCAGATTGATTGTGGCTTATCATTATTTTCTCACATTCTGTTGATTGGTTGTCAATGTTCTTGTCAGCTTACATTGCTGCCAATACCTCTGATACTTGTCTGCGTATGTTACCAATGCTGCCAAGATTGAGATTTTCATTATCTTTGACTTGTCTACAGAGTAACTTGAGGATTTGCCACTATAACTTCTAAGTTACAACATTCCTAGCCCTGCAACTTTATTTTGATACTGCAATGTGAGGTTACAGGTTCTCTCAACCCCATAACTTTTATTTCACATATTCTTCCAATTTTTTGGATGTCTATGACATTGTAAAAATGGGACTTAGGTCATCCAATGAAGTCAATGCCATGGTTTTTTATAGTCTAAGCGTGAACATTAAAATAATTTGTTGAATGATGGCTCTTCATTTATGTGTGACGACATTTCTTTTCTTCTCTCTTGGATTGCATTTAATTGTTGCTCATTGGGTTATTTTGTCCTCTCCATTCTGGAGAATCCACTGCTTATTCATTCTGTTTTGGCAGGGGGAGTTGGAACATAAAATAGAGATTGTAGATGCATTAGCTGTTAAACTTCTGCAGCGTTTCAATGACTCAGTTTCTGTTATGAAGAGTAGTGCCACACACTTAGAAAATGGTGAGACATGTAAATAGATTATATCATGCTTCGGAATTCTTCAAATTTGAAACTGAAACACTATTTCTTAAATTGATAGATAGTTCAAAATAAGTTCAACGTTTGATCAAAATTTTTCCTGATAAAGTTATTTTTCTCCAGTCTATCCATTGCAGGTTGAAGTTGGTGAATTAAAAGGGAAGTTGAAAGAGGTCCTTGCAAATTGTGATGCTCTTTGCAAAAGGATCAATGCAGATGGACCAGATGTATTACAAGGCAGTGTTATGCCATTGTCAACAAATGTTCTACAGCTCAGCAAGTCTGCTGCTGTTCAAAAAGCTCCATGATTTCCATTGACAATGATTTACCAAAAAGTAGAGCGGTATTTGGTGCTTTAAGCAATTGCACTATTTTTCTAAAGAATCAAAGAGGCAACCTTCTCTGATTATGTTTGCTTCCTGGTGAAATACATATAGATTTTTTGAATCAAGAAGCTCTATGGGTATAGTAAAGATCATAAAATGTGAAAATGTTGATGACATAAAACTAAATTTCAATGGTCTTTTCTAGTGAGAATTGGCTGATGAAAAAATCAGTGAAATTTATTTATGTATGGGTGGTCTGGTATCTTTTAGATCCATTTTTTCACACATAAAAGGGATACAAAAAGAAGAGGCTTAAAATATGAATATGGAATTTCATTAGATACTGTTTGCAAAGAGATTATCTATCTTGAACTCCATGTTATGAACTAAGCCCTTTGGATAGATGCACTAGTGATCAGTGGTTTATAAGCTTAAAGATAGGAAATATTTAAATGTGTCTTCCCATATAGGTGCAGATTACGAGCAAAGTGGGAAGAATATTTAGTGGAGCAGTTTTAAGATAGGAGACTTTTAAATTAATATGAGATCAACAAGGGTCTCCCGTGAGGTTTAACATTAAATGTTTGTGTCATATCATGAAAATTCCATCCAAAGACATCCAAATGGAAATGTACAAACTATTTGAAAATATATTATATCACATGCTCTTGAATGCCGAAATAAAAGATACTTTAAAGATACCTGAGCTAACTTTGGTCTTGTTGAAAATCACAAGCTTACTACCATAATAGGTACTTAATATTTTGCATTCATTTGAGATTACATGATAAATTAATGTTAGAATGAATGGGATAGAAATTAGAATAGAAGAGGTTCTTCATGGTCACATTGTGTCAGGCCAAGAGAGTAACTTGACGAATGAATTGATTTTTGTATTAAGAGAAAACATGGATATATAAGGAGAGGGAGACTATTGGGATTCATCTTTCAATGTCTCTTCATCTTCCAATTTCCTTTATTTTGCTATTTACAATATTTACATGAATTTCCTGATCTCTTAGGATTAGCTGTTAACATTCCCCCCCAATCTAAAGGGATGTTGGTGAGTCCAAACATCATTTTGAATCTTTCAAGCTTTCCTCTTCCAAACGCTTTGGTGAAGATGTTTGCAATGTTCTCATTTTTGGAATAATATCATAGGTGGATTGTCTTGGCCTCGACATGATGTCGAATCAGATGATACTTTGTATTGACGTGCTTGGTTCGATCATGTAACTTTAGATTATGCCTCAGTTGTGGAATCTGTAGGTACTAATTTTTTGCGTGACCTCCAAGAGACAACTCTTGATCCAAGACCTGAAGAAGATACTCCAATTTATTTATCTCCATCAAAATCTAAATCAAAGTATCCAATCACATCGAAGTCATCCACCTTTGTATATGTGAGTCTAAAGTTTTGAGTTCTCTTGAAGTACTTTAGAATTCTTTTTGTAGTAGACCAATGACTCTCACAAGGCTTTTGCATAAACTTGGAGAGGATTCCAACAACAAATGAAATGTCAGTTCTGGTAGTAGTTAGGTAGTTGAGACTTCCTACAAGATGTGAATACTTTGTTGCATCTAAATTCTTTTCCTTTAGTAGATGTGAACTTTAAATTCTGTTCTATTGGAGTAGTCAAATGATTGCACTCAACCATGCCTAACCTGTTCAACATATCTCCAATGTACTTCTGAGAAAAGAATATAAACTTCGGGTGTTGAGTTACTTCAATACCAAGATAGTCGTAAACATAGCCCAAATCTGTTTTTTCAAAACGTTTTCTCAATTCTTTCTTTATGGATGCAATGTAGTTCTCATTGTTCCCTGTCATCAAAAGATCATCTACATACACCACAAGATATGTTGAAGAGTGTAGCCAGTGTCGGTCTTCATAATTGTACTTCAGTCATAATGAAATGAATTTATCAAAAGAAAGAAAAATAAATCTTATTATTAAATAAATTGACTTATTAAAGCATAGGTTTCATGTTTGGGTCAATTGTTTTTAGGTCAAAGCCTCCTTTGAAGGCTTCTAGGGTTTATGTTAAGGGTCCTTGCCCATGTTATATTGTAAAGAACCCTTATTGGGATTTATTTGTCAAAGAATAAATTTATTCATTGTAAAATAGGTCAATTAGGCCTCCACCAAGTCGGCCTAATCTGAGGGGAAAAAACACTATATAAAGGCAACAACTCGATCTCTTTTGTCACTCACACACAAGTTTGATCAGCAACTTCTGGGGCTAGAAAAAGTGTGACTTCCAAGGAAGAAGGAAAATGATAGCGAATGAGGTCTCTCAAAAGCATAAGAAGTTGAAATTCTCTCTTTCCCACACGTGTGAAGCTGTTGGAGGGGTTGAAATTCTGCAATTGTTGGAGAGGCCCAAATTGTGAAGTTGTTGGCGAAGTTAGGGCTGAAATTTTTGGGTTGAGGCTGGGTTTAAGCTACTGGACAAGAAGAGACTATTGAAGTGTGCTAAAACATATTGGAAGGTTGACTTGGTGGAGGAAGGTTGTGCGCTTACATCTGGCGTCCTTGATTTTCATGTTTTGGTTCTGGTCATTGCTTGTTGAACTAAGATAAAAGAACATAAGAAAGATAATAATAACTCAAAGAAATCACAAATAATTTCAACAAGATAATCTTTCTGCCATTCCAATTTTCTAACATGGTATCAAAGCTAAGGTAAAGGAAACTTGAAGATCTACTGGAAAAAAGGAGATTAAAGGAATGTCATTAAAGGGATTACATAAAAAGAGAAGTCTACTATATACAAGAACTATGTCAAACTCAATGAAGGGCAAAAAAAATTAGGAGCCTCTAACTACAGAGCCTGGAAAAAGAGGATAGATCTCATCCTCAAGAACAAAGTTTTGGATCTAGTTCTAGCAAAAGTCAAGAAGATTACAGATGAAGCAGAGAAAACAAAGTTTAGAGAAACCGAAATCTTGGCCATGAACCTAATAGTGGATGGAGTAAAGAACAACCTCATTCCATATATATCCAACATATATTACAACCAAGAAATTTATGAGGCTCTATCCAAATTATTCTCAATCAAGAACATTGGTCAAATTGCAAGCCTAAAAAATGAATTAAGAACTATTAAGATGACGAAGAATGATATTGTGGCATCCTTCTTTATAAGGATATCTAGAGTCAAAGACGAACTTCAAGTAATAGATGAAATTGCACCAGAAAAGGAGCTCACTATTACTGCCCTTCTAGGTCTACTGAAAACTTGGAGTGCTTTTGCATCAAGTATCAACAATTGGAAGGATACTCCAACATTCAAACAAATGTGGAATGCATGCAGTCAGGAAGAAGCCATAATATCATTAGTAAGCAATAAGAAGGAAGATGAAGAGGAGAACATCTCAAATGCCTATTCCGCTCATCACAAGAAGGGAACCTTCAAGAAGTACAAAGGACCAAAGAAGAAAGTGGACCTATCAAAAATTGAATGTTATAATTGTCATAATATGGGTCATTATAAAAATCAATTTCTAGAGAATCCAAGGAATGGGAAGAGAGAAAGAGAACCACCGAATACTGATGAAGCTCCACCTAAGAAGAGCAAGACTGAAGAATCAAAAATCAAGGAATTATACTACTAAGTCCCCTCTCTCTTATCCCTCTTAATCTTCTATTTAAGTTTTGAATTGTTTTCCTTTATGTTTTGATTTCTAGAACTTGTAGGTCTAACATGTCTTGTTAGAACACCTTTTATTTTGATAAGTTGTAGGTTTCCCTCAAGATTGGATTAAGAGGGAGCCTTCACCATTTTACCAAAGATAAGTATCTTGTTCCTTGTCTCCTCTATGTTTGGTTTTCCTCTCATATCAATATTTGTTTGTATTATATGCTAATAAACTTTATATTTTCTTTGGTTAGGAAAGCCTGCAAAATACTCTAAGGTTATGGAGGAAACTTCAAAGGATAGACTTTTAGTTGCAAAAAAAGGCCTTCAAGAATTGATGTCCTATAAGGTTTGTGAGGAACAACTCAAGGTATGTCTTAAACATTGTTTTAAAGTTCTCTTCATGGAAAATGTATGATCACTCTTCTTTGAAAATTTGCTTTACATTACTAACATCGTTGTCTAGGGTTTTGAATCACAAAGATTCTTGTTAGGGTGATTAATCATTAGATTGAACAATGATTGAATCTACCCACATTATATTATCACTCTTGTGGAACCCTAAGAAGGTTCACTGTAAACCCTGACCTAAGGGTATGCCAATAATTATGAAACCCTAGTCTACTTAGGGTTGTTAATGAAATATAGAAAAACCTATTCTTTTATGTTTAGGGTTTTGGTATTGTTATGATGGAAACCTTAGTCCTTTAGGGTTTGTTGTTAATTTCTATGTTATGTATTGAAACCCTAGATCTTTAGGGTTTGGTGAATTAAGGTTTTAAAAACCCTTAATGGTAGGATTCTAAGAATGAAGCCTTAGGTGTATGTTCGTATGTTTGATCGAAACCCTAGCCTCGTGAAAATATTTGTGTATCTAACTTTGATGTATTGATGTTTGTGTCGTTGGTTTACCCAGTAAATAGTATTATGAAATGCTAAGGCATGTCTTGGTCAAGGTTGTCATTGATGTCAATATGTCATTGTTTGTGAGGGAAAATATTCTTTCGATGCATGAATTACCCTTTTGTGATGTTGCCCTAACCTCATGAAAGACTCTCCTTATGAAAACCCTAATAGTAGAGAAACCCTAGTTGTGTTGAAGCAAATCCGAAGGTGTGAAACCCTAATCCTATGTGGATACCCTAGATGCCTCATGTATATCATGAATCCTTAACTCTATATAATGTTGGCGTGAATAAAGGTCACACTTGGAGCCCTAAAGAAGAAGCCCTTACCATGAAACCCTCCTAGGCACATGTATGCACATGTAGTGACAAACTCTTTTTCCCTAGTGTGGTTCAATGCAATAAATGCATAAATTCACGAAGCCCTAAATGCCTTAATCCTAATAAGCTTAAAGGCCCTAAGTCTAAGAAGAAGGAACCCTAAACATAAGATCCAAAAGGCTGCCATGGATAAATTAATGATAGTTCACAAAAAATTAAATTTGTTGATGGAAAAATGAGCTCATTTAAAGATGGAATTGGCATAGGCTTGTGGAGGATTTTTTTCCTCTTTCCAACGAGCTATCACTTGCCCTCTAACTCCTCGTAGGCCGTGAGAAAATGAATTTTCAAGTTTAAATATAATATTTTTTAGGGCTCGCTGACGTAAGCCTCATGTACATGTCAACCTCTCCAATAGACGTGATTGTTCATTATAACTCAAAAAGCGTATAAAAATGAGTTCGATCACCTCATTTTAGCAATCATTTTTCGTGAAGATTTCAGAGAAGAGGTAAAAACACAAAAAAGGAGGCAGAGGAGGACGAAGATCACAATTTGGGCATTTAAGATATCTCTTAAAAACTCGGATTGGTACCTATGACTAGTGTGTGTGGAAAACATTGCTAAGGAATGGATTTATGACAGTCCTGAGAAGACAATGAGGCTCAAATTTGTTAGGGAGGTTAAGTAAAGGGTTCATATCATTCTTTAAGTCACCTTGGAGGCACAATTTAGGAGCTCAGGAATAGTGGACAACTCTGTTGAAATTCTGAGCTCGGATCTATGCTAGTTTACCACATCAAAGAACGAACCTCACACCAGTGATTGTCATTTGAAGCTCCGATATAAACCAATGAATAGGCCTCCAGGAATATGTGACTAAGCTCGGATCTGTGGAGACAGACTTAACCTCAGACTAACTACAAAATTGTGTTGTATACTTCGCATTCTTGACTGTCAACTGTACTTTGGACCTATGAACGAGTGTTGAAGCTCGGATTACTGCCTTTGTTGGAGAATATTACCTTAGAACATGTGATCAAAGTTTATAGTCTTGTGGAAAGGCCCAAAATTTCTTTTGGGCAGTGCAGTTGATAAGGGCTTGAAGGAAGGAATTTGCACAGTGATTTGGGCACTGGTAGGCCATATTTAGAGTAGTCTTACCACTACTACAAGAAGCCCTAGGAATCACATCTTGGAGCACCTTTGATGTCACATTTTGGAGTGATGATTAGGGAAATTTTGAGGTCTAAAATGGGCCTCCTAAGGAAATTATAAAACAATAGTGAAAATAATAAAACAATATTAGATTATATCATCAAATTTTGGAGGGAAAAAAGAAAAGTAAAAAGAATAAAAATAATAAAATAATAAAACTGTTTTTTCAACCCGTATTTTCAACTTATCTCCCTATGTTTTCACTCAAATTCCGAGCTAGAGTACTTGTTGGATGCAAAATTTAATTCCTCATCCAATGAGTACCTATGTTGCATACTTTTGATGGACCCTGCTACACGAAAAATGAGAAATACATGAAAATCATGTTTGCAATCACGTTTTTCATGTATTTATCATTTATCGTATAGCATGATCCATCAAAAGTATGCAACATGGGTACTCATTGGATGAGGAATTAAATTTTTCATCCAACGAGTACTCAAACTCGAAATTTGAGTAAAAACTTAGGAAGTTAAGTTGAAAATACGAGTCGAAAAAGTAGTTTTATTATTTTATGATTTTTTATTATTTTTACTTTTTTACTCCAAAAAGGTGAAATCATCCCCCATGGTTGACATCATCATCTTGAATCCTATTGTTTCTTATAAATTTTATTTTGGTTGTACATTTTTTTAGGAGGCCCATTTTAGACCTCAAAATTCCCCTAATGGGTTGAGTAGAATTAGAGCAATCCATTAATAAACTGTGTTGACTTGCAACAAATCATGGAGCACCTTTGATGTCACACTTTTGAGCAGCATTGTTTGAAGCAACTTGGTGATAAATCTAGGAATAGTCACTTGATATCTGAGAGGACATAATTATGGAGACAAGAGTCTTGGTTTGACAGTCACCTCGTGGAGCTCATCTTTGCGTTAGGCAAGAGAGTAACTCAACGAATGAATTGATTTTTGTATTAAGAGAAAACATGGATATATACAAGGAGAGGGAGACTATTGGGATTCATCTTTCAATGTCTCTTCATCTTCCAATTTCCTTTATTTTTCTATTTAAAATATTTACATGAATTTCCCAATCTCTTAGGATTAGGTGTCAAAATTCCCCCCCAATCTAAAGGGATGTTGGTGAGCCCAAACATCATTTTGAATCTTTCAAACTTTTCTCTTCCAAACGATTTGGTGAAGATGTTTGCAATTTGCTCATTTTTGGAATAATATCATACGTGGATTGTCTTGGCCTCGACATGATGTCGAATCAGATGATACTTTGTATTGATGTGCTTGGTTTGATCATGTAACTTTGGATTCTTTCCTAACTTTATTGCAGAAGTGTTATCAATCAAAAGAGGAGTTGAACACATTTTTTTCTCTTGCAAATATTCTAGAATTTTCCTGAGCCACACAATTTCCTTCGTTTCTTTAGCTGTTGTCACATATTCTACCTCAGTTGTGGAATATGCAGGTACTAATTTTTTGCGTGACATCCAAGAGACAACTCTTGATGCAAGACTCATATCATAACCTGAAGAAGATAGTCCAATTTATTTATCTCCACCAAAATTTGAATCAAAGTATCTAGTCACGTTGAAGTCATCCACCTTTGTATACTTGAGTTTAAAGTTTTGAGTTCTCTTCAAGTACTTTAGAATTCTTTTTGTAGCAGACCAATGACTCTCATAAGGCTTTTGCATAAACCTGGAGAGGATTCTAACAACAAATGAAATGTCAAGTATGGTAGTAGTTAGGTAGTTGATACTTCCTACGAGATGTGAGTACTTTGTTGCATCTTCAAATTCTTTTCCTTCAATAGATCTGAACTTTAAATTCTATTCTATTGGAGAAGTCAAATGATTGCACTCTACAATGCCAAACCTGTTCAACAGATCTCCAATGTACTTCTGAGAAAAGAATATAAACTTCGGGTGTTGAGTTACTTCAATACCAGGATAGTAGTAAACATAGCCCAAATCTATCTTTTCAAAACCTTTTCTCAATTATTTATTTATGGATGCAATGTAGTTCTCATTGTTCCCTGTCATCAAAAGATCATCTACATACACCACAAGATATGTTGAAGAGTGTAGCTAGTGTTGGTCTTCATAATTGTACTTCAGTCACAATGAAATGAATTTATCAAAAGAAAGAAAAATAAATCTTATTATTAAATAAATTGACTTATTAAAGCATAGGTTTCATGTTTGGGTCAATTTTTTTTAGGTCAAAGCCTTCTTTGAAGGCTTCTAGGGTTTATGTCAAGGGTCATTGTCCATGTCATATTGTAAAGAACCCTTATTGGGATTTATTTGTCAAAGAAAAAATTTATTCATTGTAAAATACGTCAATTAGGCCTCCACCAAGTTGGCCTCAATCTGGACAAGTCGGCCTAATCTGAGGGGAAAAATCACTATATAAAGGCAACAACTCGATCTCTTTTGTCACTCACACACAAGTTTGATCTGCAACTTATGGGGCTAGAAAAAGTGTGACTTCCAAGGAAGAAGGAAAATGATAGTGAAGAAGGAGGTCTCTCACAAGCATAAGAAGTCGAAATTATCTCTCTCTTTCCCACATGTGTGAAGCTGTTGGAGGGGTCAAAATTATGCAGTTGTTGGAGAGGCCGAAATTATGAAGTTGTTGGCGAAGCTAGGGCCGAAATTTCTGGGTTGAGGCTGGGTTTAATTTTCTAAAACATATTGGAAGGCTAACTTGATGGAGGAGGAAGGTCCATTGGTCTAGGGTCTTGGTCTATCTCATTTCAATTACTGAAGGAAGAGTTCTTGACTAGATTTTCCCCTATATAGGGGTTTTTCCTTGGTTGTGCACTTACATCTGGTGTCCTTGATTTTCGTTTTTGGTTTTGGTCATTGCTTGTTGAACTAAGATAAAAGAACATAAGAAAGATAACAATAACTCAAAGAAATCACAAGTAATTTCAACAAGAGAATCTTTCTGCCTTTCCAATTTTCTAACATGGTATGCAAGCTAAGGTAAAGGAAACTTGAAGATCTACTGGAAAAAAAGGAGATTGAAGGAAGGTCATTAAAGGGATTGTATAAAAAGAGAAGTCTACTATTTACAAGAAATATGTCAAAGTCAATGAAGGGACCAAATAAATTAGGAGCCTCCAACTACAAAGCCTGGAAAAAGAGGATAGATCTCATCCTCAAGAAGAACAAAGTTTTGGATCTAGTTCTAGGAAACATCAAGAAGATTACAGATGAAGCAGAGAAAACAGAGTTAAGAGAAACTGAAATCTTGGCCATGAACATAATAGTGGATGGATTAAAGAACAACCTCATTCCATATATATCCAACATAGATTACGCCCAAGAAATGTATGAGGCTCTATCCAAATTATTCACAATCAAGAACATTGGTCAAATTGAAAGCCTAAAAAATGAATTAAGAACTATTAAGCTAACGAAGAATGATACTGTGGCATCCTTCTTTATAAGGATATCTAGAATCAAAGATGAACTTCAAGCAATAGATGAAATTGTACCAGAAAAGGAGCTCGCAATTACTGCCCTTCTAGGTCTACTTTAAACTTGGAGTGCTTTTGCATCAGGTATCAACAATTGGAAGGATACTCCAACATTCAAACAAATGTGGAATGCATGCAGTCAGGAAGAAGCCATGATATCGTTATTAAGAAACAAGAAGGAAGATGAAGAGGAGAACATATCAAATGCCTATTCTGCTCATCACAAGAAGGGAATGTTCAATAAGTACAAAGGACTAAAGAAAAAAGTGGACCTATCAAAAATTGAATGTTATAATTGTCATAATATGGGTCTTCATAAAAATCAATGTCCAGAGAATCCAAGGAATGGGAAGAGAAAAAGAGATATTTCTCATGAAGCTCCACCTAAGAAGAGAAATACTGAAGAATCAAAACTCAAGGAATTATACTACTAAGTCCCCTCTCCCTTATCCCTCTTAGTCTTCTATTTAAGTTTTGAATTGTTTTTCTTTATGTTTTGATTTCTAGAACTTGTAGGTCTAACATGTCTTGTTAGAACACCTTTTATTTTGATAATTTGTAGGTTTCCCTCAAGATTGGATTAAGAGGGAGCCTTCACCATTTTACCAAAGATAAGTTTCTTGTTCCTTGTCTTCTCTATGTTTGGTTTTCCTCTCATATCAAGATTTGTTTGTATTATATGCTAATAACCTTTATATTTTCTTTGGTTAGGAAAGCCTGCTAAATACTCTAAGGTTATGGAAGAGACTTCAAAGGATAGACTTTTAGTTGCAAAGAAAGGTCTTCAAGAATTTATGTCCTTCATTGCTTCAGCTGTTGCCACATATTCTACCTCAGTTGTGGAATCTGTAGGTACTAATTTTTTGCGTGACCTTCAAGAGACAACTCTTGATCCAAGACCTGAAGAAGATACTCCAATTTATTTATCTCCATCAAAATCTAAATCAAAGTATCCAGTCACATCGAAGTCATCCACCTTTGTATACTTGAGTCTAAAGTTTGAGTTCTCTTGAAGTACTTTAGAATTATTTTTGCAGCAGACCAATGACTCTCATAAGGCTTTTGCATAAACTTGGAGAGGATTCCAATAACAAATGAAATGTCAGTTCTGGTAGTAGTTAGGTAGTTGAGACTTCCTATGACATGTCAATACTTTGTTGCATCTAAATTCTTTTCGTTCAGTAGATGTGAACTTTAAATTCTGTTATGTTGGAGTAGTCAAATGATTGCACTCAACCATGCCAAACTTGTTCAACATATCTCCAATGTACTTCTGAGAAAAGAATATAAACTTCGGGCGTTGAGTTACTTCAATACCAAGATAGTCGTAAACATAGCCAAAATCTGTCTTTTCAAAACCTTTTATCAATTCTTTCTTTATGGATGCAATGTAGTTCTCATTGTTCCCTGTCATCAAAATATCATCTACATACACCACAAGATATGTTGAAGAGTGTAGCTAGTGTCGGTCTTCATAATTTTACTTCAGTCATAATGAAATGAATTTATCAAAAGAAAGAAAAACAAATCTTATTATTAAATAAATTGACTTATTAAAGCATAGGTTTCATGTTTGGGTCAATTGTTTTTAGGTCAAAGCCTCCTTTGAAGGCTTCTAGGGTTTATGTCAAGGGTCCTTGTCCATGTTATATTGTAAAGAACTCTTATTGGGATTTATTTGTCAAAGAATAAATTTATTCATTGTAAAATAGGTCAATTAGGCCTCCACCAAGTCGGCCTCAAACTGAACAAGTCGACCTAATTTGAGGGGAAAAAACACTATATAAAGGCAACAACTCGATCTCTTTTGTCACTCACACACAAGTTTGATTAACAACTTCTGGGGCTAGAAAAAGTGTGACTTCCAAGGAAGAAGGAAAATAATAGCAAATGAGGTCTCTCAAAAGCATAAGAAGTCGAAATTCTCTCTTTCTTTCCCACACATGTGAAGCTGTTGGAGGGGTCAAAATTCTACAGTTGTTGGAGAGGCCCAAATTATGAAGTTGTTAGCGAAGCTAGGGCCGAAATTTTTGGGTTGAGACCGGGTTGAAGCTACTGGACAAGAAGAGACTATTGAAGTGTGCTAAAACATATTGGAAGACTGACTTGGTGGAGGAAGTTTGTGCGCTTACATCTGGCGTCCTTGATTTTCATGTTTTGGTTTTGGTAATTGCTTGATGAACTAAGATAAAAGAACATAAGAAAGATAATAATAACTCAAAGAAATCAAAAATAATTTCAACAAGATAATATTTCTACCATTCCAATTTTCTAACATGGTATCAGAGCTAAGGTAAAGGAAACTTGAAGATCTACTGGAAAAAAGGAGAGTAAAGGAATTTCATTAAAGGGATTATATAAAAAGAGAAGTCTACTATTTACAAGAGCTATGTCAAACTCAATGAAGGGAGAAAAAAAATTAGGAGCCTCTAACTACATAGCCTGGAAAAAGAGGATAGATCTCATCCTCAAGAAGAACAAAGTTTTGGATCTAGTTCTAGCAAAAGTCAAGAAGATTACAGATGAAGAAGAGAAAACAAAGTTTAGAGAAACCGAAATCTTGGCCATGAACCTAATAGTGGATGGAGTAAAGAACAACCTCATTCCATATATATCCAACATATATTATAACCAAGAAATGTATGAGGCTCTATCCAAATTATTCTCAATCAAGAACATTGGTCAAATTGCAAGCCTAAAAAATGAATTAAGAACTATTATGATGACGAAGAATGATATTGTGGCATCCTTCTTTATAAGGATATCTAGAATCAAAGATGAACTTCAAGTAATAGATGAAATTGTACTAGAAAAGGAGCTCACAATAACTACCCTTCTAGGTCTACTGAAAACTTGGAGTGCTTTTGCGTCAAGTATCAACAATTGGAAGGATACTCCAACATTCAAACAAATGTGGAATGCATGCAGTCAGGAAGAAGCCAGAATATCGTTAGTAAGCAACAAGAAGGAAGATGAAGAGGAGAACATCTCAAATGCCTATTCCGCTCATCACAAGAAGGGAACCTTCAAGAAGTACAAAGGACCAAAGAAGAAATGGACCTATCAAAAATTGAATGTTATAATTGCCATAATATGGGTCATTATAAAAATCAATTTCTAGAGAATCCAAGGAATGGGAAGAGAGAAAGAGAACCACTGAATACTGATGAAGCTCCACCTAAGAAGAGCAAGACTGAAGAAGCAAAAGTCAAGGAATTATACTACTAAGTCCCCTCTCTCTTATCCCTCTTAATCTTCTATTTAAGTTTTGAATTGTTTTCCTTTATGTTTTTATTTCTAGAACTTGTAGGTCTAACATGTCTTGTTAGAACACCTTTTATTTTGATAAGTTGTAGGTTTCCCTCAAGATTGGATTAAGAGGGAGCCTTCACCATTTTACCAAAGATAAGTTTCTTGTTCCTTGTCTTCTCTATGATTGGTTTTCCTCTCATATCAAGATTTGTTTGTATTATATGCTAATAATCTTTATATTTTCTTTGGTTAGGAAAGCTTGCTAAATACTATAAGGTTATGGAGGAGACTTCAAAGGATAGACTTTTAGTTGCAAAGACATGCCTTCAAGAATTGATGTCCTATAAGGTTTGTAAGGAACAACTGAAGGTATGTCATAAACATTGTTATAAAGTTTTCTTCATGGAAAATGTACGATCATTCTTCTTTGAAAATTTGCTTTACATTACTAACATCATTGTCTAGGGTTTTGAATCACAAATATTCTTGTGAGGGTGATTAATCATTAGATTGAATAATTATTGAATCTACCCACATTATATTATCACTGTTGTGGAACCCTAAGAATGTTCACTATAAAATCCTAACTTAAGGGTATGTCAATAATTATGAAACCATATCTACTTAGGGTTTTTAATGAAATATAGAAACCCTATTCTTTTATGTTTAGGGTTTTGGTATTGTTACGATGGAAACCCTAGTCCTTTAGGGTTTGTTGTTAATTTCTATGTTATGTATTAAAACCCAAGATCTTTAGGGTTTGGTGAATTAAGTTTTTTAAAATCCTTAAAAGTAGGATTCTAGGAATGAAGCCCTAGGTGTATGTTCGTATGTTTGATCGAAACCCTAGCCTCGTGAAAATAATTTTTAATCTCACTTTTATGTGTTAATGTTTGTGTCACTGGGTTTAACTATTACATAGTATTACGAAATGCTAAGGCATGTGTTGGTCAAGGTTTCCATTGATGTCAATATGGCATTATTTGTGATGGAAAATATTCTTGTGATGCATGAATTAACCTTTTGTGATGTTCCCCTAGCCTCATGAAAGACTCTCCTTATGCAAACCCTAACAGTAGAGAAAACCTAGTTGTGTTGAAGCAAATCCGAAGGTGTGAAACCCTAAGCCTATGTGGATACCCTAGATGCCTCATGTATATCATGGATCTTAAATATATATAATGTTGGCATGAATAAAGGTCACATTTGGAGCCCTAAAGAAGAAGCCCTTACCATGAAACCCTCTTAGGCACATGTATGCACATGTAGTGACAAAATCTTTTTCCCTAGCGTGGTTCAATGCAAGAAATTCATAAATTCATGAATCCCTAAATGCCTTGCCAAAGATGCCCTAATCCTAATAAGCTTAAAGGCCCTAAGTCTAAGAAGAAGGAACCGTAGACATAAAATCCCAAAGGTTGCCATGGATAAATTAATGATAGTTCACAAAAATACAAATTTATTGGTGGAAAAATGATCTCATTTAAAGGTGGAATTGGAATAGGCTTGTAGAGGGTTTTTTTCCTCTTTCCAACGAGCTATCACTCGCCCTCTAACTTCTCATACGCTGTGAGAAAATCAATTTTCAAGTTTAAATATAATATTTTTTAGGGATATCCGACCTAAGCCTCATGTACATGTCAACCTCTCCTCCAATAGACATGATTGTTCATTATAACTCAAAATGTGTATAAAAATGAGTTCAATCTTCTCATTTTAGCAATCAATTTTTGTGAAGATTTTAGAGAAGAGGTAAGAATGCAAAAAGGAGGCATAGGAGGATGAAGATCACAGCTTGGGCATTTAAGATATCTCTTAAAAACTCAGATTTTCACCTGTGACTAGTGTGTGTGGAAAACATTGCTAAGGGCTAGATTTATGACAGTCATGAGAATAAAGTGAGGCTCAAATTTGTTCGGGAGGTTAAGTAAAGGGTTCATATCATTGTTTAAGTCACCTTGGAGGCACAATTTAGGAGCTCAGGAATAGTGGACAACTCGGTTGAAATTCTGAGCTCGGATCTGTGCTAGTTTACCACATCAAAGAACAAACCTCACACCAATGATTTTTCATTTTAAGCTCAGATATAAAAATATGAATAGGCCTCCATGAATATGTGACTAAGCTTGGATCTGTGGAGACAGAATTAACCTTAGACTACACTACAAAACTGTGTTGTATACTTCGCATTCTTGACTGTGTCAATTGTACTTCGGACCTGTGAATGAGTGCTGAAGCTCAGATTGTTGCCCTTGTTGGAGAATATTACCTTAGAACCTGTGATCAAAGTTTATAGTCTTTTGGAAAGGCCCGACATATCTTTTGGATAGTGTAGTTGATAAGGGCTTGAAGGAAGGAATTTGTGCATTAACTTCAGGATTGGTAGGCCATATTCAGAGCAGTCTTATAGCTACTACAAGAAGCCCTAAGAATCACATGTTGGAGAACCTTTGATGTCACATTTTTGAGCGTTGGTTGAGCAACATTAGAGCAGTACTTTAATAACCTTTGTGTTGACTTGCAAAAAATCATGGAGCACCTTTGATGTCACACTTTTGAGCAGCATTGTTTGAAGCAACATGGTGATAATTCTAGAAACAATCACTTGATATCTCAGAGGAAATAATTGTGGAGACAAGAGGCTCGGTTTGACAGTCATTCTGTGGAGCTCATCTTTGTGGACTTGGAGAAATACAAATCTTTGAGAACATTTGTCTAGTCAAAAGTTGCATCAATGTGGATTTGAAAGCAGATTTAGTTTTGTGCAAGAAAGGTTATGAGAGAAAACGATTGAAGTAGCCTGGTGACCTCTTGGGAGCAAACTTGGAGAAAATTTTGGAAGAAGTATCTTGGAGTCTTGAGGAATTGTTGTGCAACCTTTGAGCATTAAAACGTTGTCTTTCTCATATAGTTATTTAAGACACCCTTGGAGAGTTCTTGGGGCAACATATTGAAGACACTTTGAAGGATTCTTGGAGACATTATTGGAGACCATGATGAATTAGTCATCATGAGGTGATCTTGAAGATTATGTTTGGGTATCATGAAGAGTCTTGGAGACACCTTCTGATAAGAAAAAGTTTTCATTGATGAACTCACTTCCTTGGAGAGCATTTGAGGGTAGTCTTGAAGGTGACGATATTTTCAGGGCTCTTTACAGAAGATATTGGGATCCATGAGGTATCATTAAACTTATATTGATGAATTGAAGTTGTGGGTTAGAGCCCTAGAGGATAGGAGTCCTAAAGAAGACCAAGTTGGAGCCTATACCAGAGATATGGTTGGAGCCCTGGAGGTTGGAGCCTCATAGAGATAAGGTTGGTGCCTTGGGAAGATAGGGTTGGAGCCCTAAAGGTTGGAGCCTTCTAAAGTCCAAGTCTGTGCTTGGCAAAGTACAGGTTGGAGCCCTGTGGATTGGAGATTGGTGTCTTCATCTAGGGTTGGAGCCCTATATTATATTGTACTTGATTTATTGTAAATAATATGATTGAATTCCTTGTTATTCTTGATTAATAAAAGTATTCATTCTGATTGTTCATTTTGTACTCTAATTATAAGTGATCTAACTAGTAAAAATAACAATTGAAAAGAAATATTGATTCACCCCCCTCTCAGTATTTCCAACAACATGGGTATGAAATCCTAGATATGTATATGCAAGTATGCTAACTTCATTGTTGATGTTCATAGTTTGTGAATTCTAGGGTTTTTAACAAAGCCCTAGTAGAAATTAAAATTCTAGGATATGATGATATTGTTTCTGATATGATTTAGTTTTGCAACAAACCCCAGTAGAGTCTAACATTGTTGAAACATTAGATGCATGGTAGGATTGTTATTAACTTCTGATATCTAAGGATTTGTGTCTCAAATATGGAATCTAGGGTTTGCATTAAATCATGGTAGAGTCTGACATATAAATTCTGAAAAATGGTGAAACCATAGATGTATAATGCTATGATAGGATGAGTTGCTTTAAGTCGTGATTATGGAATCTTGGGCAAGAAGTCTAGTATATGTAAAAATATATGTCTCTGGCTGATTATGAATCTAACTCCATTTAGGTGTTTGATGTTTAAAGTGTAAATGCGTCCATTATTGTAACATGATTTTGATATAGTAAATCATGCTTCTGTATGTTTGTATTTGGGTGTACTTTCTATTAAATTTTGCAGGTACACAATCTTCAATATGATGAAGATGTTCGTAAGATAATGGTAAGCATGATAAAGAAAGCTATATGAATAATTATCAAGATGACCTTGATGTTTTTTAAAAAACTTCCCAGATTATCCACATTGCTAGAAAATGACACTCGTTTTCTAGCAATGTGGATACTCTGGGAAGTTTTTAAAAAAATGATCACCACATGAGTTTAAAAACCGACCTTGATGTTGTAAAAAGGAATGAAGTCTTTCTTCTTATATCCCAGTCATGGCAAGTGAGTGATCTGTGATAACCTCAACATTGCCTTCAAATATGTGAATGGAGTGTCCTTTCTTGCGGATGTGGATCAAAGACAACAATTATCTCCTCAAATATTGGGAGGTATAGAACACCATGTAGAAGAAAGTCTGGAAGACTAAGTAGTTTGAGCTTTATAGTGCCAAGCCTTGATGGCTTGAATTTTGACTTATCTACAAAGTAGATTTCTCCATCAATATTGTCAATGAATTATTCAAAGAAATCTCTTCTAAAATTCATGTGGAAAGTTGCTCCTAAATCAAGAAACCAAGCATCTTTCCATGAAGCAAGTGAAGAACTAAATAAGTCTTCAATTACTCCAATGTTGCAATGTGCCACAACATAATGAGCAGACTTGAGTGCTTTACCTTTCCCTTTTTCTAATGATTTCCCTCTCTCTTTGTCCCTTTCCTATCTAATCCTATCCCATGAGGTTACATGTGGAAGCATCATGATCATTTCTGTTACACTATATGCAATGAAGATCAGACGTTTCTCCTTGGAAATGTCTTCCCCCTTGCCTCTATTATTTTTCCTTCCTTGTCCTCTATGACCAACTCTTCCTCTAGAAGAATCTTGTGCTTGATTCTTCTCTTTTTGGGCAAGGAATGAAACTTCTTTAGGTGACTTAGAAACTTCTTCCTTCTTCCCAAAATCCTTCTCTCTTTCAACAAACTTTTGAACAAGAGAGTTGAAAGAAATCTCTGAAAGTTTGACACTAACTTGTAGTGACTAAAGATAATGGGAATAAGTGGGATACAATTCCTTGACAAAAGTAGTGAGAGGAACATCCATTTTAACACCAATGGATTATTTGTCATGCATAATGGCTCTTATTTCAGAGGCTAAGGCAAGGGGATCATCATCCTTTAATTCTAAATTAAACAATTTGACCATCAATTGAACAAATTCTAGCTCAAAGTGTGAATCATATAATTCTTTCAGCTTCTTTAAAGCACCAAAAACACCTGTAAATGGGATAATATGGTGACTCACCTCGTCATTTAATGATGCTGCAACCAAGGCATAGGCCTTGTTGTTCATGTTCTTCTAGATGGAAAGCTCCTTGTCAGAAGTCGGCTCATGAAGAGGATTGCCTCCTTCTCCTTCACAAACTCCTTTCCACAACTCATTGAAAATCAATGTGTGCTTATCTTCTTGGACTACTCATAGTGTTTCTCTTTTCCAGTGAGAACTACTCCCACTATGGAGATGAGTGAATGCATCATATAATTCTAGATTTGCCTCAAAATAATTACAATACTTGCAACAAAAATTGATATCCTTGCAATAATAATTATTGGTTGTCTTCAAAAATATCTTCAACTAAGAATGTAGGCTCTCATTATACTTCCATACACCATGCAATTTCATACCATAATATATGACCATCAAAAGAGAGTGAATGCCACATACCATATTAGATACTACTTACGACCTCCATAAAAGACTCAACGCATAAAAAAATATATATACTCAACACTTCAACGCTCCAATCATCTCACTATATATATATACAATATTTTCATAATTCATCGAATATTCACCATAAGCCACAAAAAAACATTCAACCATACCATCATATTCAATTCATTGTACTTTGATATGCCAATATGGAGCCAATGCACAAAACAAATGTACCGACCTTCTTAGAATCTTAAAAAAACTAGTCATCACAAGAAGGAAAACTGCCTATCAAAAAAATTCAACGAACAGTGGCCAACATAGATAGTTTCACGACCAACATCAATGCATATATATAATTCAACATATGCACATAGACCATCATAAATGCATACATTCACCATATATGTCATTGACCCTTTTTAAATCCATTATATGCAACTATTTATAATATGACCATAAAAAATTTCAACAAATTTTAAATACACCAGCACGGTCTTGGAACTCAACAAAAATTTTTCATACCGGTCAGAAGTTTCTTGCAATGCACCAATAAAAAAAGGTCTTCAAAAACTATTTAACGCATGTATTGAACTTGTGACAACATACTTAAACAGTACCAATAAAACACACATACTTGCTCCTCCAAATCCATCATAGACTCGCTCCTCTAAACCTACAGAGTCACTCTTATTAATGCACATGGGTTTTTAACCACGGTCTGAAAAACACATATACTCACTCCTTTGCTCCTTCAAACACAAACAATATAGAGCTTAGGGATAGAGACAATTCTGAGGAAAATAACAGGAAAACTAGCAAAAAACAAGAATTACAAGTCTAAAATGGGACATGTGCTCTGATACCATGTCAGGCCAGGAGAGTAACTCCACGAATGAATTGATTTTTTCTCTAAGAGAAAACATGGATATATACAATGAGAGGGAGACTATTGGGATTCAACTTCCAATGCCCCTTCACCTTCCATTTTCCTTTATTTTTCTATTTACAATATTTACATGAATTTCCAGATCACTTAGGATTAGGTGTCAGCACATTGAGTGGCCATATTTTTGTGAAGATACTTTAAATATACTTGAGCTAACTTTGATCTCATTTGAAATCACAAGCTTACGATAATAGGTACTTAATATTTTGGGTTCATTTGAGATTACTTGATAAAGTTAATGTTACAATGAATAGGCTAGAAATTAGAATAGAAGAGGTTCTTCATGGTTACATTGAGTGGCCATATTGTTGTGAAGTAAATGTAATTGGACTAGATCACCATGTAGATTCATATGTTTAATGTTGTTGTGCTTTGGGTGTAGATTCCTGGATTCTCTACTCCATACCTTCCGAAGCTTAGATGTGACAAAGCTGATGTGATTTCATGATAGAAAGGAATATTTTCTTGGGTAGTGTTATGGCGAGAAATACTCATGGTCTTATTGCTATATGGTAGTTTTATCCACATTTATCTTTGCAAGGCATAATATGGTTAAAAACAAACTTTCTCTTGCTTATTGACATTTTATTTCAAACTTTCTTGTTTGAGTGCAAGGCTAGAGACATGTAGATGGTTCTCTTAAATACATCTATTATAAAATATTGTTCAAGCTCCATTTTGCTTTGGTTTTGCTATTTTCCTTTCCCTATAATTCTTGGAATTTCTTGTTAAACACATAATATTTGGGGCTTGTGGTAAATTGTAAATATATTGTGAATATTTAAAATAAGAGAAATTTGAAGAATTATAATGGGAAGAGACATCAAACCTTTGAAGATGAAACCAAAGGTCACAATATTTTGTATACATGAATGTTTTCAGTTAATGGAATAGAATGAAGTTTAGACTTATTCCTCTATCCAATGTCCAACAATGGCAATAAATCTGGTTGTAACTCCAATATTTGATTCATTCTCTATAAGAGAATATCTTTATTATATTCTTCATTGATCTAACCTTTGAGATACGTCTCCCTTTTTTAATATTCATTTCTTTGTTCGTTCTTGAGAAACACTAGGAACATCTCTCTATCTCTCTCTCTTTGTCTCTCTCTCTTCTGGACCCTTTCTTGTTGGCTTCTTCTTGTCCGCAACCTAGAAACCCTAATCTCTCTTGGGTTGGTTGGGAGATTTGAACTCTTGCAGGGACACCCCATGTACTTAGTAAAAACCCTACTCTCTCTTGGCAAAACTTGTGGGAAATGGACACGTGACCTAATATCTTAATTCTCATCTGCGACTTATCAATGCTCGTTGTGTTTCAATTCACTTGACTCTTCTCCATTTCAGTCCACATTCTTTTGGATCTTCGATAGGGTGGAACACATAAATACATTTCACACTTTCTCAATCACCAAACTCGACAAATAGAATCATTTGGATGTATTTAGATTCCATATTAGAGTGGTTAGTTATCTCTCTAAATATCTCTAGCAATGAGTCCAAGGACATGAACATCCTCCTTGACCCATGATGTGCTAACTTTACACACCTTTTAATAATCTTTAGTGATTGGGGAATCTCTTTTCTCCATGTCCTTGTCAATATAGCCTTTGTTTACACCAGTATAAAAAATCAAGGTGAAAGTTTCTCTCGGGTGCACATCCTTCACTATAAATCATGGCATATGTGATAGTCCATTCATAGATTGTTTGAAAAGGGAATTTCATTTTGATTGTTGCAAATAGATGCGACTTTTAGTTCAAAAGTTGTGTAGTTGGTTTGACTGTATTCTACCTGTACTTAAGTGAAATTTTCATTCAAAAGTAACATTTTTGTGTGTTACTATTGACTCCTATTTTCTTTTACAACTTGGATGATATATCTACTAAAAAATGTACTTTCTTATTTCCATTGTTGGCATGGTGTTTATTGGCAAAAAAAATTACCTAGAATGGGTCAAAAAGATAAAACCACATTGATTTTTAAATATTTACGGGATGGTGCCTGTGAGGGAGAGGTTGAATAAGAGGTTGAAGGATAGGTGTGACAAAATCATAGTGGACCTACCAAGCCTAGATTAGCTAAGGAACTTTCCATTTGGAAGAACAAAAAAAAAACATATGGTGTAATTTCTGCGACAATAAGTGAAGAGATGAGCCACCATATTGTTCATATTAACGATTTGCATGGAGCCTTTAATAAGTTAAAGGACTTGTATGACACACTTAGAACTAAGAATTCTACAATTGTTAGTGAATCTCTCCAACTAAGAGTTGAAGGATGATGAACCTATGGCTTTAGCCTCTTGTTAAAATTCATATATAATGTATAATTTCTTATCATAGTAATTACTTGTTACTGATGTGAAATATTTTCTTAGTATTTACTTATATTAGTTATGTCATCAAGAAATTACACATTAACAACATACAAAGATCATAATGCACAAAAGACAAGAGACACCCAAAGTTACACCAAAGGCTAGGGTAAAACCCACAAGGGGAAAACATGACAATCCTTTCCTTATAGCTTCTTCATCAACAAGAGAAATCCAATTCAAACAAACTAGTCATCTAAGTGCCAAGTCAACCCTCCAACCTATGTTATATTTAATCAATCAAACTTCCATATGTATGTCCTTCTAAAACTCGCATCATCAAGAAGAATTTTCCTTTGTAATTCACATTATTGTGTACTTCTAGAGCTCACATCATTATAGTCATAGGAACCTATTTCACATAACTCATATTAAAAAATATCATATGAAATTTTTTGGATATACATACTTCAGAAACTCAGATACATTTTTCATCAGTAATCCATGCCACAAACCTGCAATGTTCTGCCACAAAAGACCATCAAATTGGTTTCCAAATTGTGGAGGGTAGGTTCCAATACATAGTTGTTTCCTTATGTGAAAAGACATGACTCTTGGGCAGTCCGACTTGTCATCCTAGAGGGACAACTTGGCAACATGGAGGAAAAGATGATGCTTACAAAATTACTTTTTTCTTCTTTTTATAAGGTCACAAAGAACATGCCCTTTAAAATTTTCTATTAATAAAAAATAAAGCATGAAGAACATGCTTGATAATAAAATAATAATCATAATTTTTTCTTTTTTACATGAAATACATATTAATACAAGTACAATAATGTAGTATTCCCAAATGGGGAAAGCAACAATATATGAATAGCGGACAACTTGGTTGAAATTCTGAGCTCGGATCTGTGCTAGTTTACCACATCAAAGAACAAACCTCACACCAATGATTGTCATTTTAAGCTTAGATATAAAAATATGAATAGGCCTCCAGGAATATGTGACTAAGCTTGGATCTGTGGAGACAAAATTAACCTTAGAATACACTACAAAACTTTGTTGTATACTTCGCATTCTTGACTGTGTCAACTATACTTCGGACCTGTGAACGAGTGTTGGAGCTTAGATTGCTGGCCTTGTTGGAGAATATTACCTTAGAACCCGTGATCAAAGTTTATAGTCTTTTGGAAAGGCCCGACATATATTTTGGACAGTGTAGTTGATAAGGGCTTGAAGGAAGGAATTTGCGCATTGATTTGAGGACTGGTAGGCCATATTCAGAGAAGTCTTATAGCTACTACAAGAAGCCCTAGGAATCACATGTTGGAGAACCTTTGATGTCACATTTTGGAGCATTGGTTGAGCAACATTAGAGCAGCCCTTTAATAACCTTTGTGTTGACTTGCAACAAATCATGGAGCACCTTTAATGTCACACTTTTGAGCAGCATTGTTTGAAGCAACTTGGTGATAAATCTAGGAACAATCACTTGATGGAAATAATTTTGGAGACAAGAGGCTGGGTTTGACAGTTATTCTGTGGAGCTCATCTTTGTGGACTTGGATAAATAAAAATATTTGGGAACATTTGTTTAGTCAAAAGTTGCATCAATGTGGATTTGAAAGCACATTTCGTTTTGTGCAAGAAAGCTTATGAGAGAAAACTATTGAAGTAGCCTAGTGACCTCTTGGGAGCAAACTTGGAGAACATTTTGGAAGAAGTATCTTGGAGTCTTGAGGAATTTTTGTGCAACATTTGAGCATTAAAGCGTTGTGTCTCTCATATAGTTATTTAAGACACCCTTGGAGAGTTCTTGGGGCAACATATTGAAGACACTTTGAAGGATTCTTGGAGACATTATCGGAGACCATGATGCATTAGTCATCATGAGGTGACCTTGAAGATTATGTTTGGGTATCATGAAGAGTCTTGGAGACACCTTCTGATAAGAAAAAGTTTTCATTGATGAACTCACTGCCTTGGAGAGCATTTGAGGGCAGCGTTGAAGGTGACAATATTTTCAGGGCTCGTTGCAAAAGATATTGGGAGCCATGAGATATCATTAAACTTATATTGACGAATTGAAGCTGTGGGTTGGAGCCCTAGAGGATAGGAATCTAAAACAAGACCAAGTTGGATCCTGTACCAGAGATATGGTTGGAGCCCTGGAGGTTGGAGCCTCATAGAGACAAGGTTGGTGCCTTGGGAAGATAGGGTTGGAGCCCTAAAGGTTGGAGCCTTCTGAAGTCCAAGTCTGTGCTTGGAAAAGTACAGGTTGGAGCCTTGTGGATTGGAGATTGGTGTCTTCATCTAGGGTTGGAGCCCTATATTATATTGTACTTGATTTATTGTTAAGAAGATGATTGAATTTATCGTTATTCTTGATTAATAAAAGTGTTCATTCTGATTGTTCATTTTGTACTCTAATTATAAGTGATCTAACTAGTAAAAATAACAATTGAAAAGAAATATTGATTCACCCCCCTCTCAGTATTTCCAACAACATGGGTATGAAATCCTAGATATGTATATGGAAGTATGCTAACTTCATTGTTGATGCTCAAGGTTTGTGAATTCTAGGGTTTGTAACAAAGCCCTAGTAGAAATTAAAATTCTAGGATATGATGGTATTGTTTCTGATATGATTTAGTTTTGCAACAAACCCCAGTAGAGTCTAACATTGTTGAAACATTAGATGCATGGTAGGATTGTTATTAACTTATGATATCTAAGGATTTGTGTCTCAAAGATGGAATCTAGGGTTTGCATTAAATCATGGTAGAGTCTGACATGTAAATTCTGAAAAATGGTGAAACCATAGATCTATAGTGCTATGATAGGATGAGTTGCTTTAAGTCGTGATTATGGAATCTTGGGCAAGAAGTCTAGTGTATGTAAAAATATATGTCTCTGGCTGATTATGAATCTAACTCCGTTTAGGTGTTTGATGTTTAAAGTGTAAATACGTCCATTATTGTAACATGATTTTGATATAGTAAATCATGCTTCTGTATGTTTTTATTTGGGTGTACTTTCTATTAAAGTTTTGCAGGTACACAATCTTCAAGATGATGAAGATGTTCGTAAGATAATGGTAAGCACGATAAAGGAAGCTATCAAGATGACCTTGATGTTGTAAAAAGGAATGAAGTCTTTCTTCTTATATCCCAGTCATGGAAAGTGAGTGATCTATTGTTTTTCTAACCTCAACCTTGCCTTCAAATATGTGAATGGAGTGTCCTTGCTTGCGGATGTGGATCAAAGACAACAATTTTCTCCTCAAATATTGGGAGGTATAGAACATCATGTAGAAGAAAGTCTGGAAGACCAAGTAGTTTGAGCTTTATGGTGCCAAGCCTTGATGGCTTGAGTTTTGACTTATCTACAAAGTAGATTTCTCCATCAACATTGTCAATGAATTATTCAAAGAAATCTCTTCTAAAATTCATGTCGAAATTTGCTCCTGAATCAAGAAACCAAGCATCTTTCCATGAAGCAAGTGAAGCACTAAATAAGTCTTCAATTACTCCAATGTTGCAATGTGCCACAACATAATGAGCAGACTTGAGTGCTTTACCTTTCCCTTTTTCTGATGATTTCCTTTTCTCTTCGTCCCTTTCTTGTCTAATCCTATCCCATGAGGTTACATGTGGAAGCATCATGATCATTTCTGTTACACTATATGAAATGAAGATCAGACGTTTCTCCTTGGAAATGTCTTCCCCCTTGCCTCTATTATTTTCCCTTCCTTGTCCTCTTTGACCAACTCTTCCTCTAGAAGAATATTGTGCTTGATTCTTCTCTTTTTGGGCAAGGAATGAAACTTATTTAGGTGACTGAGAAATTGCTTCCTTCTTCCCAAAATCCTTCTCTCTTTCAACAAACTTATCCACAAGAGAGTCAAAAGAAATCTCTGAAAGTTTGACACTAACTTGTAGTGACTAAAGATAGGGGATACAATTTCTTGACAAAAGCAGTGAGAGGAACATCCATTTTAACATCAATGGATTCTTTTTCATGCATAATGGCTCTTATTTCAGAGGCTAAGGCAAGGGGATCATCATCCTTTAATTCTAAATTAAACAATTTGACCATCAATTGAACAACTTCTAGCTCAAAGTGTGAATCATATAATTCTTTCAGCTTCTTTAAAGCACCAAAAACACCTGTAAATGGGATAATATGGTGACTCACCTCTTCATTAAATGATGCTGCAATCAAGGCATAGGCCTTGTTGTTTGTGTTCTTCCAGATGGAAATCTCCTTCTCAGAAGTCGGCTCATGAAGAGGATTGCCTCCTTCTCCTTCACAAACTCCTTTCCACAACTCATTGAAAATCAATGTGTGCTTATCTTCTTGGACTACTCATAGTGTTTCTCTTTGCCAATGAGAACTACTCCCGCTATGGAGATGAGTGAATGCATCATATAATTCTGGATTTGCCTCAAAATAATTACAATACTTGCAACAAAAATTGATGTCCTTGCAATAATAATTATTGGTTGTCTTCAAAAATATCTTCAACTAAGAATGTAGGCTCTCATTATACTTCCATACACCATGCAATTTCATTACCATAATATATGACCATCAAAAGAGAGTGAATGCCACATACCATATTACATACTACTTACGACCTCCATAAAAGACTCAACGCATAAACAAATATATACTCAACACTTCAACGCTCCAATCAAGCTCACTATATATATATATATATGTGTGTGTGTGTGTGTGTGTGTGTGTATATATATATGTGTGTGTGTGTGTGTGTGTGTGTGTGTATATATATACACACACACACACACACACACACACACACACACACATATATATATACAATCTTTTCATAATTCATTGAGTATTCACCATAAGCTACAAAAAAACATTCCACCATACCATCATATTCAATTCATTGTACTTTGATATGCCAATATGGAGCCAATGCACAAAACAAATGTACCGACCTTCATAGAATCTTAAAAAAAAACTAATCATCACAACAAGGAAAACTGCCTATCAAAAAAATTCAACGAACAATGGCCAACATAGGCAGTTTCACGACCAACATCAATGCATATATATAATTCAACATATGCACATAGACCATCATAAATGCATGCAATTACCATATATGTCATAGACCCTTTTTAAATCCATTATATGCAACTATTTATAATATGACCATAAAAAATTTCAACAAATTTTAAATACACCAACATGGTCTTGGAACTCAACAAAATTTTTTCATACCGGTCATAGGTTTCTTGCAATGCACCAATAAACAAAGGTCTTCAAAAACTATTTAACGCATGTATTGAACTTGTGACAATATACTTAAAGAGTACTAATAAAACACACATACTTGCTCCTCCAAATCCATCATAGACTCGCTCCTCTAAACGTACAGAGTCACTCTTATTAACACACATGGTTTTTTAACCACAGTCCAAAAAACACATATACTCCCTCCTTCGCTCCTTCAAACACAAACAATATATAGCTTAGGGATAGAGACAATTCTGAGGAAAATAACAGGAAAACTAGCAAAAAACAAGAATTACAAGTCTAAAATGGGACATGTGCTCTGATACCATGTCAGGCCAGGAGAGTAACTCTGCGAATGAATTGATTTTTTCTCTAAGAGAAAACATGGATATATACAAGGAGAGGGAGACTATTGGGATTCAACTTCCAATGCCCCTTCACCTTCCATTTTCCTTTATTTTTCTATTTACAATATTTACATGAATTTCTAGATCACTTAGGATTAGGTGTCAGCACATTGAGTGGCCATATTGTTGTGAAGATACTTTAAAGATACTTGAGATAACTTTGATCTCGTTTGAAATCAAAAGCTTACGATAATAGGTACTTAATATTTTGGGTTCATTTTAGATTACTTGATAAAATTAATGTTACAATGAATAGGCTAGAAATTAGAATAGAAGAGGTTCTTCATGGTCACATTGAGTGGCCATATTGTTGTGAAGTAAATGTAATTGGACTAGATCACCACATAGATTCATATGTTTAATGTTGTTGTGCTTTGGGTGTAGATTCTTGGATTCTCTACTCCATACCTTCCGAAGCTTAGATGTGACAAAGCTGATGTGATTTCATGATAGAAAGGAATATTTTCTTGGGTAGTATTATGGAGAGAAATACTCATGGTCTTATTGCTATATGGTAGTTTTATCCACATTTATCTTTGCTATGCATAATATGGTTAAAAACAAACTTTCTCTTGCTTATTGACATTTTATTTCAAACTTTCTTGTTTGAGTGCAAGGTTAGAGACATGTAGATGGTTCTCTTAAATATATCTATTATAAAATATTGTTCAAGCTCCATTTTTCTTTGGTTTTGCTATTTTCCTTTCCCTATAATTCTTGGAATTTCTGATTAAACATATAATATTTGGGGCTTGTGGTAAATTGTAAATATATTGTGAATATTTAAAATAAGATAAATTTGAAGAATTATAATGGGAAGAGACATCAAACCTTTGAAGATGAAACCAAAGGTCACAATATTTTGTATACATGAATGTTTTCAGTTAATGGAATAGAATGAAGTTTAGAGTTATTCCTCTATCCAATGTCCAACAATGGCAATAAATCTGGTTGTAACTCCAATATTTGATGTTGTGAATCACGATTGCCATTAGACCAAAACCCGAAGGTGTTAGTCAATGATCGCATCACCAGAGATAAGGATCCACGAAAGGTGGTTAGTCCATGTCGCGAAACACACGGGGAGTGTTGGTTTATCCAATGTCCAACAATCTCCCCCCCAACGCGAGCCGGGTGTGTATCAAACTCGTGACCTACGCTCTGATACCACTTGTTGTGAATCACGATTGCCGTTAGACCAAAACCTGCAGGTGTTAGTCAACGATCGCATCGCCAGAGATAAGGATCCATGAAAGGTGGTTAGTCCATGTCGCGAAACACACGGGGAGTGTTGGTTTATCCAATGTCCAACATTTGATTCGTTCTCTATAAGAGAATCTCTTTATTATATTCTTCGTTGATCTAACCTTTGAGATACATCTACCTTTTTTAATATTCATTTCTTTGTTTGTTCATGAGAAACACTAGAAACCTCTCTCTATCTCTCTCTCTTTGTCTCTCTCTCTTCTTGACCCTTTCTTGTTGGCTTCTTCTTGTTCGCAACATAGAAACCCTAATCTCTCTTGGGTTGGTTGGGAGATTTGAACTCTTGCAGGGACACCCCATGTACTTAGTAAAAACCCTACTCTCTCTTGGAACAATTTTTGGGAAATGGACATGTGACCTAATATCTTAATTCTCATCTGTTACTTATCAATGCTCAATCTATTTCAATTCACTTGACTCTTCTCCATTTCAGTCCACGTTCTTTTGGATATTTGATAGGGGGGAACACATCAATACATTTCACAGTTTCTCTATCACCAAACTTGACAAATAGAATTATTTGGATGTCTTTAGATTCCATATTAGAGTGGTTAGTTATCTCTCTAAATATCTCTAGCAATGAGTCCAAGGACACGAACATCCTCCTTGACCCATGATGTGCTAACTTTACGCGCCTTTTAATAATCTTTAGTGATTGGGGAATCTCTTTTCTCCATGTCCTTGTCAATAGAGCCTTTGTTTACACCAGTATAAAAAATCAAGGTGAAAGTTTCTCTCGGGTGCACATCCTTCACTATAAATCATGGCATATGTGATAGTCCATTCATAGATTGTTTGAAAAGGGAATTTCATTTTGATTGTTGTAAATAGATGCGAATTTTAGTTCAAAAGTTGTGTAGTTGGTTTGACTGTATTCTACCTGTACTTAAGTGACTTTTTCATTCAAAATTAACATTTTTGTGTGTTACTATTGACTCCTATTTTCTTTTACAACTTGGATGATAGATCTGCTAAAAAATTTACTTTCTTATTTCCATTGTTGGCATGGTGTTTATTGGCAAAGAAAATTACCTAGAATGGGTCAAAAAGATAAAAAAACACATTGGTTTTTAAATATTTATGGGATGGTACCTGTGATGGAGAGGTTGAATAAGAGGTTGAAGGAGAGGTGTGACAAAATCATAGTGGACCTACCAAGCCTAGATTAGCTAAGGAGCTTTCCATTTGGAAGAACAAAAAAAGAAGAAGACATATGGTGTGATTTCTGTGACAATAAGTGAAGAGATGAGCCACCATATTGTTCATATTAACGATTTGCATGGAGCCTTAAGGAAGTTAGTGGACTTGTATGACACACTTAGAACTAAGAATTCTACAATTGTTAATGAATCTCTTCAACTCAGAGTTGAAGGATGATGAACCCATGGCTTTATCCTCTTGTTAAAATTTAGATATAATATATAATTTCTTATCATAGTAATTACTTGTTACTGATGTGCACTCTTTTCTTAGTATTTAATTTTATTAGTTATGTCATCAAGCAATTACACATTAACAACATACAGAGATCATAATGCACAAAAGACAAGAGACACCCAAATTTACACCAAAGGCCAGGGTAAAACCCACAAGGGGAAAACATGACAATCCTTTCCTTATAGCTTCTTCATCAACAAGAGAAATCAAATTCAAACAAACCAGTGATCCAAGTGCCAAGTCAACCCTCCATCCTATGTTATATTTAATCAACCAAACTTCCATATGTATGTCCTTCTAAAACTCGCATCATCAAGAAGAAATTTCCTTTGTAATTTACATTATTGTGTACTTCTAGAGCTCACATCATTATATTCATAGGAACCTGTTTCACATAACTCACATTAAAAAATATCATATGAAAATTTTTGGATATACATACTTCAGAAACTCAGATACATTTTTCCTTAGTAATCCATGCCACAAACCTGCACTGTTCTGCCACAAAATACCATCAAATTGGTTTCCAAATTGTGGAGGGTAGGTTCCAATACATAGCTGTTTCCTTATGTGAAAAGACATGAATCTTGGGTAGTCCGACTTGTTATCCTAGAGGGACAACTTGGCAACATAGAGGAAAAGATGATGCTTACAAAATTAATTTTTTCTTCTTTTTATAGGGTCACAAAGAACATGCCCTTTAAAATTTTCTTTTAATAAAAATTAAAGCATGAAGAACATGCTTGATAATAAAATAATAATCATAATTTTTTCTTTTTTACATGAAATACATATTAATACAAGTACAATAATGTAGTATTCCCAAATGGGGAAAGCAAAAATATATGAACACAATAATGGAAATAGCAGTGTAAATCAATGTACAAATATATGAGATCAATATGGATCCATTGTATTATGAATATCAGTAGCAAACCAATACAAAATAGTGAGGCACAAATCATATGATATGAGCAAACAAGCCTCCCATAAACAATCACTAGCAAGAGCAAGATGCTGCTACTACACAAAATGCTGGAGAGCTGCTACTCATAATGGACATAGCTATAACATTAGATCATAAAATTATATAATAATACTGATATATTCCTCCAAATATGTTATACAAAAATATCTAGGCACTATATCACCTTTCCATGACAACCCAAGAGGGTTTCCGGAAAATACACAAAATACAAAAAGTGAGCTGCAGCCCTAGGGCTGAAGGTTTGCTGCAAAAAAAGAAATGAGAAGTTATGGCCGAAGCTAATGTATAATTATGTGGCCCTTCTACAATATATCCTTTGGATGAAAGGTTGTCCCCTCCACTGAAGAAATCACCTCCCAAATCATACACTGCAACCACCCCTGTAACTCCTCCCTAAAATAATGCAGATCCAGACTGAAACTGCGCTGTAGGGGATAATATCAGCTTGGCCTGGTGCAAAATGTTGCAATAAAGCTCAAGGGCCTTATTTTTTGGCCTCCCAATGGAAGGAAACCTTCCTCCACTGAAAACAAGCTCAGAAAAGACCCAAATCAACCCTCCATTACTGCACCCTGCAACAGAGCACAACCCTCTGCAGAAACTGCGCTATAGAATAAAGATGGATCTTGGCCTGATGCAAGAATGTGGAAATGTATCCCAAATAATTCCCCTGAGTGGGCACTTGAAGTCCCCTGAGGATGAAGGTGGGATTCCCGCTCAGGAACACCCTTGTGCTAAACTACACTGCTATCTTAGCTAAACAACTGAAGAGAGCCACATGTCTTAACAGACTATAAACAAAATAATAATCCAATCATGCCTTATATGGCTTCCATCCAATTCCTTATATGCTTGATGAGCTGCCCAACCTTGGGCCCCACTCATTAGATCCACTATCTTCATGCATAGAATCTCCCTCCAAAGTTGTGTTGTCCCTCAATGAATGCCACTCCTTCCATACTAGCACTATTGATTTGGTCAAAGTTGACCCAGTCTACATGCTCCAACCCTTTTTCACACATAAGGGTGCTTAATCAAGCTACTAAGATGACCCCCATTCACATTAGGAGTGTTTTTGTTCCTACTAATTATCTGAAAGGACTGTATTAGTTTTGCTGTGCTAAGTATCTTTTCAGTTAATAAACATGTGCATATATTTCTCCATTTGTTTGCTTAAGTATTGAGGATTTAGCCATGAAATGTAAGTGAATTTAGTGAATTAGAAGCATGAAATATGAGCAAATAACACTGGACAATAGTGTATAATAGAGAAATAAAACCACACATAATATTTACACAACAGGCTTGATGAAGCAGTTCACCCTTCCTAGGCTACATTTGCTAGTCTAGCTCCCAACGACATGTCCATCTTTCATTAAGCTAAATTTTTTGCAAATACATGTGTTTACAGGCCTCTAATGGTTATTTTCTTTGCACCAATGGCTCCAAAATGCTAAAATTAGTCTAGGTAGACTCTTGTTTCACCCAAATTGGTCGAAAATTGACCCTCCTATCATTTTTCCCAATCACTCCTACAAAACCTCCACTAAAATTGGAGAACTACACTTGTCTGTAGTTAAAAATGGAAAATTCCCCGAAATTTAGTGGGCACACTAAATTCCCGCCAGCACAAACCATCGAATTTTAAATGTCAAGGTTAAGGGGGAGGGGGTGGCCACATGCCAACCCCCATAATCACTGCGGTTAATAAACTTCGGAGCAGAACCGTCAAGCAGAACTCCGCTTGGAACTGGAGTTCAGAAACCATAACTGTTAGATGACATTTATTGCGAGGTGGCATGTGATATGTTGGAGTTTAACCATCGCAGAGACGTCGGACGGTTAGCTATTGGCATTGCATTTATGGTAAGCGTAGCATGTGACACTGTCATAACATCATAGTTATCAAACCGTCAAGTGTTAAGGTTTGATGTTGCAGTTTATTAGTGTGACATGTGACCATCGTTGGGGCCGTCGATGGGTTGGGACTGTCGGCGGTCCCCCTCCCCATATACAAAATATTTAAAAAATAAATAGCGTTGGTGCCCTATAGGGTTAAGATTCATGTGGTAGCCCGAACGGTGGAGAGCTTTGTGGGTGCGTTGGAGGTCGCGGGGTCGAACCCCTCGGACCTAACAAAATTTTGATGAGCCGTACAAGGGACACATGGCAGCCTCAGGGCTGGGCACGTGTCACCCACCCATTGGCCCAGAAATAAAACGTACAACCACACCAACGAATAAAAATGAGACACTTGCCAGAATATCATTAGCTTGGAAAATGGAATATTCTCAGGAATATTCCAGTTTTTACTGACTGTACCTCTACATGCTGACTATGCATCCCAGTCAAACCTGTCGAAAATATTAGTTGTTTGGGAAATCGATCAGAATGCTATATCTCCCTCATACGACATCGATTTTTTGAACCGTTTGCGGCACCAGAATCAGGAAGACGAGATCTACCCGGTCGCTCAGGTTCGGCATAGTTTCGATCACTTTCAATTTTGAGAAAAATTTATGAACTCCTGATCACACCTTCTCATTGGGAAGCTTTTGGACCCAAAAATCTCTCTGGATTACTGATTATGAAGATGAGGAGACTGTGTCCTCACTCTGTTAGTATTTGTCCATTAAAATTTTCCTAATTTCATCATTTGGAGATTTTCATGAAAAGACAAAATTTTCCTTGATTCTGACGACCATCTATTGATGTCTTTGACATCGTCATGCTGCACTTTTTCTGAATTTGCAGAACAACAATCTAATTTTGCAGAAAACATCTTGTTTCTACCTTGGTCAATAATCAAAGGAAACTTGGAATCTTTCTCACCTTTCACTCTGTCATTATGGTGATTATTAGCTGCTTTTTCCTTGAACTTGTGTCAACTCTTGACCAAGTTTATTCACCATTGTAATGCGCCTTTTGGAAACCAGAAATGAAAATTTGTGAACCTTTTGCCTTCTTTGCTAAGCTGCTTTGTCCTCTCTTTGACCTTTGGAACCTCTTGCACTAGCACCTTGTTTTCAACACCATTCAACACCAATGTTGATTGCTGCAAATGCTTGTCACCTTCTTTCAAAGACAACCTATTATCAATCTGAAACAAATCATTACATATATCAACATTTGTTTGAAAATTATGATGCAAAACATCTCTTTGTTTTATCATCGTCAATGTAAAGTTTTGGCTTGCATTGACTAGCCTCTTCATTTGCCCTACATTAACTAAAGAAGTATTCAATTTCTTGCGATGAGCTCTCACAATATACTTCACTCCATCTTTAAGCAATTGATATTTGTTCTCATGATGGTAGAATACCGCTTTATTGTCATAAAAATATGGACTTCCCAAGATAATCCCAGAAATGTCAAGTGGAATTATATCTAACTCGACTTCATCAACAAAGTTTGCAGTAATAGAAAATCTAAAAATGCATTTCCTTGTAACCTGTAAATTAGCATTCTTAACTATCCATCGCAAAGGGTATGTTTTATGATGTGCCATAGTTTCAAGGTTAACCTTTTTGACTAAATCTTCTGAAATCAAGTTTTCTTGTGATCTCGTATCAAATAATGCATCAATCTTTGTATGATTAGAAATCACTCTAACACGGAACAATTCTTCTCATATGTCTTCATTTGGAGTGTTGATGTCACTATTTGAGGAACTAGTACATTCAACATGTTTCCCTTTCAAACCCATAGCAGTAATTTTTGTTTCATCTCCTGAATATGATCCTAAGTCTTGTTTAGCTATAGCAACAATTTTTCCTTTATCTTTGGCTTTCAAGCTATCTAGTTTCAATTATGGATAAAATTTCCAACAATGGTCTTCATCAAGGCCAGTTTTTGAATAGTTTTTGCAAAAGAATTTTCCCTTATCTTTCCTAATACTTGCATTCTTTTTTTTCTTCCATTTTACTTTAAACTCATTTTCCTCTTTCTCCTCTATGTTTTGTTTTCCTCTTGCCTCCATGTGTGTGGCTTGTACACAAACTTCATCTAGACTGGTGGGGTTAAACATGAGAATAGTATGTCTAAGGTATTTATGTAAGCCTCCTATGTACTTGAGCAAAGTATCTTGGCTTTGCAAATCTACCCCTAATAAGAGAGATATTCTTCTAAATTTTGGGTTGTAAACTTGTACATTTTGTCCTTTCAATTGTTTAAAATTTTGCCAGTCCATTATGGCTTTCTACATGTGAGCTAATGGATAAAACTGTCGTTTTATTGCAGAAATGAAATCAATCCATGATATAATAATCTTACCATGCTTCTTGATCTCCTCCTTTGTCTTGGCTTCCCACCAAACAAGTGTTGCACCCTCCATTCTCAATGAAGCTAATTGGATTTTGGTATCATCATCATGAAAGTTATGGATTCTCAAATATACCTCCAATTTCCTAATCCAATTATCAAGCTTTTCTGCATCGACTTCACCATCAAACATTGTAAATTCAAACTTATATCAATTTTTATAAAAGGAATTTTATCAGTGTTCTTTGACTTGTGTGGCTGATGTACCGAAGATGAAGTAGAGGATGATGATGATGAGGGTGAGGATGGTGACTTTCCACTGCCTCCATTTCCTCCATTGCCCTTCTTTGACATATCTTCATAATTGTGACCTCCTGATGATCCATGTCCTTCCTTGTGAAGTTTGGATCCTTCTCCTTCTAGTTTCTCATTCCTTTCTTGATAAAGAATTCTAACCATCTCAGTCAAGTCAAGAAATTATTTCTTGTACACTCTTTCTTCCTCTTTGGGATCCACTTCTTCATGGATTTCTTCTTCCTCTGAAGGCATGCTTAATGCCGCTTCTTCTTCTTTAGGAGGTGAAATAGGTGGTGGAGAATGTGGCAATATTTCCCTCCTTTGTTGTGGCTCACTTTGAGACCCTCTTGCTTCCACCAATTTGCCTTCTCCTCTCTTGAGCTTGAGCCTAGTAAGCATGTGAAAACTGACAAACAATTAAAAAAATATTTGCACACAACAACAACAGAGAATAAAATCTAGCTCTGATACCAACTTGATCTGAAAGGACTGTATTAGTTTTATTGTGCTAAGTGTCTTTTCAGTTAATAAACATGTGCATACTTATCTCCATTTGTTTGCTTAAGTATTCAGGATTTAACTATGAAATATAAGTGAATTTAGTGAATTAGAAGCATGAAATATGAGAAAATAACACTGAACAATAGTGTATAACAGAGAAATAAAACCACACATAAAATTTACACAGCAGGCTTGATGAAGCAGTTCACCCCTCCTGGGCTACATCTGCTAGTCCGGCTCCCAATGGCATGTCCATATTTCATTAAGCTCAAAATTTTGCAAATAAATGTGTTTTTCTCTGCACCAATGGCTCAAGAATGGTCAAATTAGTCTAGGTAGAATCTTGTTTCACCCAAATTGGTTGAAAATTGACCCTTCTAGCCTTTTTCCCAATCACTCCTACCAAAGCTCCACTAAAATTGGAGAACTGCACTTGTCTGCAATTAAAAATGGAAAATACTCCGAAATTTAGTGGGCGCACTAAATTCCCCCCAGCACAAACTGTCAAATTTTAAATGTCAAGGTTAAGGGGGAAGGGGGTGGCCACATGCCAACCCTCGTAATCCCCATGGTTAATAAACTTCAGAGCGGAATCACCAAGCGGAACTCCGCTTGGAACTGGAGTTCCAAAATCGTAACCACCGGATGACATTTATTGCAAGGTGGCATGTGATATGTTGGAGTTTAACCGTCACGGAGACATCAAATGGTTTTCTGTTGACGTTACATTTATGGTAATCGTAACATGTGACACCGTCATAACATCAGAGTTATCAAACCGTTGAGTGTTAAGGTTTGATGTTGCAGTTTATTAACGTGACATGTGACCACCGTTGGGGCCGCCGGCAGGTTGGGACAGCCGACGGTCCACCCCCCCCTCATATACAAAATATTTAAAACATAAATAGTGTTGGCGCCCTATAGGATTAAGATTCATGTGTTAGCTCGGATGGTGGAGAGCTTTTTCCATGCGCCGGAGGTCGCGGGGTTGAACCCCCCGGACCTAAATTTTTTTTGATGAACCGTACAGGGGACACGTGTCAGCCTCAGGGCTGGCCACGTATCACCCATCCATTGGACCAAAAATAAAACATACAACCACATGGACGAATCAAAATGCAACACTTGTCAGAATATCATTGGCTTGGAAAATGAAATATTCTTAGGAATATTCCCATTTTTGCTGACTGTACCTCTGCTTGCTGACTGGGCATCCCAGTCAAGCTATCAAAATTTTTAGTTATTTGGGAAATCAATCAGAACGCGATGTCGCCCTCATACGACATAGGTTTTTCGAACTGTTCACGGCGCTGGAATTAGGAAGACAAGATCTAACTGGTTGATCAGGTTTGGCACAATTTCGAGCACTTTTAATTTTGAGAAAAATTTATGAACCCCTGATGAAATAAGGAGATTTATGGGTCCCCATACCCTATTATTCTTCTAACTAAGAATAAAATTCAAAAATTAGTATTCCAATTCACTGCATGCTAATTTAGGAATATTACAATCCTCCCCTCCCAAATTTTTCTTGTCCTCAAGCAACTACAAGGATAGTATTGAAGAGCCTCCTCTCCTCTTGAAGCATCCTCATATGATAAGTTCCTCCAATGAACAAGATTTTCTCTTATCAATATGTTCCCAATTTTCTCCTCCCAAGTGTATAATTAAGCCTTTGGTATTAAATCCAAATGGCTCTCATCATGAAAAAGTGGGATATCCAAGGAGGAAACTATATGTGGTCTAGAGGCCTTCTTGAGGCATGGAATCATAAAATTATGGGGAACCTTCATTCCCATGTGAAGCTAAAAACCCCAAGTTATCATCCACACAAAGTGAGTCACCCTCCAAAATGGTAACTCATGGAAAAACTCTTCCACCTTTGGCTCCTGCAATGTAGGTGGGCTGCATAACTGAACATGATAGACCAAATGGCCTACCCCACGTTGTCTCTCTCTCCACTTATGAAAAGTGTAGAGCTGCTGCTTCTATTGGGATGAAATAATTTTTCCCTCAAGGGAAAAAAGGGCAATTGGATCTTCAAAGACCCCTTATCTAGTTTCATGAACCTTACTTGCCCAAACCATCCCATACAAAGTGACTAGAACATCATCACCATATGACATCCAAATTAGAATGACATTGAGTGTTATGTGTAATGTTGGATGGTACCAATGGTTTCTCCAGTGGATACATCACAGTTTTGCTGCCTGCTGTCTCTGATCATCATATGGAAAGTTGTTCCCTGACCACTTGCTGGTTGTGCATGTTTGCTCATCTACTAGCAGGTAGAAAATGGCATTGTGTGTCAACTGAACACACCAAGAATAGAACAACACTTTCCTGAAGTTATGCAAGAAATGGATTCTTCCATTACTGATGTTGGTATTAGAAAGACCATGAAGCCCAAATAGAAACTTTCCCTCTTGTGGAGAAATGCACTGTACATAAATGGAAAGAGAATGAAAATATTTTGTGAGATGATCAATAAGTACAGAAAGACAATTATTACCATGCATTGTGAGTAGGCTGAAAATGAGGTCCATGGATGAGCCCTCCCATGAGAATCCCCTCATAGTGGTCTAAAAAGTGAAGGGATGCATACTCCCCTTGGAACACTCCATCAATAGATACATACTCTCAAGTGACAACGCTGATGGCCTTTGTGATAAGGTTCTTGTCACCTCATGACTCCATTATTTGACATGCCAAATACCAAAGTCATCCACCATAATGCTGCTATATGTGGAAGTACCTCCTAATTCTCCAAAACTTAGGAGTAGCTCCTCTGCACCATGATTGTGCCATCATCTATTCCTGCAACATTATGCAAAGTATGGGAGAAAATCAACCCATACTCTCCCAAGAGTAACCAAAGAAACAATTTCTCTTGCTGCCTCCTCATATCCCCATCATATAGACCATGGAGTGAAAACATGATGATTGACATGAAAAATGCCACACCACCCCAATGCAACCAAACTCCTTGCTACCATATGATGCAAGTTTCCTGCCATATCCCAACCATTAACACACCATTTGAAATATGATATGTTACATGATGGCCAAACTCTTTCAAGAGTAGCCAACACATCCTTGCCTCCTGGTGCTCTGTGTCATAGATATACAAGTGGCTCACCAGCCTTTTGCTTATCAACATCACCCATCCAACCAATGGTGAGTGTCTACTGTCATGCTCCAAATGGGTATTCCTCCAATGGAGAATACCATCCTCCCAAATCAGATCACTATCTCTACACTTCATGGGATGTTGAAGTGCTACCTCCTGGAGATCTCCATATGAAGACCACTCATCAATGACCATGTTGAACCCGTAAGGATCCAAGTATGTTGAAGGTAAAGTCTTCTCATTGAGCTGTGAAGTGCTCATCAAGAAGGATCCATGATAGTAATGGGAGATAAGATATATCTAATCAACCATATGCCTATCCCTTGCTACAGATGTAGAACGGTCATTGGAATGCTCCAATAATGGTTGGGCCTCCAACTCATCATTGCTGCTCAATGATAACGCTGCTGATATCCATGATGGTGTATCTGCTGTCTCATGATCATGCTCAATGCTGAACATATAGTCTTGCATTGGATTGTTTAGGACAATACTCATCCTATCCTCCAAAAATCTACACTCCAACCCCAAGAGTTGTGTGAAGCTCAACAATGACATACTAGGATGAATTTACATCTCCTCCTTGATCTTGTCAAGGGTCCTCTGAGCAATGATAGTATATTGCTCCAAATCAGTAGTGTGTCTTGACCCTAGGTCACGCAATGGCATGTCCCCACAACCTCTCCTATCATGTGCTGAAATAATAGAAAGTGGAAACATTTGCATACTTTGGTTTAGCTTGGGAACATCTTGTATTGCTACAAGGGTTCCTCCCACTGGTGTGATGAATTCCCCAACTACTGGTGATGATGATGGTTGCGTCTCTGCTACTGCACCAATGCTGGTATAAGTCTCCTCCTCCTCATGAATCTCCTGAATAATGCATGGGACTCTAGATGTCAAGAGATCAAGACCACTTTGCAAAGGTGCAAGTGTTCCTTCTCCTGATGTAAGTATCCCTGCAAAAAGTGGTGGTGGAAGTTTCTTATCTTCTGGTTTCTTCTTGTCAAACTTCTTGATCAACCTTTGAGTAAAATATGCATAAGTGATCACTTTGGCATGACTCAAATGGCTGAACCACCAAAATTTTTCTTCACCCTTGAGGTGCAGTGCTGGAATCTCAACAACTTCTCTTTCTACTACTGGATGTAGCAAGAAGAATGCATCTAACTTTCTCCTCCAAGCCCTTGCTATGCATGTAGATGATACATCAAAAGTACACAATAGGAATCTATTGTGTTTTCTTCTTCTATTGCTGCAAGGTCTCCTCTCTTTGTTGATCTGAATAAAATGTTGGAGAGTTAGATTCTCCTTGAAAGCTCTTGACTAAGACTTATATTCTGCAAGATACTCACTTAGAATCTCGTGATCTAAGTTCCCTCCATATCCATGTCTTTCAACTTCCTCTTCAAATAAAGTGGACATAGAATATTGCTTTGGAGCTCTATACAATACCAATTTTCTCTTGTGCTGATAGGAAGTGCATGGACCTTCCCCATCTTGAAACCCTAATGAGGTTTCATTGCTTTTCTCCATTCTCCTTTGCTTGACCTCCTTGGAGAGGTCCTTCATATATCTGAAAAGAGATGAGACAAATCTCATTCCTTCCATCATTATGATCTCTTCTTCTTCTTCTTACTCTCCTGATAGCATAATGGCTGAGATCCACAGACTGAGCCAAGATTATGCTCTGATACCACTGTAGTATTACCAAATGGAGAAAGCAACAATATATGAACACAATAATGGAAATAGAAGTGTAAATCATTGTAAAAATATATGAGATCAATCTGGAGCCATTATATTATGAATATCAGCAGCAAATCAATACAAAATAGTGAGGCAAAAATCATATGATATGAGCAAACAAGCCTCCCATAAAAAATCACTAGCAAGAGTGAGATGCTGCTACTGCAAAAATTTTCAGAGAGCTGCTATAGCACAGTCATAATGGACATAGCTAAAATATTAGATCATATAATGATATAATAATACTGATATATGCCTCCAAATATGTTATAAAAAAATATCTAGGCACTATATCACCTTTCCATGACAACCTAAGAGGGTTTCTGGAAAATACACAAAATATACAATGTGAGCTGCAGCCCTAGGGCTGAAGATTTGTTGCAACAAAATAAATGAGAAGATATGGCTGAAGCTGATGTATAATTATGTAGCCCTTCTCCAATATATCCTCGGATGAGATTTTTTCCCCTCCATTGAAGAAATCACCTCCCAAATCATACACTGCAACCACCCCTACAACTCCTCCCTAAAATAACGCAGATCCAGACTGAAACTACGCTGTAGGGGATAATATCACCTTGGCCTGGTTCCAAATGTTGCAATAAATATCAAGGGAATTATTTTCTGGCCTCCCAATGGAAGGAAACCTTCCTCCACTAAAAAAATCTTAGAAAACACCCAAATCAACCCTCCACTGCTGCACCCTACAACACAACACAACCATCTGCAGAAATTGCGCTATAGAAGAAAGATGGAGCTTGGCCTAATGTAAAAATGTGGAAATGTAGCCCAAATACTTCTCTTGAGTGGGCACTCGAAGTCCCCAGAGGATGAAGGATTCTCGCTCGGGAACACCCCTGTGCTAAACATCACTGCAATCTTAGCTAAATAGCTGAAGAGAGACATGAGTCTTAACAAACCATAAACAAAATAATAATCCAATCATGCCTTCTATGGCTTCCATCCCCTTCCTTATATTCTTGGTGAGCTTCCTCACCTTGGGCCTCACTCATTAGAAACACTATCTCCATGCATGGAATCTCCCTCCAAAATTGTGTTGTCCCTCAATGAATGCCACTCCTTCCATACCAGCACTGTTGATTTGGTCAAAGTTGACCCAGTCTACATGCTCCAACCCTTTTTAACACATAAGGGTGCTTAATCAAGCTACTAAGATGACTCCCATTTACATTAGGAGTGTTTTTATTCCTACTAAGGAGATTTATGGGTCTCCATACCCTCTTATTCTTCTAGCTAAGAAGAAAAATAAAAAATTAATATTTCAATTAGCTGCATGCTAATTTAGGAATATTAAAATTATGAAGACCGAACCTAGTTACAATTTCAACACTCCCTCTTAACTAGGGAGGTATTCATAATGACTTATCAAGATATTCTCAGGTTGAGAACGTCTATAAGAAAGGATGCAAATTGATAAGAATCAATGATGATTTACATCATCATAGCCAACATTGTCAAAATATGAAGGCCTTGACAAGTATGCTTTATCTCACCACTAGATCAAAGCACAATGCTAGGAAGCATAAATTTGGACGTCATCGCCTCTCAAGACACATACCCTACCCATCTGTTCCCAAGGTATGACCTCAAAGGATCATTTCCTAATCCAAGGAAAAGTATGTCCTTTAGACCATTCTTTACCAAGTCCATGTATCCAAATTAGGAAGTTAATCCTATTCAACCACAATACATGACTCAAGAATGTACATCCATGATGCTTATCCAATCCACCGTTTTCCCTACCAATTTTCATGTACTAGGCTTATAAATGTTGGTAATGGCCATAATACGTGACACACAGAGAACATGGTGTCTACCCCCACTCTCTTTTAACTAGGTAGGATATCCTCACTCCTTCTCAACCAGGGAGGATATATCCACAAGTCTAAGTTTGTCTAGAAAATACTCATCCTTTTTCATAAAAAGGAACTTCATTAACACATTGGATACCTGTTCTTCCTTGGCGATATGTTGTAGCTTCTTGGCTCCTATCTGCATCATACTCTTGAATCAAAAAGCATTTCGACCTTCATGTTTCTCTGACAATCTTCATGTATATTTGATCAATACAAGACATTATAATCAAATCCAACATGTCGTCAAATAGTCCATAAAACATTTTATGTAGCCAAACTGTTTCACAACTGATTGTAACAATCACCACATCTTTTGCCTCTGCAATGCACTGAATTATGCTTCATATTATTCTAGGAAAACATATTATATCTCAATCATCAGTAGTAACCTCAAGTCCTAGGTTGTAAGATCATTTATGTCAACTTATGCTTCCATCTCCCTCTGAAGTCAATATTAGTTCCTTTGGCTCATGAATCCTTCTTTCTCAAATTGCGAGGTCCTCTTTAATCATGAATCTTCTTCAAAAGATTGGAGTAACTCTTCTAACATAGGCTAACATATTAACTTGATCCTCTCCCTCTCACTGGGAGAACCCTCAAACTGTTCTCTCTTTCTACAATCACTTTCTTCCATCTTTATGCATTGCTACGTTCTTTCCATTTCTTCATCTGCTTTCAAGTCTTTGGAAGTTGTTGTACTCGATTTTCAAACTTTTTTAGAAGCCTATGAAAGAACAAATATAATTGAGCAAAGTACAAAGAAAAAAAAGTGAACAAGGAGAGGAGATGTAGAGCACTTATCTTTTGAGAAAAATTAGCTCCCACTTAATATAGGTCCTTTCCATCCCTTTTGAAGAACTAGGACCTCTTCTTGTTAGCAGAAAACAATTAGTCCTAGGGTTTGTCTCTAGGGTTTTCTAATTCAAATCTTTGATAGGATTTACCAACCCTAGACATTAGGGGAATTTTGAGGTCTAAAATGGGCTTCCTAAGGAAATTTTAAAATAATAATGGAAATAATAAAATAATATTTGATTACATCATCAAATTTTAGAGGGAAAAAAGAAAAAACTACTTTTCAACTCGTATTTTCAACTTATCTCCCAAAGCTTTTACTCAAATTTCGAGTGGGAGTACTCGTTGGATGCAAAATTTAATTCCTCATCCAAGGAGTATCCATATTTAATAATTTTGATGGACCTTGATACACAAAAAATGAGAAATACATGAAAAACGTGTTTGCAATCATGTTTTTTCATGTAATTCTCATATTTCATGTAGCAGGGTTCATCAAAAGTATGCAACATGGGTACTCCTTGGATGAGGAATTAAATTTTGCATCCAACGAATGCCCCTGCTTGAAATCTGAGTAAAAACTTTGGGAGATAATTTGAAAATATGAGTTGAAAAAGTAGTTTTATTATTTTAATATTTTTTAATCTTTTTACCCTTTTACTTAAAAAATGGTAAATCATCCCCCATGGTTGACATCATCATCTTGAATCCTATTTTTTCTTATAAATTTTATTTTGTTGTACATTTTTCTTAGGTGGCCCATTTTAGACCTCAAAATTCCCCTAATTATACTTCAATTTCCAAAGCTTTAAAGACCTACCATTCTTTAGGAATTTCAATTTCTAAAAGTACACTAATGTGTTAGTTTCAAACCATAGAAAAACCTTCTATACGCGAGATGGAATTTATTTCATTTCTAGATCACAAAAACCTAGTATTTATATGCAAGGAAAAGATTTGAATACTAACAAGTCAATGATCTCTAGTATATGTATACATATTTTTTCATAATTTTACACTATCCTTCAAGAGGGCATAAGATCATTACCCTTTTCATGTTAATTTCTATGACCTAGAAAACTCAGCATAGTATGCAATATAATTGACATAGGTCAAAGATTTTACATACCTCTTTTAACCTTACCTATTCATTCTTGCAGATATTCAATCTTTTTACTCTTATTTGTTTGATATATATCATCTTCCTACAACACAAGTGTTATAGATCTCGCAGACTTCAATATATCAGATAGGTTGACTTTGATGATGTAAATATTCCTTCCTCTATGTATAGAAAGGAAGTCTTGGAAGTATGGTTGCTTCACATATTTGTGTCATGTAAATGAGATTCATATAACTTCATATTCCTTTTTACATTCCTTGCTATAAGGATATATAGTACTACTTATTTGTCTCTTACTTTTATATAGAAATATCTCAGATATATATACGTGTGATTTAACCACTTTACCAGAGTTTTTTAGTTCCTTCCATATACTTGAAAACACTAGCGATGTTATTTAAGGAGACTTTCCCTACAAAGGTCTTGTTTTCATAGTGTCATAGAAGTCTCAGATGTCTCTTTTCAATGGAAAATTTGAATGCCTCGACAGAAGGTTCTGTTGAAAAGTGTAACTAGGTCGGTCTTCATGTTGACTATGTAATTATGTAATTTTGTAAAGAAGAAGTCAAAAATAATAAAATATATTTTTGTTTTACTTGCTTCATGGGTTTTATGAGCAAGATTTTATTATAGGTTTATAGACTTCTTCTTGATGTCTATTAGGATTTTTCTTATGTTCATATGTGTAATTAAGAGTCATGTAAATGAAGTGTCTAGTCTGAAGAATGTCCTCAAAGATCTTGCAAAAGAATGGCCTTCAAGACTGGCCATATTCAACATTGAATATAAGCCTATTTGCTATGAGAAAGTCGGCCTACAACTTGGTGAAGGGTCTGCCTAAAATTCATGTCAAAGAACAATATAAATACCTTGAAACCTGTGGCTTATTTTATCAAGAAAATGTGGATTCTTCTGCGGTTTAAAAGAGACAAACAATGCGGTTTAAAAGGTCAACAATGCGGGTTTGAAAAAGGTCAAACAATGCAGGTTTAAGAAGAAGACCATAGTGCATAATTAAGGAAGAAAACATAAATGTGGTGATATCTCTGAATTTCAAGTGTGGACTGTTGGACGGTTTACATTATTGTGTAGAAGCTATGGTTGACTAAAATAGGAGTGCGTATATTTATGAAGAAATTCAACAAACAGTTCTGAGCGTAAATACAAATAGTGAATGCGGATGTCAAGAGAAGGTTACAGAATGAGTTTTAGATTGCTCTGAAAATACGATTACCCCTGTAGTGAATGCAGATTTCAAGAGAAGGTTACCGGACAAGTTTAAAGAAGACACAGTGCGCATTTAAGGCTGAAGCATTAGATACAGATATGTTTCGTGGAGCATTCTGAAGTGAAAAATGTTGATTAATATGAAGGATCTATGAGATATCATGATGTGTGAAGGGCTAGTTAAATGATCATGTTGTGATAAGAAATTTGAGAGCTATTATAGTATGGAGAAAGGAGGAAGGTAAATCCATGATTTACGTTCCTACTCACAGTTCATAAAAGAAGGGTCAGTGCAAGTTGGCGACGTGAAGAAGGACAAGGTCTTGGAGGCTTTCATAGGTCAAGAGTTTGAGTCTTGGTGATGGTACTTGTCATTTGAATATCTATAAGAAGAATTCCTTTCGGGTTTTCCTCTCCAAGAGGGAGAGGTTTTGCCCTGGCTCGAGGAGCCTAAACTTGTGTCTTTTGTGTTTTGATAATTTACTTGATGAAAGACTAAATAAGATAAGAAGAGAAGACGTAAGTAATTCAAGTAAGCTCACAAGTAATTATCAAGAAAATAATTTTTATTAACCTACAGCCCTCCAAATTCTCAACATGGTATCAGAGCTAAGGTGCTAGAAAGGGCATAGAGACACTCAAGGATCAAACTTCATGGATGGAATCAAAGCAAGGATTTGCTTAGAAGAAAGGTCAGACTTCCACAGTGAAAGAAATAAGACAGTATTATAGAACCATCTTAAATGTGCGAGCAGATCATTGAAGTATTTCCATCAAAAGGTTCAAGGAAAGTTACCTATCATCCTTGATCTTTCAAGGAAACAACAGAATATCATCATCAATCGCCATTCAAAGGAAGCTTCAACCATCTTCAAAGTAAACAAGCTGGTAGAAGAAGAAAAGAATCTACTCAAGTAAGTATATCTATGACTTTATATGAATCTATTAAAATGTCTCCTTTGAAAAGAAAGAAAGAAACTGTTTGGGGTTTCAAACTTTCCATAAAAGACAAGGACAATGATGTCATGCCAAATTCATGAAGGGAGATATAAGAGTCCAAAGGATTCTTATAGAATCCATAAAAGACTTTATCATCTCTAATGTAAAAAATCTAAAATCATCAAAAGGAGTATATAATAACTTAGTGGAGCTATTCTCTGTGAGTACTGCAGGAGAAGCAATCTCTATGATCAACTGCAGGAACTAGGAAAATACTACAGTGATGCTAAAAGCTCTATGAGAAGAATGGGGAAAATTTCACTTCACAATTATACGGGAAGATAGAAGTCATAACATTCCACGATTTAGGGTCTCTATGTAAATAGAGGAAACAAGATTGAAAACCAAAGCTGTTACAGGATCAAGTGAAGGAATCAAGCCTTTGCAGCCATGTCCAGGAAGAAAGGAATATTCGGTAAGTTTTGGTCCTCAGAATAAAAGAAGAAATGTGGACGAAGCACGATGCCTTGGATTTGATGAACTTGGGCATTAAAATAGAAATTTTCCTTAATCTGAAAAAGGATAAGAGAAATAGAAAAGAAGCCCATGTTTGTGAAATAAGGAGAGAGCCTGATAAGAAAGAAGAAGCAAGGGATCTCCACTACTATTGAGATCATCTTCTCCTTTAAGTGATTTATGTTGGTTATATGATAGGAAGCAGTGTAGCATCCTGAAGAAAGCGTGGTAGGAGCTCTTGGTGAATTAGCTCCGGGAAAACCTCTCTGATAACATCACTAATGGAAAGCAATCATCAAGAGAAAGGGTCATCATGGAAACAGATTTCTGGGATATTGATGGAGCATTGCAAGAGAATGAAGCTCTTCATTCTTGAGAAATTGCTACAGGATGACTCAAGGGAAAAAGGGTATGAGGTATGTATATATTTATATGCTAACAATGGATGTTGTGAAGTCATGTCATATGGTTACAAGTAATGAACTTCTGTATTTAGAAGTATGATCTATGGAGGAGTATCTCTCAGTGCATAGACAGATGAAATCAACATAATATGTCCTCATGCAATATAAGGTGGTTGTATATGAATGAGAAACTAGAAAGGTTGTAAGTTCCTGGGAATGGAGAATGTGTAGAAAGGAAGAGATCATGAAATGCAACCATGTCAGGAGGCAGTTATCATCCAGAAGCCCAGAATATGTGACTTGGAGATCTCCTGGGAAGATATGTAGACTGTGACAGAAGTATGGTAAATAAGAAAACCCTTGAAAAAACATATCATTAGGAGATGTGTCAATCTGTATTATGGATGTCGATGCCTACAGGAAGATGTCATGGTGAAATAACATCACTAAGGTAACTTTTTTGCTAAAAGGTCATATGCATATGTTTATCTAGATGAATTTATGCAGGGCTGTAAATCATAAGAAAGGATTCATGATCCTTGGGGATGATTCAAAGGAAATTAGCATGTAATAACGGTGGACCAGATGAGGAAGACTGATGAATCACTTTCTAATAGCGGACATGACTCGTGACTGAAAGTGATGGATGATCTATGCCCTATGAAGCAAAAAGTTGAAGATTCCTCAATATCGAAATCCATGACATCGAGGAGAGGAACTCTTCATGAGTAGCTGGATTGTTGTTGCAAGACCATGGTTGATGAGGACTCTGGTGGTAATTTTCTTGCTTGGAAGAAACTTGAAATATGTCCTTCCTATGTTAAGAGGGAATGACATATGTGATTCTCTATTACATGTGTCATGCACTAGACCAGGAGTAACATCCGTAAGTCTTAGTGAAGGCCATGTGAAGAGAATGGATAGACACATCATTTTGGTCTTCACCTAGAAGACAAAATGGAGGATTGGGTAATCATCTGGAATTCAATACTCTTTGAGAATGAGATAGGGAATTCAAGATAAGAGTAGTCATGGACCGATATTCTTTTAGGGTTGGCTACCCAAGAGAAGAATAGTCCAAGAAGGTCATACTTTGGGAACACCTAGGTGGGGTATGTACCTTGGAGAGACAATGACTATGGTGTCTATTAGTCATGTGTCTTTCCAGCATTGTAGCCCATTGTCTCATTGAGAGATGGGGTTGTTAGTCAAGGCCTTGCACTAGGACAATGCTGGTTGATATGATGCTATATAGATGCAATTACCAATCTGATTCTTCTTATGAGATTATTCAGTTTGAAAGTGACCATGTACCTATATGAATACCTCCCTAGTTAAGGGGGAGTGTTGAAAAGTGTAACCAGGTCAGTCTTCATGTTGAATATGTAATTATGTACTTGTGTAAAGAAGAAGTAAAAAATAATAAAATGTATTTTTGTTTTACTTGCTTCATGGGTTTCATGAGCAAGATTTTATTATAGGCCTATAGACTTCTTCTTGATGTCTATTAGGATTTTTCTTATGTTCATAAGTGTAATTAAGAGTCATGTAAATGAATTTTCTAGTTTGAAGAATGTCCTCGAAGACCTTGCAGAAGAATGGCCTTCAAGACTTCCCATATTCAACATTGAAGATAAGCCTATTTGCTGTGAGAAAGTCAGCCTACAACTTGGTGAAGGGTCCACCTAAAAGTCATGTCAAAGAATAATATAAATACCTTGAAACATGTGGCTTATTTTATCAATAAAATGTGGATTCCTCTGCAGTTTAAAAGAGACAAACAATGTGGTTTAAAAGGTCAACAATGTAGGTCTGAAAAAGGTCAAACAATGTGGGTTTAAGAAGAAGACCACAATGCGTAATTAAGGAAGAAAACATAAATGCGGTGATATCTTTGAATTTCAAGGGTGGATTGTTGGACGGTTTACATTCTTGTGTAGAAGCTACGGTTGACTGAAATAGGAGTGTGCATGTTTATGAAGAAATTTGACAGACAGTTCTAAGCGTAAATGCGGATAGTGAATGCGGATGTCAAGAGAAGGTTACAGGACAATTTTTAGATTGCTCTGAAAATACGATTATCCCTGTAGTGAATGCAAATTTCAAGATAAGGTTACATGATGAGTTTAAAGAAGACACAGTGCACATTTAAGTCTTAAGCATTAGATACAGATATGTTTCGTGGAGCATTCTGAAGTGAAAAATGTTGATTAATATGAAGGATCTACAAGATATCATGATGTGTGAAGGGCTAGTTAAATGATCATGTTGTGATAAGAAATTTGTGAGCTATTATAGTATGGCGAAAGGAGGAAGGTAAATCCATGATTTACCTTCCTACTCACAGTTCATAAAATAAGGGTCAATGAAAGTTGGTGAAGTGAAGAAGGGCAAGGTCCTGGAGGCTTTCATAGGTCAAGGGTCTGAGTCTTGGTCATGGTACTTGTCATTTGAAGATCTATAAGAATAATTCTTTTTGGGTTTTCCTCTCCAAGAGGGAGAGGTTTTTCCTTGGCTCGAGGAGCCTAAACTTGTGTCTCTTGTGTTTTTGATAATTGACTTGATGAAATACTAAATAAGATAAGAAGATAAGACATAAGTAATTCAAGCAAGCTCACAAGTAATTATCAAGAAAATAATCTGTATTAACCTACAACCCTCCAAATTCTCAATAGGTTCAAATACCTTTCCAGAGATACTTTCAGACTTTTAATGAATATACTTCTTTTTATAGAGGAAAAGTATAACCACAAGAGCTTACTTGGATGCCTTTGATATGCAGTGCTCAGATGTCATAGTAAACTTCAAATATCACAAAGATATGATCGGATATGCCACAAATTTAATTTGCATGCTATGTTTAAGAGAGAACTTGGATTCCTTTGAAACATGTGTCTAAGAGGGATTATGCGAGAGCTCTTTTCCAGACCTTGTTTAATTTTTGAAGCGTAATTGTTCTATCACAGAAATTTGATTTACTATTTCATAGATTGGTTTCTTCCATGCTTAGAAAAATTTGTGTGTCAATAGGATATTATAGAGATGAAGCTTGATATGTTTTCGCAGACTTTGGATTTCTTCGAATCACCATACCTTAATTTTTCATCAAATACGTTATGTCACAATGATCAAATATAAAGTCTCGATATTTTACCTCAATAATTTGCAATGGGAAATTCAGATTATATAGTAATGCAATTTGACATACAAATAACTCAAAAATATGATGCCATAGAAAAATTGTTTGACCATATAAAAGTGTACCACAAAGAGTTTCATATACCATAATGTGCCACAAATAAATTCACATATTACAATGTTATAGTAAGCTTGGATATCATAGGAATTTGTCAAAGGAATTTGGGTCATTGTTTTGAAATAGCTCAGAGGGTCATTATATTGCTTTTCACAAGAGCCTATATCATATTAGATTAAGCTCAGAGTTGAGACTTTCCTAGTCTCGGCCTATTCTAGGCCTGTAGAAAAAATCTAGGACCTTCAATCCTTCTCCTATAGTAGTTATATTTCATCCTCTGTTAGGTATATTCAAGGTCTTTTTCTTCAATAGGAATTCTATTGCTAACCATAGAGAAATTTATATTACAAACTCGTCCTTTGGTGAATATGTCCTTCATAACCTTGGCTCAATTTTTGTTGAAAATTGTAACTAGGTCTGGTCTTCATAATTATCATTGTACTTATGTTATTATATATTTTATGTAAAAATAAAAAAAGATAAAATATTAATTTTCTATCATGGGTTTCATGCTTAAGTAAAGTTATTTTCTAGGTCAAGCATGTTCTTCATGTTTCTAGGGTTTATTTGGTCTAAAGATTATTTTGTTATGAGTCAAAATCCCTTTTGGGAAAAATGTAATCAAAATAAAATATAATTTTTGAGTCTAGAAGAGTCTTTGTGACCCCAAAGACCAAGTCAGCCCTACAAGAAGAATTCGGCGTAGAGAGGCCTAATTCGACCACATGAAAGGCTATATAAGGGGAGAGACTTTGTCCTCATTTACACAGCAAGTACAAGTTTGATCTCTACGCAAGAAAGGAAGAAGAAGAACAAGAAGTCAAAATAAGAAGAATAAAACCAAGGAATGAAATTTTTGATCTTTTTCTTGATCTAGTCCACACATGCATGTTTCTGGGGCAGCCATATGAACCGTAGGACCAAAAATGGCAGGGCTGATTTTCTGATTTAAGTTGCAGGGCCAAAATTCTATGTTGGAGCAGATTTGACTATAGTTGAATTTAACCTTCCTAAATAATGTTTTGAAGGAGGGTTGACTTGGTACTTTATGAGGCCTTGGTTTTGGTCTTTGGGTCTTGGATGTCTCACTTTGATTTGATTCTATAAGAAGATAAAATATTTCCGAGTTTTCCCTTTGGAGGTGTTTTTCCCTAGCTTGGAGGCTATATCTTTCGTTCTATGTGTTCTTGTGATCTTCATGCATTTTATGTTTTTGATAATTTCTTGATGAAGAATATATAATAAAGTAATAAAATACCAACAAATCTCACAAGTAATTATCAAGTAAGAGGAATCAACCCTAATCTACAACATCATTGATTTCTCAACAATTTTAGAGATGAATTTGGACCTTGTTCCTAGCTCTGATACTGTGTTGAAATTCATATATAATATATAATTTCTTGTCATGGTAATTACTTGTGACTAATATGCATTGTTTTCTTAGTATTTACTTTTATTAGTTATTTCATCAAGCAATTACACATTAACAAAATATATATATATCAGAATGCATAAGAGACATCAAAAGTTAGGCCAGCGGCTAGGGAAAAACCCACAAGGGGAAAACCCATCAATCCTTTCCTTATAGCTTCTTCATCAAGAAGAGAAATCCAAGTCAAAAAAACTAGTGATCCAAGTGAAAATTAAACCCTCCAACCTTTGTTATATTTAGTCAATCAAATTTCCATATGTTTGTCCTTTTGAAACTTGCATCATCAAGAAGAAATTTCCTATGTAATTCACATAATTGTGTACTTCTAGAGCTCGCATCATCATAGTCACAAGAACTTGTATCATAGAAATCACATTAAAAATCTCATATGTATGTGTCTCATAAACTCGGTCATGTACTTCAGAAATTTGAGTTAGATATACTTTAGAAACTTAGATATATTTTGCCTTAGGAATATATTTCATAGACTCTAACTCTTATACCATAGAAGACCACCAAATTGGTTACCAAATGGTGGAGGATAGGTGCCAGTATATAGTTGTTTCCTCATGCGAAAATACACGACTCTTGGGTAGGGCGATTTGTCATCCTAGAGGGCTGACTTGGAAACATGGAGGAACAAATGACACTTACAAAATTCCAATTCTATTATTTTTATATATTCATGAAGAACATGCCCTTTGAATTTTTATTTTAATAAAAATAAAGCATGAAGAAAATGCTTGATAATAAAATAATAATAATAATTTCTCTCTTTGTTTTTACATAAAATACATATTAATACAAGTATAATAGTTATGAATACCAAACCTAGTTACAATATCAAAACCTTTGAGATCAAAGCCATAATTCATAACATAGATGCAGTTGGGGTGGAGATAGGCCTTCCTCCCGTATCATTCATCAAGGCCTACTATCATACATTCTAGCACTATCTTGAATCACTGCAAGCTATAAGCCAAATGAAGTCCATCACATTCGACTCTCTAGCGGAAAAAAATATAGAATGTGAGAAAGCTTTTGGAAGTACAAAGTTATAACATTCCACTAGAGAAACCATGTACCTTAGTAAGAATGGAAAGAATAAATAAAATTCCTCTTCTATAGGAGTAGGCAATAAAATAAGAAATATTTTTATCTTCATTGTGACCGTTGTGACAGGAATATACATTAGGCAAAACAATGAAAGATCCATTGAGAGAAGATCAAAGACAATCAAGATTAGAAAGCTAATAAAGAAAACACATAAAATTTTGTGAGATATGAAGCATATAAATATGATTATTACATTTTTTCCATTGTAATATTGGAGTATTTAAGTAAGAGTTGTAGCCAAAGTGTTATGAAACCAGCTCCAAAAATATAAGAAAAGAGAGATCAACACCTTAGAAATCAACCACTTCGAGGGGGAAAACTCATTTACATTACATAAATGAAAAATTCTAGGATGATTCAAATGAAAAAACCTCCTTTATATATATAGGAGTCCATGGGGTCACAATATAATCCTAGCCCCCCTAACAATAATAATATAGGGGCCAAAAATAGCAATAGTGGGGTTTTATGGGGCACAATAATAACAATATGGGGACTACAGGGGTACAAAAATAACCATAAGGGGCTACACTACAAAAACAAGGGACTACAATAGTAATTTAGGGACCTAACATGCTCCTCTCGTTCAAAAAAGTGTTGTCCTCAACGCTTGAGTAGCTATGGATGCTTTTGTATAGAATTCTCATCCTCCCATGTGGAATTTTCTGTGGGTAAGTTATTCCGCTTGATGAGATACTCTAAAATTGATAAATTTCGTAGCTGCCAAGTTCTTGATTTTGTGACTACTTCAGGTTCCAATATAATTTTTCCATCCTCATTAACTTGTGTCAATATTGTTTGAACTGGAAGTTTGTCACCTATAACCTTCTTTAAGCATGAAACATGGAAAATTGGGTGCACTCGAGAAGAAGTAGGAAGCTCCAATTTGTATGCCATAGTACCAATATTTTTCAACACATTGTAAGGACTATAGTACTTTGGTGATAATTTATTATCCTTCTTAGCTTTCTTGAGTGACATTTGTTTGTATGGTTGTAGCTATAAAAATACCCAGTCTCCTACATCAAAACTTCTTTTGCTACAATGTTGATCTGCCTGTTGTTTCATTTGATTTTGTGCCAAAATTAGGTTATCCTTTAAGAGTTGGAGAACTTGCTGTTGATGCTCGATGTGATCTTCCACTGCTACAACCTTAGAATTTTCTCTTAAATATGATGTGATGGATGGTGGATAATATCCATAAAGTGCCATAAATGGGGTCATTTTTGCTGCAGTATGGAAGGAAGTGTTATACCACCATCTAGCCAGAGGTAACCACTTGACCCGTTGTGTTTGTTTATCAGATAAAAAACAACGAAGATATCCTTCCAAACATTTGTTCACTATCTCACTTTTCCCATCGGATTGAGGATGATAAGATGAGCTATGGGCTAGTTGAGTACCCAAACAAGAAAATAATTCCGTCCAAAAATTTCCAGTGAAAATAGGATCTCTGTCGCTTATAATAATATTTGTGTTTCCATGTAGCTTTTGAATTGTTTCCATAAATGCAGTAGAAATTGTACTTGATTTAAATGGATGAGATAATGCACAAAAGTGTGCATACTTGGTAAGTATATCAACTACCACCATGGTGACACTCTTTCCTTCGAACTTAGGTAAAACCGTGATAAAATCCATTGAAACCTGCTCCCAACGTTGACTTGGAATGGGTAAAGGTTAGTAGAGTCGTGGTCTTAATTGTCTCAACTTTATTTTGCCAGAAAACCAAACATTCTGCCACAAAATTTTGAATATTAGATTTAAGGCCATCCCAAAGAAATATTTCTTCACCCTGTGGTAAGTTTTTAAAAATACTGAGTGTCCTCCAATGGGAGAGGTCAATTCCAAAAGAATCATTTGTTTTAGCTGGGAATTCTTACAAAGATATAAGTGATCTTTGTACCATAAGGAATATTTTTTCTAACTAAATGTATGAGATGTACTAGGATCTTGCTGAAAATTTTGAATGAGGGCTCATACTTCTTCATCATTCTTCCATTCCTCCCCTGCTTTGGTTATCCAATCTAGTTGGATAATAGAAATGGCACAAAGAAATTCTTCCACCTCCTCATCCTTTCTTGAGAGTGCATCTGAAACAACATTTAGCTTCCCTATTTTGTAGATGATTTCAAAGTCATAACCCAACATTTTTGTGACCCATTTTTGTTGCTCTTCTAAAGATAGTATTTGTTCCAAAAAGTATTTAAGACTATTGTGATCAGTTTTTACCTTGAAGCATCTTCCCATTAGGTAAGGTCACCATTTATTTAGTGCATGTAGTAAAGCCAACATTTCCTTCTCATAAATAGCTTTATGTAAATACTTTCCTTTGATTGGAAGAATTTCAAAAGCAACGGGTCTTCCTTCTTGCATTAAAACAACACCAATTCCATTTTTGAGGCATCACATTCCACAATAAAGGTTTTTGTGAAGTCTTGCGTAGCTAAGACCGGTGCTAGGCACATTGTCTCTTTAAGATGTTCAAAGGCCTTAGTTGCTTTAGCCGTTCATGAAAATGCATCTTTCTTCAATAATGTTGTTAGAGGTGCTATTTTTCTCCAATAATTCTTAACAGACTTACGATAATACCCTGTTAATCCGAGAAATCCTCGCAACTGCTTTATGGTTGTGTGGAATTTCCATTCCTCAATGGCTTTAATTTTGTTAGGTTCTACCTTAACACCCTCCTGAGATACAATATGACCCAAATATTCCACCTCTTGTACTCCAAAGAAACATTTGTAGGTTTTTTCATATAGTTGTTTCTCCTCCACTAATTTGAGCACCTTGTCAACATGTTGAACATGATCCTTCCAAAACTTGTTGTAGATTAGTATATCATCAAAAAATACTAACGCAAATTTTCGAAGGAAGGGTTTACAAATGGAATTCATCAACCCTTGAAATGTAGAAGGTGCATTTGTAAGGCCAAAAGGCATGACCAAAAATTCATAATGACCCTCACGTGTTCGAAATGTTGTTTTCAGAATATTTCCAGTCCTCATTCTAATTTGATGATATCCTGAATGAAGATCCAACTTGGTAAAATAAATTTCTCCATGTAATTCATCCAATAATTCATCAATCACAGGAATGAGAAATTTATCTTTAATAGTGAGCTTAGTAAGCTCCCTATAATCCGGACACATGCACCATGATCCATCCTTCTTGTGCACCAATACTACTGGAGAAGAGAAAGAACTTTGACTAGGTTGAATTATACCAGCCTCTAACATATATGCAATCATACGTTAAATTTCGCTCTTTTGGACAGAAGGATATCTGTAAGGCTTGATGTTTGGAGGAACATCATCATCATGAATAGGTGGGAGTCCTTTGGGAGTTTCAGACACCTTGGAATGATTGTCCAAAACTTTTTGGAGATATGGAGAAATAGATGATTTTGATATTGGATCTTCTACTGAGAATAATTATGCAATTACGCCTCATTGCTATTTATTCAGATGCTTTTTCATGACATTAGAACTTATTATCTTTCCCGTCTTCCCTACAATACCCTGTAATTCAACTTCCTTTCCTTCCGAATTTTTTTTCAAGAAAAGTTCTTGAAAATCAAAATCTACTGTCCCCAAAGATTGTAACCATTGTACTCCTCGTACAACATCAACACCTCCCATTGGAATGGAAAGCATTAGACTATTCAATACATATTCCCCCATGGTTATCTTGATATTATGGCATTTTACAGAGCAATTTATGGTCCCTCCATTTGAAACCATCACTTGACACTCTAGTGTTGGGTATAGGAAGCAATCCAATTCCTTGACTACCTTACAATGAATAAAATTATGGGTACTACCTAAATCAATCAACACTATTACCTTTTTATTCTTGATATGTCCTTCTATCTTGAGAGTCTGAGGAGTTGTAATTCCTGCCAATTCATTACAAGATATGGTCAGACTCATATATTCTTTCTCTAGGGATGGTTCCTGGTGTATATCCTCTTCTTTTGAAGTTTCTTATTCATTTTCTTCCTCCTCTTCACAATCTTTGTAAAATAATTTCTTCTCAGCACACTTATGACCTTTAGTTTATTTTCTATCGAAATTGTAGCAAAGCCCTTTTTCTATTTTTTATTCCAATTGTTGTGGTTTCAACCTTGTAGGTTGTGGAAGTCTAGGAGTAGCAACACTTCCATCTTTATAGATGTTAGTGCTAGGCTTCCTTGTCGCCATAAATTTACTTTCAATTTTTCTTGCCAACCTGAATGCCTTTTCCAATGAATCAAGTTCCCAAAGGTGAACCTCATGTTGGATGTTATCCTTTAAAGTCCATATGAAGACATCAATCCTGTGTTCCTTTGGAATATTAGTTACCCTTACATTCAATTTTTGGAAGTCCTCAATGTTCTCCACCATTGAACCCTTTTGTTTGAGATTTATCAATTGGCTAAAGAATGTGTTGCTCTTTGTATCCTCATAATGTGCTAACATTTCCTCTGTAAAAATTGACCAAGTGACAATTTTTTTATGAGAGAAAAGCCATCGATACCATACAAATGTATTATGTTCTAAATGTAAAGTTGCAATGCGTACCTTTTGTGTGTTTTTCACATTATGGAGATCAAAATATTGTTACATCTGTAGTATCCATGTTACAGGATCCTTGCCATCAAAATTCCTCATATCCATCTTTAGAATATGGTGGGTCTTCAATCCAAAATTAGAGTTTATGAAATCACAATTAAAATTTATTTTGTTCTCATCATGAGTTTCCTATACTACCTTTTTGCCATTAGGAATCATTTCTTGTATCAACTTTATCAAACCTTTCTTCAAATCTTTCATGTTTGATTTTATATCATTCTTCATGTCTTCCATGTTAGCTTCCATGTCATCCATCTTAGCTTCCATTCCTTTCTTCAAACCATCCATATTAGCTTCCACGCCTTTCTTCAAACCATCCATGTTGGCTTCCATGCCTTTCTTCAAAACTTCCATTTCATTTTTTGTTGCCTTTTGCGAAAGCGAAATTTGGTGCACTTGCTCTTGTAATTTTGATATACCATGTTGCACTTCTTCCTCTTCATGAGACATAGTAGATACTTCTAAGGGCTTAATGGATGTTGAATTATTTTTAGGGGGAATTTTAGAACCCAATACTGATATCCATGCTTAAATATGCCCTTGGAATGTTGTGAAACCAGCTCCAAAAATAGAAGAAAAGAGAGATCAATGCCTTATAAATAAGCCACTTCGAGGGGGAAACCTCCAATACATGACAAAATGAATAATTCTTGGATGAAAAAACCTCCTTTCTATATATAGGAGTCCATGGGGCCACAATGTAATCCCAGTGGGGCCACAATGTAATCCTAGATGACCTAACAATAATAATTTAAGGGCACAATAATAACAATATGGGGGTTACAGGGGTATAACAATAGCAATAAAGGGGTTACACTAACGACAATAAGGGAATATACTAGTAATATAGGGACCTAGCATGCTCCTCGCCTTCAAAAAAGTGTTGTCCTCAATTCTTGAGGAGCTCCGGGTGCTTTTGTATAAAATTCTCATCCTGCCATGTAGAATCTTCAGTGGGTAAGTCCTTCCATTTGATGAGATACTCTGAAATTGATTGATTTCTTAGTTGTCGAGTTCTTGTTTCCGTGACTGCTTCAGGTTCCAATATGGTTTTTCCTTCCTCATCAAGTTCTGGAAATATTGTTTGAACTGGAATTTTGTCCCCTATAACATTTTTTAAGCATGAAACATAGAAACTTGGATGCACTTGCGAAGAAGCAGGAAGCTCCAATTTGTATGCCATAGTACCAATCTTTTGCAAAACCTTGTAAGGACCATAGTACTTTGGAAATAATTTATTATTCTTCTTAGATTTCTTGAGGGACATTTGTTTGTATGGTTGTAGCCGTAAAAATACCCAGTCTCCCACATCAAAACTTCTCTCACTATGATGTTGATCTACCTGTTGTTTCATTCAATTTTGTTCCAAATTTAGGTTATCCTTTAAGAGTTGGAGAACTTCTTGTTGATGCTCGAAGTGATCCTCCACTGCTTGAACCCAAGAATTTTCCCTTAAAGTGTTGGAAATATGATGCAGAGTGTTGTCCTTGATGGCAACCCACTGAATGAAGATGAAGACATGTGACAGTTGACATGTGTTGTCCTTGATGGAAATACACCTGATGAAGTTATGCTTGACTTGATGGACTTGGTAAACGATGTAAATCTGATGTGATATGATGTTAGTTAGCAAGATGATGCTAAAGTGTTGTCCTTGAAAGGCAACCCACTTGATGAAGATGATGACAACTTACTTGATGAAGTTGTGCTTAAGAGAATGTGTTCCTAATGAAGAAAATATGATGTTTCTACAGTGTGTACAGAAGGCTATGAAGAAAGGATTTCAGAATGTACTCAAAGTATGATGAAAAAGAGTATGTTTCTTGGTATACGCAGATTGGACTAGGGAAGTCACGTATGCACGCGGAAAGGAACGTGCCAAGTAGCGTATGGGCTAAAGCGCTCAAAAAGTGCAAAACCAAGGGTAACCACCATGGTATTGACCCATTGTATTGGGTAATGATCCGCCTAATTGACCCCGTCCAGGTTGTTTTGGGCTCATGGTATTGTTTTGGCCCATGGTATTGAAAAAGGGGCTCATGGTATTGAAAAAGGATAAACCTATATAAGGAGAAGAAATTCATTGTGCAAAACATATGTGTGGGTGCAAGATGTCTGAGCTTGAATGAATACTTCTCTCTGAAGTATATCTGAATGGAAAGGGTTACACTTGAATGATAAATCTGAATGTATGAAGCACCAATGATGAAGAAGGGGATCTAGATCTGAATTTCTCTTATATTTGCTAGATCTGATTATGGAAGGCTTAGATCTGTGATGAGGCGAGCATCTAGGCGAACATCTGTCTGAAGCAAAAGGGTAGATCTGAACTGATTATCTGATCTGATGAAGTATGCTGCTCTGTAGTGATTGAAGATCTATACGCTACTTCACCGTGGAGAAAGCGCGTATATACGCAGCTTCAGCGAAGAGAAAGCGCGTATGCGCAATAAAATATACACTGAGGTATACGCTGGTTTGTGTGGACGGAAGCGCGTATATACGCGACATCAGTGAAGTAAAAGCGCGTATGCAAACTAGGGTTTGTTGAAGCAAGGGGTATGAAATATCTGATCTGTTCTGCTATCTGATCTGTGTTGATATGTATCTGTTGATGATGTATGTTTGTGCTTAAAAGTATGGAAAGGGTTCGGTCTGGAAATATGATGAATTGTGGCCTGCAAGTTGTGTTCTATTGAAGTGGTTGGATCCGGTGTGAAAATTGATGAAACGTGGTCCAAGGTGGTGCTGAGGGTTGTAGCCTTCAGTCAGGGGGTTGTAGCTCCCTTCCAGGAAAGAGACGTAAAAACGAGATCGGGGGTTGTAGCTCCCTTCCGGGGAGAGGAGTGATGAAACGAGTCGGGGGTCGTAGCTTCCCTTCGAGGAGGGGCTAGTAAATGCGGTAGCGGTGGAATTGCCTGTATTTGTTCAATCTGTGACTGTATGTTGTAGATGTTTCTCTATAGCCAAATATTGAAGGTAAAACATTCTGGCGGTGGTTTTCTCCGATTTGGGTTTCACCTAAAAATCTGGTGTTCATGTGTGATGCTTTGTGTGATGGTTTATTCTGTTATTACTGCACATGTTGACAGTTTATTGAACATCTGATGAATGAATGATTGAATGATCTAAGTGAAGAGTTAATTACATATCTAGATCTCTGTGTATACGCGAGTTTAATAAAGGGGATCCGCGTATATACGCCGGTTTACTGAAGGAAAGTAGCGTATGGGTTTTAAGGAATGAAAAAGTAAAAAAGTTATGAATATGCTGTAAATACTGATTCACCCCCCCCCTCTCAGTATTTTTCCCAACAATTGGTATCGGAGCAGGTCCTTGTGCAGAAGCTTGATCGCTTAAAGGAGATCCGTCGCAATGGGAAGTCAAGAAGGAGTAATGTCTATAAAGCCACCTCTATTCAATGGAAGCAATCTGATATTCTGGAAGGTACGTACAAAAGCATATCTGCAAAGTCTTGGTGCAGATGTATGGGAAATCGTGGAAGAAGGTTATCAATACCCGGCAAGTATTCCTACTGATGCAGCTGAAAGAAAGAATTATGAAATCAAGCCAAAGCAGTGAATGTCTTATCGAAGCACATCGAAAGCTTTTTACAAAGTGATGAAACTACATTCATGAAAAAGACATATGGGACAAAATCATTCAAGGCTATGAAGGAGACACAAAGGTAAAAAGTGCAAACTCAAAACCCTCAGAATTGAATATGAAATTTGAAGATGCATAGTGATGAGAGTATTGCCAGTTTCTTTTTACGTCTAGATGATATTGTGAATCGTATGAGAAGTTTGGGTGAAACTATAACTGATACTACTCTGGTTGAAAAAGTCTTAAGATCTTTGACTTCAAAATTTGAGTCAAAAGTAGCAGCTATTGAAGAAAGGCAAGATCTACAAACTCTTACTATTGTTCAATTGCATGGTATCCTAACTACTTATGAAATGAGACAAGGAGGTCCCTCTCAAATTAAAGAAGCTGTTTTTAAGGCATGTGCAAAAGGAAAAGAAAAGAAAGATGTCAAGGAATCAAATTATATATCAGAAGAAGAAGAAGCAAATTTTGTGAGAAAACTCCAACTCGGAACTGGAAGATTCAAAGGTAAGATTCCCTTCAAATGTTTTGGTTGTGGAAGAGTTGGTCATTATGCTGCGAAATGTCCTTATAGAGAAAATCATGATAAAGAGAAAAAATCTGCAAAGGGAAAGAGTTATTATGAAAATGAAGATGATACATCAAGTGAAGATGAAGAAGATTCTGACCAAGATCTGAAAGTGCTCATGGCAAAGAAGCAAAAGAAGAAGGCTACTCAAAGAAAGGAGAAATCTCAGAAAACATGTATAGCAAAAAATTAAAGAAGATGTAAATTGCATTCCGACGAAGATCTACAAGCACTCATGGCAAAGAAGAAAAAGGAGAAGGCCACTTGTAATACACTTCTTTGTGCAAACAATAGTAAAGATAGTGAAAGTAAAGTTGAGGATCTAGAAGAAGCTCTCAAGATTAAAGTTGAAGAAGTGCAAAGTTCATATAATAATCAAGAAACTATTCGACAGAGATGACCTCTCAAATGAAAGATCAAATAGAAATGTTGAATGGACAGGTGGACAAGTATCAAAGGTTTCATACTTATGCATCCAATCGAATTAAAGAACTAGAAGCAGATCTTGAAAAATCAAGCAAGAAGAATGAAGGACTTGAAGCTGCAATCATCTATCTTCAAGCAGATTTAGAAGCATCAAGTAAGAAAAATGAGGAACCTCTACAATCATATGAAAAGGAAGGCCTTGAAGCAGAAATCATATCTCTCAAAGAGGATCTGGAAAAATCAAATAAGAAGATGTTAACGCCGCAACAAACATGAAGGAAATGAAGATTGCTGAAAGAAGAGATTCTAAATCTGAATAACCAAGTAGAAGACAGAAGAAGGAAAGAAGAAAGCGTGAAGAAGCAATGCCAAGCCTTGGAGGTGGAGGTAAACATTCTCAAAGGTAAATTAGAAGAAAAGGTTAAACTTTTGAGGTTTCAAGATAGTACTAAGATTTTGGACAATATTCCGAGTAATCAAAGGTCTCCTACTATCAAACTTGGTCTTGGTTTTCATGAAACTGTTAAAGGAGAATCTAGATCACAAGGAGGTGCTAAAGAATCAAAGGATATCAATGCAAAATCTGAAGTATTGAAAGAGTCAAAAGATCAACCAACAATCATGAATTCTCAAAGGAATTCATTCAAGAACGTTGAATGCTTTAAATGTCATAAATATGGACAGGTTGCAACAAATTGCAGGAGCAGATCATTTCAGCCACAAACAAACAGGTTCTACTCAGAAAGGTACTCTGGTTTCTTCAAGGGATATTGTTTGGCAGCAACAAGTATGGACACAAAGCAACTGATTGTAAAAGGAGGAAGAACAGAAATACTCATTATGATTCTTATGCTTATTTTTCTGGACACATGAGATGTTATTCTTGTAACAAGTATGGACATATAAGAAAGGCATGCAGGTCGAACAGATATGAGAAATTTCAGCACACAAATAGAAAACAAATCTGGAAGAAGATGGAGGGATGGAATAAGAAGCAATCTAGAGAAGAAAAGGATATTTTTGTGGATGCTCTAGAAGAAAATGATTTTCTTGAAGAAAACACTCAATTCAAGATGGAGGACCGATCAGAAACGTAGGGAATTTTGACCCTACTGTAGTCATCTACTTCTGAAGCTGAATTTTCTTATTGACTGCAGGAATGATGTGGGATACATTATGAGATTTAGTAATGTATCGTCAGAGGGGGAGCAATGCATAATGACTCTCATGGTTGATTTGATTATACCGGGCAGTGTTTACTTCCGATATCGATCCGATGGAAAGGATGTGCACAGGAGGTAAATAAGCTCAGAGGAAATGAGAGATGGAAAATTTCTATGCTTCACTTTCCATACGTGGGTTCCTTTTGATTCAAAGACAGATACACGCGGAAGTTCCGTAAGACGCCAGTCGCGTATGCCTCGATGATAAGAAAATTTATCCGATAGTCAAATATCCGTTTAAGTCCAGGGAGTGACTGGCCCGACTCGATGATTGCAATGTTAGCATCATTCTAGTTATACTCATGAAAATAAAATGATGCATGGGTTCTTGTGTTGAAGATTATGGATGAAGCCTGGTTGCTTTATGATGAAGAGCATTCATTGTTGAGATGAAAGTCTTATAGTTCAGAGATGAGGACAGATTATGCAAAGATTGTTGTTGATGACTTGCTATTGAAGGTGTCTCAGATTGCACAAGTTAAGGAAGAAGCACTGGTAGCAGGTTGAATTCTAATGGTTGCATTATCGGCAATATGATTGCTTATTCTTTGGTCTTGGTGATACTCATGATCAAATGATGATGATTTGGTACATGGATTATTATGATGAGATTTTGAGCCCTGGTTGCTGATAAGTATCTTTGTGTGGATGAGTTGGATATCGTTTGTTTCAGATCATATAGAGTTTGGTTGCTATGGTTGAGATCTTTTGCCTACATATGTTACTTCATGTTACATCTTGAAGATCATGGTGATTTTGGACCACATGGATGATTGTTTGACACATATCTGAAGATGTTGTTCTGGTATGATAATCTCTTTTGGAAAGAATGTATTGATGCTGCAAAGGATCTGAAGGCTTGGTTACTAATGGGCTTATGCTACAACCATTGGATGACGCTTGAAGACACAACTACACTATTCTGCTATATCTGTAGTCTAGGGAAGCAGTCAAATATCTCAGAAAAAAGCTGAACATTGTCTTTTCCTCATAGAGAATCAGATCTGCATAAATTTTAGAAGATGGCTTGGGATACGCGGGTTTCCTGAAACACAGTCGCGTATATACGGGAGTTCCTGTACAGAAAACCGCGTATGGTTGGTTGCTGACAATTTTTGGTTGGTTCAGCTCTCTTCAGCACAGCTGCTGTGCTGTTTGGTATCTCTGATACTATTTGGTATCTCTGGTGGTATTTCAGTTCTCATAATTCTGTTTCTAATGTTTTGATGAAGATGCCTTGATGATTTGTTGGTGGAAGTTTTCAGGATGCACAAACTAAGGGGGAGCCTTAGTCATTTGGAAAGATTTCTTGGTTGCACAGATTCAGGAGGAGCATTAGCTTTGCTGAGTATAATGCAGTGTTGGCATTATTATGGTTCTGAAATACGTTCTCTTCTTGAGGACTTTCTGGTGTTGGTCTTAAAAGCTATATTTGTAGTTTGATGAAAAGGTCTTGTTGAGACCCATGTTGTAAAATTGTATTATTCAGTCATGTAAGGACTTGTCAAATTTGTAAACCCACTTGGTTGGGTAGCTGAGTCATTTTTGTAAACCCACTTGGTTGGGTAGCTGAGTCAAATTTGTAAACCCACTTGGTTGGGTAGTTGAGTCTCATATGTAAATCCACTTGGATGGATAATTGATGTAAGTATGAGTCTTTGGTGACAGGAAGTTCATAAAGTCATGTACTTTATTGAAAAATATGTTTGAAGATTCAGCATGAACTCAGGGGGAGCTTGGTCACTTCAGTATACATCAGATCTGCAGAACGCTTCTTCCACATGAGGAGAAAAGGGGGAGAGTATGTTGGTTTTGTCATTTTCCCTTGATGTCAAAGGGGGAGAGTGACATGGTGTTTGAATGAAGATAATGATGTGCCCTTTGCCCTTGATGTCAAAGGGGGAGAGTGACATGGTGTTTGGATGATGCCAAAAATGGAGAGAGTGACATGGCAAATAGGGATAATGACATGGTGTCATTGTATTCTTAATGTATCTATCTGTTGTGGTAACCAAACACCATCATGGTTGCCATCAAGTCCAAAGGGGGAGATTGTTGGAAATATGATGCAGAGTGTTGTCCTTGATGGCAACCCACCGAATGAAGATGAAGACATGCGACTGTTGACATGTGTTGTCCTTGATGGCAATCCACCTGATGAAGTTATGCTTGACTTGATGGACTTGGTAAATGATGTAAATCTGATGTGATATGATGTTTGTTGACAATATGATGCTAAGTGTTGTCCTTGAAAGGCAACCCACTTGATGAAGATGATGACAACTTACTTGATGAAGTTGTGCTTAAGAGAATGTGTTCCTAATGAAGACAATATGATGTTTCTACAGTGTGTACAGAAGGCTATGAAGAAAGGATTTCAGAATGTACCCAAAGTATGATGAAAAAGAGTATGTCTCTTGGTATACGCGGATTGGCCTAGGGGAAGTCGCGTATGCACGCGGAAAAGAACGTGCCAAGTCGCGTATGGGCTAAAGCGCTCAAAAAGTGCAAAACCAAGGGTAACCACCATGGTATTGACCCATGGTATTGGGTAATGATCCTCCTAATTGACCCCGTCCAGGTTGTTTTGGGCTCATGGTATTGTTTTGGCCCATGGTATTGAAAAAGGGGCTCATGGTATTGAAAAAGGAAAACCTATATAAGGAGAAGAAATTCATTGTGCAAATCAGATGTGTGGGTGCAAGATGTCTGAGCTTGAATGAATACTTCTCTCTGAAGTATATCTGAATGGAAAGGGTTACACTTGAATGATAAATCTGAATGTATGAAGCACCAATGATGAAGAAGGGGATCTAGATCTGAATTGCTCTTATATTTGCTAGATCTGATTATGGAAGGCTTAGATCTATGATGAGGCGAGCATCTAGGCGAACATCTGTCTGAAGCAAAAGGGTAGATCTGAACTGATTATCTGATCTGATGAAGTATGCTGCTCTGTAGTGATTGAAGATCTATACGCTACTTCGCCGCGGAGAAAGCGCGTATATACGCAGCTTCAGCGAAGAGAAAGCGCGTATGCGCAATAAAATATACATTGAGGTATACGCTGGTTTGTGTGGACGGAAGCGCGTATATACGCGACATCAGTGAAGTAAAAGCGCGTATGAAAACTAGGGTTTGCTGAAGCAAGGGGTATGAAATATCTGATCTGTTCTGCTGTGTTTCTGCTATCTGATCTGTGTTGATATGTATCTGTTGATGATGTATGTTTGTACTTAAAAGTATGGAAAGGGTTCGGTCTGGAAATATGATGAATTGTGGCCCGCAAGTTGTGTTCTATTGAAGTGGTTGGATCCAGTGTGAAAATTGATGAAACGTGGTCCAAGGTGGTGCTGAAGGTTGTAGCCTTCAGTCAGGGGGTTGTAGCTCCCTTCCAGGTGAGGCTGGTAAACGAGATCAGGGGGTAGTAGCTCCCTTCCAGGAGAGGCTGGTAAACGAGTCAGGGGGTCGTAGCTTCCTTCCAGGAGAGGCTGGTAAACGAGCGCAGGTGGGTGCCTGCGTGCTGGTCAAGTCTGCGCCAGCACATATGTTGTAAGATGTTTTCTCTATAATAAAATATTGAAGGCTGAGCAAATGCAGCGGTGGTTTTCTCCCAATTTGGGTTTCCACCTAAAAATCCTGGTGTTCATGTGTGATGCTTTGTGTGATGGTTTATTCTATTATTACTGCACATGTTTACAGTTTATTGAACATCTGATGAATGAATGATTGAATGATCTAAGTGAAGAGTTAATTACATATCTAGATCTCTATGTATACGCGAGTTTAATAAAGGGGATCCGCGTATATACGCCGGTTTACTGAAGGAAAGTAGCGTATGGGTTTTAAGGAATGAAAAAGTAAAAAGTTATGAATATGCTGTAAATACTGATTCACCCCCCCCCTCTCAGTATTTTTCCCAACATAAAGAAGATGTGATGGATGGTGCTGATATCCATAAAGTGCCATAAATGGGGTCATTTTTGCTGTAGTATGGAAGGAAGTGTTATACCACCATTCAGCGAGAGGTAACCACTTAACCCATTGTGCTTGCTTATCAGATACAAAACAATGAAGATATCCTTCCAAACATTTATTCACTATCTCTATTTGACCATATTATTGAGGATGATAAGATGAGCTATGATCTAGTTGAGTACCCAAAGAAGAAAATAATTCCATCCAAAAATTTCCTATAAAAATGGGATCTCTGTCACTTACAATAATATTCGGGTTTCCATGTATCTTTTGAATTGTTTCCATAAATGCAGTAGCAACTGTACTTGCTTTAAATGGATGAGATAATGCACAAAAGTGTGCATACTTGGTAAGTCTATCAACTACCACCATGATGGCACTCCTTCCTTCGGACTTAGGTAAACCTGTTATAAAATCCATTGAAATCTCCTCCCAATGTTGACTTGGAATGGATAAAGGTTGTAGAAGACCCGGGGTCTTAATTGTCTCAACTTTATTTTGCTGGCAAACCAAACATTCCGCCACAAACTTTTGAATATCAGATTTAAGGCCATCCCAAAAAAATTCTTTTTTCACCTTGTGGTAAGTTTTTAAAAATCCCGAGTGTCCTCCTAAAGGAGAAGTTTTCAATTCCAAAAGAATCTTTTGTTTTAGTTGGGAATTATTGCAAATATATAAGTGATATTTGTACCATAAGGAATCATTTTTCCAACTAAATGTATCAGATGTACTAGGATATTGCTACAACTTTTGAATGAGAGTCCACACTTCTTCATCCTTCTTCCATTCATCCCTTGCTTCGGTTATCCAATCTGGTTGGATAATTGAAATGGCACAAAGCAATGCTTCCACCTCTTCATCCTTTCTTGAGAGTGCATCTGCAACAACATTTAGCTTCCCTTTTTTGTAGACGATTTCAAAGTCATAACCCAACATCTTTGTGACCCATTTTTGCTTCTCTTATGAAGATAGTATTTGTTCCAAAAAGTGTTTAAGACTATCATGATCAGTTTTTACCTTGAAGTGTCTTCCCATTAGCTAAGGTCTCCATTTCTTTAGTGCATGTGGTATTGCCAACATTTACCTCTCATAAATAGCCTTTTGTAAATACTTTCCTTTGATTGAACGGCTTTCAAAAGCAATGGGTCTTCCTTCTTGCATTAAAACAACACCAATTCCATTTCCTGAGGCATCACATTCCACAATAAAGGTTTTTGTGAAGTCTGGCGTAGCTGGTGCTAGGCACATTGCCTCTTTAAGATGTTCAAATGCCTTAGTTGCTTCAGGAGTCCATGAAAATGCATCTTTCAGTTTTCAAGTTCTTGTGGTTATTGTTTACTGAAGAACTCGCCAGATTATCCACAGTATCATGAAACATTTTTTGACGTTTCAAATCCCAACGGGGATCCATCTTTAGAACAATGGAATGAAGAAATTGAAGAAGGGTCATAATACATTAATAGTGAAGAAAGAAGGAAAAGTAAGACAAGGGCCGACCAAAGAAGTTTTTAATTTTTTAATTTTTATAATTTCTTAATTTTAATTTTAATTTTAATTATAGATTTATTTCTTAATTTTGATTTCTAATTTTAATAATATACATATAAGAATTAATTTTATTAATAAACTTCATTAATAAACTTATTAAATTTATTGTTTATTAATAAGTTTATTATTTTCAAAGCTGTTAAAATTCTTATCATTTTTAATTTTTGTATAATGTTTATGGTTTTCTGTAAATTTTTTTCCCTATAAATTAATTTAATTTATAATTTTAAAGGTTTTTTATTTTAATAAATTTAATTTTTATTTTATAAATTAATTTAGTTTTTATTTTAATTTAATTTAAATTTTAATAAATTAAAAAGTGACTAACTAAATAAATTTGTATTAACCTATTTATTTTAAAAATATTAATTAATTTTATAAATCATGTTTATTAAAATTATTTTATAAACCAAATTTTTAATTATTTAAATAAACTAATGTTTTTCTAACGAGTATTAATGTTTATTTATTTTTAAAAAATAAATAACTATTTAATACATTAGAAAATTATTGGTTTGATACATTAGATATGTTTTATTGGTTTGATACATTAGAAATGTTTTATTGTTAATTCTACTATCTAATATTAAAGTTTATTAATTTTCATTGATTAGTTAATCTTTTAATCTAGTAAAATTAACAATGTTAGGATGAAAATAAGTATTTTATAATAATAATCATTAATAAATTAATTAATTTTTATTATATAAAATAAAAATTAATTAATGAGAATAATTATTAAAAGTAAGTTCCTTATTTGTTAAACCATTACTAAAGAAAAGGGACAAACCTGAGAATATTTTACCTGAAAACCTATACCTGGGAGGAATGTGCTTTCGAGGAACCCTCCGTTTGCAACCATCACTTGACATTCTGGTGTTGGGTATAGGAAGCAATTCAATTCCTTGGCTACCTTACAATGAATAAAATTATGGGTACTACCCGAATCAATCAACACTATTACCTTTTTCTTCTTGATATGTCATTTTACATGATATAGTCGGACTCATTTCTTCTTCTTGTAGGGTTTCTTCCTGGTGTATATCCTCTACTTTTGAAGTTTCTTCTTCATTTTCTTCCTCCTCTTCACAATCTATTTAAAATAATTTCTTCTCAGAATACTTATGACCTTTAGTGTATTTGCTATCACAACTGTAGCAAAGCCCTTTTGCTCTTTTTTCTTCCGATTGTTGTGGTGTCAACCTTGTAGGTTGTGGAAGTCTAGGAGTAGCAACACTTCCATATTTATATATGTGAGTGATAGGCTTCCTTGTCGCCATAATTTTACATTCAATTTTTCTTTCACTCCAATGAATCAGGTTCTCAAACGCGAACTTCATGTTGGATGTTATCCTTTAAAGTCCCTATGAAGACATCAATCATGTGTTCCTCTAGAATATCAGTTGCCCTTATATTCAATTTTTGGAAGTCCTCAATGTGCTCTGGCACTGAACCCTTTTGTTTGAGATTTATCAATTGGCTAAAGAAGGTGTTGCTCTTTGTATCCTCATAATGTGCTATCATTTCATCCGTAAAAATTGACCAAGTGAATTTTTTTTTAAGGGAGCAAAGCCATTGATACCATACAAATGTATTTTGTTCTAAATGTAAAGTTGCAATGTGTACCTTTTGTGTGTTTTGCACATTATTGATATCAAAATATTGCTCCATCTGTAGTATCCATGTTACGGGATCCTTGCCATCAAACTTCCTCATATCCAACTTTGGAATATGGTGGTTCTTCAATCCAACATTAGAGTTTATGAAATCACGATTAACATTTATTTTTTTCTCATCATGAGTTTCCTCTACTATCTTTCACCATTAGGAATCATTTCTTATATCAACTTTTTCAAACCTTCCAAGTCCGCTTTTAGATCATTCTTCATGTTTTCCATGTTGTCTTTCATCTTTTCTTCCACGTCCTCCATCTTAGATTCCATGCCATCCATCTTAGCTTCCACGCCATTCATCTTAGATTCCATGCCTTTCTTCAAACCATCCATCTTCGCTTCCATGCCTTTCTTCAAAATTTCCATTTCATTTTTGCTGCTCTTTGCGAGAGAAAAATTTGGTGCACTTGCTCTTGTAATTTTGATAGATCATGTTGCAATTATTCATCTTCATGAGCCATAGTAGAGTATTCTGAGGGCTTAATGGGTGTTGAATTATTTTTAGGAGGCATTTCAGAACCCAATACTGAAATATATGCTCAATAGGCCCTTGGAATCACTTCAAACTAATTTTTTACACAAGACGTATGCAATTCGGAAAAAAAATACACACCTTTTTCTTTCTTTTGAGGAGTTCGATATTGAAACCGAATTTTCTCTGTGATTTTGGATCTTCACTATTTGAAATTTGGCTCTGAGGTAGCCCTCTGAATCCTCTTTCGAATGCCACATGTCTGACCTGATTTGGATTCTTCAAGGCAAAGTTATGTCCAATCTCCCACAATGCCCTAATTATGGACTAGTTTAGTAGAGCGAACTTGTATGACCTGCCACATGTCACTTTTTCCTCCTCTAGCTCCAAAATTGATCTAAAAGAAACTTTTGTTCGTGTAATTATGACCAATTTTTACAACATTCCAATCCGATGCTCAAAGAGAGAGTTATGAATATTTTCCCACGATCACCTCTTTGAGATGAATTTCGGGAGCGTGAAAAAGACCTAACTTCTACAGACCATATCTTCAAAAATATTGCAAACCAAGCTCTGAAATTTTGCGTCGATGCTCCTTAGGATTTCAAATTCGCACCCTAAAAAGTTCAGATTTTGAACCTTCATAGAGAAAAATTTATAGCAAAAATTCCACGATGACTTGTTTGGAGCAGTGAAACCCTAGAATCCAAAGCTCTGATACCAAATGTTGTGAAACCAGCTCCAAAAATAGAAGAAAAGAGAGATCAACACCTTATAAATAAGACACTTCAATGGGGAAACCTCCAATACATTACAAAATGAATAATTCTTGGATGATACAAATGACAAAACCTCATTTCTATATATAGGAGTCCATGGGGCCACAATGTAATCCCAGTGGGGCCACAATGTAATCCTATCCGACCTAACAATAATAATTTAAGGGCACAACAATAACAATATGGGGGTTATAGGGGTACAACAATAACAATAAGGGGGTTACACTAATGAAACTATGAGAATCTATTAGTAATATAGGGACCTAACATGGAATCACTTCAAACTGATTTTTCAAACAAGACTTATGGAATTAAAAAAAAAATACAAACCTTTTTCTTGCTTTTGAGGAGCTCGATATTGAAACTGATGTATCTCTGTAATTTCGGATCCCCTAGATTTAAGATTTGTTCCTGTAATATCCCTGTGAGTCTTCTTTCCAATGCCATAGGTCTAACCTGATTTGGATTCTTCAAGACAAAGTTATTCCCAATATCCCACAATGACCTAATTATGGACTGCTTCATTAAATAGAACTTGTACAGCGTGCCACATATCACTGTTTCCTCCTTTGGCTCTGAAATTGATACACATAAAACTAAAGTCCGTGTGATTTCGACCACTTTTTACAGAATTCCAATCTGATGCTCAGAGAGAGATTTATGATGATTTTCCCAAGGTCACATATTTTAGATGAAATTCAGGATCCTAGAAAAACACTAATTTCCATAGATCATACCTCCAAAAAAATTGCAAACCAAAATATGAATTTTACACAAAGTTCCTAAGGGTTTCTTCACAAATGGGGTTTTTGTTTTAGCATCTGAACCATCGTAGAAAAAATGTTATGGCGAAAATTCCATGATGACCTGTTTGAAGCAACGAAACCCTAGAATCTAAAGCTCTGATACCAAATGTTATGAAACCAACTCCAAAAATAGAAGAAAAGAGAGATCAATGCCTTATAAATCAACCAATTTGAGGGGCCAACCTCCTTTACATTACATAAATGAAAAATTCTTGGATGATTCAAATGAAAAAACCTCCTTTGTATATATAGGAGTCCATGAGGTCACAATATAATCCTAGACGACCTAACAATAATAATATAAGGGCCAACAATAGCAATAGAGGGGTTTTAGAGGGCATAATAATAACAATATGGGGAGTAAAAGGGTACAACAATAACAATAAGGGGGATACACTACAAAAACAAGGGGCTATACTAGTAATATAGGGACCTAACACAAAGACATAATCCATCAACATAGTTTCGTTTTGTGGTTATCCATAGACCACCATTGAGTAGAAAAATTAATTCTACTAGACATCAGGTTGTGGTCATCTTTAAACCACCATTCAAAAGGAGAAATTAGCTTATGCTAGCTATTTGGTTTTTGGTTATTCCAAAAACAATAGATTCAAAGAGCACATTCAACCATTGTCAATTTTACTTCATCTCGTTGCTTGAACTCACAAACATCGCTTTGAATTAAGAGGGGGGGTGATGGAAAAGACACCTAATCTTTGGGGATTGTGGTAAATTGTAAATATCCCTATAAATATTTAAATAGTAGAAATTTGAAGAGTTAGAATAGGATGAGACATCAAACTTTGGAAGACAGGAAAAGGTCATAATATTGTGTATATATGAATTTTTTTCATTAACTGGAATAGAATGAAGTTTAGAGTTATTCCTTTGTCTAATGTCCAAAAATTTTGAGAATTTTTTCACATTTCTTTTTTATGGGGCATGGTCAATATTGTTGAACCTACTAGAAATTGTGTAATACTTAAATTTGTTTTATTATGAAGGGTATTGTCTAAAAATGACAACAAAAATGTTGTTAACAACTTGTTAATTTTGATAGAAGTTATGGTGACATTTATGACAATCTCGGAAATACTGTGATAGTTTGAATACTAACCATTTGTAATTTTTCCATGTCCAACCTTGTGATCAATCATGTATTTATAAATGCACTATTTTTTCAGCTAGACTGGTCTTGTATATATTTTGGTATTTAGAATCCCACTCATTTGTATTTTGGCCTCCACCAACCTTATATTGAGTTGGATATTTATAAACCTACTCTCATTTTATATTTAAGAAATGATTCACCTTATATTTAGTTTAATTTTAAATATTACACACACAAAACTATTATTTGTATATATTTCACAATATCAAATATTTATACAACAAGCCAGGCCTTAAAATAGATTTACTATCTTAGACACAATCTAGTTAGTCGATAGAATATTTCAACCAAATCTAAAACTAGGAATTAAATCCAATTAATTAACAATCATTACACAATGATGAATATCCCGTAATACACACAAGATAATTAGGAGTTAATATCTCCAACACCCTCCCTTAACGAGTACTTGCCTTGATCTTTTATCTATATTTAGAAAAGTATTCATCGACATCTTTATCCATTTAGAAATCTCAAATATGGAGCTCCATCACAACCATCCATATTGAACTATACTTCACCCGATCCCTTGGAAATACATTTTCTTTAGACTATCAATCTGTTGTTTTTAATGAATGAACTACCAATGATTCTATTGTTGTGCTTCCATCTACCGAGATACATGGCCCACCGTTGTACTCACTAGTTATCTTGGAAAGTATTCTAGATACTAAATTTTGGAATTGTAGCATTGGAATTGATGTCAACATGGTCATGATGTTGCTAGTTGAGTTGAAAATGGGATGATTTTGTTGGCATTGATGTCAACAATATGATGTCACTCATGTTAGTTTGTGTTGGCATGTGTTCGAATTGATGTTGATATTGATGGTAGCATGATGGTATTGGAGAGTTTGACATGTGCATTGATAGACATGCCATGATGGTTTGTTGATGCTGCATGATGGTCATATGATGCTGCTATAGATTTTCATTCAAATTTACATGTGATAGTGATGGTTGATGACACACTAGTTGAGTTGTCAACTAGGTCTTCATTAGGTCTTCATGTCTATGCTTATGAGGATGACTTTTTGTTGTGATGTGATGGCTTGATGATGGTGCTACAGAGTATTGTGGGTCTATTCAGTGGTGTTGCAACTATGGAGATGATTCATGGAGAGTGGAGGACTTGTTGGCACTCTTTCCAACCTTGTTTGTTGGCCTTCAAGGTAAATTTGAGAATGACACTTGGGAGACATGTTTGATCCCTCTGGGAGGCATGTCAGATGTTTGTAGGCTAGTACAGAAGCTGAAGAAGGTGATCCAACACATGGCAAAGGTTTTGAGATGAAGGTATGGCATTTTCCCTCTTTTTTAGCCACAATCACATGGATCCAAGCCTATGGTGTTTATTTTTGAAACTAGGGTCAAATTCCACCTCGGACAACTTAGATGGTCGAGATGATTATTGCATTAAATCCCTCTCTTCTAGAGGACCACAAACACCCTATAGATCACCCCATTCAGTTAAGTGGAAGTTAATTTTTAAATTATTTTATTTATTAAAGTGTAATGGAATGAGTCGACCTAAGCACATGTGGAATTAGTCAAGTCGGCCTCAACCCCAAGTGGACCCTCATGAAAGCCTATAAATAGAAGTGACCTCAAGCTCATTCTCACATATTTCTCAAGTTATCTTCTATTTTCATTCTTTTTCTTGGTTCGTATATTTTGTCTTGGCTAGCACATGTTTGATGGAAGGAGTTCGCGCAGGGTCCAAAATCATAGGCAAGAGGCTCGCTTTGATCTAGGGTTTTCTGGATCTTAGCTGCAGGCTTGATACAAAGGTTTTTCATCCATAACCGCAGGCACAAAGGCTTATGCCTATGTCCAGGGTGCCATAGCTGCAGACATAGAGGGTTAAGGTTGCGGCTAGGGCTTCTGAGGCAGATTAGGCTGCGCTCAGCCATAGACGCAGGCACAAAGGCATATTCCAGTGTCCAGGGTTCCATAGCCGCTGGCACAGAAACTCAAGGGCACGACTAAGGGGTCTTGGAGAATATCTGGGCTAGATAGACCATAGATGCTCACACAGTGTTTACTGGTAGCGTCCATGCAGCCACAGATGCTGGCAGAGTGATTTATGCTTACGTTTAGGAATATATAGACACACACAGTTAGTTTTCTGGTAGAGTCCGAGATTCATATCTAGGTTTTTAAAATTAATTTTAGTTGGCTTCAGTGATTTGTTGGATTTGTGTATCTTATTACTGTAGATTTGTAGATCTGTAGATATTTTCTGTATATTTCCGCTGCATATGTATTGGGCTCATTGTACTCTCTGCTGAAATTTTTTTATGACAATCTATTGAAGAATATTTGAAACGGTTTCCACCTTGTGGGGTTTTTTCCCTAGTCTTGGACCAATTTACTATATCTTATGGTTTTTTTGTTGTCTTATTTATCATTGCATATATTTTTCTTTCTTCAGTTACATTTTATGATTGATTACAATGCTAATAATTGGATACATTGTTTATGAAGAAGTAATTTGGGCTAAAGTAATTGATTCAACATAGAACAATCTGAAAATTTAACATGGTATATTCTTTGAAGCCCTCATTGCGAGAAAGAAGATCTACTAGCCAAGGTCAAGATTGTTCGAAATACTGAGAGGGGGGTGAATCAATATTTCTTTTCAATTATATTCTTCACAATAAAAAACAAAGAAATGAATAATTTTATTATGAAATAAGAAGGATAATAATCCTTTTTCAAATGAATGAGCACAATGAGATGTGAGGGTACCAACCCTTAAAAAAATCCAGGCACCAACCTATTTCCAAGCACCAACTTGGACATGATGAGGCTTCGAACTCTAGGGCTTCGACCCTATATTCTCCAAGGCACCAACTGTGAAAATTTCTGAATATCTCAAAAAAAAACCCTACTGTTAATTTTGAGATTTACTTCTCCTACCTACATTACGTCATTAATGTGAAATATTTAGCATTAAAATTGAAGTAAATACATTAAAAACCTACACATACAGATCTAAACTGAATACATGCACAATGACAAAGTGGTACACAAGGATTTTCTATATAACTGTCCTTGGAAAAACCCAATGTGGGAAAACTGGTCTTCTAGCTACTGGAGGGTTTTATTATTAAGTATAATCCAAGTACAAAAAATCTGGGCACCAAACTGGTTAACTCGACAGAGAAATAAATAATCTGTAGCTATACCTCTATTCTGGAGAGAGAAAAACTGACTAATTCACACCCTCAAATGGGATTTATAGAAATCAACCCTTTTTAGTCTTCAGAAACCCTGATGTTGCTCTAAAGCACTTTGCATCAGCTTTGCTAGCCTGGGTCGGTCCCTACGCTGCTCAGGAAGGACCCACGTCACCTTAGACTGGGTTACGCTACCCCTACGTCAGCCTTGTTGGCCTCCTGCTATCCCTATGCTACCCTTTTTAGGCTTGTGTCAGCCCTGCATAGCAACTAAAGCCTCTGCGCTGCCTTCTCTGGGCTGTGGATACTCTGCGTAGTTGCTTCTCCCTTTGCGCTGCTCAGTCTACTGCTTCTCTGCCTCCTTTTGCACTCTTGGACTAGGATCAAACCATTCCTTTCACCAATACTACCCCTTGCTATAGCTGAAACACTTCTGAAATTCTTAGCAAACCACACTCAATAATTCCAGCTTAGTCTCAGTGCTCTGCCATTGTGTGCGTGTTCTCCAACTGACCCCAAGCCTTTCCTTTATACTTTTCTCGTTGGGAAACCAACGACCGTGATATAATCTCTTATAGATGGCTAAGATTAAAAGAAAGCTTGATCCGTGTGAATTAATTCATTTTCATCACATGTTTAGTTTAATTAACTTTAATATTTTAATTTTCCTAAGTTAGACTTAGGGTCCTTAATTAAAAATATTAATTAATTAAATATATCTTAAACATGATGGAATTTCTTAAATCACTTTCTGGGTCTTGGAGATCTCATGTACTCTATTCCCTCCACAAATTTTGGGAGCTAGAGCACATCCGATACTACCCCAACACTTCAAAATCTAACCACTCCCTCTTAGCGAGGAAAGTGCTCTAACAACAATACTTCACCCCGAAGTTCTGCACTGATCTCTGGTGTAGGTCTTTGCGCTGATGCTTGGCCTGCTTCCCTTCATCACTGCATTGTTTCTTCTCTCCCGTACTGCTTCCCATGATGCTTCCACCGCCACTTCCACATTTTTACTTTAGCTCCCTCTCAATCTGCTGCATCGTGATGACAACTGCTGCATTACAACTCAGTTGTTGAAAGTAAGCAACTGAAGTTCTCCTACCCAAGCATTGACAAAAAAATTAGTTGGGCTGCATTTCATCACTGAAGCTCCATAGGCTGTTGCTTCGTGCTGTCATCTGGAGGTCGTTGCGATGCTGTAGCTCTGCACTGCGTAAGCATAATTTCTCTGTGATGTTGAACTCACATCAGCCCCTCTGCACTAATGCTGCATATGCACTGCGCTGCTCCCTCTCAACATCCACCTCTACCTCTGATCCATCTGTGATTCCATGCACCCACTACTCCACTTGCCCTACTACCGTCTAAAGGCTCCCATAGCTCGTATGTGATACAAGAGTTGGGCTACTCAAGGATCCTGCCACCACTCTGTAGCTGCTCTACAGATCAAGATCACCCCACTTTAGTGGTTCATGAGTGCTCATGGCTACATCATCTTCAGAGCCATCGTCCACCACATCAGCCTTGGAGCTAGAAGCTTCCTTGTTCTTTTTCTTCTGAGGACAATTGCTGGCGAAATGTCCTAGTTCTTCGCACTAGAAACACTTGATCTTCGACAGATCATGCTTCTTTCTCCCTTGCTACCTCCTTGATGCCAAGGCTGCATATTCCTCTTCTTCCTTATTCAATTTTCTCGAACCAGTGTTGTACTGTCTTTTGGTCATCCGGCGGATTTCCTCTTGTTAGAGGATAACCCACATGTTGTCCCAGTTGGGAAGGTCCGCTCTACCCAAGAGACTTTGGAAAAAAGTTCCCCAGTCCTCTGTGACTGCATTGAGAGCAATACTCACCATGAAATCATCATCTACCTTGATTCCCATGCCATTCAGTTGATCCCGGATCGATTGTAGTCTGGCCAGAAAATGATCGATCTCCTCTCCCTTGGCCATCATAAATAACCACAACTGGTTCTATAGAAGCATCTTCCTCTGGAAAAATGTTCCTTCATATAGTGTGGTTAGAGATACCCACATATCATGAGTCGTTGCCTTCTCGGCTATGTGTGGGACCACATGATATTAGACCCCGTCCATAATGAAGTGCTTGGTGTGTGCTGCTGCTTCTTCATGCTTCTCCGAGCTTTGCATCAGTCGACGTGGCCAGGAATTTCGCTGCATGATCCCTCAAACCATACGCCTCCATGAATACAAGGATTCTGGCCTTCCACATTGCAAATTTGGATAGTCCGTCCAACCTATCCTAATCACGTAGTCCATGGGGTGCCATCTACTCAGAAAATGTGTTAGAATGAATCCTCCTCTCTATGCTAGAGACTCGAATCTATGGTCCTTGGCGAGACAGGAACCCTCTGCTCCCTCTAACAACTGACTCCCTCTCTTGGAAATCTGTTAAAAAAATGAACGAGCTCTCTTCGATCCTCTGATCGATATTCATACTTCTTTGGCAGGAAATATTTTGAGACGTTTTTCTCCTCCCGCTCTTCATCAACTTAGCTTAGGCTAAATTCTATACAGACAAAATTTTCACCCCATCAGAAATTGTTGAAGGTCTGTAGCCCAACTTCCGGCACTTTGAGCAACACTCAGCTTTTGGATTGGGTCACCCTGTTTAGCCTTTGCATGAGCAGATAGTCTCAATGAAACCTCTATGTTGCCTTTTTGAAGTAAGTACGTGTTCCTGCGTGGAGACTGCGTCACCCTAGGCTTTGCTTGGCTCTGCTTCCTTCTGCTATTGCACTGCCTTCTCTAGTCCGGTTTTCTGCTACTGCTGTTACTTTCTCTGCTGCTTTCTACAACACAGATTGTTTAGTCTTCTTGCTGGAGATTGAGACTAGGTCTGCAATCACTCTGATACCATGTGAAATTTTCTAAATATCTCAAACAAAACCCTTACTGTTATTTTTTAGATTTATTTCTCCTACTTACATTAAGTTATTAATGTGAAATATTTAGCATTAACATCAAAGCAAATACATTAACATCCTACACATAAAGATCTAAACCGAATACATGCACAATGAAAAAGTGACACGCAAGGATTTTCAGGACAATTGTCCTCGGAAAAACCAAATGCGGGAAAATCGGTCTTCTAGCTGTTAGAGGGTTTTATTATTAAGTAGAATCTAAGTACAACAAATATGGGCACCTGATCCGGATTTATGCAGGAACGCAACAGAATAAACACATAACCATAAATACAGAGATGCAGCGGAAATAACACTTCATTTCATTAATATCAAATAACAGAAAGATGCTTACAGACATAATGGAAATAAAATAGCTAGGGTGCTGGTAGCGAATCTCTGAGAAGAGATGTGTTGGCTACAGACCTCTGAACTCCTTTACAATGAGGCGCGAGGGCCTATTTATTATTGAGAAACAATGGAGAACCCTAAACATCCCAAAAACCTAACCCTAGGAGATGAAGCGCCAAAACTATGGGCCCCGTTTGGGTAAATTGGTGTTTCAACTTCCCAGGGACGTAACTTTGGCATACTATCTTCGTTTGACGCACATGATATATCATTAGAAAGCTCTATCCGAGACTACACTGTCAGACAAATTTTATCGTAGTGCTCGCCGGCGCTTTCATACCCAAAAACGTCGTTTAGGGCCTCAAAACGTCTCCAGAAGTTTAGGACCCAAAAAACTACTAAAAAAAGTAAGTTGTGCCGAAACTGAAAAAATGAAAGAGACAATGGTGGGACCCAAAGTGGAATAGGTCGGTGGCCACCAATATCCACCTGGATCATTCCTCCCCCCTTAGGAAGCAATGGTCCCCATTGCGTTAAGTTCCTCCATGAGATGAGGAAATTTCTGCTGAACTTGGTCCCCGGTGAACCACTTTCCTTGGTGCAGGAGTTGGCCAGCTTTGACAACCCGATACAGTTGGATCTGCTGTTGACGAGTGTTCTTGATTTGCATGTCCATGATACAATCTCTGGTGGCCTGTTCCATGCAGTCTGGGTTTAACTCTGTTGGTGTGAGTTGTTCTGCAATGTCCGAGGTGTCCAATAGAGGTGGAAAGTAAGGACGAAGGCGATCCACATTGAAGACTGGGTGCAGACCAAGGAATGGTGGAATACTAAGCTCGAAGGCATTGTTACCTACAGCCTTGGTGATGGTGTACGGCCCGTATCGGAGCGAGCGAAGCTTGCGGTGAGGTCCAGTGAGGCGCTCCTTCTGCAAATGCAGCCATACTTTGTCGCCCACCTGGAAGTTGTGTGGCACCCGGTGTTGATCATGGCGCTGCTTGTACTTCGCATTGGCTCTGTCCAATATATCATGAACTTGTTGGCGGATGTGTTGAATGCGCTCGATGAAGCTACTTGCTTTGTCAACTTCAGACTGGACATGAGCTGAATCGGCCTGAGCAGCTGCAAACGGCATGGCTATGTCAATGGGACATAGTGGTTGGAATCCCAAGCCCACCTGAAAGGGGCTATGGCCAATTGAACTGTGGAGAGCCCGGTTATAACTGTGTTGTACATAGGGGAGGCTCTCGTCCCATGTGCGTGGATGCTTTGAGTTGTACAGGCGCAGAATGTGTACAATCATTCTGTTGACTACCTCTGTCTGGCCATCTGTTTGGGGATGGAAAGCTGTGGACTTGGTGAGCTTTGTGTCCAACATTGACCAGAGGCTGGACCAAAATGTGCGGAGGAACCTGCTATCTCGATCTGATATGATAGACTATGGGATCCCAAAGTGCACCCACACTCGTTCAAAGAAGAGTTTAGTAGTGGCTTCTGCTGTGATATTCTTTTTACAGGCCGCCATGATGGCCATCTTCGAGAATCTGCCAACGACCACGAAAACACAGTCATTTCCATTCTTAGTAGAAGGCAGGCCCGACATGTAATCCATGGAGATGGATTCCCATGGTCGACTAGGGGTAGGTAGTGGAGTATATAGGCCTTGCTTCTTGATGGTCGGCTTGGCAATGGCACAAGCAGTGCAGGATCTGATGTGCTTCTCGACATCCTTTCGAAGGTTCGGCCAATAGAAATACTTCTGCAGGATTGCTACTGTTTTCTCGACCCCGAAATGCCCAGCGACTCGACTGTAGTGTGCTTCCCATATCATTTTGGCACGCTCGCTTGAAGGAACACAAAGGTGTCCCAGGTGACATAAAAGTGCATCTTGGAGGTGAAAATTTGGAACTTGTGTGCCCCCCAAGAGTGCCTTGTAAGTGTGTCCGAATTGTGGGTCACTCTCATAGAGAAGCGGCCAATCAGAAGTCTCGTGCCCACAAGAGTTGAGCACGGTGGTGAGCGCCACGATCGGTGGTCGGCTGAGGCAGTCTGCAACATTATTGGTGCTACCCTTCCTGTACTTGATGTTCAAATGAAACTGTTGCAGATATGTGGACCACTTTTGATGGCGATCATTCTGCAACTTCCCTTGTGTCTGTATGAACTGTAGGGGCCGGTGGTCTGTGTGGATGATTGTTTCCTTCCCCAAAATGTAATGCTTTCATTGTCGACAAGCTTGCACAATGGAATACATTTTTTTGTCATAAGTGGGATACTTGCGAACTGTGTCAGATAATGTCTCACTATGATATGCCACTCGATGCCTCCGTTGAGTAAGAACTGCGCTCCCAATAGCTTCTTCAGAGCATCTGCCTCGATCTAAAATGGCTATAATAAGTCCTGTAAGGTGAGCATCGCGCAATGATGATTTTTCACTCTTTGAATGCCTTCTGAGGTTCCGACCAAAAAAATTTTGCTCTCGCTCCTCCCTTGGTGACTTGACTCAAGGGCCAAGTGATATGAGAGAATCCCAACACGACCCTCCGATAGAAATTAGCAAGACCCAGAAAGCTGCGAAGCTCTGTTATAGTGGTTGGGGCTGGCCAATCCCGAATGACTTGGATCTTGGCCGGATCCACATGCACCCCCCTTTCATCAATAATGTATCCCAGATATTGAACCTGGGTCATGCCAAACGTGCACTTCTCCAAATTGGCACACAACTTGTGTTGCCGCAGTTTTTGGAGGACTTGTCGGATGTGATGAAGGTGCTCTTCCCAAGTCTTGCTGAAGATCAGAATGTCATCCAAGTACACCACTACGAATGAGTTGGTGAATGGCCGTAAGATGTCGTCCATCATCCTCATGAAGGTTGCGGGAGCATTCGTCAACCCGAAAGGCATGACCAACCATTCAAAAAGGCAAAAAGGCCTTCCTTAGCTTTGAAGGCAGTCTTCCACACATCAGAGGGTTCAATTGGTACCTGGTGATACCCAGACTTCAGGTCGATCTTACTGAAATATTTTGCACCTTGGAGTTGGTCCAGAAGGTCATCAATCAGTGGGATTGGGTACCTATTCCGGACAGTGATCTTGTTCAGCGCCCGATAGTCAATACAGAGTCTCCACGTCCCATCCTTCTTCTGTACCAACACGATCGGGCTCCCACAGGGCGATGAACTTGGTCTGATGTGACCTTTCTGCAACAGCTCCTGAATCTGCCTCTTGATTTCATCATTTTCCAGAACGGAGCGTCGATAGATCGGTCCATTGGGTAGTGGCGCACCTGGGGTCAGATCAATCGGGTGCTTGACCTGGCAGTGCAGAGGAACCCCTGTGGGTGAGGTGAAGATGTCCCCGTACTCCTTCACGACCTTATCCATTTGTTGTTGTCGTGCAGAGGGGCCCTGTCTGGAGGTCGTGGCCACAGTCTTCTTCTTGCCCTGGGGGCGGATCATCAGGAAAACGAATTTCCTGGTTTGGAAAATGAGCTTACTGCATTGTTTTGCAGTAACCAAAGAGATAGCGGCAGGAGGTGGTACCTCTGGTATCCTGTACAACTTATTTCCCAAAGTAACAATAACAGCACGAGGCCGAGACTCATACACGGCATGACGCTTCCACAAGTATGGTTGTCCTAATAATACATCAGAAACATCAATAGGAGCAACGTCACATAATACCTCATCCGTGAAGGGCTTGATGCTATAAGGAAGGCGACACTGCCGGCTGACGCGGAGATCTCGTCCTTGGTGAAGTCACCCGATGGTGTATGGATGTGGGTGAGCTGTGGTCGGCAAGCCCAACCGCTTCACGGCGTCTGCTGAAATGAGGTTATTTTGGCTCCCATTGTCGACAATGAACTGTACAGGGGAGCCCTTTACCCACATCTGGGAGTGGAAGAGACGTTCCTCCTCCTCTGGATCTTCCGGTTCCTCCTTTTGGACCTTTGTAGTGGCAACAGTGGCGTTGGGCTCCGCATCAATAATCTGTTTCCCTTTTTCATTCCCCTTTTTAGGTTCTGATTCGGAGTCGGAGCATGCATCTGACTCGGAAGCCCTCATCTCGGCCACTAGCGACTGCTTGGCCCGACACTCACTTGTGTTGTGAGTGGAGCTCTTATGGAACTCACACCACTTTCCCGTGTCCTTCTTTGGCTTTACGGTGTTGTTCTTGTCTTGTGGCTTTGATGGGTTGTCTTTAGCTGCCATGCTTTTTCCTTTGTTCTGCGGTTTGGAAGCACCTTTTCCTTGCTTTTGATTCGCAGATCCAAAGTCTCGCTTCTTCTGTTTGAATTTCTGCTCAATCTTGGCAGCATACCGGTATGCCGTACCAAGCGAGGAGATGTCGAGGAACTCCATTTTCTCCTGAATGTATCTGTGCAGACAGCTGCGATACTTTAGCACCAAATGTTTCTCTGAATCTTTGATACCCAACTTTGTGCGCAGGGTATGGAACAGATTCGTCGGCTCGTGCACATCTTGATCCCTTTGTTGTCGCAGCGTGGTCCATTGTATGTACTTGTCCTCATAGCTCCCCACGGGATAGTACTGTTCCTTGACGGCGTCTCGGAAAGAATTCCAAGTTGGTACGGCGGAGAACAGAGAGGGTTCTGTCTGGTCCTTGTTCTCACAGTAGGTTTCCCACCAGTCCTTAACATGGGGGGTAGCTTTGAGGAGTGCAAAAATAATCTTCTCCCGGTCTGAAAAGTCATGAACAGAGAAATATCCTCCTAATAGATTCAACCATCTATCTACGGCATCTGCGTCTATTTGACCCTCAAATATGGGAATGTCAAAATTTACTTGTACCTTAAAGGGAGTCGCAACTACAGAGTGGCTACTGGATGCAGATGCGCCGCCGGTGGGCAGCCGTTGAAGGATCTGAGCAAAACTATCCATCATCGCGTTCCTTTGTTTTTCGAGGGCCTCCTCGAGCAATATTTGGATAGGATCTCCTGCTCCCTCATCTTTCTTTTCGTCCCCCATGGGCGTCCGTCGAGGTTTACGAGGCTGATCTTGCAAAGGTTCCACCAGATCAAGCCCTAGCTCCTTATACCCCGGCCTCGTTGGGGACATGCAAAGAAGGATCGAGAAAAAGCAGACCGCTCTGATACCACTGATCCGGATTTATGCAGGAACGCAACAGAATAAACACATAACCATAAATACAGAGATGCAGCGGAAATAACACTTCATTTCATTAATATCAGATAACAGAAAGATGCTTACGGACATAATGGAAATAAAATAGCTAGGGTGCTCGTAGCGAATCTCTGAGAAGAGATGTGGTGGCTACAGACCTCTGAACTGCTTTACAATGAGGCGCGAGGGCCTATTTATTATTGAGAAACAATGGAGAACCCTAAACATCCCAAAAAACCTAACCCTAGGAGATGAAGCGCCAAAACTATGGGCCCCGTTTGGGTAAATTGGTGTTCCAACTTCCCAGGGACGTAACTTTGGCATACTATCTCCGTTTGACGCATATGATACATCATTAGAAAGCTCTATCCGAGGACTACAGCTGTCGGGACGAATTTTATCAAAAAATTCGCTGGCGCTTTCATACCCAAAAAACGTCGTTTAGGGCCTCAAAACGGCTCCGGAAGTTCAGGACCCGAAAAACTGCTAAAAATAGTAAGTTATGCCGAAACTGAAAAACTGAAAGAGACAATGGTGGGGGGCCAAGTGGAATAGGTGGGTGGCCACAGATATCCACCTGGATCAGCACCAAACTAGTTAACTCAACAAAGAAATAAATAATCTGCAGCTATACCTCTATTTTGGAGACAAAAAAAGTGACTAATTCACACCCTCAAATGCGATTTACAGAACTTAGCCCTTTTTAGTCTTTAGAAACCCCAAAGATGCTCTGAATTCGTCTATGTAAACTCTTCTAGCCTGCGTCAGCCCCTACATTGCTCAGGAAGGGCCTGCGTCACCCCAGACTGGGTTATGTTTCCCCTGCGCTACTCTGGATGGGCCTGCATTAGCCCTGCTAGTCTCTTGCTGCCCTGTGCTGCCCTTTTTGGGCCTGCGTTAGCCCTACGTAGCCCCTGAAGCCTATGCGTTCCCTTCTCTGGGTTGTGGCTGCTCTGCATAGCTACTGGTCCCTCTGTGCTGCTTACTGTGTTGCTTCTTTGCCTCTTATTGCACTCTTGGCCTGCGATCAAACCATCCCTTTCACCAATACTACCCCTCATTGCAGTTGAGACACTTTTGAAATTTTTAAAAAACCACGCTCTAGAATTCCAGCTTAGTCTTAGTGCTCTGCCACTGTTTGTGTGTTCTCCAATTGACCCAAGCCTTTCCTTTATACTTTTCTCATTGGGAAACCAAAAACCATGATCTAATCTCTTATCGATGACTAAGATTAAAAGAAATCTTGATCCATGTGACTTAAGTCATTTTCATCACATGTTTAATTTAATTAACTTTAATCTTTTAATTTTCATAATTTAGACTTAGGGTCCTTAATTAAAAATATTAATTAATTAAATATCTCTTAAACGGGATGGAATTTCTTAAATCGCTTTCGGGGGTCTTGGAGATCTCATGTACTCTAGTCCCTCCACAAAGTTTGGGAGCTAGAGCACATTCGATGCTACCCAACACTTCAAAATATCAACACCAACCTTGTGTTTAAGAGATCCTACCCCAAGGACACCAATCCTTCTTTGCTTCTTTATTGGATTATTAATTCAAATATGTTACGTTGCATCAATTTTCACCATACTACATCATATATTCTGCATCACATTTCTTTATCAATTCTGCGCCAGATTTTGCACCAAGACTTATGCACTGCACTAAGATTTCAACACCAGATTGTTCCAAGACAACTGCATCACAACTACACCAAGACTTCAATAGTGTACTAGCTCTAGATTATGACAGTTCTTATATACCACAACTTCACCAAAGTTCTGCACTACACAACACCAATAGTTCTCCACCACACAACACTAATAATTTTTCACTATCTAGAGCATTCTTTCACCAAGGATTAAACACCCATACATTAATGAAGATGCCACTTAATACTTCAGGATCCAAACTATAGTGATAGGGCTGTCATATTTCCACAGGTACGAAATCTGCAATATCTGAAGAAAAAAAAACCACAGTCCGAAGTCTGAAACAATACCATAGGTTTGAAGTTTGAAACAATACCATAGGTTTGAATTCTGAAACAATACCATAGGTATGAAGCCCGAAGAAATACCAGAAGTCCGAAATCAATTGTCAATAGTCCAAAGCACCCACGCTGCTACAACACAGTTCCAAAGAGATTAATCTCAGTCCAAGGCACCTTTGACTGCCAAAACACCGGTCCATGGGATTAATCTCAGTCCGAGGCACCAAGATATAAGTCTGCATTGTTCTGAAAGCTTCAAACCCTAGTTACATATTAGCACAATCCCCAAAACATAGCCCGAAATTAGAAATAGACAATCCGTAATTCTAAGACAGTCCAAGTTGCACCAAGAATATTCCTCCCTTTATGCTCATGTTCTTGAGTTCATGAGTTATGAACTGTACTTCTATTCTCCTCAATCTTCATCGAAATTTAGTGCTTAAACTGAAGTCATCAACCTCTTATTTATAGTGTAATTTTGAATCAAACATGAACAACCATGTCCCTAAGGTAGGCCGACCTTAGGAACGAGGAAAAGTAAGCTCAAAAGGAAAATAATAATTACGCAACTTCAAAAATTCATATATTCCAAACCACAGAGATTTTTTGGGCATATGAGGGCTTGTTGGAAAGAGGAAGGAGTCCTATTTAAGATGGAAAAGGGATAAATTTGATAATATTCCTTCAACGTCCCCAAAAACTATTTTTATTGCTGACTATACTTGCATTCTTGTGAACAAAAAAATTATGGACAATGAGCCTTCATTTTATTAAATATTTTTCCCTAGTATTTCTAGTGCATGGGGGGAGGATAGTAGCTTGAACATATCTCCTTAAGGAATATGGATATCTTCATTCAAGAATCGTTAACTATATTTCCATCAATGCAATTATTGACCAACAATATCCCCCTTTGTGATTGACGGAAATATTCTAGCATTTTATCCCCCTTTGAAATCAATGGCAAATGGGGTGCCCACGCACTCCTACTATCAAATTTTTCTCCCTCTCATGCTGCTCCCCTATCGTTCTTCTCCCCCTGACATGCTACTTCTCCTATCATGTTGCTTATTTTCTTGATTTATTTAATGTCATGCAAGAGCAATGACCCCCATCTTTTGGCGAAGACTTTCAAATGCTTCTTATGGAAGGATTTTTGTAAATATATCTGCAATTTTCTCCTTTGTGTTGATGTATTCAAAATTGATATTATGTTCGAAAACTTGTTCACGGAGAAAGTGGTATTTATTGGAATATGTTTGGTCTTTGAGTGCATCTCTAGATTCTTTGAAAGATTGATGGAATTTGTGTTGTCACAATAAATGGTAATTGGTTGCTTAGTTTCTATGTTTACATCCTTCAAAGCTTCCTTCATCCATAGTATTTGTGAACAAAAATTAGCAACAACTATATATTTGGCTTCGAATGTAGAAAGAGATATATATGATTGCTTTTTGTTGAGCCAAGATACAAGACAATCTCCCATAAAGAATGCATTTCCGTTAGTAATTTTTCAATCATCCACGCTTCCAGCCCAATCATCATCGGAGTAAGTTGCCATAGTAAGAGTTGAGCTCTTAGGGTACCAAAGACAAAAATCAGCAGTTTCTTTCAAAAATGTAAGTATTTTCTTCATAAATGCTAGATGGGACTATTTAGGACTTGACTGAAATCTTGCTACCATTCCCACTGAATGCATAATATCCGGCCTTGTAGAAGTTAAGTATAGGAGAGCTCCAATTATTGACCTGTAAAGAGTTGCATCTATGAAAGGAGAATCATCATCTTTGCTTAATTTACAATATGTGGTCATCGATGTGCTCCTAGGTGCACAATCTTCTATCCCATATATTTTGAGCATGTCTTTAAGATATTTTCTTTGAGATGTAAACATGCCTGTAGTGGTTTGAGATATTTGTAGCCTAAGAAAGTAAGATAACTCACCAATCATTGACATTTGGAACCTTTTGGACATATTTAGAGCAAATTCATGGCTCATCCCATCATTATTGCTAGTAAATATTAGATCATCATCGTATACAAGAGTGATTAGTAATTTATCCTTGTTTATATTCATGTAGAGATTGCTTCCTGCTACTTTCTTTTTGAAACATTCTTGTTGCAGATAGTGATCTAACTTTACATGCCAAGCTATAGGGGCTTGGTTTAATCCATACAAGGCCTTTTTCAACTTGCATACAAAGTCTTTCCCTTCAACCAGATCAAACCCTTTCGGTTGCTCCATGTAGACTTATTCCTTGAGTTCTCCATTTATAAATGCTAATTTTACATCCATTTGATAGACCTTGAATCCTTTCAAGCAAATAAATGCCAAAAACATTCTTATAGCTTCCAATCGTGCTACTGGTGCAAAGGTTTCTTCAAAGTCAATTCCTTCAATTTGCAAGTATCCTTTTAAAACAAGCCTTGATTTCTTTCTGATTATTTGTCCATCCTCACTCATCTTGTTTTTGAATACCCATTTTGTTCCAATTGTATTTTTATCTTTTGGACGAGGTACCAGCTCCCATGTTTCATTATTTTCAATTTGAGATATTTCTTCTTCCATGGCCTTTCTCTAATGAGGATCTTTACTTGCTTGAGAAATATTTTCAGGTTCTATGATAGATAAGAGAGCAACATCATATTTTCTTGGAATGTTTTTCATCCTTCTTCCAGTTTGAATTCATTCATCTATATTCCCAATAATATGTTATTTTGTATGATGTTTTTGAAGGAATTTGATCTTAGAAGGAGTTTGTGAAGGTTCATTTTTAGGTTCTTGATCCTTTTCTTCCTTTTCAGGTTCATCTTCGATTTCTTCAAGAAAGGGTTCAACTGTTGGAAATACTGAGAGGGGGGTGAATCAATATTTCTTTTAAATTGTTATTATAACCAATTAGATTCTACACAAAAATTAGAGAAATGATATTTTCATTATAGAAAGAAGGATAATGATCCTTTTACAAATGAACAAGTACAATGATTTCCAAGCACCAACTTAGACTAATTAATCTTTGACCTCTAGGGCTTCGACCCTATCTTCTCCAAGGCAGCAAACTTGTTTTTAGGAGCGCCTACTCCAAGGAAACCAATAATTTATTCGCTTCTTCACTGGACTATCAGTTCAAAGATGTTTTATTGCACCAATATATACTATCATCTCTGCACCATACTGCACCATCTATCAATTCTTCTGCACCACACTGCACCAATACTTCACCAAAAATTATTCATCACAACTCATCAATTTAGTCCATAATACTGAAGTGTTATCATTATCCAAACATCACACTTCACTGAAAAGTTCGCTACTGCAATATGCAATTAGAGAAACAGTCTGAAAAGGAATCAACACTTTGCAAGCTACAACAAGTTCGAACTTCCTTAGTTTTCATTAAGATTACAACACCATCAATTCTGGGCTCCACCAAGGTTACAAGATCCACTGTTCTGGGCTCCATCGAGTCTGTAATGATCTCAAATCTGAGCAATATATCAAATTTAACCCACAACAATTTCAGACCGAGATCGTAATTCCACACATGTCACTGCAATTTCAGATAGGACTCACTTCAAATAGGTTTGAGCTACAATACGTAGAAATTTCTGTGGTCCGAGCTAAAACAAGGTTGTTCAAGGTTAATCTAAATAGTATTTCCACAATTAATAACCCTGAAACATATGCACAGATCTGTCTGAGCTACACCAAGACTATTCTATTAACCGAGCTTTAGGTTGTCAATTCTTTCCAGCAGTTCGAGGTACAATTATCCGCTCTTCTTCATAACGATCCAAATACAAGGAAAAACATTCCCCAATTAAATTAATTTTCAAACCCTTCCTCGGTGCCCTAGTTCACAAGTTTTGAATTGTAACTCACACTTTTTCTGTGAATATTGTTCTTTTTCTAGTTTTTCGAGCTCCTTTTCTTTTTTTCACGAGTTGTGAACAATGGTGATATTCAGTAATGATTAAACAAAAATGATGATTGAAAAATGAAGTTCGAACATGTACATATATAGTGATTTTGTTTATAAATCTGAAGGGATGTATCTATGGTGTGAAACTGACACATGAAATAGGAATAGGTCGACTAGAATTTAAGTTAAGGATATATAACTTTAAAAATAAATTTATCTTCAACCACTAGGAGTTTGAAGGCATGCGAGGGCTTGCTAGAAAGAGGAAACACTCCTCTTTTAGATGGTATAAGGATCATTATAAAAGAATGCCTCTATGATGGTGAAAAACCTTATTTATTATGACTGACCTTGAAATGATATAATGCATAAGATGATTAGAGTAGTATTTCTTTGTCATAGGGATCATCTAGTATGGTGATAGTGTAGCTTTCATTAGGAGAGCTCATCAATTATATTTTCATCAATGACAATTATTGTCCAAAAATCTCCCCTTTGTGATTGATGGAAATATTCCAACATTTTCTCCCCCTCTAACATTAATGGAAAAGTGGGGTCCTCAAGCACTCCCCCTATCGAGTTGCTCCCTATGTCATGCTACTCCACCTTTCATGGTGCTTCTCATGTTTTCTTAATGTGATGCAAGAGAATTGAACCCCATATTTTGGCGAAGATGTTCCAATGCTTATCATGGAAGGGGTTTTGTGAAGATATGTGCAATTTTCTCCTTTGTATTGATGTATTCCAAATTGATATTTTGTTCAGCAATGTTCACGAAGAAAGTGATATTTAATTGGAATATGTTTTTTCTTTGAGTGCATCACTGGATTCTTGCTGCGACCAATGGCACTAATGTTATCACAATAGATGGTAATTGGGTGTTTAGTTTCTATGTTGCCATCCTTCAAAGCTTCCTTCATCCATAATATTTGTGTACAACAATCAACAACAACTATATATTCTGCTTCAGCTGTATAAAGAGACATAGATGATTTATTTTTGCTGAGCCTAGATACAAGGTAATCACCCATAAAGAATGCATTTCCACTGGTACTTTTTTTATCATCCACGCTTCCAACACAATCAACATTGGAGTAAGCTGTCACAATAAAATTTGAGCTCTTAGGATACCAAATAATGAAATCAATAGTTCTTTTCAAATATCCAAGTATTCTCTTCACAACTGCTAGATGGGATTGTTTAGGACTGGATTGAAATCTTGCTACCATTCCCACTGCCTGCATAATATCTGGTCTTGTAGCAGTTAAGTGTAGGAGAGATCCAATTATTTACCTGTAAAGAGTTGCATCTATGAGAGGGGAATCATCATCTTTACTTAATTTACAATCTGTGGTCATTGGTGTGCTCAAAGGCGCACAATATTCCATCCCATATCTTTTGAACATGTATTTAAGATATTTTTCTAAAAATATAAACATGCCTGCAGTGGTTTGAGATATTTGTAGCCCAAGAAAGTAAGATAACTCACCAATCATTGATATTTCAAATATTTTGGACATATTTAGAGCAACTTCATGGCTCATCCCACCATCATTGCTGGTAAATATTAGATCATCAACATATACAACAGTGATCAAAAGTTTTTCCTTGTCCATATTCATGTAGATATTTCTACTTGCTACTCCCTTTTTGAAACCTTCTTTTTGCAGATAGTGATACAAATATGCATACCAAGTTCAAGGGGCTTGTCTAAACCCATAGAGGGCCTTTTTTAACTTGCATAAAAATTATTTCCCTTCAGCTAGATTAAATCCTTCTGGTTGCTCCATGTAGAATTATTCCTTGAGGTCTCCATTCAAAAATGTTGATTTTACATCCATTTGATAAAACTTTGTTGAACTTTGATGACTAAAAATTTTCCTGCAATCCCAACCAAGTTTTAATTTCACCTTATCACTCCCATTCAGTTAAATTTCCTTTCCCATAAAATTACATTCAACATATAGAATTCTAGAAATTAAATTATTAGATTAAAACACATGGGACTGTCAACACATGCTAAAAATAAATATGGACATAAACAGACCAGAAACACATAAAAAATACACACATATTTTTAGTCAAATTATACCTAGGAAAAACCCCTTCAATCTTCTCTAGTGAAAACCTATTAGAGAGATATTCAAATTTATTTATGTTTCAAGTTAAGGAAAAATAAATTTGTAGACAAAACAAAACAACAACATACAACTTATCTCTTCAGCCCAAAACTCCTTGAAAACTGTGCCCACTTTGCCTCGATTTCCATGCCCACTTGAAGCTGAAAATGTATTGTAAAAATGCAGACTGTAATGTATGGACTATATGGATTTCTATACCACCGTACGGACTATACAGATTTCCGTACCACTGTACGATTTTTATTTTTTGTGCTAAAAAACTTGTCTTAAACTGCATGCAGCTCACAACATGAAATTCTATTCGTACTGTACCTTCTGCTGTCTTCTATGCCTTGATTTCCATGCCCAAATTTTCCCAGAAATCACTCCATCTTTCTGTAGCAAATTTCTCTTTCAAAAATTTTCTCCAGCTCTTAGCCTCCTTTCTCCAATCTGCTCATGAAGAATGAATGAAATGCAGTCTCTCTTTTATTTTCCCCCTTTTGTTTCCCTAAATATCTTTTGGGCAAACCTAAGATATAATGGCTCAAATTCATTTAGATCAAGGGATGAGAATAAATGTGCATTTAATTCTCACTTTCTATTTTTTAACTCACCCATTAAATAAAATACCCACATTGTACTTTATGTCTAAAGTCAGTTTTCACTTTGTAATTTAACATTGACTTTACCACTTATAAAGTAAATTTCACTTAATAATTTAGTATTGACTTTACCACTTATAAATCACTTTCAATTTATAATTTAACATTGACTTAACCACTTATAAAGTCACTTTCACTTTATAAAGTCACACTTAGGAAAATAATTATTTTGGACAGTTTTCCCTAGGTAGAGACAAACCCATGGGAAACCACTTGTCCAAGGTAGATTAAAAATCAACATCCCCTCTTACTGAGTAAAGTGTTTCTCACCACACCCATATTGTCTCTGAAATGGACATGCTTGCCTCTTGGCAAGGACTTCGTGAGAACATCGGCCACCTGCTCATCCGTCGATATATACTCGAGCTTCACTGCCCCCTTCTGAATATGGTCCCCGATGAATTGATATCTGATTTCAATGTGTTTTGACCTGTCATGAAACACTGGATTATCCGTGAATTTTATGCAACTCTGGTTATCATTGTGAATAATTTTTGGTTTTAAATCTTGATCAAATAGGCCATAGAATAACTTGCAAAGCTAAATGGCCTCACAACTAGCCTAGCTAGTAGCCTTATACTCAACCTCAGAATATCTCAAAGAAACTGACTTTTTCTTTCAACTGAACCATGACGCGATTTCCGAACCCAATCTGAAGCAACACCCCAAAGTGCTTTTCATGTCAAAAGCACACCCTGCCCAATCTGAATCTATGTAACCTACCAACCTCACTCCATCTCCTCGCCTATAGTCCATAACATAATCAATAGTCCCCTGCACGTAGCGAAAATGTGCTTTTAAGCTACCCAGTGCACCCTCTTGCGCTCAACCATGAACTGGATAAGTGTGTTCACAACAAAGGATATATTTGCCTAGTGTTGACTAGATACATCAAGGACCCAATAAGCTACCTATACAATGTGGGATCCACCAAACTAGAATCTGAAGCATGAAGCTTCTTCCAGTTGGTGATCATAGGTGTAGACATGGGTCTACAGTATTCCATGTGAAATATTCGCAACACATTCACAACATACTGCCCCTACCCCAGAAAGATATGCCCCTCCTCCTGCCACACCTCAAGCCCCAAAAAGTAATGCATCAACCCAATTTCCTTCATCTCGAACTCCATAAAAATATCCTCATTGCAACCACTAATTAGTCTCTCTTCCCCAGTAATGAACAATTCATCAACATATAGCAAAATAATGAGAGGATCATCCCCTACAACAATGTAGTATAGGTCCGGATCTGCATCACTCTTCGTGAAACCCATCTGCTGCAAGAAATTATCAATCCTCGAATACCAAGCTCTCGGAGCTTGCTTAAGTCTGTAGAGTGCTCGCCTCAACCGACATACATGGGCTTGCTACCCAAGTACCTTAAAGCCCTATGGCTACTCAACATACACCTCTTCCTCTATAACTTCATTCAGAAATGTGGTCTTCACATCCATTTGATGGATCTGCCAACCCATTTTTGCAGCAATAGAAATAAGGGACCAAATAGAAGTGTACCGAGATATGGGAGCAAAGGTATCATCATAGTCAACTCCCTATATCTGTGAGAAACCTCTAGCCACAAACCTTGCCTTGAACTTCTCAATGATGCCATCCGCAACATGCTTGATCTTGTGGAGCCACTTGGAAGTCACAACTAACTTGCGCTCAGGCCTAGGCATGACCTTCCAAATTTTTTTCTTAATGATAGAGGCATACTCCTCCACCATTGCCTCTCTCCATACCTCCTGGCTGGAAGCCTCCTCATATCTAGTAGGCTCAGAGTCATCAATGTTGGTAGTCTTGGCTACATAACTGCAAAACCACTTAGGTGGTACACTCTCCCTATTCACCCTCTTCATAGGACCAACAGACTATGCTTCATTCAAGTTTTCTTGAAGCCACTTAGGCCTCCTCTTCCCTAAAGAAGCTTCCCCATAGGGAACCTAATCCTATTCCCCCTAGTTTGGTGAACCTGACGGTCTGCCAACTGACCTTGGTATGCCTGTACTAACACCTTTCCTTGAAGAACCTATGCCTGTGTCAGCTTAAGTGCCATGTGAACTCTGTACCAGTGGACTCCCTAAAGAAGTGCTTGGTGAACTCGCCACTGGTGCCCCAAATGCCACTGACGCTGAAGTACCTCCTATACTAGTCGATTCAGAACCCTGAGGTCCTACTCCCTGTACTTGACCTCCTTACAGAGGAGAAGTCCATGAATCTCTCTCATCATACTCCCATGATCTCTGATAGGCCCTCTCCTCCTCGAACTTCACATCCCTCCTAATCACCACTCTCAGTTTAGAAGAAATGAAGATCAGATAGGCCTTCGAAGTCTCACTGTAACCCATAAAGATACCCTTCTCTACCATGGGTTCTAGCTTCATTCTCTTCTCCTTGGGGACATAAGAATATGTGAGACATCCAAAGATACGAAGATGTCCCACATGAGGCTTCTCTCCAGTGAAAGCCTCCTCTGGGGTCATATTCCTCAATACTCTGTGAGGACTCATGTTCTAAAGATAAAAAATAGTATTGCAGGCCTCAACCCACAAAAACAAAGGCAACCCCTAATCATGAATCATCGCTCTAGAAGCCCCAAAAATAACTCTGTTCTTCCGTGAAGACACCCCATTCTGTTGGGGATTGTAAGGAACTATGAACTCTCTCCTAATGCCCTCTTGTGCATAAAAGTTTAAAAACCCACCATCGATGTACTCACCACCATTGTCTGACCTCAAGACCCAAATCTTCCTACCTGTCTGCTTTTCCATAAGAGATTTGAACTCTTTAAAGTGATTGAAGACCTCACCCATGGTATTTAGGAAATATATCCAAGTCCTCCTAGAGTAATCATCAATGAATATAACATAATACTCATAATTACCCAAAGACATATGAGACATACGACCACTAACATAAGTATGAATCATGTATAGTATACCTGTAGATCTGTTATCGCTCGCTGGGAATGGTAACTTGGTGTAATTTCCCAAATCACACCCTCTACAAACCTCATAATGCTCGAAACCAAAATCAGGAACTCTAGTAATGATCTCCCTCAGAACTCTCAAAGCTCCATGATGCATATGCGCCATCCTCTAGTGCCATAACTTGCACAATCCTCTACTGTTGGTGGTACTAGTGTGAGTGCTACCACATGTACTACTCATCAATGCTCCTGCCAACTGAAAATTGAACTTGTATAGTTTCCCAGAGTGGACTCCAATCACTTTGGACGAAGTGATGGAAGCTACCCTGGGATGCATCAATACCTTCCCTCCTAAGAAAGTGACGTCAAACCCCTTATCCTCCATAGCATAGGCTTAAATAAAGTTCTTATTCATCCCCAAAACATACAAAACATCCATGACTTTCAAAGGAGGAAAAGACTCCCTCTCAAAGGTCACAATCCCCACACCAAAAACTCTCACAGTGCAGTCATATCCTAATACAATCTTAATATCAAGTGCCCTCTTCGTAATCTCTTAAAAGAACTCACATGCACTTGTCATATGGTGGGAAGCCCCATTGTCTATGTACCACACATCGGATGATGTAATCCTACTAAATGTAGAAGTAATAAATGCAAAGTCCCTGTCAAATTGTGAGCAAACTGCTCCAGCTCTGCTGAAGTTGCAGTGCCCTTCTTCCCCTTGTTTTTCCTCTCAGGACAAGTAGCAGCATAGTGTCCCTTCTTCTGACATGCCCAACATTTGACTTTGGACATATCCGTATCTTTCTTCTTCTTCTTCTCCTTTCCCTTAGCCCCATATGATGATGACCCTTTCTTGGCCTTCCCTTTGTTCTCCCCCTGAATGTCAAGGCTACATCCTCGTCATCTGCTATCTTCACCCCACCACTACTAGTCTTTCGTATCTCATGCTGCACACAATCATCCCAGAATCTGTCCCAATTGGGATGATCTTCCTTAGAGGTAATAGTATCTCCAAATACCTCCCAAGAATTAGGAAGTCCCGATACGACTATCTGGACTAACTCTATGGGTGAAACTACCTCACTAATAGAAGTCAAACCATCAGGTACCTATTTTACCCCACCAAGATAATGAACTACACTTTCAGCCTTTTTCATCCCGATGTATTTCAATTTTTCTTTGAGTACTATCTTCCTGCTCTCATTGATACTCTGATAGAAAGTGGTTAGAGTTGTCCACGTCTGATATGCATATCTGTTTCCTCTCATCTGAGGAACCACATGATCCTTCAAAATTTCCATCAAAATCATTTTTCCTTCACATTATTTTTTGTGAATTCAACAAGTTCATCTACAACAGTAGGAGGTACAACCTATTGCCGCACTATGTCCCAAATTGTTGCCTCCAAAAACACTATCTGAATTATGTCCTTCCAAATGGCATAGTTGGATATCCCATCAAGTCCATCCTCTATCCTTAAGAACATGGCCATGACTGCTATCCAAAATTCAAAAAAACAAGAAAATGGAGAAATGAACTTTCTAGCACACCTTGTTGTCCCAAAATATCAGTTTGTTGTCCAAACCACTATTTTTTGTCCCAAACTACTGCTTTTTTTTCAAACTGCAATTTTCAGCATTTAGCTTTGATACCATGTTGAAATTTTATGACTAAAAATTTTCCTACAATCCCAACCTGGTTTTGATTTCACCTTATCACTCCCATTCAGTTAAATTCCCTTTCCCATAAAATTACATTCAACATATATAATTCTAGAAATGAAATTTTCAAATTAAAACAAATGGGACTATCAACACGTGCTGAAAATAAATATGGATATAAACAAACCAACAACAAGTAAAAAATACATAGATTTTTGGTCAACTTAGACCCAGGAAAAACCCCTTCAATATTCTCCAGGGAAAACCTGTTAGAGAGCTCTTCAACTTTATTTATCTTTCAAGTTTAGGAAAAATACATTTGTAGACAAAACAAAAAAACAAAATACAACTTATCTCTTCCGCCCAAAACTCCTTGAAAATTGTGTCCACTTTGCCTCAATTTCTGTGCCCACTTGAAGCTAAAAATGTAATGTACAGATGTAGACTCTAATGTACGGATTCCGTATGAACTATATAGATTTCCGTACCACTGTACGACCTGTACAATTTTGTTTTTTTCATTTTTTTTGGCTCAAAACTTCTCTCGAACTCCGTGCAACTCACAACATTAAATGTTGTTCGTACTGTACCTTCTGATGTCTTCTATGCCTTGATTTCCATGCCCATATTTTCCTAGAAATCACTCCTTCATCTTGCTGCAACAAATTTCTCTTTCAAAACTTTTCTCCAGCCCTCAGCCTCCTTTCTCCAATCTTATCATGAAGAATGAATGAAATGCAATCTCTCTTTTCTTTTCCCCCTTTTGTTTCCCTAAATGACTTTTGGGAAACCTTAAGACCTAATGGCTCAAATTCATTTAGATCAAGTGATCAGAATAAATGTGCATTTAATTCTCACTTTCTATTTTTAACTCACCCATTAAATAAAATACCCACATTGTACTTTATGTCTAAAGTCACTTTTCACTTTATAATTTAACATTGACTTTACCACTTATAAATTCACTTTTACTTTATAATTTAAAATTGACTTTACCACTTATAAAGTCACTTTCACTTTATAATTTAACATTGAATTTACCACTTATAAAGTCACTTTCACTTTATAAAGTCACACTTAGGAAAATAATTATTTTGGACACTTTTCCCTAGGTAGAGACTAACCCATGGGAAACCACTTGTCCAAGGTACATTAAAAATAAAGAATCTTGAATCCTTTTGAGCAAGTAAATGCCAAAAAAATTCTTATAGCTTCCAATCATGCTACTGGAGCAAAGGTTTCTTTAAAGTAAATCCCTTCAGTTTGTGAGCATCATTTGCAAACAAGCCTAGCTTTATTTATGATAATTTGTCCATCCTCATTCATCTTGTTTTTGAATACCCATTTTGTTCCAATTATATTTTTATCTTCTGGATGGGGTACTAGCTCCTAAGTCTCATTCTTTGTGACTTGAGACATTTCTTCTTCCATGGCCTTTATCCAATGATGATATTTCTTGCTTGAGAGAAATTTTCAGGTTCTATTAAAGATAAGAGAGCAACATCATCTTTTCTTGGAGTATTTGTCATCCTTATTCTAGTTTGAATTACTTCATCTATATTCCCGATAATCTATTCTTCCGGATGATGTTTTTGAAGGAATTTGATCTTAGAAGAAGTTTGTGAAGGTTCGCTCTGAGGTTCTTCATCCTTTTATTCCTTTTTAGGCTCTTCTTCCCTTTATTCAAGGAAGGGCTCAACTTCAAGATCTTCAATTTCATTTTTTTGAAGGGCTTCATCAATCTTCACATCAATACTTTCCACTATTTTCCGTAGACGATTGTTGTAACATTTGTAATATTTTATCCTAGTGGAATATCTAAGAAATACTCCTTTTTCAACCCGAGAATCAAATTTTCCTGGTGAGTCAGCATTGTTCTTTATGAAGCATTTGCATCCAAAAATCTTGAAATATTTTACTGATGCAGGTCTTCCTTTCCATAATTCATAAGGAGTCTTTTTATTATTTGGTCTTAGTTGAGTTCGATTTAAGGTATAAAATGTTGTCCAAACTACTTCTCTCCAAAAACTTTTGGTTGCAAATCAGCTGCCAGTAGCATTGTCATTTCCATTTCTTGAATGGTTCGGTTCCTTCTTTCAACTACTCCATTTTTCTTGGGTGTTCTAGCAGCAGAGAGTTCTCTTTCGATTCCATGCACTTTACAGAGTTCATTGAATTATTTTGAAGTAAATTCTCCTCCTCTATTTTTTATAAGAAATTTAATTGTAGAATCTTTCTCATTTTCAACAAGAGCTTTAAGATTATTAAAACATTCAAATGCTTCAGATTTATATTTTATGAAATATACCCACATAATTCTAGTATAGTCACCATCAAATAAAGCAAATTAACTTCCACCTTGAAGAGCTAGAGTTCTAGTTGGCCCACATAAATATGCATGAATGATTTCCAGAGGTTTTGATGCTGAGAACTCCTTAGTTATGTGGTTGGTTCTAGTTTTCTTTCCATGTTGGCATGGGGCACACACAACTTGATTTGGCTTGAACATTTTTAGAATGTCCCTTACTGCATTAATTTTGTTGATATTAATCAAGTTATCAAAAACTTGTATGCCCTAATCGCTTGTGCCATAACCAAATTTCATCTGTTTCACTCAAGTAACATTTATCTCCTTGAATTTTTCTTAGAATGTAAACATTATCTGGTGTTCTTACTCCTTTTTCCACAAGTTCTCCCAAGGATGAGTCTCTTATTTCACAATTTTTAGTACTAAAGACAAAATTATGTCCTTGGTCACAAATTTGGCTAACACTTAAGAGATTGTATTTGAGCCCTTCTACCAGCAAAGTATTTGAGCCTTTCCTTGTTCATTAAGGAGGGTAGTAGTTCCTTTTCCAGTGATTTTAGCAGATCCACTTCCAAAGGATACATTTCAATTATTTTTGTTCAATGAGACAAAATTATTTTGGTCACCTTTCATATGTCTTGGGCATCCACTATCCATAAACAAATGATATTCATTACTATGAGCACATAGAGCTAAGCCACATTTATCTGTATTGAGATTCAAACTTAGCCAAAGGATCAAAATAATTGTATGTTTTGATTTTTCCTTGCTCTTTGGGACCACGTAGTTTGTTTGTTTGATCTTTCAATCTTGGTGCTTCATTATTATGAACCTTGAAATGCTTATCTTGATGAAAACAATTTTTACAATAGTAAAAATACCCAAGAAAGATAGTTTGGTACCTGTTGTGATAACCATAACTTGAATCAACATTCTTCCTTGGAGTTGCTCTTCCTTCATTTCTTGGATTTGCAATGGGCCTTTGTTCTTGGTGAGATGAATTTTCTTCTTTTGGATGGAAAGAAATTATGTCGACATAACTACTTGCATTATCCTTAGTACTTGATGATTCTCCTTTGAAACCAATCCCAAATTTTTCATATTGAGTTTTTTTAGTATTAAGGATGTTATCAAGTGCTTGAGAGCTTTTCCAACTCCTTTTGACTTGCTCCAACTCCTTCCTTAGAGATACTATTATAGCTTCACGTTTTTCATAGATATTTTATTTTTCAAGTTAGCTTATTGTTCAAAAAGTGTTCCCCCCATTTTTCTTCCTCCTTTTCTACTTTGAGAGAAATGATAATATTTCGTAAATTCTCATTTTCATCAATGGCACTTATTATTAATTCATCCACATTTCCTTCACCTTCTAGTTCTGAATCATCATCATTAGTGAATGCCATGAATAACACTTATTTTCTTCCAACATAGTCATTTTCTTCATCTGATTCATCATCGCCTTTATTGTGATGAGGGAAATTTCTAGTTGATTTCTTCTTCATGACTAAAAATTCATGTTTATCAAACTCATCTTGTTTGGAGAAGAAGTTCTTCTTATTAAACCCTTTCTTTTTGTACACCATCCTTTTAGAATTCTCTTCACCATCACTACCATGTTTATGAGGAAATTTTGCAACATAGTGACATATCATTCCACATTTGAAACAAATAAGAGGGTACTTACCTTTTATCTTGGATCCCTTCTTTAGTCTTCATACAAATTGTGCTAATTCGATTTCAACATCAGAGTCATCACTGATGTTATTCCATCCTTTTCCATTTTTTGTTGACTATGAGGCTTTGAATGATACTTCTTTGGAATTTGGGATTCCTTTCCTCATCTTATAAGCAATGAGAGTTCCATGAAGTTCATCCAACTTGAGAGTATATGGGTCCTTCCTTTCTTCTATGGCACTTACTTTGGAGTCAAATTTGTCAGGAAGAGATATCAGGATTTTTTGAACAACAATGCTTTCTTCAACATTTCCTCCTAACCCTTTAAAAGAGTTGACCACTTCAGCTACTCGGAGAAAGTATGATGCAATATCTTATTCGTCATCCATTTCCATACTTTCGAATTGTATTTTATGAGTTTGAAGCTTTTAATTCTTAACTTTGGAGTCCCCATCATATAGGGCAACCAACTTATGCCATATTTCCATGGCTGAGTCAAAATTCATGACTTTTGTGAATTCAAAAACAGAGATTCCACTAGTAATGGAATTTAGAGAGTTGGCATTAGAAATGTAGGCTTTTCTTTCAAAACAAAATTCCATACTTCAGATCCAAGGGACATTAAATAGTAGGACATCCTCTTCTTCCAAAAACCAGAGTTTGTTCCATCGAACATAGGCAACTTTCCTGTCACTTCTATATTCTTCATTGTGTATAAGAATCATTATTCTAGCTGTTAGGCTGATAATGAAGAAGTTGGCTCTGATTCCAATTGTTGGAAATACAGAGAGGGGGTGAATTAGTATTTATTTTCAATTGTTATTATAACCAGTTAGATTCTACACAAAAAAGCATAGAAATGATAATTTTGTTACAGAAAGAAGGATAATGATCCTGTTACAAATGAATGAGTATAATGATTTCCAAGCACCAACTTGGACTTAATGAGGCTCCGACCTCTAGGGCTTCGACCCTATCTTCTCCAAGGCACCAAAATTGTGTTTAGGAGCTCCTACTCCAAGGACACCAATCCTTTCTTCACTTCTTCACTGGACTATCAGTTCAAATATTTTTTATTGCACCAATCTATACTATCAACTCTGCACCATAGTGCACCATATATCAATTCTTCTACACCACACTACACTAGTAACTTACCAACACTTATTCATCACAACTCATCAATTTATTCCATAATACTAAAGTGTTATCATTATCCAAACATCTCACTTCACTGAAAAGTTCACTACTGCAATCTGTAATAAGAGCAACAATTTGAAAAGGAAACAACACTTTGCAAGCTACAACAAGTCTGATATTCCTTAGTTTTCACTGAGATTACAACACCATCAATTCTGGGCTCCACCAAGGTTACAAGATCCACTGTTTAGGGCTCCACCGAGTCTGTAATGATCTCAAATCTGAGCAATATATCAAGTTTAACCCACAACAATTTTAGACCAAGATTGTAATTCCACACATGTGATTGCAACTTCAGATATGCCTCACTTCAAATAGGTATAAGATATAACATGTAGACAATTCCGTGGTCCAAGCTACAAAAAGGTTTTTCAAGGTTAATATAAAAAATATTTCCACAAGTAATAACCGTGAAACGTATGTACAAATATGTTTGAGCTACACTAAGACTGTTCTATTAACCGAGCTTCAGGCTGTCAAGTCTGTCCAGCAGTCCGAGGTACATTTATCCACTCTTCTTCATAAGGATCCAAATACTAGGACAAACATTCCCCAATCAAATTATTTTTCAAACCCTTCCTCGGTGCCATAGTTCACAAGTTGTGAACTGTAACTCGCACTTTTTCTGTGGATATTGTTCCTTTTTCTAGTTTTTCGAGCTCCTTTTATTTTGTTCACGAGTTGTGAACAATGGTGATATTCAATAATGATTGACCGAAAAGGATGATTGAAAAATGAAGTCCGAACATGTACATATATAGTGATTTTTTTTAGAAATCTAAAGGGACACATCTATGGAGTGAAACCGACATGTCAAATAGGAATATGTCAGCTATAATTTAAGTTAAGGATATATAACTTCAAAAATCAATTTCTCTTCAACCACTAGGAGTTTGAAGGCATGTGAGGACTTGTTGGAAGGAAGAAATAATCCTCTTTAAAATGGTATAAGGCTCATTATGAAATAATGCATCTATGATGGTGAAGAACCTTATTTATTGTGGTTGGCCTTGAAATGATATACTGCATAAGATGATTAGAGCAATGTGGCTTTTTCATAGGGATAATCTAGTATGGTGATAGTGTAGCTTTCATTAGGAGAGCTCATCAAGTATATTTTCATAAATGACAATTCATCAATGAAAATTATTGACCAACATCAACTTCGTGATCTTCAATTTCCTTTTATGGAAGCGCTTCGTCGATCTTCACATCAATGTTTTCCACTATTTTTCATAGTCGATTATTGTAGCATTTGTAAGCTTTGCTCCTAGTAGAATATCCAAGGAATATTTCTTCGTCAACCCAAGGATCAAATTTTCCTAGTGAGTCATCATTGATCTTTACGAAGCATTTTCTTCCAAAAATCTTGAAGTATTTTACTGAAGTAGGTCTTTCTTTCCATAATTCATAAGGAGTCTTGTCATTATTTGGTCTTAGTTGAGTTCGATTGAAGGCATAAATTGTTTCCCCGACTAATTATTTCTAAAATCTTGGCTGCAAGTCAGCTGCTAGTAACATTGTCCTTGCCATTTCTTGAAGGGTTCGATTCCTTCTTTCAACTACCCCATTTTTCTTGGTTGTTCTAGCAACAAATATTTCTCTTTCGATTCCATGCACTTTACAAAATTTGTCAAATTAGTTTTAAGTGAATTCTCCTGCTCCATTCATTCTAAGACATTTAATCTTTTAATATTTTTCATTTTCAACAAGATCTTTAAAATTCTTAAAACATTCAAACACTTAGGATTTGTATTTTATGAAATATACCCACATCATTCTAGTATAGTCATCAAAAAGTAAAGCAAAGTACCTTTCACCTTGAAGTGTTGGAGTTCTAGTTCGACCACATAAATCTGTATGAATAATATCCAAAGGTTTTGATGTTGAGAACCCCTTAGACTTGAAGTTGGTTCTAGTTTTATTTCCATGTTGACACAGACCACATACAATTTGATTTGGCTTGAAATTTTTTGGAAAGTACCTTCCAACATTAATTTTTCTGATATTGATCGTTATCAAAACTTGTATGCCCCAATTGCTTGTGCCATAAATAAATTTTTTCTGTTTGACTTATGTAAAATTTATATTCTTGGATTTTGGTCAGAATGTAAACATTGTCTTCTATTCTAACTCCTTTTTCCAAAAGTTACCCTGAGGAAGAATTCCTTATTTCATAATATTTAGTGCTAAAGACAACATTATGTCCTTCGTCACAAATTTGGCTAACACTTAAGAGATTGTGTTTGAGCCCTTCTACCAGCAAGGCTTTTTGAGCCTTTCCCTTTCCATTAACAAGGGCAACAGTCCCTTTTCCGGTGATTTTAGCAGATCCACTTCCAAAGGATTCACTTCCATCCTTTTTGTTCAATGAGACAAACTTTTTTTTGTCACTTGTCATATGTGTTGAGCATCCACTATCCACAAATCAATGGTTTTCGTCACTATGCGAACATAGAGCTAGGTCACATTTATCCGTATTGGTATTTTCCATTTTTCCTTCTCTTCTTTTAAGTGAGAAGTTTTTTTCATTATGTCCATAATCATTACATAATGAGAAAGTTGGATCAAAATTAGCCAAAGGATCAATTTATTTGTAAGTCTTGATTTGTCCTTTCTCTTTGATACCACGTGGTTTATTTGTTTGATCTTTAAATCTTGGTGCTTCATTATTATGAGCCATGAAATGTTTAGCTTGATGACCAAAATTTTTACAATAATAACAATACCCAAGAAATATAGTTTGGTACCTGTTGCAATAGCCATGACTTGAATCAAAATTCTTCCTTGTAGTTACTCTTCCTTCATTCTTTGGATTTTAGGTGGGCCTTTATTCTTGGAAACATGACTTTTCTTCTTTTGGATGGCTAGAAATAATGTTGGCATAACTTCTTACATTATCCTTTGTAATCGATGATTCTCCTTTGAAACCAATCCCAGATTTGTCATATTGAGGTCTTTGAGTATTGAGGATGTTATCAAGTATTTGAGAGATTTTCCAACTCCTTTCGACTTGTTCCAAGTCTTTCCTTAGAGATACTATTTCAAATTCACATTTTTCACAGATTTCTTCTTTTTCTTTTAGTTTATTGTTCAAGATGTCTTCCTTTCTTTTTTCTCCCCCCTTTTCTACTTTGAGAGAAATTATCTTCTTTCATAATTTCTCATTTTATTCAATGGAACTTATTAGTAATTCATCCAAATTTCCTTTTCCTTTTAGTCTTGGATCATCATCATTTGTGAATGTCATGAATAATACTTCTTTGCTTCCAGCATATTCATCTTCTTCATCTGATTCATCATCACCTCCTTTATGATGAGGAGTATTTTTAGTTGATTTATTCTTGATGACTACAAATTGATCTTCATCAGACTCATCTTTTCTGGAGAAGAAATTCCTCTTATTAAACCCTTTCTTTTTATATACGACCCTTTTTGAATCCTCCTCATCATCACTATCATGCTTGTGAGGACATTTTGAAGCTTAATGACCTATTCTTCCACATTTGAAGAAAATAAGAGGGTACTTACCTTTTAGCTTGGATCCTTTCTTTATTCTTCACACAAATTATGCTAATATGGTTTCAGCATCGGAGTCATCATTGCTGGTATTCCATCCTTTCCCATTTTTTGTTGATTTTTAGGCTTTGAATGACGTTTCTTAGGAATTTGGGATTCCTTTCCTCATATCATAGGAAATGAGAATTCCATGAAGTTCATCCATCTTGAGGGTATCTAGGTCCTTAATTTATTTTATAGCACTTACTCTGAAGTCAAATTTGTCCGGAAGATATCTCATAATTTTTTGAACAACAATGCTTTCTTCAACATTTTCTCCTAATCCTTTAAGAGAGTTGACAACTTTAGATAATCAAAGAAATTATGATGTAATATATTCTTTGTCATCCATTTTCATACTTTTGAATTGTCTTCTATGAGTTTGAAGCTTTTCATTCTTAACTTTGGAGTCCTCATCATATAAGGAAACCATCTTATCCCATACTTCTTTGGCTAAGTCACAATTCATGACTTTTGTGAATTCATAATCAAATATTACACTATTAATGGAATTTAGAGTTTTGACATGCAATGTAATATTTCCTTTCCTCTGGATCAATTGGAAGAGTGGAAGGAGATTTGTATCCATTCAAAAAAAAATGCCAATCTTCGGGTCCAAGGGACATTAAATAGTAGGACACCCTCTTCTTCCAAAAATAAAAGTTTGTTCCATCGAACATAGGAAACTTTCCTATCACTTCTCGATTCTTCATTGTGTCTAAGAATCCTTCTTCCAGCTGTTAGGCAAATAATGAAGAAGCTGGCTCTGAACCCAATTGTTGCAAACACTTGGGGGGGGGGGTGGGGGGTGAATCAATATTTATTTTCAATTGTTATTATAACCAGTTAGATTCTTCAAAATTAAAAACAAAGAAATGAAAAAATTTATTATGAAAAAAGAAGGATAATAATCCCTTTTAAAAGGAATGAGTACAATGAGATGTGAGGGTACCAACCCTTCAAAAAATCCAGGCACCAACCTATTTCTAAACACCAAATTGGACTTGATGAGGCTTTGACCTCTAGGGCTTCGACCCTATCTTCTCCAAGGCACCAAATTTGTGTTTAGTAGCTCCTACCCCAAGGACACTAATCCTTCTTTGCTTCATTAGTGGATTATTAATGCAAAGATGCTCCATTGAACCAATGTGCACGATATTGCACCATCTATTTTGCATCACACTTCTTTATCAATTCTGTGCCAAATTTTGCACCAAGACTTCTACACTGCACTAAGATTTCAACACCAGACTGTTCCAGGACAACTGCATCATAGATACACCAAGAATTTAGTAGTGTACTAGCTCTAGATTATGAAAATTATTCTGCACCACAACTTCACCAAAGTTCTACACCACACATCACCAATAGTTATCCAATGCACAACACTAATAATTCTGCACTATCTAGAGCATTATTTCACCAAGGCTTCAACACCCATACATTAATGAAGATTCCACTGTGTACTTTAGGATCCAAACTATAATGATAAGGTTGTCGTATTTCCACAGGTACGAAATATGTAATATCTGAAGAAAAAAAACCGCAAGTCCGAAGTCTGAAACAATACCACATGTCCAAATTCTGAAGAAATACCACATGTCCAAAGTTTATTGTCAATAGTCCGAAGAGATTAATCTCAGTTCGAGGCACCAAGATATAAGTTTGCACTGTTTCGAAAGCTTCAAGCCCTATTTACAAATTAGCACAATCCCTAAAACATAGCCAAAATCAGAGATAGACAATCCACAATTCTGAGACAGTTTGAGTTGCACCATGAATAGTCCTCCCTTTATGCTCTTGTTCTTGAGTTCATGATTTATGAACTCTACTTCTATACTCCTTGATCTTCACCAAAATTCAGTGCTTAAACCAAAGTCATCAAACTCTTATTTATAGTGTATTTGTGAATCGAACGTGAAAAACCATGTCCCTAAGGTAGACTGACCTTAGGATTAAGGACAAGTCAGCTCAAAAGGAAAATAATAATTGTGCAACTTCAAAAATTCATATCTTCCAAACCAAAGGGAGTTTTGGGGAATATGAGGGCTCGTTGGAAAGGAGAAGGAGTCCTATTTAATATGGAAAAGGGATCACTTTGATAACCTTCCTTCAATGTCCCAAAATATATTTTTATTGTTGATTATCATTGTATTCCTGTGCATAAAAAAATTATGGACAATGAGCCTTCATTTTCTTAAATATTTTTCCCTAGTATTTCTTGTGCATGGTAGGAGGATAGTAGCTTGAATAGAGATCCTTAAGGAATATGGATATCTTCATTCAATAATCATTAATGATATTTCCATCAATGCCAATTATTTACCAACAAATATGTCTTTCTCTACCTTCAAGGAGCATTAAAATTTTGGTGATGCATCAAACTTTGCTGCATGGAAGTCAAGTTGGAGATCATATCTGATAATAATGATGTGTTGGAATAAATCAAGGAAGGATGCCCGAGCCTCTAGAAAATTCTTCCACTTCTCTCAGGAATAGGTACAAGAATGGTGACTCCAAAGCAAAGAAAATTATAGCTGATGGTTTACAAGATCATTTACTGGCATGTGTTGGGAATTTAAGAAAGTCTAAAGACATGTATGAAAAAATAGCCGACATGTATGAAATCAAAAATTTGAATGAGATCATCACCTTGAAAGATCAACCCAAGGAAATGAAGATGAACAAATAAGAATTTGTTCAATCATTCATTATGAGGATCTCTTGTCTTAGAGATCAACTACAAAGGGTTGGAGAAAATTTACTTGAAAGAGAACTGGTAGTCGTGACTCTTAGAGGTCTCCCTCCTGTTTGGGAAAACTTTATTACTACAATAAAAAATAAAAATTTCCTCTCGTCATTTGATGAAATTGTTGGGAAGCTTACTGAACAAGAATCAAGGGCGATAAAAAGAGGAAGAATTCAGAAGCATCAAGAGGGAGAACCCACTGCATATATTGCTAATGAAAAAAGGAATAAGGAAAAAATTTAGGTCCATCTAGGAAGCCTCCTTCTCAAAATACAAAAGGAAGGAATGAGAGGTCGATATTCCATATTGAATGCTATAACTTCCACAAGAAAGGTCATTATGCGCGTGATTTTCCTGAGAAGAGAAAGAGGCCATGATACAACACCAGAAGAAAAAACAATAATAAAATAAGAAAAGACAATCAAAGGAACAACTGCGACAAAAGATATGAAAGGAGAAGAAGAGTTTATTCAAGAAACCGTGAAGAAGAAGATCCTCCTCAAAAGAAGTCAAGAGCTCCCAGGTATGAAATTAATGTTGTGAATAAATATGAATATATTATCATTTATGCACTTACTAGTTCTTCTCCCCACTAGATTCGTGGGATAGTTGGTTGGTTGATATTGGATCTACTCATCACTTCTCTGGATACAAGGAAGTCCTCTCTAATCTGGTAGAGAGGGATACTAAACTGAAAATAATTCTTGGATATAAATCCACTCATCTCGTAAAAGGATTTGGATCTGTTAAATTCAGTTGAATTCTAGGGAATCAGTTTTGCTTCATGATGTTATGTATGTGCCAGGATTAATGAAGAACTTGGTATCTATATCTGCATTGGAAGATAAAGGGATGAGGATTGCCTTCATCAATGGAATTTTTTTGACTTGGTTTGATGATACACCTATGAAAGATGCATTCAAAATATATTTTAGATTTGAAGGACTCTATAAAGTCGCTTGAAGGCCACTTCTAGCATTGGTTCATAATACCAGTCATCTGAGCAAATTGTGGCACCGCAGACTCGCTAATTTACACTATGATTCTCTTCCAAAATTGAAGAAACTTGTCTCAAGTATTCCCGACATTCAAGCTCATCATGATGGAGTTTGTACAGGTTGTGCAAGTGGAAAGAAAACAAGGGGACCAATCCCCTCTAGTAAGAACAGGGAAACTAACACCCTCCATCTTATTCATTCACGTATGTGGTCTGATGCTTGTGCATTATATTGGTGGTCATCTCTACTAAATCACCTTCATTGATGACTTCTCAAGAAAGATATGGATATACTTCCTTAAGCACAAGGATGAAGCCTTTGAAAAGTTCAACTTAAAGCCTTGATAAAAAATAAAATAGGGAAAAGAATCAAAGTATTCAACTTTGATAATGGAGGGGAATACATGTCAAATGAATTCATAGCATTTTGCAAGAAAGAAGGGATTGAGAAGGAAACATTATGCCATGTACACATGAACATAATGTCTTAGTTGAAAGAAAGAATCGTTATATATTATAAGTTTCCCGTGCCATGATCCACGATCAAAATATACCAAGGTTTCTGTGGGATGAAGCCACACATGTTGCAGTATATGTTCAAAACCGGGTGCCTCCTTAAGCATTGGAGAAAAAGACCCCCGAAGAAATATTCATGAGTGTCAAGCTCGATATTAGCCATCTTCGTGTATTTGGATGCCATGTATATTTTCATGTGTAGAAGGAAAAAAGGAACAAGTTGGAAGATACAGGAAGAAAATCTACATTTTTGGGTTATTGCGAAAACTATAAAGCATATAGAATATACATTCCTGGGAAAAGGAAGATCGAAATTAGCAAGGACGTAACATTCGATGAAAATGCATCTCTTGGTAAAGAAAGAGAACTTCGTCCACCTCCTTCTCCCAAGAAGGAAAATGATGACTGGGATATTCTAGATGGTCCTTCTATGCTCGAGTTTGATGATGTTGATGATTCCATGGAGCCTATGGATCCTTTAGATCCACCTCCACGTGATCCTCCTACCAGGAAGAGACCACTTTGGCTTCACGACACTCTACAGGATAATGAAATAAATGTTCCTATTCGCAGATCATTTAGAGAAAGGAAGAAACCATGCAGTTATCAGGAATATGTAGCCACCATGAGCATTATGATTCAAGCTAAACCATCCTCATTCGAAGAAGCAGTCAAATAAAAAGTTTGTAAGGATGCTATGGCCGAAGAATATGAATTGATTGTGAAAAATGATGTATGGGGTGTTGTGTTGAGACCGAATGGGAAGTCTGTTGTGACTTCAAAGTGGATTTTCAAGATTAAACATGGAATTGATGGAAACATTGAGAAATACAAAGAAATATCCGTAGCTTGAGGCTTCTCTTAGAAAGAGGGAGAAAAATATGATGATATATTTTCTCCCGCGGCTCAATATACAACCACCCATTTGATAGTTTCCCTTGCTGCTAGTTAAGGAAGGAATCTTCATCAGATGGATGTAAATACTGCTTTCCTTCATGACATGTTACAAGATGAAGCATATGTTGAATAACCACAGGGATTTGAAGTTGAAGATAAAAAAAAACATGTTTGTAAGTTGAAGAAAGTATTGTATGGTCTGAAGTAAGCTCCTCGAGCTTGGTATGAACACATTGATAGTTACTTAAAGAAGTTGGTATTCGCAGGAAGAAATGTCGACCCTAACCTATATTTCAAAGTAGTCAAAGGTCTACCATTGATATTAGTTTTATATGTTGAATATTGATTCTTAATAGGAAGTGAGCCTCTGATGATTGAGTGTAAGAGGAAGCTAGCTTATGAATTCGAGATGAAAGACCTTGGAATCATGCACTAGTTTTTAAGCCTTGAGGTGTGGACAAGGCCTAGCGAGATATTTATCTCACAAGAAAAGTATGTTGTAAAGTTTCTAGAAATATTTAGTATGATTGAGTGAAAATCAATGGCTACTCTGATGGATATGAACTTCAAAAATCTATGTCGAAAATTAGCTTCACTTGATCTAGCAAATCCATCCGAGTACAAACAACTAATTGGGGCTCTAATGTTCCCTGTGAACACCTGTCCAAACATATGCTATGCAGTAGACACATTAACTCAATTCATGAACGAGCCCCTCCATGCACATTGGATCGCTGCCATGTTCTATGTTGCAGGAAATGTGGGTCCCACCCCCGTTTCACCCAAAAAATGAAACATAATGCGTTTTTGGGTACTGTACGGGAAACATTGCCAGTACATCCGGAAACACGTTTCCATGCCGTAAGACCACGTTTCCGTCCACTTAAAGTGATTTAAGTTGTGTGTTTTATTTTTTATTTTTTTGGGTTTGCGTGCCTTTTAATATTTTTTTAATTGTTTACTTTCTCTTTTGGATGCTTTGTTTACTTTGTAATTTTTCTTTTAGATGTATTTATTTTTTTAATTTAACATAACATTTCTTAAATGTCCTAATTTCTAATATAAATTTAAATTATAATATATATATATATATCGCGTTTCCTCATTTCCAAAATTTTGGGAGGTCGCGTTTCGTATGTTTCCCATTTCAGAAACTCGTATCCGTTTCCCCATTTCGTGCAACTTGGAAAAAATTTATTGAGATATTTACATGGGTCGATCACACTTGGTTTGAGATATTTTTCTGGAGACATTAAAATTCATGGATACACTAATGTTGACTAGTCAGGAAATGTTATTGACAAAAATAATACATCTAGATGCTGCTTTAGCCTTGGACTCGCCATGATATCCTGGATGAGTAGGAAATAAAATTCTGTAGTATTAAGCACCAATGAAGTAGAATATAATGTTGCTAGCATGGCTATTTGCGAATAAGTTTGGTTAAGGAAGCTCTTTGGAGAGCTATTTGAGCAAGTCTTAAACATTACATTGATATATTGAAACAAAAAGAGTGGGATTCGTTTGGTAGAGAATCCTATGTTTCATGAAAAGTCCAAGCACATCGATATTTGATATAACTTTATTCAAGACATGGTGCAGAGAGGAGTTATTAGAATCCATCAAATATCAACAGATGAGTAGGTAGATGATATCCTTACCAAGGAATTACCAAAAGGAAAGTTCTTGGTCTTCAGAGAGCAACTTGGACTGATGGATGTAGCCCCTCTGGATAAGGGTTGCGTTGATCGAGGACATTGAGCAAACTCTTCCTACCCTGCTTGAACTCCAAGGGTAACGAATTGAGATAGAGGGCTCTTGGGGTTGAGGGACCTATGGAAAATAGGGTACTCCCCTATTTGTTATCCATATGGTTGAATATGCTGCTCCCCTATCTTCATAGGGTCGGAGAATGCTTCTCCCCTGATTGGTCTTTGCAAAGTATACCCCAGTTTGCATCATACCCTCAAGAAAGGCTTGTTGGGAATATCGCTCCTCGTTTGGCCAACGAGTTGAGAGTGTACAATCCAAGTCGATTATGATGTAGGTGTTCTACCACATGACTATTGAGAGTCATTTATGGGAAGATCAATATGAAATAGGACTGGGTTGAGATTTTCTTCGCTCTTGAAATTTCAGGGTTGAATATGTGCTCACCTGTATGATGTGTTATCATATTTCTTGGTATGGGTGGAAGCTATTGCTCCCTGGTTCTTCTTCTTCTAGATCCGAGAAATTTTCAACAGATAGAGTTGAGCTGTGACAGTCTTAGCATGAAGACACCATGATGTGAAGATCTATAGGAAAATGTTAGCAGGTGGAATTTTTCCTAGTTGAGAGGGAGTGTTAATTTTTTCAACTAGGGTCAAATTCCACCTTTGATAGCTCATATGGTTGAGATCATGATTTCATTAAATTCCTCTTTTCGAGAGGACCAAAAATGACCTATATATTGCCCCATTCAGTTAAGCAAAAGTTAAATTTTGAATTATTTTATTTATTAAAGTGTAATGGAATGGGTTGGCCTAAGCACATGTGGAATTAGTCAAGTCAGCCTCAAACCCAAGTGGACGCTAATGAAGGCCTACAAATAGAAGCAACCTCAAGCTCATTCTCACACATTTCTTAAGCTATATTATATTTTCATTCTTTGTCTTGGTTTGTATATTTTGTCTTGGCTTTCACAGGTTTGACAGAAGGAGTTCATGCAAGGTCTGAAATCATAGGCGAGAGGCTCGCTCTGATCTAGGGTTTTCTGGATCTTAGTCACAGACTTGATACATATATTTTTCATCCATATCTGTAGGCACAAAGGCTTATGCTTGGCTATGCTCAACCATAGGCACAGGCACAAAGGCTTATGTCTGCGTCCAGGGTGCCATAACCATTGGAACAGAGAATCAAGAGTGTGACTAAGGGGTTTTGGAGTATATGTGGGCTATATCGACCAAGACGCTTGCACAATGTTTCCTGGTAGAATTCGCGCAGTCACAGAAGCTGACATAGTGAGTTATTCTTGCGTCCAGGAAGCTATAGAAACACACAATTAGTTTTATGGTAGCATCCTAGATTCATATCTAGGATTTTATAGTTGATTTTAGTTGGCTTCAATGATTTTTTGGATACATGTATCTTACTATTTTAGATATGCAGATCTGTAGATTTTTTCTATATATTTCCGTTGCATATGTATTGGGCTTATTGTACTCTTTGCTAAATTTTTTTTATGATGATCTATTGAAGAAGAAGATTTGAATGGGTTCCCCCCTTGTGGGTTTTTTTCCCTGGTCTTGGAATAATTTGCTTTCTCTTATCGTTGTGCGGTTGTATTATTTATCACCACATATATTGTTCTATATTCAGTTACCATTTATGATTGATTACACTACTAATAATTTGATACATTGTTTATGAAGAAGTAATTTGGGTAAAGTAATTGATAAAACATAGGACAATATGAAAATTTAACATATGGGAGTGGATGGAAGGCTCCAGTCACTTGCAGAGTAGCCTGTGGGAGTTTTTATAGGTCTCAATCGCATGGAGACAGTGTCATGCATGCGATTGAGGGATTTCATGACATTTTATTTGCATTCCTTGCACTGTTCAGAAGTAAATTAGCTTGGAAATTCCTATAGGCTTCCAGAATTGTTTGAAAATGTTTGAAATGGTTTGAAAAGGTCCTCTCATGATGTGAATGAATTTAATGCACAAGTTGTGGTGCTAGTGGATTGATTTGGTCCAATTTGTGTGCCTTTAATCCTAGCCCCAAGCTCATTTTTTCCATACATGTTTTATATACTTGATCTTGGAGATGTCTATGGACTGATGATGGTAGTGAGTGAGTGAGAAGGCTTCAGAAAATTAGTGTATGCTTCAGACCTATTGGAGAGTGTATATGCTTCAATCTATGAGTACTAATGACTAAATAATGTGCATATCTGAAGCATGATGCAAAATAGATCAAGATTTACGCTATTGGAGTTGAGATCGTTTGGAGAAGTTTTTTTATGTTGCTGGAGTATATGTTGGTGATCCCCTCACACTTTTTTTTGCATGATATTTTGATGCATTTGGAACATAGACATAGTGTACTATGATGCTATTTTCATTATGCAACATTTAATTGTTCTGAGGGTTTGATAGCATTCAGATTTGATGCATAGTTGTGGCCATTATTTTTTTATTTTGGAGAGCACACTTCTTGTGGTGTTTATATTTTATTTTATGATGAGATATTGTTGTTGTGAGCAGAGGTGGATAATTGTTGAGAATAATGTCTTGGGAACAGTTTGAAAATAAATGAAAGGATATCCACATAGTGGTAGAGGAGCAATGACTTCATGAGAAAAGAGAAGTGATGGCGAAGATTTAATGAAAGGAAAAATCTCTCATCCAATGGTAGTTGGATAGACCAATCAGAGTTGGGAGAGGATCATTGATCATGGTGGCTTCCAGTGGATGGTAGTCCATAGATTTGTAGAGAACAAAGTCTTCCTAGATGATCAGTAGTATCGAGTCTCCTATCTGATGGGTGTTGGAATTTTTCATATGAGGTCGAGTCTCCATGATGATGGGAGTCAACAGGCTATGTAAAAGACCAATTTATTGACTAATAGAAATTCAGAGCAGAGAAGAAATAACCAGGGTGGTTTTTTTCTCGATGAAGGGTTTTCCACCAGATACCTTGTGTCCCATGTGTGGTTGATGTGAAGTGCATTCTTATTTTTTTGTATCTGCTTATGGTTTTTCACTTGTGCTTATGTGATACACATGTTTAATGAATTGATGCTAACATATGTGTGATTTAGTAATTGAAGTTTAAATTGGTAAAAATTGTATATAGATCACACTACTAATTCACCCCATATTAGTAGTGCTCAAATATTTCCAACAATTGTTATCAGAGCAGGGCTCTTTGTTGCAACTTGATTGCTAGAGAGTAGATCTAGGGTTTGTTGGTGATTTTTTTTTTTTTCCAAAATGCTTGTCTTAACTGCTGCAAATTACAAGGTATGGCACAAAAATGTAAAATATAAATTATTAACTTGTGGGTCTAACATTTGGAGAGTAGTATGTGAAGGTCGTGGAAAATATCCATGTGCAGATAAATTTTTGCAGCAAGATGCACAAGCGCAAGCATAATCTACAAGAATATTCATGATGATAATATGAAGAGACTAGTGGCTTCACAACATGCGGACAAGCTACAACCCATATTTGGTGATGGTACCAACAACAATATTGAAAATGAGAAGAAGAGAAATAAGAAGAAGAAGAAGAAGAAAAAAAGGAAGAGCCCCCATAAAGAGGAATCTCAACCATAAGAGTCTCATTATTCCAGTGCACATGATTCAATAGATGATGAGAAGAGATAAAAAATAATGAATCATAAGGTATAAATGTTAATGATTTTCTTTTGAGTTACAATTTTGAGGATTCAGATTTAGATTGTGATGATGCACATAATAAAGGTGAGAATGTTATTAGGGGTCTTAGAGATGATATTTCTAGACTAACAACTGCATGCAAGGATCAAGAAAATTTATTGCAGATCTCTGATGATAAGGAGGCCAAGCTCAAGGATGAGATTTTCAACTTAAAGATTAAGTTGGTTGAGTCAGAAAAAGTTTAGGAAGGTATGCATAAGCAATACCAAGATAAAGAAAAAGAGCTTGAAAGAATAGAAGATGAAGTGGTTTCCTTGAGAAAACAATGAATGATGGAGAAGAGTACCATAGCCTTGGATAATTCGCTTGAGATAAAAATATCACCATTGGATAAATCTGGTCTTGGATTTCAAAAGGGTGAGCTTAGTTTGCATGTAGGAAAAAATATCAAATAAGAACCCAGGAAACCTGTAGCAAAAAATACCAACAACAAAAGTGAGATCCAATGAAAAAAGAAGAAAATCCAACAGTCGAATAGAAAACAACAGAACCAACAACAGAAAATCAAGCAAAACCAACAACATATCAAGTAGAAAAACCAAAAAAAGAGAAGAAAATCTCAAGGAGCACCTACATTCAGAAGATCCTTTTATCCTAAAGATGATCATGGCAGCTCCATTAGATTTCAAAAGAAGCAAAGTCTTTTCATTCCTTTGATGCATGAGATACAATGCTACAACTGTCAAAAGTTTGGGCATATTGCAGCAAATTGATGGAGTAGAATGTACAATCCACATCAATAGATGCTCCAACAATATCAGTAGCCAAGGAGAATGGCCAACAAGTATACTTGTGATTTTTATGGTTATTGCTACTCATGTCACTTGTTTGGCCATAATGTAATAGATTGCAGGTCTAACCGTTGGAGGAGAGACACATTTCATGCAAGGTTTAGATCTTGCATGAGAAGAATAAGAGTTGATCCTCTTGGCCATGTGGAGTGCTATATATGCCATAGATTTTGACACATGGAAAGAGATTGTTTAGTGCCCTGTTACTGAAGGAAATTCCATCAAAAGTAGTAAAAAAGAGAGGATCTAGTACAAAACCAGTGAAGGAAGAGAAGGCACAGATGAAGTAAGAAAAGAAGCATCCCAAGACCGTGTGGAAGAAAAAGGAGCAACAAATATTCCACTAGTGAAGAGCATTCTCTCCTACATTCCATGGTTATTCCTACATACTTATAGAGGACTGAAAAATTCATGAGAGGTACATAATCTCATGGGAAGCATATAATGGAGTTTGCAACAACATATGATGAGTTATTTCCAGCCTCTTGCACTTTCAGGCCCACGAGATCAACATGTATTTTGGAGGTATATTGAGCTCAGGGGGATCTATACATGGTATGAATTTACATGTGATATTTAGTAGTTTCTTCATTAATTTTCACTCATACATTTGTGGAAGATATATATGTGTTCTCATTGTTGAAGAATGTAAATAGGTTCGGTCTTCATAATTGTATTTTATTCATAATAAAATGTATTTATCAAAAGAAAGAAAAATAATTTTTATTATTAAATAAATTGACTTATTAAAGCATAGGTTTCATCCCCGAGTAATTTTTTTTTAGGTAAAGGTCTCCACTATAGACCTCTAGGGTTTATGTCAAGTTTCCTTGTCCCTGTCATATTGTAAAGAACCCTTCTTCATAATTATTTGTCAAAGAAGAAAATTATTTTATTGTAAATTAGGTCAATTAGGCCTCCTCCACCAAGTCAGCCTCAAGGAAGGACAAGTCGGCCTCAAATAGGGTAATTCGATCTCACAATAATCCTATATCTTGGAGCAACTCGACTCATTTTTTAGACACTCTCATCAAATTAAATTTGTAGAAAATTGCAGTAACTGGTTGCAGTAAAGGGTACAAATTCCAAGGAAGAAGAAGGAAAGGGCTAGAAAAGGATAATAAGTTCATTATCTTGATAAGGAATTCTATTTATATCTCTCTCTATTATCTGACATGTTCAAAGTGCTGGAGTTCTAATGGAAGGCTGAAATTGTGCAGTTTTTGAGGAGGCCAAAATTCTGTAGTAGTTGGCCCAAAAATTCTGCTGCTGGATCGAAGTTTTGGATTGTAGCTGCACTTTGAAGGGCTAACATTTTGGAGGAGGAAGGGATGAATTGGTGGAGGAGGAAGGTCTGTTGGTATAGGGTCTTGGTTGTCGCACTGTCATATGAATCTACTGAATGAAGAGTTCTTGAATGGGTTTTCCCCTATATAGGGTTTTTCCCTTGCCGTCCACCTACATATGGTGTCCCTGATCTTCATGTTTTGATTTTGATAATTTCTTGATGAAAAAAAGATAAAGTAAGAACACAAGAAAGTTAATAATAACATAATAATATCACATTTAATTATCAGCATTAGCAAATATTTATGGCTTTCTGATTTTCCAACATGGTATTAGAGTTAAGGTGAAGAAGGAAGAAAAATGAAGTTTGAAGATATATTGAAAGGAGAATGAGGAGTCTTAAGAAGTTTAATATGGATCATCAATAAAAGGTATCGTATAAGGGAACAAGCCTACTATCTACAAGAACTATGTATAACTCATTTAAGGGAGAAAACAAACTAGAAGGAGCCTCCAACTATAGGCATGAAAAAAGAGGATAGATCTCATCCTCGAGAAAGTTTTGGATCTAGACAAAGGAAAATTAAAGAAACCTACAAATGAACCAAGTGAAGCAGAGAAAGCATAGTTTAGAGAAACAAAATATTGGCCATGAGCCTAATAATGGATGGAATAAAGGACAACCTCATTACATATATATCCAACATAGATTCTGCTCAAGAAATGTATGAGGTTCTATCCAAATTATTCACAATAAAGAACATTGGTCAAATTACAAGCCTCAAAAATGAATTAAGAACTATGAATATGACAAAAGCCGATACTCTCGCATCCTTCTTTATATGGATATCTAGAATCAGAGATGAACTCCAGGCAATAGATGATATTGTACCTAAAAAGGAGCTCGTGATTACTTCCCTTCAAGGAATACAAACATCATGGAGTTCCTTTGCATCAAGAATAAACAGTTGGAAGGATACTCCAACATTAAAATATATATGGAATGCATGTAGTCAAGAAGAAGCCAAAATATCGTTAGTAAGAAAAAAAGAGAATGAAGAGGAGAGCATCTCAAATGCCTACTCCGTTCATCACAAGAATAAGGGAACCTTCAAGAAGTTCAAAGGACCAAGGAAGAAAATAGACATATCTAAGGTTGAATGTTACAATTGTCACAAAATGGGTCATTATCAAAACCATTGTCCAGAGAATCCAAGGAAAAAAAGGAGAGATATGGATCAAGAAAATATTGTCGATGAAGGTTCACCAAATAAGAACAAGATGGAAGAATCCGAAGTCAAAGAATTACTTGCTAGGGACTCTTAGGGACTCTATCCCTTGCATTTAACTCTATTATAAGCTTTGAATTGCTTTTCTTTATGTTTTGATTTCTAAGTGCTTATAGGTCTATCATGCTTTGGTATAAAATTTTTGAATTGTTTTGATAAAGTTATAGGTATCCCTCAAGATTGGATTAAGAGGGAGCCCTCACCATTTTACCAAAGATAAGTGTCTTACTCCTTGTATTATCCATTTATGTTTGGTTTCCTCTCTTATTGAGATGTGTTTGTATTATATGCTAATAACCTTTATTTTTATATTTTCCTTGTTTAGGAAATCGTTCTGAATACTCAAGGGTTATAAAGAATACCTCACAAGATAAAACATGTTAGAAGTTCTGTTGCAAAGGAATATTTTCAACAATTTATGTCTTATGAGGTTTGTTAAGAAACAAATCAAAGGTATGTCTTAGACCATAATTTTTTGTTCTCTTCATAATAAAGGTATATTCATTTATTTTAATAATCTGCTTTGCATTACTAGCATCATTATGTCTAGAATTTTGAATCACAAAGATTATTGTTAAGGTGATTAATCATTAGATTAAACATACCCTCATTAAATCATCATCGTGGAACCATAAAAGGTTCACTATAAAACAATAACCTAAGGGTATATTGAATATGAAACCCAAGTCTACTTAGATTTATTTATGAAATCTAGAAAATAATATTCTTTTGATGTTTAGGGTTTTGATACTATTATAGAAACCCTAATGACTTGGGGTTTGTTTTGTATTGAAATCCTAGACCTTTAGGGTTTTGGTAGATTAGGGTTTACAAGAAAAACCCTTATAATATATATAGTAAGATCCTAATGAAACCCTAGGTATGTATTGTCTGTCTGATCGAAACCCTAGCCTGATCAAAATTGTTATATGTATAACTTTAATGTATTGATATTTGTGTCTTGGGTTTACCTAGTATATGTGATATTATTGTGTATGATTATGAAATCCTAGATTTGTATATATGTTAACCTAATTTTTCATGCTAGGGTTTGTAACAAATTTCTAGTAAAATTTTATATTCTAGGATATGGTGATATCGTTTCCAATATGATGATAAAATATAAGGTCTACAACAAACCCTATTAGAAGTTGGTCATACCGTTGAAACCTTAGATTGTGATATGATTGGTTTTGATTATATTCATCTAAGTATTAGTATCTCAAATATGGATTCTATGGTTTGCAATACATCATGGTAGAGTTTGTCATATATCTGAAAGTAATATTGAGGTCCTAGATATAATGAGATTGATATCTTGATTGAGTTACTTTAAGTTTTAATGATGTGATCTAGGGTTTATAACAAAACCCTAGAAATAAATTGAAGTATAGAGGTATGTGTCTCTTGCTGATTATGAACCTAAATAAGTTTAGGTATTTGATATATAAAGCCTAATGCTTCCATTATTTTATGATTATGATATAGTTAACTTCATATGTATTTGGTTGTACTTGCTATTAAAGTGTTGCAGGTACATAATATTCAAGATAATGAAGATGTCTATATAAGCATGATGAAGAAATCTATAAGATCAAGATGACTTTGAGAAGAAGGAATGAAGCCATGAAATAATCTTTGATGTTATAGAAAGTAGTTGATCTAGGATAAGTTAATAGGGAGCCTGGATAGAAGAAAGGATATATCTCCCTAGTTGAGAGGGAAGGCATATCATCGTAGTCATGGTGGACACCCTAAAGTAGAAACCGAAGAATGAATGCACTACAAAGTATTGAGGATGTCTTGGTGTTGCTGAAGAAATTAAAGAAGAAAATCTTTTTAATAGTTGCATATGAATAACCTGATATAACTAACATCAAGATGATTGAATATCGAAAAGGCTTGTGTTTACTTATATGTATGTTTTGTTGAGATTCAACAAGATGATGATCCTAGTGAAAATTAAGCACCTACACTAGGTGGGGCCCACAAGCTATTTTTAGGTGATATGTTTATTTTTAGAATTTGGATCAAAGTCTATTTTTAGCAGTAATCTATTTATAGATGGTTGAGAAAATTATATGGATGGATGGGCATCTATTTTTGGAATGCATGTGCGAAGTTTTTTCAGGGAATGCACGTCTAAAAATAGAATACATGTCGATTATTTTTATCTCTTAATAATAATTAGACAATAAATAATAATCTATTCTCTTGAAGCACTTGATTTCAGTTAACTGATGTGGCAAACCAGTTAACTGAAGGAATTTCAAGTTCAAAGGTTGGTTGGTGGGACATGCTAGTGGACTTCATTGTAACTGAGTGATACAAAGTTGTAACAGAGTTGGATGTGTAGTTATGTGAGTTGTAAAGTAGTTTAACTCAGTTAAGTGAGTTAAACTCAGTTGTGCTAGTTATAAATAGTTGTAACTAATGATACACTAGTGAGAGATCAGTGAATTAAATAATAAATTAATTCACATGGAGTGATCCCACATGTAACTGAATATTTACTATTGTTAACTACTTGCATGTTAGATCTAGTGGAGACCCAGTTGAGAGATAGGCGAATGGGACAGCTTGACTATCAGTTGTGACTATAGTGGGTGCACACTTGCAACGAAACACACATTGGAGATGCCAATGAGGATTGCACATTCAAGGCAAGGCAAGATCGAATTCATTCAGGGATTGTGATCAGAAGGGATTGCGTAGTGGAGGCAGGTTGTCAGGAGGCAGTAAATTGGTGCATGTTTATGCCAATTTTTGTATGACAGTGTGAGACGATTGTATATTGTACTGAGAGCTCTTGGAGTAGAGTTTTGTATGAGATTGTTTCATGATCCATGATATATAGATAATATATGATAGTGGTGTTTTTAGATTTATGCTTTCCCAGTAAAAACATCTTTGTTATGTGTGATTGATCTTTCTTCATGTGTTTGCAATTGGCGATTAAATTTCCGCAAAGATTTAAGTAGAAGGATTTTGTATTTAAAAGTGGCATATAATTGTTGGATCAGGAGAATCCAGAAATGCATAATTGTATTAAAATTTCTACATGGTATTAGAGTAAAGAAGGTTGCATTATTGAAGCAGTAGCTGAGTTTGTTGGTGGAAACAATTCAAATTTGTTGCAAGAATTTTTTTGTTGCGACAGTTGAGTAAACATCGAAATGGATTTCAATAGTTTGCGGTTAGAGTATGCACTCGAGGGAAGCTCGAAATACATTCCAAGGAAGGATAGGATGGAGGCGGTGCTTGAAGATAATGGCTTTAAGGAATTCATCGACAGTGATGTTCCTAAGCCCACTTCGACGGATGCTGCATTACTTTATGCCTGGCAAAAGAAAGTAGCGAAGATGAGAAGGATTCTATTGGAAGGTGTGCGAGACCATATTGTTTCAAGAATTCATGGGAAAGCCACTCCATTGGAAATGTGGAAGGTTTTGAAGGATCTTTTCCAAAGAAGCAATGACCATAGGAAATTGGCATTGAACGATAAACTCAGAAAGATCAATATGGAGAAGGGCGACAATATTCCTAAGTATCTCACAAAGTTTGTCCAATGTCGGGATGAACTGGGGAGTGTGGGAATCATGGTTTTTGATGATGATTTGGTGAGTTTTTCTCTCTTGGGACTTCTTAAGAGTTGGCACAGTTATCAAGACTCTGTCAACAGACGGGAAAAAATATCGGATTGGGAACGACTGTAGTTGGATCTAGTGCAGGAGGAGTTCAGGCGGAACACTAGTGATGGCTCTTCATCAAAGCATGATGATGAAGAGGATTGTGCTTTGGATTCCAAAGCAAGGAAAGGGAAGGGGAAGAAATCCCATTCAAAATCTGAGGCTAAAGGCAAGAAGCTAGATTTGTCCAAGGTGAAGTGTTTTCACTATCACGAACATGGGCATCTCGCCACTAATTGCCGATAGAAAAAGAAGAACAAGAAGGCTGCTGGAGCTACATTTAGTGAAGCCCTTACCTCACAATTTGAACTTGATTTCTCTTTGATATCATGCTTGGTTTCAAGCGCAATGGGATCAGTGTGGTATCTTGATAGTGGTGCTTCGTTCCACATGACGGGAGATAAGGAGCTTTTCAGTGACTTGGAGGAGAAATATCTCCAAATGCATATAGAGAGGGGCGATGATGGACGATACAATGTGATCGAAATCGGTACCATTACCTTTGAGAGGGAGTCAGGTAAACCATTTCTTTTGAAATATGTTATGCATGTTCCAGGTCTGAAGAAAAACTTGGTCTCAATCGCGATGTTGGAGGACAGAGGTTATGATGTTGTTTTCAGTGATGGAAAAGTTTTAAAACGGGTAAAACCAAGAGGATGGGGATCCGAGTCAAGAATATCTACAAGCTAGAGGTAGATGGTTGTGCTGCAATGGTGGGCAATGAAGAAGAATTAGTGAGCCGGGATGAGGGCAAATTATGGCACAGGCGATTGGGCCATCTTCACCATGGTGCCCTGAAGATTTTGTAGCACATTTCTACTGGACTTCCCAAGGGTGCACTTGCGCAGATAGATCAGTGGAAGGGATGTACTATGGGTAAGTTTGTGAAGACCACCTTTCATGAAAAGGAAAACCGTGCTTTAGTGATCCTAGAGAGAGTTCACATAGACGTGTGTGGGCCATTCTCGATTGCTTCAACAGAAATACACAAGTATTATGTTATTTTTTTTGATGACTATTCTCGTAGATGCTGGATCTTCTTCATGTAGAAGAAAGATCAAACATTCTCAAAGTTCTGTGAGTTTAAAGCATTGGTGGAGAAAGAGTTGGGGAAGCAAGTGAAGGCTCTGCGAAGCAATAATGGTGGTGAATATATCTTGAAAAAATTCAAATACTTCTGTAGCAAAGAAGGAATTCAAAGAGAACTCATAGTGCCTCATAGCCCACAGCAGAATGGGGTCGTGGAGAGGAAGAATAGAATGATCATGGGTGTTGCACGAGCTATGCTTCATGATCAGGGCCTTCCAATGCACTTGTGGGCCGAAGCATGCAACACTGCAGTTTATGTGCAAAACCGTTGTCCTCATAGAGTGCTTGGCATGAGTACACATGAAGAAGATTTTACTTGTAAGAAACCAGATGTTTCTCACTTTAAGATTTTTGGTTCATCTGTTTATGTGCATGTGACCAAGAATGCCAGGAATAAGCTAGATCTAATTGCTGAATTTGGGATATTTTTGGGGTACACAGAAACACTCCATAATTATCGTGTGTATTTGCTAAAAAATCTAATGACTGTGGTGCAACGGGATATAAAATTCAATGAGGAGAAAGCCATGAAATTTTCTCTTGAGAGGGAGCTAGACATGCATGCAAAGGAGGAACTGGTTGTTCCCAAATATGAGTCTCTAGATGTGGATCAGCCATAGGAGGAGGTTCATGGAGTGGAGGAGTCCACTCACGTAGAGCCAAACATCAGAACTGGAAGAAGGCGTACCACAGAAGCTAAGAGGCTGAAGCTTGATGTGGCACAAAATGTTGGAGTCCCTACTTCACAGCGTAGACATAGATAGTCTCCTGACCAATTCACTGGATACATGGCTCTCATGAAATGTATCGCGACTGAGCCATATTCCTTTCAGGAAGCAGTGTAGGAGCTCACATGGGTAGATGCAATGGTGGAGGAGTATGACTCCATTGTCAGAAACAAAGCTTGGGAAATTGTTCCAAGGCCAGATGATAAATCAATGGTAGGTTCAAGATGGATCTACAAGGTAAAGCAAGTTGTTGATGGGAGTTTTGAGAAGTATAAGGCAAGAATTGTGGCCTGGTGCTTCTCACAGATCGAGGGGGTTGATTATGAAGAAACCTTTGCACCTGTCGCACGGTATTATTCCATAAGGACCATTCTTGCTCTCTCAGCATAGATGGGTTGGCACATTCATCAGATGGATGTGAAGACTGCATTCCTTAATGGGATCATTGAGGAAGAAGTGTACATTGAGAAGCCTGAAGGATTTGATATCTTCAGCAGTGAGTCACATGTGTGTGGACTCAAAAGAGCGTTGTATGGGCCAAAGCAAGTACCTCGTGCTTGGTACAATTGAATCAAAAACTATTTTACTGGACTTGGATTCACCAAGGGTGAGTCGGATGCAAACCTATACCAGATTGTGGTGGAGGGTAAGCTTTTAATCATTGTTCTTTATGTTGATGATTTAATACTAACTGGTGATGAGCAGCTGATACACTCATGCAAGGAGGACCTTGCAAAGGAGTTTGAGATGAAGGATATGGGCCTCCTTCACTATTTCCTTGGATTGGAAATATGGCAGCGAGAAGGTGAACTATTTGTGTCTCAAGGAAAGTATGCAAGGGATATACTCGGTAATTTTCACATGGAGGGTTGCAAACCCATGGATACTCCTCTTCCAGGATACATGAGGAAAGAGGGTGCTACATTTGGAGAGGTAGTGGATGCTATTTTATATCAAAAGTTGGTGGGTTCGCTCATGTATTTAGTTAATACAAGACCAGACATATGCTATGTAGTGAACCAACTTAGTCAAGTGATGGTCAAGCCTACTGTTGAGCTCCAAAAATGTTCTTTCTTCCACCACATTCCACTCCATTTCTTTTATCCATTATTAATCCCAGGCTCAAATGATCAATGAAATTAGTTAAAATTGCTTTAAGAATGAATATCGTGGCTAACTTGCTATGTTTTTGTGATTGTGTCACTATAATACTTTTTGAACTGAAACTAGCTACAGAATGCAGACATTCTGTAGCTAGTAGCCAATTCTGTAGCCAGCTTCATGTTTATACAGGTTCCGGATGTCATCTTGGAGAAAAGCACACATGGGTGTATTCCACGTCATGTCTTCATCATTTTTTGCCCTCCATGGAGGTTGAACAGAATTCTGTACGTGGTTAAGCACGTGGAAACTCAAATTAGGAGGTAGACTCCTAACAGAATAAGGACAGTCCAGATTCTGTTACGTGATCATGATTAGAGTCCTAGTTTAGTTTCTATTAGGAAAGACAATAATCCCCGTATTATCTCAAGTTCTGTTATGTCAATTTGCTATAAATATGCTCGGGAAACCGAGAGACAATGGTTAGATTTTGGTTAGATTTTATGGTTGACTGCTAGATCTTTGAAGTATGTGAATACTTTATTTTGAGGTGATTCCTCTTTAATGAAAGAAGCAACATTTCCTTGAACGCGTTGAGTCAATTTTGAGCTAGATTTCTTGCTACTCTGGTGGTAGAGGGCCCCTGCCTCCTGAGCGGCCTTGTTTATACAGTAGATAAGTGTTTTAATCTCGCTTTTATTTCTAGTTTTAGTTTCGCTTTTATTTCAGCTTATGTTCATATTTGTTTATATTTACTATCACAGCCAAACTTACTCTAATCAACTCTTCCAAAATATCATTATGAAGAATAAGGCACAAATGTGATAGTGTAGGTTTAGCTGCATTTACTTTCGTTAGTTATCACAGTTAAGACTTACTCTAATAAAATTTTCCAAATATCATTATGATGGATAAGGCATAACTGTGGTATTGTAGGTTTTAGTTGTTAAGTTTAAACCAAGTAGCATAGCCAACCTTACTCTTACAAAGCTCTTCCAAAATATCATGACAATGAGTAAGAATTAACTGTGGTGTCTTGGAATTTAGTTGTATTTGCTTTCATTCTTGTGTTTATGTTCAATTGCTTTGAATGATACAGCCATACTCATTCTCACAAACTCTTCCAAAACATCATTCATACTGAACGGAATGAACTGTAGAATTCCTTAGGTTAGTTGCATGATAACTTAGTTATAGCACTCCGGAGGTAGAATGCATGTGGTTCAGTTATGTCATTTCATTTTCAGTTTGATAATGGCTTTTAATTTAACACTGTTCACTGTAGACTAGAAGTACCCTAGTTTAGTTCACTGTGTTAACAGTCCAGTGTAGTTGCCATCCATTGCATTTCAAATTGTATTAGTTGTTAAATTTAAACACCACGGTCTTCATTATTTACAAAACTTCTTTTGTTCCAAACTCATACTAACACATAATTATCTGAGAGAAGGTAGTATCAGTCTAAGGCCGGGAGTACTTTTGCAACCTTTTTACCATTTCACAAACAAGCCTTTTCTCAAAGACCATTCTAAAAGGAAATCTATAACCTTTGTGTGAGGCCTAGTGGTGCTAGATTGAGTTGCAGAACAAAGTTAGAAGCTAGTTTAGAATAGAAATCTTATGGTGATACAAATGTTCTTTTCCAAATATATTTTAATAGACCTTTAATCATGGATGAGATGTTGTAACATTGTAAGTTGATTGCTTGATTGTTTAGTTAGGAAAATTTCATTTACACTTAGCTGCCCATTTCTCAAGCTCTTCCAAAACATCTTTAATGAATGAATTGGACAAGTTAAGCTCATGTTGTGATTTATTTTCTTGAAGTCATTATCAAGCTTTGTAATTTTCTAGCCATAGTTTAGGCTTTGTTTTGTTTTAGTATTTGCATTTGTCATTTTTCATCCATAATTTAGGCTTCACTCTGTTTTTTTTTAACCAGTAGTTTCTTTCCACCAGCATTTAGTTCTTTCCCTTGTGAACATAAAACCATAAAAATCCAAAAAACATCATAAAACACTAGACACAACGTAGTGAGAAACAATTACCTAGGCACATATAGTGCACCACACTTCAGCAGTTTACTAACCCTGGTTGACAATTAATGAACTCAATTTAGGAGACTAGGTTGAGCACAAACATTTTGGCGCCGTTGCCGGGGAAGTGTAACTAGGTAACCTTGTTTCTTAACTCCCAAAAAAAAATTATATGCGTAGAGAGAGAGATTCAAGGGGTAGATTCATAAGAAGTAGCAGCAGAAGCTTGATCCCTAGAACACCACTTGTTTCATCTAGACCAAGAGCCAGTACACCTCCAAAACAGACCCATAATCCATCCTTTATTGATCCTAAACTCCTAGAGGACTTAATATCAGATATTCCATTAGAAAGACCTGCCATTTCATCCACTAAACCTGCCTTAGAAGAGGATTCAAGGACCCCTGTTAGAGACACAAACTTTTCCACTTCCTCAGAAGAATCAACTATGTCAGAAGGGGGAGGAGGAGTCTTTAATGGAGAACACACATTATTTGGAGGAGGTAGAGGTAGAGGTAGAGGAGAAGGAGGCAGAGGTGTAGAAGGTGAAGGGGGTAGAGGAAGAGGTAGAAGATAGATGGGAAGCTCTTTTGGGTTTCCTATAGTAGATGAAGAAACCAATACAACCATGAAAAACATTTCACCCTCTGTCCTTCCAAACTTCTATGGACTTAAAACTGAAGATCATGAAACCTTCCTATTTGAATTTGAAGTCCTATGTAGAGCTTATGACTACTTACAAGATGCTCAAAAACTTAAACTATTTCCTTCAACATTGAAAGGAGCAGCATTGAAGTGGTTTATGAGTTTGATCAATAGTTCTATTAGGACATGGGAAGACATGAAACAAACATTTCTAGAGAGGTATTTGGATTATTGTATGCCAGTCAATCATAAGGAGGAAGTGTTTAAGATGCTACAAAAAGAAGATGAAAACTTGGAAGATTTGTTGGAGAGATTTCATTACAACATCAAAAGAGAAAAAATGGAAAACTTAGATCAAGACACCTTAAAAGCTCTCTTTTTGAAAACAATTAGGGATGAATGGTTGGATATCCTTAAAATGATGGGAAAAGGGGATATATCTCAGCTCACATTACCTGAGATAGCTGAGTTATGTATCAACCTTTCAAGAGGGAAATCTAAAACTATAAAAGGTCCAAGAGACCTTGCTCTTGCAAGGGTAAGTAAGTTTGCTTCTGGGACAGTAAGTAGGGCAGAGATAGGGCATATGATTGATGAATTCAAATCTGATATCCTAGGGAGTCTTAGTGAACAAATAGACACCCTTAAGTTACAAAACAAGCAAAAAGCTGAATCTGATGCTTTAGCAATCTTTTGTCCCAGAGGTAGAAAGAAGCATCCCTTAAGAGAATGTCCTTTAGATGAAAAAGTTGTAGAGACCTGTGTCATTTGTTCAGAAAAACATGAGACCAAGAGTTGTCCTTCACTTCCTGGTCTTAAAGCTGTCTTTCAAGAGGAAATTCCTACAAGTTCCACAAAATCTCTCAATTTTGTCTCTAGAAGACCTTGGCAAGGACCCCAAACACAAGGATTTCATGATCAAATGTATAATCAACCTCTACCAAATTGGAATTCTTGGCAACAACCTTGGCCCCAATTTCAAAATCAATCTCAAGCTTGGGCACAAGGGGTACAAAATCCCTATGGAAGATACTCTCAGTACTATCAGTATCCACCATCCTATCCACCCTATCTACATTTTCCTCAACAACAAAATCCTCAACAAAATCCTCAAAATCCACAACATCAAAATCAACCACTTCCATTACCATTCCCTCAAAAATAAAATCAGTTGCCTGCTCAACCCATACCAAACCCCAACAATAGAAATCCTCAGAACACATATATGATAGAAGGCCAACAATTTCCAACTTATTTAATTAATCCTTTAGAACTTAGTGATGTTCAACTTAGGTCGGGAAGAATACTTGAAAAGAGGAAACCTTCTATGATTATACAAGAACAAGACAACTCTGAGGGAGATTCTCTACAAGAAAATAAAATTCTTGAAGAAGACACATCTTTTCAGGACCCAAACATTGAAAAATCAAAACAAAAAGAACCAATAATCTCAACTCCTGTATTAGAGCATCCATCAACATCCACTCCTACACCTCCCTTTCCAGAAAGATTACAAATTGATAGAGGTGTAGAAAAACAAATTATGGTGCCTAATTATGATTTCCTAGATGAGCTAAGAAATGTTTGCATTAAGATTCCATTATTACAAGCCATCAAGGAAATTCCAATTTTAGCCAAAACAATAAAGGAGTTGAGCATGAAGAAAACAAGAAAAAGAATAAGAGAGACAAAGAAAATTCAACTGGCAGGAAAAATAGCAGACATTATGATGGGTAAGATTGCTATTCCAAAGTATCTAGACCCGGGAAATCCAGTTGTTAAAATTCACATCAATGGAATTGAAATCCAAAACACACTCATTGATTTAGGAGCAGCAATCAATATCATGAGTAGACAAATCATGGATAAGCTGAAACTTCCTAATCTTCTCTTTACACCCACATTATTACAATTAGCAGACAGATCTGTGATCAAACCTGATGGGGTAATAGAAGACATTCCGGTGTCCCTAGATTCTTGGGAGTACCCTGTGGATTTCATGATCCTAACTCCTAAGAATAATCTAGGAGGGCATCCAATTATATTAGGAAGACCTTGGTTAGCTACAGCTGATGCTTTCATTAGTTGTAGATCCGGTGATATGTACATCTCTGATGGTAGTTCAACTAATAAATTCACTTTGTATCCTCCAGCAAGGACAATTACAAATTTAGATGATACTCAATGGATAGAGGATGAAGAAGACTTACAACCTCTCTTCACAATTTCAGAAATTAGTGAAGATAGTCAAATTCTGAATACTTTAGAAAACTTTGAATCCTCTTCGGAACATAAATATGAACCATTTCAAGAAGAATCCAACATTGAGTTTTTGTCATCAAGACAAATGTCTCTTCATTCCATGGATAAATTTGGAAGCTCTACAAATGAGATATTTCCAGGCAAAACTTTAAACATAAACAAGAACCTAGAAAAATCTCAACAAGAAGAGTTAGTCAAGATATTACAGAGACATTCTGCTGCATATGCATGGGAGTACACTGATATGAAAGGGATAATTCCTAAGACTTGCACTCATCACATCTATATAGAGGAAAATTGTAAACGAATCAGACAACCTCAAAGAAGGATGAATCCAAATCTTAGGGAGATTGTTAAAGAAGAATTGCAGAAATTGTTAAATGTCAATTTCATTTATCCTATTTCAGATAGTCAGTGGGTTTCTCTATTGGTAATTGTGCCAAAGAAAAATGGTAAATGGAGGGTATGTATTGACTACCGAGAATTAAACAAAGCTACTCTTAAAGATAATTTTCCCTTACCTTTCACAGATAAGGTGTTAGATACCTTAGCTGGAAAAAAGTACTTCTCATTTCTAGATGGGTTTAGTGGCTATAATCAAATTCAAGTAGCACTTGAGGACCAAGACAAAACCACATTTACCTGTCCTTGGGGTACTTATGCTTACCGAGTATTTCCATTTGGATTATGCAATGCACCTGCAACATTCCAAAGGGCAGTATTAGGAATTTTTTTAGATCTAATACATGATTGTGTAGAGGTATATATGGATGATTTCACAGTTTATGGAAACACATTTGAAGAAGCTTTAGAAAACTTGGAAAAAGTTTTAAAGAGATGTCAAGAAGAAAATCTTTCACTTATTCATGAGAAATGTTTCATGATTTTTACTGAAGGTAGTGTTTTGGGGCATCATATTTTAGGGGATTGGATTAGAGTTGATGAGTCAAAGTTGAAGTCATCTCTAACTTATCTATTCCAAGTTGTCAAAAAGATGTTACGAGTTTTCTAGGATTTACAGGATATTATCGGAGGTTTATAGAAAACTTCACCAAGATAGCATCTCCACTCTTTAAATTGCTTACCAAAGACTGTGAATTCAAATGGAATTCTGATTGCTAGTTAGCCTTTGAGACCCTAAAAACAAAAATTTCTGAAGCACCTATTTTAAGGGGACCTAACTGGAAGTTACCTTTTCACATTTCAACAGATGCCTCAGATACAGCTCTAGGATCTGTATTGGGACAAAAAGACCTGATTCCTTATGCCATCTACTATACCAGTAAAAATTTGACTCCTGCAGAGTTAAACTATACTGTAACTGAAAAAGAGTTTTTAGCTGTTGTTCATGCCATAAACAAATTTAGACACTATATAACAGGCTATAAAACTTTTGTTCACACTGATCATTCTGCAATTAGATACTTAATGAACAAATCAATCACTAATGGCAGAGTTATAAGATGGTTGTTACTATTGCAAGAATTCAACATTACTATTCTAGATAGGCCTGGAAAACAAAACACAGTAGCCGATTTCCTATCTAGACTCCAAAATATCAAAGATGACACTCCAGTTGAAGATCAATTTCCTGATGAATATCTTTTTGCAATCTCTACTCAAACTCCATGGTTTGCTGATATTGCTAATTATTTAGTTTCGGGAAAATTTCCTTCAATTATGAATGCAAGGGATAAAAGAAAAATCATTTGTGATAGTGCAAAATATTCATGGGTTGCTAATGAGTTGTACAAGACAGGTCCAGATTTGATCATTAGAAGGTGTGTTCGTGAAGATGAGATGCCTAAGATTCTCAAAGCATGTCATGATGAACCTTGTGGCGGACACTTTGCTGATAAGAGGACAACCTATAAGATCCTTAATTTAGGATATTATTGGCCATCCTTGTTTAAAGATGCTAAGGAGTATGTCAAAAGGTGTGGCAGTTGCCAAAGGGTAGGGAAACCTTCTCCTTCAGGTGAGATGCCATTACAACCTCAGGTACATATTGAACCTTTTGAAAAATGGGCTTTGGATTTTGTAGGACCTATTGGTCCTCCATCAAGACAAAAGAGATATATATTAGTTTGCACTGATTATGTTACCAAATGGGTAGAGGCCAAGCCATTAATTTTTGCTAATGAAGCATCTGTAGTTAATTTTCTTTTTGAGGATATTTTTACTCGTTTTGGTGTCCCAAGGGAAATTTTTACAGATCAAGGAGCTCAATTCACATCAAGGCTAGTGGAACAAATGATGGAAAGGTACAAAATCAGACACAGAAAATATACTCCCTATCATCCACAAGCAAATGGTCAAGTGGAATCTACTAATAAGGTTATTGAAGGAATCCTAACAAAGACTGTCCATTTACATAGAAAAGATTGGGTAGATAGGCTTCCTGAAGCCTTGTGGGCCTATAGAACTACATGGAGAAGCACAAAAAACCATACTCCTTATGAACTTGTTTATGGAAAGCAAGTTTTTTTTCCCATAGAGTTCCAGATTCAAACTTTCAAAATGGCAGTTCAGCTAGGACTTGCTCTATTAGAGGCACAAAAGCATAGATTGGAGCAGATTAATGAATTGGATGAGATCAGACAAGATGCAGTTCAGAAAACCAGTATAGTCCAATAGCAGAGGGCTAGATGGCATGACAAGTACATCAAGGAAAAGAAGTTCAAAGAAGGTGACTGGGCTCTCTTGTTTGATTCAAAGTTCAAGGATTTCCAAGGTAAATTTCAAACACATTGGCTTGGGCCTTATGAAATTGTGAGATTTTTTGACAATGGAGCAGTAAAAATCAGGACAATAGATGAATAAGAGGTTAATTTTCTTGTGAATGGTCATAGATTGAAGTTGTATCACAAACCACTCTCAAGAAAAGAATTTGTCAAGAAGTTCCAGGAAAACAGTGATATGAAGTTAATGAAGAAGAATCTTTCTTCTTCATCAACTTAATTGAATTTTCTGAAGTCAGACATATGAAAAAAAATAAAAATAAAAATAAAATAAAATAAAGTATAGACATGAAAACCAATCACTGATTGGCATGTTTATACAGAAAAGATAGGGTGAAAATCAGAGTCTTTCTAACACTCTAACTTTTCCATTTTGTTTCTGCAAGCAGCTTTTACAAAATCATGAGTGCAGATCCATTTCACTTATGATCCATCTCATTTCATTTCATTCCATTTACTCATTCATCCATACTCCATCTCATTCACTCATTCATACTTCACTTCATTCCATATTTCATTCATCTCATTCCATACTTCATCCACCTCATTTCCATTCCAGAATTTAAAATTTGATGTTTTTCTGCAATTGAATAATACACAGCAGAAAATTGCAGGGTACTTTTTCACTCCATTTCATAAATTGTAATCCATCCCACTCCATCATTCACTTCATACATATCCCATTATACCATATTTCATCATCCATCTTCATTCATTCCATACAACATTCCATTTACATTCCAAACCACTCCATTCCATGATTCAAGTTCTCTACAGGTACATTCTGCAATCAAATAGACATTCTGCAGCTAATCATACTTTCTGCAGCTAGATAGATATTCTGCAGCTACAGAACCTGAAGACACTGACCAGCAATTATTTGATTTTGCAACAAAATGTTCCTGCACATCCATGAACAAGTCAAGATCAAGAAGGCATATGAAGATCACAAGAAAATCAAAGCAAATGCAAAGGTATGAAGTAATTATAATGCCACATCATGAAAAATTTTAGTATAGTTTAGCTATGAATAATTCGAAAAGTTGTTTTGATTAATTTTATTGATCATGCCGAATAAACCTTCCGCAAAACTTTGGATAAAAATCCTTCTATTTCACCATTCCAAAAACCATATCCGATCATCATTTAAAAAAAAAATATTTAAACGGTTAAAGTGCTGAAGTGATTGAGTTAATCACGTCACTAAGCATTTAATGATGATTTTTGAAATATCTCCGCGGTCTTTTCACTCATTATTCGTTTTCTTCACCTCACCTCATTAAATAATTCCGTAACCATTCCTTATCACTCCTTTCCGCAGCCAACTCTTAACCATTTCATTCTGTAACCACCGCTGTCACCGTAAAACAGAGGAAACATTTGGGGAGCAAAAACAGCTTGTTAACGGCCATTCTCACCGTGAGCAGAAGGCTGGTAAATTGAAGATTGAAGAAGAGTTATGGGCCTCATTGTGAGAACAGAACCAGTTGGCACTAAATACTTGGAAGGGTACCCTCAAATCCGAGAAATGTTGCAACAAGTAGGATGGCTGCAATTCCTTGAAAAATTTAGTGGCTCCCACAAAGAGGTTACTAAAACGTTTGCAAGGTCATTCAAAGGAGCCAAGGTTGAGGTTGGAGATATTAAGTTCACTTTCACAGAGGCTTTTATTGCAGAAGCAACAGGACTCCTTAGACAAGGAGAAAGGTGGTTTAAGAACAGAGAATTCCATAACGAATCATGGAAGCAGATACTCAAATCACCAGGTATGGATGTCACTGTGTTTAAAAAGGGTATCCCTAGTTCTGCATTAAAGAGCAAATGGAGAAACATGTTGCTTATCCTACAAAAATTTATCACTTGTGAAGGTAGATATGGTACTTTCTATGTTTACCATATTAGGTTGATGATGCATTTCCTAGAAGAAGAGCTTAATTTGCCCTATTTCTTGCTTCAAAGTTTAAAGAAAATGGCTTCAAGTGTCCAAAAGAGAATTAAATTTTTGGAGACAACTTTATACCACCATGGGTTAGTCAAGATTTTGATTGAGCATCATTTGAGCAAAATAGGGGATAATTGGGATAACTTCTTGGTGAGAAATCACTTTGAGGAACTAAAAGAACCTTCACCTGAACATGAACCTACAAAAAGAAGCAGAAGATGGAGACCCTCCAAAACTGAAATTGGTAAGTCAATACAAGAAAGTAGTGAAGAAATGATCTCTGAAAAATTAGTTCAGATTAAGGAGCAGCTTAAGGAAAAGAGAATCATAAGAAGAGTTGCCAGAGAAAAAGGAGAAGGGCCATCTCAACCGAGGAGGAGCCACAGACTAAGGGGCATACTAAGGAAAAAAAAAGTTAAACAAACTGGGGTTATAAACATAGAAGACGAAGAAACACCTACTGAGGAGGATTTTGATGAAGAAGTTCCAGAAATTGATCCTACACAGCAAGAAATTTACAACTATGTTGAAACATTGGAGAGAAAATCTTCAGAGAGTAGGGACAGAACCCATAGTCCTCCACTGTCCGAAATAGACGTGCTAAGAAGAGATAGGTATGAGCTGGAAGTACTTAATAGACATATCAAAACTGAGAATGATATTCTGAGGGAACAAGTTAAACTAAAAACCAGTATGAACTCAGCCCTATCTCTACAAATGGACAAAGTGGAAAAGGGTAATGAAAATTTGAAAAAGAGGAACAAAAAGTTAATCAGGGCACTTACCAATTTAAGGTTCAAGTTAGTCATCAGAAAGCCCAGAAGGCCTTTAACTACCAGACAAAGCAAAAGAAGAGGATTGGATGTTCTTGCAGAGGTCTCTGAGTTCATGGAATAGTTGCATGAGGACATGCAAGAATCTAGTAGTGGGGGTATGTTGAGCTCCAAAAATGTTCTTTCTTCCACCACATTCCACTCCATTTCTTTTATCCATTATTAATCCCAGGCTCAAATGATCAATGAAATTAGTTAAAAGTTCTTTAAGAATGAATATCGTGGCTAACTTGCTATGTTTTTGTGATTGTGTCATTGTAGTACTTTTTGAACTGAAACTAGCTACAGAATGCAGACATTCTGTAGCTAGTTGCCAATTCTGTAGCCAGCTTCATGTTTATATAGGTTCCGGATGTCATCTTGGAGAAAATCACACATGGGTGTATTCCACGTCATGTCTTCATCATTTGTTGCCCTCCATGGAGGTTGAACAGAATTCTGTACGTGGTTAAGCACGTGGAAACTCAAATTAGGAGGTAGACTCCTAACAGAATAAGGACAGTCCAGATTCTGTTACGTGATCATGATTAGAGTCCTAGTTTAGTTTCTATTAGGAAAGACAATAATCCCCGTATTATCTCAAGTTCTGTTATGTAAATTTTCTATAAATATGCTCGGGAAACCGAGAGACAAATGTTAGATTTTGGTTAGATTTTATGGTTGACTGCTAGATCTTTGAAGTCTGTGAATACTCTGTTTTGAGGTGATTCCTCTTTAATGAAAGAAGTAGCATTTCCTTGAACGTGTTGAGTCAATTTTGAGCTAGATTTCTTGCTACTCTGGTGGTAGAGGGCCCCTGCCTCCTGAGCGGCCTTGTTTATACAGTAGATAAGTGTTTTAATCTCGCTTTTATTTCTAGTTTTAGTTTTGCTTTTATTTCAGCTTATGTTCATATTTGTTTATATTTACTATCACAGCCAAACTTACTCTAATCAACTCTTCCAAAATATCATTATGAAGAATAAGGCACAATTGTGATAGTGTAGGTTTAGTTGCATTTACTTTCGTTAGTTATCACAGTTAAGACTTACTCTGATAAACTTTTCCAAAATATCATTATGATGGATAAGGCATAACTGTGGTATTGTAGGTTTTAGTTGTTAAGTTTAAACCAAGTAGCATAGCCAATCTTACTCTTACAAAGCTCTTCCAAAATATTATGACAATGAGTAAGAAGTAACTGTGGTGTCTTAGACTTTAGTTGTATTTGCTTTCAGTCTTGTGTTTATGCTCAATTGCTTTGAATGATACAGCCATACTCGTTCTCACAAACTCTTCCAAAACATCATTCATACTGAACGAGATGAACTGTAGAATTCCTTAGGTTAGTTGCATGATAACTTAGTTATAGCACTCCGGAGGTAGAATGCATGTGGTTCAGTTCTGTCATTTCATTTTCAGTTTGATAATGGCTTTTAATTTAACATTGTTCACTGTAGACTAGTAGTACCCTAGTTTAGTCTTAACTTAGCTCACTGTGTTAACATTCCAATGTAGTTGCCATCCATTGCATTTCAAATTGTATTAGTTGTTAAATTTAAACACCACGGTCTTCATTATTTACAAAACTTCTTTTGTTCCAAACTCATACTAATACATAATTATCTGGACAGAAGGTAGTATCATTCTAAGGCCTGGAGTATTTTTGCAACCTTTTGACCATTTCACAAACATGCCTTTTCTCAAAGACCATTCTAAAAATAAATCTATAACTTTTGAGTGAGGCCTAGTGGTGCTAGATTGCGTTGTAGAACAGAGTTGGAAGTTAGTTTAGAATAGAAATCTTATGGTGCTACAAATGTTCTTTTCCAAGTATGTTCCAATAGACCTTTAATCATGGATAAGATGTTGTAACATTGTAAGTTGATTGTTTGATTGTTTAGTTAGAAGAATTTCATTTACACTTAACTTCCCATTTCTCAAGCTCTTCCAAAACATCTTTAATGAATGAATTGGACAAGTTAAGCTCATGTTGTGATTTATTTTCTTGAAGTCATTATCAAGCTTTGTAATTTTCTAGCCATAGTTTAGGCTTTGTTTTGTTTTAGTATTTGCATTTGTCATTTGTCATCCATAATTTAGGCTTCACTCTGTTTTTTTTTAACCAGTAGTTTCTTTCCACCAGCATTTAGTTCTTTCCCTTGTGAACATAAAACCATAAAAATCCAAAAAACATCATAAAACACTAGACACAACGTAGTGAGAAACAATTACCTAGGCACATATAGTGCACCACACTTCAGCAGTTTACTAACCCTGGTTGACAATTAATGAACTCAATTTAGGAGACTAGGTTGAGCACAAACACCTACCAAGCTCTTTTGGAAGGCGGGCAAGCATGTCCTGAGGTATCTCAGGGGCACATCTGAGTATGGATTATGGTACAGATAGATGGATGAGGTGAAGTTGCATGGCTTCATAGATGCATTTAGCCCAATGGACAGAAAGAGAACATCAAGAGGGGTCTTTAGTATTGGATCTACAACTGTTTCTTGGTACAACAGGAAACAAAGATTTGTGACACTCAGTTCAGCGGAAACAGATTACATGGAAAGAAGTCAAGCTGCATGTGAGGCTATCTGGATGAGAAAGATCATGGTTGGTTTTTTTGGTTCTCATTTAAATCCTACTGTGATTCATTATGATAATCAGAGTTGCATCAAAATATCGATTAATCCTATGTTTCATGATAGATCTAAGCATATAGATATCCGGTATCAGATATTGTGTGCAGTGGAACATCATGTTGCTTTAGTACATTCCTATGGAAGATCAGGATGTAGATATTCTGACAAAGGCGCTCACCAGGAGCAAATTCGAATACCATAGAGACAGGATAAGGGTGAAGGATAATCCCTTTCTTATTGAGAGGGAGTTCTGAGATTCAACAAGATGATGATCCTATTGAAAATTAAGCACCTACACTAGGTGGGGCCCGTGGGCTATTTTTAGGTGATATGTCTACTTTTAGAATTTGGATCAAAGTGTTTTTTTAGCAGTAATCTATTTATAGATGGTTGAGAAAATTATATGGATGGATGGGCGTCTAATTTTGGAATGCATGTGCGAAGTTATTTCGGGGAATGCATGTCTAAAAATAGAATGCATGTCGATTATTATTATCTATTAACAATAATTAGACAATAAATAATAATCTATTCTCTTGAAGCACTTGATTTCAGTTAACTGATGTGGAAAACCAGTTAACTAAAGGAATTTCGAGTTCAAAGGTTGGTTGGTGGGACATGCTAGTGGACTTCATTGTAACTGAGTGATACAAAGTTGTAACAGAGTTGGATGTGTAGTTATGTGAGTTGTAAAGTATTTTAACTCAGTTAAGTGAGTTAAACTCAATTGTGCTAGTTGTAACTAGTTGTAACTAAAGATACACTAGTGAGAGATTAGTGAATTAAATATTAAATTAATTCACATGGAGTGACCTCACATGCAACTGAAGATTTACTACTGTTAATTACATGCATGTTAGATCTAGTGCAAACCCAGTTGAGAGATAGAAGAAATGAATAGTTTGACTATCAGTTGTGACTATAGTGGGTGCACACTTGCAACCAAACACACATTGGAGATGCTAATGAGGATTGCGTAGTCAAGGCAAGGCAAGATCAAATTCATTCAGGGATTTTGATCAGTAGGGATTGCGTAGTGGAGGCAGGCTGTTAGGAGGCAGTAAATTGGTGCATGTTTATGCCAATTTTTGTATGACGGTGTGAGACGATTGTATATTGTACTAAGAGCTCTTGGAGTAGAGTTTTGTAGTAGTTTGTTTCATGATCCATGATATATACATAATATATGATAGTGGGGTTTTTAGCTTCATGCTTTCCCGGTAAAAACATCTGTGTTATGTGTGATTGATCTTTCTTCATGTGTTTGCAATTGGTGATTAAATTTCCGCAAATATTTAAGTAGAAGGATTATGTATTTAACAGTGGCATATAATTGTTAAATCAAGAGAATTCAACAATACATAATTGTATTAAAATTTCTACATGTTTGAAAGTTTATTGTTGATTGGGGTTTGTGTTTTTCTCTCCATAAACAAGTTAAACACTTTGGAAGCATGCTTGAACAAATGGATATATCTAGTTTGATAGGGAGTGTTGAAGAATCTACAGGTGTTTGGTGCTTGGGAGGACATCTACATGTGTCTGATGTCTAGATCCCAAAGAGGGAGGGTGACGTTGGTCATAGAGCTCTAACCTTGGATACACACCTAGATCCTTGGGTTGATGGTTAGTAAGTAAGCTTGATGGTACCTATAGTGGCTAAAAGATTTAGTCCGTCTTAGTCCCACCCAAATAGATTACCCTAGTAAGGAATCTAGCTCATGGCATTGAGTGTGCCAAAAATCTTTGTAGTTCATTTTTAGACCTTCCATCTACTTCTATAGATACAGGTAATTATGAATACATCCCTAATTAAGAGGGAGTGTTGAAGAATGTAACTAGGTCCGGTCTTCATAATTGTACTTGAGTCATAATAAAATATATTTATCAAAATAAAGAAAGAAAATATTATTAAATAAATTGAATTATTAAAGCACGGGTTTCATGCTTGGGTTAATTTGTTTTAGGTTAAGGTCTACATTGTAGACCTCTAGGGTTTATGTCAAGTGTCCTTGTCCATGTCATATTGTAAATAAACCTTCTTGGGAATTATTTTTCAAAGAATACAATTATTTTATTGTAAATTAGGTCAATTAGGCCTCCTCCACCAAGTCGACCTCAAGGAAGGACAAGTCAGCCTTAAACGTGGTAATTCGACCTCACAAGAAGCCTATAGAATGGAGAAACTCGACCTCATTTGTCACACACTCTCATCAAGTTTGATTTTAAAAAAACTGTAGTAATTGGTTGTAGTAAAGGGTACGAATTCGAAGGAAGAAGAAGGCAATGGCTAGCTTAGGAGAAGAAGGTCATTATATTGCTAAGTAAATTGATTTATGTCTCTATTATATCACACGTGTGAAGTGGTTGAGTTCTGCTAGAAGGAAGAAATTATGTAGTTGCCGAGGAGGCCAAAATTTGGGAGTAGCTAGGCCAAACATTCTGCTGATGGATCAAAGTTCTGGATTGTAGTTTCACTTTGAAGGGTTGGACTTTACAAGGAGGAAGGGTTGACTTGGTGGAGGAAAAAGGTATATTGGTATAGGGTCTTGGTTGTCTAACTGTCATATGAATCTACTGAAGGAAGATTTCTTGACTAGGTTTTCCCCTATATAGGGGGTTTTCCCTAGTTTTCCACCTACATATGGTGTCCTTGATATTCATGGTTTGGTTTTGATAATTTCTTGATGAAAAAGAGATAAAAGAAGAACACAAGAAAGTTAATAATACCATAATAATATCACAATTAATTATCAACATTAGAAAATGTTTCCGTATTTATGATTTTCCAACACTCATGAGTGAAAAAGAGCACATCTTTCATCCATGTATATGTTTTTTTGGTTTCCACTGATAGTTGGTTGAAAATATGTGCAACCATGCATAGATTGTGATCATGTCTCCATGATATATTGTGATGACATGTGACATGGAACAACCATGTATGATTTGTTATATGATGATTACTACAACCATTTATTTGTTATTGTATCATCATTGTGTATTGGTTGAGAGTCTAGTCTTTAGTATTATGAGTCATCATGGTGATAGGCTTGTTTTGGAGGAGTATCACGACTCTATTTTGCAGCCACATGCAAAGGCTAATGATGATGTAATATTTGTGATGTATTGTGTATTTGAGTCATTGGTCCATAGGAGATGATCATAGAAACTATGTATTTCATTGAAAATCTATGTATAATGCTCATGGAGCCATGTACTTATATTGTATGTATCATTGGGTCTTTTATCCATGAGTCATGAGATCATGTTATGGTCACATGAGAGTATGTATGTGGTCTTGTATCGCTTCTACAACCATGTATGTATCATTGTATATGTCATATGTTCATGTTCATGTGGAGTCTTGATCCATATGATGCTTCTATTTATCAAAGGAAGCATTGTTTGCAGCGGAAGCGATCATTTCAGCTCAACAATTGGTATCTCTACAGCTTGGAGATGTCATGTGTTCAAGGGGGGAATTATTTATTTTTATTTGCTTCAACGATACATTGTTGGAATTATGATCTGATTGGAGGTGTTCATGCTATACCTCATACTATGCTATGACAGTGGGGTTCTTGGCCTCATGTGATGAGATGTTATGGTAGTTGTTACTATATAGTTATGGGGGAGATTGTGTGTCGTTGCCTCATATGATGTTGCTATGTGGAGGTGTTGGTTGGTTCCTTATGTGAATTTTTTTGCATATATTTGATGCTGCTCATAGTTTCTATTATGATGATGTTGCATATGATGATGCTTGTGGTTTCCTTATGTTGGCATGTTTTTGTCTGTTGCCAATAATTATTGGATGGTATTATTCTCTGGGTGATGATTGGTATATATGCTACGTGTTGCTTGTATGGAGGCATGGATTATATTTGATGAATTATATTTCAACCATGTAGAGATGTAGTACTCCAGTCTTTGTGCTTCACTTCTTACTGCATATTCTTATGGAGTTGAACCTTTTCCATTGATGTCAAAGGGGGAGAGAATTTGGAGGGATAAATATCAACTTCAAAGTTGCAGTTATAGTGGAGATCAACCTCACATGTTGTTGAAGTTGAAATCAATGCCAAAGGGGGAGTTTGTTGGAATTGTATTATTGGCATTGATGTCAACATGGTCATGATGTTGTTAGTTGAGTTGAAATTGGGATGATTGCGTTGGAATTGATGTCAACATTATGATGTCACTCATGTTGGTTTGTGTTGGCATGTGTTGGCATTGATGTTGATCTTGATGGTAGCATGATGGTATTGGAGGAGTTGTCATGTTCATTGATAGACATCTCATGATGGTTTGTTGATGCTACATGATAGTTAGATGATGTTGCTATAGGTTGTCATGCAGATATACATGTGATAGTGATGGTTGATGGCACGCTAGTTGAGTTGTCAACTAGGTCTTCATTATGTATTAATGTCTATGCTTATGAGGATGAATTTTTGTTGTGATGTGATGGCTTGATGATGGTGCTACAAAGTATTGAAGGTTTTTTCAGTGGTGTTGCAACTATGGAGATGATTGATGGAGAGTGGAGGACTTGTTGGCACTCTTTCCAACCTTTTTTTTGGCCCTCAAGGTCAATTTGATAGTGAAACTTTGGAGAAATTATTGATACAAAATGCACATATGTGTCAGAGAATATGTCATAGGTTTGGAGGCTAGTACAAATGATGTATAAGGTGATCCAACAGGTGGCAGAGGTTTTGAGTTGAAGGCATGGTGTTTTCCCTGATATTTAGCCACAATTGCATGGAGCCAAGCCTATGGGAGTGGATGGAAGGCTCCAATCATTAAAAAGTAGCCTATGGGAGTGGTTGTCTCAGTCACATGGATCTAATGTCATGCATGCTACTAAGGGATTTCACAACATTTTCTCCACATTCCTCATGTTGTTCGGAAGTAAATTAGCTTGGAAATTACTAGAGGATTCCATAATTGTTTGAAAAGGTTGGAAATGGTTTGAAAAGGTCCTCCCATGATGTGAATTTATTTAGTTCAAAAGTTGTGGTGCTAGTGGATTTATTTGGTCCAATTTTTGCACCTTTGATCCTAGCCCCAAGCTCAATTTCACCCTACATGTTTTATATACTTGATCTTGGAGGTGTGTATGGATTGATGACGTTAGTGAGTGAGTGAGAAGGCTGTAGAGAAGTAGTATATGCTTCATACCTATTAGAGAGTGTAGATGATTCAGTCTATGAGTGCTAATGACTAAATACTGTGCAGATCTGAAGCATGCTGAAAAATAGATCATAATTGAAAGCTATTGGGGTTGAGATCGTTTGGAGAAGTTTTTGTATGTTGTTGGAGTTGAGATAATTTGGAGAAGTTTTTGTATGCTGTTGGAGTATATGTTGGTGATCCTCTCACACTTTTTTTTGCATGATATGTTGATGCATTTGGAATGTAGTGGCTTATGGTGTTATTTGTATTATGCAACATTTTATTGTTGTGAGGGTTTGATAGTATTCAAATTTGGTATTCATATTTGATGCATAGTTGTGGCCACTATTTTGCTATTTTGGAGAGCACACTTCTTGTGGTGTTTATATTCAATTTGATGATGATATATTGCTACTGAGAGCATGTTTTCAGAGCTAAATTCTTGGTGAGCAGAGTGTCTTGGGATCTAGTTTAAAAATATATGAAATTAGATTTGCATAGTGGTAGAGGAGCAGTGATAGCGAAGCTTCAATGAAAGGAACAATTTATCATCTAGTGGTAGTTTGATAATCCAACTGGAGCTGGGAAAGGATTGTTGATCGTGGCGGCCTTTAGCATATGGTAGTTTGTAGATCTGTAGAGAACAAAGTCTTCCGAGTTGATCAATAATATCGAGTCTCCTATCTTATGGGTGTTGGAATTTTGTATACGAGGTCAAGTCTCCATGCAGATGGGAGTTATAAATCTACGTAAAAGACCAATTGCTTGGCTAATATAAATTCAACACAGAGAAACAACAACAAGGGTGGTTTTTTTTCTGCTGAAGGGTTTTCCACCAAATATCTTTTGTCTCTTGTGTGATTGATGTGATGTGTATGTTTATTGTTTTGTAACTTCTTATGTTTTTTCAATTATGCTTATATGATGCACATGTTTAATGAATTGGTGCTAACATATGCGTGTTTCAGTAATTGAAGTTTAAATTGGTAAAAATAATATATAGATCACACTAATGATTCCCCCCCCCCCCCCTCTGATTAGTGCTCAAAGGTTTCCAACACTAAATGTATCTAGAGTCAATATTACAACATGACCTTCATTTACATTCATTATCATTTATCTATTCCATTTACTAATATAAATGTTTGTGAACACACTAATGAATTCATCCATATTTCTTAGTGTATATATCATTGTTTCTATCACGAAGGAGAAATATGCTTATGAAATCAATATTATGAAATCCATGTAGTGATATGCAATGCACTACAACATAGGAGAAATATGCAATACACTTATATAGTATAAGAAACTATACATCCTTCTACTTTTGATCTCATAAATGAATTTGAAAGCTAATGATAACCAAGATATGAAGGAAAAAATGACCACAATACATCTCACCACAAGAGCTTCCACCTCTCTCATTATTTCCAAGTCACATATTGACCCTGGCTCATAAAAACTAAAGGATCAAAGTTGCTTCCATTTTCATTGTTGTAATAAGGCTCTTTTCATTTCCGTAGTTCTAATCATACACAACTCATTAAAACTGTTGTCTATTTCACTATAGCTAGACTCTTCAGAGCTAACCTCCGCAAAGAGGAAAGCTTCTGTGCTACCTTTGATTGTTGTCTCCTCAAGCTTCTATAGGTAATTAGCATACACTTATTTGTATATATGCATCTCTAAAATTAATCATTAAACAACTACACTACATTCAATTCATGGAGTAGATAAGCATCTATTGTTAAGACACATGATTCTATCATCTAATGAGAACTTCATTGACGGATGCAGAAATTGTTCTAGCTACTGTGCAAGTATTTGAGATTAGCTCTATGATAGTTCAACAATATTGATGCCTACGATGCCATTGTATTCATAGGGTTAGTTAATGTTGTATTTTTCAATTGAATTTTCTTTCCCATTACACAATAGAAAACATATAATTCTTTAATGGCTTCCTTCAAAGCTTCACATAAACAACCTACTTCCACATTTTCCCTAACCTATTTCTACAAAAAATTAATTTCACATATTTTTGGACCCTACAATGAGGGAGTTACACCCAGAGCTACTAGATTTGATACCAAATTAGAAATATTGCACACACAAAACTATTATTCATATATTATTATCATTTCACAGTATCATACATTCATACAAGAAGTAGGGACTTAAGTGTTAGGTCCCTATACTACTAGTGTAGTCCCTTATTGTTGTTAGTTTAGCCCCCTTATTGTTATTTTTGTACCCATGGAGTCCCCATATTGTTATTATTGTGCCCCATAAAATACCACTATTGTTATTGTTGTGCCCTTACTATATTATTGTTAGGTCAGCTAGGATTATATTGTGACCCCATGGATCCCTATATATAGAAAGGAGGTTTTGTCATTTGTATCATCCAAAAATTGTTCATTTATGTAATGTAAAGGAGGTTCCCCCCTCAAAGTGGCTGATTATAAGGCGTTGATCTCTCTTTTCTTCTATTTTGGGAGCTAGTTTCATAACATTTGGTATTCGAGCTTTGGATTCTAGGGTTTCACTGCTGCAAACATGTCATCATGGAATTTTCACTATAAATTTTTCTCTACGAAGGTTCAAAAGTAAAAAAAAACCCATTTGCGAAGCTATCCGGAGGAACTTTGTGTAAACATTTCAGATCTTGGTTCACAATATTTTTTGATATATGATCTGTGGAAGTTAGGGTTTTTGAAGGCTCCCAAATTTCATCTCAAAGAGGTGACCTTGGGAAAATCGTCATAACTATCTCTCTGAGCATCAAATTGGAATTATATAAAAATTTTCCAAAATTACACGCACTTTAGTTTCCTTTTTATCAATTTTAGAGTCTAAGGAGGAAACAGTGACATGTGTCACACCGTACAAGTTCTCTCTACTGAACCAATCCATAATTAGGTCATTATGGGAGATCAAACATAACTTTATATTGAAGAATCCAAATCAGGTATAACCTATGGCATTACAAATAAGACTTAGAGGGATACTACAAGACTGAAGCTCAAATATTGGGGATCCAAAATTTCAGAGATACATCAGTTTCACTATAGATCTCCTCAAAAGAAATAAAAAGGCATGTATTTCTTTTAAAACAATTCCATAAGTCTTGTTTGAAAAAAAAATTGAAGGGATCCTGAGGGCATATCGAAGCATAGATATCAGTATTGGGTTCTAAAATTCCCCATAAAAATAATTCAACACCCATTAAGCCCTCATAAGGCCATACTATGACTCATGAAGAGGAATAAGTGTAACATGATATATCAAAATTACAAAATGAAGAGCATAAAATTTCACACTCACAAAGAGTAACAAAAAATGAAATGGATGGTTTGAAGAAAGGCGTGGAAGCCTATATGGATGGCTTGAAGAAAGGTGTGGAAGCTAATATAGATGGTTTGAAGAATGGCATGGAAGCTAAGATGGATGGTTTGAAGAATGGGATGGAAGCTAAGATGGATGGTGTGGAAGCTAAGATGGATGGCGTGTAAACTAATATGGATGATGTGAAAGCTAATATTGATGGTATAGAAGGCAACATGGAAGATTTGAATAAATACATGGAAGTTTTGAAGGAAGGTTTGGAAACGTTTCTACAAGAAAAGCTTCCTAATGGCGAAAAGGTAGTAGAGAAAACTCATGATGAGAACAAAAAAAATGCTAATCATTATTTCATAGACTCTAATGTTGGATTTAAAACCCACCATATTACAAATATTGATATTGATGGCAAGGATCTCGTAACATCAATACTACATGTGGAGCAATATTTTGATCTCCATAATGTGAAAAAAACATAATAGGTACGCATTGCAACTTTATATTTAGAACAAAACACATTTGTATGGAATCAGTGGTTTTGCTATTGTAAATTTTTTTTCACTTGGTCAATTTTTATGGAGGAAATGATAGCACATTATGAGGATACAAAAAGAAAAACCTTCTTTAGCCAATTGATAAATCTCAAGCAAAAGGGTTCAAAGGTGGAGCACATTGAGGACTTCCAAAAATTGAATATAAGGGTAACTAATATTTAGAAGGAACACAAGATTGATGTCTTCATATGGAATTTAAAGGATAAGATCCAAGATGAGGTTCACCTTTGGGAACCTGATTCATTGGAGAAGGCATTCAAGTTGAAAAGAAAAATTATGGTGACAAGGAAACCTACTACTCACATTTATAAATATGGAAGTGTTGCTACTCCTAGACTTCCACAACCTACAAGGTTGACACCATAACAATTGGAAGAAAAAAGAGAAAAAGGGCTTTGCTACAATTGTGATAGAAAATACACAAAAGGTCATAAGTGTGTTGAGAAGAAATTATTTTACATAGATTGTGAAGAGGAGGAATAAAATGAACAAGAAAATTCAAAAGAAGAGGATATACACCAGGAACCAAACCTAGAGAAAGATGAAACGAGTATGACTATATCATGTAATACATTGGTAGGAATTACCACTCCTCAAAATTTGAAGATAGAAGGACATATCAAGAAGAAAAATGTAATAGTTTTTATTGATTCAGGTAGTACCCATAATTTTATTCATTGTAAGGTAGCCAAGGAATTATATTTCCTCCTATACCCAGCACCAGAGTTTCAAGTGATGGTTGCAAATGGAGGAACTATAAATTTCTCTAGAAAGTTCCATAATATCAAGCTAAAATGGGGGAATATGTATTGAATAGTCCGATTATTTCCATTCCAATGGGATGTGTTGATGTTGTACTAGGAGTACAATGGTTACAGTCTTTGGGGATGGTAGCTTTTAATTTTCAAGAGATTTTCTTGAAATTTTTTTTAGAAGGAAAGGAAGTTGAATTACAGGGTATCGTAGGGAAGCGATGAAAGATAATAAGCTCTAATGTCATGAAGAATATTCCGAATAAATAACAACGAGGAGTAGTTGCGTAATTATTCTCACTAGAAGTTCCAACATCAAAATCATCTATTTATCCATATCTCCAAAAAGCCTTGGACAATCATTCCAAGGTGTTTGACACTCCCAAAGGACTTCGACCTATTCGTGATCATGATCATGCTATTCATTTGATTACAAGAAGTGTTTCTCCAAACATTAGGCCTTACAGATATCCTTATGTCCAAAAGAGAGAAACTGAACTTATGATTGCAGAAATGTTAGAGGCTGGTATAATTCAACCTAGTCAAAGTTATTTCTCTGCTCCAGTAGTATTGGTGCACAAGAAGGATGGATCACGACACATGCGTTCGGATTATAGGGAGTTCAATAAACTCACTATTAAAGATAAATTTCCCATTCCTTTAATTGATGAATTATTGGATGAGTTACATGGAGAAATTTATTTTACCAAGATGGATCCCCATTCAGGATATCATTAAATTAGAATGAAGACTTAAGATATTTCGAAAACATCTTTTCGAACTCACGAGGGTCATTATGAATTTTTGGTCATGCCTTTTGGTATTATCAATGCACCTTCTACATTTCAAGGTTTGATGAATTCCATTTTCAAACCCTTCCTTAGAAAATTTTTGTTAGTATTTTTTGATGATATACTAACCTTCAGCAGGTCTTGGAAGGATCATGTTTAACATGTTGACAGGGTGCTCAAAGTATTGGAGGAGAAACAATTATATGCAAAAACCTCCAAATGTTTCTTTGGAGTACAAGAGGTGGAATATCTGGGTCATATTGTATCTCAGGAGGGTGTTAAGGTAGACCCTAACAAAATTAAAGCCATTAAGGAATGGAAAGTCCCCACAACCATAAAGAAGTAGTGAGGATTTCTCAGGTTAACAGGGTATTATCACAAGTTCGTTAAGAATTATGGGAGAATAGCAACACCTCTAACAACGTTATTGAAGAAAGATGCATTTTCTTGGACTCCTGAAGTAACTAAGGCCTTTGAACATCTTAAAGAGGAAATGTGCCAAGCACCAGTCTTAGCTACACCAGACTTCACAAAAACCTTTATTGTGGAATGTGATGCCTCAGGAAATGGAGTTGATGTTGTTTTAATGCAATATGGAAGACCCATTTATTTTGAAAGTTGTCCGATTAATGGAAAGTATTTACATAAAGCTATTTATGAGAAGTAAATTTTGGCAATACTACATGCACTAAAGAAATGACGACCTTACCTAATTTGAAGAAACTTCAAGGTAAAAACCGTTCATGATAGTCTTAAATAATTTTTGGAACAAAGACTATATTTAGAAGAGAAACAAAAATGGGTCACAAAGATGTTCAGTTATGACTTTGAAATCATCTACAATAAAGGGAAACTAAATGTTGTTGCAGATGCACTCTCAAGAAAAGATGAGGAGGTGGAAGCATTGATTTGTTCCATTTCTATTATCCAACGAGATTGGATAACTAAAGCAAGGGAGGAATGGAAGAATGATGAAGAAATGTGGACACTCATTCAAAATTTATAGTAAGATCCCAATACATCTGATACACTTAGTTGGAAAAATGATTCCTTATGGTACAAAGATCACTTATATCTTTGTAATAATTCCCAACTAAAATAAAAGATTCTTTTGGAATTTCACACCTCTCGCTTAGGAGGACACTTAGGATTTTTAAAAACTTACCACAGGGTGAAGAAATATTTTTTTTGGTATGGAATTAAATCTGATATTCAAAATTTTGTGGCGGAATGTTTGGTTTGCTAGAAAAATAAAGTTGAGACAATTAGGACCCCGGGTCTGCTACAACCTTTATCCATTCCAAGCCAACGTTGGGAGGAGGTTTAAATGGATTTTATCATAGGTTTACCTAAGTGATAAGGAAATGTTGTCATCATGGTGGTAGTTGATAGACTTACCAAGTATGCACACTTTTGTGCATTATCTCATCCATTTAAATCAAGTACAATTGCTATTGCATTTATGGAAACAATTCAAAAGTTACATGGAAACCCAAAGATTATTGTAAGCGACAAAGATCCCATTTTCACTGGAAATTTTTGGACCGAATTATTTTCTTGTTTGGGTACTCAACTAGGTCATAGCCCATCTTATCATCCTCAATCCGATGGGAAAATTGAGATAGTGGACACATTTTTGGAAGGATATCTACGTTGTTTTGTATATGATAAACAAACACAATGGTTCAAGTGGTTACCTTTGGCTGAATGGTGGTATAACACTTCCTTCCATACTGCAGCAAAAATGACCCCATTTATGGAACTTTATGGATATCATCCACCATCCATCACATCATCTTTAAGAAAAAATTCTAAGGTTCAAGAAGTGGAAGATCACATTGAGCATCAACAACAAGTTCTCCGACTCTTAAAGGATAACCTAATTTTGGCACAAAATCGAATGAAATAATAGGCAAATCAACATCACAGTGAGAAAATTTTTGATCTCGGAGACTGGGTATTTTTACGACTACAACCATACAAAAAAATGTCCCTTAAGCAAGCTAAGAAGGATAATAAATTGTCGCCAAAGTAATATGGTCCTTACAAGGTGTTTCAAAAGATTGGTACTATGGCATGCAAATTGGAGCTTCCTGATTCTTCCCGAGTGCACCCAGTTTTCCATATTTAATGCTTAAAGAAGGTTATAGGTGAAAAACTTCCAGTTCAAACAATATTTCCAGAACTTGATGAGGAGGGCCCAAAATCATATTGGAACCTGAAGCAGCCACATAAACAAGAACTCAACAGCTACGAAATAGATCAATTTCAAAGTATCTCATCAAGTGGAAGAACTTACCCACTGAATATTCCACATGGGAGGATGAGAATTTTATATAGAAGAATCCAGAACTACTCAAGCGTTGAGGACAACACTTTTTTGATGGAGAGGGGTATGTTAGGCCCCTAATATTACTAGTGTAGTCCCTTATTATTGTTAGTGTAGCCCCCTTATTTTTATTGTTGTACCCCTGTAGTCCCCTTATTGTTATTATTGTGCCCCATAAAATCTCACTATTGTTATTGTTGTGCCCTTACATTATTATTGTTAGGTCAGTTAGGATTTTATTGTGACCACATGGACCCTATATATAGAAAGAAGGTTTTTTCATTTTTATCATCCAAGAATTGTTCATTTATGTAATGTAAAGGAGGTTTCCCCCTTGAAGTGGTTGATTCTAAGACACTGATCTCTCTTTTCTTCTATTTTGGGAGTTGGTTTCATAACGTTAAGATAGATTGACTCTCCTAGCCACAATCTACTAAGTTCAGAGAATATCTCAACTACACTTAAAACTAAGAACTAAACCCAACTAATTAACAATCATTATATGGTGATAAATGTCACACAATAAGCATAATAGAAGTAGGAGTTAATATCTCCAACAGGTTGAACATGTATACACCCATTCTCATTTGTATCCATCATTTTTCTTTGTGGTCTTGTATTTAGCATAAGGGAGAATATTGAACATGGTGTAATTTTCGCTTATCGTGTTGAATTTTGTTAAGTTTTATCTAGTCAACATAGGCTCATAAATTGCTAATTCTTTGATACCATATCAAATATTTTTTATCTCAAAAATTTACACAAAACTTAGAAGAATAATTTACCCAAATATAATTTCTAAAACTGTTGTAAAATAAATATCCTGGTATTTTAACTACTAAAAATTAATTTGCAGCATAAGTAACAAGAGAAATAAATCATGCAACAATAGAGAAATGAACTAGAACAATCCTCCTTCACTTTTATATTAATTAGGAAAATTAAGGTCAGGCTCTTAGATAATTTTACACATAAATTTATCAGCTATAACAAAACTTGTATATAAGTTTGATGTAGGAAATAGATTAGCCTGTTGTAGGAAGAAATCAACCTCTAAAATGCCTCTAAATTTTGGCTCCTTTCTAAAATAAATTCATCCTATTTACCCCTACTGTATGAATTTTTTAAAGCATTGTACGACCCCATTTTCTTCCCCCGAAATTGAATTCCTCAAGCCTGTACAACCTATGCATGCATGGGCTCAGTTGGTTTCTAAATCACTTTGTCTTTAGCAAATAACTTGGCCTTCTTTCGGGAAACACTTGGCGCTTTATCTCTCTCCTCCACTTGGCTCCTTTCAAACTCCAGACAATAAAATTCCTGCCTCTCTTCAGTCAGGTCGAGCCACTCTTAATAAAATATCTCTCCCAGTCATTCAATACAAGAATGTGTTTTCATCCTCTCCTTAGGATCCTTTATAATTTTCCAAGGCTAAATCCATAATATCCAAAGTGATCGAGAGCTATGATTAAATCATAGCTATCGTAGATTAACGATGGAGATTGTATGTAAGTAACTTAAAATAATTATTTATTTATCCTTAGGAAAAACATTAACCCAAGTATACATTAATCACTTAAATTAATCAATGTAATTTTTCTAAGTAAAACTTAGGAAGGAAATTATATTAGTTTCTCCTCTTGGACAACCACCTAAAAAGGAAATCTATTCCACATGCTAAGACACCAAGCCTATGTGAAAGAACTGATGCTACAAAAATCAACACTCCCTACTAACAAGGAATAGATTTTCCAAAAATATCATCTTGTCCTTGTAAAATAAAAAATTTCCCTTCACTAGAGTATTTATGAGAACGTCTACAACCTACTCCCTTATGGAAATGTACTGCAATCTCACAACCCCTCTCTGGACCCTATCTATAATCAAGTGATACTTGATCTCTATATGCTTGGACCTATCATGAAACACAATATTTTCAAAGAACTTAATGCAACTATGGTTATCATAGTGAATCACCATGGGTCCCATTTCAATATCAAATAAACTTGAGAGCATATGGTGAAGATATATGGCCTCAAAACTCATCAAAATCACTACCAAGTACTCAACATTTATTGAGCTAACTTCCACTGAGTGATACTTCCTATTGAACCATGAGATCATAACTGATCCTAAGTTAAAACAACATCCAGGAGTAGATTTCCTATCCACTACACTCCCTTCCTAGTCTAAATTTTTGTAACCCTACAACTAACTCCACCAACTTTGACATATATTAGTCCATAATCCACTGTACCTGTCAAGTACCTGAGCACATGCTTCACTGCCACCCAATGAAACCTCCTTAGTTCCACCATGAATTGGTTGAGTGTATTCACAAAAAAATATATATTATTCCTCGTATTAACTAGATACATATAGAACCTATAAATTTCCTATACAATGTGGGATCCACCACCTCACTCTTAGAAGCACTCAGCTTCTTCATGTTGTTGATTATAGGTGTAGACGTAAGCCTACAAACCTCCATCTTGATTCTCCTCGAAATATCCACTACATACATGCCCTACCCAAGGAAAACCTCTCATGGATGTTTCCAAACTTCCAATCCAAAAAAGTAATGCATTAAGCCAATTTCCATGTCAAAATTAGAAGCAAGGTCCTCCTTGCACATCTCTATAAGCCTCTCTAATCCCATCAAGAAGAGATCATCAATATACAACACCAAGAAAAGTGACTCACCCTAAACAAGTACATACTACAAGTTTGATTCCACCTCACTCTTGGTGAAGCCAAAATCAAGAAGATATCCATCAAAATCTTGGCATACCATGTGCCTAGGGCCTGCTTCATCCCATAAATGGCCTTCTTTAACATGCATACATGAGAATCCCTCTCGATCACATAAAATCCTTAAGGCTGCTCAATATACACCTCTTCCTAAATCACCCCATTGTGGAAGGAAATATTCACATCCATTTGATGTATAATCCACTCCATCTCTAAAGTAATTGAAATATTTTCCTTAATAGATGCATATTTTGTGACATGTAAAAATGTCTCCTCATAGTCCACTTCCTCCTTTTAGGAGAACCCTCTTTCCAAAAACCTTGCTTTCTGATTTTCGATGCTGCCATATGCTGCATGCTTGATCTTGTAATACATCAATATTTGATCATTGACTTCACCTTACGCCTTGGCACTATGTCCCACATATCATTCCTCATGATGGAGCTATAATCCTCCACTATGGCATCCCTCAAGACCTATTGATTTAATGCCTCCTCATATGTAAAAGCCTCAAAACCTGTTAGGTCCCTATATTACTAGTTTGGTGCCTTATTGTTATTAGTGTAGCCCCCTTATTGTTATTGTTGTACCCTTGTAACTCCAATATTGTTATTATTCCACCCTTACATTGTTATTGTTAGGTCGGCTAGGATTATATTGTGGGCCCATGGACTCCTATATATAGAAGGAGGTTTTAGTCATTTGTATCATCGAAGAATTGTTCATTTATGTAATGTATTGGAGGTTGCCCCCTCAAATTGGCTGATTTATAAGGCGTTGATCCCTCTTTTCTTCAATTTTTGGAGCTGGTTTCATAACATTTGGTATCAGAGCTTTGGATTCTAGGGTTTTGCTGCTCCAAACAGGTCATTGTGGAATTTTCGCTATAACTTGTTTTATACGAAGGTTCAAAAGCTGAAATTTTTAGAGTGAGAAGCCAAAATCCCGAGGAACATCTTCGCAAAATTTTAGAGCTTGTATCACAATATTTTTGGAGATATGATCTGTTTAAGTTAGGGCTTTTTGCAGGCTTCTGAATTTAACCTAAACAGGTCATCACAGTAGTTTCGCTATAAATATTTTTTTACGAGGTTTCAGAAGCTGAAATTTTCATAGTGCGAAGCTGAAATCCTGAAGAACCTCCTGTAACATTTTCAGATCTTGGTTCACAATGTTTTTGGATATATGATCTGTGGAAGTTAGGATTTTTTCAGGCTCCCGAATTTCATCTCAAAGAGCTGACTGTGGGAAAAACATCATAACTCTCTCTATGAGCGTCAGATTGCAATTCTATATAAAGTGGCTGCAAGTACACGGACTATAGTTTGCAATATATCAATTTCAGAGTTGAAGGAGAAAATAATGACACGTGGAAAGTCGTACAAGTTATCTCTACTGAACTAGTCCATAATTAGGTCATCGTGGGTGATTGGGCATAACTTTGTCTTGAAGAATCCAAATCAGGTCAGACCTATGGAATTAGAAAGATGATTCAGAGGGCTACTTCAGAGTCGAATTTCAGATATTGAAGATCCTACATCACAGAGATAATTCAGTTTCAATATCGAGCTCCTCAAAAGCAAGAAAAAGGTGTGTATGTTTTGGAATTACATAAGTCTCGTTTGAAAAAAAAATTGGTTTGAATTTATTCCAAGGGCATATTGAAGAATAGATATCAGTATTGGGTTCTAAAATTCCCCCTAAAAATAATTCAACACCCATTAAGCCTTCATAAGGCTCTACTATGACTCATGAAGACGAAGAAATGCAACATGAGATGTCAAAATTACAAGAGCAAGTGCACCTATCGCAAAGAGCAACAAAAAATGAAATGGAAGTTTTGAAGAAAGGCGTGGAAAATAAGATGGATGGTTTGAAGAAAGGCATGGAAGCTAAGATGAATGGTTTGGAAGCTAATATGGAAGGCATGGAAGTGGGCATGGAAGCTAAGATGGATGGCATGGAAGCTAAGATCGATGAAAAAATGGAAAACATAAAAGTAGACATCGAAGGTTTGGCAAAGTTGATACAAGAAATGTTTCCTAATGGTGAAAAGATAGTAGAGGAAACTCATGATGAGAACAAAATAAATGTTAATCGTGATTTCATAAACTCTACTGTTGGAGGGAAGAACCACCATATTCCAAAAATGGATATGAGGAAGTTTGATGGAAAGGATCCTGTAACATGGATACTACGGATGGAGCAATATTTTGATCTCCATAATGTGCAAAACACACAAAAGGTACGCATTGCAACTTTACATTTAGAACAAAATACATTTGTATGGTATCGATGGCTTTGCTCCCGTAAAAAAATTGTCACTTGGTCAATTTCTATGGAGGAAATGATAGCACATTATGAGGATACAAAGAGCAACACCTTCTTTAGCCAATTGATAAATCTCAAACAAAAGGGTTTAGTGGGGGAACACATTGAGGACTTCCAAAAATTGAATATAAGGGTAACTGATATTCCAGAGGAACACAGGATTGATCTCTTCATAGGCACTTTAAAGGATAACATCTAACATGAAGTTCGCGTTTTGGAACCTGATTCATTGGAGAAGGCATTCAGGTTGGCAAGAAAAATTGAATGTAAAATTATGGCGACAAGGAAGCCTACCACTCACTTCTATAAAGAAGGAAGTGTTTATATGCCTAGATTTCCACAACCTACAAGGTTGACACCACAAAAATTGGAAGAAAAAATAGCAAAAGGGCTTTGCTACGGTTGTGATAGAAAATACAATAAAGGTCATAAGTGTGCTGAGAAGAAATTATTTTACATAGATTGTGAAGAGGAAGAAGAAAATGAACAAGAAGAGGATATACACCAGGAACCAACCCTAGAAGAGGAAGAAATGAATCCGACCATATCGTGTAATGCACTGGCAGGAATTACCACTCCCCAAACTCTCAAGATAGAAGGACAAATCAAGAAGAAAAAGGTAATAGTGTTGATTGATTCAGGTAGCACCCATAATTTTATTCATTGTAAGGTAGCCAAGGAATTAAATTGTTTCCTATACCCAACACCGGAATGTCAAGTGATGGTTGCAAATGGAGGAACTATAAATTGCTCTGGAAAATGCCATAATATCAAGCTAACCATGGGGGAATATGTATTGAATAGTCCAATGCTTTCCATTCCCATGGGAGGTGTTGATGTTGTACTAGGAGTACAATGGTTACAATCTTTGGGGACGGTAGCTTTTAATTTTCAAGAACTTTTCTTGAAATTTTTTTCAGAAGGAAAGGAAGTCGAATTATGGGGTATTGCGGGGAAGCCAGGAAAGATAATAAGCTCTAATGTCATGAAAAAGCTTCTAAAGAAAGAACAACGAGGCGTAATTGCACAATTATGCTCACTAGAAGTTCCAACATCAAAATCATCTATTTCTGCAGATCTCCAACAAGTCTTGGACAATCATTCCAAGGTGTTTGAAACTCCCAAAGGACTCCCACCTATTCGTGAACATGATCATGCTATTCATTTGATTCCAGGAAGTGTTCCTCCAAACATCAGGCCTTATAGATATCCTTACTTCCAAAAGAGAGAAATTGAACGTATGATTGCAGAAATGTTAGAGGCGGGTATAATTCAACCTAGTCAAAGTTCTTTCTCTGCTCCGGTAGTATTGGTACACAAGAAGGATGGATCATGGCGAATGTGTCCGGATTATAGGGAGCTCAATAAGCTCACCATTAAAGATAAATTTCCCATTCCTGTGATTGATGAATTATTGGATGAATTACATGGAGCAATTTATTTTACCAAGTTGGATCTTCATTCAGGATATCATCAAATTAGAATGAAGACTGAAGATATTCTCAAAATAGCATTTCGAACTCACGAGGGCCATTATGAATTTTTGGTCATGCCTTTTGGCCTTACCAATGCACCTTCTACATTTCAAGGGTTGATGAATTGCATTTTCAAACCCTTCCTTAGAAAATTTGTGCTATTATTTTTTGATGATATACTAATCTACAAAAGGTCTTGGAATGATCATGCTCAACATGTTGACAGGGTGCTCAAACTATTGCAGGAGAAACAATTATATGAAAAATCATCCAAATGTTTCTTTGGAGTACAAGAGGTGGAATTTCTGGTTCATATTGTATCTCATGAGGGTGTTAAGGTAGACCCTAGCAAAATTAAATCCATTAAGGAATGGAAAGTCACCACAACCATAAAGCAGTTGCAAGGATTTCTTGGTTTAACAGGGTATTATCGCAAGTTTGTTAAGAATTATGGGAGAATAGCAGCACCTCTAACAACATTATTGAAGAAAGATGCATTTTCAGGGACTCCTGAAGAAACTAAGGCCTTTGAACATCTTAAAGAGGCAATGTGCCTAGCACCGGTATTAGCTAGCCATAATTCACAAAAACCTTTATTGTGGAATGTGATGCCTCAGGAAATGGAATTGGTCCTATTTTAATGCAATAAGGAAGATCCATTGCTTTTGAAAGTCGTCCAATCAAAGGAAAGTATTTATAGAAAGCTATTTGTGAGAAGGAAATGTTAGCAATTCTACATGCACTAAAGAAATGGCGACCTTACCTAATGGGAAAACACTTCAAGGTAACAATTGATCATGATAGTCTTAAACACTTTTTGGAACAAAGACTATCTTCAGAAGAGCAGAAAAAATGGGTCACAAAGATGTTGGGTTATGAATTTGAAATAATCTACAAAAAAGGGAAGCTAAATGTTGTTGCAGATGCACTCTCAATAAAGAATGAAGAAGTGGAAGCATTTCTTTGTGCCATTTCTATTATCCAACCAGATTGGATAATCGAAGCAAGGGATGAATGGAAGAGGGACGAAGAAGTGTGGATACTCATTCAAAAGTTGCAGCAAGATCCTATTACATCTGATACATTTATTTAGAAAAATGATTCCTTATGGTACAAATATCGCTTATATATTTGTAAGAATTACCAGCTAAAACAAAAGATTATTTTGGAATTTCACACTTCTCCTTTAGGAGGACACTCAGGATTTTTAAAAACTTACCACAGGGTGAAGAAATAATTTTTTTTGGGATGGCCTTAAACCTGATATTAAAAAGTGTGGCAGAATTTTTGGTTTGCCAGCAAAATAAAGTTGAGACAATTAAGACCCCAGGTCTTCTACAACCTTTATCCAGTCCAAGTCAACGTTGGGAGGAGATTTCAATGAATTTTATCATAGGTTTACCGAAGTCCGAAGGAAAGTGTCATCATGGTGGTAGTTGATAGACTTACCAAGTATGCACACTTTTGTGCATTATCTCACCCATTTAAAGTAATTATAGTTTCTACTACATTTATGGGCACAATTCAAAAGCTAAATGGAAACCCAGAGGTTATTATAAGCGACAGAGATCCCATTTTTACTAGAAATTTTTGGACGGAGTTATTTTCTTGTTTGGGTACTCAATTAGCTCATAGCTCATCTTATCATCCTCAATCAGATGGTCAAACTGAGATAGTGAATAAATTTTTGGAAGGATATCTTCGTTGTTTTGTATCTGATAAACAAACACAGTGGGTCAAGTAGTTTGCCTCTTCTTGAATGGTGGTATAACACTTCATTCCATATTGCGACAAAAATGATCCCATTTATGGCACTTTATGGATATCATCCTACCACCATCCATCACATCATCTTTAAGAGAAAATTCTAAGGTTCAAAACGTTGGAAGATCACATCAAGCATCAACAAGAAGTTCTCCAACTCTTAAAGGATAACCTAAATTTGGCACAAAATCAAATGAAACAACAGGCAGATCAACATCGCAACGAGAGAAGTTTTGATGTAGGAGACTGGGTATTTTTACAGCTACAACCATGCAAGAAAATGTCCCTCAAGCAAGCTAAGAAGGATAATAAATTATCACCAAATTACTATGGTCCTTACAAGGTGTTGCAAAATATTGGTACTATGGCATACAAATTGGAGCTTTCTGCTTCTTCGCGAGTGCATCTAGTTTTCCATGTTTCATGCTTAAAGAAGGTTATAGGTGAAAATCTTCCAGTTCAAACAATATTGCCAGAACTTGATGAGGTAGGAAAAATCATTTTGGAACCTGAAGCGGTCACGGGAACAAGAACTCGACAGCTACTAAATCGATCAATTTCAATGTATCTCATCAACTGGAAGAACTTACCCACTGAAGATTCTACATGGGAGGATGAGAGTTTTATACAGAAGCACCCAGAGCTACTCAAGCATTGAGGGCAACACTTTTTTGAAGGAGAGGGGCATGTTAGGTCCCTATATTACTAGTTCAGTCCCTTATCGTTATTAGTGTAGCCCCCTTATTGTTATTGTTGTACCCCTGTAACCCCAATATTGTTATTATTGTGCCCTTACATTGTTATTGTTAGGTCAGCTAGGATTATATTATGGGCCCATGGACTCCTATATATAGAAGGAGGTTTTGGTAATTTGTATTATCAAAGAATTTTTCATTTATGTAACATATTGGAGGTTTCCCCCTCGAAGTGGCTGATTTCTAGGGCATTGATCTCTCTTTTCTTCTATTTTTGGAGCTGGTTTCATAAAAAAACCACTGATGCTACTCATCAAGGCCAAGTAGTTGGAAAATATAACAAGTGGTCTACTCTCCTTGAAAGTCCTGCTAGGAGCCCCCACATATATACACCCATTCTCTTTGTATTCATCATTTTTATTTATGGTCCCCTATTTAGCATAAGGGAGAATGTTGAACATGGTGTAAGTTTCACTTACCATGTCAAAGTTTGTTAATGTTGAGCTAGTCAACATAGGCTCATAAATTTGCAATTCTTTAATTCTAGATCAAACCTATTTTATCTTAGCAATTTACCCAAATATTAGAATTATATTTTACCAAAATAAAATTTCTAAAACCATTGTAAAATAAATATCCTAGTATTTTACTTCTAAAAATTAATTTGTAGCATAAGTGATAAGAAAAATTAGTCATAAAAAAATAGAGAAATGGCCCAAAAAAATCCTCCTTTAATTTTATATTAGTAAGGAAAATTAAGGTAAGACTCTTAGATAATTTTACGCAGAAATTTATCAGCTATAGAAAAACCTGTAAATCAGCTTGACGTAGGGAATCGATTATCCTATTGTAGGGAGACATTGGCCTCTAAAATTCCTCTAAAATTCAGCTCCTCTCTACAATAAATTCAACCTATTTACCCATGTTGTATGAACCTGTTTCAGTGCTATATGACCCTCTTTTTTTCCCTCAAACTCAACTTCCTCAAGCCTGCACAACTTGTGCATGTGTTGGTTCATTTGGCTACTAAATCACTTTGTATTCAACAAACAACTTAGCCTTCTTTTGGATGTACATGACCCTTTCTCTTTCCTCCACTTGGATCCTTTCAACATATACTCAAAAAAATTCTCGCCTCTCTTCAGTTAGGTCAAGTTTATTTGAAGAAAATCTCTCTCCCAATTTCTCAACACAAGAATGTGTTTTCATCCTCTCCTTAGGATCCTTTATAATTTTACAAGGGTAAATCCCTAATCTCCAAAGTGATAGAGACCTAGGATTAAATCTTATCTCTCATATATCAATGGTGTAGGTTAGATCTAAGTCACATAAATAATTAATTATTTATCCTTAATAAACATTAGCCCAAGTCTACATTAATTACTTAAATTAATCAATGTACTTTTCTAAGTAAAACTTAGGAAGGAAATCATATAAGTTGCTCCTCATGAACAAATGTTAGAAAATTATATATATTACGGAGAAATGAAACACATAAAATATGTGGAAAACACAAGCACACAAAACACATAAAACCAGAGAGACACATATATACATGGTTCACCCAGTTTTGGCTACGTCTACCCCGAACAACCAGTCCTTCCTTTCTATTATCCAGAAAAATGAAGAGACACAACCTACAGTAGCTCCGCTGTAATATCCTCTGTTATCTCTCATAGTCTCCCTATCTGTTTCTCGCTCTGAGAATACACATACAATACACAGCCGCAATAAATTACCCTCATACAAGCGAGGGGTTACCTTCTAGGGAAAAAAAACCCTAAAATAAACATAACTTCTACCGTTAGATCATCCACCTAATGAACGGGCTGGATTGACTAGAAATTACTATACTTTTACAAGGAAATTTTACATATGTTTTTAGCTTCGGGGGCACTGCCCTTGAAACCCCCTGCCAGGGGGGGGCTCCATAAAGTGCAGCTGCCCCCCCTGGACCCCCCAGGAAGTGTAAAATTATGGGCAGCGTTGCCGCCCCATTAAGGTACAGGGGTCCAATGCTGTGATACAAAATAAAGAAGATAATCAGGCTCCACACCTAATAATCTCCCACTTGGAGACTGATTGTAGCAACTCCACCGCTGCTTCATTTGCTGGACAATGATTCCTCTTTGGACCTAGTTGTTTCTCATCTTCATCTTCATCCTTGAAGACCAATTGAAATTTAGCATAATCTCAATTCTCCCTGGTTACAACTTTTTTAGCATATCTGCAGGATTCTCGCTAGTGTGTATCTTTTCCAACTTCAACTCTCCATCCTCCAATACTGATTGTATGAAATGGTAGTTGAGATGTATGTGTTTAGTCCTGGAATGAAATGTTGAGTTCTTTGCAAGATGAACGGCACTTTGGCTATCGCTATATAACGTGCCCATATCATGCTTCTTACCCAATTCATCCATAAACCTTTGTAACCAAATCATTTCTTTACTAGCCTCTGTAGCAGCAACATACTCTGCTTCTGTTGTTGAAAGTGCAACAACACTTTGGATTTTTGAAACCCAACTGACAGCTGTTCCACCTACAGTAAATACATATCCTATAGTGCTCCTCCTATTATCTCTGTCACCTTCCATATCTGCATCAACATATCCCTGTAGAGCAATGTTTGAACCACCAAAGCATAATGCTTGATTTGTGGTACCTCTCAAATATCTGAGAATCCATTTTACTGCCATCCAATGTTCTTTTCCTAGATTGTTCATGTACCTGCTTACAACTCCCACTGCATGTGCAATATCAGGCCTTGTGCAGACCATTGCATACATTAAGCTTCCAACTGCTGATGCATATGGAAATTTAGACATATATTCCATTTCTTCGTGGGTCTTGGGGCGCATCTCCTTACTAAGTTTGAAATGGCTAGCAAAAGGTGTACTAACTGGTTTTGCATTCTGCATATTAAATCTTTTCAACACCTTTTGTATGTACTCATTCTAAGACAATGTTAATTTGTGATTTTTCATGTCTCTAGTTATTCTCATACCAAGGATTTGTTTTGCAGCTCACAAATCCTTCATTGCAAATGAATTTTCCAATTTTCTTTTGAGCACATTTATTTCCTGCATGTTAGACTCTGCAACAAGCATGTCATCTACATACAATAACAATATAATATAGCTTCCATCATTTTTATTTTTCAGATAAACACAATGATTAGAGTGACATATAGTATAACCTTGTTCAGACATAAACTTGTCAAATTTTAGATACCACTACCTTGGAGCCTATTTTAAGCCATACAAGATCTTCTTTAACTTGCACACTAATTTTTCTTTCCCTTTGACCTCATATCCTTCTGGTTGTTGCATATACATATCTTCCTCCAAATATCCATGGAGAAATGTTGTCTTTACATCTAACTGTTCAAGATGTAAGTCTTCCGCTGCTACAAGACTTAAAATAGTTATGATTGAAGTCATCTTCACAACAGGAGAAAATATTTCATCAAAATAAATACCTTTCTTCTGTGCAAACCCCTTCACCACAAGTCTATATTTTTACCTCTGTTTTCCTCCATCTTCTTCCTTCAGCCTGTAAACACATTTATTCTGTAATGTATTTTTACTTGCAGGAAAACTGACAAAGTCCTAAGTCAGGTTATGCATTAAGGAGTCCATTTCTTCTTCCATGGCTAGCTCCCACTTCTTCTTGCTTTCAACCTGCATTGTTTCTTCATAACATTCAGGGTCACTAGAATCAGTCAACAATAAATAATATAATGAAGGAGAGTAACGTTCAGGGGGTCTAATTATCTTGGTAGATCTTCTAACACCACTTTCAAGTGTTTGAGGTGCCTGTTGTTGTTGTTGTTGATTATTATTATTTTCAGGCACCTTTACTTTTTCAGTGATCTCATCAAGAACTGTGTATTCCTTGTTTTCTTTTTCCTGTTTCTTTTCCTGCAACTGGTTCTTATATAAGACCTTTTCATTGAATATTACGTCTCTGCTCCTAATGATTTTGTGATTTTCATAATCATATAAGTGATAACCAAAATCATTAACACCATATCCAATAAAGGTACATTTCTTTGATTTTTCCTCAAGCTTTGTTCTATTTTCTCTATTAATATGGACAAAGGCCTCACAACCAAAAGGCTTTAAAAAAGAGTAGTTTACCTTTTTACCTGTCCATGCTTCCTCTGGAATACCACCATCCAAGGAACTTGAAGGCCCTCTGTTTATTAGATAAACAATAGTATCTACAACATCTGCCCAAAATTGTAAAGGAAATCATGCATGCAATATCAAGGAAATCATGCATGCAATATCATGCACCTTTAACGCTCCATGATTGTTTTATTCATCCTTTCTGACACACCATTTTCTTGTGGTGTTCTTGGAACTATCTTCTCTCTGCGAATTCCATGCTCTGAATAGTACCTATCAAACTCTTTGCTGCAATATTCACCTCCATTGTCTGATCTGGGACACTTCAACTTCTTTCCTGTCTCAATCTCAACCAAAGCTTTCCATTTATTGAAAGTATCAAATACACCAGATTTATTCTGAATACAATAAATCCAAGTTTTTCTAGTTGCATCATCAATAAAAGTAACATAATAATGAGAGCCACCAAGAGATGATACCTGAGCAGGTCCCCATACATATGTATGCACAAGATCTAATTTTTCGCTCTTCTTTTCTTTCCAAACTCTGAGAAATATGACTCTCTTTTGTTTTACATAAATAAAATTCTCACAAAAATCCAAATCAACATTCTTCAAACCCGACAACAAATTTCTTGAGTGAAGAATCTTCATCCCCTTCTCACTCATGTGTTCGAGCCTATGATGCCATAATGCTGCATTTTCTTCTTTGGAAGTTAAAGCATTAACAGAGTTAGAAATACCATTGCATAAATACAATGTACCAAAATTTTCGCCTTTTGCTATTACCAGGGCTCCTTTGGTGACCTTCCAAGTTTTATCTGTGAAAGTTGTTACACAACCTTCACCACCTAAATGCCCTATTGAAATCAGATTTTTCTTCAGATTTGGAACATGCCTTACCTCTTTTAATATCCATTTGTTTCCATTCTGTTGTTTTACAAGAACCTTACCCATTCCAAAGATTTTATAAGGTTTATCATCACCCAAATGGACTTGTCAAAAATCTCCTTGAACATAGTCATGAAAATATTTCTTATCAAGTGTGGCATGGAATGAGGCCCCTGAATCTACTACCCAGGAATCAGTAACATTTTTGAAAGAAATAATCAAAGCATATTGTAACACATCACCTGTCACATTTGCTTCATGATTGTTTTCTTGCTACGCGTCTCCCTCTTTTCCCTTCCGAGATCTATAGTCTTTCTTTAGGTGTCCTTTCTTTCCACATTTCCAGCACACTATCCCCAACCTGGACTTGGATCTGCCTTTCCTTGATTTACTGCGATATCTCGATCTCTTTCCTCTTTCCATTTTTCTTCCCCGGGACTTTGCACTCAAATCATTACCCAACGTCTCACTAGAGCTTTTCCATCACATTTCCTTGCTAAGGATAGCACCGAAAACATCATCAAACTTTAAAGTACTAGATCTGGAGATAGAGTTACTAATGGCCATAACTAAACCATTCCAACTTTCTAGCAATGAGCACAAAAATAAGAGAGATCTAACTTCATCATCAAATTTTACCCCTACAGAACTTAACTGATTGGTAACTGTATTAAAATCATTTAAATGGTCTGCAACAGCTCCACCTTCCGACATCTTCATATTAAATAAACGTTTGATAAGAAATACCTTGTTTGAGGCCGAGGGTTTTCATATAGTTTTTCCAATGCCTTAATCAAACCCTCTGTTGTTGTTTCCTTCGAAATATTGAAGGCTATCGATGCAGCGAGGCACAGCTGTACTGTTCCGAGTGCCTTTCTATCGAGAATCTCCCATTTTACATTTGTCATAGCCATTGAATTCTTTGTTTTTTCGCTCAATGGTAGGTACAGATATTTCTGATACAGATAATATTCCATCTGCATCTTCCAAAACAGAAAGTTTTGGTCGTTAAATTTCTCGACCCTAAACTTACCATCTTCCACCATTTATCCCACTCGAACCAGGAACCCTTCTTTCTGGCAAGTTTGTTAGCCAAATAGACCTTCGGCTCCAATACCAGTTGTTAGAAAATTATATATATTACGGAGCAATGCAACACATAAAATATGTGGAAAACACAAGCACACAAAACACATAAAACCAGAGAGACACAGATATAGGTGGTTCACCCATTTTGGGCTATGTCCACCCCGAACAGCCAGTCCTTCCTTTCTATTATCCAGCAAAATGAAGAGACACAACCTACAATAGATCTGCTGTAATATCCTTTGTTCTCTCTCATAGTCTCCCTATCTGTTTCTCGCTCTGAGAATACATATACAATACACAGCCACAATACAATACCCTCATACAAGCGAGGGGTTGCTTCTAGGGAAAAAAAACCCTAAACTAAACATAACTTCTACCATTAGATCATCTGCCTAATGAACGACCTAGATTGACTAGAAATTACTATACTTTTACAAGGCAATTTTACATCTGTTTTTAGCTTCGGGGACGCTGCCCCCGAAACCCCCCGCCAGGGGGGGCTCCATAAAGTGCAGTTGTCCCCCCTGGACCTCCCAGGCAGCGTAAAATTACAGGCGGCGTTTCCGCCCCATTAAGGTACAGGGGTCCAATGCCGTGATACAAAATAAACAAGATAACCAGGCTCCACAACCAATAACAAACACCTAAAATGGACATCTCTTCTACATGCTAAGACACCAATCCTATGTGAAATACATTTTGATGCTACGAAAATCAACACTGCCTCCTCGCAAGGAAGGGATTTTCCATAACCCCCATCTTGTCCTTGTAAAACAAAAACTTTTCCGTCAATAGAGGCTTGATGGGAATTCCTGTAGCTTGCTCCCCTATGGAAATGTACTGCAATATCACAAGACCTATCTGGACCTTTTATATAATGTAGTGAAACATTATCTCTATATGCTTGGACTTGTCACAAAACACAAGATTTTGAGAGAGCTTAATTCAACTATTATTATCACAGTGAATCACCATGGGTCCCATCTCAAGACCAAATAGCCTTAAGAGAATATTGTGAAACTATATGGCCTCAAAATTCATTGGAATCACTACCATGTACTTGAACTTTGTTGAGACAAGTTCCACCGAGTGTTGGACCTTGCTGAAGCATGATATCATAGCTAATCCCAATTTGAAACAACATCCAGGAGTATATTTCCTGTCCACTAAAATTCCTTCCAAGTATAAATATGTTTAGCCCTACAACTACACTCCACCAACTTTGACATATCTTCGTACATACTCCATTGTACCTGTCAACCACCTGAACACATTCTTTTCCTCCACCCAATGAACCCTCTTCCACTTCACCATGAATTAGTTGATTGTATTCACAAAAAAATATATATTCAACCTCGTGTTGACTAGATACATCAAAGGACCTATCAACTACCTATAAAATGTGGGATCCACCAACTCATCCTTAGAAGCGCTCAACTTCTTCAAGTTGGTGATTATAGGTGTAGACATAAGCCTACAATCCTCCATCCTTAATCTCTTCAGAATCTCCACTACATACATGCCCTGCCCAAGGAAAATATCTCCTCATTGTTGCCACACATCCAATCCAAAAAAGCAATGAATTAAGCCAATTTCCATTTCAAACTTAGAAGAAAGGTCTTCCTTTCACATATCTATGAGCCTTCTAATCCTCTCAAGAAGATACCATCAACATATAACACCAAGATAAGTGGATCACCCTCAACAAGTACGTAGAACAAGTTTGAGTCTGCCTCACTCTTGGTGAAGCCCAAACCAAGAATATATCCATAAAATTATTGGAAAACAATGTGTACAAATCCTAATTGATACCATAAAGGGCCTTATTCAACATGCATATATGAGAATCCCTCTCATGCACCTCAAATACCAAGGCTGCTCAATATACAATTATGCCTCAATCAACCCATTAAGGAAGGTAGTCTTTACATCCATATAATGTATCCTCCACTCCATTTCTAAAGTAATGGAAATAAATTCCCTAATATATTCTATTTGGGAACATAATAAAATTTCTCCTCATAGTCCACTTCCTCCTTCTTGGAGAACCCTCTCACCACAAACCTCGCTTTGTGATTTTTGATGCGACCATATGCTACATGCTTGATCTTGTATATCCATCAATACGTGACCACTGAATTCACCTTCGGCCTTGACACTATGTCCCACATATCATTCCTTGTGATGGAGCTATACTCCTACACCATGGCATCCCTCAATACTTAATGATTTATTACCTGCTCATCAGTAGAAGGCTCAAAATCATTGATGCTTCTCATCAAGGCCAAATATTTGGAAAATCTAGCAGGTGGTCTACTCTCCATGAAATTCCTAATAGGATCCTCCACATCCTCCTCCTCATCCCTTAAGGTATGTTCAACCCATATCATTCTCCTCTTGGTAGAGCTCAATTAGCCTCTCACTCCTCCTCATAATCTACATGTAGTTTCCCTACTGCTAGTAATGTTAGTCCTTTCTTAACCTTAGGAGCCTCTTGTTCTTGATCCTCTATCCTTGTTGGCTCTATGTCATGAGACATCCTAAAAGTCCCACCCTCCTCAAATATAATATCCTAACTGATGATAACTCTCCTCTTTCTTGGAATATAGACCTTGTATGCCTTTGAGACCTCACAGTAGCCCACAAAAATTCCCTTCTCTCATTAGGGATCAAACTTAGTTCTCTTCTATATAGGAACATGGACACAAAATTGACCATTGAAGATGCACAAATGAACCACCTCTAATCTCTCTCATGTAAGCATATCTTTAGGATTATTTTCCTCCAATACCTTATGATGACACCTATTTTGCAAGTGAATAGTCGTATTGCAAGCATATGCCCATAAAAATATAGGAAAGTCTTAATCGTAGATTAATTCTATCGATGCTCCCACTATGGTCGTGTTCTTCCTTTCCACAACCCCATTATGATGGGGGTTGTAAGGCATTGTAAGTTCCTTCTTAATCCTTTCCTCCCCACAAAATCTTAAAAGTCATTGGAGGTATACTCACTCCCATCATAAAATCTTAGTACCTTAATATTATTCCTAGTCTGGTTCTCCAAAAGAGTTTTAAACTCTTGAAACTGATTGAAGACCTCACCATTGGTCTCCAACAAGTATATCCATGTCTTCATAGAATAGAATATATGGATGTTGCAAAGCAGCTAGACACTATGATTGTTTCTACTGATATAGGACCACATATATATGAATGCACCAAGTTCAACACTCCCTTGGACTTGGTATCACTATGAGGAAACTCTATGTTGGAATGATTTCCAAGGTCACATGATTTTCACACTCCTTCTTACTCCACCCTAATCTTAAAAAACCTATAAATATATTGTGTAACATAATAAGGGCCCTATAGTGTAGGCGTCTCGTACTCTCGTGCCACATCCCACTTTGGATGTAACTGTCATGTACAAGGGACATCAGTTGATGACATCTCAATAGGTATAGGCTATTATCCCTACTCCGTATGACTCTCCTCATACTGCGATCAACCCCTTTCATCCTAATAGCTAGTTCACCTCCCGTGAAGATGACCTATATTCCTCTGTCCTCCATCCTTGAAACAGAAAAGATATTATTCTCCAACCTTGGTACAAAAATCACCTTCTTCACCTCCATGATACCCTTAAGTCCTTATAAAACTGTGTGCTTCTAATTCTCTCTACTGTATGCTTGGTGTTGCCACCAATATTCACATGCATATATTTAGGCTCCTTGGCCATACTAGTGAATATATCCCAATACCCTGTCATGTGACAAGATGATTCACTATCCAAAAATAATATCCTTCTCATAATGGTGCAATAAAGGCATGAAAACAAGGAAATGCTATTTTTGAACTTCTCGACCAACTCATCCATCTATGCCATGACTTTCGTAGATGTATTTCATTTTTATTTCTTCCTGTTTGGATTTTTTTTGACATAATGACTAAACTTGTGACATGAAAATCACTTTAATTTTCTCATGTCCTTCTCCTTATTTCCTTATGAAGATCCTCCTCTACCCTAGTTCTACTGGGCCTTCCCATTGGTCTTCTTGGCTTGTGAAATAATAGAAATTTCCTCATCCCCACCTCCACTCCTATGTTGTCCACTAGTTGTTGAAATGTCCTAGATTTCTTTCAAGATGAAGTCATCCCACAATTGACTCGAATCAAGAATTTGTTTTCTACCAAGGATCTCCTACTTAAAGGTCATACATTAATTAGCGCAACCATTCATAGCTATCTTTAGTAGCTCTAAATCACTCACAACTTCCCCCATAATTTATAGCTCATTATAATCCTATTGGATCTTGGTGAGATATGAGGTCACAATATCTTATTTTTTCATATAAATGTTGTTTATCTTCTCTCTCAATACCATTTTCCTATTCTCATTTGTAGTCTGGTATAGACTATTCAAGGCCACCCACATAATATGTGTTGTGTCCTTCCTTGTTATGTGATGAATCATATGATCCATCACACCATCCAATATGATACCCCTCAAGTTCACATATTTTAAATTATGCTTAACTACTAGGGTGACATATGAAGGAAATAGAACCTCATGGTCTACAAAATCCCACAGACCATTCACCTTCAAACAATGGAGATCCATTCCTTCCATGGACTGAAACTACCCATCTCTTCCAACTTGTATTCATATCTCAAGCTCAATTATGCCATGTCACCAGTTTTACCTTGGCCACAAAACCCTCGAATTAAAAAAATCAATTTTACTATTTTTTTCGAACCCTTGTCCTCCTTATGTCTCCCACAAAGTTTCTATCACTATGATACCATGTTAATTCTTTAATACTAGATCAGGTATATTTCATCTCAACAATTTACACAAAACCGAAAACATATTTACCCAAATAATATTTCTAAAACTGTTTTAAAATAAATACCTTGATATTTTAACTTTTGAAAATTAATTTGCAACTGAAATTGCAAGAGAAATTAGACATAAAATAAAAAATAAATGACCTAAAATGATCCTCCATTTATATGTTAATTAAGAAAATTAGGGTTAGACCCTCAAAGAATTTTACAAAGAAATTTATCAACTATAGAAAAACCTGTAACTTGGCATGCTGTAAGAAATTGATTAGCCTGTTGTAGGAAGAAATCAAACTCTAAAATGCCTCATAAATTTGATTTGTTTACCCCTACTACATATCCTATTGTAAACCTCTTTTCTGGCATTGCATGACACCTTTTTCTACCCTCAACTCAACCTCCTCAATCTTGACGACCTATGCACTCGTGGGATCAACTAGTCGTTAAATCCACCCATATTCAGAAATTAAATTGGCCTTATTTTTGGTTGTACTTAACCCAATCTCTCTACTCTAATTTTCTCTATTGGACCTCCCCTCAGAAAAATTCCCACCTCCCTTCAATCAAGTCGATATGCTCTTGAGAAAATTTCTCTCCCAATCACTCAACACAAGAATGTGTCTTCATCGTCTTAGACTCTTTTATAATTTTCCAAGGATAAATCAATAATATCCAAAGTTATATAGGGATAGGATTAAATAATATCTCCATTAGATCAATGATGGAGATTATATCTAAGTCACTTTAGTAATTAATTAGTTATCCTTAGATAAAACATTAGCCCAAGTCTACATTAATCACTTAAATTAATAAAATATACTTGTCCTAAGTAAAAAATAGGAAGGAAATAATATTAGTTTTTCCTCATGAACAACCACCCAATGAGGACATATCTTCCACATGCTAAGACACCAAACCTATGTGGAAGACTTTCTGATGCTATAGAAATCAACACAAAAATTCCTAGGGAAATTACCCTACCTCTTGAGTTATGTTATTCCTAAAGGAACCATCTGTTGAGCATGTTGGTAGTTGTTGTCATTTATGTCATTTATAATTCATTGATGTCAAGTCTAAGTCATTGATGTCAAGTAATGTCAATTTCAACGAAAACTTGTTGAGGTTTTCATACATGAGGCTTATTTTCTTATTGATGTCCTATATGTTGCTATTAAAAATGTGTTAAGCCTATGATTCCCTTGTTATTTTTGAGTATCCTATATTTGAAGGAATTTTGTCTATAGGTGACTTGCTCAAAAGCACATGAAAAGTGCTTGATTGGATAGTCCTCTCTAAGAGTTTTCCAACAATGTATGACACTTAGGTTGACTCTCAAGGAATGAGAAAAAAATAGAGTTTGAAGTGTCGAAGTTCAAGCAGGGTTCCAAAGGCTAATGGTTCACTAGGTTGCGGACAAGAGTGATCTACCTAGACTCAATGATAAAATATAGAACAACCCAAAAAATGTGTGTTACCTTTTCTATAGAAAATACTTGAACGATACTCACCTGATTAACGAAATAGGTCTTCTATGCTTGAGATCCTGCTCGACTTTTGATCCTCGAAATTGGAACCTGTAACAATAAAAACATACAAATAATCAAAGCATATAATATATAAAAGATCAAGTATTAACTAATTAGAATATTCAGGAATTTTGAAACATACATGTAAATACTTAACACATAATGTGAGAAAAAAATATACTTTGTATTAATTAATTAGGAAGGAAAGGTTAAAACCTAAGCCTTGATGTCATAAGTCTCATTCCACCATTCAATCCTCCCTTTATCATGCCAAGCCTTCACTTCAACATCATGAATTCATAAGTTATAAACCTGAAAATCCAACCCCATCCTCTTTGGTATGCTATGTATTTATAGGAGAAGAGAAGAGGTTGTAGATTCACTTCTGAAGGGGAGAGATCCACAAAGAGGGGAGATAAATTCCATAATGAGTGGGATGGGATCCATAAAAGTGGGGATAATGCCCAGATAGGTGCAAACTTGAATTCATTTAGTTTGAAGAATATTCTTGAACAAGGCTTCTAGAATTTAATTTTTATTTTTACCCATGTACAATTGTCATCACACATTTTGGTCTAGAAAACTACGTTGATTATTGCATGTTTTTAATACTTACAAGTGTGACATCACACTTTGATAATAGGAAAGGTGCGATGAGGGCTAAAATTAGGATTTTTAGCAATGTAATCCAAGATTCTTGTATTTCTTAGAATAGTTCTTCTTCCATATTTAAAGGGGAACACTAAAAAGGAATCATCGGATCATGAAATATCTGAATTTAGGGTGTTTTACCTCTATGTGAAAAAATGACGTGTAACATGGGCCCTTGAGAACTAGGACTCCAAGTGGTGAGAAATACTTCCTGCTGATTATTGACGATTACACTAGGCTTACGTGGGTTGCATTTTAAAGTGAGAAGTCAGAAGTGCTTGAAAAGTTAAAAATTTTCAAATCCTTGGATGACAACCAAAGTAGTTTCAAATTAAAGTGTCTAAGTTTTGGCTTGATGGGGCCTAGACCCAGGTTCAAAGTGACAGTGCAATCCAATAAAACCCACTATTATCAGCCCTTTCGAAAACAATATGCTTGTGTAGACCGAAGTCTCACCCAAGGCAATATAGGGGGATGATAGAACGAGGTTTCTGCATCCAGAGGGATAGAGGATTGTGGCTTTAGGGATTTTCCTTCCTTATAGAGCTTCGCAGGTCAAATCTATCAATAATACAAGTCTTTTTCAACACATTTGTTGAACTCAATAAAAAATTGCACAATCTTTCTTATTCATGCATTAAACAAAGTAAATGACCATAAAAAATATTGTGCTATTCAATTACAGATCAAAACCCATATTCAACATAGATATTCATAAATAGTAAATAAAATAAAAACAAATCAATGTAACTCAAATCTATCCAACAGTTCTTTCATTAATAGCCAGATCCTTCTCATACATTCAATTCCACCCTGCGCACATCGTTGTAGGGGTCTGTGCACACATGTGAAAAATTCCTAAGGTATATGCACACACAGCTGCGAGAGACTTTTCCTCTAACCAAAAACACATACTCTTGCTCAAAACAATCTTACATCCAAATGCATCTCAGAAGATCTATCGTTTAATATTACTTTCCTTATTTTCACATCTTCCTATGAATTCTATCTAGACTCCTTATATAGGTTTGGAATTTACAATACCATGGTCTAAAACCATGGGAGGAGTCCAATGTTCACAAAATATCCCTTTCCATTACATAATAAGGGGCTTTGACCCACCCCAAAGCCCCTATGACTCAAAATAGACTCAACGCTATGCGCTACGCTCCTCGATCTACGAAGTCTTTCCTTGCTGCTTTCTTTGAGGGGATCCCATCTCTAACAACCCTCCAACACAAAAATGTGACTCGTCCTGAGTCAAAAAGTTGGTGCTCCATATATATTTGATTTGATTCCGCTCAAGGCATCCTTTAACAAGGGAACTGCTTCGGCGCACTGCTTTTCAAACTACCTAACTTATCTAAGAAATGTCTCTGTAACTTTCTTAGCTTCCTTATGCTCAAATCCTCTTTGTGTCGTGCTTAGGGCTGTCAACTTCTTTTCCGCAGTTTGGCAGAGCTAGTTGGCCTTACCTTCCCATGGTTTTAGCCTGTGTGTAAGTAGCTGCTCCTACCTACGCAACTCATCAACCTGCTCCTGTAAACATTTACCCACTTAGAGATGGGTAAGCTGTTGCATTGGTGCTAAGGTATTAACAGTGACCTTAATCTAATCCATTTTTTCCACCTTTTCATGCACTTCGTCTTGTAGCTTTTGCACCCGAGGGTCCTTCTGCAGTGAAGCCCATACATCGAGAACTAATCTAAAGAAATTCACACACTCCTGTATGCGGGACTCAACCTATTCTGAGGCAGCTTTTAGCTCTACTGCGTGTTTATCCCAAACTTCTGGTGGAGTGGAAGGGTTGCTTTCTCTTTCTCCAGACCAAAAAAATAGACTATATTCCTTTTCACTGTACATTTCCCAATGGGTCCTAAACCTTTTTCCGCTTCGCATAGCACCATGTTCTCTTTCTTCACAAATCAATTTGAGTGCATCTATAGTATCCCCTTTTCACACAATAGCATTCTAATCTAGAACTTTAGTGAATTCAGGTACTTACCTCTGAGGCATTTGAATAAATTTTGCTCTGCTTCGCTATAAGACACAAAATTCTCGATCGTGAACTCAATGATAAACCCTCCAAGAATAATATATATCCAATAATCAACAAGCTTTGCGATCTCATTATCAGTCATTTTTAGCTTCTCAATCAAATCTGGGGTCCACGTAATTATCTTATTATTGAACTGACCCATCTACATGACTAGTCTTGATATCCACTCGTATAAATAACTAGCAAATGGCGTGAAAAATATATTGTACATATATGTATATATATACTTCTGTAACCAATGTTCAATAGAGATGCATGAGTTTTTGTTTTCTTACAGAACAAAATCATGTTCTTTTAGACTTACCCAGTCTTCGATCTCTTGCTTAGATGGATTCCAAATCCAGATATCCCTAGGTTAGATCCTAGTCCCAAGAACGAAACCATTTTTTGGCTTGATGGGGCCTAGACCCAGGTTCAAAGTGACTACGTATTCCAACGAAACCCACTCTTACCGACCCTTTCGGAAACAATCTGCTTGTGCAGACTGAAGTCTCACCTGAGGCAATATAGGGGGATGCTAGAACCAGATTTCTACATCCAGAGGGATAAAGAATTGTGGATTTAGGGTTTTTCCTTCCTTACAGATATTTGCAGGTCAGATCTATCAATAATACAAGTGATATTCAACACATCTGTTGAACTCGCTAACATATTGCATGATATTACTTATTCATGCATTAAAAAAAGTAAATAACCATAAATAAGACTGCACTATTCAATTACAGATAAAAACCCTTATTCATAACAAATATTCATAAACAGTAAGTAAAAGGAAAACACATAAATGTGACTAATATCTATCCAACAGTTCTTTCATTAATAGCCAGATCCTTCTCATAGATTCAGTTCCACCCTGCGCACAGAGCTGCAGGGGTCTATGCACACAACTATAGACTTCCTAAGGTCTCTATGCACACAGATGCAAGAGCCTTTTCCTCTAACCCAAAACAAAAAATATGACTCAAAAAAATCTTACATCCAAATGCATCTCATAAGATCTATCGTTTAAGTTGACTTGCCTTCTTTTCACATCTACCTATGACTTATATCTAGACTCCTTATATAGGTTTGGAATTTACAATACCCTGGTCCAAAACCATGAGCGGAGTTCAATGTTCACAAAATATCCCTTCCCATTACATAATAATGGGCTTTGACCCACCCCAAAGCCCCTGTGACTCAAAATAGACTCTGCACTGCGCGCTTCGCTCCTCGATCTGGGGAGTCTTTCATTGCTGCTTTATTCGAGGGGATCCCATATCCAACACTAAGGTTAGAAAAATGTGTGGATTTTACTTCAAATGAGTTTGATAACTTATGTGAATAAAATTGCATAAAAAGACAATTCACAAATGCAAGAAATCTGCAACAAAATAGTGTGGCTGAAGAAAAAATAGATCAATGCAACAAATGGAAATAGTAACGAAGGATGAATGAAATCTAACAAATTTTTTTTGGGTTGAAGCTACTCATACAAAATTCCATATTATTTACAAAGTACATCTCAGGCCAAATAATGACATGACCCCCTACGTATTGTGGTATGGAAAATCCAACACAATAAAGCACTTCAACATCTTTGATAACAAATGTTATATCAATAATAGTGATGATAATTTGGGAAAGTTTGATGCTAGAGCCGATGAAGGGATATTTTTATGATATTATACTAAGAGTAAGGGTTATATATGGTACAATAAAATATTATGAAACATATTTGATATCATTGATGTGAAGTTTAATGAGGAATTACCTCTTGAAAGCAAGCATCCAAGATTTATGAGTCCATTTGATCAACTAATAGTGGAGATGAAGCATAACAACTTGAAGAATCAAGAGAAGAATAAGAAGCAGAAGAGGAAAAGTGCACTCACCCAAAACCTCCTTCAAGATATGTGCAAAAGAATCATCCTGAAAATCAAATTATTGGTGATAAGGAAGTAGGAACTCATACTAGAAGAAAACTAATAGGAACTTCCAGTCAAGAACTGAACAGGAGCTCAGTATTTAGCTAAAAAATGAGAGTTCTCAGAAATGCTTCAGACCTGAATGACCAGATAGAGCTCATCACTAGGATTCCAACACAACTCGTTCATCAAAATCCAAGTTTGTATGAGTAAGTTATGGTATGTTGTTTGTTTTCCCAAATAGGTAAAAATTGTGCAGAACAGTGATAGACTGATGACTTGGCAGTTTAGTCAGTACCTCAAGAATATTCAGGGAATATTCTCTAGTTTTCAGCTAGTGACACTGTGACAAGTGTCATCACCAGATTCGCCAACGTTGCTTGGGGAAGTTGAATTTTTCTCCTATTCCTAAGTTTGGAATTATTATATGGTGGCTTATTATTTTTAAGGGTGAATTTTAGGGCAATGGGGAAGGGCCACGTGGCACAACCAGAGGCTGCCACGTACCCCCCCATGGCAAGGTGGTTGGCATGTTAATTATGCAAGGTCGAATATCAATGGCGTAATTTTTTTTTTTATTTCAAAGTTAAACCATACCATGGGCGGACATATATATATATATATATATATATATATATATATATATATATATATATATATATATATATATATTTGCAAACATATTTATAATCCAAAGTTTGTAACTTTGGATATGGGTTATGATATTTGGCGCATTCAACAAAATTATATGGTCGGGGTTGGGGTCGAACCCACAACCACCCGCACCACAGTCCAATGCCTTACCACCTCACCTGCCATCGAATTTCTTAACCATAAGGGCTTTCACATTTATTTAAAGAGTGTTGGCACCATATATGGGGGTTTGGAGGGGGCCAAACCCCTCCTACATGACCGTGCATTGAAGACCAGGAGCCAAAACATTCTGGTAGGAATATTTAAGCAAAGTTTTAAATGTGGATTAGCACGTATTTATTTACCATTAATATGTGGTTAGGCCATGTTAATCCGTCATTTGTGCTAAGTATGGGTTAGAGCTAAACGTGCTCGATTAACACATTAAACTCCTCCTTATCCAATAATTGAGTGTGGATTATGTTGGTAGAAGGTTTAGTAGACTCGCCAAATGCGGAGAAGATCCACATTTAGTGGAGTTAACTGGTGGACTTCCAGATTTAGTGGAGAAAAACTAGTAAAATGCCATAACTGAGGCAATTTTCGACCATTTTTGGCTCAGGAAGAGTCATTATTGGTAGATTTTGATGTTTTGGAGCCATTGGAGTAGGTTACAGAGGAAATAGGAGACTGTAAACAACAATTTTTCACAATTTAAGCTAATAAAAAGGCCCATACTATTAAGTTGGACCAAGGAGATGTAGCCCAGGAGGGGTGAAGTCCTTCATAAAAAATGTGTGTATTTGTCTTTTTTATTTGTGCTTGATCTATTTTATTATCTTTCTATTCAACATTGAGTTTCTATGCTTTTAATTTCATGAAATACACTTAATCTCATCAAGTTTAATGAATTTCCAATCATAAACACATGTATAATCCCTTGTATGATAAGCAAACCAAAGCATTTTCTTATTAATTCTGAAATTGATATTAGCACAACATTAACTAACAATCAATTTTAGATCAATTTGGTATCAGAGCACAAGGTTTATAAATGTTATTTTCTTGTTTTTCTTGATATTGTGCAAGAAGGGTTTTAATAGTTGCAATTTTGTGATGCTTACAAGGTTTAAGTTGCAGAGAGGAGAAGGGAAGCTATTGGTTGTTAGTCCTAAGATTAGGAAAAGGATAAAGAGAGCTAAGAAAGCATAATCTTCACCCAAATTTCCATTCAAAACTGTACTTGAAGCACCTCAAGTTCCATCTCTAGCAATTGAGATTGAAGAGGTACAAGAATTAGAGGTTGAGCTTGAATCCTTAGCCATTATTTCAGGAGTTAGAGAGACTCATGGAAATTCAGAATAGGAGGATGTCAAGAGATACTTCAAAGACATACACATAATGGTTAAAATCATGTTTGATGCATTCACTGCAGAAAGAGCAGGAGAAGGTTCTAAGCCTCCACATGGAGAAGGATATTCAGATGGTAAGAAGGATGAATAGAAGAGTTTGAAAGGTAATGGAAAAAAGCCACCTCCATATCCACCATCCTCATCCTAATCATCTTCATCAACATCTTCATATTCCACATCCACCACAAAAACCACCCATACTCATTCAAAAATCCCAAAAGGAAAAACTCCATTACTCAAGTTGGACATCAAGTTTGAACATTCCCATGTACAATGGTGAGGTAAATGAAAAGAAGTTAGACAATTGGATCTGTTAGTTGGAATCATACTGCAGAATTCAAAATCTACAAGAGGATGCCATAAATATCCAGTTGGCTTCATTAAGGCTAGAAGGAGCATCACTAGTTTGGTGGGAGGAAAATACTCAAGAGGAAATGTGAATTCATGGTAAGATATCCATTTCTTGGGTTGAATTCATTTTTTCCATTAAAATATAGTTTTATCCATTATCCTATATGTAAAAATAAGTAATGAGTTGGCAAAACTTTAGGCAAATCAAAGGCCAAACTATTCAAGAGTACACTCAAGATTTTAGAAAGAGGGCTTTGTTGTTAGGAGTAAACTTGAATTCACAAGACACACTCTTGAAATACATTTGTGGTTTACATTACTACTTGAAACATACTATCCTTATGTTTAACCCAAACAACTTAGATGAAGTATGTGTGCAAGCCATGCATCTTGAAGCAAGGGGAAAGAACATTGAGGAAGAGGGTAGTAAGAAGAATACATTCAAGGTTAAGGGAAAAGAGAAGGGAAAGAAGAATGCAAGCATCAAGAAAGAAGGGGAGAAAACTACATGCAAACATTGTTCCAGAGAGGGGCATGATGAAGCCCACTATTGGAAACTACATCCCGAACTAAGGCCAAAGAAACCAAATAACAAAGGGAAACAATAGATGAATGCCACCACACAACAAGATCTTGGATCTGATTCAAGAGATGAGACCAAGATAATAGACATGGTTAACAAAGGAAAGGAAGCCATAACAAGTACTAGTTCCTCAAATAGTCATAAAAACACTCCAAATGAAGACACAAGGATAGAATTGTTCCATGTTAGAGTTATTTCAAATCATACAAATATTGATGCATTATTTGATGGCGGGTCACAAGCAAACCTGATTTCAAAATACTTGGTAAAAAAGCTTAACCTTGAAACCGTACCACATCATAAAACATACCATTTGGGTTGGATAGTCAAAACTTCCAATTCACATGTTACAAGGAAATGCATATTTAAATTTTCTATTACTGCAAACTTTGTTGATGAAGTTGAGTTAGATGTGGTTCCACTTGAAATTTCTGGGATTATCTTGGGAAGTCCATATTTGTATGACAGGAAATAGTTGTTTTATCGCCATGAGAATAAATATCATTTTATTAAGGATGGGGTGGAGTATATTGTGAGAGCTCATCGCAAGGAACTGAATATTTCCTTAGTTAATGCAGGGAAAATGAAGAGGCTGGTTAATGCAAGTAAAAATTTTGTGCTTCTCATGATAAAGAAAAAGGATGATGTTGACTATGAATATTTTGAAGGATGTGATGAAAAATTAAAATCTGATTTGTTTGATGTGGTAAGTCAGCATGGCGAGATGTTTCAAGAACCAAGTGGGTTACCTCCCAAGAGGGGAATTCAAAATGAGATTCAGTTGCAGCAGGATGTTCCACTTCCAAACATTGGTATGTATCGCATGTCAATGATGGAGAGTTTGGAAATCAAGAAGAAAATTCAAGAATTGTTGAACAAAGGTATCATATGCCCATCTAATTTTCCATGTGGTTCACCAATTGTTTTGGTACCAAAGAAGGACGGTACTTGGAGCATGTGCATAGATTTCCATGCACTAAATAAAATCATAGTAAATAATCGCTACCCACTCCCACGCATTGATGATTTTCTAGATCAGTTAAATTATGCAAGATATTTCACTAAGTTATACTTGTGAAGTGGTTACCATCAAGTTAGAATAGCTGAAGAGGACATTTGGAAAACTTCTTTCAAAACTAGACAAGGATTGTTTGAGTGGTTAGTTATGCCATTTGTTCTAACAAATGCTCCAACTACTTTCATGAGAGTCATGAATTATGTACTTAGACCATTTCTAGGTGACTTCGTCATTGTTTACTTAGATGACATACTTACATTCAACAAATCAAGAGAAGAACATGTCATGCATGTGAACAAGGTACTTGATGTCTTGAAAAAAGAGCAATTATTTTTAAAGATGTCAAAGTGTGAGTTTGGAAAGAATTATTTTGTGTGTTTGGGACACATTGTTGGAGGAGGTGAGTTGAAGATTGACCCTTCCAAAGTTGAGGTAATTTTGAATTGGCCCAAGCCCAATACAATTACAGAGGTAATAAGCTTTCTTGGGGCAACACAGTATTGGAGGAAATTCATTGCTAATTTTTCTTCCATTGCAGCTCCTTTACATGCATTGACAAGTGTCAAGAAAGTCTTCCATTTGGGAGATGTACATCAAAAATAATTTGATTCTTTAAATAAAAGATATGTTTATCACTGGTATTGTCTCTCCTGGATCTTAGACAGCCATTTTAGATCCAAACAGATGCAAGTGATTATGCTATGGGAGCACTTCTCATGCAGCATGGTAAGCCTATTTCGTTTCATTCTGAAATTTTTAATGGAGCCATGACTAATTACCCCGCCTATGATAAATATTTATATGCATTGGTACAAAGTGTAAAGAAATGGAAGCACTATTTGATGCAGGAAGCGACCATTATCCATACCGACCATCGGGCATTACAATACTTACAATCACAATCAAATTTGCAACAATCAAGACATTTTAGATGGATGGGATTTCTACAAAAATTTCATTTGGTTATCAGGTACAAAAAAGGGAATCTACAATAAGGTAGCTGATATGCTCTCCAGGCCTATTGTAAATTCATCTATTGTACTCAAGCACAATTCAATTATGCATGAAAGTTACATTGAACAATATGCATATGATAGTGATTTTCAAGATGTGTATGAAGGCTTGAGTCAAGGAAACCAAAATGAAGAGTTAGATTATCATGTGCATAATAGTTTTTTGTATAACTTGTGCAAGTTATGTATACCACAGGGAGAAAGACACAATATCATAAGGGAGGCACACACATCATTGATTGCTAGACATTTCAAAGTAGGAAATACAGTAGCAGATTTCCAAAGGTATTTTTATTGTCCACGCATGATTGATAATGTATCTTGTTTTATTAGAGGATGTTCTTTATGTGCAATAAGTAAGCCTAGCAATAAGAAACTTGGATTGTACACTCCACTTCCGGTTCCTTCACATCCTTGGGAGAGTATCTCAATGGATTTTGTAGGTGGTCTTCCTATGTCAAGGAAAGGTCATGATTGATTGTATGTTGTGGTAGATAGGTTCAAAAAAATGTGTCTTTTGATGCCATGTAAGAAAAAAATTACAGCTGAACAAACCGCTAATATTTTATTTCAAAATGTATGGGTTCATTTTCGCCTTCCTACTTCTATTGTAAGTGATCGAGATTCTCGGTTTGTTGGGAAGTTTTGGTCAAAATTATGGGACATGATGGAAACAAATTTGAAGAAGAGTACAAAATTTCATCCTCAAATAGATGGTAAAACTGAGGTGGTAAACATGAAATTTATTCATCTTCTTAGAGGTTATTGCAGCAAGCATCCCAAGCTATGGGATGAACATTTTCATTACATTCAACATGCATACAATAGGGCAAATCATTCTTCCACAAAAACATCGCCATTTGAGGCATGTTTTGGGTACTTGCCAAGATCACCTTTGGACTTCATCTTTGAGAAATATGTCACTATAGATGGTCATAGTTACATAGATAAGGTAAGGAAGTTCGTTGAGAAAATTCAGTTGATACATCACACAGTGCAAGAGAAACTTGAAAAGAGTCAAAGCAGCTACAAGGAAAGGCACGACAAACACCGTGGTGATCACAAATTCCAAGCTGGAGATGAAATTTGGTTGTATATTAGCAAAGAAATATTGCAATGGGAAGGTAAAAAGCTCAAGCCAATCCGTTATGGTCCATTTAAATTCTAGAAAAGATTGGTACTAATGCATTTCAGCTAGATTTTCCTCCTTATATGAAAATATATTCTGTCGTTAATGTTGATAATTTGAAGTTGTTTGAGCCTCCTTTGATTGATGATCAAGGAGATCATGTTTAGGTGCCATCAATAGATTATTTCTTGCTAGAATACCTTGATTAACTTCAACAAGATCTCATACTTGACAGAATAATCTGAACTTCAAGAAGAGGGAATGTTGAATACCTTAGAGTGGGACTCAAGGGACAAAATCCTTCAAATTCCAAATGGATGGAGAGTGAAAGGGTGAGGGAGATGTATCCCCACCTTCTAAACAATTGATAGTATATTTTGGGGTCAAAAATGCTTCTAGTGGGGAGGAATGATTAGGAGCTCAATATTTAGCTAAAAAATTAAAGTGCTTAGAAATTATTCAGACCTAAATGAACGGATAGAGCTCATCACTAGGATTCCAACGCAACTCATTTCATCAAAATCTGAGTTGGTATGAGTAAGTTATGGTCTGTTGTTTGTTTTCCCAAACAGGTAAAAATTGTGCAGAATAGTGACAGACTAATGACTTGGCAATCTAGTCAACACCTCAAGAATCTTCAGGGAATATTCTCTAGTTTTCAGCTAGTGACATTGTGAAAAGTGTCATCACTAGATTCGCCAATTTTGCTTGGGGAAGTTGAATTTTTCTCCTATTCCTAAGTTTTAAATTATTCTATGGTGGCTTATTATTTTTAAGGGTGAATTTTAGATTATGGCTTCCTCTGGAAGCTTCACCCCTGCTATGTTGCCTCTGCGCTCATTCTTCTCCCCAGTCATCATAGAGCACAGCTCCAAAACTGGCACTAGGCATCGATGCTCTATCTTGTGTTGTATTGAACTCGCCACGAGTTATCATGTCTCGCAGAGCTCCCATTGTCAATGGGGGCTTTGGCCACCCTCTGAGTCTTTCTCTGCTCCGCATGCCCATCCTCCCCTGACCTCTGTTCCTTACCATTATGTTATCCATTTTCATCACCCTTCCTTGAGTACAATGCCCCGTCTGCATCAAAGGATGCGATGCCGTCGAGGCACTAGCCATGGTTGTCCTCCCTGCCAACCTTCCACCACCTCTCTGGGCTCTTCATCTCCTTCTTCGGAAAACTCTTTTGGTCGATACCCTGTCACCAGGAGTGGTTGTGGCCTTAGCATTGGGCGTGGGCTTTCTCATCTAGCTAGGGGTTCGCCCAGTCTTGTCTCCGGTCACCTGCACTCTGCCCAGATTCGCTTCCCTTGCTCTCTCAACAGGCCGACTATAACTGCCACCATTACTATTGAATTCAAGGAGGAGCCCCCTGAATCGAATACAGTGCCTCTAAGTGCTGATATGGAGCATAGGGATGCTGAACGAACCAACTCTCCCACCAGCGACGGCCAGAAACGAAAAGTGTTAGATTGCGGTACTTCGCAGGATATCAGAGCTGAAGCTGGTTCAGGCGACACCAAGCGAGGCTGCCAGAATGCTACGGGAGAAAATCAAGACAAGGACGACCCTTATGCCTACGCTTGTCGCATGGTCGAGGAATCTCCCCCCTCCTCTAAAGATTCTTAAATGGTTAGTCTCCATCTTTGCAGGTTTTTGGTTGGGCACCAGCCCAAGTTCGTTATGGTAACTTGCTCGCTCCTACTGTTTGTTAATTATCGGAATTACAGTTTGTCAATTAGCCGGTTTCCCCTTCACGGGCAGCTTGGTCTTTTGGTTGGGAAAAATTCTTTATGCTTATATGCTCTTCGCCATTGTTTTTTGGTTAACTGTCAAAGTTTCATGGCCGGTTTCCCCTGCGAGGGTAGCACTTTCTTGATGGTATGCTTGATGAATTCTGTTAAAGTAGCTAGTATGGTAAGCTTTTTTGGCCATGTTTGCTGTATTAGAATGCCTATTCCATGGGCCAGACCAGTTGAGGCCTCGGCATCCATGTAACATTTTTGTATATTAATATATCAGTCTTATCCAGAAAAAAAAAAGGGTGAATTTTAGGCCAATGGGGAAAGGCCATGTGGCGCAACTGAAGGCTGCCACGTACCTCCCCATGGCAAGGTGGTTAGCATGTTAATTATGCCATGTCAAATATCAATGGCGCAAATATGTTTGTATTTCAAAGTTAAACCATACCATGGGTGCACATATATATATTTGAAAACATATTTATAATCCAAAGTTCGTAAATTTGGATATGGGTTATGATATTTGGTGCATTCAAAAAAATTATATGGTCAAGGTTGGGGTCGAACCCATGACCACCTACACCATAGTCCAATGCCTTACCACGTCACCTATCACCGAAGTTCTTAACCATAAGGGCTTTCACATTTATTTAAAGAGTGTTGGTGCCATATATGGGGGTTCAGAGGGGGCCAACCCCCTCCCACATGACTGCGCATTGAGGGCCAAGAGCCAAAGCATTCGGGCGGGAATATTTAAGTGGAGTTTTAAATGTGGATTAGTGCGTATTTATTTACCGTTAATATGTGGTTAGGCCACGTTAATACGTCATTTGTGCTAAGTGCGGGTTAGCGCTAAACACACTGGCTTATCACATTAAACTCCTACTTATCCGCTAATTAAGTGAAAATTATGTTGGCGAAAGGTTTAGCGGACTTTCCAAATGCAGAGAAGCTCCACATTTAGTGGATTTAACTATTATAATTCTAGATTTAGTGGAGAAAAACTAGGGAAAATTGGTTTTGCAATAACTGAGGCAATTTTCGACCATTTTTGGCTCAGGAAGAGTCATTCTTGGTAGATTTTGATGTTTTGGAGCCATTGGATTAGGTTTCAGAGGAAACAGGAGACTGTAAACAACAATGTTTCACAATTTAAGATAATACAAAGGCCTAAACTATGAAGCTGGACCAAGGAGATGTAGCCCAGGAGGGGTGAACTCCTTCATAAAAAAATTGTGTATTTGTCTTTGTTATTTGTGCTTGTTGTGTTTTATTATGCTGTTGTTCAAAATTAAGTTTCCATGCTTTTAATTTCATGAAATAAACTTAATATCATCAAGTTTAATGAATTGTCAATCATAAACACATGTATAAACCCTTGTATGATAAGAAAACCAAAGAACTTTCATGTTAATTCTAAAACTGATATTAGCACAACATTAACTAACAATCAATTTCAGATCAAGAACATATTTCCATGTTGTCCATGATTGGACCCAAAAAAAAATTCTCAAGCAATTCAAGATAAGCATTGGACAAGTGCCATGAATGAGTAATTAGATCAAATCATAAAGAATCAAACTTGGTAATTGGTTCCAAGACCAATATATAAAAATGTCATAGGTACAAGATGGGTCTTCAAGAACAAGTTATATGGAAAATTTATAAGGAAGAAGGACAAATTTGTGTGTAAAGGTTATGCTCAAGTTGAAGGAATATATTTCGAAGAATTTTTTTCTCTAGTAGGAATATTAGAGGCAATTAGAATGGTTCTAACATTTTCCTGTTATAATAATTTCAAAGTATATTAGATAGATTTGAAATCAACATTCTTAAATAGAGAGCTTGAATAAGAGGTTTATATAGAACAACCTTAAGGTTTTGTTAGACAATCCTAAGGATGTAAGTAGGATGAAAAAGGCATTGTATAGAATCAAGTAAGAACCAAGGAAATGATATTGTTTAGTAGACAAATATCTACAATAGAAAGGCTTCAAAAGAGGGACATTTGATAATAATTTGTAAATCAAACCTTAATACAAAAATATTTTAGTCATTGTTTTTATGTTGATGACATAATATTTTGTAGTAATGTAGATTCCTTAATCCAAGAGTTTTCAATTGAAATGAAAGATGAATTCAAGATGACTATGCTTAGAGAAATCTCATTTTTTCTTGGTTTACAAATTACACAATTAAAAAAGGCATGTTCATTTCTCAAGGCAAGTATCTCAAGGAAATGTTGAAAAAGTTTGAAATGGAAGAATGTTCACATGTTAGCGTAACTGATATGGTCATTGGATGTAAGCTAAGAAAACACGATGAATCACCAAAAGTAAATAAAAAATGGTTAGATGAATGATTGACAACTTATTATATCAAATAACATCATGACTAGACATAATGAAAGCCATCGGTGTATAGCAAGATACTAATGAACTCCAAAGAAAAGCCATTTATTAGTTACAAAGATATTTTCAAGTATCTAAAAGGCACAATGGATTATGGATTGTGGTATCCAAAGGGTAAACAATTATTATTGACTACATATTCAATTTTTTATTGGGATAGAATTATAGATGATATAAAGATCATGAGTGGTGGTGATTTCTTTCTAGGATATTCCTTAGTGACATGGTTGAGAAAAAAAAAAAATTCTATCTCACTTCTATTGTTGAATTTGAGTACATAGAAACTGCAACTTGTTGCACTTAGATATTCTGGATGAAGTAGATACTGTAAGAAATGAAGGTATCTTAACTTCAGGGTTTAGCTCATTCAGTCAAATCCCCATTGTTAAAGCTCCTCTCTATTCAGAGGTTGCAAGTTCAATTCTCCTCGATGCTCTCGGGGTTAGGCTTTGTGGTGAGGTAAAAGGGAAATGATACCTTCAAGTGGATCTTCCTATAAACTATTTCTGTGGAAGTAACATTCATCGATCTTTAGAGCTTGAGAACCACACTAAAAAAAATAAAAAAATAAGACATGAAGGTAACTTATGATGAACCCATTCACATTATATGTGACAACACAAGTGCTATAAATATCTCCAAAATCATTTTCTTAGAGAACAAGTGGTTGATTAGATTGTGAGGTTGGAATACATCTTAAAAAAGGAACACATTGCTAATATATTCACCAAGCCTATTTCCTGATAACCTTTTGAGTATTTAAGACAAAAGTTGTGATTGATATATCACTCTTTTCTTCATTATATTTCTTCACAATAAAAGAGGGTAGTTTTCCAAATATGTTAAGGATAGTTGTATGTTATGAGCTTAGAAAGAAGAAAAGATACCTAGCTTCGAGGGAGCTTTAAGAATAATTGGAGTAGTACAAGCTTAGGGAGTGCAGAGTGTAAATCCAAGGAAAAGGTAATGGAAATTTAGCATTAATATCATTTGACTTAATTTTGTGGTCGATGTAGGTCCATGAGGAACAATGCTCAAAAATACATATTAGAATGAGTATCCTATTATATCATTTTAAGGGGAGGATTCTCAAAGGGGGAATGTTGAAGCCCTTTTCTATTGATGTCAAAGGGAGAGAGTAAGCAAGCATTGGAGATGAGATGAAATATGTACATAGATTGAATATGGAGAGTGTCAAGAAAACAATAACAATTTCTTCAGCGTGTCAGGGGGAGTGTTTCCAAGTGGTGGTGTTTCCATCAATGACCAACAATATTTGGCGTTGTTTCCATCAATGCAAAAATGGAGATTATTGATCATATTGGTAGTTTTTTTCATTTACGTCAAGTAATGTGAAGTTTAGGGGTATATTTTTGAGGTTTTCATGCATGAGGCTTATGCTATTATTGATGTCTTGGTTGCTTCTATAAATAGTGCACTAAGCCTATGATGCCTTGGTTATTATTGAGTAGACTATTTTTGATGGAATTTTTTATGAAAGTGACTTTCTCAAAAGCACATGAAAAGTGATTTATTGGATATTCCTCTCTAATAGATTTCCAATGGTATATAGCACTTAGGCTAACTACCAAGGAATGAGAAGAAATCCAAGTTTGAAGTGTTGAAGTTCAAGTAGGGTTCCAAAGGCTCATGGTTCTAGTGTAGGCTCCTTAGTAGATCAATGCCAAATGATAAACCATAGGTTAAGGGGGAGTGCGACAATCAATGTGTGGTGGAGCAACAAGGCTAGCGGTCATAATCCTTAGTCATAGGGAGCCTTGAAACAAGTGCTTGAGTGCTTATTGAACCACCCTGATCAAATAAATCACTCACAATGAGCACAATGATGAGAAGTGGGTAGTGGGGAAGCAAGGTCCTTGGTCACAAAATTTTCTTGCAAGGGGATAGGAAACTAATGGCCAAGTGCCTTCCATATTTCCAAGTCTAAAATTCCACACAAACGAAAAAATGGCGAGGCAACATTTGACAACCTAGGAATTCTTTTCGAGTTGCCAAGTAGTATGATAATGTCATGGACAATGAGATGAGGACACGTGGAACCCATATGACATGGAAACGCGACATGGTAGAGATACATGACATGCACTTTATGGTTGTGACACATGGAATGTGGTTTTCTCCTTTTTGGGTGACCAAGTGGCCCTTTTTCTAAATGACATATGGTAGTGATGTGGGAGGACAAATGAAAAAAAGTGATGTGGCATGACAGGTGAAAAATAAATGGCATGGTAGATGAGGTGGTGATGACATGGTAGATGAGGTGGAAATGACCTAGCAAATGAGATGGAAATGACCTGGAAGTTGAGGTGGAAATTACCTGGAAAATGAGTTAGCATAACCTTAGGATTCATATCAGGTAATGATTTTGTATGGCTCCATGAGTTGGCCAACAAGTGATGAGTGGAAAGTTGTGGTTGATAAATGAGCTATGGAATTAAGAAATGTTTACCAAACAAAACATTTCACAAAATATGACGTATATATATCGGGCCATCGAAATAGGTTAGTTAGCATTGAAGCCCATGCGACAATGGTGAGAAATATGCACTCGGATATGGACTTGGTCATATGAGGATTTATGGAAGAACTTGATGACCTATTGGCTACTCTACCACTGATATAAATGTATTGTTGTTATGAGCATAAGATGACGAGCGATGAGTGATGGGTCAGTGGAGAACTGACCGTCAGTCGTGACCACCAATCATATTGGGATAGAGATTGAGAACCCAAGGCCATATTGGACACCAGATCCCTTGTCACAAAGTGTGATATGCTATTAATAGTAAGAGCTAGGCCTTTGGTTTAGGCCTGTGGTCTTGTATGTAGAGGGATCCTATGAATAGGGGCTTAAAGCGAATTTTTTTGGCATTGGGAAATATACCACTATTAAATGAGTTAAGGGCCTGGTTCTAGCCCATGTTCATCAGCGTCATGAGAGTTAACTCAAGGACATGAGAAAATATTTGTAGTTGTTAGCACAATAATGCGAATTAAATTATTTGGAGGGAATGAAGTTTTTGGGTAGACAAATCAAAGTCCAAATGCATATGAAAGTTATAAATAAAACGATGTGAACCTGATGCAAGTTGAATTCTCATGATTGTGAAGGTGAAAATATGGAATAAGAAAAATGGTATTGTGGTAGTTTGTGAGAGGGAGTGAAGTAACATAAAATCTATATAAGTTGAAGTTCCTAATTAGGTGAAAAAAAAGTTGATGAAATAGAGAGAGAAAGAGAGACACAGGGCACGAGAGGTATGGGAAAAATTGAAGCTATTGAATTTCATAAATTTGAAGCAGACAAGAGACAAAGTGTGCATAAAAGATTTGAACATAGGATATAATTGGAAATTGGATGAAATCTAAAACTGTTGTGTATAAGAAAATTGTAGAGAATTAAATATAGAGAGGGTGCTGGAAAGAGAATATGAGAGAAGCTAGGAAAAACAAATATTAAATTTTTTTATCAGGGGATTGGTGTTTCCTTTATGTAGGTGCCTAAAAAGATGAATAGGTTGGTGCCTACATAATTTGCTGTAAATTAAAATTTTCACTTGCATTTACATTAAAATTAAAAGAAGATTTGTGGTTTCTCTCGTATGGGGTTACACATAAACATCTTGTGTCCAATTATTATGTGATTTATGTATTGTTGTAGTATTGAATGTTTTTGTCTGGATAAATAATTTTTTAAAATTTTCATAATACTGATTCACCCACCCTCCTCTCAATATTATTCTAGTTTCCAACACCATTAAGATGTTGTATTCTCTTGTACTATAGTTTCTCTCTCTCCAGTGCAATATGCTTGTGTTTTTTACTCTATAGTGTTACTTTTTCTAATGTTGGTTTATAGTCCATATTAAAACTTTTCCTAATGTGGGTTTACACTCTTTATTGCAAATTAGGGTTTTGCTGAGTAGTTCCATTCAATATTATTCTCATTTTTCTCCATCAATTTCAAAACCATCAAAACATTATGTATGACTACAAGTTAAACAAAGTGTTCAACATTAAACCATTGCATGAACACTGAATTAGTGATGATGAGCAAACAAATATTATGCATGTTTTATGCAATATTATGTCTTACTCTTGTATGAAATGATGTTATCATTTGTTGATTGTAAAAATGAACATCAATGACAAAACATATGATTTTTATATTGGTAGCTATTGCTAACATTGAAGTACATAAGTATGCTTTAGTGATTTAGAGGATTGAGTTAAGAGGTTGTTTGATCTTAAATAAAACAAGTCATTGAAGAATTAAAAAGGTACATTCAAACTTCTACATGTTGCCACCTTAACAAAAATACCTAGGATTATTGTGATAGCATGAAACATTCACAAATTATTCAGTTAAAAAAATGCATGAAAACTATTGATCTCTTCTTGAACATCTTCTGAAGGAGAAGAGTGCTAATATTCAATGTCCATTTTTTTTAAACCATTGAACCTTGTATCCTTCCTTTTATTCAACTTGAACAAAGTTTGTAGGGCCCTTCTTGCTACATTTGAGAGAGAGAGAGAGAGAGAGAGAGAGAGAGAGAGAGAGAGAGAAAGAACAAAGTTTGTAGGGCCCTTCTTGCTACATTTGAGAGAGAGAGAGAGAGAGAGAGAGAAAGAACAAAGTTTGTAGGGCCCTTCTTGCTACATTTGAGAGAGAGAGAGAGAGAGAGAGAAAGAACAAAGTTTGTAGGGCCCTTCTTGCTACATTTGAGAGAGAGAGAGAGAGAGAGAGAGAGAGAGAGAGAGAGAGAGAGAGAGAGAGAGAGAGAGAGAGAGAGAGAGAACAAAGTTTGTAGGGCCCTTCTTGCTACATTTGAGAGAGAGAGAGAGAGAGAGAGAGAAAGAACAAAGTTTGTAGGGCCCTTCTTGCTACATTTGAGAGAGAGAGAGAGAGAGAGAGAAAGAACAAAGTTTGTAGGGCCCTTCTTGCTACATTTGAGAGAGAGAGAGAGAGAGAGAGAGAGATATGATTTTTATATTGGTAGCTATTGCTAACATTGAAGTACATAAGTATGCTTTAGTGATTTAGAGGATTGAGTTAAGAGGTTGTTTGATCTTAAATAAAACAAGTCATTGAAGAATTAAAAAGGTACATTCAAACTTCTACATGTTGCCACCTTAACAAAAATACCTAGGATTATTGTGATAGCATGAAACATTCACAAATTATTCAGTTAAAAAAATGCATGAAAACTATTGATCTCTTCTTGAACATCTTCTGAAGGAGAAGAGTGCTAATATTCAATGTCCATTTTTTTTAAACCATTGAACCTTGTATCCTTCCTTTTATTCAACTTGAACAAAGTTTGTAGGGCCCTTCTTGCTACATTTGAGAGAGAGAGAGAGAGAGAGAGAGAGAGAGAGAGAGAGAGAGAGAGAGAGATTGATTTCAACTCTAAGTTTCGAAGAATATTAAATTCAACATCTAAGTTGTCGAACCTTCTCTTCTAATGTACTATCAAAGTCATGATATTTACATGTTGAGAGACATGATGATGCATGTTCTTTTACACCTTAGAGGTAATAGAGAGCAAAGAGATCCCAATGAATTGAATGCACTACTCATGCCTACCCAAGACTCTCCTTAGTTCCATAATTTCCTTATTGTCCATAGTTTCATAATTGGTCCTTAAGCTTACTATCCAAACTATATACGAAATAAAGAAACCTACAAAAAAACTTCAACTTAGATGTGTAGGAGAGATGGCCATCGATTCCACTTGTAGAGGGATTATTAGGCACATATTGTCATAGCCTATAAAGTGTGGTGTACACCAAAACAAAATGAAACCAAGGAAACCAAATAGGCACCTAAGTTTATGACCTTAATACCGATTCTAAAAGAGAACATTATGGTTACCTAAGCTTCAATTTGTAATGATATACCACACCTTCAAATAGAGAGTTTGTGCTCTTGAGGCAATGAGGTTTACACGAATGAATATGTATAAAGGAATCCAATTGATAAAAAATAGGGGTGGAGAGATACCCAATAATTATATATCAAATAGATAGACCCAACACACTAAATGTCCATGAAAATAAAAAACCAATTCCACGAGCTAGGTCCCAACATTAAGGGAATTTTGAGGTCTAAAATGGGCTTCTTGAGAGATATAATCAAAATTCATGACTTAATCATTTTGTGGGGAAGGTATATTCACAACTCATCTCTTGTGCTACATTTTTTTAAATTGAGGAAATATAAATTCTAACTAATTAAAAATACGCATAGCTCATAATGGGGATACTAATATATAAACACAAGAAAACCAAAACCATGGTTTTTCAAATATTTTGTATATTAATTAAGTTAATATATAAATTTAATTTCATTAATACTTGGAATTAATCTATAAGGATCCAAAAATTAATTTAACTAATATATAAAAAAAAATTCATATATTATTCCATTTCACTAATATACGAATAAATAAGATAATTATAATTTAAATAATTTCATATATTATTTTTTAGTTATAATAATAATAATAATAATAATCATCATCATCTAATTTTAATATCATGACCAAGCCAGACACCAAATTGGTATATAAGACCCTCCTATTTGCGAGAGAAGGGATTCTCCACGTGTACATACTCTCTCTCTCTCTCTCTGTCACACACACACACACACACATACACACAATATTATATAATTTCTTTCTTATATACATGTGTCACATATATTAATTTAATTTAAAAAACACACGTGTTTGGAATATACACCATGTATTTACAATAATTCAAAACACACAAATAAGTTTAATTAATATATGAAATATATTATATGTATTTATATATTTTTTTGAATTAATATATATGGGATACATCCTATATATATTAGTTAACATATTAGTGTGTGTGTGTGTGTGTGTGTGTAATGCCAAGGTGAAGCGACACATTAAATTGTTGTTTAAGACCTTTTTGTTTATGGTACAAGGAATTAGTGAATGAGATCATTTTGTTATAGAAAAAAGGATAATGATTTCACTATTAAATTTTATAGAGGTATATATACTTTACTCCCATCTGAAATTGAACTTGTGATATCTTATAAGAAAACACATGTTATTAATCATTAAACTCACTCAATATATGTATGTCTATATATATAATGAGCTTTGGTATTACAATAAGGATGTTGCAACTCCTAGGGCTACCAACTTTATTTTTTCAATCCAGGGTGGTACAAAATTAGGAGGTTGAAACATTGTATATTTAGTAGGTGGTATATTTATACCTAAGTTGGTGCAAGGGAGTAAATTACTCTATGTTTGCAGAAAGCAAAAGCATAACTAATCCTAATTGCAGACAAGAAAAACTACTTAATTTTGCAGAAAAGAAACCTAATTACTTTTCAAGAAAGGAAATCCTAATTACCTTTGCAGAAAATAAAGGATATTATACTTTGTACAGATGTAAATACTAATCCTACTTGCAAAAATGTAAAAATTAACCTATTTACAAAATGTAAATGGTGCATCAAAATTAAACCTAGTTTATGCAATAGAAATAACAATGTTAGAAATGGAAACCCTATCTTAAGATTTATGAAACAAAGAAAGAAAACATAATCTACTTTACAAGACAAGAATCATGAAATAATTCTTCAATAATTGCATTCAAGATATATTTTGTCAACATATTTCATAAGTTCCTTCATAAAGTAATCATGAAAATTATCATTATGCTCTTCAAGTAATGCATTTATCCACTAACCCTAACTGCAGAGGTGAATTGCAATGGTGAAGAGGCAAGGCTTAAGAGGTCTTTGGTCTTACTCAATCATGGTTTTGGAGCTTAAGAGTAATTATTGAAGACAATGAGTCAAAAATAAGTCTTCAGAGGCAAATATGGTCATGTTTGGATAGCTTCTACACAGTGCTACAAGATGCTACAGGGTTGCTACAAGATTTCCCTATTCTTCTACATGATTGGGCCCGCGATCACTCCAAGGGATAGAAAGTTGATATGAAGGTGGGAAGAGATAAGGGAAGGTAGGATAAGGTTTTATTTTTCCCTATACAAGGTTGGTACCATTTAGGGGCCCATATTGCACGAGGAACAAATTTTCCCACAATGCCCTTCAACAACCCAAAAATGTGCTCTTGGTGAACATTGTTTTGGGAGAGTTGGGAGGTGAAAATAATAGAGCTGATGGTAGGGAGAGAAATGTGAATGAAAATGATAACCCTGCAAAGAAACAATAGTAACATCACACTAGACAAATTATTCTTTTGCAGCTTTCCTAAAATGGAAATAATAAAGAAAGGATGAGTTTAATTTTATTTGAAATATACATACTGAATTAAAAATAAATCTAACTTGTAGTATGCACACAACCTTCATCCATAAGAGATCATACTTCCTAGGCTTAAATAAGACTATTAGATCAATCACCAAATGTGCATAAAGTAGAGTATGTAAAAGAAGGAAAATCAGAGACCTAACTACTGTAGAAGAAAGACACTATATATTTTTTTTCTTGAAAATACTATATCTCCAACCATGCATCCCACAAGAGAAGTGATTGGAAGACTTGCATAAGAAATTTTCATAAACAAGTTTGTTAGACAAAGAAGGAAAATATTGCTAGGAAAGAAAATGCATGGAATAAATGTACAAATAAGAGAGACTAGAGCCTTTGGGTTGGTCCCTAACCCAAGGGGACTTAGCCCTCTGAAACAAACTCAATTGTAGATCAACAAAAGGATTTTCATTAATAAAAAATAATGCTCAACCACATCAGAAATGGAAATGAAAACAACAATTTCTTAGCTCCTAATAGTCTCTATCCTCCTGTAACAATTAAAATCCTATTGAGCCCTTAGGCCTCCTTATTTATACCAAATTTGATAGAGGGGGAGCCTCCTTGGAAAGAAGGTTGCTTCCCTCCAAAAGTCCTAAAAAGATGGATTTTTCTCCCTACAGTCCTTGAGTTCATCAATTGCTAGTGGATATTTGAACTATGGTTGAGTAAATGTAGGGAGAAGGTAAAGTATTGGGTGAGTAAATGTAGGAGACCATCCTCATACATATTCTCCAACTTCCACCAACATATATTTCATTGAAAATTCACTCATTTCCTACACATTAATAATTTTAGGCCACAAGATATGGTATGGATCCTTTAATCTTCCTAATAAAAAAATTATAGTTACAAAGATGTTATCAAATATGAGGAAAGAGGTAATTATGTGTTTAAAGGTGGCCAAATGGGCCTTGTGATATACCTATTAATGGACCCATCATCACCCCCCTATTGAATGGGTTTCTCATCCAATGAGAAACCTATTCACTGATTTGTAACTCATGCATGGACCTAGTGGCCTATTTGAAATCCCAAGGAACTTCAGATGGACCTGTTCCCTATTTCAGATATAAACATACATTTTTCTCTAATGTTTCCCACTCTTTTTTTCCCTTTGTGTTAGCACTCCACCAGTTCTACGAAGACTGAAAAGGAGACCGACAAAGGTAACCACATACCACTTTGACCTAGTAGCTAGCTCTAGGCCGAGAGGGCTCTCTCAATGAGATCAAAGAAAATTGATTGGATCATGAAAGATATTAGGTTGGGTATGCAGATTAGGGTTTGAATTTATTTTATGGTTTTGTGTTAGAAGGTGAATTAGGTCTAGGAGAAACTAGGTCAAGGCTCTGAAAATCATATTTGCAGAGATGTAATGGGGCAAGGTAGGCATACACTTTAGCACTTTATAGGTATATTTTTGTATAGGGTATATTGATAGGGTTTCAAAACAAGCATGAATATCATGAATTCATTTATATCAGAAGAAAATGAACATAAATGTGAGATCTTCTCCAAAACACAATATAGTTAATGAATTCTACTTATCAACTTAGAAATCAAACACGCAAGGCATGGAAATGGAAATGGAAATTAAAATACATTCAAACCTATGATCACAGAAGACGAAACACTGCTAAAGCACATACCACATGAATCCCACCACAATAGCTGCAAATTTTGTCTATTAGTTCCTGCCAAATTCACAAAGTACACTAGTGTTCGAAGCTAAATTCCACAACATCCAACCTTTGAAACAGATTACAAACTAACTCATATAGCCACTAAGGTCAAAATCATCCCATGGAGTTCTAATTCCCAACAAGAAAATACAAATTCATGCATCTATCCAAAGTTTGCTACACACTAGGGAGGTTACTCAACCAATTCCTCCTTTTCATAAACATCATGAGACACATCCCCAAAGAATTAAATGGAGGATAAGACACCTAATAAACCATATATTATCCATTTAAATTTATTTTTTACCTTTTAAATTCATCTAATTTTACCTTTTTACTTTTACAAAAGTGAAATTGGAAATTTTAAAAAATTACACAGTGAACATTTCTTGAAATTTGCAGAAAATTGCAGAAATGCAACAAGCTTTTGGGGGAAATTTTTGAGTCCCTTGCTGAAATAAAAATCCAAATAGGAGACATATTATGGAAATTTGGGAGAGTGTATATGTCTTTTGACTATTTTTGCATGAAAAATGACCCATTTTTTAATGAGTTATAGCCCTTTTCCCAAGGTGTCTCTAGAAGTGCAGCGAAATTGAAAAAGAGGGGCAGAAAGTTGATTTTTGACCCATTTTTTCTCATTTTTTTCAAAATTGAAGGTCTGAATAAAAAATATGAGGAAATGGGTTTTGATAGGAGGCCAAGATATTTCTAGAAATTCTGAGTTTATGCCATTTGGAGCTCTGAGGAAAAAGCAAAGCGTGAGCATGATGCTCTTCTGGACCTAGTGTAATTTTTTTAATTTTGCAAAATTTCACCAAAATGCACCAAGATACAAAAAATGCTCCAAATTTTCCCAAAATTGGTCTAGTAGTGCCAAATTAGGTCTATTATGCAATAATTAAGGCATATACAATTAAATCCAATTTACCCTTCTCCTCATGGCTGATTAGGGTTTCCTTTAACTTAGCTTGTAGCTATTTGACCTTCATATTACAAATTTTATTTAGGGCATAATAGTGGTCAGCGATGTGCTTGTGAATCTTGTTGTCCCTATTGGACTTGTCAAGGGGATTCTCCAAGTGGATGTTGACCTTCTGAAGCCAAAACTCCCTGTTCTCATTGATCTCATTTGCAATTATGTCTTCAAAACTGAGTTCTTCATCTGTAGGGTCTTGTTCTCTTTCTTTTTGCATTCCCTTTTTGAGACCCATGGTTGTTGGCTTCTTCCTTATCACCTGTTGTTCATAATCATAATGTTCACATACTCATCCACTGCTTTTCCTTTCACATCATGTTTTCTTGCCTCAAACTGCCTTTTCTCAAAAACCAATTGTTTTTCCTTGAGTTGCTGGTTTTCTTGCTCTAGAATTGAAATGACAAAGTTTTCCCTTGCAAAGTTGGATTGGAACTCTTTTATTTGTGCATCCTTTTCCTTGATAACCCTCTCTAGGTTTTCAGGGTCATCACTAGCCTCCAAGTCTACTAGTTCAAAATCATGCTCCTCTTCATCATGCATAGATGTCTCATGTTGTGAAGATGTTCCTTGCTCTGCTGGTATAAGCTTGGCCCCTTCCTCATTTTGAGGAAAAAACACAAGCCTTGTGCCTTTATAATAAGTATGAATGACCTCAGGCCTAGGTCTCTTTGTCACTGGATCTTCATTGCTTGATGAACCAACCTCCTACATGGTCTGTGGCATGTTTTTCTATTGGTTAGGTGAATTAGTTTGTAGGGCTGCCTCAATGAAGGAATCCCATATCATGTTATTTTCTTCCAACTGATGGAAAACTATGACCTTCACCAAACTATGATGGAAGAGACTAGGATAATGCTCTTTTTTTTTCACCTACACCTTTTCAGACATCTTGATCACACTCCTATACAAGAAATTTCATAGATTGAGGGACTTCACAGTTGTGAAATGCATGAGAAGTCTTATGAGGTATTGATACAATCTGGAAAACATGAGCTCACATGTGAAAATTTTCCTGATAACCTTCATTAATGATGCATATGTAATATTCCAAAATGGAAAAGACAGGAATATTGAACATAAACTAGAAAACATGCAGTGATACATCAACACATAAAATGAGAGCAGATAATATAGCCTTCTTATTAAAAATTATAACAGAAAATGTGTACAATATATTGAGGAAAAAGACACTCAAGTTAGGCAAAACAACCCTCTAGAGACCAGGTACATGAAATATGAAGTACAATTGCTATACAAGAATTCCGGAGGCTAAGAAAACACAATTTTTTTTTGGGTTTACTGCTGTTGTAAATGTAAACACATGGATCTACTGATATAGTGCTTAGAAAATGCCAGGATCAAAGATCTAGGCTCTCTAGAAATATTCCAAGACAACCCAGAAAGTGTTTCCGGAAATACTCAAAATGCAGAATATGCAAAATGTGGCCTTAGGGCTAAATAACGCTCTGCAACTAGAACACTGGTGGGAGGTGGTTGATATGATATGAAAATGGCTGATATCCCTCCTCACAAACATTCTGAATGAAGGGTTGATCCCCTCACTAGAAAACAGGGTCAAGAACTTGGGTACTTGACCTCCCACTGCAACTACACTGCAAAATAACACAGTTTCTCAGAGAGACTGCACTGTAGAGGAATTTTTTTGCTTGGCCTGATGCCAGATGGTGGAATAAAGCTTTAATAACTTCCTTACTAGCCTCCCAGATGAAGGGTTGCTCCCATCACTGGAAAAGAAGCTCAGAAATTGGGTCTGTAAACCCTCCACTGCTGTTGCCCTACAAACAACACAATCCTGAAGCAGACTACACTGTGAATGATGGCTAAAGCTTGGCCTAAAGCCTGATAGTGGAAATGATGCTCAATGAACCTCTCCTGAGTAGGCACTAGAAATCCCCGAGGATGAGGGTGGGATTTATGCTCGGAAACACCCTTGTGCTAAACAACACAACAGAGTTAGCTAAATAGCTGAAGCATGCAAAAAGTCATAAAAGACCAATACAATATCAATATTCTGAATGCCTTCTATGGCTTCCATCTCTTCCTTATATGCTTGGTGAACTTCCTCACCCTAGGTCCCACTCATTAAAGAAGCTACTCTCATGCATACACTCCTCCTCCATGACTGCGTTGTCCTCCATTAATCCTCCACTATCTCCATAACAACGTTGTATATTTGGTCAACTTTGACCCTGTCGACATGATTTAGCCCTTGTTCACACCTCAAGGTGCTTTATACAGTTGATACAATGATCCAAATTCACATGAGAGGTGGTTTTATTCCTACTAAAAATATTTATGGGTCTCTCTACCCACTTATTCACCTATCTTATTATCAAAAGAAAAAATTAATATTCATACTAGTTGAAAGCTAATTAGGAATATTACAGTCCTCCCCTCCCAAACGTTGCTTGTCCTCAAGCAATTGCAAGGATGGATACTAAAAAATATCCTCTCCTTCTCCTGTAGCATCCTCATCTGATAAACTCCTCCACTAAACCAGATGCTTTCCAATCAATCTGTCCTCTAGTTGATCCTCCCAAGTGTGCAAGTTAGCCCTTGGTAATAAAACCAAATGGCTCTCATCATGAAGAAATGGGATGTCCATGGAGGAAACTACATGCTTTCTAGAGGCCTTCTTGAGGCATGAGAGATGAAGAAGGTTGGGAATCTTAACCCCAATGAGAAGCCCCAATTCGCATGTTATCATCCAAACAAAATGGATCACCCTCCAAAAGGGTAGGTCATAGAAAAAATCCTCCATCTCTTGCTCCTGCAATGTAGATGGGCTATATGGCTGAACATGATAGACCAAATTGTCCATCCCACACTGTCTCTCTCTCCATTTATGATATGTATAGAGCTTCTACTGATCTTGGGCTGCAATAATGTTGTCCTTAAGAGGCAAAAAGGCATCCAGACTCTCAAGGATCCATTCTTTCGATCTAGGAACCTTGCTTGCCCAAGCCATTCCACATATATTGAATAGAACATCATTAGAATATGGAATCCAAATGATAAATACACTAAGTGTCATATGAAATGCTGGATGGTGACAATAGTTCCCCAAATGGAAGCAACATAATTTTTCTACCTGCCGCCTCTGAACATAATGTGGCAAGTTGTCTCCCAACCACTTGCTAGTTGTGAATGTTTGTTCATATACTAGGAATTAGTAAATGACATTGTGTGTTAAGTGAGCATACCAAAAATATAACAATACTTTCCCAAAGCCATGCAAGAAATGGCTATCTCCATCACTGATGTTGGTCCTAAGAAGACCATGAAGCCCAAAGAGAGGCTTTCCCTCTTGTGGAGAAATGCACTATATATAAATGGAAAGAGAATGCAAATACTTTGTTTGATGATCAATAAGTAAAAAGAGACAAATCTTACCATGTAATTTTGGTAAGTCCATAGATGAGCTCTCCCATGAGAATCTCTCCATAATGGTTTGATATGTCTCCATGAGACCTTGGTGACCGGGAAGGAATGGATCATATGCTGCATGTAGAGCCTTCTTCTTGAAGAATATCCTATCCTGGTAGTAGTTGACTCCTTCCACCACTCTATACCTCTCATCTTATACTTGCCCATCAAGCACTTCATATGTGAAGTGATCCTTCGAATACTCCACCAGAAGTTGAGACTCCTAATATGGGTCTATACTCCTTAATGAAAATGTTGTTGGCCTTTGTGATAAGGCACCTATCATCTCATAACTCCCCTCTTTGACATGATCAATGCCAAAGTCACATGCCATAATGTTGCTATCCCATTGTTGCTGCCTCCCTTGTAGTTGCTTTTGCTTAGGAAAAGATTGAAGTTTTTGGAGGTCAAACCTTTGCCCATCCAAACTTCCCAAATTTGGCCAAAGCATGCATGAATGCCAAAAACCCTCTACTATATATGGAAGAATCCTTCCTATGTGGAAGTATCTTCTGATCCTCCAAGGCTATGGAGTATCCCCTTTGCACCATGATTGTGCCACCATCTACTCCTAAGACATCATGCAAGGTATGGGAGAAAGTCATCCCATACTCTCCCAAGAGTAAGAAAAGCAACAATGACTCTTGTTGCCTCCTCATATCATCATCATACATGCCATGGAGAAAAAACATGAAGATTGACATGAAAGTTATCACATCAGCCCAATATAACCAAACTCCTTGCTGCCACATGATGTAAGTGTCATACCATGTCCCAAACAATAACAAACCCCTTGACATAAGATATTTCCTGTGATGGAAAAACTCTCTCAAGAGTAGCCAGTACAACCATGCCTCCTGCTGCCCTATGTCATAGATATGCAAGTATCTCACCAAGAACTTGCTCATCAGCCTCACCCATCCATCCAACTGTGGGTGACTCCTATCATGCTCCAATTTGGTATCCACCCAATGGAGAATACCATCCTCCCAACTCTGTTGATTATCTTTCCACTCCATGATATGTTGAAGTGGAACCTTCTGGAGATATCTATATGAGGAATTCTCCTCATTAACCCAGTAGAACCCATAAGATTCCAAACATGCTCTAGGAAAAAGCTTCTCTTTGAGCTATGTGGTGCTCATCAAGAAGTATCTCTCATAATAATGGAAGATGTTATCCATCATAAGAGGTCTATCATCTACCATCTCCCCATAAAATGATTTAAGAGTAAAGCGGTCATCGGAATGCTCCAAGAATAGTTGGGCCCCCAACTCATCACTGCTCCCCAGTGACAACGCTATTGATATCCATGATGGTGCATCTGCTTTCTCATGGCCAAAAACATTGTTGCACTCATAGTATGAAATTGTTCTAGTTAGGAATATGCTCATCCTATCCTCCGAAACTTCACACCCCAACCCAAAATGTTGTGTTTAACTCAAAAATGAAAAACTGGGATGGATATAAATCTCCTCCTTGAACAACTCAAGGGTCCTCTACGTTGTGATGGTTTGATGCTCCAAACTAGCAATGTGCTCTAACCCTTGGTCATGAAATTTCCCTGATGGAACGTTCCCACAAATCTCAAGTTGAGGTATTGAAATAAGATGGGATGGAAATGTTTGCATACCTTGGATAAGATGATACTTGGGAACATCTTGTATAGTTACAAGAGTTTCTACAACCGGTGTAATGACTCCTCCAACTGTTGGTGATGGTAATGGTTGCTCCTCTATTGCTGCACCAACATTGTTTTATGTCTCATCTTCCTCATGCATCTCCTGGATCATGCATGGGACTCCTAATGTCAAGATATCAAGACCATCTTGCAAAGATGCAAGTGTTCCTTCTCCTGATACAAGTACTCTTGCAGCTGGTGGTGGTGGAAGTTGTTCCTCTTCCGGGGTGATAGTGTTGACATCTTCCCTTCACTCCTCATATGCTTCCTCATCAATGTTGGGAAATTTCTCAATAGGAATTACCTCTGGTTTTCTTCTTTCAAACTTTTTGATCAACCTTTGAGTAAAATCTGCATAAGAAGTCACTCTTGCATGTTTCAAATGGCTGAACCACCAATCATTTTCTTCACCCTCATGGTGTAGCGCTGCAATCTCAACAACTTCTCTTTCTACTACTAGATGTAGCAGGAAGAATGCATATAACTTCTTCCTCCAAGCCTTTGCTGTGCTTTTGGATGGCCCATCAAATGTAGACAATAGGAATCTATTATGTCTTTTTCTTCTACTGCTACTCAGGGTCTCCGTTCTTCTTTGATTTGAATAAACGGCTGGAGAGTTAGATTCTCCTTGAAAGCCCTTGATTAAGATTTGCACTCTACAAGATAATCACTTAGAGTCTCATGATCTAAGTTTCTTCCATCTTCATGCCATTCACCTTCCTCTTCAAAGAAAGTGGACATAGTAGATTTTTGTGGAGCTCTATGCATTACCAGTTTCTTCTGTTGTTGATAGGAAGTTCTTGGACCTTCCTCATCCTGAAACCTTCTTGAGGTCTCTTTTTTCCTCTCCCTTCTCATTTTTTTGACCTCCTTGGAGAGATATTGCATGGATCCAAAGAGAGGTGTGGAAAAACTTAATCCTCTTTTCATTGTGGATCTCTTCTTTATACTCCTTATCTTGGTGTCATAAGATGTATTTCCCACAAGCTGAGCTAGAGATCATGATTTGATACCACTTTAATATTCAAAAATGGAAAATACAGGAATATTGAACATAAACTGGAAAACATGTAGTGATGCATCAAAAAATAAAATGAGAGCAGATCATATATCCTTATTATTAAACAATATATCAGAAAATGTGTACAAGATCTTGAGGAAAAAGACACTCAAGTTAGGCAAAACAAGCCTCTAGAGACCTAGTACATGAAATATGAAGTACAACTACTATAAAAGAATGTCAGAGGCTAAGACATCACAATTTTTGCTGGGGTTTACTGCTACTGTAAATGTAAACACATGGATCTGCTGATATAGTGCTTATAAAATTTTGGGATCAAATATCTAGGCTCTCTAGCACTATTCCAAGACAACCCAGAAAGGGTTTTCGGAAATACTCAAAATGAAAAATATGCAAAATGTGGCCTTAGGGCTGAATAATGCTCTACAACTGGAAAATTGGTGGGAGGTGGCTGATATGATATGACAATGGCTGATATCCCTCCTCACAAACTTTCCGGATGAAGGGTTGATCCCCTCACTGGAAAAAAGGGTCAAGAACTTGAGTACTTGACCTCCCACTGCAATTGCACTGAAAAATAACACAATTTATGGGAGAGAATGCACTGTAGAGTAATTCTGCTACTTTGAATAATTCCAGATGGTGGAATAAAGCTCTAATAAATTCTTTACTAGCCTCCAAGATGAAGGCTGCTCCCCTCACTAAAAAACAAGCTCAGAAATTGGGTCTATCAACACTCCACTGTTGCTGCCCTGCAAAACAAAACAATCCTGAAGGAGACTGTGCTGTTAATGATGGCCGAAGCTTGGCCTAAAGCCTGATCGTGGAAATGATGCTAAATTAACCTATCTTGAGTAGGCACTCGAATTCCCCTGAGGATGAGGGTGGGATTTCCACTCAGAAACACCCTTGTGCTAAAAAAAACAACAAAATTAGCTAAACATCTGAAGTGCGCAAAAAGCCATAAAAGACCAATACAATATCAATATTCTGAATGCATTCTATGCATGCCATCCTCTTCCTTATATGCTTGGTGAGCTTCCTCACCCTGGGTCCCACTCATTAAAGAAGCTACTCTCATGCATACACTCCTCCTCTATGACTGCGCTGTCCTCCATTAATCTTCCACTATCTCCATAACAACGTTGTTGATTTGGTCAACTTTTACCCTGTCCACATGCTTTAGCCCTTGCTCACACCTCAAGGTGCTTTATACAACTGATACAATGATATACATTCACATGAGAGGTGGTTTTATTCTACTAAAGATATTTATGGGTCTCTCTACCCACTTATTCACCTATCTTATTATCAAAAGAAAAAAATAATATTCCAACTAGCTAAAATCTAATTAGGAATATTACATCCCTCCCCTCCCAAATGTTGCTTGTCCTCAAGAAAATCCAAGGATGGATACTACAGAATCTCCTCTCCTTCTCCTATAGAATCCTCATATGATAAACTCCTCCACTGAACTAGATTCTCTCCAATTAATCTGTCATCTAGTTTCTCCTCCCAAGTGTGCAAGCTAGCCCTTGGTAATAAAACCAAATGGCTGTCATCATGAAGAAATGGGTTGCCCATGGAGGCAACTACATGTTTTCTAGAGGCATTATTTAGGAATGAGAGATGAATAAGGTTGGGAATCTCAACCCCAATGAGAAGCCCCAATTCCCATGCCATCATCCAAACAAAATGGATCACCCTCCAAAATGGTAGCTCATAGAAAAATTCCTCCATATCTTTCTCCTGAAATGTATATGGGCTATATGGCTGAACATGATAGACCAAATTTTCCATCCCATGTTGTCTCTCTCTCCATTTATGATATGTATAGAGCTGCTGCTGATCATGGGCTGCAATAATGTTGTACTCAAGAGGCCAAAAGGCATCTAGACTCTCAAGGATCCTTTCTTTGGATATAGGAACCTTGCTTTTCCGAGCCATTCCACATATAGTGAATAGAAAATAATTAGAATATGGAATCCAAATGAGAAATACATTGAGTGTCATATGAAATGCTGGATGGTGACAATAGTTCCCCAAATGGAAACAATGTTGTTTTGCTACCTGCTGCCTCTGAACATAATGTGGCAAGTTGTCTCCCGAACACTTGCTAGTTGTGCATGTTTTCTCATCTACTGGGAAGTAGTAAATGGCATTGTGTGTTGACTGAGCATACCAAAAATAGAAAAATATTTTCCCAAAGACATTCAAGAAATGGATATCTCCATCACTGATTTTGGTCTTAAGAAGACCATGAAGCCCAAAGAGAGGCTTGCCCTCTTATGGATCAATGCACTGCATATAAATGGCAAGAGAATGAAAATAATTTTTTAGATGATCAATAAGTACAAAGACACAAATCCTACCATGTACAGTTGGTAAGTCCATAGATGAGCTCTCCCATGAGAATATCTCCATAACGGTATGATATGTCTACATGAGAACTTGGTGACCGGGAAGGAATGGATCATGTGTTGCATGTAGAGCCTTCTTCTTGAGCTTGGGATCTCTAGTTAAGAAGGTCCTATCATGGTATTAAATGACTCCTTCCACCACTCTATACCTCTCATCTTCTACTTTCCCATCAAGCACTTCTTATGTGAAGTGATCCTTGGAATACTCCACCAAAAGCAGGGACTCACAATATGGGTCTATACTCCTTAATGACAATGCTGCTGGCCTTTGTGATAAGTCATCTGTCATCTCATAGCTCCCCTCTCTGACATGATCAATGCTAAAGTCACATGCCACAATGCTACTATCCCACTATTGTTCCCTCCCTTGTAGCAGTTTTTGCTTAGGAAAAGATTGAAGTTTTTGGAGGTCAAAGCCTTTTCCCATCCAAAACTTCCCAAATTTGGCCAAAGCATGCATGAATGCCAACAACCATCTACTAGATATGGAAGAAACCTTCCTATGTGGAAGTATCTTTTGCTCCTCCAAGGCTATGGAGTAGCCCCTTTTCCCCATAATTGTGCCACAATCTACTCCTGAGACATAATGCAAGGTATGGGAGAAAGTCAGCCCATACTCTCCCAAGAGTAACCAAAGCAACAATGACTCTTGTTTCCTCCTCATATCATGATCATATAGGCCATGGAGAAAAAAAAATGAAGATTGACATGAAAGTTATCACAACAGCCCAATATAACCAAACTCCCTGCTGCCACATGATATAAGTGTCATACCATGTCCCAAACAATAACACACCCCTTGACATAGGATATGTCATGTGATGGCCAAAATCTCTCAAGAGTAGCCAACATAGCCATGCCTCCTATTGCCCTGTGTCATATATATGCAAGTAACTCACCAAGCACTTGCTCATTAGCCTCACCCATCCATCCAACTGTGGGTGACTCTTATCATGCTCCAATTTGATGTCCACCCAATGGAGAATACCATCCTCCCAACTCTGTTGAATATCTTTTCACTAATGATATGTTGAAGTGCAACCTCTTGGAGATCTCTATATGAGGAATTCTCATCAATAACCTCGTAGAACCCATAAGGTTCCAAACATGTTGTAGGAAAAATATTCTCTTTGAGCTTTGTGGTGATCATCAAGAAGGATCTCTCATAATAATGAAAGATGTTATCCATCATAATAGGTCTATCTTCTACCATCTCCCCATCCAATTCTTTAATATTGAAGCGGTCATCGGAATTATCCAAAATAGTTGGCCCCCCTACTCATCACTGCTCCCCAGTGATAGCGCTACTGATCTCCATGATGGTGCATATGTTGTCTCATGGCCAAACACAATGCTTCACTCATAGTTTGATATTGTTCTAGTTAGGACTATGCTCATCCTATCCTATAAAACTTTACACTCCAACCCAAAGTGTTTTGTGTAGCTCAACAATGAAAAACTGGGATGGACATACATCTCCTCCTTGAACAACTCAAGGGTCCTCTGCACTGTGATGGTTTGCTGCTCCAAACAAACAATTTTCTCTAATCCTTGGTCATGTAATTGCCCTGATGGCATGTTCCCACAAATCTCAAGTTGAGGTACTGAAATAAGATGGGATGGAAATCTTTGCATACCTTGGATAAGCTGATACTTGGGAACATCTTGTATAGCTACAAGCGTTCCTCCAACCGGTGTAATGACTCCAACTGCTAGTGATGGTAATGGCTTCTCCTCTGTTGCTGCACTAGGCTAGTTTATGTATCCTCTTCCTCATGCATCTCCTGGATCATGAATGGGACTCCTAATGTAAAGAGATCAAGGCCATCTTGAAAATATACAAGTGTTCCTTCTCCTAATGCAAGTACTCTTGTAGTTGGTGGTGGTGGAAGTTGTTACTCTTTCGGGGTGATAGTTCTGACATCTTCCCTTGGCTTCTCATGTGCTTCCTCATCAATGTAAGGAAATGTATCAATAGGAATTACCTCCTATTTTATTCTATCAAACTTCTTGATCAGCCTTTTATTAAAATATTCATAAGCAGTCACTCTCGCATGTTTCAAATGGATGAACCACCAATCATTTGCTTCACCCTCGCTGCAATCTCAACAACTTCTATTTCTGCTACTAGATGTAGCAGGAAGAATGCATATAACTTATTCCTCCAAGCCTTTTCTATGCTTGTGGATGACCCATCAAATGTAGACAATAGGAATCTATTATGTATTTTTCTTCTACTACTACTGCAAGGTATCCGTTCTTCTTTGATTTGAATAAACTGCTGGAGAGTTAGATTCTCCTTGAAAGCCCTTGATTGAGATTTGTACTCTACAAGATAATCACTTAGAGTCTCATGATCTAAGTTTCCTCCATCTCCATGCCATTCACCTTCCTCTTCAAAGAAAGTGGACATAGTAGATTGTTGTGGAGCTCTATGCATTATCGGTTTCTTTTGTTGCTGATAGGAAGTTCTTGGACCTTCCTCATCTTGAAACCTTCTTGAGGTCTCTTTTTTCCTCTCCCTTCTCATTTTTTTGACCTCCATGGAGAGATTTGCATGGATCTAAAGAGAATTTTGGAAAAACTTAATCCTCTTGTAATTATTGATCTCTTCTTTATACTCCTTCTCCTCATGTCGTAAGATGTATTTCCCACAAGCTAAGCCAACGATCATTCTCTAATACCACTGTAATATTCCAAAATGGAAAATATAGGAATATTGAACATAAAATGGAAAACATGCCGTGATACATAAACACATAAAATGAGAGCAGATCATATAGCCTTATTTTTAAAAAATATAGCAGAAAATTTGCACAAGGTCTTGAGGAAAAAGACTCTCGAAGGCTAAGAAATCACAATTTCTATTGGGGTTTACTGCTGTTGTAAATTTAAACACATGGATCTCCTGATATAGTGGTTAGAAAATGCCAGGATCAAAGATCTAGGTTCTCTAGCACTATTCCAAGACAACACAGAAATAGTTTCCAGAAATACTGAAAATGCAGAATATGAAAAATGTGTCCCTAGGGCTGAATAACACTCTAAAATTGAAATAATGGTGGGAGGTGGCTGATATGATATGAAAATGGCTGATATCCCTCCTCATAAACTTTCCGGATGAAGGGTTGATCCCCTCACTGGAAAACAGGGTCATGAACTTGGGTACTTGACCTCCCACTGCAATTGCACTGCAAAATAACACATTTTATGGGAGATATTGCGTTGTATAGGAATGGCGTTGCTTTTCATGATGCTGGTTGGTGGAATAAATCTTTAATAACTTCCTTACTAGCCTCCCGGATGAAGGGCTTCTCCCCTCACTGGAAAACAAGCTCAGAAATTGGGTCTATCAACCCTCCAGTACTGTTGCCCTACAAAAAAACACAATCGTTAAGGAGACTACACTGTGAATGATGGCTGAAGCTTGCCCTAAAGCCTGATAGTGGAAACGATTCTCAATGAAACTCTCCTGAGTAGGCACTCGAAGTCCCCTGAGGATGAGGGTGGGATTTCTGCCCGGAAACACCCTTGTGCTAAACAACAAAAAAAACTTAGCTAAATATCTCAGGCATGAAAAAATTCATAAAATACCAATACAATATCAATATTCTGAATGCCTTCTATGGGTTCCATCCTATTCCTTATATGCTTTGTGACCTTCCTCACCCTGGGTCCCACTCATTAAAGAAGCTACTCTCATGCATACACTCATCCTCTATGACTGCGTTGTCCTCCATTAATCCTCCACTATATCCATAACAACACTGTTGATTTGGTCAAATTTGACCCTGTCCACATGCTTTAGCCCCTGTTCACACCTCAAGGTGCTTTATACAACTGATACAATGATCCACATTCACATGAGAGGTTGTTTTATTCCTACCAAAGAGATTTATGGGTCTATCTACCCACTTATTCACCTGTCTTATTATCAAAATAAAAAAATTAATTTTCCAAATAGTTGAAAGCTAATTAGGAATATTACAACATATCTCTCCAAAAAATATCTGAATGGAAAAATGTGTGTATGAGCTTCTTTATACCATGATTTCAAGTAGGGTTTGTACTATTCTAGGTCTAGGCTGATGCCTTTGAACCAATACTCACCACGGTTTGGTATCCCTGTAGCATTAGATATGGCATATGCTGAGAATATGAGATAAAATCTGACTATGGTGACCTTCTCCCCTTTCAAATTGGTGGCAAACATGTCTGTGAGCTGCTCATGAAAACCTACCTCCTCCAATTTTTGACAAAAATCTAAACAACTGACATCTTCAAAGAATTTTTTGATGAATGGTGAGGAAGTGATTTCATTACAGTTGGAGGGCTCAAAACTTAGTATATTTCCCCGTTTTTTGTATTTTCTCTTCTCTGATGGTGATTAATCAACTTCCATGATGAAACCCTAGATGATAGGAGGGAAAAACTGGGAAGGGAATAAAGTGATGAAATGAGGGAGTTAGGGAAGGGCATTGGGAGTAGAAAAATTTAGGGATATGTTCAGAGGTGTTAGGGATATTTAGGGAGTGAGAGGGAGGGAAATGAGTGAGGGAAATGGGCTAGGAAATTCAAACACAGTCCTAGCTAGGGAAACTACCCAAATTGGCAGAATTGGGCTAGGGTTTGTAGGCATAGTGATGAAAATGAAGGGAGATAGTTGTATAATGTATGGAAGTGATGTATAAAGTGAAAACATAGGTGTAGGATCAAGGAAGATAGGGTTTGATATAGAAATTTGACACTAGTAGGAAATTTGTTTGATTAATTTGTCTTGAAAACCATGCTAATGAAGGTATGAAAGGCATGATATTACCTTTGAAAAGGTTTGGAGGATGAAACAACTAATGTGAAACCTTCAAAAACCAAATTTGAGTGATAAAATTGATTTCTTGACAACTCTGCCCTGTGCGCAGTGAAAGCCACATGTGCGCAACGTTTTTCCTCCAGAAGTGCAGCAAAGGCTTTGAAAGCTCAACATGCTCCTCCAAAAGTGCAACACAGTCTCTGTAAGCGCAATGAAAGGTATTTTTATCCAGTGTTAGGTAAAAACTCGGGTTTTCTTTCCAAAATGATGAATGAGATCGATGGTAGGAGAACATAAGAGTGAAAAATGAATCTTCCTTATGTATTTTTTTCTCTTTTGTAAACTTGAAATGACTTCCTTCAAGGGATAATGGGCCCCACATGTATTTTTCTATCATGTCTTTCATGTTTTGAAATTTGTAACCTTGGAAATTATAACTTTTTGGAACATTGTAAGTTTTTGGAACATTGTAACTTTCTTTGGAACCTTGAATCTCTATGAAACCTTGAACTACAAATTTTAAGAACATGGCGTATTTATTACATATAGAAACATAAAATTACATTTTTGAAATTAAACTTTATTAAAGAAACTTTCTTTGTTACCACTCCTCCAATTGTCAGATTTTATGAACGAAATGATAATTTTGATGACCTTGAAGCCCTAATGACCTAATGGAGACACTGAAATGAATGAAATCATGATGGATATGACTAAAATAATGATGATAATCTCTGAATGATGATACACTCAATTGAGGGGTGACATGGACCATCATATAAAAATTTTGGAAGGAGTGGAAAATAGTCTTAACCTAATGCCCAGTGACCAATTTTTTTGCTTGAAGACCTAGTGAAATGAAAAAAAATTTACTATGAGACCCTAACAAGACATGATAAGAGTCCATTTGATCACTGGTGACAGGATGTAAATAATGACACTAACATTGGCTGCAGCTGGGGATGGCATCTCCTTGGAGGTGTCAAGAACACCATAGACCAGGTAGCCTAACCATTGGGCATGGAGTCAAAAGTTAAAAACCAAAATAAATACTGAAAACTTGACATGATAAACTGACTCTAAACTTGACCGAATTTAATTTAACTGAACTTTGAAAACAACAATAAATCAATGGAACTTTATGGCCTTCACCTCGGGCGATGATTCTCCACTTCACACTTTGCAAAAAAATTAAACTAATATGTACAATGTAATTGGGAAATTTTCAAAAATATGCTCAGAAAAGGTAGTGCTTAAGGATCCTACCATTGACTGGTCCTCCTATGCAATCTTCTCCATCCATTTCCTCCAATAGGAAAGCATGTTGTCTGCAAGAGGCTGAAATCTTGTATGGTCCTTTCCATAGGTTCTCAAATTTACTGTGTTTCCCTTTCTCCTCGTTTCTATCATCCCAACAGAGGACCATGTTATGTAACCAGCTCCAAAAATAGAAGAAAAGAGATATGAACGCCTTAGAAATAAGCCACTTCGAGGGGGAAACCTCCAATACATTACATAAATGAACAATTCTTGGATGATACAATTTACAAAACCTCCTTTCTATATATAGGAGTCCATGGGGCCATAATGTAATCCTAGTGGGGCTACAATGTAATCCTAGCTGACCTAACAATAATAATTTAAGGGCATAATAATAACAATATGGGGGTTACACTAACAATAATAAGGGACTATACTAGTAATATAGGGACCTAACATGCCCCTCTCCTTCAAAAAAGTGTTGTCCTCAATGCTTTAGTAGCTCTGGGTGCTTCTGTATAAAATTATCATCCTCCCATGTAGAATATTTAGTGGGTAAGTTCTTCCACTTGATGAGATACTTTGAAATTGATCGGTTCCGTAGCTGTCGAGTTCTTGTTTCCGTGACCGCTTCAGGTTCCAATATGATTTTTCCTTCCTCATCAAGTTCTGGAAATATTGTTTGAACTGGAATATTTTCACCTATAACCTTCTTTAATCATGAAACATGGAAAACTAGATGCACTCGTGAAGAAGCAGGAAGCTCCAATTTGTATGCCATAGTACCAATATTTTGAAACACCTTGTAAGGACCATAGTACTTTGGCGATAATTTATTATCCTTCTTAGCTTGCTTGAGGGACATTTGTTTGTATGGTTGTAGCCGTAAAAATACCCAATCTCCTACATCAAAACTTCTCTCGCTGCGATATTGATCTGCTTGTTGTTTCATTCGATTTTGTGCCAAATTCGGGTTATCCTTTAAGAGTTGGAGAACTTCTTGCTGATGCTCGATGTGATCTTCCACTGCTTGAACCTTCGAATTATCTCTTAAATATGATGTGATGGATGGTGGATGATATCCATAAAGTGCCATAAATGGGGTCATTTTTGCTGCAGTATGGAAGGAAGTGTTATACCACCATTTAGCGAGAGGTAACCACTTGACCCATTGTGTTTGTTTATGAGATACAAAAAAACGAAGATATCCTTCCAAACATTTATTTACTATCTTAGTTTGACCATCGGATTGAGGATGATAAGATGATCTATGAGCTATTTGAGTAAATAAATCCGTCCAAAAATTTCCAGTAAAAATGGGATCTCTGTCGCTCACAATAACCCTTGGGTTTCCATGTAGCTTTTGAATTGTGTCCATAAATGTAATAGCAACTGTACTTGCTTTAAATGGATGAGATAATGCACAAAAGTGTGCATACTTGGTAAGTCTATCAACTACCACCATGATGACACTCTTTCCTTCAGAATTAGGTAAATCTGTGATAAAATCCATTGAAATCTCCTCCCAATGTTGACTTGGAATGGATAAAGGTTGTAGAAGTATCGGGGTCTTAATTGTCTCAACTTTATTTTGCTGGAAAACCAAAAATTCCGCCACAAAATTTTGAATATCAGTTTTAAGACCATCCCAAAAAAATTCTTTCTTCACCCTGTGGTAAGTTTTTAAAAATTCTGAGTGTCCTCCTAAAGGAGAAGTGTGCAATTCCAAAAGAATCTTTTGTTTTAGTTGGGAATTCTTACAAAGATATAAGCAATATTTGTACCATAAGGAATCATTTTTCCAACTAAATGTATTAGATGTACTAGGATCTTGCTGCAATTTTTGAATGAGTGTCCATACATCTTTGTCCTTCTTCCATTCATCTCTTGCTTTGGTTATCCAATCTGGTTGGATAATAGAAATGGCACAAAGAAATGCTTCCACCTCTTCATTCTTTCTTGAGAGTGCATCTACAACAACATTAAGCTTTCTTTTTTTGTAGATTATTTCAAATTCATAACCCAACATCTTTGTGACCCATTTTTGTTGCTCTTCTGGAGATAGTATTTGTTCCAAAAAGTGTTTAAGACTATCATGATCAGTTTTTACCTTGAAGTGTCTTCCCATTAGGTAAGTTCGCCATTTCTTTAGTGCATGCAGTATTGCTAAAATTTCCTTCTCATAAATAGGTTTTTGTAAATACTTTCCTTTGATTGGATGACTTTCAAAAGAAATGGGTCTTGCTTCCTGCATTAAAACAACACCAATTCCATTTCCTGAGGCATCACATTCCACAATAAAGGTTTTTGTGAAGTCTGGCGTAGCTAAGACCGGTGCTAGGCACATTGCCTCTTTAAGATGTTCAAATGCCTTAGTTGCTTCAGGAGTCCATGAAAATGAATCTTTCTTCAATAATGTTGCTAGAGGTGCTGCTATTCTTCCATAGTTCTTAACAAACTTGCGATAATACCCTGTTAACCCGAGAAATCCTCGCAACTGCTTTATGGTTGTGGGGACTTTCCATTCCTTAATGGCTTTAATTTTGTTAGGGTCTACCTTAACACCCTCGTGAGATATAATATGAACCAGATATTCCACCTCTTGTACTCTAAAGAAACATTTGGATGCTTTTGCATATAATTGTTTCTCCTGTAATAGTTTGAGCACCCTGTCAACATGTTCAACATGATCCTTCCAAGACCTGCCGTAGATTAGTATATCATCAAGAAATACTAGGACAAATTTTCTAAGGAAGGGTTTGAAAATAGAATTCATCAACCCTTGAAATGTAGAAGGTGCATTGGTAAGACCAAAAATTCATAATGACCCTCATGAGTTCGAAATGTTGTTTTTGGAATATCTTCAGTCTTCCTTCTAATTTGATGATATCCTGAACAAAGATCCAACTTGGTTAAATAAATTGCTCCATGTAATTCATCCAATAATTCATCAATCACAGGAATGGGAAATTTATCTTTAATGGTGAGCTTATTGAGCTCCCTATAATTCGGACACATGCGCCATGATCCATACTTCTTGTGTACCAACACTACAGGAGCAGAGAAGGAACTTTGAATAGGTTGAATTATACCCGCCTCTAACATTTGTGCAATCATACGTTTTCACTCTTTTGGACATAAGGATATATATAAGGCATGATGTTTGGAGGAACACTTCCTGGAATCAAATGAATAGCATGATCATGATCACGAATAGGTGGGAGTCCTTTGGGAGTTTCAAACACCTTGGAATGATTGTCCAAGACTTGTTGGAGATCTGCAAAAATAGATGATTTTGATGTTGGAACTTCTAGTGAGCATAATTGTGCAATTACGCCTCGCTGTTCTCTCTTTAGAAGCTTTGTCATGACATTAGAGCTTATTATCCTTCCTGGCTTCCCCGCAATACCCCGTAATTCGACTTCCTTTCCTTCTGAAAAAAATTTCAAGAAAAGTTCTTGAAAATCAAAAGCTACCGTCCCCAAAGATTGTAACCATTGTACTCCTAGTACAACATCAGCACCTCCCATAGGAATGGAAAGCATTGGACTAGTCAATACATATTCCCCCATGGTTAGCTTGATATTATGGCATTTTCCGGAGAAATTTATAGTTCCTCCATTTGCAACCATCACTTGACATTCTGGTGCTGGGTATAGGAAACAATTCAATTCCTTGGCTACCTTGCAATGAATAAAATTATGGGTACTACCTGAATCAATCAACACTATTACCTTTTTCTTCTTGATATGTCCTTCTATCTTGAGAGTTTGAGGAGTGGTGATTCCTGCCAATGCATTACATGATATGGTCGGACTCATTTCTTCCTCTTCTTGGGTTGGTTCCTGATGTATATCCTCTTCTTGTTCATTTTCTTCTTCCTCTTCACAATCTATGTAAAATAATTTCTTCTCAACACACTTATGACCTTTAGTGTATTTGCTATCACAACAGTAGCAAAGCCCTTTTTCTCTTTTTTCTTCCAATTGTTGTCGTGTCAACCTTGTAGGTTGTGGAAATCTAGGCGTGGCAACACTTCCTTCTTTATAGAAGTGAGTGGTAGGCTTCCTTGTCGCCATAATTTTACATTCAATTTTTCTTGCCAACCTGAATGCCTTCTCCAATGAATCAGGTTCCAAAACACGAAATTCACGTTGGATGTTATCCTTTAAAGTGCCTATGAAGAGATCAATCATGTGTTCCTCTGGAATATTAGTTACCCTTATATTCAATTTTTGGAAGTCCTCAATGTGCTCCCCCACTAAACCCTTTTTTTTGAGATATATCAATTGGATAAAGAAGGTGTTGCTCTTTGTATCCTCATAATGTGCTATCATTTCCTCCGTAAAAATTGACCAAGTGACAATTTTTTTACTGGAGCAAAGCCATCGATACCATACAAATGTATTTTGTTGTAAATGTAAAGTTGCAATGCGTACCTTTTGTGTGTTTTGCACGTTATGGAGATCAAAATATTGCTCCATCTGTAGTATCCATGTTACAGGATCCTTTCCATCAAACTTCCTCATATCCATTTTTGGAATATGGTGGTTCTTCCCGCCAACATTAGATTTTATGAAATCATGATTAACATTTATTTTATTCTCATCATGAGTTTCCTCTACTATATTTTCACCATTAGGAAACATTTCTTGTATCAACTTTGTCAAACCTTCTATGTCTGCTTTTAGATCATTCTTCATGTTTTCCATTTTAGCTTCCATGTCATCCATCTTAGATTCCATGCAAGCTTCCATGCCATCTATCTTAGATTCCACGCCTTTCTTCAAACCATCCATATTATTCTTCACACCATCCATCTTTGCTTCCATGCCTTTCTTCAAAACTTCCATTTCATTTTTTGCTGCTCTTTGCGAGAGCGAAATTTGGTGCACTTGCTCTTGTAATTTTGATAGATCATGTTGCAATTCTTCATCTTCATGAGTCATAGTAGAGCCTTCTGAAGGCTTAATGGGTGCTGAATTATTTTTATGGGGAATTTTTTAGAGCCCAATACTAATATATATTCTACAATATGCCCCTGGAATCAATTCAAATTGATTCGTCAAACAAGAATTATGCAATTCGGAAAAAAAAATACACACCTTTTTCTTGCTTTCGAGGAGCTCGATATTGAAATTGGATTGTCTCTGTGATTATGGCTCTTAAACATCTGAAATTCAGCATTGAAGTATTCCTCTAAATTATCTTTTGAATGCCACAGGTCTGACCTGATTTGGATTCTCCAAGACAAATTTATGTCCAATCTCCCACAATGACCTAATTATGGACTGGTTCCGTAGAGAAAACTTGTACGACTTTCCACGTGTCACTGTTTCATACTTCAGCTCTGAAATTGATAACCAAGAAACTACAGTTTGTTTACTTACTACCAATTTTTACGGCACTCCAATCCAATGCTCAGAGAGAGAGTTATGAAACTTTTCCCAAGATCACCTCTTTGAGATGAAATTCGGGAGCCTGAAAAAGCACTACCTTCCACAGATCACATCTCCGAAAATATTACGAAACAAGCTCTGAAATTTTTCGACGAGTTTCCTTAGGAGTTCGGATTCACACCCTAAAAATTTCAGATTTTTAACCTTCGTAGAAAAATAGTTATAGCGAAAATTCCACAATGGCCTGTTTAGAGCAGCAAAACCCTAGAATCCAAAGCTCTGATACCAAATGTTGTGTAACCAGCTCCAAAAATAGAAGAAAAGAGATATCAATGCCTTAGAAATTAGCCACTTCGAGGGGGCAACCTCCAATACATTACATAAATGAACAATTCTTGGATGATACAATTTACAAAACCTCTTTTCTATATATAGGAGTCCATGGGGCCATAATGTAATCCTAGTGGGGCCACAATGTAATCCTAGCCGACCTAACAATAATAATTTAAGGGCACAATAATAACAATATGGGGGTTACAAGGGTACAATGATAAAAATAAGGGGGTTACACTAGCAATAATAAGGGACTATACTAGTAATATATGGACCTAACAGACCACATCTCCAATCTTGAAATCATCTGCCTTTGTCTTGTAGTCATATACCTTATTTATCCTTTCCTGAAGTTTTGAGGTGTTTAGAAAGACCTCATCTCTGGTTTGTTGAAGATGGATCATCTGATTGATCTGGTGCTACACATCCTTCTCTTTACTACTTGTTTCTTGTAACAATTTCATAACTGGGACTACAAGTGATGTAAGAAAAATTGTACCTACTCCATATATCAATTGAAAAGGAGACATTCCTATTGACTTCTTAATACTAAACCTATCCGCCCATAAATAATTAACAATATTATTATGCTAGTTATTCTTGTTCGCCTCCAACATTGACGCCAACAAAACTGAAATCGGACCCTTCTAAGGAGAGATGGTCACTGTAGTTGTGGCTTCGTCAACATTTCCTTTCCAACCCCGTCCTTTGAACTCCACGTGGTCTTCTCAGATTTCCATGAGAATTTATTTATCAATTTCGAAGAAATTGACAAATAAATATAATCAGCAAACTTTGGCGAATGTTAAATATATATTCGAACCTTATAACAAATGTTTAATCCTTTCAGACTTTATATTAATACTCTATGCCTTTTAAACAAACATCTTATAATAAACCGTGCCTCCGGGCCCCACCTCTATGGTCAATGGTCCAATCAAACGCATGCACCGTACCTCGATTATCGTTCGCGCATCTATAGCAAGCGACCACCGTCCGATGGCTCTTCCCCAGATCGACGGCATATACGCATATCGCTCGGCATCCTGGTACGAATGTTAACGTGTGATGGCGCGCCTTGAACGGTGGTTTTCAGGGGGTCCACCTCGCCACGTGTCGAGCACTCTATGGAATTGCTCCCCAACCAGGAAATACTGCTTACTCACCAAAAGCGGTGCGATATGGGCAATCCGCCTTCGTAAATCCACTCGCGGGTTTGGTACAATGCTTCACCATGGGTGTACGTCTGGTTTGTGATATTCTTTTATCCGCTCCGTTTACTAACTCAGGGTTCTGACCCCGGTTAGGAATTTCCAATTAACAACAAACAAACGTAAATTTATTTATTAAACGGGAATTCTGCTATCGTTAACCAGATTTCAACGACCACGCTTTACACCCATGCTTCGTCTGCGGTTGAGGTTTCAATTATTCAAACAATTCAAGGGAAAAACGAACATAGAGATACAACAACTGCATAATGACTCAATTCAACAGTTATATACAAGACATTGTCCAATCACCTCACAATCAAATGAATTTCCTCACAAATAACGACTCAAGAGAGTTAGATAATCAACAGAACTGAAATTCATTTAACTGGAAGCAATCGTCAACACACAGAGTTTTTATTACATAAATCTCCTCCTCCCAATACATCCGAGGAATACAATTTATATAAATTATAGTGTGACTCTTCAGTTCCTCTGCGAGGACCGTTTTAGAAAACCAAAAGCCTAATTACAACTATTCAACTAACTGAAATGTGACAGATGGATTGAACTAAACTATTCGACTTCTAAAAACTCTGACTAGTCTAAATGATATAGTCAGCTGAGGTATTGACACCTAGCTGTTACAATTCGAATGTTTTTGAACCCCCCTAGCCACAACATGTGGACAAAACTTCCTACATTGCTGGCTAGTGGCTAATGCCCCTGCATCAGACTCCCGAGGGCAATTTTCTTCATGGGCTCCTATCCATGAGCTCTTCCACTGAGCTGCCTATTTTCTGCAACATCCCTTCAGTCATCCAAGTGGCATCTTCCTCTAGCTTGTCCTTCCATTTGATCAAGTACTGAAAGTACTCTTGTCCTCTGGTCCTTCTGAATGGTCTTTTATCCAATATCTTCTCTGGTTGCAGTGGTTGCGCTGGAGGTAGCTGTTCCCTCCACTCAATCTGTTCCTTGTCTGCTGATCTTTCTTCTACACCATCATCTTCATACTTGTACAAATCTGCAACATTAAAAATGGGAGATATTCCAACATCAGGAGGTAATTCAATCTCATAAGCATTTGCAAAAAACTTCCTAAGTATCTTGCATGGCCCAATCTTTTTGAACTTCAATTTGTTGTACTTCTTCTTTGGGAATCTCTCCTTTCTTAAGTGTGACAAAACCAAATCTCCTACTTCAAAATGAACTTCCTTTACGCTCAAGTCTTTGCTCTTACGTATCGATCTTTTCTTGCCTTGTAGTTGTTGTTTCACTTGTTCATGTATGGCCTGGATCTACGAAGCAAATTCCTCACCATCTCTTGCACTCCTTAGCTCTGCCCTTCCCAGGTTTCTTAACTTTGATATTCCTCTGGGGTGCATTCCATAAACAATATGGAATGGACTCTGCCATGTGCTTTTGTTTGGTGATTCATTATATGCATACTCTGCCTGGGGAAAAATATGGTCCCACTGCTTGGGATGCTCTCCTGCAAGACTTCTCAACAAATTTCCTAGGCTCATATTCACTACCTCAGTTTGTCCATCAGTCGGTGAGGATGATAAGCTGAGCTAAAACTCAGTTTGGTACCAAGTTTCTTCCACAGTGTCCTCCAAAAATGACCCACAAATCCGGTATCTCTGTCTGGAACAATACTCTTGGGCAACCCATGCAATCTAACAACTTATTTGAAGAACAAGTTAGCAACATGGGTGGCATCGCTAGTTTTATAGCATGGAATAAAATGTGCCATTTTGGAGAATCTATCCACCACAACAAAGACTGCATGATTCCCTCTCCGAGTCTTGGGTAATCCTAGAACAAAATCCAGACTTACCATGTCCCCAAACATGCAGGAATAGGCAAGGGAGTGTACAATCCTGCATTCTGGCTCCTTCCTTTAGCATATTGACAGATCTTGCATTTCTTCACAAGCTTATCTACTTCTGTTCTCATCCTGGACCAGAAATAGAAGTGGCTCAGTTGCTCATAAGTTTTATCAGTACTAAAGTGTCCAGCAAGTCCACCACTATGCTTCTCTTTGATCAAATTTTCCCTCATGGAACATCTTGGTACACACAGTTGGATTCTTCTGAATAACAAGTCCTCCTGTAGGAAATAATCCAGCCACTGGCTTCTATCTGTTAAAACAGGGTTACTACATGCCTCAAATGCTTCTTTAAAATCTGGATCTGTTTTATATAATTCTTTGAGAAAATCAAATCCTACAACTTCAAAATTTGTTTCTTGAGCAAGCAGGTGCCTCCTACTCAAAGCATCAGCTACTTTATTGGCTTGGCCACTTATATGTTTCAAAACAAAATTAAAACCTTGGAGATACTCAACCCATTTAGCATGCTTATGTTTCAACTTGGGCTGCTGTACAATATACTGCAAAGCATGATTGTCAGAATATAATACAAATTCCCTGGACATCAAGTAATGTCTTCACTTCTTCAGTGCCTGAACAATTGCATAGAATTCCTTCTCATAAGAGGAATACTTTCTTCTGGTGTCATTCAGCTTTTCACTAAAATATGCCACAGGCCTATCATCCTGACTCAACACAACTCCAATGGCCTCTCCACTGGCATCACATTTTACTTGAAATGGTTTAGTAAAATCAGGCAGAATCAAAACAGGCTTCTCAGTTATCTTTTGCTTCAAAATTTTAAAGTTTCTTTCTGCATCAACAGTCCACTTAAATGGTTGTTTGCTCTTCTTTATTTTCTCAATTATGGGTGCATTGATCTTACTGAAGTTTCTTATAAACTTTCTGTAAAAACTGGCAAGTCCATGGAAACTTCTTACCTCAAAAACATTCCTGGGTGAAGGCCACTCCTTCCTTAACCTTTTCTGGGTCCATCTTCAATCCTTCTGCAGAAACAAAAAAACCAAAATACACCAACTCTTCCTTCATGAATGAGCATTTCTTCAAATTTATCAGCAGTTTCTCTTGGTGCAGCTTCTTCAAGACATGATTAAGATGCCTTAAATGTTCTTCTTTAGTTCTACTGAAGACTAATATATCATCCAGATACACTATCACAAATTTTCCAATGAATTCTTTCAATACTTCATTCATAAGTCTCATAAAAGTGCTAGGTGCATTTGACAACCCAAAAGGCATTACCATCCATTCATACAGTCCTTCATTTGTTTTAAAGGCAATTTTCCACTCATCACCCTCTCTTATTCTAATCTGGTGGTATCCACTTTTCAAATATATCTTTGAAAAATATTTAGCACCACTCAAATAGTCCATCAAATCCTCAACTTTGGGCAAAGGGAATCTGTACTTAATTGTGATCTTATTGATTGCTCTAGAATCAGTACACATGCTCCAGCCTCCATCTTTCTTTGGGCTCAATACTGCTGGTACTGCACATGGACTCAAACTTTCTCTAATCAGCCCCTTGTCTACCAACTCCTGTACTTGTCTCCTAATTTCCTCATTTTCCTTGGGAGTCATTCTATAGGCTGCCTTATTTGGAAGAGTTGAACCAGGGATAAAATCTATCTGATGACTGATCTTTCTCACAGGTGGCAGCTCATCAGGTAAATCATCCATAATAATGTCACAATAATTGTCTAACATCTCTTGTATTTCTACCGGAAAATCAGAAATTTTTGTAGAAGTAAGAACTACTTTAGGTTTGCAAACTAAAGCAAAAATTACCTCTTCTTCTTCTATCTGTTGCAGATATTCCTTCCCGCTCAGCAACAAGGTCTTTGGATCAATCACTTTGCTGGATGGCTCTCCTTCTTCCATGGGTATCAATGTATGATGTACCCCATCTTTGAAGAACTTGTAAGTGTTATTCTTGCCATCATGCACTACTACTCTGTCAAACTGCCAAGGTCTACCCAGCAGTATATGACACACATCCGTGGGCATTACATCACACAAAACTTTATCCTTGTATTTGCCCATTTGCAGCTCTATCTCACACTGTTCTTTCATAACCAGATGGTGCCCTTTATGTAGCTAGGACACCCTGTAGGGAGTTGGATGCTCCCTTGTCTTCAAATTCAACTTTTCTATCACCTCAGTGGAAACCAGATTGTCTGTGCTGCCACTATCAATGACTAGCTGGCAGCATTTCCCTTGGACTTTGCATATGCTCCTAAACAAAGTCTTCCTTTGTGCAGGCTCAGTGACCTCTTTAGCTTGCTTCAACAGGACCTTATTTACCACCAAGGACTCTCCCCTCTCTGGAAGAATTTATTCTTCAATTTCTGCCTCTTCTCCAGCCTGGGCAACAACAACATTTCTTGGACCAGCACCCACATTCTCTAGACACTCATAGTGCTTATGTCCCACTTGCTGACATCTATAACACCTCAACTCTCTACCTCTGCCTCTGTCTCTGCCTCCTCTTCCTTTTCCTCTGTAAGAACCCCTTCTGCCCCTTGCATCATCCTCTGTAGATGCATTCTGAGGTGAGCTACTATTAGCTCCATCCCTGGGTGTAGTAGGCTTTCCTCTACCACCCTGACTTCCCTTTCCACGGAAAGTACCTCTCTTCTTGGAAGAATGTTTCCTCAGGAGTTTCTCCTCTGCTTTCAAGGCCATCTGATAGGCCTCTTCCACTGTCTTAGGAGACAGGAGACCAATCTCATCTTGGATCTCCAGCTTGAGACCATTCACATATCTGGTAGTCTTCTCTGGTGTGTCTTGGAATTGCCCAGCCCTTATGCTTACTCTGTAGAATTCCTTTGTGTATTCTTTTACTGTCAGCAACCTCTGTCTCAGGTTTTGCATTTGCTTATACAATGTCAGCTGATAATCACTAGGAAAGAATTTACCTTTTAATTCAGCCATCATTCTGGTCCAACTCTTGATAGGTTGCTTGCCAACTCTCCTTCTTTCTACCTGCACTCCATCCCACCAAAGTGCAGCATGTCCTTTCAGCTTTGTCACCGCAAACTTGACCTTTTTATCTTCACTTATTTCTTCATAATCAAAGCACTTGTTCATTTCATTAATCCAGTCCACCAGTTCCTTTGGATTAAGTCCCCTTGCATAACTCGACACTTCAATTTTGGGCTTAACTGTAGACCCCAGAACAGTTCTAAGGAGCCTCATGTCAGGAGGAATCTCAACATTTTCTTCAACTTCTTCTGTTTCAGGTTTGCTGATGTCTTCAGGATCTCTGGTCTGTCTTCGCTCCACGGCATCCACTCTGGATTCGAACCTCTACAAAATCTCCAAAACCTCTGCGTTGGCAACAGGTCTCCTTCTGCCAACACCTCTACCAATTCGGATTGCCATGTCAGCTTTCTGCAAAAACAATCTTAACACAATGGCTCTGATACCACAAATGACGCCAACAAAACTGAAATCGGACCCTTCTAAGGAGATATGGTCACTGTAGTCGTGTCTCTGTCAGCATTTCTTTTCCAATCCCGTCCTTTGAACTCCACGTGGTCTTCTCAGATTTCCATGAGAATTTATTTATCAATTTCGAAGAAATTGACAAATAAATATATTCAGCAAATTTTGGCGAATGTTAAATATATCTCTGAAACTTATAACAAATGTTTAATCCTTTCGGACTTTATATTAATACTCTACACCTTTTAAACAAACGGCTTATAATAAACCGTGGCTCCAGGCCCCACCTCTACGGTCAATGGTCCAATCAAACGCATGCACCGTACCTCGTTTATCGTTCGCGCATCTATAGCAAGCGACCACCGTCCGATGGCTCTTCCCCAGATCGACGACATATACGCATATCGCCCGACATCCTGGTACGAATGTTAACGTGCAATGGCACGCTTTGAACGGTGGTTTTCCGGGGGTCCACCTCGCCACATGTCGAGCACTCTATGGAATCGCTCCCCAACCAGGAAATACCGCTTACTCACCAAAAGCGGTGCGATATGGGCAATTCGCCTTCATAAATCCACTCGCGGGTTTGGTACAGTGCTTGACCACGGGTGTACGTCTGGTTTGCGCTATTCTTTTATCCGCTCCGTTTACTAACTCAGGGTTCTGACCCTAGTTAGGAATTTCTAATTAACAACAAACAAACGTAAATTTCTTTATTAAACGGGAATTCTACTATCGTTAACCAGAGTTCAATGACCATGCTTTACACCCATGCTTCGTCTGCGGTTGAGGTTTCAATTATTCAAACAATTCAAGGGAACAATGAACACAGAGATACAACAACTGCACAATGACTCAATTCAACAGTTATATACAAGACAGTGTCCAATCACCTCACAATCAAACAAATTTCCTCACAAATAACAACTCAAGACAGTTAGATAATCAACAGAACTGAAATTCATTTAACTGGAAGCAATCGTCAACACACAGAGTTTTTATTGCAGAAATCTCCTCCTCCCAATACATCCGAAGAATACAATTTATATACATTATAGTGTGACTCTTAGGTTCCTCTACGAGGACCGTTTTAGAAAACCAAAAGCCTAATTACAACTATTCAACTAACTGAAATGTGACAGATGGATCGAACTGAACTATTCGACTTCTACAAACTCTGACTAGTCTAAATGATACAGTCAGCTGAGGTATTGACACCTAGCTATTACAATTTGAATGTTTTCGAACCCCCATAGCCACAACATGTGGACAAAACTTCCTACATTGTTGGCTAGTGGCTAATGCCCCTGCATCAAACATCTTCTTTGTAATGTTGATTAAATATTTGTTAGAAGTTTCCGCTAATCCATTTCCTTGTAGATAATATGTGGTTGAGTACCCCAATTTGATTTTGTACTTGTCGCAAAACTCAACCATTTTCTTAGAATTGAATGCAGCCGAATTATCTATAATGATCTTGTGAGGACAACCAAAACTAGACAAAATGTCAGTCTCCAAAAACTGAATAATGACTAAATCTGTAGCTTGCCTTGTTGGGATTGATTCGATTCATTTAGTGAATTAGTCAGTAGTTGTCAAGATCCATTGATGTTGGGCAGAATATGCAGGGTGTATTTCTCCAATAAAGTCAAGGCCCCACTATTGAAATGGTGCTTTCACAGATATAGGATGCAAAGGAAGTGGGAGAAGCTTCCTCTTACCTTGAAATATCTGGCACTCGTGACAACTCATCATCATTTTATATAAATCTGCAAAGGGAGTATGCAAATAATATCCAACCCTCAACACCTTATTTGTCGTGGTTTTCCAAAACAAGTGACCTAAACAATATCCCTTATGGAAATCACTCATTGCCTGCTTGGATTCATTTTCTACCAAACAGTTCAGCAAGACACCTCCTAGGTATTTCCAATATAGAGTGTTGTCCAAAATGCATTACTTGGAAGATTTAAACTTCAATGACCTACCCTTACTTTTATACATGTATCGAGGAGGGTTAAGATGCTAAAGAACATAAATGATGTCAGAATTTCAAGGAGACGAGAGAAAAATATCTGATACCTGCATGAGTGTGCCATCATCTTCTTCATTGGACAAAACTGAAATGAGATTGATATCAAGTTCATGTAAATTGGATTCAACCATGAGCTTGGCCAATCCTTGCCCTTTGATTAGATTTGTAGGCTTGATATCGAGGTCATACTCTAACACAACTTCTATCCACTTTCCTCTTCTACCTTCCGCATCAGTTTGCATTAGGACATCCTTCACTGGTACGTTAGGGACATAGGCTAAAATGTGTGAATGAAGGATATACACTTGAAATTCCTTCAATGCCTTTACCATGGCCAAGGATTGCTTCTCAATGATGTTATATCTAAGGGATGCATCCCTAATGGTACGACTGAATAATTCAATGGGTTGCTTGGTCTTATCCTTCTTTTGCATCAAAACCATAGCCAAGGTATGTTTGGAGGCAAATGAAAATATGATGAAATCAATGAAGTAGTCGGGGCTGATCGAAATAGGAGCTATAGTTAAGGAAAAATTTACTGAATTAAAGGACTTCTTGGAATCCTCTCACCACCTTACCTCACTATCCTTTTTAAGCATATTGGTCATTTCTCGAAGATGCTCGACAAGATTTGGAATAAATCTTCTCAAGTAATTCATCTTACCATTAAAAGCTTGAATCTCTTTCTTGCTGCATGGAAAATATATTTGCTGAATAGCTTCAATCCGAGAAGGATAAATATTGATACCATATTTGGAGATGATATGACCGAGAAGCTTGCCCTCCTTCATGGAAAAAAGACTTTTTTTGGGATTGAGTGAAATCCAAAATTTCATGCACTTCTGAAATACGATTCTCAAATGATACAAATTCTCATCATTAGAATGAGAGAAAACTGTCAAATCATCAAGATACAAAACAAAGAGAACATCCTTTTCATTTGCAAAGGAAATGTCCATTGCCCGCTAAAATTTGGCTCTTGCATTCTTGAGCCCGAATGGAATTTTAGCATGCTTGAATGTGCCCCAAGGTGTTGTCAAAGCAGTCTTGTCTTGATCATCCTTATGCACTAAGATTTGATTATATCTCGAATATCCATCAAGAAGTGACATTCAAGAGGACCCAACCACTCTTTGTAGGATATGTTCCATCTTAGGAAGGGGATAGTTATCTTTTAGAGATACTTTATTCACGTTTATGAAATCAATACAAAGACATATTTCTCCCGTTTTCTTTCTCACCAGAACAAGATTTGACATCCAATCAAAAAATATAATGGGAACAATGATACCAGCTTTAAAAAGTCTATTTTCCTCCTTCTCTATCGACGACAACAACCTTGGGTTGATTCTTCTCAAATTTTGTCTAAAGGGCTTTTGATCAAGCTTGTCTGTAATTGTATGATGAATGATATTCTTATCATATACTTTCAGATCTGCATAGTCCTAGGAAAATACATCAGAAAATTTAGACAACAAAGCTATGCATTTGTCTTTTACCTTTGGAGATAAGGACTTGGAAAACTTGACCATCTTAGGTTTGTCTATTATTCCAATATTCACATCTTCGACACCTTTCTCGGTAGGAACCATGGTCAGATTTCTAGCAACATCATATTGATCAAAAAATTCTTCCAAAGGTACATGACCCCTTGAAACATTGTTATCTTTCAGTTGTAATACATCAACTTGAGTAGCCTCAATCACTTGATCATCTTTATAAGATACCTCATCAATAAAGGAATTTTCAAATTCACCTTCCATCTATAGAAAATTATTCACATGTTTGTCATCCCAGAACACTTTCCAATACCTCAAGTTGTCAGGGATAGTTGGTCAGTGTTTGACATGAATTTAAAACTTCATATTAGAAAATATGGGAATCTTAAAGTTACTTGCCACTATAGCAAGCGAATCTTCCATAAGATTCTGACATCTTGGTACAACTGAAAATGTATATTCAGGAAACATTTTGAGAATGTCAAGTACAACATTTCTATATGCTCTCATTCATGGATGCTTAGCCTAGTATTCCCCTTTTACCTGTTTGACTACAAGCTCGGAGTCGCCATAAACATAAATTATTTTTGCGCCCAACTTTTTCAAAATTTTGAGGCCGATGATCAATGCCTCATACTCAGCTTCATTATTCGAACAATCGAAAGCCAAATTGTATGAACACAATCTCACATTATTTTGTATTTTACCTGATTGATGAATTGGACTACGGATCCAAATTCTGATGCCTACCCCATCTTTCCCTAAGGCGCCATTGAAATCCATGGTCTAAAGACCATTCTCATCATCTAGAAGTTGGAATTCTATAGTATGATTTATCTCTTCTTTTCGGGCCACTTCTTCAATCTATTCTGAACCTTTTTCTGACTTCTCTGATAACTGCTTTGAATAACTAGTTTGATTGCCTTGTTTTTCATCCAAAAATGCTCTGACACTATTTGAAATTTATGGAATTCCTCAACTTCTATAAGCTGACTATATAAATCATTAAAACCACTATCATTAAAAAAAAATGACTCAAGATCAATATGTACAACATTGATAGGATGATTGTTTTGTTTCTCTACTGGTGATCATATACTTCATTTTTGTCTCCCAGTACAACTGCCTCAATTTCCAAAAAACTGGGATGGTGGCATAAGAGAAATCCAATTGCAAAGTACCTCTTAACTTTTCTCCCCAAGACCTTGACATAGCATGCCAACCCATGGAGATATATCATCTACTACCACATCCATTAAGATATTTTTAGAAGGAATTTTCTCAAGTGAAACTACCAAGTCTTCTATAAGAATGAGACAATGTACTCTACCAGAATCAAAAGAGTAAAGATCATGGTAAGGTCGAGTTATATCCAAGCCCACTTTTTCCATTATGGCCTTTGGCATCAAGTTATGAGAAGCTCTGGATTCAAGCATGGCATTGTGGAGGATACACTGATAAATTCTCAAACTAGGATAAAACAGGGGAAGTTCACTATATTCTAGTTGAACAACTATGGTTGGACCAAAAATGAGCTCGGGTTGATCATCTTCAACATTAACCATATCTGACATAGTGTCTACTTTCAACATTTTAGCAACATGAGATTTGTATTGATTATTTTTTACAAGCTCGTTCAAGTGGATAGAGACTTTTAACTTGGAAATTAATTTTCTAAGATAAAAAAATTGGATTGTTTATCTACCTCTTTTACAACAATGTCCCTCTTGTCGGTTTGGTACTTTGTTGCAGATTCCTCCTTTTGAACTTATTTTTCTTTGCTTGGTGTACTAGTAGATGCTTGATTGATCTTGATATGATTTGTAGTTACAGACTCCTTTCCCTTATTCTGACTAACTTGTGGATTTTTCTTGGGTTGAGTATCTTTTTGCTGGGATGTCCTCTTCTAGATAGGAGTGACAGGAACATCTCTATTTCTCAATGAATATTTCCTCTGATGTGAGCTGAGTGCATTAAGATAACCCCATTGATAATAATGGGATTGAACCTCCAACTCATCATCATTTGTAAGTATGTAGTCCTCATATTTCGGAAAATCTATTTTCTCGATGTATTCTTCATCCTCTATCAAGAAAATAGGATGTCCATCTACTATGAAGAAATGATTTTCTTCCACAATATCATCTTCATCTTCAACCCCTTGAGCATAATTTTGCTCCAAAGGATTTTGAATATGTTGTTGTGCTGGCTGCTCTGGAGCTCTTTGTTCCCTTTGTTTAATACTAAACTGAGGCTGCTACTGCTGACCTCTGAAATTAGGATTCCGAACTTGTGCTTATGGTTGTCTTTTGGTGATAGAAATTCTATCAACGATTCTCTCCACAACCCTGATCAGAGTATCCAATTTGACCTCAAAGGATGTGGATGGATCTTCCTTGATTGTTACCTTTATTTCACCTTTGTTCTTTGATTTTTTGGTTGTCAAATTTTCTTCAACACTGGCTACGTTTCTTTCCATTTCCTTTGGTGTTGCAGGACTTCTATCTCAGAGATGGTATGCCATATCTAGATCAAAATCATTCAGATAGTGAAAAATAGCCAAAACTGGATGAGGTTTGATCTCATTGGGAATTGAGTTATACACCCGGTTAAAGCGAGCAATGAAATCCTGAACAGACTCATTTAGATTTCTCTTTAAATTTTCATACTCGGAAAGAATTTAAAGTGGAATATTTTTCACTTCCCATCTAGCTATGATTGCATTAGTTAGCTACTCTGAATTTCCTATGGAATTGGAAGTCAAAGAACGAAACCATGTTTTCAAATCCCCGAAGAAGCTTTGAGCAATGATCCTCATTTTTACATCATAGACATCAATTTATTATAAATAAATGAAGTCAATGACTTTGACTAAGTTTCGTCTAGCACTAATCTCTGAATTCTCATCAAAGAGATGAAGTATTTGACCATAGCCTTGTGGTAAGGGTACAAGCTGACCAGGTAAAATCATAGGTGCAAATCTCGCCATGAATCCTGATGAGTGTGATGCAGGAGTAACAATGGGAGGGGTATACTGAGAAGGTAATGAAGTAGAGGGGATGGAAGAGGAGGAAAAAACTGATTGAGATTGTGTTGGAATGAACAAAGACTCTTGCTGATACTGGATGATAGCTTTCTCAAATGTATATTGGAGTTTATTAGCTAATTTTTGAAGTCTATCAAACTGACTCCAGACTTTCCTATCAAAATATGACTCGGATTTGGATTCTTCGGATAGTAAGATATCTTGAAGTTTCAAGGAATCAAATACTAATACAAACAATGATTTAACTTCAGAAAATCTCAATGGATCAAACACTATCTTAGACAATTAAGTTTCCGACTTTGATCTAAATAGAGACAATTAAAACTTCAAATCGAATGGAATATCTTCAAGGGATAATACTTTTGCAGGTAATGATGAAGACCTTACCAATGAAAATGGACCCGAATAAATCTCTTAGTGTCAGGATCTCTTCTTTCAGATGATTTTCTCTGGATCTACAACTGGAGAAGCTGGATGAGGATCAAGAATCAACCTTGTGTATCTTCTTGAAGCCAGAATGTTATTTGTTTCCGTAACTCGGTTCTCTGCAATTTTTGAATCAGCCTTCACAAAGACTAGAGACTATCATCCACAGGCGTAGAATTCGATGGAAATTATAGTACACCTAGGGAATATCTATCATTTCGTTCCCTGACAATGACGCCAAGATGTTATCACTCCACCATTTCTTCGAAGGTTGAAAAGGAGACCAGCAAAGGTAACCACATATCACTTTGACCTAGTAGCTAGCCCTACTAGGCTGAGAGGGCTCTCTCAATGAGATCATAGCCAATTGACTAGATCATGAAATATATTATGCTAGGTATGTAGATTAGGGTTTGATTTGATTTGATGGTTTTGTGCTAGATGGTGAATTAGGTCTAGGAGAAACTAGGCCAAGTCTCTGAAAATCAAATTTGCAGAGATGTAATGGGGCAAGGTAGGCACACACTTTAGCACTTTAGAGGTATATTTATATATAGGGTAGAATGATAGGGTTTCAAAATGAGCATGAATATCATGAATTCATTTATATTAGAAGAAAATGAAAAAAAATGTGAGAGCTTCTCCAAAACAGAGCATCAAAGTGAATGAATTATGCTTATCAACATAGAAATCAAACACATAAGGCATGGAAATGGAAATGTAAAGTAAAATAAATTCAAACATATGATCACATAAGAAGAAATAATACTAAAGCACATACCACATGAATCCCACCATAATAGCTGCAAATTATGTCTATTAGTTCCTACCAAATTCACAAATTACACTAGTGTTCCAAGCTAAATTCCACATCATCCAACATTTGAAACTTATTAAAAAATACCTCATCTAGCCACTGAGGTCGAAATAATCCCTTGGAGGTCGAATTCCCAACAATAAAAAACAAATTCATGCATCTATCCAAAGTCTGCTACACACTAGGGAGGTTACTCAACCAATTCCTCCTTTTCCTAACCATCATGAGACACATCCTCAAAGCATTAAATGGATGATAATACACCTAATCAACCCTATATTATCCATTAAAATTAAATTTTGACCATTTACATTCATATACTTTGACCTTTTGAATTTTACAAAAGTGAAACTGGAAATTGTCAAAAATTACACAGTGAAAATTTCTTGAAATTTGCAGAAGTGCAATGAGCTATTGGGGGCCATTTTTGAGTGCATTTCTAAAGTCAAAATAAAAATATAAGACTTGTTTTATAAATGTCAGAGAGTTTATATGTATTTTTACTATTTGTGAATGCAAAATGACCCATTTTTTTACTGAGTTATATCCCTTTTCCCAAGGTATCTCCAGAAGCGCAACAAATTGAAAAAGAGGGGCAAAATGTTGATTTTTGACCCATTTTTTTCATTTTTCTCAAAATTGAAGGCCTGAATCAAAATTATGAGGAAATGGGTTTTGAGAGGAGGCCAAGAGATTTCTAGAAATGTTGAGTTTATGCCATTTTGAGATTTAAGGAAAAAGCGCAGCACGAGCACGCTGCGCTTCTGGACCTAGTGTAATTTTTTGAATTTTGCAAAATTGCACCAAAATACAAAAAATGTTCCAAATATTCCCAAAATTAGTTCAAAAGTGCCAAATTAGGTCTATTATGCAATCATGGAGGCATCTATATGTAAATCCAACTTACCCTTCTGCTCATGGCTGATTAGGGTTTCCATTAACTTAGCTTGTAGTTGTTTGACCTTCACATGACAAATTTGATTTAGGCATAATAGTGGCCAGACATGTGATTGTGAATCTTGTTGTCCCTGTTGGCCTTTTCAAGGAGCTTCTCCAAGTGGATTTTGACCTTCTCAAACCAAAACTCCCTGTTCTCATTGATCTCATTTGCAATATTTTCTTCAAAACTGAGTTCTTTATCTGTAGGGTATTGTTCTCTTTATTTATGCAATTCCTTTTTGAGACCCATGGTTCTTGGCCTCTTCCTTCTCACCTATTGTTCATGCTCATCATGTTCATCATGCTTAGCCTCTTCTTTTCCTTTCACATCATTTTTTCTTGCCTCAAACTGCCTTTTCTCCAAAACCAACTGTTTTTCCTTCAGTTGCTAGTTTTCTTGCTCCATAAATGAAATGTCAAAGTTTTCCCTTACCAAGTTGTCTTGGAGCTCTTTGATATGTGCATCCTTTTCCTTGATAACACTCTCTAGGTTTTCAGGCTCATCACTAGCCTCCAAGTCTATGAGGTCAAAATCATGCTCCTTTTCATCATGCATGGATGTCTCATGTTGTGCTGATGTTCCCCGCTCTACTGGTGTAATCTTGGCCCCTTCCTCATTTCGAGGAGCAAACGCAAGCCTTATGCCTCTGTGATAAGTATGAGTGACCTCAGGCCCAGGTCTCTTTGTCACTGCTTCTTCTTTTCTTGATGAATCAACCTCCTGCATGGTATGTGGCATGTTTTGTTGCTAGTTAGGTGTAGTATTTTGTAGGGCTGCCTAAATGAAGGAACCCCATGTCATGTTATTTTCTGCCAACTGATGGAGAACTATGACCTTCACCAAAATATGATGGAAGAGACTAGGATAGTGCTCTTTTTTTTTCACCTGCACCTTTTCAGACATCTTCATCACACTCCTATACAAGAAATTGCCTAGGTTTATGGACTTCACAGTTGTGAAATGCATGAGAAGTCTTATGTGGTATTGATACAATTTGGAAAACCTGCCCTCACATGTGAAATTTTTCATGATAACCTTCATTACTAATGCACATCTCTCCAGAAAATATATGAATGGGAAAATGTGTATGAGCTCCTTTATACTATGATTTCAGTAGGGTTTATATTGCTCTAGGTTTAGGTTCATGCCTTTGAACCAATACTCATGATGGTTTGGTATCCCTGTAGCATTATATATGTCATCTACTGAGAATATGAATTCAACTCCTGCTATGGTGACCTTCTCCCCTTTCAAATTGGTGAGAAACATGTACATGAGCTGCTCATGAAAACCTACCTCCTCCACTTTTTGAAAAAACTCTAAACAACTGACATCTTCAAAGCATTTTATGATTAATGGTGAGGAGGTGATTTCATTACAGTTGGAGGGATCAAACCTTAGTATCTTTCCCACTTTGTTGTATTTTCTCTTCTTTGATGGTGATGAATCAACTTCCATGATGAAACCCTAGATGATAGGAGGGAAAATCAGGTAAAGGAATAAAGCGATGAATTGGGGGAGTTAGGGAAGGGGGATGGGATTAGGAAAATTTAGGGAGATGGGCAAGGGTGTTAGGGATATTTAGGGAGTAAGATAGAGGGAAATGAGTGAGGTAAATGGGCTCGGAAATTCAAACATAGTCCTAGCTAAGGAAACTACACAAATTAACAGAATTGGGCTAGGGTTTGTAGGGATAGTGATGAAAATGAAGGGATATAGTTGTATAATGGATGGAAGTGATGTATAAAGTGAAAACATATGTGTAGGAGCAAGGAAGATAGGGTTTGATGCAACAATTTTACACTTAGGAAGCATAACCAAAAATTCCCAAGTAAACTATAGGAGGAAATTTGTTTGATTAATTTGTCTTGAAAAAAAATGCTAATGAAGGTATGAATGGCATGATATTAGATTTGAAAAGGTTTGGAGGATGAAACAACAAATTTGAAACCTTCAAAAACCAAATTTGAGTGATAAAATTTATTTTCTGGACAGCTCTGCCCCATGCACAGCAAAAGTCACCTATGTGCAACGTTTTTCCTTCAGAAGCATGGTGAAGGCATTGAAAGCGCATCGTGCTCCTATAGAATCACATCACAGTCTCTGTAAGCACAGTGAAAGGAAATTTTCTCTAGCGTTAGGTAAAAAGTCGGGTTTTATTGCCAAAATGATGAATGAGCTCAATGGTAGGAGAACATAAGAGTGCAAATGAATCTTCCTTGTGTATTTTTGGCTATTTTATAAACTTGAAATGACTTACTTTGAGGGATAATGGGCCCCACATGTCTTTTTCTAGCATGTATTTCATGTTTTGAACTTTGTAACCTTGGACATTGTAACTTTTTGGAACATTGAAACTTTCTTTGGAAGCTTGAATCTCTATGAAATATTGAACTGCAACTTTTAAGAATAGGGAGTACTTATTACATATAGAAACATAAAATTACATTTTGAAATTAAACTTTATTGAAGAAACTTGCTTTATTACCACTCTTGCAATTGCTGGATTTTATGAATGAAATGATAGTTTTTATGACCTTGAAACCCTAATGACCTAATGAAGACAATGAACTGAATGAAATTGTGATGGATATGACTTAAATTATGATGATAATCTCTTAATGATGATACACTTAGCTGAGTGGTGATGTTGAGCCCTAGAATTGCCTTCTCTTTTACAAACCTTCACTTCATTTCATCATTCTTTTATCACTTCATAAGCCTAAAATCAATAAAGAATGATTAGGATTGCTTAAAGGTTACATGCAATTGATTAACATATTGTATTTTCATGATTTTTGTTGTTTTAATAATTTTCTGCAAAATAGCTACAGAATACAGGTGTTCCACAGCTATTTTAGAGTTTAAATGGGTTACAGGTGTCATCTGAAGGAAAAATGCATATGGGAAAATTCTACAGCACTCCCTCATCATTTGTTGCTCTCCACGAAGTCTGAGTTCGAATCTCCAAGTGGTTATGCATGTGGAAGAGATTAAAACTGAGCAGCAGTTTCCTATCAGGACACGGACTCCACATAAAGAACGAGGCCTTCAATAAGAGTTTCAATTTGATTAGAAGTGGGAAAGACACTTATCCCTTTATTTTCGCCAAATTATTTATGTAATCTTGATATAAATATGACTCGGGAGACCGAGCAACGCTGGTTATATTTTGGCTTTTGCTGCTAGATTTCATAGAACCGTGAATACTCTGTTTTAAGTATTTTTCTCCTTTAATGAAAAAGACATCGTTTTAGTGCAAGAGCTGAGTCAAAGTTAAGTGGATTTGCAAGCTAATCCGGCGGTAGAGGGCCCCTACTGCCCGAGAAGCTCCGTTCAGATGATTTAGATAAGTAGCCTTAGCATGATTTCGTTTTCAATTTCCAATTTCAATAGTTTTATCAACTTCATGCTTTTACGCTCATTTACATTACATATTACAGTTAGTCGTGTTCTATGAATTCTTCCAAAATACCTCTAATGATGAATGGGAATTAACTGTGATATTTTAGGAGTTTAATCGTGTTTTCATTTCGAATTGTGTGTTTTATGTCAATCTGCATTAGATAGTACAGCCAGACTTGTTTTCTTAAGCTATTCCAAAACAGCACTATGTTAAACAAGATAAGGCCGTAATATGCAATAGATTAGTTGCACTGTGGTTTAAAACTCCGGAGATAAAAAAGCGCTTTAGTTCATTGTACTTCAAAGTTAGGATTATGGCATTTTAGTTTAATTCTGTTCACCATCTTTCAAGTTTGAATAATTGCATTTTAGCCCATTTGTGGTCACTGTGTTTTCAATTTGATTAATTGAACTTTAGCTTAACTCTATCATTTGTATTTCAAAATTGATTAATTGCATTCTTGTTCATGTTTTGCTTAATGTATAGTCAAGTCTTATTAGTTAGTTGTATAATAGTTCTGTTTTACTAGACTAAGGCCTTCATTATTTACAAAGACTATTCCTGTTATTAAACTTTTCCAACATATCACCATGCAGACAGGAATTGGTAATATCATTTCACGGCCTTTACTATTTTGCAAATCCTCTTAATTGTGCAACTAGCCTTTTCCTCAAACTTATTCCAAAAGACTTTAACTTCCGAATAAGGTTTAGTAATGACAATTTAGGTTGCAGAGTAGATTAGTTTCAGTACCCTTGATTAATTTAAAGTAGAATCATTCACTGTGTTGCAGAACTATCTTCTCCAAATATATTCAAACAAATCTCTAGTCATGGATAAGATCTGCTTTGTGATATGGTAAATTGTTGTTTAGGAAGACCCCACTACACTAAATCTATCCTTTTATTGAAGCATTCCAACATATCTCTAACAAAAGAATGGGACTAAATTTGTGTTGTGAGTTACTGTCTAGTTTTGCATACCACACATGATTTAGGACTGTTTGTAGTGTGACCAACAACTGTTTTTCACCAATGTTTAGTTCTTTCTCTTCTTAACACAAAATCATAAAACCAAAAACATCATAAAAACACTAAACACAACGTAGTGGGAAATAGATACCTAGGCACATATAGTGCACCACACTTCAGCAGTTTACTGACCCTGGTTGACAATTAATGAACTCAACTTAGGAACACTAGGTTGAGCACAAACATTTTGGCGCCGTCGCCGGGGAAGTGTAACTAGGTAACCTTATTTCTTACATCCAAAAAAAAAAAAAAAAAAAAAAATTCAACCACCTACCACACCCACTTTATCATGTGGTGCAGTAAGAGCCACACATCCACATCATGAATTCATATTTTTACAGGTAGAAGAAGAGGTGACAAAGGAGGTTGAAGAAATAGATGGAGATGATGACAATGAGGAAGATCCTTTTGGATTTCCCATTCAAGAAACTGATATCAATGTTCAAATGAAGAACATACATCCATCTGTACTTCCTAACTTCAAAGGTATGAAATTAGAAGACCCGGAAACCTTTCTTTTTGAATTTGAAATAATTTGTAGATCCTATGGCTACTCATTGCACATGCAAAAATTGAATTTGTTTCCGGCAACATTGAAGGATAGAGCTCTTAGATGGTTCATGACTTTAGGAACAAATTATATAAAGACATGGGATGATATGAAAAGAGTATTTTTGGAAAAATATAAAGGTTATTGCATGCACCATGACCTTAGAAATGAAGTCTTTAAGATGAACCAAAAAGAGGATGAAAGCCTAGAAGATTTAGTGGAGAGATTTACTTATAATATCAAAAGATCTAAATTGCATAATTTAGGATTAGATGCATTAAAAACTCCCCTACTAAATGCTATAAAGGATGAATGGATTGATCTTCTTAATATTGTGGGAAAAGGAGATGTCTATCGATTGACATTTCAATAAATTTGTGAACTATGAAAGAACATATCAAGAGGAAAAGCAAAGTGTGTAAGATCCCCTCAAGATCCATTTATGGCAAGAGTAAGTAAGTCAGCATCAAGATTGGTAAGTCAAACTGAACCTAACAATTTGCTAAGCATTCTTGGTAATTTAAATGACAAAATGACATGCTAAGAATGAAAAACAAGGAAAAAGTTGCTTCATTTATATTTTTCCCTAAATGTAGAAAGAAACATGCTTTGCATGAATGTGCACTTGATAACATTAAAATGTGTAAAATTTGTGCAGGATCACATACTACTGAAGATTGCCCATCATTACCAGGGTTGAAGGAAATTTACCAGAAGGATAATGGAGCAAATCAAGCACAAGAGAAACTTTCTTATGTAGCTCCAAAAGGACTATGGCAGCCTCATCAACCCAATATGATGCAATATCCTTATGCACAGTATCAAGGTTATGCACAACAATCTCAAGGTAATTGGAAAACACCCTTGCCTTGGCAACCTTGGGCATCTCAATCCCAACCTCAAAACCAACCTTGGAAACCTTGGCCATCTCAATCCCAACCTCAAAACCAATCTTGGCAACAAATTTGGCAAAGGCCCTATAAAGGAAATCCACCATATCCTCAATCTTTCCCTCTCTATCCTCAATACCATCATCAATGTTATTCATACCATTCGCCTCCACCACAACATCAATATCACCCTCATTTGACCTCAATTCAACCTTTCCCATTATCATCCACACAAGCACCCCAAAAATTCATTCCCACTCCGCTACCTCCACAACCATTTCATATCCCCAACAATAAAACACCTCAATCAACTTACAATTCTGAGGTATTGCAAAATGATTCACCAGATATCATTGAAGAACAACAACTAGAAGAAGAAGACTCAGATAAGGTCCAAGAATCATGGATGTCTATTGATAAAGAGAAGATATTGGAACCAGAGATTGAAAAGTCTCATGCATGCCTATCACTAAATTGTATGAATGAAGATCACATCTCCGAAGACTTGCATTTCATGATAGAGGAAAGACAAGGAAGACAAGGTTACATTGAATCTTGGTTCAATTCAGTCATCGGATCCCAATGCTCAATTATTCAATATCTTATGACATCATCTAAATCAAGATAGTTGGCATCTCATATACAGGTACATGTCAAAGAATATCTTTCAAATCTGCATATGAGTTTATCTATCATCTTGTTACAGACATGGTTCCACTGGAAGTATTCATATACTTGAACAAGATTTTCTTTTTCAAGTAGAGTAGGACATAAAAAAAAAAAAAAGAGTAGAGAAAAAAAAAAAAAAGTCCTATTGTGAAAACCAGCTTGTTGGCGCAATTGGACATGAGCTTTGCTTGAAAACCAGGCAACTGGCGAGCAAAGTTCACAATAAAGTTCTGCAATTTCATGATGGTTTCAATCTTTCATGGTTCTTCAAATAATTTTTGGTTCTATGCTTGAGTTGGATGATGTGGAATTCCTTAAGGTCCACCTTCCAATAGATCTTGTCCCATTGACCTCAACACTTTATCTGGGATCAAGCTTAGAGATTATTTGGAGTGCCTTGGATCTTGCATTCATCAATGGCAAGCCTCCTCATTGATAACAATGGGAATACAACAATGTCTCTTGATTGTCAAATCTTGCAGGCGACTCGACTTCGACACATTCATTTGTCCCTGTCAAGATGCACTGAGGTACCTTGACACTCATTTACATTATCGGTGAGTTGTCTCACATTGGTTAACGATTTTCATTATTGATCGGTAATCCAATGATTTCTTCCCATGCTCGATTTCGACACATTTATTCGCATGGTAAGAATTGTACCATGAATGTTGGCTTTGATGAAGACTAATGGTTTTATGGAATCAACAACAACTTGCAGCAGTACATTTTATTAGTTTCTTGTAGCAGCATGTTCATATTTTTTTCAATTCAATAACAGCTGCAGAAAGTGGCAGTTTCTGCAGCTATTGCTGTAGCAGCGTGTTTTTGCTTTTTGCAACTTTTTCTAGAGGCAGTTTTGGCGCAAATATTGCAAAAGATTGGAGCAGAAATAAAAAATTCTGAGCTTCTGGGTTTTCTCAGAATATGATAAATTGAGTAATGCGCAGACAGAATTTGGAAAAAATTAATTTTTAAGGGCATTTCAGATGGGTTTTTATGGCAAATTTTCATTTTTCAGCATTATGGACAGATTAGGACAGATTTCAGTATTTTTGCACAGCAATGCCTTTTCTTCATCAAAATGAAATTCTAAAAGTATGTGGCAGTAGAGAAGGTAAAAATACACAGTTTCCCTTTTGAATCACTCAATTTTGCCTTAAAATGAGTTCGTGGCGTACTTTTTTGTTGCAACATTGGGCAAAATGAAGGGTGAAACAGGGCAGAAATTGATTTTATCATAACTTTCAAACCGTGCATCCGTTGGTCCTGAAATTTTTATGGTAAATGCATTGAGGTAGGGTGAATAAACACATAAAATGTCAGAAAATTTCAGTATGTATTTTTCAAGAATTTGGACACTTTCACCTAAAGACATTTCTCATTTTTCGGGAGATCCGTGCAACCAATGGCAGAGATTTGTTGTCAGAAGATGCATAATAATATTGGTAACAACCTCAGAAAATTTCAGGGAAGTCTGATATACCATTTGAGATAAATTGCAAAATTCATTTCATTCTACAATTCCACTCCATCTCACTCCACTTTCACTCCATCTCACGCCATTTTCATTTTATTTCACAAGTCCTATTCCACTTTCACTCCATTACATTTCACATCCATCTTCCATAGTCATACTTCATTTCTTTTTACAGATTGCATGTTGCAGCCACATCTTATTCAACAGTTCTGACACAATTGTACAGCCTACAAAGAGATGATGATTACAGGAAATTGAAGGATTCTGTTTTGAAGACCAATATGCTAAAAGAGGACCAAAGAAACAACATCAAGCACAACAATTAACAAGGTCAAAAATTTTGAGGTAAATTGTGAAAATTATTTTAATAGCAAAAAGTTAAAACATGAAATAGATACAATGTGTATAATCATATGTTTCCTAAAACAAACTATCATTCGAATTGATTAACATATCTTGGCCATATCTCTTATCCAACATTCCATAACGGTCCTCATTAAAACCTTGATTAATGACTAATGGTCATAATCACAAATGTAACCTACTAGTCCACATCTCCTTAAGATTGTATCATTCACTTATTTCACCACAAGTTCATCATAAATTCTCCATCAGATCCATAGCCACTTCATTTTCCCTTATAGCTTAATTACCTCCATCCATTCACCTCCATTACACTTTGCAGCCAATCCATCTCTAAGTGCAGAAAGGTAATTATGAGGGTGAAGCATCATTCTTCAACTAATCCATCTTCAGACACAGAGATACAGTTTCAAAATAAAGCATTAGACTCTGTAGTCAATCTAGCTTCAAGCATAGAAAAGTAATTCTGAAAGGAAGATAATCTGCATAGAGGAGGAATGTGGCTAATTGTCAGGACATAATCAGTTGAAGTCAAGTATTTGGAAGGATATCCACAGGTCAAGAAGCTACTACAATAAGCAGGGAGGCTAAATTTTATAGAGAAATTTGATGGCTTCCATAAGGAGATTACAAAATATTTTGATGGAGCAGAAGAAGAGAAACTGACATGGTTATTGAAAATAAACTTGACACTCCACTACAAGAGGAAGATGAAGAACTAATCTCTGAAAAGTTAACAGAGATTAGAAAATAGATTAGGGCCAAAAGAAGTAGAAAGATAAGGTTGGATGTTCTAACAGAGGTTTCAGAGCACATGGAATAAGTTTTGATGAAATTGCATGAGGACATGCAATAGTTTTGCAGTGGGGATATGTTGAGCCCTAGAATTGCCTTCTCTTTTACAAACCTTCACTTCATTTCATTATTCTTTTATCACTTCATAAGCCTAAAATCAATAAAGAATGATTAGGATTGCTTAAAGGTTACATGCAATTGATCAACATATTGTATTTTCATGATTTTTGTTGTTTTAATAATTTTCTGCAAAATAGCTACAGAATACAGGCGTTCCGTAGCTGATCACGCCTTCCGCAGCTATTTTAGAGTTTAAATGGGTTACAGGTGTCGTTTGAAGGAAAAACGCATATGGGAAAAATTCTACAGCACTCCCTCATCATTTGTTGCTCTCCACGAAGTCTGAGTTCGAATCTCCAAGCGGTTATGCACGTGGAAGAGATTAAAACTGAGCAGTAGTTTCCTATCAGGACACGGACTCCTCATAAAGAACGAGGCCTTCAATAAGAGTTTCAATTTGATTAGAAGTGGGAAAGACACTTATCCCTTTATTTTCTCCAAATTAGTTATGTAATCTTGATATAAATATGACTCGGGAGACCGAGCAACGCTGGTTAGATTTTGGCTTTTGCTGCTAGATTTCATAGAACCGTGAATACTCTGTTTTAAGTATTTTTCTCCTTTAATGAAAAAGACATCGTTTTAGTGCAAGAGATGAGTCAAAGTTAAGTGGATTTGCAAGCTAATCCGACGGTAGAGGGCCCCTATTGCCCGAGAAGCTCCGTTCAGATGATTTAGATAAGTAGCCTTAGCATGATTTCGTTTTCAATTTCCAATTTCAATAGTTTTATCAACTTCATGCTTTTACGCTCATTTACATTACATATTACAGTTAGTCCTGTTCTATGAATTCTTCCAAAATACCTCTAATGATGAATGGGAATTAACTGTGATATTTTAGGAGTTTAATCGTGTTTTCATTTCGAACTGTGTGTTTTATGTTAATCTGCATTAGATAGTACAGCCAGACTTGTTTTCTTAAGCTATTCCAAAACAACACTATGTTAAACAAGATAAGGCCGTAATATGCAATAGATTAGTTGCACTGTGGTTTAATACTCTGGAGATAAAAAAGCGCTTTAGTTCATTGTACTTCAAAGTTAGGATTATGGCATTTTAGTTTAATTCTGTTCACCATCTTTCCAGTTTGAATAATTTCATTTTAGCCCAGTTGTGGTCACTGTGTTTTCAGTTTTATTAATTGAACTTTAGCTTAACTCTGTCATTTGTATTTCAAAATTGATTAATTGCATTCTTGTTCATGTTTTGCTTAATGTATAGTCAAGTCTTATTAGTTAGTTGTATAATAGTTTTGTTTTACTAGACTAAGGCCTTCATTATTTACAAAGACTATTCCTGTTATTAAACTTTTCCAACATATCACCATGCAGACAGGAATTGGTAATATCATTTCACGGCCTTTACTATTCTCAAGAATTTAATTAAAACTAGCCTTTTCCTCAAACTTATTCCAAAAGAATTTAACTTCCAAATAAGGTTTAGTAATGACAATTTAGGTTTCAGAGTAGATTAGTTTCAGTACCCTTGATTAATTTAGAGTAGAATTATTCACTGTGTTGCAGAACTATCTTCTCCAAATATATTCAAACAAATCTAAATTCATGGATAAGACTGCCTTTTATCTATGGTAAATTGTTGTTTAGAAGACTCACCGCACTAAATCTATCCTTTTCAAGTATTCCAACATATTCTAACAAAAGAATTGACTAAATTTGTGTTGTGAGTTACAGTCTAGTTTTGCATACCACACATGATTTAGGACTGTTTGTAGTGTGACCAACAACTGCTTTTCACTAATGTTTAGTTATTTCTCTTCTTAACACAAAATCATAAAACCAAAAACATCATAAAAACACTAAACACAACGTAGTGGGAAATAGATACCTAGGCACATATAGTGCACCACACTTCAGCAGTTTACTGACCCTGGTTGAAAATTAATGAACTCAACTTAGGAAAACTAGGTTGAGCACAAACAAGTGACATGGACCAGTATTACAAATTTTGTAAGGAGTGGAAAATAGTCCTAGACCTAATGCCCAGTGACCAAATTTTTTTCTTGAAGACCTAGTGAAATGACAAAAAATTGACTATGAGACCCTAAAAAGACATGATAAGATTCCATTTGATCACTGGTGATAGGATTTAAAGACTGAAACTAACACTCGGGTTGATCTCTTCTTTCTTTTAAACCCAATAAAAAATGATATTTGAGTTTCAGCCCTATCTAGTTGATCTTCAATCTATGAAAAATCATCTTGTGGAGTGAGGTTCTCTCTAAATAATTCCTTAACCTCTCAGGAGAGTGGTATTCCCTGATCTTCAGACTCTCTGGCAGAGCATGCCATCTCCTTTGGTAGGTGTGCAAACTCTCAGTCCCTGAAAACCTAAAAATGTCTTCAAAATGTAGGATGGAATGTTCCTATTTTTCTAAGTAGCTAGTGGCTAATTTAGGGTTTACATATTGATGCTATGATTTATTATGAAAACCTCTGGAATTATTAACTCTGCCCTAATATGTAGAGGCTCATTCACCTCCTTATCCATAACCTTCTTTACTTCCTCAACCCTTTATTCCTCATGGGAAAGATAAGAGGCTAGGGACACTACATGTGCATCACTTAAACTTGAATTGGGGTCCCAAAATTTCATATTTATGAGGATCATAATGGTCACATAAAATTAAACTAATTTTACCATATATTCAATGTTGACCTGTTGACAAAAATCAATAAATTTTCTATAATCCTAAAATGGGAGAGAGCCATAATGTGCCAAGGTATTGATTTGAAATTACAACCATTGTTCTTTGAGGAAGATTGCATTTGACTTGGATGGTTTTCTTCATTGGATGGCTTCCATATCTAATATTTCCATGGTGGAAAGTTGCTCATCCTTCTGCTACATTTATTCCCTTAATATTTTGTTCTTCATATGAATATACTTTCTCATATTGGCCTCATTGAACCTTAGGTTAGCCATTTCCTACCCATTTTTCTCATCTTCTCCTCCATTATACCTACATCCTCCACCCGTTTTGATCTTGCAATATGCATCAAATGATGGGATCTTCCTCTTTACTTGTCTAGCTCTAGGAGGATTGGGTCTGCAAATTTTTGAGGTATGATTTGTCCCTCATAAAACTTGTAGTAGGACCCAATATTAGGCTGGGGATTAGGCTCTTGGCGTTCTTTTGGTATTGCAACACATTCTTATACGCATCCTTTGTTTTCCTGTAGTGAATTTTCCCTTTCTTGTAGCAGTCTTGTTTCTTTCTGTAGTTGGGAAGTTTATGCTTATAGTTTCTTAGCGCTAGATGCTTTGGTGTTTGAATTATTTGGGAGGTATGAGGAAACCTTCCTTTGGCCTTGAGGGAGGTTAATTATTAAGCTTTATCCTTTCGTTGTCTCGACTCCCCATCTTAGTGGCTGACAAATTCTTCAATTGTGATTGGGACTGTTGAAGGTGGCTGAGCTTTTCCTTGGAAAATTATAGTGCTCTTTCTCTTCATGAAGTGAAAAATTTTGGTTGGATTATTTTAGGCTTAACTAGGCTTCCTAGATTTACCAACGTGTTATCCACCTCTTCCTCAATGCTCCCTTCTAAAAAACTGGCCTACTATTCTTTTCTCCTCCTTTTCTAAGGTTTGGAGGTCCCTGCAATGTTCTTAGAGGCTCCTTGTTCTTATCTTTCCTCCTCTTTGATTTTATCCTCTTATTTTTCTCTTAGTACTGGTTCCTATGCCTAAACCTCTTCTTTCTCTTCATCACCTCCTACTTCTTACTCTTCATCATCCTTAACTTCCTCTTCAAGCTCCACTAGGATATTGCCTTGATATTCCAAAAAGTATTTTCTCTCGATGTCAACAAAGTCAATCCATGCTACAGGATGTTGGATATGCGGTAAACTATCTACAACAATTAATTTTATGAGCCCATGATGGGATATGTACTGTAGTTTCCCTTCTCTCACCCTTTGGCGCATCTCCACTATGGACTAAAGAAGGAAGTGGGGAATACCAAATCTGCTTGAGATGGAAAATTATGTTTGAAATATCATCTCATAGAGTAGCCTAAACTGATAGGCATATGAAAAACTCAATTTACATTCACATGAAAATTATTTGAGGATGTGAAGGGAAACTTCATCCCATGGATATGGTAGGATGCTTCTTCCATTTTTATCTTCAATTTGTTTCTCTTTAGGGAGGAAGAAGTTCCTTTTAGCTATGATGGATTATTTTCTATCATCATTTCCCCATCTAACCCCTAGAGGTAGTGTGGTCGCCCTACTAATGATTTCTGCATTTAAATGTATGACAAGCACCCTCACAATGGTAGTGGCTATATCTTCCCCTTGTGGTTGAAGGGCCATTTAAAATTCCTGGGTGATGTCCTCATCGTATCCCTTGATTCTATCAAAGAACCCCATCCATTGGTGGTTTGTGAATATGTCCCTGAGAGGGGGACATTGATGGATTTTGGTTGATTCTGTGGGCTCCCTCCTATTGAAGCCTCCTCCCATGGTTTCTATTGTAGCTTCTCCAATATTGTTTTATGGACTTTTCTATAAATTCTGAGTAGCCTAGAGTTTTGGAGTAGATATGAGAGGGATGATTATATTTTACTGGTCATAGGAATGGGATTATATGCCAAATTGAAACTAGTTCATCTTTTTGCTAGCACACATTCTCATGAGAAGGAAAAATTAAAATTTTGGATAAAAATTCACTTTCATGGGTTTGCTACAGGATGTCTCTATAGAAACAATTTAATAATTTTTTACCAATTGCATGTGCATGGAAGATGAGGAAAATCCACTCCTTACCCCTACCTTGGAGGGTTCTTTGTGACTTTTGGGTTTTGGAGGATAATTTGCACAAATTTGAGCCCTTTTTCACTCCTCGGGCCAATCCTATAGCAGTTGTGTGTATTCTATAGCACCGAACTAAGATCATATAACATCTAGTGCTCAATTTTTCAAAATCTCTATGGTACTCTAGGGCACCCATGGTGGTAGCTAGCTCAATTCTCGACAGTGCAGGGGGCCTTCCTTACTATTTTTGGAATGAGGCTCTTAGTACAAATAAATTCTAGGCTCATCCTTTATCACTTTTTTGGTTTGGTGATGGGCTCAACACATTGCGTGAGATATCCCCCACCTACAACCTTTGTAAGTTCTCAAAGACCCATTGGCCCACTCCTCGAAATCATCACCCTCCCTCTTTTTTCGTTTTCTCCACATTGGATGACAGTCGGAGTTAAATTTACTCAACTGTTCGAGGGTTGCTAAGACCTATGGCCACCTTCAACCTACAAAAAACCGGTTCCTCATGCATTCCAAATATTTTCAAAATATTATTTGCTTAAAGTAAGAGGTGAGGAGTTTCATACCTGTGCCTACCTTTTCCTGTGAGTTGAAAACTTGATGTGTGCATGCTACTTATGAACGGGAAAAAAATGGTTGATTTGTTGGCTCCTTGAGGTGTTATCTCTCCATGCTTGTTTCTCCATGCATTGACTTCGCTTTGATTTTATTTTTTTTAATTTTATTGATTGATCAAGGTTTGTTAATGAAAGCTATTCAGTAAGTGGGTCAAAGGATTTTGTTGAAGGTGAACAATGATCTTGTAGCAACCTTGCAAGTATCCTAGAGCTTCCAAAGACCAAGGAAATAACTTTTCAGTTCTTGCATGATGGTTCGTTCTTCATCCTGGTGCTTTCCACTATGGTTATGTAGGGTATGTGCACAATTCTACAAGACTGTCTATCTTCATGTAGCAATCACAAAGATCCCTCTATGACCACAATATCCTTAAAATATTTCTTTGAGAAACACTAATATTCATGATAAACCTATGGATAAGGATCCAAAGTCTTGTTGGTGATGAAAGTAATGAAATAAGTGGTGAAAATGTGGGTTTTGTTTATGAATGGAGGTGGATATTTGGAGGGAAAGAAAAGACAGATGGTGTGGAGGATGGATGATGATGGCGATGACGGTGTGATGGACTCCTCCTCTTGTTTCTCTATGAAAAACATGAGATTTTAACCCTTGTTCCATGTTGTTTAAAATCCTATAGAAATATAGGATTAAGGCGGAATTGATTGAGGTAGGTGTTCTGGTGATGGAGGAACTAATGAAATGATGGAAGGCATGTAGATACTAGTTGGGTGGATGAAAAAAGTGAAGCATGGAGGTTGTATCTTTGGGATATGGCTGAAAACATTAGAGTGTTGCACCTCAGCCTCCTGACTTATGGACTTAATGCTGAAATTGGTTTGCCACAAGCATTCCTCTTTTTCTCTGTTTATGATCTTGTAGCTCAGATTCTTGCTCTTGAAGGTGCACTTTTCCTTTGAAATCAAGACTATTTATTTTTTTCGTATGTTGTGGTGATCCTGTATCATCCCACATGATATCATATAGGTTCTCAAATCTTCTCTTTGGATATGATGCATGCGCTCAAATCCTTATAAATCCTTTAGTGCAAATAAGCAAGACAATGGAGTGTTGCAGAGATGGGGTAGCCGCTCCTGCAGGATAGTTGACAACTGCTATGACTATCTAAAAATTCTTCTTTTCACATAATACCTTTTTGATGAGACTAATGTGAGGAGAACCTTATTTCTTGGTATGGATTAATGAAGGACATGATGGAATAAGGAATGAATTAAGATTATGATAGATATAGTATGAAATAATTGAAAAGAGAAGTCTTTTCCACTGATTGGTGGCTTCTTGTAGCGGTGTATAATCAATCATGTAGCACTTGGAATATGCAAGGAATTTGATGAAAGGAAGGTGTGTATGACATTGAAAATACTGTGGAAGGATATATGGATGTGTGGAAGGTTCTCCTGGACCCTAGGGAGGTGAGCTTGAGCCCTAGAATTCCCTATATTATCCTATTGGTTCTTACACAGTTTCCATAAATAGTTAAAATATAGACAATCTATTCCTATTTTTTCTTCTCTTTTTTGTTTTTTATTTTTTTGTCCCTTTTTTCTTTGAATATATGCTTGGTTGCCTCAAAAAACCTGCTCCAGGTGCCTCAAGGGAGGTTTTCACATGGGGAATTGTATATATATATATATATATATATATATATATATATATATATATATATATATATATATATATATATATATATATATATATATATATATATATATATATATATATATATATATATTGTTAGTCCCTATATTACTAGTATAGTCCTTATTGTTATATAGTGTAACTCCCTTTTATTGTTATTATTGTACCCTTGTAACCCCCATTTTGTTATTGTGCCCTTAAATTATTATTGTGCGACTAGTTAGGATTACATTGTATTCACTAGGACTATATGATGACCATGGACTCCTATATAGAAAGGAGGTTTTGTAATTTGAATCATCCAATAATTGTGCATTTATGTAATGTATTGGAGGTTGCCCCCTCGAAGTGGCATATTTCAAAGGCATTGATATCACTTTTCTTCTATTTTTGGAGCTGATTTCACAACATTTGGTACAGAGTTTTGGATTCTAGGGTTTCGTTGCTCCAAACAGGTCATCGTGGAATTTTCGCTATAACTTTTTTTCTACGAAGGTTCAGAATATGAAATTTTTAGGGTGCTGTGAATCCTGAGGAATATTGTCTAAAACTTTCAGAGCTTGGTTCACAATATTTTCGGAGATATGATCTGTGGAAGTTAGGTCTTTGTTCAAGCTCCTAAACAGGTCATCGTGGCATTTGCGCTATAAAGTTTTTTCTACTGAGGTTCAGAATCTGAAATTTTTATGGTGCGAAGCTGAAATCCTAAGGAAACGCGTCAAAAAATTTCAGTACTTGGTTCACAATATTTTCGGAGATATGATCTGTGGAAGGTAGTGCTTTTTCAGGCTCCCGAATTTCATCTCAAAGAGGTGATCGTGGGAAAATTTCAATAACTCTCTCTCTGAGCATCGGATTGGAGTTCCGTAAAAAGTGGTCACAAGTACACAGACTGTATTTTCTTGGCTATAAATTTCAGAGGCGAAGGATGAAAAAGTGACACGTGGCAAGTCGTACAAGTTCGCTATACTGAACGAGTCCATAATTAGGTCATTCTGGGAGATTGGACATAACTTTGTCTTGGAGAATCCAAATCAAGTCAGACCTATGGAATTCAAAAGAGAATTTAGAGGGTGAATTCAGTGCTGAATTTCAGATATTGAAGAGCCTCAATCACAAAGATATTCCAATTTCAATATTGAGCTCCTCAAAAGCAAGTAAAAGGTGTGTAATTTTTTTCCGAATTGCATAAGTCTTGTTTGAAGAATCAAGTTGAATTGATTGCAAGGGGATATTGTAGAATAGATATCAGTATTGGATTATAAAATGGCCCCTAAAAATAATTCAACACCCATTAAGCCTTTGGAAAGCTCTACTATGACTCATGAAGACGAAGAATGGCAACATGACATATCAAAACTACAAGAGCAAGTGCAACAATTTTTTCTCTCGCAAAGAGCAACAAAAAATGACATGGAATTTTTGAAGAAAGGCGTGGAAGCTAAGATGGATGGTTTGAAAAAAGGCGTGGAATCTAAGATAGATGGCATGGAATCTAAGATAGATGGCATGGAGGCTGGCATGGAATCTAAGATGGATGACATGGAAGCTAAGATCGATGAGAAAATGGAAAACATGAAGAATGTTCTAAAAGCAGACATGGAAGGTTTGACAAAGTTGATACAAGAAACATTTCCTAATGGTGAAAAGATAGTAGAAGAACCTCATGATGAGAACAAAATAAATGTTAATCATGATTTCATAAACTCTAATGTTGGTGGGAAGAACCACCATATTCCAAAGATGGATATGAGGAAGTTTGATGGAAAGGATCCTGTAACATGGATACTACAGATGGAGCAATATTTTGATCTCCATAACGTGCAAAACACACAAAAGGTACACATTTCAACTTTACATTTAGAACAAAATACATTTGTATGGTATCGATGGCTTTGCTCCCGTAAAAAAATTGTCACTTGGTCAATTTTTACCGAGGAAATGATAGCACATTATGAGGATACAAAGAGCAACACCTTCTTTAGCCAATTGATAAATCTCAAACAAAAGGGTTTAGTGGGGGAGGACATTGAGGACTTCCAAAAATTGAATATAAGGGTAACTGATATTCCAGAGGAACACAGGATTGATCTCTTCATAGGCACTTTAAAGGATAACATACAACATGAAGTTCGTGTTCTGGAACCTGATTCATTGGAGAAGGCATTCAGGTTGGCAAGAAAAGTTGAATGTAAAATTATGGTGATAAGGAAGCCTACCACTCAATTCTATAAAGAAGGAAGTGTTGCTATGCCTAGATTTCCACAACCTACAAGGTTGACACCACAACAATTGGAAGAAAAAAGAGCAAAAGGGCTTTACTACAGTTGTGATAGCAAATACACTAAAGGTCATAAGTGTGCTGAGAAGAAATTATTTTACATAGATTGTGAAGAGGAAGAAGAAAATGAACAAGAAGAGGATATACACCTGGAACCAGCCCTAGACGAGGAAGAAATGAATCCGACCATATCGTGCAATGCGCTGGCAAGAATTACCACTCCTCAAACTCTCAAGATACAAGGACAAATCAAGAAGAAAAAGGTAACAGTGTTGATTGATTCAGGTAGCACCCATAATTTTATTCATTGTAAGGTAGCCAAGGAATTGAATTGTTTCCTATACCCAGCACCATAATGTCAAGTGGTGGTTGCAAATGGAGGAACTATAAATTGCTATGGAAAATGCCATAATATCAAGCTAACCATGGGGGAATATGTATTGACTAGTCCAATGCTTTCCATTCCTATGGGAGGTGCTGATGTTGTACTAGGAGTACAATGGTTACAATCTTTGGGGACGGTAGCTTTTAATTTTCAAGAACTCTTCTTGAAATTTTTTTCAGAAGGAAAGGAAGTCGAATTACGGGGTATTGAAGGGAAGCCGGGAAGGATAATAAGCTCTAATGTCATGACAAAGCTTCTAAAGAAAGAACAACAAGGAGTAATTGCACAATTATGCTCACTAGAAGTTCCGACATCAAAATCATCTATTTCTGCAGATCTCCAACAAGTCTTGGACAATCATTCGAAGGTGTTTGAAACTCCCAAAGGACTCCCACCTATTCGTGATCATGATCATGCTATTCATTTAATTCCAGGAAGTGTTCCTCCAAACATCAGGCCTTATAGATATCCTTACTTCCAAAAGAGCGAAATTGAACGTATGATTGCAGAAATGTTAGAGGCGGGTATAATTCAACCCAGTCAAAGTTCTTTCTCTGCTCCTGTAGTATTAGTACACAAGAAGGATGGATCATGGCGAATGTGTCTGGATTATAGGGAGCTCAATAAGCTCACCATTAAAGACAAATTTCCCATTCCTGTGATTGATGAATTATTGGATGAATTACATGCAGCAATTTATTTTACCAAGTTGGATCTTCATTCAGGATATCATCAAATTAGAATGAAGACTGAAGATATTCCAAAAACAGCATTTCGAACTCATGAGGGTCATTATGAATTTTTGGTCATGCCTTTTGGCCTTACCAATGCACCTTCTACATTCCAAGGGTTGATGAATTCCATTTTCAAACCCTTCCTTAGAAAATTTGTGCTAGTATTTTTTGATGATATACTAATCTATAGCAGGTCTTGGAAGGATCATGTTGAACATGTTGACAGGGTGCTCAAACTATTGCAGGAGAAACAATTATATACAAAAAAATCCAAATTCTTCTTTGGAGTACAAGAGGTGGAATATCTGGGTCATATTGTATCTCACGAGGGTGTTAAAGTAGACCCTAACAAAATTAAAGCCATTAAGGAATGGAAAGTCCCTACAACCATAAAGCAGTTGCGAGGATTTCTCGGGTTAACAGGGTATTATCGCAAGTTTGTTAAGAATTATGGGAGAATAGCAGCACCTCTAACAACATTATTTAAGAAAGATGCATTTTCATGGACTCCTGAAGCAACTAAGGCCTTTGAACGTCTTAAAGAGGCAATGTGCCTAGCACCGGTCTTAGCTACACCAGACTTCACAAAAACCTTTATTGTGGAATGTGGTGCCTCAGGAAATGGAATTGGTGCAGTTTTAATGCAGGAAGGAAGACCCATTGCTTTTGAAAGTCGTCCAATCAAAGGAAAGTATTTACAGAAACCTATTTATGAGAAGGAAATGTTAGCAATACTTCATGCACTAAAGAAATGGCGAACTTACCTAATGGGAAGACACTTCAAGGTAAAAACTGATCATGATAGTCTTAAACACTTTTTGGAGAAAAGACTATCTTCAGAAGAGCAGCAAAAATGGGTCACAAAGATGTTGGGTTATGACTTTGAAATAATATACAAAAAAGGAAAGGTTAATGTTGTTGCAGATGCACTCTCAAGAAAGAATGAAGAGGTGGAAGCATTGCTTTGTGCCATTTCTATTATCCAACCAGATTAGATAACCGAAGCAAGAGATGAATGGAAGAAGGACAAAGATGTATGGACACTCATTCAAAAGTTGCAGCAAGATCCTAGTACATCTGATACATTTAGTTGGAAAAATGATTCCTTATGGTACAAAGATCGCTTATATCTTTGTAATAATTCCCAACTAAAACAAAATATTCTTCTATAATTGCACACTTCTCCTTTAGGAGGACACTCAGGATTTTTAAAAACTTACCACAGGGTGAAGAAAGATTTTTTTTGGGATGGCCTTAAATCTGATATTCAAAAATTTGTGGCAGAATGTTTGGTTTGCCAACAGAATAAAGTGGAAACAATTAAGACCCCGGGACTTCTACAACCTTTATCCATTCCAAGTCAACGTTGGGAGGAGATTTCAATGGATTTTATCACATGTTTACCTAAGTCCGAAGGAAAGAATGTCATCATGGTGGTAGTTGATAGACTTACCAAGTATGCACACTTTTGTGCATTATCTCATCCATTTAAAGCAAGTACAGTTGCTACTACATTTATGGACGGAATTCAAAAGCTACATGGAAGCCCAAGGGTTATTGTGAGCGACAAAGATCCCATTTTTACTGGAAATTTTTGGACGGAGTTATTTTCTTGTTTGGGTACTCAATTAGCTCATAGCTCATCTTATCATCCTCAATCTGATGGTCAAACTGAGATAGTAAATAAATGTTTGAAGGATATCTTCGTTGTTTTGTATTTGATAAACAAACACAATGGGTCAAGTGGTTACCTCTCGCTGAATGGTGGTATAACACTTCCTTCCATACTGCAGCAAAAATGACCCCATTTATGGCACTTTATGGATATCATCCACCATTGATCACATCATCTTTAAGGGAAAATTCAAAGGTTTAAGCAGTGGAAGATCACATCGAGCATCAGCAAGAAGTTCTCCAACTCTTAAAGGATAACCCGAATTTGGCACAAAATCGAATGAAACAACAGGGAGATCAACATCGCAGCGAGAGAAGTTTTGATGTAGGAGATTGGGTATTTTTACGGCTACAACCATACAAACAAATGTCCCTCAAGCAAGCTAAGAAGGATAATAAATTATCGCCAAAGTACTATGGTCCTTACAAGGTGCTGCAAAAGATTGGTACTATGGCATACAAATTGGAGCTTCCTGCTTCTTCGCGAGTACATCCAGTTTTCCATGTTTCATGCTTAAAGAAGGTTATAGGTGAAAATCTTCCAGTTCAAACAATATTGCCAGAACTTGATGAGGAAGGAAAATTCATATTGGAACCAGAAGCGGTCATGGAAACAAGAACTCGACAACTACGGAATCGATCAATTTCAGAGTATCTCATCAAGTGGAAGAACTTACCCACTCAAGATTCTACATGGGAGGATGAGAATTTTATACAGAAGCACCCGGAGCTACTCAAGTGTTGAGGACAACACTTTTTTGAAGGAGAGGGGCATGTTAGGTCCATATATCACTAGTATAGCCCCTTATTATTGTTAGTGTAAACCCCTTATTGTTATTATTGTACCCTTGTAACCCCCATTTTGTTATTATTGTGCCCTTAAATTATTATTGTTAGGTCGGCTAGGATTACATTGTGGCCCACTAGGATTACATGATGGCCCCATGGACTCCTATATATAGAAAGGAGGTTTTGTAAATTGTATCATCCAAGAATTGTTCATTTATGTAATGTATTGGAGGTTTCCCCCTCGAAGTGGCTTATTTCTAAGGCGTTGATATCTCTTTTCTTCTATTTTTGGAGCTGGTTACACAACATATATATATATTTTTTCTTTTTGACTCTTGGAATACCTCATGGAGGTTTTTAGTCCTAGATTTTACCTCAAGTGATTCTTGGAGGTTTTCACCTAGTCTTTTTATTTTATGTCCCTCTTTTTTTTTCTTTTTTTTTTTTCTACTGATCATAGGTTGAACGAACTGAGAATTATGACACCCCCAATCACATACAACTCCTTCCTTATTGAGTTTGTAAGTTCCTCCTTTGAAAAAGGTCTTTTGTAGAGTTTCAGTCGGTAGCCATTGAATAAAAGTGGAATTCATTATTCTTCAATCAGTATAATATGGACAAAGCCATTTTCATGAAAATTTTGCACTAGATAAGGGCCTAACCATCTTTTCATCAAATTTCCCTTAAAGTTTTTGAATCTTGAGTCATAGAGTAGAGCCCAATCACCCTATTGGAAGGTCCCTTCCCTAATGTTTTTATCATGACAAATATTCCTCTATAGTTGGACCGCCTTAGAGTGCATGAGATCCTGCAATATAAGCTCATCCAAACCACTGAGTTGGAGAAACCTTTGTTGTTGAGTTGTAGTGATATCTAAATCCAATTGTGTTGTTGTTATTAAGGTGTTGTACTCAAACTCAATGGACAACATATCATTCTTTCCATAAACCAACTCAAATGGGGTGAACCCAGTGGTGGGTTTCTAAGTGGTATTATATGCCCAAGTGACCTCTACAAGTTGGTCTTCCTAATACCTTTTTTTGTCGCTGAAAAGTTTAGTCAATATGTTATCCAAAGCTTTGTTTATGACCTCCACCTTCCCATTTTCTTGAGGAAAATAAGCAATGGATTTTCTATGTTTTATATGATGCTACTCCATGATTCCCTCATTTAGATTTGAAGTAAACTGAGCTCCTTGATCAGTGAATAGATCCCTTGGGAATCCAAACTTATAAAATATATTTTCCCTTTGAAATTATACCACCGTCTACTTGGTTGCTACCTTTACTTATTTCACTTCAACCCACTTTGTCAAGTAATCAATGCACACAATGATGTATCCCATTTGTCTGTATGGGGGATCAATTAGCCCAATGAAATCCATCCCCCATTTATCAAATTCCTTAAGAGTCACTTCAGGTTGCAGTGGAATTTCATCCTTGGGTGTAGGATTTCCCATCCTTTGGCACTCATCACATCTAGAAATGTATATTCTACCATCATCATGTAGAGTATGCCAATAGTAACCAACTTCAAGAATTTGGAAGGTTGTACTCTTTGCAGCAAAATGGACCCCACAGAGCCCATCATGGCATGTTGAGAGGATGATGAATACCTCATCCTCCCTCACACATCTCCTCAAGATCTTATTTGGTCCAAATTTGAAGATATTCCCCCCAATATAAGTTAAAGGTGGGATTTTAAGATAATTATTTTCTTCTCCTTAGAGGATATATTTGGACGGATACTCCCAGCAACCAAGAAATTTTCTATGTCAGCAAACTAAGGAGACAATAGTGAAATAGAAAAAATGTGCTCATCTGGAAGTTGATAATCTATCATCTCCTCATTTTCTACAGACAATGTTAGTATTGACAAAAAATCCCCAACCATATTTTCCTTTCTTGGCTTGTCAACAATGGTTAGATCAAATTATTGCATAATAGTAACCATATAATGATCCTAGCATTGACATTAGATTTATTCACTAAATATTTTATGGCTGCATGATCAATATGAACAAAGACTTGATACCTAGTGAAATAATGCCTAGACTTGTTCAAGGAGTGCACACCAACTAAGAGTTCTTTTTATGTAATTGTGTAATTGAGTTCAACTTTGGAGATGTTCTTACTGATGAAGTATATGACACAGGGAAACTTGTATTCCACTTGTCCAAAATTTGCTCCTACAACTTTGTCTAATGCATCTGTGTGGATGTTAAAATGAAATTCTCAGTTGGGTCCTCTATGAATTGGTGCAATGGTTAATTTATATTTTATCTCTTTAAGCGCCTCTTGAAATCTATCTATCCAACAAAAATATAAATATTTAGTCAAAAATACAAACAAAGGTGAATCCAACTTACTAAAATCCTTAATGAATCTCCTATGATATCCAACTAGTCCAAGGAAAGTTCTAACATATGTTTTATTCTAAGGGAAATGTATCCTTTTGATAATGGAAATCCTGTTAGGGTTAACTTGGATCCATTCCTGAGAAAGGAAGTGACCTAGGAAAATCCTTGCATTCATAAAAAGTTCACACTTTTCTAGGCTTAGTGAAAGATTCATTTCAATGCATTTTTTTAGAACATTACACATATTGGAAAGAGTTTCCTAGAAATAATTTTCATAAGGGGTGAATTCATCCACATGCTTTTCAGCTATGTCATGAAAAATATCAATACAAATATTCAAGACTGTCCTCTGGAAGGTAGCAGGGGCATTGCACAAACCAAATGGAAGGACCATGTAGGAAAAGGCCCCCCATGGGCATGTAAAGGTGGTCTTGTCCCGATCCTCAGGGTTGATATGGATATGATTATATCCACTAAATCTATCCAAGAAAAAAACAATTTCTTCCCTGCAAGGCCATCCAAATTATAATAAATGAATGTCAAAGGAAAATGGTCTTTCTTTGTGGCCTTGTTGAGTTCCTTATAGTCGACGCAGATCCTCCACTTCCCATTCTTCTTGGGTACTATGACACAAGGAGACACCCACTCACTATCTGAAATAAGAAAAATGAATCTTGCATCCAACATGTTTTGCAGTTCCTCTTGTTGAAAATAAACAATAAAATGTGTGTCTAATTTATTTTTCCCTTAAATAAATTAGACAATAAATTGTAATCTTATCTCATAACAACTTGTATTAGTTAACTTAGTGAGATAGACTCAGTTTTCTCAATAATTTCGAGTTGAGGGTCAATGGTGAGGCATGTAGAGTGATTCTATTATTTTGGGGGTCTAGTTGCACTTAATTTACTAATGTAGTGTGAGTTTAATCAATTAACTCAAAATAATTGAGTTAAAATCAATTTAACTAGTTCTAACTGAGTGATGAGCTAGTGAGAGGTAAAGTGAATTAAATTAGATTTAATTCAAAAGTAGTTATCTATGAAGTAACTGATTATTTTCTATCATTAGCTTCATGCATTTCAAATCTGATGAAGACCCAGTTGAGACAAAGGTTAAAGGGAAGTAAACTATCAGTTGTATTATTAGTGAACAGCCCAGGTACAGTTATAAAGCCACAGGATGGCCATGAAGGATTGCGTAGTCAAGGAAGGTTGGAATTCCTATCATTAGGGGAATTTTTAGGTCTAAAATGGGCCTCCTAAGAAAATTATAAAAAAATATTTAATTACATCATCAAATTTTAGAGGGAAAAAGTAAAAAACTACTTTTTCAACTCGTATTTTCAACTTATCTCCCAAATTTTTTACTCAAATTTCGAGCGGGATTAATCATTTGATGAAAAATTTAATTCCTCATCCAAGGAGTACCCATTATGCATACTTTCGATGGATTCTGCCACATGAAAAATGAGAAATACATGAAAAACATGATTGCAATCACGTTTTTTCATATATTTCCCATTTTTCGTGTAGCAGAATCCATCTAAAGTATGAAACATGAGTAATCCTTGGATGAGGAATCAAATTTTGCATCTAATGAGTAATCCTGCTCAAAATTTGAGTAAAAAATTTGGGAGATAAGTTGAAAATACGAGTTGAAAAAGTAGTTTTATTATTTTATTATTTTTTAATTTTTTTACCCTTTTACTTAAAAAATGGTGAATCATCCCCCATGGTTGAAATCATCATCTTGAATCATATTGGTTCTTATAGAGTTTATTTTGGTTGTACGTTTTTCTTAGGAGGCCCATTTTAGACCTAAAAATTCCCCTAATGTTAATAGGGATTTATTTTTCCTGTGAATTAGGTGAGCAAAGAAAGTTGAAGGTGGGCTGAAAATTGTTTATCTGTTGGTCCAATTGTGCCTAGATTAGTGTGAGATGATTGTTAGAGTTTATGAGGTTCTTGTGAGAACACATGCATTTTATTGTTTCATAATTCCTTGGCTTATTATACAATAGATATAGAGGGGTTTTTAGCAGTTTCTTTCCCAAGGAAAATCTTGTGTTGTGCGATTGATTTCCTTCTTTCTCTTACTTGCATGTGATTGAGCGATAGTGATTTATATTATGAAAATATTGTAGAAGGATTCAATATCTCATTTTAGTACATTTCATGATTGAATTGAATCCATTGGTGTAATTTCTACATGGTATCAGAGTGCGAGGAATCACAATAGTGGAGAAGAAATTGATTTTGTGGCTAACAATATTCAAATTTGTAGATACATTATTTGGAGATATTAGAAGTTCAAGATGTATTTCAATGTCTTGATATTCAAATATGCACTCGAGGGTAGTTCAAATTATATTTCATGGAAGGACAAGATGGAGGCAGTGTTGGAGGAAAATGGGTTGAAGGAATTCATAGATACTGATATTCCCAAGCCCGCAGAAACAGATGCCCAAATTCTTGATGTATGGCAAAAGAAGGTAGAAAAGGCGAGGAGGATATTATTGGAGGGAGTTCAAGATCATATTTCCTCGAGTCTCCATGGCAAGGAGACTCCATATGCTATGTGGAAGGCCTTGACATATCTGTTTCAAAGCATCAGTGACCACAAAAAATTTAGACTCATAACAAGCTCAGGAAAATCAAAATGGAGAAGGGTGACACAATCTAGAAATACTTGACCAAGTTCACTCAATGTCGAGATGAGCTTGGAAGTGTTAGGATTACTATAGATGATGATGAATTGGTGATCCTAGCACTTCTAGGCCTTCCCAAGAATTGGCATAGTTACCAAGACTCTGTGAATGGGAGGGAGAAATTACTAGATTGGGAGTGACTATGGTTGGTTTTGGTACAAGAAGAGTTTTAGTGGAATACTAGGGATTGATACTCATCCAAGACTGATGATGAGGAAAATTGTGCCTTGGATGGTAAGGAAAAGAAGGGGAAGGGCAAGAAGTCCTATTTCAAATCTGAGACTGAAAAATAAGGCAAGAAGCGTGACATGTCAAAGGTGAAATGTTTTCACTGTCATGATCATGGACACTATGCCACAAATTTTCCACAAAAGAAGAAGAACAACAATAAGGCTTCGAGTTCTGCAACGGGTTAAGCTTTGGCCTCACATTTTGAGTTGGACCTCTCTCTCACCACATGCATGGTTTCAAATGTGATGGGATCTATGTGATACTTGGATAGTGGAGCATCTTTCTACATGACTGGAAACAAAGAAATATTTAGTAGCTTGGAGGAGAAGGATCTTCAGATGCACATCGAAATGGGTGATGACGGGAGGTATAGCGTTACCAGGATTGGTACAATTACTTTTTAGAGAATGTCAGGTAAACTTTTCATATTAAAATATGTCATGCATGTACCATTCTTGAAAAATAATTTAGTTTTAGTTGCTATGTTGGAGGATCTTGGATATGATGTGGTTTTCAGTGAAGGAAAGACATTCCTTCGTCACAAAGCCATAGGACAGGTAAAGAAGAATGGAGTTCATGTGCAAAACCACTACAAACTTGATGTAGATGGCCACATAACATTTTGAATTAAAGCAGATGAGGTGGTGAGCTAGGATACTGGTGAGTTATGGCACAGGAGGTTGGGTCATTTACACCATAGTGCTTTGAGGATCATGCAACAGATTTCTACAAGTCTTCCAAAGGGTACACATGCAAGGGATGTAACATGGGGAAATATACAAAGGCCACCTTTCATGAGAAGGAGAACCAAGCAATGGAAATCCTTGAGAGAGTTCACTCAAACGTGTGTGGACCACTCTCAACAACTTCCACAACAAATCACAAGTATTATGTGATTTTTGTTGATGATTTTTCTAGAAAGTGTTGGATCTTCTTTCTGTAGAAGAAAGATAAGACGTTCTCCAAGTTTTGTGAGTTCAAAGGACTGGTAGAGAAAGCTACAAGGAATAAAGTGAAGGCTATAAGGAGTGACAATGGTGGTGAGTATATCTCTAATGAATTCAAGAACTTCTACGCCAAAGAAGGAATTCAGAGAGAATTGATTGCACCTCATAACCCACAATAGAATGGGGTTGTAGAAAGGAAGAACAAAAAAATTGTGGGAGCAACACGAGCTATGTTGCATGATTAGGGCCTACCATTACATCTATGGGTAGAGGCATGCAATACAACGATATTAATGCATAACTGTAGTCCTCATCAGATACTTGGCATGAGTACATCAAAGGAGTTTTTTTTAGGTAAGAAACCAGATGTTTCATATTTTAAAAATTTTGGCTCACTTGTCTATTTCCATGTGACCAAAGATGCAAAGAAGAATCTAGAACCAACAACAGAGGTTGGGAAATTTTTGGGGTACACTGATACTCCCCACAATTATCGGGTTTATTTTCCAGCTAACAGGATGGCAGTTTTCAAGAGAGATGTTAAATTTGATGAGGATAAAGCCATGTGATTGTCCCTTGAGAGAGAGCTTGAATTGCATGCAGAAGAGGAAATATTAGTTCCAAAGGATGAACCTCAGTATGTGGAGAAGCCACAAGTAGAGGATCATGGAGTAGCAAAAACCACTCATGCAGAGCCATCCACCAGAAATGGTATGTAGCACACTAGAGAAGCTGACAGATTGATGCTAGATGCGATAGAGAATGTAGGTGCACCTACATCACAACGCAGGAAGAGAAGGTCCCTAGACATGTCTACTAGATACATGGCTCTTATGAGTGAGTGTATTGTGACAGAACCATCCTCTTTTTAGGAAGAAATGTAGCAGTGGATGTGGGTTGATGCCATGGTTGAGGAGTATGACTCCATTATCAGAAATAGTGCATGGGAAGTGGTCCTAAGACTAGTGGGGAAGTCAGTGGTTGGATCTAGGTGGATCTACAAGGTGAAATAAGAAGGAAATGGGAGTGTGGAGAAATACAAGGCTAGATTTGTGGCCAGAGGATTTTCAAAAATGGAGGGGATTGACTATGAGGAGACTTTTGCATCGGTTGTAAGGTACTCATCCATTAGATCCATCCTTGCACTCTTAGCATAGATGGGGTCGAAAATACATCAGATGGATGTAAAGACAACCTTTCTCAATGGATTTATGAGGAATAAGTGTACATTGAGAAGTCAGAAGGTTTTGAGACCTTTGACAAGGAGTCACATGTGTGCATACTCAAGAGAGCACTGTATTGGCTGAAGCAAGCACCTCGTGCTTGGTACAATAGGATCAAAAACTATTTCACTAGGTTGGGCTTCACAAAGAGTGAAGCAGATGAAAACCTATATCATATTGTGCTTGATGGTAAGCTTTTTATTATTGTAATTTATGTTGATTATCTTATACTGACAGGTGATGAGCAACTCATAACTTCTTGAAAAGAGGATCTTGCAAGAGAGTTTGAGATGAAGGACATGGGGCTCTTGTACTATTTCCTTGGCTTGGAAATATGGAAAATACATGGGGAGATATTTGTATCTTAGGGAAATTATGCCAAAGAGATCCTGAGGAAGTTCCACATGGAGGGAAACAAACCCATGGAGACTCCTCTTGCATGAAGCTGGAGGAAGGAGGATGCTACTTTAGGTGAGGTAGTGGATGCTAACAGACAGCTTATGGGTTCACTTACGTATTTTGTGAACACACGACCATACATATGCTATGTAGTTAACTAGATTATTCAAGCTATGGTTAAGCCTACTAAGCTCTTTTGGAAGGTAGGGAAGCATGTTTTGAGATATCTCAAAAGAACTACAGAGTATGGATTATCATACAGACGGATAGAGGGAGTGAAGCTTAAAGACTTCATTGATGCAGATTGGGCAGGTAGTCCATCAGAAATAAAGAGCACATTAGGGGGCATATTCACCATAGGATAAGCAACAGTTTCTTCGTACAACAGGAAGCATAGATAAGTTGCACTCAGTTCAGCTGAGGATGAGTACATGGTAGCTAGTCAGCTTGTATGAGAGGCCATCTAGATGAGGAAGATACTTGTTGGTTTTTTTTGTCCTCAGAAGGATCCGATGATGATACATTGTGATAAACAGAGTTGCATAAAACTCTCAGTTAATTTGGTATTCCATGACAGGTCCAAGCATATTAAAATCCAGTACCACCATCTCAGATATTGTGTTTAGAGGCACATTATGTTGTTGCAGTACATTCCCATGGAGGATCATGATGTAGATATCTTGACGAAGGCACTTGCAAAGATAAAATTTGAATGCCATAGAGGCATGATCGGGGTAGTTGATAATCCCTTTCTTGTTGAGAGGGAGTGTTTAAAATCAACAAGAAAATGTGTGTCTAATTTATTTTTATCTTAAATAAATTAGACAATAAGTTGTAATCTTATCTCATAACAACTTGTATTAGTTAACTAAGTGAGATAGACTTAGTTAACTCAAGAATTTTGAGTTGAGGGTCTATGGCCAGGCATGTAGAGTGATTCTATTATTTTAGGGGCCCATTTGCAGTTAATGCACTATTGTAATGTGAGTTTATTCAGTTAACTCAAAATAATTGAGTTAAAATCAGTTTAACTAGTTCTAACTGGGCGATGAGCTAGTGAGAGGTCAAGTGAATTAAATTAGAGTTAATTCACAAGTAGTGATCTATCAAGTAACTGATGATTTGCTATTATTAGCTACATGCATGTCAAATCTGATGAAGACCTAGTTGAGACAAAGGTTAAGGGAAGTAAACTATCAGTTGTTTTATTAGTGATTAATAACAAACTACTTAGGTGCAGTTATAAAGCCACAGGATGCCCATGAAGGACTGCGCAGTCAAGAAAGGTTGGAACTCCTATTTAATAGGGATTCATTTTTCCTAGGAATTTGCGTGGGTAAGGTAGGCTGAAGGTGGGCTGAAAATTGGCTATGTGTTGGTCCAATTGTGCCTAGATCAGTGTGAGATGATTGGTAGAGTGTATGAGGTTCTTGTGAGTACACATGCATTACATTGTTTCATGATTCCTTGGTTTATTATACAATAGAGATATAGGGGTTTTTAACAGTTGATTTCCAAAGGAAAATATTGTGTTGTGCGATTTATTTACTTCTTTCTCTTACTTTCATGTGATTGAGTGATCATGATTTATATTTCACAAATATTGTAGAAGGATTCAGTATCTTGTTTTAGTACATTACATGATCTAATTGAATATATTGGTGTAATTTCTACACCTCTTTCACAATGCCTTTAAGTGTAGGGTTCATTCTCCTTTGGGGTTGGTGCAAAATTTTACAACCCTATTTGATGTAGTTATAATGGATACAAACTAAGGGATGCACCCCTTTAATTTCCTTATAGTCCCAAGAAAAAAGCATCCAGATGTTGCCTTAATATGGTGCAAAATTGTTCTTCTTGCTCTGCTGAGAGAGAAGGATTGATTTCAAGGGTTTTGGATGGGATGATTTCCACCATATTATCATGATATTGATAAAATTTGGTAGTGACCAACTCATCCCATGGATTTTTCTTTGGTTTACCTAAGGATTCTTCTACTAGCTCATCAACTGACATGGCAACATGAAGTTGGTTTTGAAAAAAATTATCAGTAAGGTCATCCTCATCTAATTGCCTGCTTCCTACTGTTGGGTGTCATTTTTGTACTCACTCCCTACGTTTGCTTCCCTCATTTCGACCTTTTTGACCTCAAACCTTGGGACTTCCTTTTCCTTTTTCCTTTTCCTTATCGTAAAATAGTGCAACTTTACCGTGTTTGATTATATTTCCGTTCTCATTAATTATTATGATGTATTGTCTCCTTTTTGTGGCTAACTAGGATGAATATTGGAGGAATTTCTTTGGTATTTTTGCTACTCTTTCAGATATCACTTTAAGCACAAGAGACCCAAAACATACAAGCACATAGAATCAGTTGCGAGCATGCTATTATAGTGTGTTGTTACATGGAGCTGCTACCTCACGAAGAGTCTACACCTCTGCTCTCATGACCTCTATTGTTACACCACGATGCTATTACAAATCTGTTATTACAAACTACTATTACACTCGCGTTGTTGATTGCATACTGTCAACTTCTTGATGCTGATCTGTCTTCAAAAGTTGTTACACTACAACTGTCGCATTCCAACGACAGCTGTAGGAGTCATCATATATTGTCATTTAGAATAACAACTTCGGGAAGTTTTGATTGAAATCAATATTTTCCCAATCAAGACTCTATTGAGGGAATCAGTTGTAACTATATTTACTTTATTTTGATCAGCATGAGAATCATAATATTCTCATGAATGATCTATCCATCATTTTATGGACATGTAACTTTTATATAAGCACTCAGACCTTTAAGGTCAGGGGGGTTAGCACAGAACAATATCGCCATTTTGACTCTGTAATTTTTTATCACCATAATACATAATATCATATTGTTGTTGTTATATGTGTTGACAGATTTAATTCTTCTTTAGTTTCCATCTTCTCCTCCACCCTATTAGGGAGGAAGGGCCCTCCTCTTTAGCAGGGACTACAGTGATAAAGTAGCTGTAGTATATCTCATATTTTCTTCTACGTATTTGTGGAGTGCTATTATTGCTATGTTGGATGTAAGTAGATTTGCTTCAGTTTCAGGTATTTATTATGATTTTGCATAGACCCAATTAGAAATACTAGTCAGTGTAGTTATCGTGTGGTGTGATATATACTAGTTTATCTCAAGTGTGATTACATTCTTGTAGATCCTTGTTTTATTTCTGCATGAGTGTTAATTTTCAACAATTGGTTCAACAACGATTTCTTTTGGTTTCATTTATCCTTCTGGTATGATGTATCGGCACAGATAGTGCAACTATCATTGAAATAAAATACGTCCTTGGATTGATAATTTATGTGTACCATATTAGTCATTTAACAGTGATTAAAACAATCCAACATTTTGGTGCCGTTGCCGGGGATGGAAGTGACGACACAATTAGCCAAAATTATTTGTTTGATGGTAGGGTGTTCTTAGGCAACAATTTCTGGGTAGTAAGAACCTTCACATCGCTCCAACATACTCGAGTGGGCTCACCATTGCTACACTGGGGCACTTAGAAGTGTGAGTTTTGGTTGTTTTTTTTCTAGAATATTCCTTTATCTATACAACTGATGGGCGGTAAGACGAGAGGTAAGAACCTACACATCGCTCTAACATACCTGAGCGGGCTCACCACTGTAGAAATGAGGTACTCATAGTAAATATTGATACACATAGGGTTCATGTGTGCATTTAGGATAGTAGAGAAACCAAAAAACCCCCACTCTAACTAACTACAGGAAAGACGGGTCGTAAAAAGGAAAAGAAAAGTGTAGATTTGGGAAGGAATACATTCTTTGGGGATCTAATTTCAAAAGTAGAGAAAGAAAAATCCACTTCATACATGGACACTAGAAAGATAGGACCACATAAATCTGCCACTATATTAAGGTCGGAGGCATCTACACCTTCAGTATATGTACCTCATCATCCTTCACACACCATATCCACTCTTGAAATTAAGACCCCAGATCAGAAACAACAGTGGACAATTGTTGAACAAAACCGGAGAACTGAAGGAAAAGAGGAAACCAGTGAGGAGCAGCCAAGGCCTGAACCAGAACAAATATTACATGATTATCATCATCTAGATTCAGGTAGTGTAGTGAAGCAACCGGTCTGGGAAGATCCTGATCCCTTATCCATCTGTCAATCCCCTGCACATTCCGGGGTCATCTCATCTCATTAGGCAGGATCAAATATGGGGGATGAAAATACTAGAATAGATGGTACTATTAATTTTGAATTCCCAATACTGGAAACAAGAGATGAAGCTCCTATGAAAAATATTCCCTTATCATCTCTGCCATCCTTTTAAGGGATGGCCATCAAATATCTTGACACATTTATGCTCAAGTTCGATGTCCTGTGTAGAAGTTACGACTACACTACGGATGCCCAGAAGCTAAAATTGTTTCCTTCTACTCTGAAAGGAGTAGCGTTGAGATGGTTCATGAGACTGGGTGCTGGCTCAATCCAAACCTAGAGTGACATTTTCTATCACCAAATTGAGTTTTGTTGCGCTGCTTCGATGGTCAACTTGGAGTAAATATTTCAAACCACTTACAACTGGAAATTAGCCTCTCCAGTCTGAGAGGGCTCTCTAAAAAAATAAAGGATATTCAATGAGTAATCTTGAAAATATATGACTAACTCTGCATTGGATTGGATGTGTTTTGTATGATTACCAGTTGAAAAATGAAGGCTTGCTACCATTGGGCTTATGGAGTCAACAATCAATAATCTAAGTGACTGTGGTTCTTCACATGGAAGCTGAGGCAGATAGAGGTTTTTAACAGAGACAATTCACACACATAACATAGGAAAACATAGTCATTTCATCACTAAAGGAAGTCAGAGCATAATATTATGAATTCTAAGTAATTAGAGATGAAATCTATTGCAATTGATTAAACATAAAGATTCAAATAAATAACACATCAAAAACCTCATGAGAATCTCAGGTCTGGAAGTAGAATGTCACTTTGTATTACTGATAATGGTAAAAAATAGACAAGCAAAAATTTGGTGCAATATTCTCTAACACCTTGCTCTTCGATGTTTTTTCTATAAATAGACATTCTTTACAATGTGGATAATCTTCTTGTTTGGCTAGATCTTCGAATTCTACTCTGACACCAATCATAACTGAAACCACTAACTTAAAAAAAAAAATGACAACTATCTTTAAAGAAACAAACTCCTAATAGGACTCTATCTCCTAATTATTACATTCGTTTATCCTATCTGTGAAGCAGTTACATAATGAATATCACATGCTCGAAGGACACATGACCAATTTCACCATCATTTTACATATTTAAATCATCCCTAGATCTGTGGAACATAACCCTGCTTTTTAGGAATGGATGACCTTCATCTTTAACGTTGTTTTGAATAATGAGATGGCTGCATGGCACTCCCTTTGAGTCATAAATATCTTATAATCAGGTTCACTGACATGCTAGAGGTCTCCAATTGGAAAAATGTGCTGCTGAGATGCTCAAAAACCTTCAAAAATTACTTGCTACGAAAATAGGGCAGTTTTAGACAATTTTGTAGTGAGTTTTAGTAGCGTAGGAAAAATGGCTTTTACTTCTATATTTTTGACTTATTTTCTATTCCAACACCTTCATTATGTCATGAAACCTTGCAAGCCATCGATTTCCCTCCATAAAACATGCCAAAGCTGAGTTTTAAAGCAAAAAATCACCTATAAGAATTTTCGTATCGTATTTCTGGTTTCAAGCTTGAGGTACGCTATGAAACTGTGTAAAAAACCAAAAAATGCTGTTTTCAAGATGGTCTTCAAAAAATGTTCTCCAAATGAAAATTTTTTACTCTCTGCATGTTATTAACCTCCTAAAACATATTCTATCTTAACTTATTACTCATGTGTTGTTTCCTTTTCATTCACAATCAGTTGACTAATGGGCTCTTCTACTAGTGTCATCTTCAATCCTTTCTTTTCCAATTCCATATGAATCAAATCTAATTTCTCTTGACGATCTTCTACTTTTTCCTTTAAATATATGTTTTTGGATTGTAAGTGAAAATTCATCCTCCTAACATGCTTAACCTCCCCTCTTAGTGGCTAAGTCCATTTCATCAACTTCTCTGTATTGTCCAAGGTTTTTGAAACACTTGTGACTTGATCTTCCTATATTTTCTTCGTTTTCTCAAACTGAACTTTCTCAACTTTTTGTTTCTTTGCCTCTTGCTTCAAAACTGATATCTCCTTACCTGCCTCCTTCAACTGGTCTTTAAGGGTTTCAATTTTTGATTTTTCACTAAATTTCTCTTTACCCTTTCTTCGTTTGATAACCAGCTCTTCTTTTGCAAGTGAAGACAAATATATGATGCTTGGTGGCTAGGAAGTTTCATTGATCCTCTTAGTCTCTTTGTTGATTTCCATGACCTTCCTTGCATGTCTGGTCATTGGCTTCCTAGGTTGAAAAATGAAACTAGCATCATCACCTGCAAACTCTAATTTTTTAGCCGTTTTACCTTTCTTCAACATTCTTCCTCCATCTTCAATGTCTTCATCTTGCACAATGGGTGATTCTTCAATGCCAATTGCATGCAATATGTCTTCTAAGTTTCCTTTAGCCACAGTCTGGCTCCTAGTGACAATTTTGCTGCCTTGTTTGCTAACTGACTGCTTCTATTTTGCAGGTGTTGTTTTAGGTGTGTCAATATTATGCAAAGGTTCTGCCTCCATGCTCACTGGTTCTGGAGGAGATGATCTATTCCCTTCTTCAACTTCCTCTGCCACAACTGGTGATGAACTGTTTCTAGGTTTGGAGGCTTTCTTAGGAGTGACAACATCAATTTCATAACCACTCATGAACAAGAAGGAAGTCCAAACTCTGTCTAATCTATTCAATTCCTCTAACACCAAAACTTAATCAAACCATGATGAAAAAGAGAAGTTTCATTTCCCTCTGTTTTGATTTGAACCTTATCTGACATTTTCCCTAGAATTTTATATAAATAAAAAGGTAAGTCAAGTGACCTCTTACCCACAAAATGCAGCAAAAGCCTGAGATGATAGGAGTAGACCATGTGAAACCTTCCTTCACAGGTAAAATATTTCTAGATGATCGTCAACAGATTTTAATAGTTTTCCTTCATGAAACTCCTAGGGATAGCATTTTTCAGATCAATTTCACTATGTTCTTGCTTGATGAACTCTTTGCAATCCTGCATTGTGAACTTGATGCCTTTAAACCAATGCTCTCCTCCTCTAGGGATTCATGTTGCTGATGAGATGGTATCTGGTGTCACTGTAAGTTTTATAATTCCAAATTTTGAAGTTGTTCCTGTGAAGATGTTAGAAAAATCCTTGGAAACTTCTAGATGAAAGCCCTACAATCTCTGACAGAATTGCAAGCAACCAGTTCTTCTGAAAACATCCATGGCCATTGGGTCTTCATTGAGAAAATTAATGTCCATGGAATCATACTTGTGGCAGTGACCACCTTTTTTTGTTTTCCTTCTTGCAACCATGGGTGCTTTATATCTTCATAACCTCACTTGCATGATGACACCTGCAAAGTTTAAAACTGTCAGTAACCTACTTGGCTCGATGAAGCCACTCTCTAGAGATTGAATTACATGCAAAGATAAAGCGCAGTATGACAAAAGGCTAATTGGGATAAGGTTTTATGGTTTAACTGAGAGCTCATACTTTAATCATGAAACATACATGCCAAAAAGGGTAATGATGACCTTAGACATGGCTATGTACCGTTGAATTAACATAACATACTCGAATGACCTCCACCCTAATTCCTCCTATCATAGAATGAAACTTCATATCGAATTTGACAAGATAGGTTAGAAAATAGATTTTCATAGCATAGTTAGTTTACCCTCTGACAGATTCTCTACGAAACTATTAGGAAGTTTTGTAGCGAAACCTGCTATTTTTCAGTATAAAACTCTATGAAAATTTGAAAAACTAACAAAAGTGCCCTTTTTTATTTTAAATGCATGGGGAATGAAAACTGACACCATATGAGGACTGATTTGACATGAAATGAAATAGATGGAGGTGATAATGAAACTTAAGATATGCTAAAAAATGTAAAAAAAACAAAAAATTCCTATACCACATTGAAATGGCTAAGGAGACCTTATCCTTTTGATGAGTGAACTATATGACCATATATAAAAATGTTTCAAAAATTTATAAGTGATAACAGTGGCTCCACTTGGGATGGTGCACCCCTGTGGTACACAAAAGAACCTGTAGTTCTAGTGCCATCCATATTTTTGGAAATAAACTTCTAAAATTTGCCAAGCCTTCTTCAAACTCTTATGGCCTTCACCTTGGGCTCAAGCTTGATGATTACTGCTTAAAAAAAAATTGTACCTACTGAAAAGATGCTCAATCTACTTTGAGCTTATTCACACACACTCCTACCTACCCTAACAGTTGCAATCTTCATGTTTGATTCAGGAAACATGAAACCTCCAATAAAGCCAATCAATGAGTTTCTCTGATAATTGAACCCCTTAACTGCACTTGAAGCAGAAGAAAACCATATTCTGAAATGATAAAGGTAAGAGAAGATGGATCTATTTTTTATAGTGAAAAAATAATTGAAAAGTTGGACTTTAGAACTCTTCCATGTAATCAGTTATGGGATCATAGAAGAGATAATTTATTGATATCCATTTTAATCTCTCAATGACAAATTTATTCTGGATATCCTTTTCATTTTCTTATTCAAGGCTGAAACTTGATTTCAACTCTACAATATCAAGCTCATAACCATATTCTTCCTCTATCTGCAAGTCAGATGGTATAACAATTTCCTCCGTTTTTGGAGGAGGAAGATCTTCCAAGAACTGTTTAGGATCTAGGCAGTCATATGGTCCAATTTTAACATCAAATAGTTCAAGTTCATTCTCTAATCTTTCAACAGCTAAACCAAGAAAACAAATTTTATTTTCAGGTGTGATTCGATTGGATTTCAAACAACGAAATACTATGTGGATAAATGATCATCTATCTGAAATTCTGCTAACTCATCCCTTACACTTTTTAACATTTCATCATATAAAGGGCTTGCCACATACCCTGTCATCTTGGATCACCATGAATGTTTTGAAATCTGGATTTTTTCTAGTGAAGTCGCTCTGAACTTTGAATCTCGGGATCTTGAACAATGGAGTCACCAGGTGAATGGTACAACCTTTGCGTGTTTGGCTTCTTTTCACCATCAGAAGTCAAATCTGATCCTTGTCATTCTGCCAGGAGAAAATTTACACCTTCGTCCCTGGAAACGACACCAAAATTTTATCACCAAATTGAGTCCTGTTGGGTTGCTTCAATGGTAAACTTGGAGTAACTCTTTCAAAACACTTACAATTGGAAATTAGCCTCTCTATTCTGAGAGGGCTCTCTCAAAAAATAAAGGATATTCAATGATTAATCTTGAAAACAGATGACTAACTCTGCATTGGATTGGATGTGTTTTTGTATGATTGCAGGTTGAAAAATGAAGGCTTGCTACCATTGGGCTTATGGAGTCAAAAATCAGTAATCTAAGTGATAGTGGTTCTTCACATGGAAGATGAGGCAGATAGAGGTTTTTAACAAAGATAATTCACACACATAAATAAGGAAAACACAGTCATTTCATCATTAAAGGAAGTCAGAGCATAATATTATGAATTTTGAGTAATCAGAGATGAAATCCACTGCAAGTGACTAAAAATAAAGATTTAGATCAATAACACATCAAAAACCTCATTATAATCTCAGGTTTGGAAGTAGAATGTCACTTTGTATTACTGATAATGGTAAAAAACATACAAGCATCAATTTGGTGCAATATTCTCCAAAAACTTGCTCTTTGATGTTTTGTCTAAAAAAATACATTATTTACCATGTAGATGATCTGCCTGGTTGGCTAGATCTTCGAATTCTACTCTGACACCTATCATAACTAAAACCACTAACTTAAAACAAAAATTTGAAATCTATCTTTAAAGAAACAAACTCCTAATAGGAATCTATCTCCTATTTATTACATTCCTTTATCCTATCTGTGAAACAGTTACATAATGGTTACATAATCAATGTCACATGCTCAAAGGACACATGACAAATTTCACCACCACTTTACATCTTTAAAGCACCCCTAGATCTGTGGAACATAACCCTGCTTTTTAGGAATGGATGACCTCCATCTTTAACGTTGTTTTGACTAATGAGATGGCTGCATGGCACTCCCTTTGAGTCATAAATATTTTCTAATCAGGTCCACTAACATGCTGGAGGTCTCCAGCTAGAAAATGCACTGTTAAGATGCTCAAAATCCTTCAAAAATTACTCGCTACGAAAATAGGGCAGTTTTAGATAGTTTCGTAGTGAGTTTTAGTAGCATAGGGAAAATGGATTTTCATTCTATCTTTTTTACTTATTTGTTGTTGCAACACCTTAATTATTTCATGGCACCTTGCAAACAATCAATTTCCCTCCATAAAACATGCCAAAAGTGAGTGTTAAAGCAAAAAATCACCTATAGGAATTTCTGTATCATATTTATGGCTTCAAGCCTGAGGTATGCTACGAAACTGTGTGAAATACCAGAAAATGTTGTTTTCAAGATGGTCTTCAAAAAATATTCTCAAGCTGAATTTTTTGACTCTATACATGTTATGAACCTCCTAAAACATATTCCATCTTAACTTATTACTCCTGTGGTGTTTCCTCTTCATTCAAAATCAGTTGACTAATGGGCTCTTCTACCAATGTCATCTTCAATCCTTTCTTTTCCAACTCCACATGAATAAAATCTAATTTCTCTTGTAGATCCTCTACTTTGTCCTTTAAAGCTCCGTTTTTGGATTGTAAGTGAAAATTCATCCTCCTAACATGCTTAACCTCCCCTCTCAGTGGCTGACTCCATTTCATCAACTTCTTTGTATTGTCCAAGGTTTTTGAAACACTTGTGACTTTATCTTCCAATATTTTATTCATTTGGTCAAACTAAAATTTCCCAACTCTGTGTTTCTTTTCCTTTTGCTTCAAAAACTGATATCTCCTTACCTGCCTCCTTCAACTGCTCTTTAAGGGTTTCAATTTCTGATTTTTCACTAATTTTCTCTTTACCCTTTCTTTGTTTGATAACTAGTTCTTCTTTTGCAGGTGAAGACAAATCTATGATGCTTTCTGGTTGGGTAGTTTCATTGATCCTCTCAGTCTCTTTGTTGCTTTCCATGACCTTCCTTGCATGTCTGGTCATTAGCTTCCTAGGTTGAATAATGAAACCAGCATCATCACCTGCAAAATCTAATTTTTTAGATGTTTTACCTTTCTTCAGCTTTCTTCCTCCATCTTCAAATTCTTCAGCTTGCACAATGGGTGATTATTCAATGTCAATTGTATGCGAGATGTCTTCTAAGTTTCCTTTAGCCACTGTCTAGCTCCTAGTGACTCTTTTGCTACCTTGTTTGCTGAATATCTACCTCTGTTTTGCAGGTGTTGTTTTAGGTGTGTCAATCTTCTGTAAAGGTTCTGCCTCCATGCTCACTGGTTCTGGAGGAGATGATCTATTCCCTTCTTCAACTTCCTCTGCCACAGTTGGTGATGAAATTTTTCTAGGTTTAGAGGCTTTCTTAGGTGTGACAACATAAATTTCATAACCACTCATGAACAAGAAGGAAGTCCAATCTCTGTCTAATACATTCAATTCCTCTAACACCAAAAAATTTAATCAAACCATGATGAAAAAGAGAAGTTTCATTTCCATTTGCTTTGATTTGAACCTTAGCTGACATTTTCCCTAGAATTCTGTATAAGTAAAAAGGCAAGTCAAGTGACCTCTTACCCACAAAATTTAGCAGAAGCCTGAGATGATAGGAGTAGACCATGTGAAACCTTCCTTCACAGGTTAAATATTTCTGGATGATCATCAATAGCTTTGAATAGTTTTCCTTCATGAAACTCCTAGGGATAGCATTTGTCAGATCAATTTCACTATGTTATTTCTTGATGAAATCTTTGTAATCCTGCATTGTGAACTTGATGCCTTTAAAACACTGTTCTCCTCCTCTAGGGATTCCTGTTGCTGATGAGAAGGTCCCTGGTGTCACTGTAAGGTTTAGAATTCAAACTTTTGAAGCTGTTCTTATGAAGTTGTTAGAAAAATCCTTGGAAACTTGTAGATGAAAGTCTTGCAACCTCTGACAGAATTGCAAGCAACCAGTTCTTCTGAAAACCTCCATTGCAGTTGGGTCTTCATTGATAAAATTCATGTCCATGGGCTCATATCTGTGACAGTGACCACCTTTTTTTGTTTTCCTTCTTGCAGCCATGGGTGCTTTATATCTTCACAACCTCGCTTTCTTGATGACACCTGCAAAGTTTAAAACTGCCAGCAACCTGCTTGGCTCAATGAAGTCGCTCTCCAGAGATCAAATTACGTGCAAAGATAAAGCGTAGTATGAAAAAAGGCTAATTGGGCTAAGATTTTGTGGTTTAAATGAGAGCTCATACTTTAATCATGACACATACATGCCAAAAAGGGTAATGATGACCTCAAACATGGCTATGTACCTTTGAATTAACCATAACAAACTCGAATTCCCTCCACCCTAACTCCTCCTATCATAGAATGACACTTCATATTGAATTTGACAACATAGGTTAGAAAACAGATTTTCGTAGCATAATTAGTTTACCCTCTGATAGATTCGCTACGAAACTATTAGGCAGTTTCGTAGCGAAACGTGTTGTTTTGTTGTATAAAATGCAACAAAAATTTGAAAAACTGACAAAAGTTCCATTTTTTATTTTAAATTCATGGGGAATGAAAACTGAAACCATATGAGGACTGATTTGACATGAAATGACATACATGGAGGTGATAATGAAACCTAGAATAGGTTAAAAAATGTAAAAAAAACAAAAATTTCATATACCACATTGAAATGGCTAAGGAGACCTTATCCTTTTGATGAGTGAACTATATTACCATATCTAAAAAACATTTCACAACTTTATAAGTGATAACAACATGAATGAGGCATTCATCTGTAAGTATCAGTATTACTGTCGAACCAGGGATTTGAAGGAAGAAATCTTCAGAATTACACAGAAGGAAGAGGAAATATTGGAAGATTACATGGAATGATTCCATTATAATTATAAAGGTCTAAGTTTGGTGACTTAGCCTCGTAAATCTTGAAAAAATTATTTCTATGAGGTATGAGAGATGATTTTCTAGAGCACTTGAATCTGTTAGGAAAAGGAGACATATCACAAGAATCGCTTAAAGAAATAATGAAGCTCTGTCTGTAGAGTTCAAGAGGATCGGCCAAGGGAATGAGTTCAGTTCGGGACCCTTCAGTCTAGATACAGAAGTCCACAAGTGGAGGAGTAACTAGAGCAGAGATCGAGAACCTATTTGAGGATTTTAAAAATGACCACCTCAATACTCTATCTTCCCAGATTACCACGCTGCAAGTCAAGAAAGCACAAGAAGAAGCTGAAGTAGCTTTGACAATATTTTTTCCTCGATCCAAAAATAAACATCTACAAACGGAATGTGAACTGAACAACATTAGCTTGTGCAACATTTGTGAGTTGGCGCATTCCACTGGTCAATGCCAAAAACTACCCAAACTGAAAGTAGTGCTTAAAGAATCAAGCAAGGAGGTCCAGTATTCCTACTTCATCAGATCAAAGAGACCATGGAAACCATGACCTACAGGTATGCCTCCAAATTTTTCCTCTTTTAATCCTTAGAATAATGGTTATAATGGTCAAAAATTTCCATGGCCATATCCTACTCCTTTCTCAACACAATTTCCTTCACCCTAGAACCAGTGACCTTCCCCTCCACCAATGCAATACCATCCATCACAATCTTATCCTTGGATTCAAAATTGGAGAGATAATGGCCAAGGTCCAACCCCCTCTACAATACCAATGTAGCAGCAGTTAAAATTTCCTCCTCTCCAAACTCCTGCACCTCCTATCCAACCTCAATTTCCTTTGCAACCTAACCCCAATCCAAATAACAAGGCAGCCCAGAGCATAGACACCCCGGATACATTATAGACTTACCTTATTACTCCTATTGGGTTCAATGAGATTCAAATTTGATCGGGAAAATTAATTAGACCTGACCATACTCCTATCATTACCGAAGAATAAAGTGAATCACCCAAAAATGGTATAGTCGATTCTGAAATGGTTGTTACACCTGTAACAACCGATATAACACCAACTGTTACACCAGTAGCAACCAACTCAGAAAGTCCTATTGTTCCTACAACAGAAAACTCAAGCAGGGCTGGTGCATCTGTGACAACTAACTTAGATGTAAGAGCTCAGGATCCTCCATACCCTCAACGATTAATTTAAACTGGGCAGCCTCACAAACTGAATCAGAGTTTCTCAAGGAATTACAGAATCTGTATGTGCGGATTCCACTGTTACAAGCTCTCAAGGAAGTACCTATTTATGCCAAAATGGTGAGAGACCTGTGTGTCAAAAAGCCTGGAAGGAAGCCGAAGGACCCTGTTACTATCCATGTTATGGGGAAACTGTCCGAACGAATGATTGATCAACCTTTGTTAACTAAATATAACGAGCCAAGAAATCCTACAGTTACTGTTCATATTGATGACCAACCCATAACTAATACTCTGATCGATTTGGGGGCGACCATTAATGTAGTGACCAAGGATATTTTTATCTCCCTAGGACTTCATGGACTCAGACCTACACCTACAGTACTTGAATTAGTAGATAGGTCCCATGTCAAACCTAAAGGGGTGATAGAAAATGTGGATATTACTATAGCTTCTTGGATATATCTAGCTGATTTTCTCATTTTGCAAACCAAGTCCAACCTGGGGGGTCATCCTTTAATTTTTGGGAGACCGTGGCTAGTCACTACAAATGCATTTATCGGATGTAGATCCGAATCTATGATGATCTCAGATGGGCAAGCCACTAAGAATCTGAACCTTTACCCTCCAGGAAAACCACACATGGATTTGACTAGTCCCTGGTGGGACAAATTTGAACTTGAATCTGATTTCTCCCTACCTCTCCTCACACTTGGAAAAGAACAATATTTTAGGGATGAAACAGAGGATGACCTTATTAACGGTTTTATTAGAAATTCCATCTCTGTTGCTTCCATTAGATATCCAGGGGAGGAAGATGAGGTAGATGATATAAATATTGAACATATGAGAACCACTTCGCATATTGACAATAGTCCCGTCGAATTGATCCATTTAAATATTTAGACATTAATCCTAATTTGACTGCTTAACATAACAGATTGCTAATAAAACTGTTACAGAAGTATTAAAGGAATTTGCATGGGATTACACTAACATGAAAGGAATCCATCCTAGCTTGTGCACTCATCACATTTACCTTAAAGATGGTTGCAAACCAGGTAAACAACCACAGTGCTGAATGAATCCCACACTTAAGGAGATAGTGAAAGAGGAATTATAGAAAATCCTTAATGGTAACTTCATCTATCCCATCTCTGACAGTGAGTGGGTGTCTCCACTCATCATTGTTCCAAAAAATAATGACAAGTGGAGAGTCTGTGTAGATAATAGAGAACTTAACAAGGCCACCCAAAAGGACCATTTTCCTTTACCATTTACAGACCAGGTCCTAGATACTCTTTCTGGGATTTTTTTTTTTTCATTCCTGGATGGATTCAGTGGCTATAACCAAATACAAATTTCTATGGAAGACTAAGACAAGACAACCTTTACCTGCCCATGGGGTAATTTTGCATACATAGTCCTTCCTTTTGGCCTCTGCAATGCATCTGCAAACTTTCAAAGGGAAATATTGGGTATCTTTTCGAATCTGTTGAATGAATGCCTTGAATATTTCATGGATGATTTTACACTTTAAGAAGATGCTTTTGAAACAACATTAGTTAATTTGGAAAAGGTGTTGGAAAGTTGTGTAAAAACTAATGTTCCTTTGAGCACTGATAAGTGCCACATGATGATGATAGAGGGGATTGTGTTGGGACATTTCATGTTGGTAGATGGAATCAAGGTAGACCCTACAAAAATTGAGGTAATCTCAAAAATCCCAACTCCCAAGACCCAAAAGGAGGTACGTGGATTTCTGGGACATGTAGGGTACTATAGGAGATTTATAGAAAATCTTTCAAAGATTGCATCTCCTTTATTTTTTTTTCTTATGGAAGATGTGGAATTTGTGTGGACAGGGAAGTGCGAGAAAGCCTTTTTGAAGGTGAAGCACTGTGTAACAACATCACCTATTTTGCGAGGACCAAACTGGAAACTACGATTTCATATTTCTATAGATGCATCCGACATAGCTGTAGGTGTTCTTTTGGGTCAGCTGGAGGAAAAGAAGCCTTATGCCATCTATTATATTAGCAAGAATTTAACTCCAGCCGAGCTCAATTACACAGTGACCGAGAAGGAATTCCTAGCAGTAGTGCATGCTATCAATAATTTTTGACATTACATCACCAGGTATCAAGTATTTTTATCACACATGGTGTAGTTACACGATGGTTATTACTGTTACAAGGATTTGATATCACTATTCTAGATAAACCTGGGAAAGATAATGTAGTTACTGGTTTTCTTTCTAGGTTAACCATAGGTGATAATTGCACTCCTACTGAGGACTCTTTTCCGGATGAGTATCATTTTTCCATATCTACTTGCTCACTGTGGTATGTAGATATATCCAAATATCTTGTTGCAGGTAAATTCCCACACTACTTATCTTCCAGAGAAAAAAGGAAGATCATACAACAGGGTGCCACTTACTCCTGGATAGAGGGAAATCTCTATCACACTGGACCAGAATTTCAGATTTGGCACTGTGTTAGAGAAGACAAGATTTTTGATATCTTGAAGGCTTTCCATGAGGAGCCTTGTGGAGGGCACTTCGCGGACAAGAGGACAGGGTACAAAGTACTCTCAACAGGGTACTACTGACCAACTATATTCTAGGATGCCAAGAAGTTTGTGAAGGGGTGTGCTAGCTGCCAAAGGATGAGCCAGCCTTTGCAATCAGACGAGATGTTGTTACAGCCTCAAGTAGTGATAGAGCCATTTGAGAAGTGGGCTCTAGATTTTGTAGAGCCAATTAATCCTTCATCACAACAGAGATCATATATATTGGTCTATACAGACTACGTCACAAAGTGGGTTGAAGCGAAGGCATTAACTAGAGCTACAGAGCAGGCTATTTTAGAATTCTTGTTTGAAGATATTTTTGTTTGTTTCAGGATACCCAGGGAGATAGTGATGGATGGGGGGCCCCAATTTACATCTTATTTGATTCAGAAACTGGTTGAGAAGTATGGAATTCATCACAGGGTCACTTCACCTTATCATCCACAAGTGAATGGTCAAGTGGAGAGCACCAACAAATTTATTGAGGGAATTTTGACAAAGACAGTAGCATCCACCAAAGTAATTGCGCTGAAAAACTTTCAAAGCTACTATGGGCTTATAGAAAAACATGGATGAATACTACTCGCTTCTCACCATATGAATTGGTGTATGGTAAGAATCCCTTATTCCCCATAGATTTCGAAATAAAAACATTGAGAACGACATTACAAGTTAATCTGGATTTAAGTATAGCACAAAGACAAAGGTTGAATCACCTCAATGAGTTGGAAGAGAAATGGTTAACTGCCATTTGGAAGATAGAGATAATTCAGCAGCAAAGAGCTAGATGGCATGACAGGTTCATTAAGAAGAAGAAATTTTAGAAAGGAGATTGGGCTCTCTTGTACGATTCAAGATTCAAGGATTTCAAAGGCAAGATATGCACTAGATGGCTAGGTCCTTACGAAGTAGACACAGTCTTTGAAAATGGGACTGTAAAATTGGTCACCATTGATAGTGCTAAGACACCGTTACTGGTTAATGGACACCATCTGAGGTTATCTCATCAACCTACTTTGAAGGATTCATTTATTAACATTGTTGTGGACTCTGATCTTCATGTTACAGCAGTAGGGAGATGTTCCCCTGTGCAACCTGAACTTTGAATTTTCAATAAGTGTAACAACTGAAAACTAATCTTGTGGCGGATGTTACACCTGTTTAAAAAATAAAAATAAATAAATAAATAAATAAAATAAAATAAGTAAATAAATAAATAAATAATAAAAGAAAATAAAAATAAAAATAATATAAGAATCTGATTGTGAAAACCTCTTTTGGGGTGTAGTAAGACGATTGGTAGCTGTTTAAAAACACTGTTGTGGCAGATTCTACACTCATTTTTTTCTAGAACATCATCCTTTCTTTCCTGCATATTCTACAAATATGACGTTACCCATTTGTTTTCAGTATTTATTTTTCTTAACCATAATGTTTTATGAAGGATAGCGCAACGACTATCTGCGTTGTTACATAGGTAACAACCGATAGCCGTGAACAGTGTTTTGAATCTTGCCCGCTGTCCTGACATGAATCAATTATTACTATATTTAAAAGAGATAGCCATTATACAAATTTTCTCCTTCATGTATTCTCATGTACATCACTGAAAAAGTAACATCACCATCCTCTAATAATTCGATGATTATAGAAAGATTAATAACAATCATTTTGGCGGTCATGGACTGTTGTCATAATTAAAACTGGGGGGGATAAATCTTGTCATTATTACAAGCAATATGTTAGCCTTAAATCTGCCATTAATCCTGCATGCATTGAATTGAATACTATGACAACCAATCATGACCGGATCTTGCCGAAAAGGGGATTCATACTTGAAGCACATCACTTTCCATAATTGGACATTAATAGAAGGTGTGTGTGAGTACAAATTAGTGTTTTAAAATCTTTTCACCTCTCACCATGACATTCCATCATCTCCCTCTACTGGAAGTTCTTTCACCCTTAGTCAAAATTCTCAATCCAAGATAGTAGAGAAGGTTGCTGGAAGATAGAAAGTAGCGCGTCGGTGTCCTGGTTGGTTGAGCTTAAGGATTAATTAAGGTTAACAACAAGATGGGAGAATTAGCAGTGAGATAAGAGAAAAATTCCATTGAAGCTTTACAGAGTTGTACAGAAGCATATTAGATATTTAGGGATGCTGGGTGGATCGATTACTTTTAGAGGTTGAAGGGCTCAGATGAAACAATTGCGGTGGAATTCACCAGGAATTTGAACGACCACCAAACCCAAGTCAGGGGTTTACGTATCGAAGTTATAGAAGAAATTTTTTCCCGAGTAACCACATTGCTGGCCGAAGGTAGAAGATGGTTTAATGGGAAAGTTAATGATCCTTCTCTGAAGGAGGATTTTCTTGTAGGAGAAGAAAAGATGGATAAGAAAGGAAGAGGGGTTGATAGATTATCACTTCCCCAACCTTGGGCAGATGTTGCCCTGAATTTGATAAAGTACATTCGTTGCGAGGTAAGGTCTACAATTGTATTCAATTATCACTTTCCTTTGTTGAACCATCTTTGACACTAGCAGAGGATCAATCGTCCATATTTCCTACTGGGAAATATCAAGCATATGGCTGCATTAGTCAAAACGACAACAGATCGTGAAGCTTGTGTTACCAACCATGGTCTTATCAAACTTATTGTGTTGGATGCCTTAAACCAGCAAGGGAAGATCTAGGAGGAGTTCAAATGGGAAAGACCTAGGATGAGTTGAGGGAAACAAGATGAGGCTTCAGGAGAAATTCATGAAGAGGCTGGAGTCCAAACCTGGTCCACTGAGGCTAGAATCGAGAAAAGGCCCATTGATAAGCTAATTAGAGAAAAATGGAAGAAACAAAGGGTGTAATTTAGTATGCCAACGGAACCGTAACTTGCAGCTGAGAAGCAAGAGAAGGTAGAAGAGTTGGAAGAAGAATAAAAATAACCCTCCTCGCATAGGAATGAAACTCATAATCTGCTTTCAGAAATTGAAAATTTAAAGAAATAAAATGAACAGTTAAAGCAGAGATTAGTCGAAGTTAGGAAATCAAAAGCCTCAGGGCTAGATGCCCTACCTGAAGTTTTCAAGAAATATGGGGGGGGGGGATCTAGGATCCGTATGTCTGGCATGTTCCCACGAGTTAGCAGCAACAGGGTATAGAGTTTTTCGGGTAAGCACCTACTCAAGGGAGACTAAAACAGAACCTGGGGAGGCTACTCCACAAGAACTTGCTGAAGATATTGCTGTTACACAAGAAACAACAGTTAAATTAGAGCCTCCCATGGTAATCGACCTGGAAGCCAACACATAAGAACCTGTAGAGGCCACTCCTATTACAGAGGAACCATCAGTGGATACTGAGGCTGACCAAGGCGAAATGAAGTAGACTGCTACATAAGAACCCATCTATGACGTTGTTGTTACATAAGAACCAGCAGCTGAGGTGGAGCAATCCCAACCTACAGAGGTTTTCACACCCACCATTGATATAACATGTAGTGGAACACCGGGTCCCGCTGTGGGATGGAGTTATGAGAAGATTTTATTGATCTCTGAGTTGTAGAAATGAAAATAGGAGGCACTTTCCTTGCAGGAGGGAATGATCTCAAAAAAATAATATCAGAATAAAACAAGTGCCCTATAGGAACATCGGGTCCTGTTGTGGGATGGAGTTCCAATAAGATTTTACTGATCTATGAGTTCCAAAAATGGAAACAAGAGGCACTTTCGCTACAGGAGAGAATGATCTCACATAAATAATATCAGAATAAAATGAGTGCCCTATAGGAGAAATGGACAAAGGAATAATTGAAGAGAGGTTGGGAGGAATGGAAACAGAAGGAAGCTGCAAAGAAGTGGAAGGAACAACTGCTGTTGTTACAACAAAAGTTTTAGGATTTGACTAATGATAAATGAAAGCTTCATGACCTTGCCCTCAACTTGTTGGGGTGCAGGCGGCCTTTCCCATCCTACCATATTTTTCTATGGGAATGTTACTATTCATTTCAATTAAAAGATATTATGGGAGAAAGACCCTATGTGGGTACTTCTACCCACACCTTTTTAGATGTTTTTCACGCTTCTGATTTTGATGAACAAAGCTTGTTGTGCGAGTTTTTTTTGCACAACATTATTTGTGGGCACACTAGTATGCAGATGGTAGAAAATATATTCTCGTATATGGGAGACTTGTAGTTATGTGTTGTGATTTCATTTATGATAAATCAGATCGAGTGGCATCTGTCCACAAAATCAATGGAGACTAATGAAGAGAAGACAATGTTATGGATTCGAGTTGAACTAGGAAGGTCCACTGAACTGATGTGGGAATTTAGAAATATTTAAAGTTCTCCTGGGATAAGGGAACCAATTGCTGCCTATAGGAAAAGAATTGTGGATTTCTACCTCAATCAGTTTGCACAGATGAAGAGACGAGTGCTGATAGGATGCCTCAAATGCACTGAAGCTAGTAGTTTGGGTCGCTGGAATGAGATCCTTTTGCATTTAAAAATTTCATAGTTGTAGTTAAACATGTACCAGCATACACCCAGGTAATAAAGTCCCTCGACGCTTCATGGATTGGACTGAAATTTAAGTCTACTTTGATATGGCTGCCAGTAAAGGAATACTGGGAACACTATGCATTGAGCGATTATGAAGAAGAGTCCTAGCCAAGACAGTTGGCAGCTACTCAGGGGTACAAGTTTTCAGATGAGGACACATCTGATGCTTCATTTTCAACCTTTTTGTACCTCCATCCTTGGGACTACCTTTTCCTTTTCCCTTTTCCTTATCGTAAAACAATGCAACTTTACCATGTTTCATTATATTTTCATTCTCATTAACTATTATGATGCATTGTTTCCATTTTGTGGCTAACTAGGATGAATATTGGAGGAATTTCTTTGGTCTTTTTGCTACTCCTTCAGATATCACTTTAAGCACAAGATACCCAGAACATACATGCGCATAGAACCAGTTGGGAGCATGTTGTTACATTGTGCTGTTACATGGCGCTGCTACCTCACGAAGAGTCAACATCTCTACTTTCATGACCTCTGTTGTTACACCACGACGCTGTTACAAATCCGTTGTTATAGACTATTGTTACAGTCGTGCTATTGATTGCATAATGTCAACTTCTGAACGCTGATATGTCTTTAAAAGTTGTTTCACTACAACTGTTGCATTCCAATGACAACTGTAGGAGTCATCATATATTGTCATTTAGAATAATAGCTTCAGGTAGTTTTGATTGTAATCAATATTTTCCCAGTCAAGACTTTATTGAGGGAATCGGTTGTAACTATATTTACTTTATTTTTATCAGCATGAGAATTGTAAGATTCTCATGACTGATCTATCCCTCATTTTCTGGACATGTAACTTTTATATAAGCACAAGACCTTTAAGGTCAGGGGGGTTAGCATAGAACAGTATCACCATTTTGACTCTGTAATTTTTTATCACCATAATACAAAATATTGTATTGTTGTTGTTATATGTGTTGATGAATATAATTATTATTTAGTTTCCATATTATTCTGTGCCCTGTTAGGGAGGAAGGGTCCTCCTCTTTAGCAGGGACTGTAGTGATAAAGTAGTTGTAGTATATCTCATATTTTATTTTACATATTTGTGGAGTTTTATTATTGCCGTGTCGGCTATCAGTATATCTGCTTCAGTTTCAAGTATTTATTATGTTGTTGCATAGACTCAATTAGAAATACTAGCTGGTGTAGTTATCGTGTGGTGCGTTAGATACTAGTTTATCTGAAGTGGGATTACATTCTTGTAGATCCTTGTTTTATTCCTACATGAGTGTTAATTTTCAGCAATTGGTTCAACAACGATTTATTCTTGTTTTGTTTCTGCTTCTGGTATGATGTATCAGCATAGACAATGCAACTGTCATTGAAATAAAATATGCCCTTGGATTGATAATTTATGTGTACCGTCTTAGTCATTTAACAATGATTAAAAAAATCCAACACCTACATTAGTGTCCAGTTTATAAACTGGGTATAGGGATGATTGATAAAAATATACCCCCTCCTCTTCCTATACCCACAAAGCTAAATCATGCTCAACAAAGGGTTGAGAAGGGGTGAATAGTACAAGTTATTTTATGAGTTTCCATTTTTTAATTGTCATGTTTCTAGCCCTTAAAGTAATGTAAGCATCAACAATTTCCAACCACAGTCTCCCTAGATTGAGAGGGTACCCATTAAACATAGTTTTGGGTTGGAGGACAAGGAATTCTATGGGATACTCCTAGGATTCAATGGAAACCATCACATACTCAATAACTCGCTCAATGGCTACTGTGGATCTGTCTGCAAGTTGTAGCATTGTAGTGGTTTTTCTCAAGGCTCCTTGGAGGTTTGTATTCAACATGGTTTCCTTGGTCGTGAAATTGATTCTAGCCCCAAGGTAAATCAATGTGTTGGGGACTATAATATTGTTAATTTTCATATCCACTACTAGGATGCCAGGATCCAAGTACTTATTAATTTTCATAAGGCTATATTGTTATTTTCTTTGATAATTACATTTCTTCATTAATACATTAAGTTCACCCCATAACATCATAACATTATTCACCTTTACACCATTATTCAACAACATATGCAACTATGTAGAAAGAAAAATATCATCATCATCAAAAATGCAGCATAAAATAAAGGAACAATAAAATAAAAACACGTACACATAAAGACACCAAGATTGGTCGGAGAATAGGGAAAAATCCAATATGGGGAAAACCGTTGCAAATTATTCTTCTTATATTTTCATCAAATGATTTAGAAAAAGAGATTACAATGATCCATATCTCTATCTACGCAAATAACCAAAAAATCAACTAAAACATTCATGAAATGCACCCAACAATGTATACACTTAGAAATATTATTATGGAGTCTGTATTGAACTGTCATTGTCTGAAGTCAATTTCTAAACCCTACGGTCACTAAGAGAAATCTTCGGAAGACTGAGATTTCATCTTTAAGTTCGTGGTTGCATGAAGGAGGAGTGGTATGAGTGACTATGGCTTCCTGGTCGCTCTCTGAAGCACTCAAAGCAAGTGAATGTGGTTTGAAACTAAGAATCAGAAACCCTATATTCCAGTCGCACAGAGGAGGAACTATCCATGTGACTATAACTTCCTAGTCGCTCCCTTAATCCTGGCAAGAGTGCGACCGAGGTCAAAACGGGACTGCAGAAACTCTAATCTACTGGACGCATGCACAAAGTGTTATTCGTGCAACTGGAAGGCTCCAATTGCACTCATGAACATGTGTGGGAGTGACTAGGGTCGAAATATTTATGTTCTGTTCTTGCGGCTGGGGTCCAAAACCATAAATTAGAGATGTGAACTTCAGACCTTGCAATTTCACCTCAGAGTGATCCTAATCCTCCATAGACGAGCCTCAGACTTGTGCAAGCCAAAAACCAAGATAGAAGAGTGTCTCATGATGGTGTCTAAATGAGGTAAAAGTCACTTGTATTTATAGCCTTCAAATGGGTCCACTTTTCTTTAGAGCTGACTTGATCCAATATGCACATGTTTCTAGGGATGACCTAATCCAATGTACATGAGTGGGTTCATAAATTCAAAAACAAACTTCTTCTTGTCCAAATGAGGTGATGTTTAGTTCCATTTTGGTCCTATATAAAAGAGGAATTCCATGCAATAATTATCTATGTCATCTAATATTTCCAAGGTGAAATTTGACCATGATTTCATATTTTTAACACTCCCTCCCAACCAGGGAGAATTCCATCAATCAATATTTTTCTGTTGATCACCACATCATCCTGTCATGCTGTTGTCATGTCATGACCATATAAAGTATATCATCATCTCTAATCATTAATTTTCATCTTGATCCATCCCTTACTTATTCTTGTTTATCTCTTGATTTTCCCTGCTCATATGTTGAACATTCTTGAATCTAGAAGAATAATTTGTCAATGGAGTGGAGCTTAATCTACCACCCTCTATTCATCGGGCTACTACCTGAAATCTCTCTCGGGCTACTACTCGGAATATCAGCATGGAGTCAAATCTACAACCCACATCATCATCGGAGAGCACATCTCAACCTGGAACCACATCGGGGAGCTACTACTCAACCTAAAGTCTCATGGCGGAGCTACTACTACAACCCCATATCAAGCAATAGGATATCCAAACACCCAAGGAGAACGTCTCAACCTTGAACCGCATCAAGGAGCTCATTCTCAACCTGAAATATCATAGTGGAGAAAATATCAACCCAATCCTATTTCCTTCCGATCTTCCCATTGATGTCTCTAGGTAGTCATGTGGTAGAACACCTGTATCATAATTGACTTGGGTTCTACACCCCAAGTACACTCTCAACCCATTGGACTAATGTGGAGTGATATTCTCAACAAGCCCTGCTTGTGGGTATGATGCCAACTGGGGTATACTTTGCAAAGAACAGATATGGGAGCAACATCTCTGGCCCTATGAAGATAGGGGAGAAACACTGTTACACCAGTTTTTTGTCATCTAACCTGTTACTATTATATGGACCTAAGTACACCATGTAAGACCAATTTTACCCTAAGTAAAATTTCTTTCACTATGAAAAATAACTTAGTAAACCACCTTTATTAAGTTGTTTATGGTCTAAACAGGAAACCCCATGAGGAAATATTAAATAAATCTACATTTGTTTTATTTTGCTCAAGGAATAATTAGTTAAACAATGTTCACTAATAATTCCTGGTCATATTTGACCCAAAACAGGAAAACCAATTAGATAAATCACTATTTATCTTATTATTTTCTAGGAATAATTATTTAAACCTTATTTAAATAATATTCCTTGTTAAATTTGACTAAATCATTCATACATAATTAAATAAATCATTATTTATTTGATTATTACTCAACCACATCCTTAAAATAATAAATAAATCATTTATTTATTTATTATTTAAAAATGAGGGGGTTTGACCTAAGTCACCTTTTCCTCCAACAAATATAATAAAATATTCCATAAAATTTGGATCTAGATTTGGTTAATAATATTTTAATTATGCACCAATACCTAGACTAACTCAATATTTTGTTATAAATAGAAGGGTTTTTCCATTCACTCACTACCTTTTGTTGCCTAAAGATCACTTTGGATCTATACTTTTCATCTAAATTTGATCCACCATCATTATCATATTTTGCTACCATTTTTCTTATCATCTCCCTTTGAGTTCCATTTTTGTCTGGGTTTTCTACACCATCAAGAGAGAGAGATTTTAGATCTGAAGTGATGAGGACTTACGAGAACCCATCCCATTGAGGGGGACTGGTAACATATTTCTATGTTTTCCTCCCTTGCAGTGCCATTAATACAAAATTCATTCAATGTATTCTTGTCTTGTCTATTGGATGCATGGAGTAAATCTTATTTTTATTTATTGCTTAATGTCTTTTAATTCATAGATCTATATTTTTGCAACATTTATCTTGATCACCTAATTGCAGATCTAAGGATATTACCAACCATATTTGCTACCAGGGTTCTTTGTTAGGCATAGCTAAAGTGGTATTTTTTCGAATGCTTGCAATTAAGATTCATACTAACAACTGGCAACTCCACACTATGTTTAGGATGACACTCTGCTGCCATTTTCAGATCCCCGCTTATCCACTGCCTAAACCCTAGGATTTCTTCAACTTCTTTTTCAAGCTTGCGTTGTTTTTAACCTATAAAACCCTAAAACATTAAAAATTTAACTTTCGTGTGTTTTCGTACCTATTGCGTTAGGTGGATGTGAGCATACCGCCGCAGCTCAAAAGACACATTTCGATGAACCTCTCAAGCCCCGAGAGTGCCAAAAATGCAGGTCACACTTTTGGGCCAAAATCCAACCTAAACTCTCCAATGCAAAACAGTCGAACTCCGTGACTCCGTGTAGGAATCAGCCGAAACTGCGACCCAGACTTTTTGCAGGAGTTTTTCTAAAAGTTTTCTAGGTTTTTCTGGGCCTCTGTTTAGGGTTGTCTGACCTCCGTCTCCACCCATTTTGGACATGTACTTGTTATTTTTTACTCAAATAAGTGGGAACCTAGCCCATTATGGCTTCAATACCCTCCACCTTTGGTGGAAGAGTTTTAGCTGCTATAGGTTGTTTGAAATTTTAGTGTGTTCAGAATTTTTTTTTTCAGATTTAATGCCTTACCTTTAGATCTGCTTCAGATTGGTTATTTATCCATCCAAAACAACTTTTTTTTTTTTTTTTTTGGTTTTCCTCTAGGGTCCCCTCCGCTTCCCTCCAGGATATAGCCTTTCGCAAACTCATTTATAGTGATCTATCCTCTAATTTTTTTCTATTTTTCTGCGCCAATTTCTAGTAGATTTGACCTTTAGATCCCTGTCCCTCCTGACCTTAGATCTATTGGCTATTTCATTGTGTTTTGACTAGATTTTTTCCCACCTACAGAATAGTTGTTGAGAGGCCCGCCTCCTTGGGTTTAGATTACTGCATAATTAGCTGTTTATTTTCTGCTATTTCGGTTTCATATACCGCATACCTGGGGCTGTGCTTCTATTTACAGTTATACAACACACTTTTTTTTTTCTCTACAAACGTCTGGGTTTAAAAATTAAAATTTACACACTTTTCCACACACACCCTAAGCGAAGAAGAGCTTGGTTAACACCGCTAAGCAAAGACTTTAAGACATTGAAATCAATTGATCCTGCACCTCTCTGCCCTTGTTTCAACATTGTAATCAGTTGATCCTGCACCTCCTTGCCCTTGTTGGTCTCTCTTCCCTTTGTGCCATGCTTGTGTCGTCATCATTGTGTCACCAAGGAATTTATCTCGGAGACTTCTTGGCCTTCATCCTCAGTTTCCGGTAGGAAGACTTACTCATATGTGTAGGATTTGAGTTAGTCATCCACCAAGTCCGCACTCTGACTCTTCTTCTGGTTCATTGGGTAGGAATCGATTTCTCCTGCTCTCCTCCTTTCACCTTCACCTCATGTCCGGGTCGTGACCTAAAGCTAGTGGTAGCCCCCTGGCCTTAATGCTGGGAATACTACTAGTAACCGTACAGAACTACCCCGCCGCTTCCTTGCTCCCTTTTGCGCGGTGCCTCAAGTCTTTCCCGATTTTGACTAGTTGATAAATGAACCTATACATCATAATGTTGGTTGGCCTACAATGCCAACCAAGCTCCCTTCCGACATCACCAAGTTCAAAGTTATTGCTGGCGAAGATCCTACAAATCATGTTCAATCTTTCCACATGTGGTGTTCGTCTAACTCCATTACCGATGACTCTATCCATCTTCAGTTTTTCCAATGTACGCTCATTAGTGAAGCTTCTAAGTGGTAGGTTGATCAGCCCTCATCCTCTCATACCAACTTTGTGACTCTTGCCCAGGATTTTCTGTCTTATTTCCAGCTTCCCCTTCATTATGACAATAGTACCGAACTTTTGACTTCTTTCCATCAATCGTCCGCAACCCACCTATTCGATCATGTCCAGGAATGGTAGAGAAGAAAGAGCCTATGTCGAGCCCCTACCTTCGAAGACCATGCTCCGGTTGACCGGTTCCTTAGTTCTCTTCTTCGGGCTTCAAGCATCGCCAAGGATGTCACATTGCATTTCCTCAAACCCAAGAAGCCGCTCTCCAAATTATAAGTAGTCATGACTCCGATCTACGCCACGGCTATGTTTTATACCGTCTCTACCTCGCTTTTCCTAGGACTCTAAGCTTACCCAATGCACTGTGGGGAATCCTATGCCGCCGACAGTATCATTGAGCTCTCTTAATTCATACGCTCAACTCCCATGGGCTATGGTTTTCCCCAGGGAGGGCCAACACCTTCTCGTACTTTTCCCCTCCCAGAGCATGTATCCAGGATATGGCATGCCTCCCTCCTTTTTCCCAACCTCATGTTTACCACACTTTACCCAACCTCCTTATTATCCGTATCCACAGCCTGGTGCTCTAGCTCCTCCAACATTAGCACCTCCTCCTCCCTTACTTTCTCAACCCCCGCAATAGCAGCCACCGCCCCCTCAGGGGCAAGTGTATGCACAACAGGGCACGACTAATTCTCCTCCCTCCAAAAAGAATATGAAAGGCACTCAAAATCAATATTCTCCTGGTAATCCTAGACCTAATCCACAAAATAATTCCCCTAGCACTGCTAACCAGCAACAGGGCACTCAGCCCAAGCAGGATAGGCCTGTTCGCATGAACAAGCCTTGTTCTTATTGTGGTGTTTATGGTCATTACACACATGATTTTCCTCTTTTACCACAGATGAAGCAGATGTGGGAGTCTCAAGAAACATTGTGAGGAGAGAAAGCCTCCCCTTTTGTCCCTCCCAGTGCTGTGCCTAGTCAGCCGGCTGTGTTTACTAATCCTTTACCTTGGCAAGAATTTGTGGCTACCCAACCACCTGAAGGTCAGGTGACCACTCAACCTCTTCTATCTGGTACCTCTGATTACCAAATTCTCATAATGGACTCCTGACCAACCTATAACTGTAGACCTCAACCTTCAGACTCGGTCCCGTCAGTACAACAAGCCTCCTGGTACGTCTATCCCAGAGCCACCTTCTTCAGGTTCTACAGAGCCTCTTTCTACACCTAATGGTCCTTTGCAGATCCATCAGCCTAAGGCAGATGTTCATACCAATATCCCTAAGGGACCACTATGCCGAAATGCTGCTTCTGGCAAATTTTCCCATTCGTATAGTATAGTAGATGATTTGGTGCAATCTCCTGCTTCCATCTCAATGCTGGAACTCCTCTAGTCGTGCCCTTCACAACAAAAAGCTCTACTATCTGCCATGGGCACTGTAGATCTAGCCGATGATCACTTGATCATCTTCGATGTTGACTGGTTAGAACATCCTCCTCTTCCTGCTTCCTTCGCCTTCCAAATCCTAGTCAAGATCCGGAATGCCAACGTTTCCCGGTGTATTATTGATGAGGGGGAAACCACCTGTGTGATGTCTGCCTCGGTTTGGAAGAAAATCGAATCACCTAAGTTGGCTTCTTCCATAATCACTCTTCGAGCATGGGATGGCCACGCCTCCCAGCCATTGGCCTGTTCTGCAATTTTCCTATTACTCTTGTGGGCAAGAGTGTTTGCGTTTACATGGAAGTCATTGATGCCCCCTTAGATTACAAAATTCTATTGGGTCATAGCTACACCTATGTGATTTTTGCTGTCCCATCTCCATTTCACCGCAATATGTCCTTCCCTCATAATGGAAATATAGTCACCATTGACCAGTTGACATATTACAAACCGAACTCTCAGACCTTCCCTTAGTCCATCATCTCTTCGGTGGCCAATAAGAAAATTGTCGATCCTTTGACCAGTGTCTCACCCGGAGTCTACGAAGACTCCTCTTTTCTTGGTACATTCCCTGGTCTTCTTCCTCTTGTCTCTAATCTCATCTCATCAAATGTTTGCATGATGAAATTGTCTCGGGCCTCCCTCAAGCAGTCTGCTTCAGCTAGTCAGTAGCCTCGCCCTCCGTAGCCTAACCCTAGCCCTTCAATTCATCCTTCTGGACCCCCTTCTTCTGGCCCTTCACCTACAGCTGGTATCCATGAGACTCTTTATCCTCCTGGAACGGTTCCTCCAGGCCTTAACCATCTTGGAGCCATCCCGCCTAGCCAATACCCCTCTGGTCAGATACTGTTCCTAGCTCCTCCTCCTAGTGTGTACTCGGTACCTGTCATGGCTACCCTATCTCTTCCTAACCTGACCCTAGGGATTCCTATCTGGTACCTTGATCCCCCAACCGCTACCCCACCTAATCAACACAAACCTTATCTTGCTTTGAACCCAGTTCAACCGATCCCTATGACTTCTCCTACTACTATAGTGCCTAAATTGAACTTTCAATTCACTGAAATGAAAGAGTAGGGTTAGGGCTCTTACCTACAACTGACGGATCTTGATTCCAACGGTTGGTTTGTCCACTATGATCACCGCAATATTTAGGGCCTTCTCTCCTCTCTACATTCACCACAGCTACACTTGCAAATGAGTGAATTTGGAGGGAAAATGCCTTATTAAAAGAGAAACCCTTGATTTTTCTTTTTCCTGTTGCGGCCAAACCATAGCTCAGTTTGACAAACCCTCTACACCATTGGAAATCTCTCATCGAGCCCTCAAATGGGTATCTGTTAGTTTTTCGTGATTTGATACTTCACCAAGACACATTTTGTCCAAGAAGCATCACTTCACCACTCCTCAAAATCGAATTTCTTCACTTGCAATACTTGTACTTCGGGCACCACTTTGCCTCCATACTTTTCCGTGCTCGTGTCAATTTTCGTCATGAGTGACCATCTTGTACTCATGTCTTTATGGTCCCCATTGGACCTTTTCTGTGTGGCAGCACCATCGAGTCGCCCTTGTTTAGAGCATCCGATTTGAGTCATCATCGCATTCATGGAGTCTATTCTGAGTCCCTTTTTATCCCACTATATTACTCCATCCTTCATTGCTTGGTTCCTCTCTCATGTCACAAATTATGGCTTCCAGCACTTTTGTCCCCTATCCCTCATGATATTGTGTCAGTCGCTGCCAGGTCATCCATGCCCTTTATGCTCTAACAAGGGAAGTCATCCGTCTGCTACTCAGTACCCCCCATTTCATCATCATCCCTAGTGTCAGTCTATCAATCTCTTTACTATTTTCTCTCATGCCTTAGTTGAGGATCCCTTATTACCTCACCTTTGGCGGACCTCCTTCTGTCGACATCAGATCATTCATTCCAGAAGACAGGTCTAGAGGGCGGTGTACATTGGTTCCAACTCCCACTCTTGTTTGGTACCTCGGATCAGGCAAAGGGATTCCTCATTACCCTTTGAATTGATTTTTTCTCAGCTCCAACTCCTTTAATCATGATCGAGATCCGTATGCTTGATGGTTCAGTGATGCAGCAGCTGATACCGGTGATTCCTGAGTGTGTGTGAGATGTTTTAGCCCTCGTGAGGGGGTGGCCCTATAGGTAGCCCCCCACATGCCTAGATGACCTCTTCATTACAGCCTGTGATGCAGCTCCATATATTTGATGATGTAGGCCTCAGCTGCTTGTAGCACCCTTTTGTTTGCATGTATTAGTCAGATTTTCAGAGCACTTTCCTGTTTACAGGGGCATTCGGGTTGTATTTGTATCTCATGTACTCAGATATTATTGTATAAGTCCCGGCTAGTATCCCAGGCAAAATATGTATGTGGGATTCATTATCATATTTTTATCTGGCTTATGTTTATGCCAGCATGTACTATATAGTTCAGTCCCTTGTTTACTAGATGCATTATTATTTGTACTTTGTCTCGGTAGGCATAGGTATGCCTCCCTTACCACCTATAGCACAAGTACTCACTCATAAAAGAGACTTGTTGCACCTGTAAGTCTCGCCTGCTCAGGGTCTAGTCCTTTAGCGCTTCGGTCTACCTTATATTTCTCTCTCTCTGACTTCCCCTTCGGTGTCTAGTGGTTGAGTTCTTACAACGTACTTCGGTCATATGATTAGCTCTCAACACTCGCACGCTGGGGGGAAATATGTTACACCATTTTTTGGTCATCTAACCTGTTACTATTAGATGGACCTAAGTACACCATGTAAGACCAATTTTACCCTAAGTAAAATTGCTTTCACTATGAAAAAGAACTTAGTAAACCACATTTATTAAGTTGTTTATGATCTAAACAGGAAACCCCATGAAGAAATATTAAATAAATCTACATTTGTTTGATTTTCCTCAAGGAATAATTAGTCAAACAACAATTTAACTAATATTCCTGGTCATATTTAACCCAAAATAGGAAAATTAATTATATAAATCACTATTTATCTTATTATTTTCTAGGAATAATTATTTAAACCTTATTTAAATAATATTCCTTGTTAAATTTGACTAAATCATTCATAAATAATTAAATAAATCATTATTTATTTGATTATTACTCAACCACATCCTTAAAATAATAAATAAATCATTTATTTATTTATTATTTAAAAATAAAGGGGTTTGACCCAAGTCAAATTCTTTTTCCCTCCAACAAATATAATAAAATATTCCATAAAAGTTGGATCTTGATTTGGTTAATAATATTTTAGATATGTACCAATACCTAGACTAACTCAATATTTTTTTATAAATAGAAGGGTTTTTCCATTCATTCACTACCTTTTTTTGCCTAAAGATCACTCTGGATCTATACTTTTGGTCTGACTTTGATCCACCATCATTGTCATATTTTGCTACCATTTTCTTGTGAGCTCCCTTTGAATTCCATTTTTGTCTGGGTTTTCTACACCATCAAGAGAGAGAGATTTTAGATCTGAAGTGTCGAGGACTTACAAGAACCCATCTCATTGAGGAGAACCGGTAACATCCTTCTATGTTTTCCTCCTAGGTGCCATTAATAAAAAATTCATTCAACATATTCTTGTCTTGTCTATTGGATGCATGGAGTAAATCTTGCTTTTATTTACTACTTAATGTCTTTTAATGCATAGATCTAGATTTTTGCAGCATTTATCTTGATCACCTAATTGCAGATCTAAGGATATTGGCAGCCATCTTTACTGTTAGGGCTGTTTTTTATGCACAACTAAAGTGGTCTTTTTTCGTACACTTGCAATTAAGATTCATACTAATAATCATCTCCAAACCTGTGGGTAATAGATAGGGTGATACCCTATTTTCTAGAGTTTCGTCAACCCCAAGAGCCCTCCATCTCAATTCCACACCCTAGAATCTCAAACAGGGGAGGAAGAGTTGAATTAGTGTCCTTGATCAGCGATGCTCTCTATAAATCATCAACATATCATCGTACTTGAATCATGATGTCTCCATAGTAGTTGTCTCTTAATCATAAATAGAATCACATCAAATATCATATTAGAAAACAAAAAACCATATATATATATATATATTCATTCTCCATCTCAAGGAGGTCCAAACCATAAGGCTAATATAGCCTCATAGAACTGCACTATCTCAATATATGAAAGTATCTCGGTCCCAAATATATATGTGATTCTATACCAATCAGATCCCACTGTTTGTCATCTCAATGTATCCATGTCATATGCATATCATGTTGATACAACTCTCTAAGGAGATTCTTCATCCTGCCGGATAGCTAGCCATGCTAGAAACATCATACTCAACCTCGGTCATGTTATGAACTTCTCATCCAAGATATCATGGGAGATCTCATATTAAGGTGGAATCCAAATGTGGGCATCAATAATAATACGAAACATCACTAGTACATTCATGCAACCACATATTGTAGGATGAATATCTTGATCGAATTGATCATCTCATGCAAGTATCTCGAAGGATGCTTCGTGGGACCTCTATGTGAGTGAAGCGTCTCAATCATGATATATATATATATATATATATATGTTCAAAATGGAAGATCAATGCTTCAATCAATTATCGGTTTCCATGACAAGTTAAACAATATCTCTTCACAACATCTTGACATTCAATCGAAGTGCCCAAGGATATTCATTTCCACTTTTCAAAAAAACCTCAATATCTTCAAAATATAGATTGTATTTTCCCAACTTCAGAAATTGATTCATCATTCCATAATTCATCATTGTGAGCTTTATAAGTTGTTTCCCTCTTACTTAGTTCATCAAAGGCTCATTACCTGACAATAGTATATCATTAGTATAGAAAACCAAAACCAAAATCAAAATAATACCTTGGAACACTTCTGTAGTAGAGGTTTGGATCAACACATCATCATGGCTTCACCAAATAACTGTCAGTGCAGACATATTTGGAACGAGGACATTGCTTCACGCAATTCTCACTGCAACCATAACACTTAAAGAAACCAACATGCCCATCATTTCATAAATCAATATTATGTAATCAAGTCAAGGAAATAATCTCATCAAAGTTTATAACCTAGATCAATACTAATATCAAAGTCATCAATATATCAAAGTTAATTATTTAGACCAATTGACATGTAGAGATCTCATCAAGTCATGACTTCAGCTATTATCATGCCAACATGTTGTCATCAACCATGAAATATCAATCCAAAACTTCATCAAGTGATTCTTATGATCATAATACAAGTCATTTCTATTACTAGATGAAAATTTATACACCAAGGATAAGTCATGTAGGTTCCATATTCATACTGAATCACAATTGTCAATAATTCAACCATTGTGCTAGGAACAAGGAGGAAAATACAAAACCATTATCAAATACCAATATTAATCACTAAAAGTCTCTATTCCCACATAGCATTATCCTCACGACAAATCATAAATCGTCAGGTCAAATCATTTATCATAAGGTTAAATACTAGATTCACTATCATAGTGAGATATGAAATCTAAGACATATCTCAATCATTGAGTCAAAATTCTAAGTCATTATCAGGAATCATACAACTCATCTATATCAATCATCCAAATCATGTCAAAATCTTGTATCACAAACCTCAAACCTAATGACATATCTATATGTATGTCTCGGTCACCTACAAACTCAAGTTCAGTGTTCATGTTCATATTATAGAAAAATTTCAAAATTTCTTGCTCAAATATTTTTTTGTTATCTACACAACATATATAGAATTTAAATCCTTAAGGAGAACATATGATTTCATGAAAAAAACTGATTTTGTGTTCAACAGGTATAGTTTCACCCATAGGCCTTCCTATGTGAGGTTGGGAGATTACGGTCGCACTCTTCAAGATGTTATGCGAGTGAATGTGACATCCCAACTATCAAACCCTAGCTCAGAAGTGTCTCAGTGCCTTGGTTGCACCCACAAGTTTGCATCCGTGTGCTTGGGAGGCTATAGTGACACATGTAAGCCTTTCTTCAATGCAACTAAGTCTTAGAGTGATTAAAAACCATCTTACCTCAGATCAAACCTTTTCTGCAAATCAACAATGTTAGATATCTGTCTATTCATGCCCATAAATCGTATTTCAATAATACATAATATACATATAATAAAAATGACAGTAGGATAAGGGATCTTATGGAGAGGTGCTCATTCTAAATGGGAATCCACTTCAGCCATATCCATTCATGCCATCAACTTGTATAAAATGCAATAACAGATCTGTTAGATCATAAAGTCAAACATATACCCATCATGGTCATAACATGCTCACATCAACTACTACATCATTACATCATGATATCAATATTTCGTCAAGGGTTAGAGTTAAAATGATAGGGGATGCTAACATGTGTGATATCATATTTCAAAGATCATGAACACAATATCACTTCTATCAAGTCAATCCATAAAGTTAGTGTTAATTTTTCATAGGGTTACATTTATATTTGCATTTATTCATTAACACATTAAGTTCACCCCATCTCAATATATAATTATTCAGATTTACACTATTAACCATAAACATATGCAACTATGTAGAAAGAAAAATATCACCATCATCATCCATGCAGATGAACATAAAGAAACATAGGAAGAAAAGCATTCACACATATAGACACCAGGATTGGTCTGAGACCAGGGAAAAACCCACTATGGGGAAAAACCTTGAAAATTATTCTTATTAGATCATCATCAAATGATTCAACAAACAAGAGTACAATGATCCATTGATCCATATCTTCACAATGCAGTAAAACAACTAGCACATGCATAATATAACCTTAAACATACTTCTGCTAAAGGATCCTAATTCTTAGAACTGTAGTGCACTTTCATTGCCTGTAGAATATTTTTGAACACTGCTATCACTGAAAAAAATTGAAAAACTGTAGATGCATATTAGAGGGCCCATTATGCAATGGAAATATATAGAACATATCCATAGATATGCATATCTACACCAGTAAGAGACGCTAATCTAATAGATCACTGAAGCCAACTAGAATCAACTGTTAGATCATATATCTGAATATAGGACACTAACAAAACTAACTACGATTATTTATGACTGTGCATACGATATTAGGAAACATTGCACGAGAAATATAAGGTCTATCTACCCCAGATCTAATAAAAACTCCCTTAGACACACCCTTGAGACTCTGTGCCAGTGGCTATGGAACCATGGCCGCTACCAGGACACTTTGTGCCTACGAATATGGAAGAGTACAACCCAAAATTCCTTCGGGGGCCCTAGCCACACCCATAGCACTCTGTTCCTATGAATATGGGTCCTTTTTCACAAGAAAAACACACTGTGCCTACGGCTATGGTTATGATCAACCCAATTGACCCCTAGCAGTTACCTTAACTCATTGTGCATGCAGCTATGAAATCTTGGCTATAGGCAGGACACACTATGCCCGCGGCTATACCGTGAAATTGTCAGTGTTAAGCCTATGGTTATGATCCAACAAAACCTAGATCAGACCGAGCCTCTTGCTTGTGATTCCAAACCCTACACGAACTCCTTCCATCGAACCTGTGCGAGCCAAAACCAAATAAATGAACCAATACAATGGTTGAAAATATAAGATCACTTGAGAAATATTATAGGCTTTTGTGTGGGTCCACTTGGGGTTAATATCAGCTTAACTAATTCCACATGTGCTTAGGCCAACCCATTTCATTTCACTTTATTAAATAAAATAATTCAAGATTTAACTTGGACTTAACCGATTGGGGTGATCTATAGGTCGATTTTTGTCCTCTCAAAAAGAGGAATCTAATGAAATTATGATATCGACCATCTAAGCTATATAAAGTAAAATTTTACCACAATTGCATAATTTTAACACTCCCTCTCAACCAGGGAGAATTCCACCTACCAATATATGTTCATTGATCAATATGCCATTCTAGTATCTTCATGCATCATCATGTATCATCACTGATAATCTTTATCATGTAGTATGCATGATTTGATCCTTCATCATTACAAATCGTTAATTTACTTCTCGTGCTTATTCCAAATTATCTATTGATTGTTTCTGCTCGTATGCTGAACATTATCAGATCTAGAAGAAGAAGAATTTTTAACTAGAGGGGATCTTAGGCTACCACTCTTCATCCATCTAGATACCATTTGGAATCTTTGCCAGCAAGATACTACCTGTAATATCATCATGAATCATCATCAAAGAGCATATCATCAAGGCGCACATCTTGACCTGTAACCACATTGGGAAGAATATATCGATCCATAATCTCATGGGGGAGCTATACATTTACAACCCCATATCGAGCAATAGGATATCCAAACATGTAGGGGAGCCCATCACGACCCTGGGATTACATCGAAGAGCTAAATATCAACCTGGAACTGCATAGGGTTATCTCAAACCATCCTATTGCCTACGTATCTTCCCATTGATGATCATGAATAGTCATGTTGTATAACACCTGCATCATAACCGACTTAGGTTTTACACCCCAAGTAAACTCTCAACCTATTTTCCAAACGAGGAGCGATATTCCTGAAAATGCTGACTTGTGGGTATGATGGCAACTGGGGCATACTCTGTAAAGACCAGACAAGGGAGAAACATTCTCCGACCCTATGAAGATAGGGTAGAAATATCTCTAACCATATGGGTAACATATAGGGGACATACCCTATTTTATAGAATTCCCTAAACCCTAGGAGCCCTCTATCTCAATTCCTCATCCTAGGAGCTCAGTCAGGGAGGAAGAGTTGGCCCAATGTCCTCAAGTAGAGTTACTCTCATCATATTCAAATAAGGTATTTGCTTGTATCAATAGCAGCTGATTCCTATTCATACACAACATCAAATCAAATACTATGTTAAAACACATATAATCATATAAAATCACAAATGGATACCATAATCATCCTCCCTCTCAAGGAGGTGTAAATCACAAACCTAAGCTTGTCTCAAAGAACTGCATTGTCTCAATGTATGGAGAAATATTAGTCCCAACTATATATATTGGATTTTCTGTCACCACAATGTATCCAAGTCTTATGCATATCATGCTTATACAACTCTCTAAGGAGCTTCTACATATTTCCTCATAGCTATCCATGTTAGCAATATCATATCCAACCTCAGTCGGGCTATGGACCTTTCATCCAATATATCATGACATATATCATATTAAGGAAACATCCAAATGTGCTCATCAATAATAATACCAAAAATCATCAATACATTGCAACCACATATCATAGGAGGAATATATCAACCTTTAAAAGTAGAGAATTTCATGTAGTTATTTCAAAGGATTTTTGGTGGCAACTCTGAATGAAGCAACTCAATCATGAATTTAATCATGTTCTATACACATAATATATAGATGGATGTTCAAAATGGAACATCAATGTTTCAATCAACTATCAAATGCCATGTCAAGTTCAACAAAATTTGAACTTTAAATCAGAGTGTCCAAGGATTTAAATTTCCATTACACAAAGATATTTTACAATATATTTGCAACATAGTATTTCTTTCCCAAATTTCATAAATCAATTGATCATTCCATAATACATTATTTCAATCTTTAGAATCCATATCCTTATTACTTGGTTCATTAGAGGTTCATCACCTGTCAAGGGTATACCATCAAAATGTAAAACCATCATAAAAAACAAGGCCGTGCCTTGGAATTCATCATCCTGACTTCATCAGATGACCGTCAAATATGGAAAAATATGAATCGGCGAGCTTACATCACGCAATGCTCTCTGCAAACATAATGCATTACCAAGCCAAAATAATCACCCTTACATAAATTAATGTTGTGTCAACAAATTCATCTCATCAGAGTTTAGAAGCCATACCAAAACTATTATCATATTCATTAATATCATAGTATCAATTATTTCAACCAAGGGACAGGTACAGCTCATATCAAGTCTTGAATTCATCATTATCAAGTCAACAATTTTTACATCTATCATGCCATTATAAGACATTTTTGTCACTATATGAAATTACATACATCAAAGTTAAGTCATGCAGGTTTCATCTTCATACTAAATCACAACAACCATTGTTATAGGAACAAGGAGGCCAATACAAAACCATAATTTTGAATGCTTACATAAGACATCGAAGGTTACTATGTCCACATGGCATTGACATCATCATATTAAATCATAACCCACCAGGTCAATTCCAATTTTTTTATCATAGAGAGATATATAATCCAAAGATATGTCTCAATCATCAATTCAAATTTCTAAGCCATTGTTAAACATCATGTCAAAGTTCCAAACACAACTAATCCATATCAATCAGCCAAATTGTGTCAAAATTTTGTAGAATAAACTTCAAACATAATGACATATCCATATGAATGTTATGGTCACCTACAAACACAAGTTCAATTCAAACATACGAACTTTTCCTGCTAATAGATCTTATTGATATTTGCAACACATCTGCAAAACTGACATCTTCCAGGTGACCATTTGATTTCATGCACAATCCTTCAATTTTCATGAAAATTACTTTAGAAATCAGTTTACAATGGAAGGAAATGTCAGAGATCCCTTGATTCAGAGTACATGCTATTTTCATGTACAAAACTTCAATTTTGTGTTAATCAGACATAGTCGCACTTACGGGCCTTCATTTGTGTGAGTGAGGCTTAGACCTCTGTTGTAGATCAAAAATGTTAAATAACCATAAATCATAATAGAACATATAATTTCATCTTCATTCATGTCATCAACCTATATTTACTAGAGTCATGCAACAACATATATGTTAGATCATAAACACATATCTATCATGATCATCACATGTCATCAAAATTTCATCAAGGGTTAGACTTGAAATATCAGGGCAATAGACGAATGTTGAATCATATCTCAAATATTATGAACACAATAATGATACATCAAGTTAGAGAATTTTGTTTCACCATATTCCAAGACCATAGGTAGAAACAGATCTAGAACATCAATCTCATATATATACCTTTATCATCAAGGTTACCATGCTTATCATGATCAATAGGATCGAGTTAGGTGATTCAATAAATATTTACCAAGAGAGTGTCAATCTCTCTTTCCATGATATTTAATCAAGCTTATCATGAGCATTTATCAATATGATACCAATGAGGTAAAATTTTATAAGAGATACAACATGTCTTATGCATATCAAGTGTCAAGAGTATCATTTGCAGGAGTCAAGGTGCTAACCTTCTTCATAGAATCAGGATCTCAAAAAAACAATAGATGTTAGCCAAAAATCAAGTTATGCCATTATATCCAAGATAAATAATAATCATAGAATCAAGAATATCATCATGATAAAAATATTCAATACCAAGAGTACCATTTCATCATAGGAAACATAAATCCAAATTACTTTCATATGCATGCATGATCCATTTATGAAAGAAACATTATCAACATACCATAGGGCTTACCTAGCCATCCAATGTTATAACATTAAAACAATATAGCGTGCATACCTTGTAGTATTAAAATACTTGTGTAGCTTCACATAAGAAACTTGAAGTGCTTGTCACCTTTTACATCAAGTGCCTATTTACCTTTTCCATATCTAGTTTTTCTTTCCTGCATCTCAAATGATCCTCAAGAGAGATCCACTTATCACATCTCATCAAGAAGGTTAGAAACATCCAGTTACTCAAATCATACATGCATGAAGTCTAAGAAATAATAATTATAATAAGATCCATAAGTATAAACAAGACTAAATTCATAAGTCAAAGAATACTTATCTTAAATGAGAGATGATCCTCTCCATCTTGAACAAATCTTCAAGAGCCATCCATAAACCATGCTAGTGTTTATGAGTCACCCCGAGATAAAATGTACTCTTTCAATGTCAGTTGATAGAGTCCTAGGTCAAATTGTTATAGTTTAAAATGGATTTTCAAATAAAATTTCATCATTGATCAGTATCTAGGTATATTACTGCTCTCTCCATATTTAAGGTAAAAAAACTCCATCCTGGTCATGTCATCACTCCTTGTGATAGGTCACAAGAAGAGTGTCTTAGTAATTATTATTTTTGGTCATCAAATCATGATTATGCATATTGCAAGATTCAAAGGTCCAAATAATAGTTTTATATATGCATTTGGTGTCATCATAAGGCCAGGTCATCAAATTTCATAAAATAGTCATGTCATCACCATAGCCACTCTTGGCTTGTGTTTTTCGTGAATGGATAAGGCAACACGAGGAGCTAAGAAAATGAAGAGCGGGAAGGGCTAAAGTGAAGGCCAATCAGTTCAAGCACGGGTTGGGTAGACACTCCGTATTCAAAAGAAGAAATAACTCTTACCATTCACCTTTTCACATCACCGACCTCTCTGCTCATCGCAAATTGCACATTGCATATCATACCATTTACCCTTTGCCGCTCATATATAAACCTTGTGATTTGCGATGTGCGGGTGGCACCACCTCTGTCTGCCACGTCACCTTCCACTCACTGAACTTCACGCATAACAAATCTTAACATTTACCCTCCGCTTATTATCAAGAAACATTTCCGATTGCGATCTTTAGGTAGACCCCACCTCCATCCTTCCACGTCATCCTCCTTTCTCTGCTCACTGCACATCACACTTCGCAGATTATAACGTTTACCATCGTTTCACATAACAAAGAACCTCCAATTGTGATCTGCGGGTTACCCTACCTCCATCCTTCCATGTTACCATTCCGCCATCGCACTTCACATTATTCCGTTCTTACTTCCCATCTTGATCCCCAACGCTCCAGATTGCAATTTGTGATATGAATTTGGGCCCCACCTCCCTACCACATCGTAAAATCCTGTCCACAACCTTTATCCCACTCTTTTCAGTGTTAATCATACCACTAAATCCACCATTACTCTCGCCATCACCCCTTCATCCCGCTCCCTATCATACTTCCCATGGCTCATGATCTATTGGGGCCCCCTCTCACCTTCCGAAGGATAACACCGAGGAGGGGGGGGGCTCTGAAATGGCTGGTTTGGAAACCGCCTCTGGTGCTATGTGTCATCCCATAGTGATTTCGCACCCCCCCTCCCCATCTAATACCATAAACAGGACTACCCCCCCTCCAAAATCCGGTCTCCATTTTCGCAAGTCCTACAGAGAATGGGTTGTTGGGTGGAACAAGCACAATTATAGTTTATTCAATCACCCAAGAACTCCATGTCAAAGAGTGAGGCATGTGCAACATGACTGGCCGTTCCATAACGGTTAGTGTAAGTCATGAGAACAAGGGAGTGGAGGCTTTCAACAACAGGTGGAATCAAGTGATGGAAGTCAGACTGCCCATCTGTTCATGCCCATTCCTCGCTGCCCCATTTTGAAGATTCCAGAATTTGGCCTCCGTAGCCAACTATGCAGTTTCATTTTACTGTTTGATTGTGATGTTCTACTGGTGAAATCTCGATTTCGCCTAATTCTATTTTGATTGTCTGATTATAGGAGTGATTTCTTGATGCATGCTCTATAACTTTGTTAGGGTATTTTGATTTTACATGTGTGGGTCGATCATGGGAACTTGATTCGATCTTAAACCATCAAAGGAAATCTATATGTAGAGAGTTCAGAGATGAAACAAAGGTTCTGAATTTTTGAGAAGTTTTGTTGTAGTTCTGTGCGACTGTGCTCTTTATGCTCTGAGATACATATTTGGGAGAGCTGCTTTGATATAATCTGATATACGACGTTTTGTTTATTTGGAATCCAGATGGAGCAATGAGTAGTATGTATCTATATTATTTTTCTTATAAGTGAACTCCTTTTTATGTATGATCATATTTCAATGTTCTGTTGCTTTGATGATTCGTGTAATGTAGCTACCAGTGGTATGCATTTTTATCCATGAATTCATGTATGTATAACTCTCATGTGTTAAATTTTCTTCACTCCCTTAATTCGCGCTCCATGAATCTCTGTTGTTGGTCATATTCCACTTGCATCCACTTCTTTTGAGTTCATGGAAGACAGATTCTTAAGATTTTCAAACTTGTCTCTCATGGGTTCCTCCTCCTACGTTCCTTCTCATCACCTCTGCATATTTTGAAAGCCTATGCTTATTATTTCATACTTGGCCCATTTGAAATCCATCCAGCCATACAACTTCCTGAGCGCTCTCAAAGTATAGGGTAATTGACATGAACCAAACTCAAATTTCTTTATCATTTATGAACCACCAAAACCATTTCTCTCTTAATCCATATTATGTCAGAGGCAACCTGGAAATTGTTTACATTTAACCTTTGATTTTAAGATGTTCTAGGCATTGGTATTTTTCAACTCAAGGTTGTCTCTAGGAGCAACAACATATATTTTGGCGCTGTTGATAGGGATGAATTTGAAAATATTTTCCCTGGGATACGACATTATCTTCACCCTTGAATTAGGTGAGCGTGAAGGGTTGAGAGTTGCATAGCCCTCACCTTGTCGACTCCACTATTATCAAATTTCAAATCAAAATTAATCATAGATTTCACAAGGCCTCACACTCGATCAGATACTTCCCAGCAAAGAACCACTTCTCTATCTGATCCCAAAAATATCATATTTAAGAGAATATGGAAGGAGAAGTAACCCAACAAGGCTGAACTACCCTCATTTTCTCTAGAATATTCGCCTTCCTCATCTCAGAAAGCTGGAATCTATGGTCCTGGCTCCATAGCCCGTGTACTTGGGTATTCTCCAGAAGCCTATGTTGTAGCTAGTTCAGACATAAAATATGAAGCCAAATCCACTGATACTTCTCTACCTCCCTTGCACCATACTCCCGAGGCTAAAGAAGTTAAAGAAGTTTCAGTACTCCAAAGTTTTTTATAGACCAATACACAAACCTCTACTCAACACACACTTGTTATACCCCAACCAATTCATCCTCGTAATCTACCACCACTGCCCCTCATGGATGTACCTGGGTTCCTCCTCAACAAGTATGCTCCATTGGATCTACCTCAAGTACTAAATGACATGCCACAATATTATCTAAAGCTCCTGCCTCCGCTCACCGGGGAAGATAATACTTTGGCACAGAGACATATTGAAAATTTCTACGCCTTTGCTGAAAATGTGAATGTAGAGCACTTAGATTTGGTGTTAAGGCTCTTCGTCTAATATTTGTATGGAGAAGCTCGGAAGTGGTTCAAGTCTCTAGCCGATAACATAGTCACCATTTGGGAAGAAATGGAGAATTTATTCACACTAAAATGGGGAGAAAAGAGGGATCATGGATACGTTCTCATAGAGTTAAATGCTCTTAAAAAGAGACATAATGAGGATGTAACAAAATTCATAAAGAGGTTCAATAAGCTCTATAATAATTTACTTGCTGAGATAAAGCCTCCCCAAGCAGCTGCTAAGGTGGTTTTCGCAGGAGCTTTCAAACCAGAGTCTGGGTTCACCCTAAGAGAAAGAAAATCCACATCTCTGGATCAGAACTAGACTGATGCATTGGAGGTAGAAGCAAATTTTTCTTATACTGGTAAATTCAAGGGGAAGACATAGTATGAAGCCAGAAGAAAGAACATGGAGGAGGCTTCTACTTCTAATTAGGAGAGGGAATCACAAGAGTATAGAATTGAAGAAATGAATAAGATGATCAAGAACCTCTCAAATAATTTGGTTAAGCTTGAATTGGAGGCCAAGAATTCCCCTCCTCGTTCCAACCAAATGATTCCTAACTGTGCATTTAACCCCCAGTATCGGAAGCCCCTTCTATATTTTATGCAGCAAGAAAGAAAGGAACAACAAGATCAAATCCAACATCCTCTATACTTGGAAGGAGAGTTGGAGGAATGAGCTGAGGAAGTCATAGAAAGCCTAGAGAATCATTCCTCTCTTTCTCCAATGATGAGGAGGGTGAACTCACCCTACAAGGGGAGAAAGAAGAGAAAGAAGTCCCCCCAGAAGACTGAGATATTGAGAATTACTGCAGGTAGTTCATGGATTTCATGCAAGCTCAACTCTATAAGAAGTATGATCGTAGGTCCTCCAGGAAGAGAACCCAAGTGCAAGAAAAAAATGAAGAGTCCATATCAAGAGAAAAAACCCCTCCTATTTTTTCTAATAAGGGTAAAAATCCATTAGAAGAGTCAACCCTTCATAAAGCTACTGTATCCACATCCACAAAAAAAGAAGATGATCCCCCCAAAAATGAGAAGTCCTCATTTGTAACCTTGAACCTGCCCAACCATCCTAAAGAGCAGTTCTAATAATTTATTATAGAAAAATATCCCATGAAATTTAACCTCTAGAAATAATTAGAGAAAGTCAAGATCCCAGTTCCCCTGATCGAGCTCCTGAAACAACCTTCATATAAAGCTCAAGTGTCCCAGTTCATGTAGCCCCATGGTGTAAGCCCTCTGCCTGACAGCCTCAATCTCCAAGAAGAATGACCCATGGTGGTTTTTGGACCTCATGTAGAAGAGCAGAACTAAGCCACTCTCCCGTTCTATGTGACTATGGTGATACATGACCTATTGTTGCACAATTTCATGCCAGATTCTGGGGCTTCACATAACCTGTTGCCATTGTCTGTCATGGAGAAATTTGGTTTGCATATTACAATGCCTTATAAAGACCTATATTATTTTTATTCCAAGAGGGTGAAGTGCTTGGGTATGATAAAATATCCGGTAGTAAAATTAACCCAGATTTCAGCCAAAAGTGTGGTAATGGACATTGTTGTAGCTGATATCCCAACTTGGTTTGGAATGTTGTTGTCCAGAACCTGGGGTTCCAAGATTGGAGAATCAATAAAAATTTACCTCACCTACGCCACTATTCCAGTTTTTGGTGGGGAGGAAAGAATATTATACTGTGAATCCAGGTTTGTGAAGATGGTCACCAAAGCCGATGGTTCAAAAAATTCTCTGGTGTATGGAAAGGAGGGTGAATTCTCTCGTCTTATGCTCGAGGAGGATGAAAATTTCTTGCAAGAACAAAGGTCTGCACTCTAATACAAGAGAACCCCATAAGTCTAATGGAAAACAAAATTTGTACCTTGAAGTTTGATGGGGCTTATTCACGAGAAGGAAATGGGGCCAGGGTACTCATGATATCACCAGAAGGTTTCTTAGTTCCCGTCTCCTTTAAGCTGGAATTTAAAGCCACACACAACGTGGCTGAGTATGAAGCCTTGCTGTTGGGATTTCAGGCAGCACAGAACATGAACATACAGAACCTCAAGGTGTTTGGATATTCAGAGCTAGTAGTGAGACAAGTCAGGAGCCAATTCCAAACTAAACACCCACGGATTAGAGCTTATAGGAATGAGGTATGGGATTTAGTTGAGAACTTCTTCTCTGATTTTAATATTGAGTTCAAGCCAAGGGATAAAAATAGAATGTCTGACTCACTAGCTATGGCTGCTAGTAATTTCCGCCCCCCGTAGAATCCCTTGCTCAGATATGAGGTTGAATTACGATACCGCCCCTCCATTCCGGACAACATAAAGCATTGGAAAGTCTTCAAGGAAGAAGAGCACGACAAGCGTTTTATGGAAATGGTGGGTGAGTTCTAAAATTTGGTGATCAACTTAGTCATCGAGGATGACAGTGAAGAGCTAAAAAACAGGTGGGAAGAGACACTATCTGGGCATCGTGTTTTGCAATTAAAAGGAAATGTCATTCCCAGGGGTATTGTGCCATTGGAGAGAGTGTTTGAGAAAAAATATATCCCAGTGAACCCCAACAAAATGAACCTTGACAAGCCTGTTGAGATGTGAATATTGGGACAGAGGAAAATCCTAAGGTGGTGAAGTTGTCAAAGGGGGTCCCTGAAGAGTACCAAGAACATTACCTTAGGTTGTTTCAATCATATAAAGATATCTTCACCTATCCATACCAGGATTTGAATATTTTCAACATTGAAGTCATACAGCACAAGATACCACTCAAAGGAGATGCTAAGCCTCATAAGCAGAAGCTGAGGCAGATCAATCTTGTCCTCCTTCTATATATCGAAAAAGAGATAAAGAAACTGCTACGGGAAAAGATAATTGTCCCTCTAAGGTATTCAGAATGAGTAGCCAACCTGGTTCTGGTAAGCAAGAAAAACGACGAAATCAGGCTCTGCGTGGACTTCCTAAATCTGAACAGAGCCTTAGTCAAAGATAATTAACCCCTTCTGAAGATGGATCACATCTTGAAAAAGGTAGTGGGATCCTCCCGCATGTCCATGATGGACACTTTCTCGGGATATAACCATGTGGTGGTGCTCCCTAAAGACTAGAAGAAGATGATGTTCACCACACCTTGGGGAACCTTCATGTATGCCTGAATGCCCTTCGGTCTAATCAATTTCAGTGCCACGTTCCAATGTGCAATGGACATCACCTTCATAGGAGATTAAGATAAGTTTTTTGTGATTTATCTGGATGACATCATCGTCTTCTCAAATAATGACGCTGAACACATAAAGCATCTTCGACAAACCTTCGACAAATGTCGCAGGTATGGCCTATCTCTAAACCCTAAAAAATCCATGTTTTCCCTGGAGGAAGGAAAGTTACTAAGGCATATAGTAACTAAATATGGAATGAATATTGACTCGAAATTGGTGGAGGTGATAAACTAGATTTCTCTACCAAGAAACAAAAAGGAAGTACAAGTATTTCTGGGAAGAATAAATTTCCTAAGAAGATTCATACCAAATCATGATGAGATAGTCTGAAACATCACTAAAATGCTAAAAGAGAAGAGTGAAGTGAAATGGAATCCTCAATCGAGGGATTATTTCAACATAATAAAGAAGGCTTTTGCAGAAGCTCCAGTGATGGTGGGTCTAGATTATGGGAATCCCTTTATGATTTTCTCTTTCGCCTCTCCTCATACAATAGTGGCAGTGTTTCTACAGAAGAATGATGAAGGGCATGAAAAACCTATTGCATTCTTCAGCCAGGTCTTGTGAGATGCCGAAGTGAAATATAATATCTTGGAAAAGAAAGTGTATGCCCTGGTAAAATATCTAAAGGAATTTTGGGTGTATGTATTACAATCTGCCATAACCGCCTACTTTCCCACAACAACGAGATATTCTGGTGTTGGGTGACAGTGAAGGAAAAAGGGGAAAATGGATAGCTAAGATTCATGAGTACGAGATGGAGCTAAATCCTACCAAACTCATTAAAGGCCAAGCGCTGGAAAAAATTCTGTCTCAATCCAACTGTTAAGCTCTGGGGATAAATTTGTCTATGACAGGAGGAGAAGCATAAGAGGATACAAGTGCACATCAAGGCATATAATCCTCCACACAAAAGACACATGTAAAGTATCTTCTATCCTTATGGTATATAGATATAGTGGACTACCTGTTAACCCTGAGGAGCCTCCCCAAACTATGACATGACCAAGTATCTCACATTAAGATTAAAATATCAAAAGTATACTGTGGAAAACGGGCGACTATATTGGAAGGACCCGGCTGGGATTTTACTACTATGTCTAACCCAGCAAGAAGTCGGCAAAGTGATGACAAAGTTCCACGAAGGAATATGTGGTGGGAATTACAGCTGGTGATCCACTTCTCACAAGATCCTGAGAGCAGGTTTATTTTGGTCTAAGCTGTTTGGTGATGTACATGCTTGCATCCAGGCCTACGAGAAGTGTCATATGTTTGCCAAGAAGCAAAGGTTTGTGCCACTCCCATTGATTCCAGTACATGTCTAAGAGTCGTTCAAAAAATGGGAAATCGACTTCATTGGAGAGATTCACTCGGCTTCTAGTAACCAACATCGATGGATCCTCACCGCCACAGATTACTTCACTAAGTGGGTTGAGGCTGTGCCTGCAAGGAATGCCACAGATGGGGTAGTGATCAAGTTCTTGGAGGAGAACATAATAGCTAGGTTTGGGTTCCCTGCTAAAATCATCACCGATAATGCCAAGGCTTTCAAATCGGCTAAGTTCGTGAAATTCTGTCACCAATATAATATCATTCTGGGGCACTCCACTGCATATTACCCATAGGGGAACGGGCTGTAAGAGTCATCTAATAAGACATTGGTGAGGATATTGAAGAAGACCATCAACGAAAACCAAAATAAATGGGATTCCCAGCTCAATTTTTCACTCTGGGCGAATCGCATCACCATTAAAATATCCACAGGGAAGTCCCCTTATGAGCTAGTGTACGATTGAGCAACAATCTTCCCTATTCAACTCGCATTACCCATGGATCGATTCTTACAAGAGAGTGAGGAAGAGACAAACAACCTTATCAGAAGAATAAATCAATTGGTTGAGCTTAGTGAAACATAGGAACATGTAAGCCTTAGACTAGCAGAGTACCAGGAAAGGATGAAAGGATTATTTTATCAAAGAGCTAAAGGAAAGGAAATCCAGGCAGGGGATTTGGTGCTACGATGGGATGTCAGGAAGTCAGAAAAAGGGAACATGGGAAGTTTTACCACCTCTGGTTTGGTCCATTCAGGGTGGCAGAGTTCAAAGGCAAAAATACTTTTGCACTGGAGAATTTGGAAGGAGACACACTCAAGATGCCTTTCAATGGACAAGTTCTCAAGCCTTACTTCCAGCACTAATAACGGGTTATGATGGCCCATTTTACATATCCTCAAAGTGTACATATGTTGTTTTGTTATTTCTGCATGAAATCCTATTTTTTTTGGGTTAAATATGTTTGAAAATGTCTCTAACAATGATCCCAGGCACATTAAGAAGAACACAAGCAAGTGGTCTACAAGTTCTCGACACACTTGAACGAGTGTGTCGTCCCCAATGGAGCTAATGTTGGCTTGTGTTTTTCATGAACGGATAGCAACACGAGGAGCTAAGCAAATGAAGAGAGGGAAGGGCTAAAGTGAAGGCCAATCAGTTCAAGCGCAGGTCAGGCACACACCCCACAGTCAAAAGAAGGAAGAACTCTTACCATTCACCTTTTCAATCAACAACCTCTTTGCTCGTCGCAAATTGCGCATCACATATCATACCATTTACCCTATGCCGTTCATATATAAACCTTGCAATTTGCGATGTGTGGGTGGTCCCATCTCCATCTTCCACATCACCTTCCGCTCACCGCACTCCACACATCACAAATCATAACATTTACCCTCCGCTTCTTATCATGGAACATTTCAGATTGCGATCTGCGGGTGGAACCCACCTCCATCCTTCCACGTCATCCTCCATTCTCCGCTCACCGCACATCACACTTCGCAGATTATAAATTTTACCACTATTTCTCATAACAAAGAACCTCCGACTGTGATTTGTGGGCGGCCCCACTTCCATCCTTCCACATCACCTTTCCGCCATCGGACATCGCACTTCAAATTATTTCGTTCTTACTTCCCATCCTAATCTTTGACACTCCCAATTATGATTTGTGATATGAATTTGGGACCCACCTCCCTGCCACGTCATCAAAGCCCGTCCACGGCCTTTATCCCACTCTCTTCAATGTTAATTGTCCCGCTAACTCAACCATTACTCCCGCCATATCCCCTTCATTTTCACTCCCTATCATACTTCCAACAGCTCATGATCTGTTTTAGCCCCCCTCTCACCTTCCAAAGGATAACACCGGGGGGGGGGGTCCAAAATGGCTGGTTTTGGAAACTGCCTCCAGTGCTAGATGTTAGCCCACAGTGATTTCACACCCCTCCCCATCCAATACCATAAAACAGACCGACCCCCCTTTGAAACCCGGTCTCCATTTTCGCAAGTCCTACACAACATGGGTTGTTGGGTGGAACAAGCACATTTATGGTTTATTCAATCTCCAAAGAACTCCATGTCAAAGGATGAGGCATGCGTAGCATGATTAACTATTTTGTAACGGTCATTAGAAATCATGAGAACAAGGGAGTGGAGGCTTTCAACAACAGGTGGAATTAAGCGATGGAAGTCGGACTGCCCACCTGTTCATGGCCATTCCTCGCTGCCCCATTTTGAAGATTCCGAAATTTGGCCTCTATGGCCAACTATGTGGTTTATTTTTACTATTTGATTGTGATGTTCTGTAGGTGAAATATCGATTTCACCCGATTATTTTGTGATTTTCTGATTATAGGAGTGATTTCTTGATGCACGTTATGTAAGTTAGTTAGGATATTTTTATTTTACATGTGTGGGTAAATCATGGGAATTTGATTCGATTATAAACCCTCAGAGGAACTCTATATGTAGAGAGTTCAAAGATGAAACAAAGGTTCTGAATTTTAGAGAAGTTTTGTTGTAGTGTTATGCGACTATGCTCTTTATGCTCTGAGATACATATTTGGGAGATATGTTTTGAATATAATCTGATGTACAACGTTGTTTATTTGGATTCCAGATGGAGGAATGAGTAGTATGTATTTTTATTCTTTTGCTTATCAATGATCTCCTATTTATGCATAATCATATTTCAATGTTCTGCTGATTTGATGATTTGTGTAATTTAGCTGCCGGTGGTATGCATTTTTATCCATAAATTTATGTATGTATAATGCTCATGTGTTAAATTTTCTTCTCTCCCTTTATTCATGCTCCACGAATCTCTATTTTTGGTCATATTAAACTTGCATCCGCTTCTTCTGAGTTCATGGGATACATATTCTTAAGAATTTTAAGCCTCTCTCTCACAGGTTCCTCCTCCATTCCTTCTCAACAACTCTACATATTTTGAAAGCCTCTGCTCATTGTTTCATACTTGGCCCATTTGAAAGCCATCCAGCCATACAGCTTCCTGATCCCTCTCACAGTATAGGGTAATTCACATGAACCAAAATCCACGGTCTTTATCATTTTTGAACCACCACAACTATTACTCTCTTACTCCATATTCTGTCAGAGGCACCTTGGAAATTGTTTACATTTAACCTCTAATTTTAAGATGTCCTAGGCACTGGTCTTTTGAAACTCAAGGCTGTCTCTAGGAGCAACAACAACCACCATCATGGGAGCTAGTAATTAGGGAAAAAGTGTTCAAAAAATATTTCAAAGTTACATTTTACTCCTTATGAAGATGTAACCTTGCCTAATAAAGTGATAAAGCTACAATACACTATCCTATCATTTCATTTCTCAAAAAGAACATATGATGTCACTCCATGACCAAAGAAAAAATCAACTTTTCAAGCTATATAGGACCATTCAAAGCATTCATACACATTTTTCCATCTTCCTAGAGTTGTCATCCACCATTGAGCCTCATCTCAACCATCAGAGCTTTCATCTTTCCATTATCAAGCCCTAAATAGGTAGCACGATGCATTTATGCTAGCATGATGAATTTTTATTATTGGAGGGCCAAAGGATAATTAAAAGGGCCAAGTCAGCATTAAACGGGTTCAAGACATTAAAAAAAAGTAAGAACAACTTCTCATCAACTCTCATTCAGTCAATTTTCTTCAGCAAATGGTGAAATCCCTCTCCGAGGGGTTTCACTACGTTTTTTGGCTTTCCTTGGTGTTTGGTTTGTTTTAGTGAGAAAAATCCTTGTTTTCTTGTCCCCCAACCATTTTCCACATTCCTCCCCCTAATTTCCATCATTTTTCCCTAAAACCCTAACCTACGTTGCGCTTTTGCAGAAATTATAGGCTAGGACTGTGTTTTGACCCTTTCCCCACTTCCCCTCACTCTTTGCAAGAGATTACACCTCCCAAGTGTCCTTAACACATATCCCTTCCCCCTGTAATTTCCCTAGAATTTTATCTAAACCGTATCCCCTCCATTCCCTTCCCAAAACGTGTTGCCACATTTTCCCCTATTTTCCCAAATTCCACCCTTTCCTTCCTTCCTATCAAGCTAGGGTTTGTATCATGCAAAAAAACACCATGGACAGTGAGAAGAAAAAGTAAAATAAGGGTGGTCCTGTATCTATATTTGAGCCATCCAATATGAAGGAGATAAATGCTTCATCATTCATCAAGAAATCATTTGAAGATGTTGGTTGCCTATGGTTTTGTGAAAGAATACAAGAGGTGGGTTGCCTTGCTAAGTTGACCAGTCTCTTTGCCACCAATTTTAGGAGGGATAAGACCACAATAGCAAGGATTGACTTCATCATATCAACATATTCCATAGCCTTAGCTACAAGTATCCCTAACCAAGGAGATATTTTGTTTAAAAGGATGCATTTGGACATTGAAAACTACAAGATCTTCCTTAAAGCACACTATAAGGATGTTCCTGCTCATATCTTTCCCTTTAGACAATTATTGGATAGATATTATCCTTTGATGAAGGTGATCATGAAATATTTTACTTGTAAAGGCATATTTTCTAGATTGTATCAGTATCACATAAGGCTACTGATGCATTTCACTGCCATCAAACCATTGCACTTGCCTCATTACTTATTCAGAAGATTAGTCAATATGGATGAGAAAGTAAAAAGAAAAGGGAAAGATCACCAAGCAAGTTTGTTTCATCATGGTTTGGTCAATATCGTAGTTCTGCATCAACTTTCACAAATCAATTTACCATGGGAGACATTCATGCAATCAACTACTCTTGTTCCTACCACTAGTCAACCTAATAATCAAAGCACTCCATTGACACCATCAAGGCCAAAAGAGTTTGGCTCATCTAGTAAACCATCAGTTGCATAGAAATCTGGGGAAAAAGTTACAAAGACTCATAGGCATAGGTTACTAAAACTTATAGTAGAGGTAAAATACTAGTGTTTGCCCCTGAGAGTGTGGCAAGAACTCATCTCAGCATTATTAGAGAAGAAACACCAGGAGGAAAAGATGATGCACCCTCGCATGAGGAAGAACATGTACCTTTATAGGTTGACATGGCTGACCTGGCAGAGAACAAGGAAGAAAAATTAGTTGAGCAAATAATCAAATAAAAATAGGTAGAAATCAGAGAGCTTAAGGATAATTTCTCAAAGTCAAACTTCATGATGTCATTTTTGCAGCAAGAGAACAAGCAACTAAAGGTAAATAAACTGATCCTAAGCAAACCTAATGCATATTTTGAGGTAGAGAAAGATAAAGGTAAGAAAGTGATATATGTGGAGCCACTAGAGAACAAGGATGTTCAGATCAAGCCAAGGAGGCCAAAGACAAGAGGCCTAGCAAAACAGAAAGAACATGGAAGTGAGCCATTTTCTCCCCTAAGTCAACAAGACATTGATGACATTATTGCAGTTGAGATTGAAAAAGATAAAGATTTTTGGCTTGGAAGAATCAATAAGAATTTGGAGAAGCTCTTGAAGAAGGAAAACAGATCCACAAACCTTTTGAGACACATGGCTAGACATTATTAAACCAGGAACCAAATTTTCAAAATTAAGGGTTAGGAATATGAAAAAGAAGCTTAAGAAAACCCTAATCAAGCTTAAAAAGAGATATAACCTTGATTTGGTTGCTTATGCATCATTTATTGTCTAGGAAATCATTGATAGATGATAAGAATGAAGTTTCAACAAATTTTGAGAAGTTTTGGTCAATTTTTGGATTTTTGGTTAATTCTGGCAATTTAATTGCATAGAAACACAACGTGGCCATGTTGCGCTTCTTCTGAAGGCATCAAAATGACAATTGGATTACATAAATGGATATATCTTGACCCAAAAATCGCATATATGCACTTTATTTTCCATGTCAGCTAATTTTGGATAAAAAGTCAATAAACCGGCAATTTTTCATGTTTCTTCCTCCTTTTTGGACCTAACGCTACGCTTCTGTAGTAACCATGCGAGATTGGATTTTTAAGTGACATGGAGGTGGATTTTTACAATTTTAAAGGTTCAGAGGCCTAGTATACAACCTAGGCTATCTTCATCAACCTTCATTTCAACTCAAATATTAGGTTAAGCCACCCAAAAAGTGCCTCAAAGACCACACTACGCTTCTGTCAAAAAGTCAAATTTTCGAGTTTTCTTAGTCAAAATCAATATCTCATGATGTAATTTTTCTTTTTAGGAGTTTAGATGATGTAATTAAATGTAATAGTGACATTAAAGGTTAAATTTATGTAAATTCATGGTCATCAATGTTTGTAAAGTCAGGAAAGGATAAATAGAGAGTTAGTTCCTAACCTCCCTAGCTTTAGGTTTAGTTATAGAGATTGATCTAATCAATTCCTATCATGATGGATTCGACCCCTGAGAGGGGGGAATTTAATTTTTGATCTATATGTATCCATAATGAAGTAAAATCAAAGGTTAGACATTAGTTAGAAAAAGTCTTGGAGCTAGTGTACATCATATTTTTGCAGGAAATATACAGGCAGTTGCAACTATTATCTTGGAATTCTTGTGGTATGCTTTAGTGATAGAGTTTTTCATTTGTTTTATCATCATATTGAATATTTTGTTCTCCTTATTATCATTAGCATGATTTCATGTGATTATCTCATGATTTTTTAAGCAGACTTCATAGTTTATATGCTCTGTTTTGATGATATTTTCATGTTTATGTCTCATTTCTTCTGATAAACGAATTCATAGTCTTATGCTCATTTTGATCCCTCTCTACTTCAACCCTATACCACAATGAAAACTCAAATATGTCACTGATCATACCTAACTTTCCCCTTATTATCCCCACAACTGATCATTTGAAACCCTGACCTAGTTCCCTATACCTTTGAGCTCGATCCACCAAAACCCTAAAATCAAACCCTAGTGAGCTGAATATATAACCTAAGATCTATTTTTCTCTCCAGTCACTTCATTGGATTTGATATTGTAGAGATATATCTCTCTCATTTGGTAGGGCTAGCTACCAAATCAAAAGTTGGTTTGAGGTTATCTCCTTCGGTCTCCTTTCTTAGCCTTGGGACGTTGAGGAGCGATAACATTTTGGTGTCATTGCGGGGGAATGAAAGTTTTCATCTTCTTCGGGAAAGATTGTTCAAGTTGCAAATATGATTTCTTATGATGAACAACAGTTGGACATGAAAAGCTTGTGTATTTTTCACCTGGCGACTCCAAAATTAAAGGATCCAGAGCTTACAAGTTTTTATGGCAACTCCACTATCTGAAGAATTCAAGGGCTTTAAATTTTGATCCATTTTACATCATCAATCAAGATGACAAGGTATATGCCAGATCCTCTTTCTATTGAAGTTTTTAGAGAAAATTTTGATCAGTTTGATGATGAATTGGATTATGGTTTTTCAAATTTATTTCCTCAATATTTATGTTTATCCAAGTGTTCTGAAGAGAGAAGATGTTTTTTAGAAACATTCGCTAAAAATGTTGAACAAGAAATTGAGGCCTTAGAGGTTCAAATTCAATCTCAAAGTTTCCATTATCAAGATTCATTCTTTGAAAGCCTTGTATTTCCCAAATAAGAAGAGGTTGGTCCTTTGATGCCGTGATTAAGAAATTTTTTGATGGATTTGATGATACACAAGAGAGCATAATTGAAGTTGCCAATTATAACAATCTAGTCATTGGTTGCTAAGATGTAGAGAAAAAAAATCATGTTTCTTTTATCCCATAGTGATTTATATGGAGAAATTGTTCAATATGGGGTTTCTACCATATTTCAGTTATGATGATCAAAATTACAATCAGTTTCTAGTGCCTTTACAAGCTCTAGTTCTGATTTTTGTTAAAAATAGTGAAGGAGCCAAGGTATTGGATCACATTTTTTATTGGATATATTGGATGTTTTATATTGGTTGAAGTAAATAATTTGGTATTAGAATAGAATTATATACACATAAATAAGCTTACTAGGTAAGCATATTTTCAGCATTCAACTTTTCAGTATGCAACAGGATTGTCAGTTTTTAGTTTTCGTTTTCAGCTTCAGTTTCAGTAGGTGTAGATTTAGTTTTCAACCTATATTGCAGTTTGGTTTTTGTTTCAGAGTAAGGAATTTTAAAGGTTATAGGGTAAAATTTTGGGATCAACCCAATGTGACTCCATTGCCCAATGGATGAGGCGACCTGGTCTATGGTGTTCTCGGCACCTCCTAAAGGAGCTACCATCCCCAGTTGGAGCCAATTTTATTGTCCATGAGTTACTAGTGAACAAATGTACTCTTTCAATCTCAGTCGATAGGGTCCTAGGTCAAATTGTTATAGTTTCAAATAAAATTTGATCATGGGTCAATGTCTAGGTATTATTACTGCTCCCTTAATTTTCAAATTCATAAAATGCCATCATGGTCATGTCATCACTCCTTGTGATAGGGCATCAAAAGAGTCTCTTGGTAATTGGATTGTAATCATGCATATGAAAATGGTCAAAGTTCCAAATCATGATTTCACATGTGCATTTGGTGTCATCATTAGGTGAGGTCATCATAAGTCATGTAGGGAGTCATGTCATCACCTTAGTCACCATCATGGGAGTTGTTAATTAGGGAAAAAGTGTTCAAAAAGATTCAAAAGGTACATTTCATCCCACATGGAGATGTAACCTTGCCAAATAAAGTAATAAAGCTACAGTACACTACCTCATCAAATCACTTCTCAAAAGTAGATGATGATGTAACACCACTACCAAAGCAAAAATTTGACTTTCAAGCTATTAGAAGACAATCCAAGCATTCAAAACACTCATTCATCTCTCTAAGAATCTCTTCATCACCATTTTCCTTCATCTCAGCCATCAAAGCCTTCATGTTCCTCAACAATCACTTTGTCTCTTAGCACGCTGCGCATCTACTTCGCTTCTGGCCAGCGCTGCACTTTTGGCTTTTGAAGGGAAAATCAAGGCCATTTCAATGTTTTTCTTCTTACAGATAGGTTTTCAACATCAATAAAAAATTGAACACTCTCAAGCCATCCCTTGCAAAATTTCCTCTTCAAATGGTGAATATCCTCTCCAAGGGTTTCCATGCTACCTTTCTGCTACGTTTTTGGAATTTCATGGTTTTTTCTTGCATGCAATGAAAATTTCCTAAGTTTTATGCATAAAAACCCTAGAATATACCTAATACACCATCCCCAACCTTTTACCTTCGTCAATTTATCCATTTTTACATTTTTCCCAAAGAAACTAAGCCAACGCTCCACTTTTTCCACATTTCTAACTTTTTCCTATTTTTTACATTTCCTACCCCATTTCTCTCACCCTTCCTAGAAAATTTCACTACCCTATCACTCCTAACACCCATCCCTATCCCATGAATTTTTTCCACAAATTTCCCTAGCCCCTATCCCCTCTATTTCCTTCCCCAAATTACCCCTTATTTTTCCCTAAATCCCCTCCCTTCCTATCAAACTAGGGTTTCCAAGTAAAGTAAAACAGGGGAGGAAAAATATCCAGATATGAGCCAACTCATATGTAGTAGATCAATGCCTCAAAGTTCATCAAAATTTCTTTTGAAACAATAGGCTTCCTAGGGTTTTGTGAAAAGGTACAACAAGTGGGTTATCATTGTGAGCTCACTAGTCTCTTTGCCACCCATTTCAAGAAGAACAAGATCACCATAGTAGGGATGGAATTATTGGTATCAGCAGAGATGATTGGCATGATTTTTAGGGTTGTATGTGATCAGAATTGGTTGTATTAGTTTTTCTGTGCTAACTGTCTTTTCATTTTTTAAACATGTGCATAATTGTCTCATTAGTTTTCTTAAGGATTGAGGATTTTAACCATGAATTGTAGATGATTTTAGGTGAATTAGAAGCATAAAACAAGATTAAATAACATTAAACATCAGTGTAAAATAGAGAAATAAGTCACCACATGAAATTTACACAGTAGGCATGATGAATCAGTTCACCCCTCCTGGGCTACATCTGTTGGTCCAACTGCCAATGGCATGTCCATCTTTAATTATGCTAAAAATTATGCAAATACATGTAGTTAAATTTCTCCAATGGTTGTTTTATCTGCACCAATGGCTCTAGAATGCTCCAATTAGTTAAAAATGACTTTTCATTCACTCGTAATGGGAGAAAATTGAATCTCCTACTCTTTTGCCCAGTTAATCCACTTATCTGGAGTTAAATTAGAATTTTCCACTCAAAAATGCGCGTTTTTCCAAACCTCTACCAGAATTATCTGCAACATCAAATTTCGGTGGTTGGGGTGGCCACATGCCAACCCCAAAACCAGTGGCTAACACAACGGTTAGCGGAACTGTCAACGGAACCCCAACTTTAAACCATGCTAAAGGTTGAACTCTGGTTTGAAGGGTTGTTAACATTAATCGCGCGGAGGATATAGCAGTTATCATTTCATGTGATAAGGTTTAACATGAAAATTGTGGAGACTGCAGGTTGAAATTTCGTATAGACCACGAGTTTTGTTGACATATATTATTTGCATTGTGAACACCATCGGGTACTGCTGGCGGGTTGGGACCACCGACAGTCCCCAACCCCCAAACTCCACTGTATTAAACTTTAACAATAACCTGACTCCTATATAGGTTAAGAACTACATGTAGCTCGGGCAGTGGAGACCTGTGTGTGACCTACTGGTGGTCCAGGGTTCGATTCCTACAGACCCTCAATAATTTTGATATGTCATTTTGGGGACACGTGGCGACCTGAAGGCTGGCCACGTGTCACCCTATGATTAGTTATTCAAACAAAACGTACAAATCATTCGACCAATAAAGAAGCGACACTTGTAAAACACCAATTGGTTCTGAGGAAAGGAATATTCCTCAAAATATTCCCTTTCGCTGACTGTGCATCACAGTCAACCTAGGTCAAACTGTTGCAAAATTTCCTGTTCGGAATTTCGATCAGAACGCGATATATCCCTCATACGACATTGGTTTTTTGAACTGTTCATGGTGCCAGAATTAGGAAGACGAGATCTACGCAAGAATCCTAGTTTCAACCCAATCATGTAACTTTGAATTTTGAGAAAAAATTATGAACTTCTGATCACTCCTCCCCATTGGGAAGCTTTTGGACCCCAAAAGACTTGATTACATGTTCAGTGGATGAGGGTACATCTCCCTCACCTTTCCAACCCCCATCCACTTTTCCTTGCTTGGTTTAGTGCCTTTGAGCCCAGCTTGAAGGTAGTCAACACTTCCGCTCTTTGATGCTCTTGTCCTCCTGTCAAGAATTATATCTTCCTTGAGCTCATCTAGAAATTCTAGTGAGAAATTTTCAATAGAAGGTAGTTGAACATCACTTCCTTGATCATCGATCAAAGGTGGCTCATACAAACGTAAGTTTTTAACATTAACAACTGAATATATTTGCATATAAGAAGGCAATTCAAGTTGAAATGCATTATTACCAACTTGATTTATGATCTTGAATGGGCCATAGTGAATGGGTTTGAGCTTTTGACCTTCCCCTTGCATCATTTCTTTGCTAATGTGCAACCATACCTCATCTCCCTCTTGAAACGTTCGATCAACTCGATTTTTATCATGCCTTTCTTTGTATTTTCTTTGACTTTTGTCAAGTTGTTCTTGAACTTGTTGATGTATAATCTGAATTTTCTCAATGAATTTTAGAGCCTTGTAAATATCACTATGGCCATCTATTTCAACATCCTTTCCAAAGATGAAGTCTAATGGTGATTTTGGAAAATACCCAAAGCATACTTCAAAAGGTGATGTTTGTGTAGAAGAGTTCTTTGCCCTATTGTAAGCGTGTTGAATATAATGCAGTTGGTCATCCCACGACTTAGGATGTTTGTTGCAATATCCTCTCAATAGACACATAATGGTTCTGTTCACCACCTCGGTTTGTCCATCTGTTTGTGGATGAAAAGCAGTACTCTTTCTCAACTTTGTGTCCATCATTCTCCATAGATTTGACCAAAAATTCACAATGAACCTGGAATCCCTGTCACTAACAATAGAAGTTGGAAATCCAAAATGAACCCAAACATGTTGAAAATAAAGTTCAGCAGTTTGTTTAGCAGTAATGGTTTTCTTACATGGCATAAGTATACAAATTTTACTGAATCTATCCACAACTACATAAATATAATTATGCTTCTTTCTTGACATAGGTAGACCTCCAAAAAAGTCCATGGAGACACTCTCCCATGGCCTTAATGGTACCAATAGTGGCGTGTACAACCCAAGCTTCATATTACTAGGCTTACTTGTTGCACACATAGAAAAACCTCTTATAAAATGCGACACACTATCTATCATGAGAGGTCAATAGAAATACCTCTGTAGATGCACCATTGTTTTGCTTACCCAAAAGTTTCTAGCAATAAGCGATGAATGAGATTCTGTCATGACACTTAGCCTCTCTCCTTATGGAATACAAAACTTGCCCAAATGAAACCAAAAATTGCTCTGCATGTGATAATATTTTTATTCAACTTGATTCCCTTCACTCAAACTAGCATACACATATTGAAAATCAATGTCATGTGCATATTTTTCTATGTAACTCTCATGTACAATAGAATCATTTTTGAGTAAAGTAGATGAAATAATGATTGGTCTTGAAAGAATATCAGAAAATTTATTGAAAATACATTTCTTGTACCTTATAACCAAGTGAAACTGTTGAAGAAATCCCATCCACCTGAAATGTCTTGATTGCTATAATTTTGTTTGCGACTGCAAGTACTGTAATGGTTGGTGATCAGTATGCACAATAGTCTCTTTACCCATCAAGTAGTGTTTCCACTTCTTGACACTTTATGCCAACGCATATAGTTATTTTTCATATGTAGGATAATTTCTCACAGCACCATTAAATGTTTTGGAATGAAAAACGATAGGCTTACCATGCTGCAAAAGTACTGCGCCCATGGCATAATCACTAGCATCAGTTTGAATCTCGAATGAAAGTCTCAAATTTGGTAATGCAAAAACTGGAGCTGAATTGATCTTGTCTTTTAAAGCTTCGAAAGCTTGCTGTTTTTTTCCTCCCCATTAGAATCCCTTCCTCATAGTTGTCACTGCATGCATAGGAGCTACGATGGAAGAAAAATTAGCAATAAAATTTATCCAATATTGAGTTGCACCTAAGAAAATTCTTACCTCGGTTACTGTTTTGTGTGTGGGCCAATTCACAATGGCTTCCACTTTATAAGTATCAATTCTCAACTCTCCTCCTCCTACAATATGTCCCAAATAGACCAAAGAAGTCTTTCCAAACTCACACTTTGACATCTTAAGAAACAATTTCTCTTTCTTCAAAATATCAAGCACTCTATTCACATGCAAGACATGATCTTCTCTTGTTTTGTTGAAAATCAATATGTCATATAAATACATAATCAAAAATTCATAAACGAATTGATGCAAAACACTATCCATAACACACATGAAAGTTGATGGTGCATTACAAAAACCAAAAGGAATAACTAGCCACTCAAAGAGTCCTTTGATTTTGAATGCAGTTTTCCATATATCACTTTCTGCAATTCTTACTTGATGATATCCACTTCGTAAATCTAACTTAGTGAAAAAATTTTCTTCTTTCAACTGTTCAAGAAAATCATCTATTCTTGGGAGTGGGTAATGATTATTTACCATAATCTTGTTCAAAGCTCGGAAATCTACACACATGCGCCAAGTCCCATCTTTCTTTGGTATCAAGACTATGGGTGAACCGCATGGTGATGTGCTTGGCCTTATGATTCCTTTGTCCAACATCTCTTTGATTTGCCTCTTTATTTCAGCATTCTCCATTATCGACATGTGATACATACCGATGTTTGGAAGATGACAATATTGCTACAACTGAATCTCATGTTGAATCTTTCTTTTTGGAGGCAAATATGTTGGCTCGTGAAACATCTCATGATGTGCATTAACTATATCATATAAATCTGATTTCAACTTAGAATCACATCCCTCAAATGATTCATGATTAATATCATCTTTAGGCTTAATCATTATAAGAACAAAATTTTGACTTGAATTTACTAGCCTCTTTATCTGTCCAGCATTTACCATAGCAATATTTGTCTTCTTGCGATGTGCTTTAACAATGAACTCCTTGCCATATTTGAATAAATGATATTTGTTCTCATGGCGATGGAAGATCGCTTTCCTATCATACAAGTAAGGACTCCCCAAAATAATACTTGTTATGTCAAGCGGAACCGCATCTAATTCAACTATGTCAAAAAAATTTGCAGTGACTGCAAACTGCAATATGCATTTCTTTGAAACCTGTAGATTTGCATCCTTACAAATCCAACCTAATGGATATGGTTTTGGATGTGGTATGGTATCAAGGTTAAGTTTCTTGACCAAGTCTTCAGAGATTAAGTGTGATTTTTACCCACTGTCAAACAATGTGTCAATCTTGGTATGCTTGTATATGACCCTCACATGAAACGGTTCTATGCTTTCTTCTTCATTTGGAGTATTTATGTAACAGTTTGATGTATTGGTACTAGGTTTAGTTTCAATTTCTTTCCCCTTCATGTTCTTCAATCCCATGGTTGTAATGTTAGATTCATCACCTCAATCATCTCCTAAATCATGTTGAGTTGTAGTAACAATTTTATGTTTCCATTTGTTATTGGGTTTCTTTGGCCTCATTTCAGGATGTAATTTCCAACAATGATTTTCATCATGGAATTGTTTTGAACAATGTTTACAAACCAAATTTTCTCCCTCTTTCTTAATAGATGCATTATTTTTTCTTTTACCTTTTGAGGTCTTCTCTTTGGCTTTACCCTTAAAAGGTTTCTTCCTACCCTCTTCAGAAATGTTCTTCCCTCTAGCTTCTAGATGTTTGGCCTGAACACATACTTCATCTAGACTGGTGGGGTTAAGCATGAGAATAGTATGTTTTAGGTAGCTATGTAAGCCTCCTATGTACTTGAGAAAAGTATCTTGGTTATGAAAATATACCCCTAATAAGAGAGCTCTTCTCCTAAAGTCTTGGGTGTATTCTTGCACATTTTGTCCCTTCAATTGCCTAAATTTTTTCCAGTTCATTATGGATTTCTGCATATGAGCTAATGGATAAAACTGTTGTTTTATAGCAGTAAAAAAATCTAACCATGATAGAATAATATTACCATGTTTCTTGATTTCATCCTTTGTCTTGGATTCCCATCAAAAAAGTGTTGCACCTTCCATTCTCAATGAAGCTAATTGGATTTTGGTATCATCATCTTGAAGGTTTTGGATTCTCAAATAGACCTCCAATTATCAATATTTTCTGCATTGAATTCACTATTAAACATTGGCAATTCAAACTTAACATCAAGTTTTAAAAAAGGACTTTTACCAGTGTTCTTTGACTTGTGTGCCTGATGTACTGAAGAAGAAGTAGAGGATGAAGATGACGAGGTTGAGGATGACGGCTCTCCATTGCCTCCATTTCCCTTCTTTGACCTATATTCATCATTGTGGCCTCCTGAAGATCCTTGTCCTTCCTTGTGAAGTTTAGATCCTTCTCCTTCCAGTCTCTCATTCCTTTCTTGATAAAGGATTCTAACCATCTCAGTCATGTCAAGGAATGCTTTCCTGAAAACTCTTTCTTCCTCTTTGGGATCAGCTTCTTCATGGATTTCTCCTTCCTCTTGAGGCATGCTTAATGTAGCTTCTACTTCCTTAGGAAGTGAAATAGGTGTTGGATATTGTGGAAATCTTGTTCTCCTTTGCTTTTTCTCTTCTTGAGACCCTTATGCTCCCACCAATTTTCCTTCTCCTCTTTTGAGCTTGAGCCTTATAAGCATCTAAAAACTTGCAAACAGTTAAAAAATTATTTGCACTAAACAACACCAGAGAATAAACTCTAGCTATGATACCAATATGATCTGAAATGACTGTATTAGTTTTTCTGTGCTAAGTGTCTTTTCAGTTTATAAACATGTGCATACTTGTCTCATTAGTTTTCTTAAGGATTGAGGATTTTAACCATGAATTGTAGATGATTTTAGGCGAATTAGAAGCATAAAACAAGCTTAAATAACACTAAACAACAGTGTAAAGCAGAGAAATAAGTCACCACATGAAATTTACATAGCAGGCATGATGAATCAGTTCACCCCTCCTGGGCTACGTCTACTGGTCCAGCTCCCAATGGCATGTCCATCTTTCATTATGCTCAAAATTTTACAAATACATGTAGTTACAGTGCTCCAATGGCTATTTTTTCTACACCAATGGCTCAAGAATGCTCCAATTAGTCAAAAATGACTCTTCATTCACTCAGAATTGGCGAAAATTGAGACTCCTACTCTTTTGCACAGTTACACCTAGAAAAAATCCACTAAAAGTGGAGGAATCCACTTATCTGGAGTTAAATTAGTACTTTCCACTCAAAAATGCATGTTTTGCCAAACCTCCACCGCAATTAACTCAAAGTGGAAATATTTTTTTTAAAACAATAGACCAAATAACAAACACCTCCTTAATTTTATGCACATGTGTTATGATTTGAGAGAAATGTCCAAAATACAGTTGCTACAGGAGAGTTGTTGCACTTTTGGAAAAAATGACTTTAAATCCATTTTTCAGGGGTTTGGAGTAGGTGTTTGCAGTGCTTGATGACTCTATTATGTAGTAGACATCATAATATTTCCAACCATACCACTTTAAGCCCAAACGTCCTCTGGGAAGGCCTCCAAATTACTCTCCAAACTTTCACCATGCTTCTGCTCCACTTCTGCAATTATTCGTTACGTTTTTAGTGACCAACTTAAAACTTGGATTTTGAAAAAATGGGGAATTATTTTTGAAAAATGGAAACCGTTTGTATTTATAATGTACCTAAAAACAAAAACCTCTCTCATTTGTGTAAAAAGTTTTATGGTTAGAGATATACAGGGAAAATTTTAGGGGCTAATATTCATGGGTGGCCTAATTTTCAATGCTTTTTCGAAAAAAAAGATTCGCCAATTTCCATTTTTTTGAAAATGGATTCGCCCAAATTTTATCGTATAAAATTATTTTACCCTAAAAATCACCAAAATATATATATATAATAATGTAAATAATTAGAAACATAAATATTTTTACAAAAATGTCATAAATTTTTTTACAATTTACATATTGGGGACTAGTAAGATTCACCAAGGTTTCTAAAATTTAAGATAAACTTCCATCCTTAAAATTTTCCTAGAGATATATTCCTCTATCTTTGAGCCCTACGTTTGCAGAAAACCCAAAAATTTGACCCTACAGAAACGTAGCGTGGCCGCACTGCGCTTCTTCTCAGAGTCTTCAAATGACAAATGGAAAGCATCATTAAGTGGCTTTTGAATCATACGATCTAGAAAACCACTTTTTTTTTCTCCTGTCAGCGCTTAATTTTGTTAGGAAAGTTCAAAAACTTGATGTTTTACACACTTCTGCCACCATTCTCAGGCCTGTGTTGCGCTTCTGGGAGTACCTTTGGGAGAATGAAGTTTAAGGTGGTTTGGAGGCGAATTTTTGTTGGTTTCAAGTTTCATAGGTCTAGAGAATATCTAGGTATATCACCACCAGGTTTCAGTTTAGCTCAAAATTCAAATAAAATCATCCAAAATGCCTTCACAAAATGCGCTACGCTTCTGCAGTTTTTATCAGTTTGGAAATTTTTGTGGTAAAAAGTAAAATTGGGTCAATGTAATTATTCATGAGATGCTTTTACCTGATGTAAATACTTATTATAGTGATTATATGAGTGGATTTACTTGTAATTATTTTTTTCAAAGTCAACTAGGTTAGTAAGTTTAAAAAGGGAATTGGTTTCTAACCTCCCTAGTTTTAGGTATGGTTAGAGATTTTGTTGTAAATAGTTCCTATGATGATGAATTTGACCCTTGAGAGGGGGAATGTGCTTTTTTAATCTATATTTAGCTTGATTGAAGTCGAATGAAGGGTTGGATACTTGTAGCTCATAATTGGACTTGTGTACTTACCTATTTTGCAGAAATACAATAGATGGTTGCAACAATTTTCATGGGATTCTTGTGTTGTGGTTTGTGGCTCTGTTTTTCTAGTGTTTTCTTTATAATTCATGATTATATCTATTTAGCTACCATATATATGCTTATTTTGATTTGTATTATAAGGTTTAAAATAGAAATCATCATATGTATGCTCTATTTTTGTTCAAGATAAGGATTTTAGTGTCTTTCCTGTTGGCAATATGATGCAGAGTGTTGTCCTTGATGGCAACCCACTGAATGAAGATGAAGGCATGTGTTGTCCTTGATGGCAATACACCTGATGAAGTTATTCTTGACTTGATGGGCTTGGTAAATGATGTAAATCTGATGTGATATGATGCTTGTTGATATTATGATGTTGAGTGGTGTCCCTGAAAAGGCAACCCACCTTGATGAAGATGATGACAACTTACTTGATGAAGTTGTGGTTGATAGAATACGTTCTTGATAAAGTAAATCTGATGTATCTACAGTGAATACAGAAGGCCATGAAGAAAGGAATTCAATATATGCTAGATCTATGATGAAAAGAGTATGTCTCTAGCCATACGCGGATCTGTTTAAGGGAAGTCGCGTATGCATGCGGTAAAGTACGTACCAAGTCGCGTATGGGCAAAAGCGCTCATAAAGTGCAAAACCAGGGGTAACCACCATGGTATTAACCCATTGTATTGGGTAATGATTCGTCTAAATGACCCCGTCCAGGAATACCAGCAGAAGTAATATTGTTTTGGCTCATGGTATTGGAAAAAGGGGCTCATGGTATTGAAAAAGGATAAACCTATAAAGAGATGAAATTCATTATGCAAATCATGAGTGTGGGAGCAAGATGTCTGAGCTTGAATGAATACTTCTCTGTGAAGTATATCTGTATGGAAAGGGTAAAGGTTTGATGATAGATCTGAATCTATGATGCACTTATGAAGAAATGATGAAGCAAGATTTCTAGATCTGAAATGTACTTGTATTTTCTAGATCTGTTTATGGAGTGATTAGATCTGTGATGAGGCGAACATCTGTCTGAAGTAAAGGGTTGAATCTGAACTGAATATCAGATCTGAAGAAGTATGCTGCTCTATAATGATTGAAGACCTATACGCTACTTCGCCGCAGAGGAAGCGCGTATATACGCGTCTTCGCTGAAGTGAAAGCGCGTATGCACAATGAAATATCTACAGAGGTATACGCTGGTTCGTCTGGACGGAAGCGCGTATATACGCGACATCAGTGAAGTGAAAGCGCGTATACAAACTAGGGTTTGTCACATGGGTATGGAACATCCGATCCGTTCAACAGACATCGCTATCCGATCCGTGTCGTCCGAATTGATAAGTATCTCGTTGGTGATGTATGTTTGAGCTAGCATGGAAAGGGTCCGTCCGAAATATGATGAAACGTGGCCCGGTAAGTTGTGTTCTATTGAAGTGGTTGGATCCAAAGTAGAAAAATTGATGAAACGTGGTCCATAGAGGCGTCGAGGGTTGTAGCCTTCAAGCTAGGGGGTTGTAGCCCTTCCAGAGGCTGTCAAACGAGAGCAGGGGGTCGTAGCTCCCTTCCAAGAGAGTGGGGCCGGTAAATGAGTCGTGGGGTTGGAGCTCCCTTCCAGGAGAGGCTGGTAAACGAGCGCAGGTGGGTGCCTGCATGCTGGTAGGAGTCTGCGCCAGCACATATGTTGTAAGATGTTTTCTCTATAATAAAATATTGAAGGCTGAGCAACTGCAGCTGTGGTTTTCCCCCGACTTGGGTTTCCACCTAAAAATCCTGGTGTTCATGTGTGATGGTTTGTGTGATGGTTTATTCTTACCGCACATATTTATCGTTTATTAATCATCCGATGATTGAATTATGGAATGATTTAAGTGAAGAACTAATGACATAATTAGATATCTCATGTATACGCGAGTTTCATAGTTGGTATTCGCGTATATACGCGAGTTGGTTTCAGAAAGTAGCGTATGGGTTTTAGAAGAGTGAAAAAGTAAAAAGTTTGTATGTTGTAAATACCGATTCACCCCCCTCTCGCATTTTTCCCAACAATTGGTTTCGCAGCGAGGTCCTTGTGCGTAAGCTTGATCGGCCAAGGGGAGATCCGTCGCAATGGGAAGTCAAGAAGGAGTAATGTCTATAAAGCCACCTCTATTCAATGGAAGCAATCTGATATTCTGGAAGGTACGAACAAAATCATATCTGCAAAGTCTTGGTGCAGATGTATGGGCAATCGTGGAAGAAGTTTATCAATACCCGGCAAGTATTCCTACTGATGCTGCTGAAAGAAGCAAGTATGAAATCAATGCCAAAGTAGTGAATGTCTTGTTAGGAAGCATGTCTGAATCAGAATTTGCTAAAGTGATGCAGCTACATTCAGCAAAAGAGATTTGGGACAAAATCATTTTGAGCTATGAAGGAGATACAAAGGTAAAAAATGCAAAACTCCAAACTCTTAGAATCGAATATGAAAATTTGAAGATGCATAGTGATGAGAGTGTTGCTAGTTTCTTTCTTCGTCTAGATGATATTTTGAATTGGATGAGAAATTTGGGTGAAACAATAACCGATACTACTCTGGTGGAAAGGTCCTAAGACTTTTGACTTCGAAATTTGACTCTAAAGTTTTGCTTATCAAGAAAGGCAAGATCTCGCAAACTCTACTATTGTTCAATTACATGGTACTGATCGCTTTTGAAATGAGACAAGGAGGTCCTTCTCAAATAAGAGAAGCCGTGTTTAAGGCATCTACAAAAAGGAAAGGAAAAGGAAGTTGTCAAAGAATCCAGCTATATATCCGATGAAGAAGCGAATTTGCGAATTCTCAGAGAAAGCTAAAACTAGGTACCGAAGATTCAAAGGTAAGCTTCCCTTCAAATGTTTTGAGTGTGGAAAAGTTGGTCACTATGTCGCTAAATGTCCTTATAGAGAAAATCATGGTAAAGGGAAACAATTTGAAAAGAGAAAGAGTTATTATGCAAAAGAAGATGATGATGAAGTGTCCAGTGAAGATGAAGAAGATTCTGACCATGATCTGAAAGTGCTCATGGCAATGAAGCAAAAGAAGAAGGTTACTCAAGGAAAGGAGATACCTCAGAAATCATGTATAGAAAAAATTGAAGAAGATGAAACAGGTATTAATCATTGTTCTTGTCTCTTACTTAATTGCATATGCAAATATTATGATAGTGAAAGTGACAGTATGGATCCAGAAGTTTCTGACGAAGCTGTACAAATACTCATGGCAAAGAAGGAAAAGAAGAAGGCCACTTGTAATACTCTTCTTTGTGCAAACAATAGTGAAGATAGTAAAGTTGTGGAAGCTATCAAGATCAAAGTTGACGAACAACAAAAGGAAATTGATACGAAAGACTTAGTTAAAAGAGATGATCTCCCAAATGAAAGATCAAATAGAAATGCTGAATGGACAAAGACAAGTATCAAAGGTTTCATACTTATGCATCCAATCAAATTAAAGAACTAGAAGCAGATCTTGAAAAATCAAACAAGAAGAATGAAGGACTTGAAGCTGCAATCATCTCTCTGCAAGCAGATCTACAAACATCAAGTAAGAAAAATGAGGAACCTCTACAATCATTTGAAAAAGAAGGACTTGAAGAAAAAATCATTTCCCTCAAAGAAGACCTGGATAAATCAAATAAGAAGAATGAAGAGCTAGAACAAACATGTGAAGAAAACGAAAATTGGTTGAAAGAAGAGATCCTAACCAAGGATCAAGTAGAAGATGGAAGAAGGAAAGAAGAAAGCATGACAAAGCAATGTCAAGCCTTGGAGGTTGAGGTAAACATTCTCAAAGGTAAATTAGAAGAAAAGGTTAAACTTTTGAGGTTTCAAGATAGTACTAACACTTTGGACAATATTCTAAGTAATCAAAGGTCTCCTACTATCAAACATGGTCTTGGTTTCCATGAAACTGTTAAAGGAGAATCTAGCTCACAAGGAAGTGCCAAAAATTCAGAGGATGTCAATGCAAAACTTGAAGTGTTGAAAGAAATAAAAGATCAACCAACAATCATGAATTCTCAAAAGAATTCATTCAAGAACGTTGAATGTGTTAAATTTCATAATTATGGGCATGTTGCAGCAAAGTGCAGGAGCAGATCATTTTAGCCACAAACAAACAGGTTCTACTCAGAAAGGTACTCTAGTTTCTTCAGAGGATATTGTTTCACATGTAACATGTATGGACATAAAGTAGTTGATTGCAAAAGGAGAAAGATTAGAAATACTCATTATGATTCTTATGCTTATGGACACATGAGATGTTATTCTTGTAACAAGTATGGACATGTAGAAAAAGAATGCAGGTTGAACATATATGAGAAATTGGATAACTTCCAGCACACAAATGTGGAAAGCTCAAGCAAATTTGGAAAAGAAGGTGGAGGACCGATCGTAAACGTAGGGAATTCTGTTTACCGCGCTCATCCGCTCGGAAGCTTATCGATTGATCATAGAATGATGTGGGATACATTATGAGATTTAGTAATGTATCACAAGGAGCAATGTATGATGTCTCTCATGGTTGATTTGATTATTCTCGTTATATGTATTTCTGACAAAGCATCCGATATGAAGAACATTGTGCATGAGATGTACAAGTTCAGGGGGAGATGAAGGAAAGTGAAATTTTCAATGTGTCACTTTCCATACGCGGGTTAGGTGAACTAAAGTCGCGTATACACGCGAGTTTCAGCAGACACAGTCGCGTATGAAATGATGATAAGAGAATTTATCTGCTAGCTGAAGATCTGGAGTAGAGGCTCAGGGGGAGCATCAGTCTGACTGTTAATAACTGTATTATTGACTCAATATCAGCTTAGTTTCTCAGTTCTAAATAATGATGATATGATACATGGTTTCTTGTGTTGAAGATTGTGGATGAGTCTTGTTTTCTTGTTGATGGAGAATATTCATGAGATGAAAGTCCTATAATTGAGAGATAAGGGCAGCCCATGCAGAGATTGTTGCTGATGACTTGCTGATGAACGTATTCAGGTTGCACAAGTTAAGATGGAGCACTGGTTCAGGGGGAGCACCAGGTTGAATACTAATGATTGCATTGTTGGCAATATGACTGCTTATTCTTTGGTTTTTGTGATACTCATGCTTAAATGATGATGACCTGGTACATGGCTTATTATGATGAGGTTTTGAGATCTGTTTACTGAATAGTATCTTGAGTGCTCACACATAGATGAATTTGAAGTCGTTTGATTCAGAAACAAGGATAGATCATGCAGAGTTTGTTACTATGGTTGAGATCTTTTGCCTACTTATGTTACTTCATGTTAAATCTTGAAGATCATGGTGATATTGGACCACTTGGATGATTGACACAGAGTTGAAAATAGTGTTCTGGTATGATAATCTCTCTTGGAAAGATTGTATTGATGTTGCAAATAATCTGAAGGCTTGGATACTAATGGGCTTATGCTACAACCGGTGGATGACGCTTGAAGACACAACTACACTGTTCTGTAGTCTAGGGAAGCATTCAAATATCTCAGAAAGAAGCTGAACACGGGCTTTTTCTCACAGAGGATCAGATCTGGTTAAAATTTAGAAGATGGCATTGGATACGCGGGTTTCCTGAAACACAGTCGCGTATATACGCAAGTTCATGCACAGAAAACCGCGTATGACTGATTGCTGACAATTTTCTTCTTGGAGTCAGCTCTCTTCAGCACAGCTGCAGTGCTGCTTGGTATCTCTGATACTGTTTGGTATCTCTGGTGGTGTTCCAATCCTCATAATTCTATTTCTAATGTTTTGATAAAGATGCCTTGATGATTTGTTGGTAAAAGTGTTCAGGATGCACAAACTAAGGGGGAGCCTTAGTCATATGAGAAGGATGCGTGGATGCACAGATTCAGGGGGAGCATTAGCGTTGCTGAGTATAATGCATTGTTGGCATTATGATGGTTCTGAAATATGTTCTCTTTCTTGAGGACTTTCTGGTGTTGGTCATCAATGGTCATATTTATATTCTGGTGAAAAGGTCATGTTGAGACCCATGATGTAAAATTGTAAATTTCAGTCATGTAAGGACTTGTAAAAATTTGTAAACCCACTTGGTTGGGTAGCTGAGTCAAATTGTGTAAACCCACTCGGTTGGGTAGTTGAGTCTCATATGTAAATCCTCTTGGATGGATCTTTGATGTAAGTATGAGTCATTGGTGATAGGAAAGTCATAGAGTCATGTACTCCATTGGAAAATATGTTTGATGATTCAGCATGAACTCAGGGGGAGCTTGGTCACTTCAGTATATATCAGATCTGCAGAACACTTCTTCCACATGAGGAGAAAAGGGGGAGAGTATGTTGGTTTTTGATCCACCCTTTGCCCTTGATGTCAAAGGGGGAGAGTGACATGGTGTTTGAATGAAGATAATGGTGTCAAGAATGGGGAGAGTGACATGGTGTCATGGTATTCTTAATGTACCTATCTGTTGTGGTAACCAAACACCATCGTGGTTGCCATCAAGTCCAAAGGGGGAGATTGTTGGAAATATGATGCAGAGTGTTGTCCTTGGTGTCCTTGAATGAAGAAGATGAGGCATGTGTTGTCATGATGTGAAGATCACGATGAGATTATTCTTGAATTGATGGGCTTGGTAAATGATGTAAAAATCTGATGTGATATGATGCTTGTTGATATTATGATGTTGAGTGGTGTCCACGAAAAGGCAACCCACCTTGATGAAGATGATGACAACTTACTTGATGAAGTTGTGCTTGATAGAATATGTTCTTAATGAAGTAAATCTGATGTATCTACAGTGAGTACAGAAGGCAGTGAAGAAAGGAATTCAGATTGTGCTAAATCTATGGTGAAAGAGTATGTCTCAAAGCATACGTGGATCTGTCTAAGGGAAGTCGCGTATGCACGCGGAAAAGAACGTGCCAAGTCGCGTATGGGCAAAAGCGCTCAAAAAGTGAAAAACCAGGGGTAACCACCATGGTATTGACCCATTGTATTGGGTAATGATCCGCCTAATTGACCCGAATCCGGGGAATACCATCGGAAGTAATATTGTTTGGCCCGTGGTATTGAAAAAGGGGCTCATGGTATTGACAAAGGATAAACATATATAAGGAGAAGAAATTCATTGTGCAAATCATGAGTGTGGGAGAAAGATGTCTGAACTTGAATGAATACTTCTCTATGAAGTATATCTGTATGGAAAGGGTAAAGGTTTGTTGATAGATCTGAATCTATGATGCACTTATGAAGAAATGATGAAGCGGGACTTCTAGATCTGAAATGTACTTGTATTTGCTAGATCTGTTTATGGAGGAGTGATTAGATACGTGATGGCGAACATACGTACGTAGGGGTTAGTGACTGAATATCTGATCTGAAGAAGTATGCTGCTCTATAATTGAAGATCTATACGCTACTTCGATGTAGAGGAAGCGCGTATATACGCGGCTTCTCTGAAGGAAAAGCGCGTATGCGCAATTAAAGTGATTATGTAATATGTACAGAGGTATACGCTGGTGTGTGTGGACGGAAGCGCGTATATACGCGACATTAGTGAAATAAAGGCGCGTATGCAAACTAGGGCTTGCTGAAGCATGGGGTATGGAACATCTGATCTGTTCTGCTGTATTACTGCTATCTGATCTGGGTTGTCTGAATTGGTATGTATCTGTTGGTGATGTATGTTTGAGCTTAAAAGTATGAAAAGGGTTCAGTCTGAAAATATGATGAAATGTGGCCTGCAAGTTGTGTTCTATTGAGGTTGTTGGATCCAGTGTGAAAATTGATGAAACGTGGTCCAAGGTGGTGCTGAAGGTTGTAGCCTTCAGTCAAGGGGTTGTAGCTCCCTTCCAGGTGAGGCTGGTAAACGAGATCGGGGGGTCCTAGCTCCCTTCCAGGAGAGGCTGGTAAATGAGTCAGGGGGTTGTAGCTCCCTTCCAGGAGAGGCTGGTAAACGAGCGCAGGTGGGTGCCTGCGTGCTGGTCAAGTCTACGCCAGCACATATGTTGTAACATGTTTTCTCTATAATAAAATATTGAAGGCTGAGCAACTGCAGCGGTGGTTTTCTCCCGACTTGGGTTTCCACCTAAAAATCCTGGTGTTCATGTGTGATGCTTTGTGTGATGGTTTACTCTGTTCTTACTGCACATATTTACTGTTTATTAATCATCTGATGATTGAATGATGGAATGATTTAAGTGAAGAACTAATGACATAATTAGATATCTGTGTATACGCGAGTTTCATAAAGGGTATCCGCATATATACGCGAGTCTGTTTTAGAAAAGTAGCGTATGGGTTTTAGAAGAGTGAAAAAGTAAAAAATTTTGTATATGCTGTAAATACTGATTCACCCCCCCCCTCTCAATATTTTTCCCAACATTTCCTCCATAAGTGAATTCATGCTTTTGCTCAGTTAATCTCTGCTACATATTCCTCACCATCCGTACAATGAAAAACCATTTTGAGCCATTGATTGCATCTAAATTTCCACGTGTTATGTCTACAACTGACCTTTAGATATATTTGACCTAGTTCCTAGTTTTTTGAGCTCTTATTGAGAAAAAAACCTAAAATCAAACCCTAATGAGTTGAATATCTAGCCTAAGATCTATTTTTCTCTTCAGTCACTTCATTGGTTGTGAGATTATAGAGAGAGCCCTATCTGATTTGGTAGGGCTAGCTACCAAGTCCAAATTTCATTTGAGGTTACCTCCTTCGGTCTCCTTTATCAACCTTGGGAAACTGAGGAGCGATAACAGAGAGGGGGGTGGCGAATTGGTATGAAGAAAATTTTACAATTTCACAATATCAATTAATTATACATTCATTTAGTAGTGTTCATAAACATTATGTCATCAGTGATCAAAATGCATCGCCACATGAGTAGCATAACTAGGAGTAACACAAGAAATCATAAAATCACAAGGAGACACAAATTTTTAGGTGTAATTTACTGAAATGGGAGAAAACCACCAACTCTTTTTCTACACCATCTTTAATTATTTACATCAATTTGTAGGTTATGACTTGATATAGGCAACTATCCTGAAAATATGAAAGTTGCTACATATGGTACACTACAACCTGACTAATGCTTTGACCTTGAAGATGCAAGTAGTTGCTCAATGTAATCTACAACCTAATTTAAGCTCCAACCTTAGAAATGAGAAAGCACTAACCTACTCTAGGATCTAACCTAATATAGGATCCAACCTTCTTTTTCAACTTCCTTGTGGACCTCTATTTCATCACATTTTCAAAATAGATGCGCGATCATAATATATTATTGAAAGAAACTATCTTAGACTATAATCACAACTTGCACACTTTTCCACTGTGCCAAAATGGCCACATCAATAACTCTTGCTGGATTTCATACTTTTCCCTATATTTTGTTTCAACCAGAATTGAAAATATGTTCATTCAAACCCCTTCTTAGAGCCTGTTTAATTTATGTACTTGCAATATGCTCATAAACCTTCCAACACATATAAGAGATTCTAGTCATCAACTAAGAGTCAATACAACATCAAACCCCTATGCTTGAATTCATTTCTAAACCTTGATCATCAAACTTCTTCCTGATATTAAATTGGACATATAATGACTCCAAAACTCAAAATAACCCTAATAAATCATATATGAAGTTAAATATTCTACAATTTTCCCTTTTCTAGTCACATGTCAATTAGCCAGTGGAGCGGATCTCTGTGTCAACCACTAAAAATTGTTAACCACTCAATGAAATTAAATACAAAAAAAAAAATTTAAATACCTTTATGACTTCGGGCTCAAACCTAAGTCCTTGGGTTCACAACTATGACCCAATGCCAACTGTCCTGGACAATCTATATTATAATATAGCCTTCCTGGATTAAATTTATTATGGAGGAATTTCAGAAATAAAGAGTCATGGGTGTAATACTCCCATGAATCATGTCATCGGTGGAGGTAATATGGTCATCGACCTCATGGTGTACAAATAAACGACAATTCTCTCCACATCATATATAAATCAAGTCTATGGTGTACACTAGGTCAGATAAAACAACATTCCCAATTCTATGTCTAAGGTTACAGTTGTATGTTGAGCCATTGATATGTTTTATATATATAACCCTTACCAATAGAATGCAATCTCCATTGGATTTAGATCATCTACCATTGGCTAACTGCAGTTGGTCTTTAGAGATTCAAATAACATCATCGATATACAATTGGATCTCCACTAGATTTTATACCATTTCCAATATGTTGTCAATGTTAAGACATTGCTCTCGGTCTGTTGTATAAATAGCCTAGAGAAAATCAACCAAAGTGTATAACTTTCAAATTGGCTATGTTATCACATAGTTTTAATCACCACCAAAATTTGAATCGAACCAAACTCTGCAATGTAATAGGATTGATATTATATCCCAATGTTGTTTGTGACGACTTGAAGTATATACTTGTGTTTTCAACAGTCTTTCCTACATGCCATTATCAACAAAAAATATTGTGTTGATGTGGAAAATTATCGCCCATGCCAATAGTATCTGAATTACATGCGATCATGTTGGAAATTAATTCCAACTGCAAAATGAGCAGAAGGAGGACGAAAGTTCAATTTTTATGGAAATTTAAAGGACAGAAAGCAACAAAATTTTCTTGTTTGTTTTGCACTCAACCATGCATTGAAACCCTGTCTAAATGCACCTGCAAAACCAATTTTTGTTTGAAAGGCCGTAGCCCCTTTATGTGGTGAAAGTCGTGGTTTAAACACCACGCAAACCTGTCTTAAACCCACACCTACCCACCATAAAGCATCCACGAACCATTGAATTTATTGCGCATTCATTTTGAGTTTGAAACAGTTCGTGTTATTTGTGTGGAGCCCACCAGGTCCATGTCGCATATCCTGTCGACCAATCACGCGTTATCACAAATGTTTGAAGCCTCGTCACCACACCGTGAACCCACGTGATAAACCTTGGCCCCACCGTTCCACGTCAACAACCATCGACCAATCAAAACCATATCGCATGCCTTGGTCCTGATGTCACCTCATCCCGAAAACCTTGCTATAAGTGTTGTCCCACAATCGCCATGTCAAAAGCACTCAACCAATAGGAGCGTTTCTCATCTTTTTGATGCCCAGTCAGACGACGGGCTTATCGATGCAATAAAGCCCGTTGAATGATATAGAAATGTATTGCGAAATGAATTTATAAGGTTTTAGACCTTGGGTTAATGTTTTTTTTGTTTAATTTTATACGCCGCAATACAACTTTCATTTATTTAAAACTTAGGTTATATGTTTTATAATATATATTGTAAACATGAATGTTTGAAATATATATAAGCAATGTAATAAACAAAAATGACATAAGAAGAGAGGTGTGACTATGTAAGTGAATACATAGGCCAAGAGAAGTAAGACTGTGTGATTGTGTAATATGTTGAGAGGCAGAGACTGTGTAAAAGACAAAGAGCAAGAAGAGTGTTGCATGTGTAGCAACCAACAGGAGAAATTTTATTTGTAATCCAGAACTGTAGTTCTGAAGGAAGTTTCATTTTGTAATAATCCAGTTTTTTTTAATGAAATAGAAGAGTTTTACTCCATCTCTGTGCACATTGTTTTTCATTGTTATCTCTGTGTTAGAAGAGGAATTTTTTTTTTCCTCTCTGTTGTTCCAGAATAATCAGAAATTCCAACATGGTATCAGAGCTAGTCCAGGCTCTTAGCATTTACTGAAGAAGCTGAAGGAAGAATAAGGAGTTTGTTGAATTTTTCTCCAACAGTGTGAAGGTTCAACAAAGTCAGATATTTATCAAAAAAATATTTTTTTGTTTTTTTTAAGATTATAGTCCAGAGAGCTATAAAAGGAAGTATTTTAGAGACATATTTTATCTCTCAGCAGTGAGAGAGTTTGTTTAAGAAACACAGTCAAGTTTTAGCATAGTTCTGTAAGGCTAGCAATGGAAAGAGCCAGCATAAGCACGAGTGTGGGAAATACTCAACTGCCACAGTTTAATGGGAAGAACTATGACTATTTGGAAATCACAATGAGAGCCCTGTTTGCCTCTCAAGATTTATGGGAGCTAGTTGAAGATGTTTTAGAAGAACCAACAGATGAAAAAGAATTTAATGACTTAACACAGGCAGAGAAATATTTTCTGAAGAGTAATAGAAAGAAGGGCTCAAAATCCTTCTTCTATCTCTATCAGGCAGTGCATGAAAGCATATTTCCAAGAATTGCAGCAGCAAAGAAGTCCAAGGATGCATGGGATACCCTCTAGAAAGCTTATCAAGGAATGGAGAAGGTAATGAAAAAAACTTCAATTAATGAGAAGATATTTTGAAGTCATTTGCATGAAAAAGTCTGATACAATAGATTCATTCTTCACCGTTTTGAATGGGTTGGTTACCCAAATGAGATCTCATGGAGAGACAATAGAAGAAAGAAGAATAGTGGAGAAAGTATTGGGGAACTTACCCTCAAGATTTGGTGTGATAGTAACAAGCATTGAAGAGACAAAGGATCTCTCAATGTTTACTGTTGATGAGCTTCATGCATCATTGATGACACATGAACAAAGATTGAGCAGAACTGCAAATTCATATTTGGAACATGCCTTCAAGACCCAAATGTCATTTGGAAGAGGAAGAGGTAAATGCAGATAAAACTACAGAGGAAAAGGAAGAGGTAGAAGCCAAAAAAGAAGAAGAAACAATCCTGCAAGTACAAATGGAAGGGGCAGCAACCAAAGTTAGAATCAAAGCCAAGGAAAGAACCAACAAGGTGGAAAAAATCAAGCACATGGACAAAGGTATGATAAATCCCAAGTCCAATGTCATTACTGTAAGAAGTATGGCCACTATGCCAATGAATGTATGAAGAAATAGAGTGACATGGGCAATAGACCCAGTGCTAACTTCACTAAAGAAACTCCGAGTCAAGAGAATTTATTTTTAGCCTGTAATATGGCTGAAGAGAAAAGTGAATATGTATGGTTTCTAGATTCAGGATGTAGCAACCATATGACTAGAAAAATTTCTATGTTTTCCATGCTAGATGAAAATGTGAAGTCTCAAGTAACATTGGGGACAAATAGTAAAGTCTCTATCATGGGAAAAGGCAGAGTAAGTGTTTTGACAAAGAAATGAGAAAGAAAAACCATATCAGATATTTACTATGTGCCTGGTATGAAGTGTAACCTTTTGAGCATTGGACAGCTCATTCAGAAAGGCTACAATGTGTTCTTTGAGGATGATGTATGTACCATCATGGACATACCACCAAGCAAACAGAGGATTTTACAAATGAATATGACAAGAAACAAAATGTTTCCTCTGAAGATGAGAGCAGATTTGAAGAAAGGAGCTGCAATGGTAGCAGTAACACAAGAGACATTCCAAAGAGAAGAAAAGGATGAAAACTGGTTATGGCACTTGAGATTTGGACATTTCAACTTTGGAGGTATGAATTTGTTGCACAGAAAAGGAATGGTAAAGGTATTACCATTGATTGAGAAGCCAGAAAACCTATGTGAAGGCTACATCTTGGGCAAACAAAGATAAAACTTTCCATCAGGAAAGTGCATAAAGGCAAAAGCACCCTCAGAAATAGTCTATTCTGATTTGTGTGGACCAATGCAAACACCATCATTAGTAGGCAGCCACTATATGCTGACCTTTATTGATGGTTGCACAAGAAAAACATGGGTTTATTTCTTGAATATGAAGAGTGAAGTGTTTGAGAAGTTCTGTCACTTTAAGGCTCTTGTAGAGAATCAAAGTGGGCAGCACATTAAAGTCCTTAAGACAGATAGAGGAGGAGAATATATCTCCAAATAATTTCTGCATTTTTGTAGAGAAAATGGGATACACAAGAAATTTACAGCAAGGTATACACCACAGCAAAATGGAGTTGCTGAAAGGAAAAATAGAACCATCATGTACATGGTAATAAGCATGTATAAGGAAAAACATTTTCCAAATGAATATTGGGCTGAAGTTGTACATTGTGCAACATATGTCTTGAATAGATGCCCAACAAAGAGTGTAATGAACAGAGTTCCTGAAGAAGCATGGAGTGGCATAAAACAATTTGTCACCCACATGAGAGTATTTGGATGTGTGGCTTATGCACATGTTCCAGATCAGCTAAGGAAGAATTTGGGAAATAAGGGGGAGAAGTGCATATTTGTTGGATACAATGAATAATCCAAGGCATACATATTGTATAATCCTTCCACCAAGAAATTTATGATAAGAAAAGATGTATAATTTATTGAAAAAGAAGCTTGGGATGGAAGCATTGAGAAAACAGTGAATGTGAAAACTTGTTTGTCTCATGATGATGATGAGGAAGAGATGGCTGAAATAAATCCCTCATTAGCAGCAGCACCTCCACCAACACAAGGAAAATAAGGGAAACCAAAAGCTGGTATGAGAAAACCCTTGAGAAGTGATGACAGTGCTTCTCCAAGAACATCATAAGGAGCAGATTTGAGTGCTTCTACAAGCACAATTTCAACAAGTGATAAAGGAACCAGATTCAGAAGTCTGAATGAAATTTATGAGCAAGAAGAAGGTATGAACTATTTATTTGCATTATATTGTCATGTAGAAGATCCTATTCATTTTGAAGAAGTAGTAAAAGAAAAGAAATGGATAGATGTGATGGACGAAGAGATAAATGCAATAGAGAAAAATAAGACATGGGAAATAGTTGATCTCCAAAAATGAAAAGAAGTAATTGGAGTGAAAGGGGTTTATAAGACCAAAAGAAATGTTTAAGGTAAGATTGAAAGGCACAAGGCCATACTTGTTGTCAAAAGCTACAAGCAACAACAAGGAAGAGACTATGAGGAAACGTTTGCACCAGTTGCAAGAATGGAAACAATAAGAGCAGTGTTGTCCATATCATCACAACACAAGTGGAAAGTTTACCAAATGGATGTGAAATCAACATTCCTGAATGGAGTATTTATGGAAGAGGTATATGTTGAAAAAATTCTGGGCTATGAGAAAGAAGGCTAAGAGCACAAAGTTTGCAGATTGAAGAAGGCTATGTATGGGCTGAAACAAGCACCAAGAGCATGGCACAGTAGGATAGATGCATATCTACTAGAAAATGGGTTTGAGAAATGTGAAGGAGATCCCACATTATACATCAAGGAGAAAGATGGTAAGATTCTCATTGTTTTTTTATATGTTGATGATGTGATATTCACAGGTAATGATGCTTACCTCATTGAGAATTTTAAAACAGTCATGAAAGAAGAATTTGAGATGAATGATATGGGATTGCTTAGATACTTCTTAGGAATAGAAGTAGAGAAAAATGAAAATAAGATTTTTATTTTTCAAGTAAAATATGTAAAAGAAATTTTGGAAAGATTTAATATGCAGGATAGCAAGGCAGCAATTACTCTTATAGTGATGGGATTGAAATTAAGCAAAGAAGACAACATCAAGGATTTTGATCCAAGTTTGTATAAGAGCATAGTTGGAAGCCTTATGTATTTGACTACAACAAGGCTTGATATTATGCATGCTGTGAGTTTAATTTCCAGATTTATGGAAAATCCAAAGGAGGAAAATTGGCAAGCAACAAAAAAAAATTTAAGATATGTGAAAGGAACAAAGAGGTATGGTATTCTATACACCTCTTCAGAAAATTTTGAATTGATTGGATATACTGACAATGATTGGGATGGAAGTATAGATGACAAGAAAAGAACCTCTGGATATGTTTTTCATTTGGGATCAAGATCCATTTCATGGGCTTCTAAGAAATAGCCAATTGTGGCTTTATCAACAGTAGAGGCAGAGTATGTGGCAGCTACAACAGCAGCATGTCAAGCAGTATGGATGAGGATAATGTTAAGACGTTTGTGTCATGAATAGGTAAAAGGAATGACAGTATATTGTGATAATATCTTAGCTATAGCTTTATCCAAGAATTCATTGTTTCATAAAAGGACAAAACACATTGATGCAAAGTATCACTACATTAGAGAATTAGTGAGCAATGGGGAAATTGTTTTGCAACATTGCATAACAGAAGATAAATTTGCTGATATCTTAACAAAACCATGGGGGCAGAAAAGTTTTAACTATCTCAGAAAGTGTCTGGGTATGAAAGAGAACAATGGTTGCAATTAAGGGGGAGTGTTGGAAATTAATTCCAAATGCAAACTAAGCAGAAGGAGGACGAAATTTCAATTTTGATGGAAATTTAAAGGACAGAAGGCAACAACATTTTCTTGTTTGTTTTGCACTTAACCGTGCATTGAAACCCTGTCTAAATACACTTGTAAAACCAATTTTTGTTTGAAAGGTCGTAGCCCCTTTCTGTGGTGAAAGTCATGGTTTAAACACCATGCAACCCTGTGTTAAAATGACACCTACCTGCCATAAACCATCCACCAACCGTTTAATTTTCCTCGTATTTTTTTTTAGTTTGAAATAGTCCACGTTATTTGTGTGGAGATTTCCAGGTCCATGTTGCATATCTCGCTGACCAATCACGCGTTATCGCAAATGTTTGAAGCCTCGTCACCACACCGTGAACCCGTGCCATAAACATTGGCCTCATCGTTCCACGTCAACAGCCCTCAACCAATCATAACCATATCGCATGGTTTGGCGCTAACGTCACCTCATCCCCAAAACCTTGTGATAAGTGTTGGTCCACCATCACCACGTCAAAAGCGCTCAACCAATAGAAGTGTTTCACATCGTTTTGATGCCCAGTCAGACGACGGACTTATCAATGCGATAAAGCCCATTGCACGATATAGGAATGTATTGTGAAATGAAGATATAAGGTTTTAGACCTTGGGTTAATGTTTTTTTTTGTTTAATTGTATATGTTGCGATACAAGTTTCATTTATTTAAAAATTAGGTTATATGTTTTATAATATATATTGTAAAAATGAATGTTTACAATATATATTAGCAATGTAATAGAAAACAGTGACATAAGAAGAGAGGTGTGACTGTGTAAGTGAATACATAGGCCGAGAGCAGTAAGACTATGTGACTGTGTAATATGTCGAGAGGCAGATATTGTGTAAAAGACAGAGAGCAAGAAGAGTGTTGCATGTGTAGCAGCCAAAGTGAGAAATTTTATTTGTAATCCAGAACTGTAGTTCTGAAGGAAGTTTCATTTTGTAACAATCCAGTTTTGTTTAATGAAATAAAATAGTTTTACTCCATCTTTGTGCACATTGTTTTTCATTATTATCTCTATGTTAGAAGAGGAAATTTTTTTTCCTCTCTGTTGTTCCAGAATAATCAGAAATTCCAACAGATCACTCATAAATTATGGCTAACATTCAAAAAGTTAATCAATATTCAAGTGAGAGTATGTATTTAACTACTATACCACCTCCACATTTTGTGAATGAATCAACATAGCACCATATTAATCATGTCTTAACTCTTTAAACACTGCATAGCCTATATCAACCAAAACACTACACCAAACCAATCATTTCTTTCCTATCATATACGTTTTGGAAATGGATCCAACCATTGTAGAAGACTATTGACCACATAGTGTAATACCCTAAGCTCTTTGTATCACAACATAATAGTATATCACTGCAAACTTATTTTATTCTTCAACTTCTATATATATATATATATATATATATATATATATATATATATATATATATATATTGTTAGAGAAATAATGAGAGGGGGGTGAATCATTATTCCTTTCAATTAGTATTATTATTAATATTTTAGAGCATTATTTAATCTTCAATTATTATTATTATTTTTACAATGATAGAAGTAAACAAAAGGAACACAAATGCACATAGTTTTAAGGTGGAAACCTCCTCTGGGACTAAAACCACCTGAATTATTTTCTAATAATTCTCTAATATTCAACTCCAATTGAAAAGAAATCTCCAACTTCCTAGAATCTAGAAAAGCATTCTTCTCCAGCTCTCACTGGATGGATGCTCCAATGCCCGAGATTCTTCAGTAGTCAACTGAATGAATGCTGCAACACCCAATGAGATACAACTCACCCTAGCACCACCCTACCACCCTTCAGAAGAATAAAATAAGAATGGACTCTCGTACCAGGGAAAATGGTCCACTTTACAATGATATAGAATGATGCATAAGAAGAAGATATACTAGACCATAACCCCAAATTTGAAACAACCACCTAATGATGATCCTAGACCTCCCAACACTGCCTCTTCAACCCTTGGCAGATAGACACTAGTACAATTTGTACAATAATTTATTTACAATGACTAAGTACAATGATACCTTTACAATGATTGTATGAAGTGCTGCCCAGTTGAAGACTTCATATGATGAGCTACTTGTTGCTGTTATGCACCTTGGTTGATGCTCTTTTCATGCTACCCTCTGCTGCACCTTTCTTTGCTTTACTACCATAGAAAGTCTGGTCCTTTGCAACCCTTGACAACACATGATCTAGATTTTTCTTGCCTTCTAGGAGCTCGATATTGAATTTGGTGTATCTCTGTTATTTCAGATCATCAATATCTAATTTTTTGTCCTTTAATATTCCTCTGAGTCATCTTTCCAATGCCACAGGTCTCACCCAATTTGGATTCTTCAAGAGAGATTTATACCCAATCTCTCACAATGCCCTAATTATGGACTGTTTCAGTAAAGTGCACTTGTACGGTATGCCACGTGTCATTGTTTCTTCATTTTTCTTTAAAATTGATAAAATGAAAAGTAAATATTGTGCACTATCTACCACTTTTAACGAAATTCCAATCTGGTACTCAGAGAGAGAGTTATGACGAATTTACCAAGGTCACTTCTTTGAGATGAATTTCAGGAGCCTCCAAAAACCCTGACTTCCACGGATCATATCTCCAAAAATGTTGTGCAACTTGATCTAAAATTCTTACAGTAGCTTCCTTAGGATTTTGGCTTCACCTCATAAACATTTCAGCTTCTGAAAATTCGTATAGAAAACTTGAGAGCGCAAATTCCACGATAACCTGTTTCAGATGGCAAAATCTCTTGCCTAAGGAAGAAATGAAGATCACAATTTATATAAATTATTAGGTTGAGAGGGGCTTCAACAAGTGAACGTGGGAGAGATTTTAGAAGCTTAAAAAATATTATTTATGACTTTTAAATGACCCATGCCCCAACCCAATGGGGTTTTAGCCCACTAACTGGGGGTACAAACTTCAAACATGAATATCTCTCAAAACGTGGAGAATTACATGGCGTGCCATATATCAATGGAAACATCTCGACAAGTAGAAACCATCAAAAGCATTATTGACCCAGAATATATTAATTTGGTAGGTAAAAATTCCCATGCAATATTGGGTTAGCCCCTGGTGCTACTTGGGTTGACATCAATGACAACTGCTAATCAACCATCTCCCCCTTTGGCATTGATGGAAACACAAGTAATCCCCCTGCGATCATGAAACCTCTTCCTACAACATTCTCTCCCCCTTTAACATCAATGGCAAAGGGTAACCCCCCCTAAAACACAACCATCCTGTGGACCTGTACACACTTCCAGTTCCCCTGACACACAACCGTCCTGTAGACCTATAATCTACTTCCACTCCCCCTTTATATTCTAAGAAAGGAAAATCTAATGAGAACTTGGGAGAATCCCAAGCTTCTGGTGAAGATATTCCAATGTTGGCGAATATTTAATATGTGATTCTTTTGGTGCTGCTTGGAATCTTGCTACTTGTCCAATTTCTTGCATAAAATCTGGTCGGGAGGCTGTTACATATAGAAGACTACTAATCATAGATCTATACAAACTTTGATCCACATCCTTAGATGAGTCGTCTATGCTCAATTTTCAACCAGTTACCATTGGAGTAAGGATGGGTTTGCAATCTTCCATTTTAAATTTATTGAGCATTTCCTTGATGTACTTGGCTTGACATATAAATATTCCTTTCTCTTGCTGAGATATTTGAAGCCTTAAGAAGTATTTCAGCTCACCAAGTAAAGACATCTCGAAATCACTTTGCACCTTTGTAGCAAACTTCTTACTTAGTCAATCATCATTGCTACCAATTATTGTATCATCCTCTTTAGCTATTAGACATGATTTAATTGCTTCATCCAGAACATATATGTCGTTTGGAGCTCGACTTGTTGTAGCCACAATTTCACCATACACGCCTTTCCTGATTTCACATTTCGTGGAGTTGAATAGTATTGTGTGTCCTTGATCACACATTTGTCCAACACTGAGAAGATTGTGATTCATGTTTTCAACCAATAGAACATTTTTGGCTAGAGCATATTTGCTTTCGAGAGTGACAGTACTTGATGCTATAAAATTTGAAGATCCACCATTTCCAAAGGACACGGTCCCATCCTTCTTCTCTTTCAGAGATACAAATTTATTTCTATCTCCAGTCATATGCGTTGAGCAACCACTATCAACATACCACACATCTTTGTTCTTTTGAGCCTTGAAAGCGAGAGCACAATTATCATTCTTCTTCTTCTTCCATGTTCGTTTGTTCTGTGGCTTCGAAGATTCTTCTGGAGGATTTTCAAGTCTACAGTGTTTGGCTATGTGTCCAAAGTTTCAACATTTGTAACATTCAATATTATTTCTTAAATGTTCAAATATATTGATGTTTCGCTGAGCCCTGGGAGGTTCATATTTGACAGATCTCCTAGAATTGTATTCGTTCCTAGGGTACGTGCAACATTATACAGCTTTATGACCAATTTTTCCACATGAATAACAGTAGCCATAAAAAATATGTTGGTACCTGGATGGAAATTTTCGTCAAGGAATTGTTTTCCAAGGCTATTCTTGTGAATCTTTTCAAATGAGGTCTACATGCATGTCAAATCTCATAGGTTCATTGTATTTTGTTAAAATATCGTTGATTGTTGATGAGTTCTTCCAATGCCCTTGAGCTGTTGGCATAGTTTTGGATAGTTTTTCCTTTCTTCACTTCCTCGCGCAGCGAGACTACTTCGGCTTCTAATTCTTCCCTTTCTTGGTTTCTTTCTTCCAACTTCTTTTGAAGTGAATCTTCAATATATTTTTGTTCTTCAACTTCAATTTTGAGACTTTGCACTTGTTCTTCAAGAGTTTTGGAACAAATCTTCTTCTCCTTGAGATCTTTTATAAGCTTGATTCCTTCCTCATAAAATTCTTTTATGGTCCATCCTTCTTCATCGTTGTTTGATACCTCTTGTTTATTGTGCTTGGGTTTATTGTGCTTGGCTATAAACAATACTCTCTCATTGGCTTCTTCTTCACTGTCACTGTCTTCATCGGATGATGAGCTATCTTCTTTAGAGAAAAAATTCCTTTTGGATCCTTGCTTGTTGAATTTCTTAAGGCCTTTCTTTCCTTTTGAGTTGCCATTACTTCTGTTTGGACTTTTTGCTGCAAAATGCCCAACCTCATTACAACTAAAACATATCAATGGAATTTTACCTTTGAATTGTCCCTTACCAATTTTTAGTTTTTTCGTGAAGTAAGCATATTCTTCATCTGAAAGACCTTCTTCATCATCTCCATTTTCTTCACACTTGTAGGTGCATGTATTTTCAATTGAAGGTTGTTTATCCTTATTGGTTTTCTTAGATGCAACGAACGTAGTTTCTAGATGCGAAGTACCCTCTTCTTCATCAAGTCTCATTTCATATGCTATGATAACTCCATGTAATTCCTCTTTGCTGAGTTTTCCCAGATTTGCACTGTATTCTAAGACCGATACCTTTGGGTTGAATCTCCCTGGTAACATTCTAAGAATCTTCCATATAATAGTCTTCTCATCAACTGGCTTTCCCAATCCTTCTAGAGTATTTGTTATTTCATCAATGTATTGGAAGTATGTAGCAATGTTGCAATCTTCTTTCATTCATGTTGCTCAAATTTTTCTCTATAGATTTGAAGCTTTTCTTCTTTGACATTTGAGTCACCTGCATATATATTCTCAAGCTTGTCCCATACATTTTTGGCAGTTTTACAACCCAACACCTTATGATAAGCATATTCAATAAGTCCACTGATAACAATATTCTTTTCTTTTGCATCATTTACAAAATTCTTCTTACCTTGTTCATCCGTAGTTGATGTAAATCCATTTTGAACAATGTCCCATACTTCGTAACCTTGTGCCAAGAGATAGACCTCCATTCTTCCTTTCCAGAGTGCATAATTATTTTCATTGAATAGAGGTACACCATTCTTGGTATGCTCCATGACCTCCTTCCAACTGTTAAAATGCTATGGAAGGAACCAAGCTCTGATACCAATTGTTGGAAATACTTGGGGGAGGGGGGGGGGAGGGGGGGTGAATCAGTATTCCTTTCAATTAGAGCATTAGTTAATATTCAATTATTATCAGTGTTTGTACAATGATAGCAACAAACAAGAGGAACACAAATGCACATAGTTTTTAAGGTGGAAACGCACTCTGGGACAAAAACCACCTATTGCTTTTCTAATAATTCTTTAGTATTCAACTCCAATTGAAAATAAAGCTCCAACTTCCTAGAATCTAGAAAAGAATTCTTCTCTAGCTCCCACTGGATGGATGCTCCAATGCCTGAGATTCTTCAGTATTCAATTGAATAGATGCCCCAACACCTAATGAGATACAACTCACCCTAGCACCACCCTACCACCTTATATAAGAATAAAAGAAGAATGGACTCCTGTACCAGGGAAAATGGTCCACTTTACAATGATATAGAATGATGCAAAAGAAGAAGATATACTAGACCATAACCCCAACTTTGACAAAACCACCTAATGATGATCCTAAACCTCCCAACACTGCCTCTTCAACCCTTGGTAGATAGACACTAGTACAATTTGTACAATAATGTATTTACAATGACTAAGTACAATGATACCTTTACAATGATTGTATGCAGTGCTGCCCACTTGAAGACTTCATATGATGAACTTATTGCTGCTGTTATGCACCTTGGTTGCTTCTCTTTTTGTGCTACCCTCTGCTGCACCTTGCTTTGCTTTACTGCCATAGAAATTCTGTTCCTTTGCAACCCTTGACAACACATAATCTAGCTTTTTCTTGCCTTGTAGGAGCTGGATATTGAATCTGGTGTATCTTTGCTATTTCAGATCCTCAATATCTAATTTTTAGTCCTACAGTATTCCTCTAAGTCATATTTCTAATGCCATAGGTTTGACCCAATTTGGATTCTTCAAGAGAGAGTTATACCCAATCTCTCACAATGCCCTAATTATGGATTGTTTCAGCAAAGCGCACTTGTACGATTTTCCACGTGTCATTGTTTCTTCATTTGGCTCTGAAATTGATAGAGCAAAAAGTACAGACTGTGAAATATCTTCCAATTTTTACAGAATTTGAATCTGATATAGAGAGAGAGAGTTATGACGAATTTACCAAGGTCACTTCTTTGAGATGAATTTCAAGAGCCTGCAAAAATCCTGACTTCCACAGATCATATCTCCAAAAATTTTTCCCACCTTGATCTAAAATTTTTACAACACCTTTCTTAGAATTTTGGCTTCACCTCATAAAAATTTCAGCTTCTGAACCTTCATATAAAAAAATTTAGAGCACAAATTCCACGATGACCTGTTTCAGATGGAAAAATCCCTTTCCTAAGGAGGAAATGAAGATCAAAATTTATATAAATGCTTAGGTTGAGAGGGGCTTCAACAAGTGAACGTGGGAGGGATTTTAGGAGTTTAAAAAATATTAATTATGACTTTTCAATGAACCATGACCCAACCCCATGGGGTTTTAGCCCACTAACTGGGGGTACAAACTTCGAATATGAATATCTCTCAAACCGTGAAGAATTACATGGCATGCCATTTATCAACGGAAACATCTCAACAAGTAGAAATCATAAAAAGCATTATTGACCGAGAATATATTAATTTGGTAGGTAAAAATTCCCATGCAATATTGGGTTAGCCCCTGGTGCTGCTTGGGTTGACATCAATGACAACAACTGATCAACAATATCCCCCTTTGGCATTGATGGCAACACAAGTGCTCCCCACTAGTACATTTGGGGGAAATTCCGACACTTGGTTCCGACGCTTTTGACCAAATGTTGGAAATTTCTCCAAATTTTTTCAATCCTGCCCAAAACTGTCGCTATACTGACGTTTAGAGAAAAGTGTCGCAATACCAACACTTAGACAAAGTGTCACAATTGTGACGTTTGGAGGAAGACGTCGCAATTGCGACACTACTCCCCAAAGCGTCGCTATTGCGATGGCTGCCTCCAAACGTCGCAAGTGCAATACAATGTCTAAGTGTCGCAATTGCGAAATTTGGAGGCATTCGTCGCAATAGCGATGCTTTGTTCGCTGTCGGTATAACGACACTTATATGCACACTACATAAAAATACGACACTTATATGCGTGCTACATAAAAATACGTCACTTATATGTGCGCTACATAAAAATGATTTTATTAAAAACTACATTAACGGCTGATATCACGTGCGCATTCACCCTCCGCTCTTGCTGAACAACATTCGCCCTCAGCTCTTGCAGAATATCATTCACCCTCAGCATTCGCCCTTAGCATTCACCCTTAGCTCTTGCAGAACAACATTTTCCCTCAGCATTCGCACTCAGCTCTTACAGAACAACATTCGCCCTCAGCATTTGCCTTGAGCTCTTGCAGAACATCATTCGCCCTCAGCATTCACCCTCAGCTCTTGCAGAACAGAATTCGCCCTGCATTCGCCCTCAGCGTTCACCCTCAGCTCTTGCAGAACAACATTCGCCCTCAGCTCTTGCAAAATGGTAAGTTATTACTGCAGGCCCTTCCTCCTATAGTAGGGTTGACTCTATTTGGGTTTTTTTGGTCAATTCCATTGGATTGTGTTAGGCTATAGGGTTCTCTCTAGATGTCTTCCAATGTTATTTTGAATGAGTTTCAAAGAGGATGTGTAAGATGTGTTTGTGCTTGCATGAATTTGACTCCACCAGTTTCATGAAGTTTAAGCTATGGATTTTAGTTCGACAAACTCATCCATCTCAACACCCAGTAATGAATTTACCTTGGTATGATCTATATTGAAGGTGAAGTGAAAAGTGGTAGAGAATGGGAGATCGAAAGTCATCAACTTTATCACAAGGGTAGTACTCCAAATTGAAAGTGATAAGCTTTAGTTCTCCAAATTTGGGGATTTTCTGATGACATACCAAAGGTCACATCCATACAACCATATCAAGGTCAATGTTAAGATCATTCTTATATATATATAGGTCACTGATATATAGGGTTAATATCATCATCACTATCCATGGAAACCGAATGGTTACAAAATCTGTGATTGTGGTTGGCTCATTTATAATTATTACCCATTTATAGTAGAGCACAGAAACACTAAATATGGCCCGAGCAGAGCCTTTACAATAGGCAATGGAATTGCAGCTGCTTCATCAATAACCAATAGCTCCACTTGAGAAAAATTTTCATAATCTTGGGGCTGGATATACTGCAGAGCAAACAATTGTAGTTATCATTCGTGCTCCAATATATTAATATACTTTTTACATTGAACTGAAGAAAGGGAAACAAGAAAATGCTAGCTATCATACAATGCTTTGACATAAGAGTTTTGAGTGACATACTTGAAAAAAAGAACTCATCCACTGATATTTATAATCATTTGAGTTATTCAAGTTAAACACAATGTCAAGAATCAAGGTTCAATACCCTCTATTATCTTCATCACCCAATAAAAGATTTAAATTTTTCCCAAAGAAACGCTTATTAAATTGGCAGCCATTATTTCTCCCTGCTTTAAAAACCCTACATTTAAATGAAAACAAGCATTTCATTTCAACTACAAAAATCTATTAGTGTTCAAATGTACATGTGTGCATCACTTGTGTAGGGTATTCTTTTTCCACTTTCACATTATCCAAGAATGTGTGCAGTATAGTTCATATTTTTTGTGATTTAGATTATCTTGAAAAAGGAAAGGTAAATTATTTCCCATGGAAAAAGAAGGTTTTCCTTTTTTACTACTGGAAATGGTACAAAAAAGTTCCATTTCTACCCGAAACTCCTATGAAACAGGAACCAAATAAAGGCCATGTCCTCAATGGACATCATTTGGCTTTGAAATGGCCATTGCACTGTGTTGTTTCTTATATTACATCACGATAGTTTCTTAGGTCATTTCTTGTTTCTTGAGATGAAAAACAACCAAAGAAATTGTGAAGATCCTTTCAATAAATAAATGACCATTTCTCAATCATATCTCAACTATTTTTTATTTTATTCAATGGTTGCTTACTTTGAGAGAAATTTGACACTTTTATAAGGAATATAACATAAAAACACAAAATGGGAAGGGATTGATGAGGTAGATGACCTTTAGTTGTTGTCAATTAAGAATTGATAATACATGATGCATGTTCTGTACTACAAACTAGATTCCTTCCTGGAGTTAGGACACAGAGTATTGAATCAAAGTTGTAGTTTCTAAATTCTTGTATTGGTTCATCAATCTTGAAATTCAGACATTACATGTCTTCATTGCTTCATGTTTGAATAATTTGCGTTGTATCGTACAATAGGAAATTAGGAATTATGATTATTATTACTTTATGGATCTGTTAAGTTACTTTTAAGTTTGCATGGTTTAGTGTGAAATTATTCTTGTGTGCCCCTAGGCCTAGGTGAAGGAATTCCAAGGACTGAGAACCATATTTTTTAAATGGTATTGTTTCTTATACCCAAAAAACCCTCAACATCACTTCTTATTAGTTCTTAACAATAGTGTTGTAAAAAATTTGAGAATTGATATAGCAAAATCTCACACTTCTCAAGATAAAGTCCTAAAGCTAAAGTGTGATACCATGTGTAATTCATTAGCCCCATTGTCACCTCACCAACCTCTTTTCACTTCGGGCTAGCTCTCCTCCAACTCAAGGGGGGTTCTCCCTAGTAGATGTTAGGGATCTAATGGCCCAACCAAAACAAGTCAAGAGCACCCTAACTCTCTATGTTTACTACTATCAATCAAAATATTGAACAATAGGGTCAGACATGCATCCTGAAGATAAAATTGCCAGGGTATTTTTGGGTAATTTCAAAGGGAAAGTCCCCAAACACATATAATCAAGGAATTATAACGTGATTTAAAACATTAAATATCAACAAAATCGTTTAAATGATATTGAAAGGAAAAAGGTGATGGAAGATAGAAAGTGCCTTACTTAAATGCTCTAAGGATTTTTCAATAGTTGCTCCAAAAGCTTCACTTCAAGGCCCTTCAAGATCATCTCCAACAATTCTATACCATCAGCTTCAACAATGTTGCTCCAAAAATGTCCTCAAGTTCTTCACAACAAGTTTACTAGAAGTTGCTCCAACAATATATTCAATAAGGTTTTCATTGTCAACTCGTCTCTTGTTTGGGTGCCTTAATGTGCAATGACATGTTTCCAGGACTGAATTCAATGCAAGGCATATTTGAAACTCTAACTCTGTCTTCCGATGTCTTATTAGAAATTATTTCAATTTTCATTTTGTGTTTTCAAGTTAGATATTGTTTTCAAGTTTTTACATTTATAATTTTATTGCAATGTGGCAGACTGATCAGGGCAGTATAGGAACAACCCCAAGACAGGATGATCGCGGAAAGAGGCCAGCGGAAGAACATGTAAAGTGCTAGCATTGCTCTATCTTCAGGTATTTTAGTTATTTACATAATTGAAATAATATTAATTTTGTTCAAATATGCAGACACCTAGCCATGGTACGCCCGATGATTCCCTCTTTGAGGAAGAGCTTTCTTCATCCCTATCTCCAGTGTTCTTGTTGCGAAAAAAGGCACGAGATGCAAGGTCAGAATTTAATACTTTGATAGACGTGCCTCAAACACCTGAAACAGAAGAGAGGATAAAACAACTTATGAGCCAGCTAGAAACATATTAGGTAATAATAAAAAGTCAAAAGGATATTTTTTTTGTTCTGCATGAGATGAATTGTGATAGTTTGATTTTAATTTTTACATTGACTAAACTAACAAAAATTTCTTTTGTATGTAGCGTTTTCTGGCACTTGCTGAACCCGGTGTTGGTGGTAGTGGGACACAAGGGCAAGAGATTGCCTAGAAACCCTCTCGTACACCTTCTACTCCTTTAGGTGCCAGCCAAGAAACACACCCTGCCCAAGCAGACACCCAGCCAACCACTGAACGTGTTGGCAATGATGAGGCTGATATGGACAACTACATTATTGCGTTTCCTGGAGCTACACGTGTCAGCTCCACAGGGACCATTAATGGCACGTTGTTGGTGAACGATGAGGGTGTCCCTATAAAGCATGTACAACTCCCAGGTAAATTTTAATATTTTAACTATTTCATGTACTTTATCTAAAACATATTTATCATGATTTTTATTTTTAAATTAATGATAATATCTTTTTTTTTTCTGTGTAGGAAACAATGAGTTCTACAGGTTTTTGGAGAGCCATGCGTTGGTAATTTTTGGCCCAACCATACGCACAAGGTGGAATTCCCAGAATTCCAACCTGAAAAAAGAACTTCTAGATTATCTAGAAGCCCTTTTTGGGGTTGGCACATTTGACAGAACAACGATTTCTCGGGTAGTCGGAAAATATTTGAAATATACCAAGGACACCTATAGGACGCAATTGCAATTTAACCCTAGATACGAGCGTCCTCTCACAGTTCCAGAGAGTGAGTGGAGAGCACTCATCCATGACGGAAAAGAGAAAAGGGCAAAGAAAGAAGGAAAAATTCCAACTAGACCCGCAAGGTAAATTACAACTTTAATTCAATAGCTTTAATTTTCTCTATGTCTAAAATAAAAGTGTGCTACGTCATATCTAACTTCAATCTTTTGATGCTAGGTTTCCTGGCACCTCGAAGGCAACCAAAGCTAGGATTGAAAAAAAGGGCCATTGCAAGCTAGGCCAGGGTGGCTACTTGAAATTAGCCGCAAGAATTGTAATTAAGTAGCTAAACATCTTATAATTAATTGTATCGCCTTCCAAATTTTTTGTAATCCTATCAAATATGATTAAAAATACACAATCATATGTAATGCAGGGTGATGAATTCGGAACAAAAACTACAGAGGAAGATAAAAATATCACTTTCCATTTCAGCTATCAAGCCGTAGTTGAACGTCGCAGAAGCTTGGGGCAGGTCCCAAGATCCAGAATGCCTGATAAGGTAAAACATTAACCTTTCAATATGTTTGTTTTCTTCCATAAATTTAATGTCTAACAACTTTGTTTAAATCAGGGGAGCAACACTACCGACGAGGAAAATAACCCAGTTTTAGAGCCAGATGTAAATGATCCTCACGTGCAACCTGATCATTGTAGTGGGGACCAGGCCGACAATGCTACTATCAGTGAGGGCCATTATGGTAATTAATTTCCACTTATAATTTTTTCTAATTATACCCTGATGGTTGTCCTTATAATGTTTTTTGTTTAAATGACAGAGAATGTTTCCCTTGAGGATCTTACCACCAGAGAGGAAGACAGGGCAATAGTCCCAACAACGACAACTGGTGCACCAGGTAAATAATCTCATTGCAATTTTTTTTATTAATATTACCGAACTAGTTCAATGATATTTAAAAACTGACAATTAAAATTTAATATTATCTGTTTTTTTAGGCAATGCCCCATCACTGGATGAGACCAAACATCGTGACTATGCAACTAGGTCAGCAGTGTGGGTCGAAAGGCATGAAACAGGAGCAGAGCACGATGATATTGATGATGTAATTAGGAGCTTTAGAAATAGGAAGAAGAAAAAGAAAATTTGATTTAATGTAAAATATTGTATTATTACAAGACAAACATTACCATACTTGGAACGTTTTTTGCGTTATATAAAAAACTCATTTATCATACTATTTTTATGTCAAGCATTAATTTCAATGTTTCCTTGCGTACTTTTTGTTGAATTGTTTTTTTATTAGTTATTGAATATTTTTTTTTATGCTCATGAAAGTAAAAAATGAAATATAGATTGGGTATTTGGGAATTGAGAGTGATGTGAGGGGGGGGAGGGGCCATAAGAGCTTCCACCTTCACGTGGTTGGCCCTGTTTAGTAGAGAATAATTTATTGGAGCGATTTAATCTTGGAGCAAACCTCCCTCGATCCAGTGTAGCAACAAAAAAGTCACTGTTGACTTAGTTGCTACTCTTTCGGATCGTGGGAGGCTTGTTCCAAGTTCATGCGACTCCAATAAATTGTTCTTGAAACGAAGAGGAGCTTATTCAGGTATGTTTTGACATTTTCAACATATGTTCTAACATTATCATAAGAATGCATCTTAGAGTAAAAAATACTACATCAATTACTTTTATTTATTGTATAGATAATGATGGATTTTGATTGACTTGGAAGTGCAGGTACAAATCCTCTTGCATCATGAGCAATACAACTTGTCAACCAGGGTCAAGTCAAGGATATTTTTGCTTGTGCGCTTGACCACACATTTTGTAAGTTCCTTTACAATTCATAATTCAATATTAAGCATGTTCATGATTATTATCTAGGTTTTTTGTATGTGTTTTTTCATCTATTTGATTGTAAGCAACTCTGCATGTTTCCTATTGTTCACTATGATTTCTCCCATTACCACTCCCAGGATGAATCCGACTTTATTTTTACATAGGTTACTTTATTGTTACTATGATTTCTCCATTTACGATTTCATAGGTTACATCATGTAAAGTTGTCAATCTCAGGTTGGTGATGAGCTTTAGTTCTCCAGATTTTGGGCTTTTCTGATATTTTCTCCCTCATGTCATTCCTGCATCACCTCTTTGTTTGAGCATGTCAATTATTCCCAACTATCTTTATATGTCTATAATTTTGGAATTTGATTAAAAAACTAGTACCCAACTTTGAGTTCAACTGGTGTTCGTGTAAGGTTGTCTGGGCTTTGGGAAATATTGCTGGAGACTTTGCAACATTTAGGGATCTTGCCCTCAGTCATGGAGCTCTGAGGCAGGTGCTTTCCCAGTTGAATGATACTGCCAGAATTTCAATTATAAGAAATGCTACATGGGCTCTGTCAAATTTTTGCCGTGACGTAAACCCAAACCACTATTCGAACAAGTAAGAAGAATACATTTTCTTCCTCTTCTTCTTAGTTTGCAAATACTGTGGATTTTTTTTATAGATCTTGGTGCTTGGTAGATTTGGACATAATATGGACCTAGGCGCTTGTTCATTAGAATGACTCTGTCATCAGGTTTTAGAAAATGCTCAGAAATTTGGGTTTCACAAGGGGATTACCCTTGCTTTCAATTATCGATTATCAATCACATTCAAAAAAAGTCTTTCGTAGCATTGCTGAGCTCTTTGTAGGTGAATTTCCGAGGCAATTTCACAATATCTGAACTAAATTTGTCTGTCCTTTTCAATACTCTGTGCTTGTAACAGAACCATACAAACAATCTAGTGGCCAATGCAACAACAACAACACCTCTTGTTGCAATGCCTGCAATTCACCCTCTCTGCACGCATGAATGACTATGGCACCCTCTTTTGTGAACAGGTACTGGAGCTAAAGGTACTAGTTTCGATTAGGATCATGGAATTCAACATCCAAAATAGTATCAAATTCCACTACAATAGTATTCCCCGACGATGGCAACAGTTCATTGAGACCTATTGGACTCATCACCCCCAAATAGCCTCTAGGGCTACCTAGAGTGTGATCATCTTTGTTGCTGAGTATATTTTTATATTTTTAGTGAGATTTTAGGGTTTCTCTAACATATCTTCAGAAATCCGATTCAGTGCCTGCTTGAATATCGTCACATAATACTCATGGTTTGGATTGATGAGCATGCTCTGAATGGTTGGTTGATTCATAAGAACCACCCATATAGTCATCTTGAGATATTTCGGAAGTTTTCTCGGGTTTCCTTTTTCACCGTTTCTAGTGGGTGGGATGGTGTGGGGTGATCCATCAATACTGGTGCTCTTGTAGTAGGGAATTTGTTTTTGGGGATATAAAGGAACATTTGATGTAGATATCCCATTGGATGCATTCATAGATGGGCACGAGAGGTCAAGAATTTAAATTTAAAATATGCAACCTCTAGCATGGCAACCTGAAGGCCGTGAGAGACACTGGTTAAATATTGTTTCGTGCTAGCCTTAATATAGTCGTGATTTCTTTCTATTATATTAATGCAAATATACAGTCCGGTCTCATTAAAATGAGGATTGTGGTTGTATTTCTCTTTGGTTGTTTCTCTCTTAATGCTCCAGAAGTTTCCAAAAGTTGCGATAGTTGTTTAGTTTGCCTGCTACAACTTAAAAGTGGTTTTTAGCAATGGGAGTCATGCTTTTTAAGGTTCATAATAATATGAAGATCTTGTAATTCTATATTCAGGATAAGAGAAGATGGCCTCTGCTTTGGACAATATGACAACAATTGCCACATCTACCTCATTGGGTAAAAATGGAAAGGGGAAGAAGTTGGGTGCAATGTTTGATAATTATGGTAGACAATTGTCTTCTCTTTTAGTTTTTTCACCCATTTCCTTTAATCGCTCAAGCAGAAGAGGGACTCTGAGATTACGTGACAGAGAGAAGGTAGTTAATACAAGAGCTATGGAAAAGGAATTGTACTTCAACAAGGATGGCTTAGTGACAAAAAAATTGCAGGTCAGAGAAAAAATTATGTTTAAAGGAAGGTCACCTGCACGTGAAACTTCACTGTGGTGGATCTTTCCTTGTCCACTTATATTCAATTTTAATGTGTTATTTTAATTTTTCATGGAGGGTTGTTTTGGCATATGATCTGGCATTCAATTGCACTCTTACTGAAAGCATTGTCAATTTGTCCTGTAGGCGGTGTGAACAAACTTGCTGATCTTGTTAGAGTCACCCTTGGGGCAAAGGGAAAAATATTGTCTTGGAGAGCAAGCATGGTTCTTCGAAAATAGTTAATGATGGTGTAATAGTAGCTAAGGAGGTAATTTGTAGATGTGTGCTCTGGTTTTCTTTTTAACATTGTATTAGTTCCCCCTCTTAAATGTCTTAGATTTGGTAGGCATAATTTGAAAACTCAAAGGTGAAAGGAAACATATTTGTTACCCAGTGGTCTACTTGGCCCATGGACTAGCCACATTAGAGTAATGCATAAAGCTTTTCACAACAATAAAAGGAAAGGGTTATGGCTGAGTCAAATTTTATTGTTATTGACAGTGTAATGAAATGTATCTCAATGCTATGGTTTTGGCCTTTTTATTGGTTGAATTAGAGGACCCAGTTGAAAATATTGGGGCCAAGTTGGTAAGGCAAGTTGTGGCAAAGACAAATGATTTAGCTGGGGATGGAACTAGAACATCTGTTGTTCTTGCACATGTTGGAATATTGAAAAATTCCAGAACAATGAACGGAGAATAAATCTCCCTTCCTCTAACACAGAGAAAATAAAAATTTCTTTGACAGGAGACAGAGTTTCAATACTTTGAAAAAAAACTTCTATTCCCTTCAGTAACTCAAAAAAAAACTATTACACTTCTTCCTCACTGAGAGGGATTACAAAATTATGACTGCTACAAAACACAGTGCATAGAACCAACTCACTGTCTGTTCAAAACAAACATACTCTGTCTCTAAAACACTCTGCTGTGTTTTTCACTTTTGCAATGTGTTGGGAAAAATACTGAGAGGGGGGGGGGGGGTGTGAATCAGTATTTACAGCATATTCAAAAATTTTTAATTTTTCACTCTCTAAAACCCATACGCTACTTTCCTTTAGTAAACCCGCGTATATACGCGGGTATCCTTCATGCAACTCGCGTATTAGAAGAAATCTAAATATGCAGAAATTTATTAACTTAGTTCTTTGAGCTATTCAATCATCTGATGTTAAGTTAACAGTAAACATGTGTAGTAACAACAGAATAAACCATCACACAAAGCATCACACATGAACACCAGGATTTTTAGGTGGAAACCCAAGTCGGGAGAAAACCACCGCTGCAGTTGCTCAGCCTTCAATATTTTATTATAGAGAAAACATCTTACAACATATGTCCTGGCGCAGACTTGACCAGCACGCAGGCACCCACCTGCGCTCGTTTACCAGCCTCTCCTGGAAGGGAGCTACGACCCCCTGACTCGTTTACCAGCCTCACCTGGAAGGGAGCTACAACCCCCCGATCTCGTTTACCAGCCTGGCTCACTGGAGAGGAGCTGCGTTCCCTGATCTCGTTTACCGGACCTCACCTGGAAGGGAGTTACGACCCCACGACTAAAGGCTACAACCCTCGAAAAACACCTCTATGGACCACGTTTCATCAATTTTCACACTGGATCCAAACAACTTCAATAGAGCACAACTTGCAGGTCATGTTTCATCATATTTTCAGACTGGACCCTCTCCATACATTTAAACACAGTCAAAAATCAACAGCAGATAGCTAAAACACAGCAGATCAGATCAGATATTCCATACCCCATACTTCAGCAAACCCTATTTTTCATATGCGCTTTCCATTCTCTGATGTCGCGTATATACGCGCTTCCGTTCACATAAACCAGCGTATACTTTTGTACATATTACGGAGCTCTGTACATATTACGGATCCAATTTCATTTTCATACGCGCTTTCTCTTCGTGGCTTCGCATATATATCACTTCCTCTGCGACGAACTAGCGTATGGATCTTTCAACCATTACGGAAATTTTATACTTCTTGAAGAATCCTTATATTGATTCGAGATTCAATCCTTTACTTAGAACTGTGAGATGTTCGCCTCATCACGGATCTAATCATTCATAAATAGATCTAGTAAATACAAGTACATTTCAGATCTAGATCCCCTTCTTCATCATTGGTGCATCATACATTCAGATCTATCATTCAACTGTAACCCTTTCCATTCAGATATACTTCAGAGAGAAGTATTCATTCAAGCTCAGACATCTTGCACCCACACTCATAATTTGCACAATAAATTTCTTCTCCTTATATAGGTTTACCCTTTTTCAATACCATGAGCCCCTTTTTCAATACCATGAGCCAAAACAATATTACTTCCGATGGTATTCCTGGACGGGGTCATTTAGACGAATCAATACCCAATACAATGGGTCAATACCATGGTGGTTACCCCTGGTTTTGCACTTTTTGAGCACTTTTGCCCATACGCGACTTGGCACGTTCTTTCCCGCGTGCATACGCGACTTCCCTTAGGCAAATCCGCGTATGCCTAGAGACATACTCTTCTCATCATAGATCTATCACATACTGAATTCCTTTCTTCATTGCCTTCTGTACTCACTGTAGATACATCAGATTTAGTTCATTAAGACATATTTAAGCACAAATTCATCAAGTAAGTTGCCATCATCTTCATCAAATTGCTAACAAACATCATTTCATATCAGATTTACATCTTTTGCCATCAAGGACAACACCTGCCAACATTCTCATGTCTTCATCTTCATTCAGTGGGTTTCCATCAAGGACAACACTCTGCATCATATTGCCAACAATCTCCCCCTTTGGACTTGATGGCAACCACGATGGTGTTTGATCATCACAACAGATAGGTACATTAAGAATACAATGACACCATGTCATTCTTCCCATTTTTGACACCATTCTTTCTCTTCATTCAAACACCATGTCACTCTCCCCCTTTGACATCAAGGGCAAAGGGTGGATCACAACCAACATACTCTCCCCCTTTTCTCCGCATGCGGAAGAAAGGTTCTGCAGATCTGATATATACTGAAGTGACTAAGCTCCCCCTGAGTTCATGCTGAATCTTCAAACGTATTTCCAATGAAGTACATGACTCTATGAAATTCCTATCACCAATGACTCATACTTACATCAAATATCAATCCAAGAGGATTTACATATAAGACTCAAGTACCCAACCAAGTGGGTTTACACATTTCAACTCAGCTACCCAACCAAGTGGGTTTACAAAATTTGACTCAGCTACCCAACCAAGTGGGTTTACAAAATTTACAATTTTACATCATGGGTCTCAACATGACCTTTTCATTAGAATATAAATATGACCATTTATGACCAACACCAGAAAGTCCTCAAGAAAGAGAACATATTTCAGAACCATCATAATGCCAATAATGCATTATACTCAGCAACGCTAATGCTCCCCCTGAATCTGTGCATCCACGCATCCTTCTCATATGACTAAGGCTCCCCCTTAGTTTGTGCATCCTGAACACTTTTACCAACAAATCATCAAGGAATCTTTATCAAAACATTAGAAATAGAATTATGAGAACTGGAACACCACCAGAGATACCAAATAGTATCATAGATACCAAACAACACTGCAGCTGTGCTGACGAGAGCTGACTTCAAACAGAAAATTGTCAGCAATCAGACATACGCGGTTTTCTATGCAGGAACTCGCGTATATACGCGACGGTGTTTCATGAAACCCGCGTATCCAATGCCATCTTCTAAATTTATGCGGATTTGTTCTTTTGACTGGCAGAGAACACTCCCAGCTTCTGTCTTGGATACTCAAACACTTCCCTGGGCAGAGGTTTGGTAAAGATATCAGCAACTTGTTCTTTGGAGGGAACATACTCCAACTTCACCGTTTGCTCAAGCACTTGTTCACGTAAGAAGTGATACTTGATGGGGATGTGCTTGGTCTTTGAATGCATAACAAGATTCTTTGAAATACTGATGGCACTTTTATTGTCACACTTAATGGGGACAGGAGGTGTACATTTGATTTGAAAATCTTGTAAGGTTTGCATCATCCAAAGGAGTTGAGTGCAACAAGATGCGGCAGCCACATATTCTGCTTCTGCTGTAGATAAGGCAATAGAATTTTTCTTCTTGCTGAACCAAGATACTAACGGGGTCCCATGTAGAATGCACCACCACTAGTGCTTTTCCGATCATCAACACTTCCAGCCCAATCTGCATCAGTGTAAGCATGAAGAGTAAGATCAGCATTCTTTGGATACCATAGACCAAGGTCTTGAGTTCCTTGAAGATATTTGAAAATTCTTTTAACAGCTTGAAGGTGAGACTCTTTTGGATTAGCTTGGAATCGTCCAACAATCCCAACTGCATGCATAATGTCTGGTCTAGTCCCAGTGAGATAAAGTAGACTTCCTATCATCGATTTGTATTCTGGTTGATTCACCGTGGGAGAATCATCATGAGAACTGAGATTGCATCCGGTTATCATTGGTGTACTTACAGGTTTGCATTCTTCCATGCCATACTTCTTCAGAATTTGCTTAAGATATTTTTCTTGTGATAGGAATATACCATCTACAGTTTGATGCACTTGCAAGCCAAGAAAGAATGTTAATTCCTCAAGTAAAGACATTTCAAATTCTTGCTGCATGACAGAAGCAAATTTTTGACTCATAGATTCTTCGTTACTCCCAAAAATGATATCATCAACATATACCACTACAATCAATAGTTTATCATTTTCAACTTTTGTGTATAAGTTGTTGTCTGCAGACCCCTTTGAAAATCCTTGTTGATGAAGATATTTGTCAAGACGATAATACCATGCCCTTGGAGCTTGTTTGAGACCATATAGAGCCTTTTTAAGTCTACAAACAATATTTTCATCATTTCCCAAAATGAATCCTTCTGGTTGTTCTATATATACTTCTTCTTCTAGATCACCATTAAGAAAAGCAGATTTAACATCCATTTGATAGACTTTGATTTGTTGATAACTTGAAAAAGCAAGAAACATTCTGATGGCTTCAAGTCTAGCTACGGGAGCAAAAGTTTCTTCAAAGTCTATACCTTCTTGTTGAGTATACCCTTTGCAAACCAGTCTAGCTTTGTTTCTTACAACATCCCCATTCTCATTTAACTTGTTCTTGAAAATCCATTTAGTTCCAATGACATTCTTATCATGTGGTCTTGGTACCAAATCCCAAGTGTCATTCTTTTCAATTTGATCAAGTTCTTCATTCATGGCTTGGTTCCAACTTTCATCTTTGCTAGCTTGATTGACATTAAGTGGTTCAATTGTGGATAGAAGTGCCAGATGACTAGAAGATCCCACAAGAGTTCTCCTTGTTCGTACACCTGATTCCTTGTCTCCCAAAATTTGAGATTCGGGATGATTCTTTTGAACATATCTGGATGGAGCTTTTTCAGATAGATCATTTTCAGGTTCTTCATTGGATCCACTGTCTATATCATTTCCATTTGATGTAGAAGGCCATATGTCACTATCATCTTCTTTTGTTGTTTTTTTTTCTTCTTTAGGAGCTGCAGGAGACTCATCAATAACAACATCAATACATTCAACAATCTTTCGAAGCCTTTTATTGTAACATGTGTATGCTTTGCTTGAAGATGAGTAACCAAGAAATATCCCTTCATCTGATCTAGGTTCAAACTTGCCAAGCTTTTCATCATTATTTTTGATAAATCATTTACTTCCAAAAACTCTAAAATGCTTCACAGTGGGAGAATTACCATGCCAGAGTTCATATGGAGTTTTGTCACTATTTACCCGAACATGAGCCTTGTTGAGAATGTTAGCTGCTGTATGTGCTGCTTCACTCCAGAACATGTCAGGAGTTCCAAAATCAGCAAGCATAGCTCTAGCCATTTGAACAATTGTTCTATTCATTATTTCTGCTACGCCATTTTGTTGTGGAGTGCCTGCTACAGAGAACTGTCTTTTTATGCCATGTTGTTCAAAAAATTCAAAGAATTCATTTGATATATATTCTCCTCCTCGATCAGATCTAAGACACTTGATTTTTAGATCTAATTCATTTTCTACCAATGCTTTGAAGCTCTGAAAATTTTCAAATGCTTGATCTTTGTGTTTAATGAACCTGATCCAACACATTCTAGAGTAGTCATCAATAAATAAAACATAGTATTCTTCCCCACGTAATGAATTTTTCCTCATAGGTCCATAGATGTTAGTATGAATGAGTTCAAGAGGCTTACTTGATGATCCTTCTTTGGCATTAAATCGTACTCTGGTCTGCTTACCAAATTGACAAGATTTGCATATGATACTTTGAGTTGATTATTTTCTTCAAGAAAATCATTGTCCCCTAGAGCATCCACAAAAGTATCCTTTTCTTCTCCTTGTTCAAATGCCATGAGAAGTCTAAGATCTTCTTCACATTCTTCCTCACTATCAGATGATCCATCACTATCTTCATTAGTATAGTAACTTTTCTTAGAGCTAGATCGGTTCTTATTCCTTCTTACTACTTCTTTTCCTTTAGCAGATGCTTCTTTATAAGGACATTTTGCAGCATAATGACCAAATTTTCCACACTCAAAACATTTGAAAGGAAGCTTACCTTTGAATCTTCCAGTTCCTAGTTGGAGTTTTCTCACGAAATTCGCTTCTTCTTCATCGGATATATAGCTGGATTCTTTGACAACTTCCTTTTCTTTTCTTCTTGCAGATACCTTAAAAACAACTTCTCTGGTTTGAGAGGGACCTCCTTGTCTCATTTCAAAAGCAGTCAGAATACCATGTAATTGAACAATAGTAAGAGTTTGCAGATCTTGCCTTTCTTCAAAAGCTGAAACTTTAGAGTCAAATTTTGAAGTCAACGATCTTAAGACTTTTTCCAATAGAGTAGTATCAGTTATGGTTTCACCCAAATTTCTCATTCGATTTACAATATCATCCAGACATAAGAAGAAATGAGCAATACTCTCATCACTATGCATCTTCAAATTTTCATATTCAATTCTAAGAGTTTGGAGTTTTGCACTTTTTACCTTTGTGTCTCCTTCATAGCTTAGAATGATTTTGTCCCATATTTCTTTTGCTGAATGTAGCTACATCACTTTAGCAAATTCTGATTCAGACATGCTTCCCAATAAGACATTCACTGCTTTGGCATTGATTTCATACTTCTTTCTTTCAGCTGCATCAGTAGGAATACTTGCCGGGTATTGATAAGCTTCTTCCACGATTGCCCATACATCTGCACCAAGACTTTGCAGATATGCTTTTGTTCGTACCTTCCAAAATATCAAAGTGCTTCCATTGAATAGAGGTGGCTTTATAGACATTACTCCTTCTTGACTTCCCATTGCGACGGATCTCCTTCAAGCGATCAAGCTTCTGCAGAAGGACCTGCTCCGATACCAATTGTTGGGAAAAATACTGAGAGGGGGGGGGGGTGAATTAGTATTTACAGCATATTCAAAACTTTTTACTTTTTTCACTCTTCTAAAACCCATACGCTACTTTGCTGAAGCCAACTAGCGTATACACGCGGATATCCTTCATAAAACTCGCGTATACACAGAGATCTAATTATGCCATTAGTTCTTCACTTATATCATTCCATCATTCATTTATTAGATGTTCTATAAACAGTAAACTTGTGCAGTAAGAACAGAATAAACCATCACCCAAAGCATCACACATGAACACCAGGATTTTTAGGTGGAAACCCAAGTCGGGAGAAAACCACCGCTACAGTTGCTCAGCCTTCAATATTTTATTATAGAGAAAACATCTTACAACATATGTGCTGGTGCAGAGACTCCTACCGGCACACGGTACCACTGCACGCTCGTTTACCGGCCTCTCTGGAAGGGAGCTCCAACCCCTTTGACTCGTTTGACCTCTCTGGAAGAGAGCTATGACCCCACGATCTCGTTTACCGGCCCTCACGGAAGGGAGCTACGACCCCACGATCTCATTTACCAGCCTCACCTAGAAGGGAGCTTCGACCCCCTGACGGAAGGCTACAACCCTCGGCACCTCTATGGACCACGTTTCATCAATTTTCACACTGGATCCAAAGCATCCTTTAGGACAACACTTGCAGGCCACGTTTCATCATATTTTCAGACTGGACCCTCTCCATACATTTAAACACAGTCAAACATCAACAGCAGATAGCTAAAACACAGCAGATCAGATCAGATATTCCATACCCCATACTTTAGCAAACCCTAGTTTGCATACGCGCTTTTCGTTCACTGATGTCGCGTATATACGCGCTTCCGTCCACATCAACCAGCGTATACTTCTGTACATATTACAGATCCAATTTCATTGCGCATACGCGCTTTCTCTTCAGCGAAGCCGCGTATATACGCGCTTCCTCTGCGACGAACTAGCGTATGGATCTTCAACCATTACAGAGCTGCATACTTCTTCAGATCAGATATTCAGTTCAGATTCGACCCTTTACTTCAGACAGATGTTCGCCTCATCATAGATCTAATCACTCCATAAACAGATCTAGTAGATACAAATACATTTCAGATCTAGATCCCCTTCTTCATCATTTTCTTCATAGGTGCATCATAGATTCAGATCTATCATTCAACTGTAACCCTTTCCATTCAGATATACTTCAGAGAGAAGTATTCATTCAAGCTCAGACATCTTGCACCCACACTCATAATTTGCACAATGAATTTCTTCTCCTTATATAGGTTTACCCTTTTTCAATACCATGAGCCCCTTTTTCAATACCATGAGCCAAAACAATATTAATTCCGATGGTATTCCTGGACGGGGTCATTTAGACGAATCACTACCCAATATAATGGGTCAATACCATGGTGGTTACCCCTGGTTTTGCACTTTTTGAGCGCTTTTGCCCATATGCGACTTGGCACGTTCTTTCCCGCGTGCATACGTGACTTCCCTTAGGCAAATCCGCGTATGCCTAGAGACATACTCTTCTCATCATAGATCTATAACATACTGAATTCCTTTCTTCATTGCCTTCTGTACTCACTGTAGATACATCAGATTTAGTTCATCAAGACATATTTAAGCACAACTTCATCAAGTAAGTTGCCATCATCTTCATCAATTTGCTAACAAACATCATTTCATATCAGATTTACATCTTTTGCCATCAAGGACAACACCTGCCAACATTCTCATGTCTTCATCTTCATTCAGTGGGTTTCCATCAAGGACAACACTCTGCATCATATTTCCAACACAATGCTATGCATACACACTTAAAAAGTTATACTCAGTCTTTCACTTTTTACACACTACTGTGTAATAAAAAATTTACGTACTGTCTATAAAAAAACTACCAAGATTTTTTGTCCTTTTTATTTTTATATGCTGTAACATATAAAACATATTATAATAAACCCTCTTTTTAAAAAAATAAAATAAAATAAAATTCTATGGCCCACCTTTCATTTCGCATATGATATATATATAACATATGTTTAAAACATATGTATATATTAAAGCATACATAAAATTAAACTATCAAAACATTAAAGAACCCTTTCCGTCGGACTTCAAAAGTCTGAATAGATTGAATTTCAAACCAAGTTTGCGTTCCAAAATGGGATGATGACGTCTGCCTAATTTGTAACGTGAATTCTCAATCCAATGTGCCTTATAAAAAATTCAGGTCCGGTTTTCAGGTTTTCAGATTCCCTTCAATTTCATGCGATCCAATATTAATGCTCCACGTGTCCTCCTTTTGAACTTACAAAACTGGTGGGTAAATTTCTGTTTGTTTAATTTCTGGTTGGTGAATTGCGTTAATGCTGGTTATTGTGTTTAAATACAATCCTGTACATAAATATGGCTGTGGCCGTCTACAAAAAAAACTTCCAGGAGTTTTAAATGCTGAATTAAATTTCTAAATGGCGTACAAGCAACCTCCAAAAAAAAATGTTGCTGCTGCATCCGTCCTTCTGCTGCAGTAGTTGAAGTTAAAATTCAACAGCACAAGGTTTAATAAGTGAGGGTGTAAAGGTAACTTTTTGTCTATAGTACTGGATTAAGATCATCTATTCATTTTTGTAGGGTCTTATGGTGTTTGGTTTTTTAGTTTTGGGTTGGGCTTATTGAGTCTAAGATAGTTTTTGAGTGAAAAAATTGCTATCAGGTATTAACAAATTTTGGTTCTTTTGTCAAAATTTATGAGCTTGTTAGGAAATACAAAACTGACAATGGTTGTATCTTAAATTTGTGGAAAATAATTTGAAATGAAACCTTTTTGTTTAGGTTGTTGCAGCAGGTGCAAACCCCGTTCAAATTACTAGGGGCATTGACAAGACAATAAAGGCCCTTGTTTCGGAACTCAAAATTTTGTCAAAGGAGGTAAACACTTGCCTTTTGAGTAGGCTGGTTTTCCTTTTTGCTAATGGTTTGGTGTATCTAATTGAATTAGTTGCCTAAGGTATTTTTGGTTGCAAACTCCTTTTCATTTTTCATACAGTATTGGCCTTGTGGAATACATTTGATTGTGTGGTCTTGTTAGATCTACAACATTTGTAGTTGTTTAGTCTTATGGCCGAGGTGCACTTTTATTATGGAAATAGTTGATGAATATTGTCATTTAATCCTTACTGCAGGGTAGCATGTTGAGAATTTTCTTGTGAAACATTTGGTATTCAAAATGACACTTGATCCTATACAGCATCATGCACTTGACTTCAAAATTCATATTCAAAGTGTGCCAGACAATTCTTGCAAAATTTCAAATATTTATGTTGTTTTAAACCATTATCTTTTTCATGTATTGGAAGCTAAAAATGAGAAAAAGACTTGGTATGAAACCAACTGGTGAATAATTTCCAGCAAAACAACCACTTCCAAGACATGATTTAGAAGTAGAACATATGTACTTATGAAGCATAGAAAGATATCCTTGATGCATTGTCAATGTTTGGCTAGGGTTATTTTGGAGAAAATAACTCCTTATTCCTAGAATAGTGATCTTCAATACAAGTAAATGCCAGAGAAGAGAGATCATCGTGTGACATAAACCTATTAACAAAAGTGAACAGGGAATGATTATTAATTATGGCATACTAAGTTGTCGGTGATTTTGACTATTTGTCTTTAACATGTAAAAATGTTAAATTCCAAACTTACATCATCATGGTTTGGCATCATGAGCTTGACTAATTGTCCACCATGCTCATAATTTCATTATTGTATTCATATCTATAAACAACGTTTCAAATAATAATAATAAATTTCTATAAGAAAAATCCAGACCTCCATGTTGTTGCTCCTTGTGAGACAAAGTCAAAATTGCATTACACAATCTGACACATAAGAATCTCCTATATCCCGGTGGTATGTATCCAAATTCTTATAATAGTGTCTTCAAGACTTATGTTGACATTGCCAATGAGATATTTAAGAAATGAAAGATGGAGCCTTATTCATTGTTGTATATGTAACAGTATTTTATTAATATAAAGAATGATGGTTTTGTCTTTCTGAAAATTAAATGTAAAAATAATTTATTGTGGTAAATTGATTTTTTTTTTTTTTAAGCTTTTCATTATGGAAGGGAAACATAGATATATGCCCTTCTAATTGAAATTCAGACCTGCCCTTCAAATTTGATCACTGTGTGGGACCTTAACAAACAATAAAACTATTCTTCCGCGTGTTATATAAAACATATAACAAAACCTTTGTCAAAACTTCAAACGAACCCTTTAACTGTGGGTATTTCATCACGAATTGATCATTTTACCATGTACCTTCTTCTAGAGGAATATTCTTCCACTTGATTAGGTACTTCATAATGGTTATATGTCAAAGAGATACATAATGTTTATCTATAACTTTTTGTGGTTCAAGAATCAACTTTAATTCTTCATCTAATTTTGGAAGTTCTATTTACATTGGCATATTTTTTCCCAAAACCTTTTTAGGCAAGATACATGAAAAACCTTATGAATGCAAGAAGAAGGAAAATATAACTTCTATACCACTTGTGCAATCCTATGAATAATTATTTAGGGCCATAACATTTTTGAGCTAATTCTTTATTCTTGTTTTTCTTGAATGAAGATTGCTTATAATGCTATAATCTAAAAAATACCCAATTACCCTCCTCAAATTATCTTTCACTTCAATGTTGTTCCCCTTGTTGTTTTATCATGTTTCATGTCATTTGAAGGTTTTTCATAATAATTTTCAAATTTTCTTTAGTATTTTCCATATGTGACTCTGTTTCCTATACTTTGGACTTATCTTGCAAAAAGTATGAGATACTAGGAGTTGGATATCCATAAAGGGCCTTAAATGGGGAAATTTTAGTAGATTTGTGATAGGTAGTATCATATTACCATTCTTCCTTGACGAATCCACTTCATCCATTAAGATTTCTTTTCTAAAGAGTAACATTGTAGATAACCTTAAAAACATTTGTTAACTATTTTTGTTTGACCATTTGATTGTGTTTGATATGTAGAACTCATGGCAGATAATGTTTCTCCACTCATATTAAATAATTATTTCCAAAAGTTTCTTGTTACTATTACTTTAGGAAAACCATGAAGACTATGAATTTCTTTCACAGACACTTCTGCCACTTGGCTTGTTTTTTATGTACTTTGATCTCTACAAAAAAAATCTAGAAAATTTGTCTATATAAATGACCACAAAAATGTAATACTTACCTTTATATTTCAGTAACCCTGTAATAAAGTCTATTGATATATCTTCTAGTCTTTGAATATGTATGTGGAATGGTTGAAGTAACCCTAGAGATTTTACTATCTCTCGTATATTTATTATGCAAACCTGACCTTCTCTTACAAAATTTTGAATATCTTTCTTCATTCCTTCCAAAAAAATATTTTTTGATCCTTTGAGATGTTTTAAGGAACCCTGCGTCCTACCATCAGAGAGACATGGGACTCCCTTAATATTTGTTTATTCAAATATTCTTGCGTGCATAAAAATATCTACATTTGCACCGAAGTATATCTCTCTTTCACTCCCAATGCTCCATAGAGTTCATCCCATCCTTTATAAATTTTAGTTTTTGTTTAGTACTATTGTCATTTTTCCATTATGGAAAGCTTCTTCTAGCCATCTAGGAATAGAAAATGTAATTGGATATAAATTTGAGGCCTCTTCTATTTTAGAAAGAGCATCATGTACTAAATTTTCCTTACCCTTTTTGCAGATTATCTCAAAATTAAAAATTTGCATTTTTTCTCCTCATTTTTGTTAATCTTCCAACGAAATCCATAGCTTCAAAAAATACTTTATGCTATCATGGTATATCTTGACTTTAAAGTACCTCCCAGTGATATACTATCCCCATTTTTATTGCATGTAATATTGCTTCCATTTATTTTTCATACGTAGATTTCACCAAATATTTTCTTTGAATTCCTTGCTTTTAAAAGCCAATGATATCCCTTATTGTGTTAATGTTACGTAAATTCCTTGTCCTAGTGCCTCACACTCTACTATGAATTTTTTACCAAAAGTAGGTGCAACTGATGTTGGTGTAGAATACATGGCATCCATTAAAAGAGAGAATGCCAAAGTAGCCTCATCATTCCATATAAATGATATTTTCTTCAAGAGATATGTGAGTGGACTTGAAATGCATGCATAATTCTTAAAAAATTATCAATAATATCATGTAAGTCTAAAAAATCTTCTAAGAACCTTTATTTTCTTACGAATAGGTCATTTTGTAATAGCTTGCATCTTTTGAGGCTCCAACTTCACTCCTTCCTTTAAAACAATATGAACCAAATACTCGAATTCTTATTTCCCAAAAGCACATTTGGATATTTTTACATAAAAATGATTGTTATCAATAATTTATATAACTTTTCCACATGTTTAGTGTGGTATTCCCATGATTTATTATAAATATGTGTATTATCAAAGAAAACCAACACAAATTTTATAAGATGGGATCAAACAAAATTTTTCTTAAGTCGAGCCCGCCAGACTTCAAACGGCGATAAACCATAATTCAAACCAAATTCGCGTTCTAAAATAGCCTGCTGACGTCGGCCAATTTTGTGACGTGAAAACCAAATTAATTCCGCCCTAATCTTTTAAGGGTCCGAAGTTGGGCTGGCGTACGGAGGGAGAGTTGTGATGCGAATTTCTTATCAAATTCGCCCTAATCTTTTTGGGGTCCGGATTTCCACTGCGCGAGCGACCCAAAAAAATATCTGTTCCAATAAATTTCCGCCACGTGTCCTCAATCAAAAGTTGCCCTGTTCCCAGATGTGGGTGCATTCGATGGCGTTTAAGGAGATGGGACATGGATGTGGCGATTTCGTATCAATCCAATTAAGTTTTAACGCTGTTCAATTAGCCGATATTTAAGTTCCAAGGTTTTCACATCAAATTGCATTAAGTTTTAACACTGTTCAAGATCGTACCTCCACTCCTGTTAGCGATTCCGCATGCTCCAATATGATCTGGCCTTCGGCTCTCATTAATGAGAGATTAATTATGACGGGCGTTCTTTGATTGCATTGTAGTCGGGTCGATAAAATGGCGTTTCGATATAGTTTTTTAGATGAGCCAGTTGCTGGGTTACACTTCCTGCTCACTGTGACGAGAAGGAGAAGTGGCCATCTGAACTGTTGCTTAGAACTTGGTGCATATCTGCATTTCTCTCGGTCTGGTCTGTGTCTGTCTTCCTCAGTTTCGTGGAATCCTTCTTCTCCGTCTCGTCTTGTGCCCACTGCTGAGACTGCACCCATGCCTTGCCTACATCAAAGGATGTGTTGTCATAGGGGAATCACTATAGGTCAACCCCTGCGTGCTCCCTCTAGCCCCTCAACCGAGTCATCTTCCTAGTCCATTTATTATTACGCAGGTCGCTATCCAAACACTATAAATGGGCGTGTTCGGGTTCTAGGATCTGGCCACCGTATGGGCTCCCCTGCTCCTCATTTCCCCACCGCTTCACCTTCTCCCATGACGCACACTGCGCTTTTTTCCTTTAATTTCTCTTTGAACCGCCCACGAATCATAGCTTCAATCACCATGGTTTTCCGTGAGGAGGCCCAAATGGAGGAACATTGCACCTGTCCGGCGGGTCTGAGCTTAGAAAAAGTCGGCTAGCATTCGGGCCTTCAGGAGGGGAGCGGTGGCGTGAATGTGGAGATAGCACTTGGCGATCCTGGACCTTCCGAAGGATGGTGCCGAATCGTCGAGGAACCACTGGAGGAATAGTTTGGTTAATTTGGTTTTCTTGCTTCGCAGGCCCACTTAATTGGGCATGTTTTAGATTATATTACTGTGCTGGACCTCTGTAATATTTTTGAATTCTGTAAACGTTCAAGACTGGTTTCCCTGAATGAGGGCAGTCTTCTTTTTTGATTTTTTGATGACAAATTTGCCATAAGTCTGGGCAATGTTTTTGACTAAAGTCATGCTGTAATTTTATTCCCACTGTTAATAGATTAACTTTACTTAGAAAAAAAAAATGTTGCTCTGTTTCTATTTTAAACCTATTTTTTGAAATACAGAGCCATGTTTATATGATTGTTTATAGTCGAGGCACTGCGGGGTGGTTTATTATATTTAATATTTCATGGTCGAATTATGTTCATAACGATTGGAAAAAAAAAATGTTGCCCTGTTTCTATTTTAAACCTGTTTTTTGAAATACAGAGCCATGTTTATATGATTGTTTATAGTCGAAGCACTGTAGGGTGGTTTATTATATTAATATTTCACGGTCGAATTATGTTCATAACAATTGGAAAAAAAAATGTTGCCCTGTTTCTATTTTAAACCTGTTTTTTGAAATACAGAGCCATGTTTATATGGTCTACGTATTATACTCTTTCTCTGTATATCTACAGGAACCTTTTTGCTATGAACAGGGTGGATGCTGTAGCAGGCTACTAATGGAAACAAGAGAGCCTGAACCTTACATCTCGGATGCAACAGATGGTTACCAATTTTGGAATCAAGCGAGCCTGATCTTACAAGCGAGCCTGGGTTTCTGCAGATGGTTTTTATTTCCGGGAACAAGCGAGCCAGAACATACAATCGACCCTGGGTTTATACATATTTTTTCTCTATCATGGATGCTTTTTGTGTGAGGCGTATATCAACAGTACATGTCTCTGCACATTTCCTGTATCCGCTTTATGATACTATTTTATGTGTTGACAAGTTATCACTCTGCCTTCAAAACTAGCGATGCTGGTCTATGTTGCTGGTTTATTGATATGGTCTGATGGTCTTTTTATATTTTGGACATATCACACTCCTCACATGATTAGCGTTTTTCTCCGTTCAAGGATTTTGGGTACTTTAATTTGTATTTGGAACAATGGATGTCGGTACTCTATTTGTTGCTTTACTATTCTACATACTGCTATTTCACTTTCTTATAGATGCCTCGGGCATATTTGGATGCTTTCTCAGATTTTCGATAATCTCCATGTGGACCGTTACTAGGTTTTATATCATGTCCCTGTATGTGACATGGGGTATTTTTCTATCATTGTCTGGGGTGGGACTTCCACTTTTCTGGATGGATATTTGGGTTCCAATCTTCAAATGTGAAAATGTAATGACTTCATGGACTGTTTTACTTCATATAATATATTCAAAACATCGTTTTTTCTCTTGTGAAAAAAAATGATTGTTTATCACTCTGCCTTCAAAACTAGCGATGCTAGTCTATGTTGATGTTTTATTGATATGGTCTGATGGTATTTTTATATTTTGGACATATCACACTCCACTACAAGAAAAAATGACATTGGTGAGGGTCATGCTTGTGATGGACCTTTAAGGTCCATCACCAATGTCACATATGATGACGGTCCTTAAAAAATCATCACTGTAAGTGTATATAGTGATGGTCCTTTAAGGTTCGTCACCAAAGCCATTTTCAATGACACTTTTGGTGAGGGTTGTTAAAGGCCCATCACTAATTCTCTCTTTGGTGACACTTCTAGTGATGAAATTTTAAGGACCCTCACCAATGCTCCTTTTGTTACTTTTGGTGACGGTAAAAAAATGTTCGTCACCATTGATCATTACAATGAGTTTTTGATGACGCTATATGCCTGATAATATAATTTTTTTCAAAAGATAATGATTTAAGGCCATTATTCTGGAGTATCTTTTATGATATTTCCAAGGCCATAGTGGTTAGAATCAGTCAATTTTTTAGGAAGTAATTAGTGTGTATCATTTCCCTCAAGTAATCACTAGACGAATAGAGTTTTCCTATGAGTCAGCACATGATTCATATCTATTAAGTTTATTATCTATCAAATTCCCTTTAGATAAAGTTCCACTAGTGTGTGTAGGAAATATATTATTTAATACATAATCAAGCTCTGAAAATTCTATTAATGAGAAATACCTAACACTCCTCAACAATCTGGGCACACCTTAAATTAATGCTTCGTCACACACTAAAATTTCTTAGCACCTTGCATGTCTTGGAACATCTTTGTACCTAGAACATATTTTCATGAAACTGATGCCCAAGCACATGGCGGCATGCGCTAGCATAGCATGGAACTCTCCTAGCATGTGTTGGCATGCATGTAGTCCCTAACATGCCCTGGAACACCTTGGTTGAATGCATTGACATACATTAGCACTTGGCACACAATGCCACTTGGCATGTATTGGGACCTATTATTAGTGTGACTAGCATGCCCCTTTTGAAAAAGATAAAGTCCTAACTTATTAACCCTCTTATGTGTTCATTTCCTTACATTTTATCTTGGTTCTTCCTTTTGTTGCCTTGACACTTCCTGACACATATTAACATACCCTGGCACCCTCCATATCCTTAGCACCTAGCATGTATTGGAATATCTTGGCACTATTTGGAACATATAATTAGCATACCCTGGAACTCCCTAGCACACTTTGGCACTTCTTTACATGCCTTTATATTCCATAGCATGCCTTACCAATGCTTAGCATACCTTGTCACTCCCTCCTTGGTATGACAGCTAGCACTCATTAACACTAATCCATGGCACATGTTCCTCATATTCATTAACTTCCATTAATTTTGACACATAAGATATAAGCTGACACAAGCTGAGTGCTCCAAAACTTATACACAACAATGTACAATATGTAATTATCTATAATAGTTTAAAACATGAGCATGAAGCCAAAGTATGCCACATCTCATATTAAAAAAAATAACTAAAGGAAAAACAATGTTGTGCCTATCACAAAGTGATCTCCCTTTGTCTAAAACTCCTATGTTGAGCCCCTTATAACAACCACAGGCTTTCCTCCTAAAAATCATATTCTAAACTTCTCCTAACACACTTCACCCTTAGCACATTTGAATTTGCTAACACTCCCTTGCACACACTCTTATTTGTTCCTTTCCATGCATTTTGACCTAGTTATCCCCTGATATGCCCCAACACTCCCTAACACTCTAGTTCAGTATGCATTGACTTTTTCTGACATGTGTTAGCATGCATTTTTCATTCCTTTGCATGCCCTGACCCTCCCTAGCTATCATGCCCTCACAACTACCCTTATTTAATTTTCAACTTGGGAACCCAACCAAGCCCTCACTTGACTACAAGAGCTTGACCAAGTTATAGTTACTACAAATAGACTATATTGTTGAATTGTGTAACTTGGGAGGTACTCCACAAGCCTAGTGAGATGGCTTTGTGTGAGTTTGGTCACAAAAGGCTTTGTGTGGAATAGAAGCAAATCAAATGGATTTTGTACCCAAGATGGGGTTTAAAATCTAAAATAAAATGAAAAAGGAAAATTAATATTTCCTAAGGTCTAAGTGGATAAAACCCGTAAGTTCTAGAGGGTTCCTAAGAGGTCTAGGAAAAAATATTTAAGGAGTGCTTAGGATGAAGGAAATAACATCAAGTGAGAAGGAGCTCATTTGATCAAGGGGGTGAAGGGACATGGAGTCCTAAAGAGGCCATGATCATTATCATGTATAACAATCATTACGATGTCTCAATATACTTTGGCATGGTTTAATATTAAAGTTATCTGAGATCAGTTATTGGAAAGTAGAAGAGAAGTAACAGAGGATGATTTGGCACTTAGAATGCACTAACACTTGGCACTTGACACTCATTTTCACCTGGTGTTGGTGTGCATAGCATGCCCCTCTTGGAAAATGTAAATTGATGACTTATTAACCATATGATGTGTTCATTTCCTAGTATTTTAACTTGTTTCTCCTTTTTGTTTCCTTGAAAGTCCCTGGCATGTATTGTCATACCATTGCAGATATTGGCATGCATTAGCACTCGACACATATTAGCATATTTTACATGCCTTTGAACTATCTGGCACATGTTAGCATTCCCTAGCATGCCTTGGCACTCATGCCCTCACAAATATCCTTACATTTTTCCATGACTTGGGAACCCAATCAAGTCCTTAGCTACTCATGTGACTTTGGTCTACTTTAGCCATAAAAACTTGATCAATTGCACGTACTACAAGTAGATTGTGCCTTGTTCACCCAAGAAATTCATATACCTCATATTAGGCTAGTCATGTCCAAGATGGACTTTTCCCACTTAAGAACTTACCAAGACAAGGATCACATCTAGCCATGGCCATAAAACAACTACGAAACATAGCTTACATAGGAAATATTTCACATGTATGTCTAGTTCATATAAACAGTAGAGCATTAACTGAGAGTTTGCAAGAACCATAGGATACAAAAGACACACAAGACATGGGCCGACACAAGTTGAGTTCCCCAAAACTTATACATAACAATGTACAATATGGAATTGTCTAAAATAGTTTAAAACATGAGCATTCGGTCAAAGTGTGCCACATATCATATACAAATAATAGATAAAGGCAAAATAGTGTTGTTCCCAACACAAAGTCTCCCTTTTTTTAAAATTTCTTTGTCGAGCCCCTTATCACAATAGTAGGCTAGCCTCTTACAAATCCTATTATGAACTTTTTCTAACACACTTCATCCTTGGCACACTTGAATTCACTGAGACTCCCCGGAACACACTCTTATTTGTTCATTTCCATGCATTTTAACCTAGTTCTCCCTTTTGATAACTCGACACTCCTTAACACTCCTCAACATGCATTGACATTGTCCAACGTGTGTTAGCACGCCTTTTCATTCCTTGTCATTCCCTAACCCTTCCTAGTTATCACGCCCTCACAACTACCCTTACTTAATTTTCAACTTGGGAACCCAACCAAGTCCTCGCTTGACTATAGGAGCTTGACCAAGTTACGATTACTACAACTAGACTATGTAGTTAAATTGTGTAGCTTGGGAGGTACTCCACAAACCTAGTGAGATGGGTTTGTGTGATTTTGAACACAAATTTTTTTGTGGGAAAATAAGCAAAGTGAAGGGGCTTTGCATCTGAGATGAGGTTTAAAATATAAAAGAAAATTAAACAGAAAAATCATATTTCCTAAGGTCTAAGTAGATAAAATTCGTAAGTTATAGAGAGTTCTTAAGAGGCCTAGCTAGGAAAATATATTTAAGGAGGCCTTAGTATGAAGGAAAGAACATCAAGTGAGAAGTAGCTCATTTTATCAAGGAGGATCAGAGAGATGTAGTCCTAAAGTAGGTCTAGTTAGAGGTCTGAGTAAGCGTTGCTAAAGGAAGGCCATGATCATCCACCAAGAGTAAGATCATCATGTGAGGGTTCAGAAGAATGTCACATACCTTAATGGGTTCGAGATAGGAAGTAGGATGACATATTGTTGGTTCTCTTAGGGTAGATAAATCTTAAGAGAGGCGACTCATGAGAATTTGGGCATGTTATTTTAGTGGTGTTTCTATATGAAGTCCGCATCAAATTTTGAAATAGTAGAGAGAGTTGAGACCCTACCTTGTGCTGGTTACTAGGTTGCGAGGTCTGTGATAAATACCAACACAAATGGAAGAGGGTTTGCACTAGAATTTAGGGCTAGAACTGAAGTAGTCACAGGTGTAATAGTGACTGAAGTAACCGTAGTTTGAGGGTCATGGAGATCTAAAGTCCAGGTCAAGGTTTAGTCAAAGAAATGACCAAAATCTATGGATCCATATGAGCTAGGCCAAGTCTCTTATGGAGGAAAAAGTTTTCTTTTTGATATGGGTGGATATGGTTTGTTCTAAAGCAATCAGAATAGAAGTATAATTCCATATTTAGGGATGTTTCCTAGCATTTTCAATCCATAAGGTATGTCATTAATACTGGGACAAATTTTCATAGAAGAAGATGGGTTGTGACCCTTAGAGAGAGGTTTATCTCTGCAATATATACCACAAATTTGGAAGATGGTTTGCAGAAGTATGTGTGGAGATAAAAAATCCAAAGGAAGGTGGAACCTGATTAGAAGATGGAGCATAATAAATGTGTCATATGAGGAATGTATTGACATGAAGAGGAGTTGATTTTGTTGGACTGTCCATAGAGTTTTGGACAGATATCTAAAGCAACCTATAAACAGTTAGTCAATGGACTGTTAATGGATGATTTGTGACCCTAGTTTAGTCATCTACAAATTGTTATAAGGATGATAAGATGAGTAGTTCAGATTTTTTCATAGATTGGACAACAAAAAATTGGTACACAAGAATAGTGATTTTGAGAGGACTCGAATCACTATTAGGTGGCATATTTGAAGAGCCCTAGACGAGGGAAGTGTTGTGGGCACTAGATCAGTAAAAAAATTTACTGTGGTTCGGAAAATTGATGGTTGTCCAAGCACAATTGGAGGGTTGTTAGGTGACTGTCAAAGAAGAGCTCTAAGTCATGTACTTGTGAAGGAAAACAAGACTGGTAGAAGGGTAGGTGTATTGGGCCTAAGGATGTGCAGAATTTGAAGGACTAAAGTAGCAGTCAAGTGGGCTAGTCAACTAGCCCTAGTTGACTGTATTGTAGAGTATTGCGTCATTGAGAAGAAGGGAAACCTCCATATCCCTAGACTTGTCATCTTGGAACAGAAGTATGGCAAAAGTGGGTAAACCAAAGAGTTTTTCACAATAGAGTTGTGAACAACTAATAAAAAATTGTAAGTGTTTCAAACCTTAAAGGAAAAAATAGGTAGATAGAGGGAAATTTTTTTTGAGCCGAGTTTAGTAACATAAAGGAGTTTAGTTCATTGATAGAGGAATATTGAGGATTTTCATAATGGGATGAAAGAGGACCTGCCAGATGTGTTCAAGACATGTGGATTGAAAGGGCTATGTATGCCCACCATAAAAAATTGAGTCAAGTGTTGTCTTGTTCAAGGTATATTGGTTGTCAAAGGACTAACACCAAGCCCTAGTTGTATTCCTTGTATCAGGGTGATTGTAAAGGGCCATCATCCCTGGTACGAGAGCTCTAGCATATTCTATTACATTTGTAATTTAACAAAGAAAGGTTTGAAAAAGTTCAAAATTTTCATGTGCACTAATTGATTCCCTGATATGTGTAGATTTCATTGTGAAAGTTGATGTGTTGTGGCACTTGAATGTGTTTGCATCAAATATTCTAAGACCAAACCCAAATTCTCATGTGTCATGGAAATTCAACATATGCCTTGTTCACATAAGAACTACATGTAACTCATATTAGACTACTCATGTCCAATCTCAATTGATCCCACTTAACAAGTTACCAAGACAAGGCTCGTCACATACAACTGTGGTAGTAAAAAAACTAAGAAACATAGTTTACATCTTTACATGCCACAAGACCTGACATGTCTTAAATGCCTTGGAATTATGTGGCATGTGTTAGCATCCCCTACATTCCTTGACATGATTTTACACTCTCTAACACACCATAGCACTTCCTGACACACCTTGGTAGTTTAACATACCTTGGCATTTCCTAGCATATAACCTTTTCACTCCCTCCTTAACACACCTAGAACTCGTTGACACTCCATATCAAACACTTTTATTTGTTCATTTCCATGCATTTTTATCTAGTGCTTCCTTGTGTTTACCTGAAACTCCCTAACACTCCCTAGCATGCATTGGCACACCCTAACACCTAGCACATCTTGGCATGCCACCCTAACACTCAAGCATTCATTGGAACTACCTAGCATACCTTTTCACTCTCTCCTTAGCACACCTAGAGCTCATTGAAAATCCCAGTCACAAACTCATATTCATTCATTTTCATGCATTTTTACCAAGTGATCCCTTGTGTTTCCATATCATTCCTTAACACTCCTTGGCACATGTTGGTACACCCTCACACCTAGGACATCTTGGCCTGTCGCCCTGACCTCTAGCATGCCTTAACACTGCCTATCATACGTTGTCAATACCTCCTTAGCACACTTGGAATTCACTGACACTTCCAATCACAAATTCTTATTTGTTCATTTCCATTCATTTTGATGTATTGTTCCCTTGTGTTACCCTGGCACTCCTAGTTAACACTTCCTTGCACGCATTGGCACATCTTGGCTGCATCCCGCCCTAGCACTCTATCATTCCTTATTACTTCCAAGCATGCCTTGTCACTCCTCCTTATCACACATGGAACTCATTGAAAATCCTTGTCACACACTATTATTCATTCATTTCCATGCATTATGACATAGTGCTACCTTGTGTTTCTCTAGCACTCCATAACACTCCTTGGCACACATTGGCACACCCTGGAACTTGGCACAACTTGGCATGATTTCCTAGCACTCTATCATGCCTTGGAATTGCCTAACATACCTTGTCTCTTCCTCCTTAGCACACCTAGAACTTGCTAACACTCCCTCCTTAACACATGTCATGTCTTGGCATGCTTGGGATGTGTTGGCACTATTTGGCACATATTAGCACACCCTGAAACTTCTTGAAATGCCATCGCATTCCTTAGTATTCCTTCACTCCCCCATTTCCACGCCTGACACTCGCTGACACCCCCAACACACCCTCTTATTCATTCATTTCCATTCTTTTTGACTCGACGATTTATGTTTGATGGGGTGCATGTCTAGAAAGAGTTCATTTAAGAGAATAAAAAAATGATCTCACCATTACTGATATAAGTAATTGAGAGATTCTACTTGAGCGACATTAGGAAACTACACAATAGATTTTAAGAATGGCATTTTTTATGGTTTTTTGTTATGGTGTGATAATGGTAAGAATTGAGTGGTCAATAAGGTGCGTGAATGATTAGAATACCTTCTCACTCCCTCCGTGGCATGTCAACTATCACTCCTTGCCACTCCCTGACACACCCTCATATTCATTCACTTACATGTATTTTTACATAGTGCTCCCTTGTGTTGTCCTAGAACTCCTTAAAAATCCTCAACATGCATTGTCACTCTCTTACCATCAACATGCATTAACACTCAATTATGCAATCCTTAATTTGGAGCCTTAACATTGTATTTTAGAAGTTATATTCCAATGATAATAAGTGAAAACTCTGATGATGCCCTTCCAACTTTCATGTATTGTACCAATTAAACTATTGTGGCTCAATTTAAGATACAATAAGCTACTCAGGTTTCCAAATGAGGCTGGAACAGTTGCTGTGTGGTAGTTATCTAAGAGAGACAATACCGAAAGGTTTCTCATAATCTCAGGAGGGATTTGTGCTCCCAATAAATTCTCTGAAAAATGTACTATCAAATAATAAATATGCTTGCATTACCAGGTGCCATGTAACCTATGGAGCCTCTCAGCATGGTTGAAAGTGTGTTGCCGCGAAGCTGTGGATTGATTAACTGTGCAATTCCAAAAGCATTGATGTGCGCCTGTGGTGATCAATTCCACACATGGAGTCTTTGGAGCTAGGAATTTCTTTTTCTAAAAAATGTTTGGGGTGTCATTGAATTGGTGGAATTCTAAAATTCATGACATTGTAAATTATGTAGGAGCTTTGTTGCTTTTATTATAGAGGCTAAGGTTTGCAAGGAGAATATAGTGTTTGTAGGGTCTTAGGGGAAAATAAGCATCAATTTATAGCTCTTTTATATACTAAAGAGTATGGATTATATGAGTAGTTGATATGGATTATATGAAATTGAATCCACCTTGAGATGGAGGTTGTTATGACTCTTGAAGCCTCATCCTTCTTCCTGTCGATGAAATTTTTTTATTAGTTATCCCTTGGATAAGAACCACCATTTTCATAAATTCCTATGGCTCTTGACTCTTCAAAAATGTTCCCATGTAGTTGTGCCCAAATTCCATAATTGTGCCCATTAAAATTTATAAGATATATCCTTAAACTCATAATGTTGACCCACTAATTTGATCCTAGATTTAGTTTTCAATTAGAAACCTAGAACCAATCCAGTAAACAAATATAACTTTTTAAGAGCATATACGACTTTCATAAGACTTGTAGGCAACATGCTACATCTCAAACCATTATCTTTAATACCATGTTGGAGAATCGAGGGATTTTGTATATTAGAAAACTTGTATTATAAAATAGAGGTGGCGTCTAAATAAATTATTACAACACCTAAGAAAAACCAAACAGAGTTCAACATACTAAGAAGTGTAAGAAAAAAAATTATTTCCATACACAACACATATAATATGTTGCTCACCATATAATAAATACACCCATAAGACCATATTTTTTAGCACCAAGATGTAACCAACAAAATCCATACCTTGCTTAACATAAAATGAATTCTTTGCATGCACTAGCTATTTTGGGTTGATTGATCAGTTAACTAGATGATCATTGAGTTAGACTGAAGTCCCACTACACAACTGATCTTCCACTAGTTCCTCCAAAATTTAGAACTAGTTTAACTGAAAGCATCTTGAAATAATTTACCTTGATTTCTACAAATTAAGAATCACACATGCTTAACTGAACTCCAACTCCTCTAACTCGAATTTACCAAGCTAAATTAGTGACAAGATTCATGTCACATCAATTAATTGCCTCCACGTTGTTTGTTGATGTGGAAATTTTATTTTTCTCAATTTGACCAAGGCAAAGTCAAATTGAGATTTTCTTGCTGCATTTTTCAATAGTAGGCATTTTCCTGCTCTATATAATGTTTTCCCTGAACCAAGTATGGTAACGAATGTGTTTATTGTTGTTGTTGATCACTTCCTTTGGACAGGACTTTCGGCACCCTATAAGAAGACTGTTGAAACAAAATTCACTCATAAGCTCTTCTTCGAGCACTAAAGAAAACCCTACCCCTTTCGAACCTCCTCCTAAACTGGAAACTGAAATACATAAGGTATATATTGAAGGTGGGAGGGAATAAGATCGTCGTCTCATATGTGTGACATGAATCAACGCACTAAATTTCACTCTCTTTCGCCTCCCCCTCCTGACTCAATAGGTCAAGCTCAAGCTTGATAGGGAAGGAGGTTTAGGGTCGAGTGCAAGCTCTTTGCCCATTCCTATTTCAAGGTTTCATACTTATTTATTATAGAGAAGGGTCTATTATATAAGTATCAACAACTTGGACCCAGTTGGAGAAAGAATAGGGGGTTTTACTAATTGATCATCCCATTATTTGACTAATAATTGGAGGGAGGAACCTTCCTTCTTTATTGGATGGAAAAACCACCGATGCTATTAAAAAAATGATGGTTCTGTAAAACCCTTTTTCTAAACAGTTGCTAAAGAACGATGCATCATTAGGGGGTTAGATGGGTTCAAGATGGGAGAAGAGGGCTGTGTTGGAAATATTGTCATTGATGGCAAAGGAGGTAGCAGATGCAGAGACAGGAACAGTTACAAGGAGACAAAGATAGACAATGGAGGCAGCAAAAAAAAGGAAATGAATATTAAGGAGAAAGGCAGAGGCAGAGGAAGAAAATATGGAGACAAGCCGTTATCACAGCAGTAGAGGCAGAGGCAGAGTGACAGAAGCGGCAGAGGCAGAGCCACAGCTGTTATTACAGAGAAACCGATGTTATTCCAAGAATAGAGCACTTGTATTCGATTGAAATGGAGGTTGTATATATGGTAGAACTGTGCATTATATATATGGTAGGTGCGTTATATATATATATATATATATATATATATATATATATATGGTTTATATATATGCATACACCGAAGAACCAGCGTGAATAGGAGGGAATCATAGTTGACAATATATATATATATATAGATATATATATATATATATAATTGAATGGAGCGGAGTCTAATCATAAAAATACATTGAAAAGTGAACGTTTTGTTAAATAATAAATGTGGATCGGAACCTGGAGCGTAGGGAGAAGCAGAACCAAGAAATGGATGAACAGTAACAGTGGTTTAAAGCGAATGGTGGTATTCTTTGCACCACTATTATACAGAAGGCGGTATTCCTGAATTGGCAGCGATTCCATAGACTATCTGACACGTGGCTAGGCTACTGTTGCAATACCACCGCTTAAAGTGCGCCATCGCGCGTTAAAAAATGACGCTGGATGCCGAGCGAAATGCACATGGGTCGTAGATCTGGAGAAGGGACATCGGACGATGTTCACTTGCAGTAGATGCTCGGACGATAACAGAGATGCGCGAGGGATAAACAAGGTGGGGCCGGAGCCACGGGTTCATTACAAAGTCATACAGTGTTGGGCTATTAATATTCCACCAGGCGACAACCTTATTGTAAAGTGGAGAAATATAAAATTCGGTAATATAATTTGAATTACAAAGGTTATATATATATATATATATATATAGTCAATTGACTAAACCAGAGCATCGAAACTAATACACGTTCGAAGAATTAAACTTTGATTATAAAGGATTGGAGGTAAATATATATATATAAGCCGAGAATTATAAAAGCCATCATCTCTAGTGGTTGCGGGGGTATAAGTCTGTCAGCTCAGTACGGTTGGGGTAAAGCCCCACACTCAATTTTAACCGTTGATCGCGAGTCAACATACGATCATCAAGTCAACTGCGGGGGTTCACCACCTATTAACTGTCGAGCTATTCTCACTCCCGCTAACCGTTGATCGCTGTCTTCCACCTGTTGATTCAACCGCGCAGTTGGAAATTACATTCCAACATATATTATGTATAATGACTGTATATGTGAAGTGGCGAAACATGGAATTTGTGAATATGGTTTAATACGCTGAGGGTCAATTATTATGTTGTGTAGAATGGTTGTAAATGCAGAATTAGCGCATATGTACACATAAGAGATTGTCGGGTTATAACTATAGAGGAGTATTGAATTAATATCACAATTCTCTGAATGGAGATATTAAAATAACCCAGACTTGTTTATATAAATTGCCAGCATGGAATTAAAGAGAAGTGTGAGATTGCCCGGATTGGGAAATGATTGGGCATAAAACTTGAATGCAATTATGAAAAAAAAAAGGGAAGAGCATGCAAAGATACACAGAGATTACAGGTTTGACAGGAATATGTACAGGAATGAGTTGGACAGAAGAATAAGCATAGAAAGCAGGGAATATGCAGATGAAAATGAACAAAGAGTATGCAGAACAGGTTCGTAACAGCAGCAAGAAAAGACAAATCCAGTAAAGCCAAAATCCAGAAAAGGAGCTGAGTAAAATTGAAATATGTGATTAAAAATGTGAATGTAAATGTTGTAATTAATTTTTTATTGGTTGTGATGCAAAGGCAAGTATCCTAAGGAAAAGACAAAATCCCAATGTAGCTTGGAAATTTTTAAATATTGTAGTAATTCTAAAAAGGAGATAGAAAAAGGAATAAGAAGACAGAAGCCAAAGAGTCACGACTGTTCACTTTGGATTCCTTGTGAAATACAAACAGTCATGTGAGAATTTCTATATATAATATCAATTTTGATAAGCTCAAGTGAAGAGAGAGAGAGAGAGAGAGAGAGAGAGAGAAAATATAGAGAAGGCAGAGTATAGAAGTATAAGGAAGAGAAGATCAAGAAAAGAAGAGCAGAAAGAGAAGCTACAGAACAGAGCTGATATCTGAGGTAAATCAGCAAACATTCAGTTTGTTAAATTGAGGAAGTTGGAGCTTCCCTATCAAGTTGCAGCTTGATAGCTGTCAGTTGTAGCTGACTGAGGTTGAAGCCTCTTGTAGGTTGGTGCCTGCAGAAAATTGAAGGGAGTTGGTGCTTCCTTGCAAGTTGTAGCTTGCGGAATTGAGGTAGGAGCCTCTTGTAGGTTGGTGCCTGCAGAAAAACAGTGGTGAGAGGGAATTGGAGCTTGCCTTTGCATCACAACAATAATAAGATGTGGTTTTCTCCCTTTATGGGTTTCCACTTAAATCTGGTGTCTCTGTGCATGATGTTTATGTGTTGATCTGATTTATATCATCTGCTTAATACCTGCTGCTCTCATATTAAGTCTGCTGTTCTATTATATTAATACTTGCTGCTCATATTCTAAGATTACTTACATATTAAGCTGGACATGAAATGAAGATGTATGTTAGTTTGAATAAAAGGTTTAAAAAGTCCATGAATGTGTTAAAATGATTCACCCCCCCCTCTCAGTTTAACTAAGAGTTCAACAATTGGTATCAGAGCCAGGTTCCTTTGTACAAGTCTAACAACTGAAAGGAGATCCTAGGTTCCCAAGATGGCTAGTAAAGAAGGATTCTCAACCAATAAAGCCCCTTTCTTCACCGGTGAAAATTATGCTTTCTGGAAAATCAGAATGAAGACATACATAATGTCTCTAGGAATAGAAGTCTGGGCTGTTGTGCAATTAGGATATGCCCCGAAGGCAACTGACTCAGAAAAGGACTCAAAACAAGATTTTGTGGCTAATGCAAAAGCCATGAATGCCATCCTGAATGGATTATGTGAAGCAGAGTTTATTAAAGTAATGCACAAATACACTGCCAAAAAAATATGGGATACTCTTGAAAACATACATGAGGGAGACCAGAAAGTAAAGACTACCGAACTTCAAGTCTATAGAGCCCAGTTTGAAAACTTAAAAATGAATGATGATGAAGACATTGCCAGTTTCTTCCTAAAAGCTGTAGAAATCATTAAAAATATGAAAGCTCTTGGAGAAAAAATGCCAGAAAGTATAATTGTGCAAAAGATTCTAAGATCTATTCCATCCAGGTTTAGTCCAAAGGTGTCTACAATAGAAGAAACAACTGATTGGGAGACCTTGACCATGAACCAGCTACTTGAAAATCTAACAGCTTATGAAATGAGGCTCCCACAGAAGAAGCCTAGTACGAGGGAAGCAACCTTTAAAACAGAAAAGAAGAAAGAATAAGAGGGAGACATATGCTCTTGCTCAGATGAAGAAGAGGCAAAGTTTGTCAAGAAATTGGATAGAGGCTTAGGTAAATACAAAGGTAAACTCCCCTTCAAATGATTTAACTGTGGAAGAGTGGGACACTATGCTGCTAAGTGTCCTCACAAGAAAATAAGGAATCAGGCTCAAGAGTCAGAGAAAAATAAATCAAAGAACTGGCAGAAAGGAAAGAAGTTTAGTAGAAAATCCTTCTATGCTCAACAAGACAGTAGTACATCTGAAGATTCAAATGAACCCTCAAGTGAAGAAGGAACCTCCGAATTCTTATTGATGGCCATAGAAGATCTTGAAGGACTCCTGCTAGAAGATGAAGAAGAAGAAGGGGAAGTCGACCTTGAGGGGGAGCTAAGAAGTGCTCTGGAAGATATTGACAGACTCAAACTGAAGTGCAGAAAGCAAAAGGACATTCTTCTTAAGTATGTAAGAGAAGAACAAAACTTAGAAGTCCTCATACAGCTAAAGGTAGAGCTTGAAGAAGCCAAGAAGATAGAAGACATGTTACTTCAGCAAATCAAGGATAAACCCGAGAACAAGAGAAACTGGAAGAAGAAGTAGTATGTGTCAGGAAGAAACTAGAAAATGCTCAAAGGACAGTGCTTATAAACCCTTCTCAAACAAGCTCTAGTAAGTTGAATGAAATTCTGGTTGCTCAAAGATCCCCAATGATAAAAACCAGAATAGGCTATGAAGGAGAATCGAGTAAAGGCACAGAAAAGGAAAACAAAAATATTATTTTTGTAAAAGAAAAGAAGAATGATGAAGTGGCTCAAACAATTCCTACAAAAGAAGAAATCAGCAATAAGGAAGATAGAGATCAGAAGAAACCACTAGTAGAAAAGAATGTAATAAATACTAAGACCCCTTAATATGTAAAATTTGGAAACCATCAAAGAAGATTCTTTCCTCCAATGAAGAATGCCACCTGTTATGTCTGCCACAAGTTGGGACACATTGCTGCATATTGTCATGCAAGAAGGAGTAATTCAAACTAGCAAAAGATGCAAACATTGGAGAGACCGCCTCAAGCAAACAAATGGAAGAGACAACCTTACATCAGGTATGCAAATAGCTTCTATGGTTACTGCTTTTATTGTAAGGAATTTGGTCATAAAATCATTGAGTGTAGAAAGTATGGACAAAGATTGATGTTTAACACCTCAAGGAGGTTTATGATTCAAAGAAATTTTGTTCATACTCATAAATCTGCAAAAATTATGATCAAATGTTGTGTATGCAATCAAGTTGGACATATACCTTCTAAATTTCCTCTAAGAAAATGTAGTCCATCATCTCACAAAAGATACCAAACAAAAGGGTGCCTCCAGTGGATAAAGAAGGAGAATAAATGTGACTTGGCTCTAACTACTCAAGACTTGAAAAGCCAGTGGTACCTGGACAGTGGCTGCTCAAAACACATGACTGGAGACAAAAGAAAGTTTATAACTCTTGATGAAAAGAAATCTGGCAATGTTACTTTTGGCAATGATAAATTAGGTAAGATCAAGGGAAAAGGCTCAGTCAACATAGATAATGGAAGTGGAAAGGCCTAAGATGTACTATTTGTAGATGGGTTGAAAGCAAATTTACTGAGTGTCAGTCAGATGTGTGACAAGGGCTGTGAAGTTCTTTTTAGAGCACAAGATTGTGAAGTCAGATCAAGCACAACAAGAAAGACTCTGCTCAAAGGTGTTCAAACAGAGAGTAATGTTTACATAGTAAAAGAAGAGGATGAAGCCTGCCATCTAAGCAAACTTGAGGAGTCATGGTTATGGCATAGGAGATTGGGACATCTCATCTTTGACCATATCATCAGACTGAGCAAGAAGAAAGCTGTCAGAGATATGCCAGAAATAAAAATGCCTTCAAATACCATATGCAAATCTTGTCAATTTGGGAAACAGACTCGCACATCCTTTAAATCTAAAGATGAGCTATCAAAAAGAAGACCACTCCAGCTTGTGCACATGGATCTGTGTGGACCTGCAAGAACTAAAACACCAAGTGGAGAATCCTACTTCATGCTGATAATAGATGATTTCTCCAGAATGACATGGGTTGCTTTTCTCAAGAACAAATCAGAAGCACTAGAAAAGTTTAAGACATTCAAAGCATTAGTAGAAAATCAAACTGGATGCAAGCTAAAATGTATCAGATTAGATAGAGGAGGAGAATTCACTGATTATGACTTTGCAGACCTATGCAATGAACATGGCATAAAACAACAATTTACTATTGCAGGGACACCTCAGCAGAATGGAGTAGCAGAGAGACAAAACAGATATGTTCAACAAATTTCTAGAGCCATGATGCAAGAGAATAATATTGCTCAAACCTTTTGGGCAGAATCTGTACACACAGCAGTACATATTCTAAACAAAGCTCATTTAAGACCTAACAGTGACAAGACACCTTATGAGCTATGGCATGGTAAACCTGCATCAATCAAGCACTTTAGAGTCTTTGGGAGCAAGTGCTACATAAAGAATAATGATGAAAATCTGGGGAAGTTTGATGCAAGAGCAGATGAAGGAATACTCTTAGGATATGCATCCAAGAGTAAAGGATATAGATGCTACAACAAGACTCTTCAAAAAATTGTAGAAAGTATTGATGTAAGATTTGATGAAGAACTTCCAAACAAGACAAGAGATATAGATTGCAGCAGCCATCCTGAAAATCATGAAGAAGAGGACCAAGATGATGAAGAAACAAGAAAAACATCAAAAAATGCTGAACTGAACTCAAAAACCCCCTCAAGATACACTCAAAAAAACCATCCAGAAGATCAAATCATAGGAGACAAGAGTGTAGGAGTCCAAACAAGAAGGCAGCTAACAGAACAAACGGAAGAGGTATACATAGCCATGCTATCACAAATAGAGCCAAAGAAATTTTAAGAATCCAGCAAGGAAAAATCTTGGGTAAATGCAATGAATGAAGAATTGGACCAAATTGAAAAGAACAATACCTGGGAACTAGTTCCTAGACCCACTGAGAAAAATGTCATAGGCTCAAAATGGGTATTCCAAGGAATAAAGCCAGACTTTTCTGCAAAGGATACTCACAAATTGAAGGACTTGATTATGAAGAAACATTTGCCCCTGTAGCTAGAATGGAAGCTATCAGAATGTTCCTGGCATTTGCATGCTACCTAGACTTCAAGGTATATCAAATGGATGTAAAATTTGCTTTTCTTAATGGAGATCTAGAAGAAGAAGTGTACATGGAACAACCAGAAGGTTTCTCATTGAAAGACAAAAAGGACTATGTATGCAGACTGAGGAAGGCCCTATATGGACTGAAACAGGCTCCTCGTGCTTGGTACTCAAGACTGGATAAATATTTGCAAAAACAGGGTTTTAAGAGAGGTGGAGTAGACAACAATCTATACATAAAAGCCCATGAAAATGAACTCCTGATTGTTGTATTGTATGTTGATGACATTATGTTTGGAAGTAACAAAGATGAACTAGCAAAAGGGTTTGCTGAAGAGATGAAAATAGAGTTTGAAATGTTTATGATTGGAGAGCTCAGTTTCTACTTAGGACTGCAAATTCAGCAAAAGAACAAAGGCACATTCATCTCCCAAGAAAAATACTTAAAAGAAATGCTGAAAAAATTCAAAATGGAGGACTGCAAACCTGTGACAACCCCCATGATCACAGGATGCAAGCTATGTGCTGAGGATGGGACTGCAGATGTAGATAAAAAACTCTACAGATCCATGATAGGAAGCCTGCTGTATTTGACAACATCAAGACCAGACATCATGCTAGCAGTAGGACTAGTGGCAAGATATCAAGCAGCACCTAAACAAAACCATCTTCTGGCAGTAAAAAGAATACTCAGATATCTACAAGGAACAACACAGTATGGACTTTGGTATCCTAAAGGAAAAAGCTTCACTTTAACAGCATACACAGATGCAGATTGGGCCAGTTGTGTTGATGACAGGAAAAGTACAAGTGGAGGTGCTTTCTATCTAGGAGAAAGTCTGGTGGCATGGTTAAGTAAGAAACAAACATCCATCTCTCTGTCTACAGCTGAAGCAGAATATATAGCAGCAGCAGCATGTTGTACACAAGTCATGTGGATGAAGCAAACTCTTCAAGACATGAAGGTAAGCATTGATGAACCTATTTCAATCAATTGTGATAATACAAGTGCTATAAGTATATCTAAAAATCCCGTACTTCATTCAAAAACTAAACATATTCCAATCAAGTATCATTTCCTCCGAGAACAAGTGGCTCATAAGATAGTAAAGCTGGAATATGTACCAACAAAAGAGCAGACAACAGATATATTTACCAAACCTCTTGCTAGAGAACCATTTCAATATTTGAGAGATAAACTAGGAGTAGTATCTGCAGATGCTACTCTCTGATATAAAGAGAAAAGCACAATTTCAGGGGGAGAACAAAAACGAAAATATCATTTCAGGGGGAGAAAAGCCAGCAAGGAAAGCATGAATCAGGTCCTCAGGATCAAAGGATTAAGGCAAAAGAACACCAAGTTATTATCCTAAAGTTATCTGCATTATTCAAGCATCAAAAGGTCAATTACAGAGCAAAAGGATCAGTATTGTGCTCTGAAACATTATATTAAGAATCTGAAACATAAAAGACGAGTAGTGATTATACATCTCTGACTAGATAGAGCTGATACAATGTAATCTATGAAATATCATTATTTCTCACTTTTAGCTCTATACAAGTGAAAGAACTGTATCAATTTACAGTGTATATTCAAATTCGATAATCCTCAAAGTGTTCTCTCAACAAGTCTTATACATCACTATGGAGCAGCATGGTACAAAGTCAGCAGAAGAGGGCCTAAACATAACTCAGAGAGAGGAAATGCAAAAATCAACCCTTTGCCATTGATGTCAAAGGGGGAGGAAGAGAAAGCAACAGGAGAAAGAGCAGGAAAACAGAGAAAATGTATTTCCATCAATGCCAAAGGGGGAGACTGTTGGAAATATTGTCATTAATGGCAAAGGAGGTAGCAAATGCAGAGATAGGAACAGTTACAAGGAGACAAAGATAGACAATGGAGGTAGCAAAAAAAATGAAATGAATATTAAGGAGAAAGGCAGAGGCAGAGGAAGCAAATACGGAGACAGAGCCGTTATCACAGCAGTAGAGGCAGAGGCAGAGTGACAGAAGCGACAGAGGCAGAGCCACAACTGTTATTACAGAGAAACCGCTGTTATTCCAAGAATAGAGCACTTGTATTCGATTGACATGGAGGTTGTATATATGGTAGAACTATGCATTATATATATGGTAGGTGCGTTATATATATATATATATGGTTTATATATATGCATACACTGAAGAACCAGCGTGAATAGGAGCGGAACCATAGTTGACAATATATATATATATATATATATATATATAATTGAATGGAGCGGAGTTGAATCATAAAAATACATTGAAAATTGAATGTTTTGTTAAATAATAAATTCAGACTGGAACCTGGAGCGTAGGGAGAAGCAGAACCAAGAACTGGATGAATAGTAACAGTGGTTTAAAGCGAATGGTGGTATTATTCGCACCACTATTATACGGAAGGCGGTATTCCCGAATTGGTAGCGATTCCATATACTATCTGACACGTGGCTAGGCTACTGTTGCAATACCACCGCTTAAAGTGCGCCATCGTGCGTTAAAAACCGACGCTGGATGCCGAGCGAAATGCACATGGTTCGTTGATCTGGAGAAGGGACATCAGACGGTGGTCGCTTGCAGTAGATGCTCAGATGATAATAGAGATGCGCGAGAGATAAACAAGGTGGGGCCGGAGCCACGGGTTCATTACAAAGTCATACAGTGTTGGGCTATTAATATTCCGCCGGGCGACAACCTTATTGTAAAGTGGAGAAATATAAAATTCGGTAATATAATTTGAATTACAAAGGTTATATATATATATATAGTCAATTGACTAAACCAGAGCATCGACACTAATACACGTTCGAAGAATTAAACTTTGATTATAAAGGATCAGATGTAAATATATATATATATATATAGATAAGCCGGGAATTATAAAAGCCATCATCTCTTGTGGTTGTGGGGGTATAAGTCTGTCGGCTCAGTACGGTTGGGGTAAAGCCCCGCACTCAATTTTAACCGTTGATCGCGAGTCAACATACGATCAGCAAGTCAACTGCGGGGGTTCACCACCTATTAACCGTCGAGCTATTCTCACTCCCGCTAACCGTCGATCGCTGTCTTCCGCCTGTTGATTCAGCCGCACAGTTGGAAATTACATTCCGACATATATTATGTATAATGACTGTATATTTGAAGTGGCGAAACATGGAATTTGTGAATATGGTTTAATATGCCGAGGGTCAATTATTATGTTGTGTAGAATGGTTGTAAATGCAGAATTAGCACATATGTACACATAAGAGATTGTCGGGTTATAACTATAGAGGAGTATTGAATTAATATCGCAATTCTCTGAATGGAGATATTAAAATAACTCAAACTTGTTTATATAAATTGTGAGCATGGAATTAAAGAGAAGTGTGAGATTTCCCGGATTGGGAAATGATTGGGCATAAAACTTGAATGCAATTATGAAAAAAAAGGGGAAGAGCATGCAGAGATACACAGAGATTACAGGTTTGACAGGAATATGTACAGGAATGAGTTGGATAGAAGAATAAGCACAGAAAACAGGGAATATGCAGATGAAAGTGAACAAAGAGTATGCAGAACAAGTTCTTAACAGTAGCAAGAAAAGACAAATCCAGTAAAGCCAAAATCCAGAAAAGGAGTTGAGTAAAATTGAAATATGTGATTAAAAATGTGAATGTAAATGTTGTAATTAATTTTTTATTGGTTGTGATGCAAAGGCAAGTATCCTAAGGAAAAGAAAAAATCCCATTGTAGCTTGGAAATTTGTACATATTGTAGTAATTCTAAAAAGGAGTTAGAAAAAGGAATAAGAAGATAGAAGCCAAAGAGTCATGACTGTTCACTTCGGATTCCTTGTGAAATACAAATAGTCATGTGAGAATTTCTATATATAATATCAATTTTGATAAGCTCAAGTGAAGAGAGAGAGAGAGAGAGAGAGAGCAAATATAGAGAAGGCAGAGTATAGAAGTATAAGGAAGAGAAGATCAAGAAAAGAAGAGCAGAAAGAGAAGCTACAAAACAGAGCTGATATCTGAGGTAAATCAGCAAACATTCAGTTTGTTAAATTGAGGAAGTTGGAGCTTCCCTATCAAGTTGTAGCTTGATAGCTGTTAGTTGTAGTTGACTGAGGTTGGAGCCTCCTGTAGGTTGGTGCCTGCAGAAAATTGAAGGGAGTTGGTGCTTCCTTGCAAGTTGTAGCTTGCAGAATTGAGGATAGAGCCTCCTGTAGGTTGGTGCCTACAGAAAACAATGGTGAGAGGGAGTTGGAGCTTGCCTTTGCATCACAACAATAATAAGATGTGGTTTTCTCCCTTTATGGGTTTCCACTTATATCTGGTGTCTCTGTGCATGATGTTTATGTGTTGATCTGATTTATATCATCTGCTTAACACCTGCTGCTCTTATATTAAGTCTGTTGTTCTATTATATTAATACTTGTTGCTCATATTCTAATATTACTTACATATTAAGCCGGACATGAAATGAAGATGTATGTTAGTTTGAATAAAGGGTTTTAAAAAGACTATGAATGTGTTAAACCTGAGCTACCCCCCCTCTTAGTTTAACTAAGAGTTCAACAGCCGACCACTCTTTATATAGATAATAACGGGAGCAGCCCTACTATTATAATAAGGGTAAGGTATGCACTGATGAAAAAAAGAACGGCCGAAACTGCCTATTACTGAAAGAGAAGGGTTTGCATGGCATTATGATTAGTTGGGAACTCACGACCCCTTGAATAAGAATAGGGCTAATGAAGCATCAGATCGCCAGATGTTGAACCATGAAGACAGAAACAACAGCCAAGACTGGAACCTCAGAAAGAAGGTTGGGAAGTTATTGAAAGCAAAGAGCATTATATCTATTTGGTACTCAACTTGGGTGGCTAATCTGGTTCCGGTTAGAAGGAATAATTCATAATGTACGGGCCTTATTATGATTTAAGCTGGGAGATAAGGCGACGATTTTAGGAATCTGGATTAGAATAGTAGGGGCCGGAACTTCCCATTGCCTAAATTAATAGTAGGTTTGTTTTTTGCTTCATTATATATAGTAGGGGGTGGGAACCAGAAGCTTAGCTTAACACTGGGTTGGAACCAATAGCAATGATTTGTTTGGGTATGAGTAGGCCATCGAACGAATGGACTCTAGATTTGCTTCCCACCACGGCCATTTCGTACTTAGCTATTTCTGGCCCCTCTGAATGGATGAAATGGAATCACTTAGCCAAATGGGGAGATAGATTAAGTAGAATTAGCTTCTCATCATTACATATGTTATATTACGTATATAACGACTCCCATAAAATGAGGAATAAGCCCACCCGAAAGAAAGAAAGAAAGGAAGAAATAAGGGTGGGGGGGTGGGCTCTTGCCAACTACTTTATTCGTCCTCCAGGCAGGCAAGGTTATTACCCTTCTCAACTCACTGTATGTGGCGTACTTCCGTAAGTGGCTTAGTGAGTGCCTTCCCCCCCCACTCCTATACGGACGGGGAAGTGGAATGAGAAAATGAGATACAAACAACTAGGACCGCTGGTCGTAATAGATCAACTTGAATGCAAGTTCTTGCTCCAGCATGAGAGTTCCATTTTAGGGAAGGACGTCATACTACGATATATTCCGTTTCATCGAGCCCTGCTTTAGTCTCTGGTTTGATGGTTGTACGTGCTAAAAATCCAGTACATCTCGCTTCGTTACCCATCCCAATGTTTTGCAACACCTCGGGTTTACTTATTTTGTTAGGTCCTGACCTCCCTGCCATGATCTCCCCAGTGGTTCATATAGGAGTTATTTCCATTTCATCCTTACCTGTGGTTATGATGTTGAATATGAAAATAGCAGAGATTCATGAAAAAGTATCGCACTATCCACCAGTGAGTGGTATTATTGGACTGATCCTTTGGTGGGAAATGTTCTTCATCCCAGATAATGATCACATTCCATCATTACCAACCTGCATAAGTACAGCCTATCTTAGATATAAAATTCATGCTGGAAAGATACAGAGTTGGACCAATTCAGAAACATCGGGCAATTCACTTCATACCTACTATTCTATTCGGTTTTCGATTTCTAGTCCTATTCCATCAGTAGCCATGATTGGGGCTACAATACTTACTATGCATAGGACTAATAGGGTGAAGAGACAGGACGTGTTCTGAAAAAATGGTATTGATTCCAAGAGTACTATAATGAGGAGGACGATAGACCAACAAGCAGGTTGATTGCGGATACAGGGGCCAGATAAAGGGAATAACGACTACGTTACCACATTGCGTGCGAGGAAGGATGGCTCGACCAAAGGCCTAGTAGGGACTTACTATTCATATGGTGAGGAATTTATTGCTTGCTCGACCAAGGAAGAGCAAGGTGTGGAGCTACTTGCCGACCAAAGAGATAGCAAGGACAGTCACTCACTATTCATATGGTGAGGGTCAAGGACTCACTCATTCATATGGGTGAGGAATTTATTGCTTGCTCGACCAAAGAGAGAGCAAGGTGCGAAGCCACTCAACTGATAAGCAGAGGAGTGGAGCTGCTTGTCCTTCTGAGGGCAAGGTAGATATGCGCTTTCAATCGGCCCATAGCACCAGGACTTCTCTCTCCATGGCACCACCGGTGAAGATCCGAGGACCAGGATAGATCCACATGACTTAACATATACAGAACTAGAGTGCCTAGGTTGGTGGTAGATCAACAAGTGTGAAACATAGAGATATAGTTTTGACCTGACCCATACCATAGTAGCATTAGTTTAAAATAGACTTGCAGATTCTTCTTCATCGAAAAGGTTCAACGTATCTATGGTGGCGATATCATCGTATAGGCTCATTCGAAATAGAACCACACTAAATAATATTCTATTTATAAGAACTACAACTAGAACTAATTGTTTTAGTTAGTGATAAGTTAGAGATAGAATATAACTTCTATTTCTTCTGCACTTAGGTAAACATGAATGCATGGTTCATTTATGAGACTGGTTACAATGGCTTGGCTAGTTTTGTATGATTGACTCACTATGGTGAGTAGTAGTTATTATGCTCCAACCAATCTCTTATTTTATTTGTATAGTTGTGAGGGAGGTTGTAACCAAGGCTAAGGGAGGGGGGAAAGGGATTAGATAGCTTATTCGCTTTCAAGTCTCAAACAAAGAAGGTGAATCCACTTGTCTTTTTCATGGCAAGGACGTAGGGCTCTAAAGACATAAGGAGAGCATTTAGCTTGTCTTGACCAAAGGGAGAGGAGGGTGAGGATGTCTCGATGTGATTCTCACATAGAGAAAGGAAGGAGTAAGGGGAATGGTGCACCTCAAACCGGTACTACCTCACCCACCTCCCAGACTGACAACCACAACATGAAAGACACTACCTGACTAGCGTGAATGCCACTTCGGAAGGTTATAAGTGGGACTACTTCTCTACTCTACCTTATGGCTAGTACCTTACGGAGAGCTTACTAAGGAAATACATAAAGCAAGTAGAATGGATAAAGACTCCTACAAACTTCTTTAGAGCTAGCACTCTTATTGCTCAGACCTACTGGAAGGAGTCCACATAGTATAGTGAGTAGTATGGCCTAAGACCTTATGGAAGTCCATATGGCTAGTATACTTCTTGGAAATATGGAATGGAACAAAATGACATCTATGATCTGGATTATTCCCCTTGTTTCCCATTGGATATAACTTAGGAGTAATATACCCTATTGGATTGGATTAGTACAAGCCTTACTACTAGCCCATAGAGGAGAGACTGCCTTAGGTATAAGATAGAGAGCTTCAGCTTTAGCCATTGATGCAAGTATCACGTATATATGCAGTATCATATGTTGTATAGATCCCAACATAAATGCTTTCATGTATTTGAACTAATAAAGGGGACTTTGGTGGGAAAAAACCTACATGAATAATTTGGGTAATCAGGGTGCCTCTCACACTGGGGACTATACTTCTCCCTCTGGCCTCTCCTATATGACAACATTAGCAGAAGATTCTGTATTCTATCCGTGCCTAATTGGTTGGGTTGGGTGAACCTCACTATCTCCATTTGTTGGTGGGAACTTGGCTCAACAACCTCCCCTCTTTGAATAGCTCTATAGTCCCTTATCCCTGAGGTTTTTGGTCTCTATTTGTTGGTGCCTTGGTGGACTTGGTTGGCTAAAGAGGAGAGGCTGGTCAGGGTGGAAAAGTGTATATGTTCATTAGGATATGCTAATTATTATATGGGTGGGTGCTAAGGATCACCTACCTCTTTAATATGGCAAAGTGAAACGTAGATATGCAACGTATTATAGTGACAAACATGTACAATGTCTTAATGACGATGACATCCAGGCTTAGAGAAACCTCATGAAATGGAATTCTTTCTTAATAAGAAAATCCATATTGATTAGTTTTCCCGATTTCCTAAAAGTTGTATTCCACGGCAAGAAGCCTTAAAGAGAATACATTGAATCCTGGCATCAAGTACCAGCATTGAGTGGTGAAGGTGAGTAGGGTATCGTGGCCCTATCCTTCCTCTTGGCCAGTGGAGAGGTTGTCCTCTATCCAACGCCTATCTCTTGTGGCTTCCGTCCGTAGCCCTGAAAGTGCAAGAAATCAAGCAATCAAATCTTCAAACGGTGTATCGAGAACCGTTTACACGTCTTGAACTTGGCATGGTGGGTGGGTGTCACTACACTCCGATGAATGTTTTATTCAGGAAATTTCCAAGCGAACTTGGTGTCTGGTCCAAATCTGTTGGCTATGTGGGGTGGCCCCTCTTCCTCCTTCCCTTCCTTCAACCTCAGAGCAATCGACAACATCCTGCTGCCCCTAGGTAAACGACATGAAAAAAAGGGCATAGTGTTTAGTAAGAATCAAATCCATTTATATGCCTCGATGTTGTGGTGGTTTTCCCATAAAAAGAAAAATGAGGTTTTTACAATTGAGAAAGATATTGTATTGAGCAGGTTTACCTGATCTCCACACCATAATATGTTGATCTCTATGTTGATCTCTCGTTTATGGATTTCACGGAATATGGATTTCACGTGGATTATTCCCCTTTATTCCCCATTGGATTAGTCCCATTGGCTTATTGAATTAATTCGATAAAGCTCTTCTATTGTATTCCTTCAAGCAAGGGATACTGCTAGAAGAAGGAAGCGAGCAGGCAAGGAAGACAAGCATACCAGCATGAAGCCAAGCCGCTTATTAGAGTGAGGGGAACTTGTTTGGCGAAGCCAGAAGCACTTATATAGAGTACTGATTATCCCGTAATGATGTATATACAGAATGCCCTAAGCAAGAGCAAGGGATACCAGCACGCTTTAAGGCTATCCAGACACATAGGTAGAATATGCCTTTGTTCCTAGGATCGATCGACCACAGCACAACACCTCACGCTAGTTGTTCACAAATCCAGTACGCAAGTAGCTCTAAGCAAGGAAGAAAAGCATACTCCTGTATGCAATGCAATCCATACTTTATTCCTGAACTAGTCTGAGGGAGACCAGAGAAGAGAGTTAGACCTATTGGCAGCTGTTGTCTGAACCAATCCCAGCTGCCCCCGTAACATAAGCCAGGCCAGGGAGCGATAAGCCAGGTAGTGAAATTCCCCCTGCTTGTGAGATTTTGATTCATGGTTTGGAAAAATTCTCCATGGTGACAAATTTTTCTTGTGAGACTACTGCCCATATCTTTGGTGAAAATAATTTATTGAGCATTATAGACAGTCCAGAAGAGAATTATTTACACACAAATAATGGCGAGCATGGTAGTGGTCAAGCTATACAACCAAAAAAAGAAATGGACAACTCAGTATAAATTCAACCAGCTGTTTCTCTAGATTCTTTACAGGTCAGTACATTATTTCCTGAAATATTACTCAATGTGTAATGATTCTAATGAGTTTGTTCCATTATTTCATTAATCTAAGGGGAAACCAATTATTGAAATATTTTGGATTGAGTATGTAGTTATTTTTTCCTTCTGAATTTTTTTGAATTTCAATAGAAAGAGGTAATGGTACATTTTGTAATAGCCATAGTTGACTTTGGACTGAAATATCCAGGATGCTCTTTTCCCAGGAAAGACTATAAAAGTGTCTACTGATAGGTTGGGAATTTACCCATTATTATCATAGAAAATTTCCTTTTGAACATTACTTCAAGAACTATATTCATATATAAACTTTTATGGAGTTACCAACATGCAATATACAAAATAGAACAGGATTAGATGTCAATCTGCCTGTGGGTAAGAGAGAAGATCCCATCTCCTTTTTGTTAGGTCATCAGCTATGGAGTTGCTTTGCCTGAAAGCAAGTGTGAAGGAACATATTCTGGCAGGCTGCCATAACTATATTCGATCTTGTGTAGCATATGTGAGGGGGAAACAACAATATCTTGGAATATAACTTTGTTCCTGGCAATCCTTATTGACCAAAGAACTACTGTAGGAAGGGATGGGTGTTCACTCACCTCTCTAGCATCTACCCACTTGCAATGTATCCTCAACATTTTCACTTGTCCAATTCCCTTTTTCCTTTGTTATAAAATTACGGTGGTTTGAAACATGGTGGGGTTCAAAATGAGCACTTGAGGGATCCTGCTTGTGAGATTTTGATTCATGGTTTGGAAAAATTCTCCATGGTGACAAAATTTTCTCGTGAGACTACTGCCCATATCTTTGGTGAAAATTGTTTATTGAGCAGCATAGATAGTCCAGAAGAGAATTATTTACATACAGATAATGGTGAGCATGGTAGTGGTCAAGCTATAAAACCAAAAAAAGAAATGGACAACTCAGTAGAAAGTCAACCAGCTGTTTCTCTGGATGCTTTACAGGTCAATACATTATTTCCTGAAATATTACTCAATGTGTAATGATTCTAATGAGTTTTTTCCACTGTTTCATTAATCTAAGGGCAAACCAATTATTGAAATATTTTGGATTGAGTATGTAGTTATTTTTTCCTTCTGAAATTTTTTGAATTTCAATAGAAAGAGGTAATAGTAAATTTTGTAATAGTCATAGTTGACTTTGGACTGAAATATCCAGGATGCTCTTTTCCCCAGGAAATAATATAAAAGTGTCTACTGATAGGCTGGGCATTTACCCATTATTATCATAGAAAATTTCATTTTGAACATTACTTCAAGAACTATAGTGGTATATAAACTTTTATGGAGTTACCAACATGCAATATACAAAATAGAACAGGATTAGATATCAATCTGCCTGTGGGTAAGAGAGAAGACCCCATCTCCTTTTTGTCAGGTCATCAGCTATGGAGTTTCTCTGCCTAAAAACAAGTGTGAAGGAACATATTTTGGCAGGCTTCCATAACTATATTCGATCTCGTGTAGCATCTGTGAGGGGGAAAGAACAATATCTTGGAATATAACTTTGTTCCTGGCAATCCATATTGACCAAATAACTACTGTAGGAAGGGCTGGGTGTTCACTCACCTCTCTATCATCTACCCACTTGCAATGCATCCTCAACATTTTCACTTGTCCAATTCCCTTTTTCCTTTTTTATAAACTCACAACATCCGAGACCGTTTTGGAAAAATGTCATTTAAGGAACAAGTGGTTTATAGTTTCTCCCCGTTAGTTTCACAACAAACATATGCTAGATTATAATTTATCCATAATATTTATATACAGAGTTCAACCCTTTGAACCTCAATTAGTTTCATGCCACAATGACTTATAAAAAATGAAATATCATCTCTACACCAAATTTGTCTATATCAGGTGTATTTTCCAAAACAATTTAACTATTTGCAAGAACTATAAGATAACAATCATCAACCAATGAATTGATACAGAGTAGAAGTAATTGATGCACATTTTAAACCCTAGTGCCATTCTTAGACACATTCCTTTCTTGACAAATTCATTTTTTTGGCAAACTGAATATTATGATCTATAATCTTGAAACTTCCTTTGTACTAGTTGGCTTGGTTGTGTTATTCCATTATTAGTCCCTGGAATTTTGTCCTATTTCGTTACCTCTTATCATCTAAGCAGGAATTGAATAGGATTATTGTAGATGACATTTATAGATAGAGTACATTACTTCTCCTACGGTGGGCCTTAGAAGTTATATGCTTTTCCAAGAAACAATATTTGCATCCAATCGTCAGTAGTATCTCTATTAGCATCAATATTTTCAATCAATGTGTTCCTGGATTGAACCAATCAGCTGCAGGTACTACGATATCAGAACTCTTCAAAAGCTTGCTATAGGATATTGCCCTATATTGGTCAACTTTATTCTTGATCACAAGCTTCTTTGGTGTTTCTTTCAAACTTCAAGTAGTATAGTATCCATTAAGATCTAGCTTCTCCTTTTGTGCTTTCATTTAATCGACTTATTTTTTCCTCCTTAATCTTCATGCTTTTCCATGTTCTTCCAATTCTTCGAATTGCTAATCAAGCTTAGATAGATCTTGTCTTGACTTGCAGGCTTTGTTAGAACTTAGAAGACTATGAAATAACAAAAATAGGCAAAGTATAAAGATAATAGTAATAGCTGTAATCAAGGAGATGTAAAATGCTTATCTTTTGAAAAGGGTTAGCTCCCTCTTAATCTTGGACCTGTTCACCAACCTAGTTCTTACATTAGCATGGTGTCATGATTAACAAGAGTTAGATCTACTTTTTACAACGGAAATGATTAGATAGGGTTTTGTTCCTAGGGTTCATCTTAGTCCAAACTAGTGAGTTAGTTGCAAAGCCCTAGAGTCTTTATTGAGAATCCTTCTATACATGAGATTTTCATTCCTTGATCATAAATAAATTAGCAAAGAAAGACTTCAAATGTTATAATAACAGTGATTAATATTTTTCAAGAGATCATTATCTTAGCATTACTACTATTGACATTGAGCATAGTTTACATGTACCTCTTTTAACTTCCCCTGTTCTCCATTATTGCCTTCGAGTATGGTACTACTATATTGTATGTTGTAACTTCTTGGGGCTACCTCAAAAGATATGATTATGCTAAATTCAAACTTCTTTGTCCATACAGTTTTGCAACTTGGTCTTCACATTGATCTCACTAATTGGTCCTTCAAGCTCGGCTATAAGCCACAGAGATATCTTTGAGTTGCTTTCAGTGTCCTTTATATTTCAATATGAAATAGGTCAGCTTCAAGAATTGAATTCGTCTTTCTTTTGTGTATGAGAAGGGTGCTATTTTCACAAACTTGTGTCACAGATTCCTATACCCTCACAGTCCTTATGAAGAGATATAATCCTGCTACATATTCTAGTGTCACAGAGATGGGCATTATATCATCATAATAAATTCTGTCACGAAGTAGCATCCCTCAGGTTTTCGCACAGGATGCCACTAAACTATTATTCTTGATGATTGAAAAAAATTTGTATGTCTTTGTATAGTTCAAATCACAAATATACATGTTCTACTTGTCATAGAGATGCTCAAAATTTTCACAAATGTAAATTATGTCATTAAGTGTAACTTCAAACTTGGAATTGATCAGAATCTTGGATTTTATACACAGTGATGATTTTGGTCCCTTCTATAGACTATGTACCTTAGTCTTTTGGTCCTGTAGCATAGAGTATATCGCAGACTTTTGATTCATTTTGCACAAAGGTATAGAGATGCTCAGTCCTTTATGTCACAGATAAGACTTGTTTTGCATGTCTTTAAGTTCATCATTTGTACATTTAAATGCCTCAGAGATGATCCACATGGTTTTGGTTTCTTTTAACTTTAGATCACAATACACTTCTATCCTTCGTCTCACAGTGCCACAGATTTTCATTGATTATGAAGATGATGGTCTTTATAGATGTCAAAGATGGATAGTCTCCCAAATGAGTCGAGTTGCCTTATATCATGTTAGATAGACCTTGTATCGTTTCATGTGGTGTCATCATTGATGCCTTGAATCTTCAAATATTTGTTGCTATAGTAAGCTTTAGATACCTCATAGAAGTTTCACAAAACCTTTTCGTATTGATTGAAGAATAGTACCTCAGATATTTGTTTTTTCCGAAACTAACTTGCTTCAATCATTATGGAAATTTTGGACTTGTTCATACTCTCACACTAGCCTTTGAACTCAGCAGTAATACATGTTAGCTACAGTATTTTTGTTACTCAAACTATACAAATATCACGAATACACTTCATCTTTTTGATTCAGAAAGGAGCACACAGTCATGATCAGATTTCCATTACTATTATCATTGAGCATAGTTTACATGTACCTCTTTTAACTTCCCCTGTTCTCCATTATTGCCTTCGAGTATGGTACTACTATATTGTAAGTTGTAACTTCTTGGGGCTGCTTCAAAATATATTCTTACGCTAAATTCAAACTTCTCTATCCATACAATTTTGTAACTTGGTCTTCACATTGATCTCACTAATTGGTCCTTCAAGCTCGGCTATAAGCCACATAGATATCTTTGAGCTGCTTTCAGTGTCCTTTATCTTTCAATATCAAATAGGTCAACTTCAAGAATTGAATTCATCTTTCTTTTATGTTTGAGAAGGGTGCTATTTTCACAAACTTGTGACACAGATTGCCTATACCCTCATAGTCCTTATGAAGAGATGTAATGCTGCTACATACTCTAGTGTCACAGAGATGGGCCTTATATCATCATAATAAATTCTGTCACGAAGTAGCATCCCTCAGGTTTTCGCACAGGATGCCACTAAACTCTGATTCTTGATGATTCAAAAAGTTTTGTATGTCTTTGTATAGTTCAGATCACAAATATACATGTTCTAATTGTCATAGATATGCTCAGACTTTTCAAAAATGTAAATTTTGTCATTAAGTGTAGCTTCAGACTTGGAATTGATCAGAATCTTGGCTTTTATTCATAGTGATGATTTTGGTCCCTTCTATAGACTATGTACCTTAGTCTTTTGGTCCTGTAGCATAGAGTAGATCACAGAATTTTGATTCATTTTGCACAAAGGTATAAATATGCTCAGTCCTTTATGTCACATATAAGACTTGTTTTGCATGTCTTTAAGTTCATCATTTGTACATTTAAATGCCTTAGAGAAGATCCACATGGTTTTGGTTTCTTTTAACTTCAGATCACAATACACTTCTATCGTCCATCTCACAGTGCCACAGATTTGCATTGATTACGAAGATGATGGTCTTTTTAGATGTCAAAGACGGAAGTCTCCCAAATGAGTCGAGCTTCCTTATATAGTGTTAGATAGACCTTGTATCGTTTCATGTTGGTGTCATCATTGATGCCTTGAATCTTCAAATATGTGTTGCTATAGTAAGCTTCAGATACCTCATATAAGTGTCACAAAACCTTTTTCTATTGATCGAAGAACAATGCCTCAGATATTCATTTTTTCCCAAAAAAACTTGCTTCAATCATTATGGCAATTTTGTTCTTGTTCATACTCTTAGACTAGCCTTTGAACTCAACAGTAATAGATGTTAGCTACAGTATTTTGGTTACTCAAACTATACAAATATCATGAATACACTTGGTATTTTTGATTTAGAAAGGAGCGCACAGTCATGCTCAGATTTCCACTGAAAGTATTGTCACAATACGTTGTCTTCTTTTAACAGATTTCATATAAGCCATTTGCTTTTTCTTTGAGTACTTTGTAGATTATAAAGATAACGAATTGTATGCTTATCATAGGAGAAGGTGCCTCTGAAATTCACATTAGTACAGGAAAATTACTTCATAAATCAACATTGAGACTCAAATATGTGTACCTATGCCAAATATTTTGTCGACAACAGAGATATGAATTTCATCCTTGATTTACAGAGATAATGCCATAGAGTCTTTGCATGCATTATAGGTCTCTATTTCTAGCCCTTATGTATTTTGGTCCTTCCTTTATTGATGAGCTCAGTTCACAGGAATATTGATGTCTTTCTTCAACTTGAATCACAGAGGTACTGTGCCTCTTTCAATTCGTATTTTAAGGAAAGGATGTCATAGAATTTGTATGATACTTTGCTTCAAGTGCCATAGGGATAAACAAATAAGCCAACAAACTGTTATCTTCAATCTTCATTTCCTTCAACCTAGCTTTGATACCATGTTGAGAAATCAAGATGCTTGTAGATTAGGGTAGGCTTAACTTGATAATTAATTGTGAATGTTTGTTGGCTTCTTTTTATTTATGTTATCTTCTTCATCTAGCAATTACCGAAAGTACAAAAGATGAAGATCACAAAGAGACAAAGAACACAAGAAATTAGGCTCCAAGCCAGGGAAAAACCCCACAAGGCGGAAAACCCAAGAAAATCCTCTTCTTACAGAATCAGATCAAAGTTAGATATCCGAGACCGAGACTGCCATAAAGACCCAAGTGAACTCTCCTCCCATCCATTTCCAACAAATCATGGTCAACAGAAGTCAGCGCTGGTCAAATCTCATAAATTTGGTCATCTCCTAAAATTTTGAGCCTGCAATACTACAAAAATTAACTCAGCAAATTCCCATGCGTGAACAGAAACTAGGGCAGAAAACAAAAATTTCTCTCCTTTTACTTTCGCTGAAATTCTCCTCCTTGCATAGAAATCAAAGTGATGGATGGATGATAAAATGAGATTGAACTATCTTGTATTTATACATGTCTAGGAGGTCAAATGGCTACCTCTTTAGGCCATCTTGTCCAGGAGGGCCGATGTGGTCTTTGTGGTGACATTTTTCACTCTTTGACTTGAAAAATAAAATTTCTTTTTCTTTTACAAGTCCAAATGGGACCTTGACTCAATTACATTTCATTGACTCATGATAAATTTTCTCTTAACTCAATTGACCCTAAAAGCATGAGGAACATGCTTTGACTAGAAATAAAATAATAATAACGATGAATATAATAAAATTATAAATACATCAATAATACATTTGAATTACATTATGAAGACCGACGCTAGTTACATTTTCAACAGGGTCATTTAATTACAAAAGGAAATTACAGTCCCCCCTTCCTGACATTGCTTGTTCTCAGGCAATTGCACGTTCGTTTATTGCAAGATCTTTTATTTCACATATGCAACCCACTTTAAAATTTCATGAATATATTTGAAGGTTTCATTCACTGTGCTGTGATTTTGTGCCTTCATTTTCCATATAAACAACTTATGGCTGCTAAGATATGCATAGAGATCCTTGAATTTCATTGCCACATAATAGTAAGCTTGATGGTCTAGTGACTGATTGATGTGGTGTGCCTCCACTGGACTAAAATCCTTAAACTACTCACATACAGTAAGTGGCACTCTGTTAAGTTTCTCCTAAAACATGTCATATTTATTTAGTAATAGAATGAATGGTGCATCTCTGAAACATGGATGCTCCACAACATTCTCAAAAAGTTCTTTACTAAAGTTCTTCTTATTTCTCAGCCCACTTTTGGTCATATTCACTTATAGCAACACAGAATATTACAGCTCGTACATTCTCAAATATTTCTAGCCACTTACAGCCTTCATTTAATCCTTTATTATTTACTCTAATAAGCTGATACTTCACAGTTGGAGTTGGAAAATCAAAATTTTCATTATAAGGTTCTGACATTGGACTATGATCATCAATTGAAAATTATATAAATGCTAACCCATTACTCTGAGTCACTCCAGCATATAAAATGTGAGATTCTGACGGATTGTATGCATTACTTGATACCTCAACATTCCATTCCTAGAAGTGACCAGCAACATCAGGGGGAACATGCAGCTCATTTCTTCTTGCATACGTAGCCTGAATTGCAGGGTCCCTCCACATTTCATCAACTATTGGGGCATACTCACATGTTGCAGCTGGGAAAAAACCATCTAAATCCCCCATTTCCATAATTTCCAGAAGCCAATTGGAAAAATGTTTCAATTTTGGATTGAGATAGTAAGTGCATTAAGCAGCTTCTTTATCATCACTTTCATCTGAGGCAGAAACTTGTTCATGTACAATGGAACCATCCATATTTGCTAAGCTTTCCTCCTCAAAATTCTCGCACCCCTCAAGAAATATGAAAAGGTATTTATATAGGTTGATATGTATCATTAGTTCGATGTTTTTTAGCTCCTCCTGTGAAAATGTCTCACCCTTGTAGAGAAATTTTGCCTGATTGAAAATTGTACTAGCACTAGAGCCTTCATATCCAAGAACAAGAGATTTTGAATCTTCTTCTGCTTCAAGCATTGTTGGATAGAACTACTGGAATGATTATCTATATTTTCCCTCGAGCCATGATAGTTACTCTGAGGGGTAGGTAACGATAATAAGGAGCATATCAACCTTGTTGAGAAATTAGGGCATTTGATTCAATTTTTCTTTCATGATAATTAATTGTGAACTTGTCATGCTTCTTTTACTTAGATCTTATCTTTTTTAGCTTATTATGTCTTTCATCAAGTCAATTATCAAAACACAAGAGACACAAAGTTTAGGCTCTTCAAGCCAGGGCCAAAACCTCTCCCTCTTGGAGAGGAAAACCCAAAAGTAATTCTTCTTATAGATCTTCCATTGACGAGTATCATAACCATGAAATAGACCCTTTTCACTGCTCTTCTCGGCTTCTCTAGCTGATCTCTTCTTTCTGCACTGCACTACACCTTTACTAGGGAAGCTTGGTCCCTAGTCTAGAAGCCCCAAACTATGTGCTTCTTCTTGGCTTCCTTTGATCTTATCCTTAGCTTCCTAAAGTCTTCTTCATGGCCTACTTCCAACATCCTTTGGACATATTCGAAACTCAAGACCGAGCCTTTCTTCATGCTGTTGTAGCCTTCCTCTTTACTATGATTACCTTCAGCCTCCCTGAGATATGTGAGGTAAACTTGCAGACCAAAACAAAGATATGATAAGACTTTCTTCCTTTGATAGCACACCTTCTTTCTTGACCTAATCATAGATCCTTTCATCATTGTATTACCTTCTTCACACATTGTTCTACGCACTAGAAGAGAGACTTATCTTTTGCTATGATAGCCTTCCGTTTGAAATGTGCGAGGTGGTATAGACCCAGAACAAAGGTAAGTATACCTCTTCTTTTCTTCCCAGACTAGCCTCCTATTCTCGCATCAATGTAGACCCAAAATTTTCTCTTCTGTCACAGACATGATCTGAAATTGCTTACACCATAATGAGGCCGCATCATCCTTTAAATCGTGACTGGATTTAGCTTGTAGGTCGACATGAGGTTTGTGTGTAAGCTGACTTCATCACGGAGAATATTCACCATATTTAAGCCGACTTGTGGAGCATATTCACAAGGTCTTGAAGGCATACATTTACATCAATAAATTGTCTTTATCAGTGTAACACCAATTCATATACATGACTCTAAATTATATCTATTTATGACAAGATGACAAACCCGTAAAAGACATCAAGAAGAAGTCTTTGACCTATAATAAAAAACTCCTTGCTCATGAAACCCATGATGCGCAAGTATTACAAAATACATTTTATTATCTTTGTCTTCTTCATTACATAAATTCATAATTACAAGTCATTATGAAGATCGAACTTAGTTACACATTCCAACATTCCCTCTTAACTAGGGAGGTATTCATAATGGTACATGGTCACTCTCAATCTGAAGAATCTCATAAGAATAATTCGATTGGTAATCCATCTGTTATAGCATCTTATTAACCAGCATTGTCACAGTGCAAGGCCTTGATTAACAACTCCATCTCTTCATGAGACCATGAACTACAATGCTGGCAAGACCAATTATTATAGACATCTTCATCATTGTCTCCAAGGTACATACTCCACTCGCATGTTTACCAAGTATGACCTCATAGGACTATTCTTTTGGGGATAGCTAATCCTTAAAGGATACTTGTCCTTTCACGACTACTCCTACCTTGGATACCCTAATACATCCCCAAAAGAGTATCAGATGCCAGATGATTATCCAATCCCACATTCTATCTTCCAGGTGAAGACCGGAATGATACGTCTATCTCTCCCTCTTAATTAGGGAGGACATATCCATTCCTATCAAGGAATGTTCTCAAGCTCCCTCTTTTCCAAGGACTTGTCAAGGCTCCCTCTTAGCCAAGGACTTGTCCAGTCTCCTAGGGACTTGCTTCCAAGTTTCTACCAGGTAAGAAACTTATTACCAACCCCCCTCTTAATCAGGGACCTGTAACAGCAATGATGAAAACACCGAGTTGCTCATGAATAACTACTTTCTTTGATGTCATGAATTTATTCATTGTTGAGGAGTCTTCATCTTTGGGATATCCTCATTAGGGCTCAAGTCACCCATCACTTCTCATGTTTTTCCGAAAGTGATCCATCATTTTTTCATCTGGTCTACTTTCATATCATGTTTCTTTCCTTCGAACCATACTTCTTCTAAGGATCTTACATCCTGTAATATGGTTATCAACCTGTGGAAGACATATACTTCCCTTTGGTTGCCCTGAACGAGCTCATTAGATATTATTCAATTATAAATATGAATACTTAAATCAAAATTTACCTTAGTGATGATCTTTCACCATGAAATCCTTCTTGTAGGCATCGACATCCTTTTTTTATCTCCTAAAGATATGTATTGTCAAGGGTCTCTATCTTTTCTAGAATTCTATTAGAGTCCACATATCTTCCCTGGAGATCTCCTATTCAAGTTTTCTTGGCTTCCTTGGATGCTAATTGCTTCTTTCCATGGTTGTACTTCCCATGATATCTTCCTTTTTCTTTCTCAACAATGTTATTTCATTCCCAGGAACTTCCATTGTCCAATTCCTTGATAATGTACAACCACCTCATATTGCGTATGAGGACATATTATGTCGATTTCATCTAGTGTAGATCATGCCCTTTCGGCAACTTGCGTGTCATAAGAGTTTCTGCTTTCTATTTTGATCATACTTCTAAAGATAGAAGTATGCTACCTGCAACCACATGGCATGACTTCATAGCATCTAGTGTCAACATATATGTACATATACCTCATTCTTTTCCATTTGAGTCATCTTGCAACAGGTTTCCTTGAAATGAAAGAGTTTCATTTTCTTGATCTGCTTCATCAATATGTCATAATATTCTAATCCCAAAATTTTGTAAGTTATAATTTTGGATGAAACCTTTTGCTTTCTTCCTAACTAGCGAATCCAAAGAGGATTCCATTAGAAAATGTCAACACCTATTTCCATATTAATTATTGAATGATGACCCTTGATCTAGATGACTGATTTACATAAATATTGTTTTCAGTGAGGTTCCTAGGAGCCACTTCTTTCATGGCACTCTTGTTGACTGTTGTGGTCTTATTCCTTGGAAGTTTTTATCAACACGATTGCCATGCAAGCTATTATACAGTGTCTTGAAACTTCCCTATTTTTGCAGAGAAGTTAGCGTCATGCTAGTGATTAATTTGAAACTGTATTTTAGTGGAAAAATTCACTGTTTTTTGGTGGAATAGTTCATAATTTATTCTGATCTTTTTTTGCAAGTGTACTAGTCACGATGATAAATGTGTGGTTTACTTCAGAGGGTTCTCAGTTCTTTCTAGATACGCCTTTCATCATTTTCTTTGAATACTTCTCTAGTGCCTTACCTTCATATTTTATCCCCTGCACAATTGCTCCTGAGGTCCATGTTATGTTTATTGGTTGTTTCTGTGGAAACTTTTTCCTGAGGTTCTGCAAGGTAAATCCAAATGAAAAAAAAAACTATTTTACATATTGATATTTGTTCAAGACATTCTTGTGTGATACTTGAATTTCATAAATCTAGATTTCTATTTCGTGATCTATATCAATATATGAGAACATGCCTATAGATTGTTCATATTTCTCAAACTATGGAGTTGTTCCTTTCCTGTTGCATGTTCTTTTATATTTTTATGCTGTGATTCAAATTTTTAGTTTTTCTTTCCAATTATTCTCCTACGTAGTACATGCTTTGTTAGATTATATCAAAAGTTATTCTTATTGTCTTTTTATTATGTATATTGAACATATTATTTCTAGCAACTTTTGATCTTCCTAGATTTTGTATTCTTTTGGTGTATCCTTGCACTTTTAGGGGGAATTGCTAGTCTAAAGTCTAATTCTTTAAAGGGTGCTAGCTCAATGGAAGAGCACCTGCTTTACAAGGAGGGGGTTGGTGGTTCGATTCCATCGTGCCTTGATATTCATAGGGAATGAGGACGATCATTTTTTGGTGACGGATGATCTTTTGACCATCACCAATGAGCTTATGGTGACATTTTTCTACCCTCACCAGAATATGAAATAGTGACGGTCAACAAACACCACCATATATACGCATCAATAGTGACGACCATTGAAGGTCCGTCACCATAAATCTTTGTTGTTGTTATGAAATGGTGAGGGTCATTGTTTGTCATTATAGTCATTATTTGTGACGGACCTTGATGTCACTAATGAGTTTATGGTTATGGTCAATGAACGTCGCCATATATATGCACCAATAGGGACGACCATGAAAATTCCATCACAAAAAAATGTTGTTGTTCATATGAAATGGTGACGGTCACTATCTGTCATTATAATCAATATTCATGACGGACCTTGAATGTCACCACAACACATACTTTTGGTGATGCCACCTTTGGTGACGTTCAGTTTTTGGTGACAGAGGCTATTGTCCATCACCATTTCTCATATGAAATGGTGACGGTCACTATCCATCACTATAAATCATTATTGGTGACGGACCTTGAATGTCACCACAACACCTATACTTTTGGCGACACCATCTTTTGTGACGTTCAATTTTTGGTGACAAAGGCTCTTTTGACACTCACCAATGAGCTTATGGTGACCATTTTCGCTCGTCACCAATGGATTTTTTCTTGTAGTGCTCCTCACATGATTAGCGTTTTTCTCTGTTCAAGGATTTTGGGTAATTTAATTTGTATTTGGAACAATGGACGTCGGTACTCTATCTGTTGCTTTACTATTCTACATACTGCTATTTCACTTTCTTATAGATGTCTCGGGCATATTTGGATGCTTTCTCAGATTGTCGATAATCTCCATGTGGACCGTTATTGGGTTTTATATCATGTCCCTGGATGTGACATGGGGTATTTTTCTATCATTGTTTGGGGTGGGACTTCCACTTTTCTGGATGGATATTTGGGTTCCAATCTTCAGATGTGAAAATGTATTGACTTCATGGACTGTTTTACTTCATATAATATATTCAAAACAACGTTTTTTCTTTTGTGAAAAAAAAATGATTGTTTATAGTCAAAGTGCTGCCGGGTGGTTTCTTATATTAATATTTCACGGTCGAATTATGTTCATAACAATTGGAAAAAAAAAATGTTTCCCTGTTTCTATTTTAAACCGTTTTTTGAAATACAGAGCCATGTTTATATGATTGTTTATAGTCGAAGCGCTACGGGGTGGTTTATTATATTAATATTTCACGGTCATTGGAACGCCCACAATTCATAACAAATATTGGAGATTTTTTGTCCTGTTTTAAAGTTTCATTTTATTTTTTTTAAATTGAACCCACCATCAGTATACCGACGCTTTGTAAGCTTCAAAATTGCGACAGCTTAAAAACGTCGGAAGAGCAACAGTATAAAAACGTCGGACGAGCGACATTCAAAACATCAGACCAAATTTCGTTGGAATTGCGACAATTTACAAACGTCGGAAGAGCGACGTTCAAAACGTCGGACCACATTTCGTCGGAATTGCGATAGTTTATACACGTCGGAAGAGCGACGTCCAAAACGTCGGACCACATTTCGTCAGAATTGTGATAGTTTACAAACGTTGGAAGAGCGACACTCAAAACGTCGGACCACATTTTGTTGGAATTGAGACAGTTTACAAACGTCGGAAGAGCGACGTTCAAAATGTCGGACCACATTTCGTCGGAATTGCGACAGTTTACAAACGTCGGAAGCACGACGGTTTGGGAAACGTCGGAAGAGCGACGCTTGTTTGGAAGCGACGGAAAAAGTGTCGGTAGTGCGACACTTTGTCAGTGCGTCAGAATTGCGACGTTATGGCAAACCACGTTTTGCGCATCCTTGAACTGTCACTCTTGTGACGACTATGTGTCGGAATAGCGATGAAGTGGCCGTTGGAAATTGCGCCAAATTTTCTAGTGTTCCCTGCGATCATGACACCTCTTACTACAACATTCTCTCCCCCTTTGACATCAATGGCAAAGGGTAACTCCCCCTGAAGCACAACCATCCTGTGGACCTATACACACTTCCACTCCCCCTGACACACAACCATCCTGCAGACCTGTAATCTACTTCCACTCCCCCTTTATATTCTGAAAAAGGAAAATCTAATGAGAACTTGGGAGAATCCCAAGATTTTGACGAAGATATTCCAATGCTGGCAAATATTTAATATGTGATTCTTTTGGTGCTGCTTGGAATCTTTCTACTTGTCCAACTGCTTGAATAACATCTGGTTGGGAGGCTGTTACATATAGAAGACTACTAATCATAGATCTGTACAACCTTTGATCCACATCCTTAGATGAGTCGTCTATGCTCAATTTGCAACCTGTTACCATTGGAGTAAGGATGGGTTTGCAATCTTCCATTTTAAATTTCTTGAGCATTTCCTTGATGTACTTGGATTGACATATAAATATTCCTTTCTCTTGCTGAGATATTTGAAGCCCTAAGAAGTATGTCAGCTCACCAAGTAAAGACATCTCGAAATCACTTTGCACCTTTGTAGAAAACTTCTTACTTAGTCGATCATCATTGCTACCAATTATTGTATCATCCTCTTTAGCTATTAGACATGCTTTAGTTGCTTCATCCAGAACATATATGTCATTTGGAGCTCGACTTGCTGTAACCACAATTTCACCATACACGCCTTTCCTGATTTCACATTTTTTGGAGTTGAATATTATTGTGTGTCCTTGATCACACATTTGTCAAACACTTAGCAGATTGTGATTCATGTTTTCAACTAATAGAACATTCTTGGCTAGAGCATCTTTTCTTCCAAGAGTGACAGTACCTGATCCTATAACATTTGAAGATCCATAATTTCCAAAGGACACGATTCCATCCTTCTTCTCTTTCAGAGATACAAATTTATTTATATCTCCAGTCATATGCGTTGAGCAACCACTATCAACATACCACACATCTTTGTTCTTTTGAGCCTTGAAAGCAAGAGCACAATTATAATTCTTCTTCTTCTTCCATGTTCATTCGTTCTATGGCTTCGAAGATTCTTCTAGAGAATTTTCAAGTCTGCAGTCTTTGGCTATGTGTCCAAAGTTTCTACATTTGTAACATTCAATATTATTTCTTAAATGTTCAAATCTATTGATGTTTCGCTGAGCCCTGGGAGGTTCATATTTGACAGATATCCTGGAATTGTATTCGTTCCTAGGGTACGTGCGACATTCTATAGCTTTATGACCAAATTTTCCACATGAATAACAATAGTCATAAAAAATATGTTGGTACCTGGATGGAAATTTTCGTCGAGGAATTGTCTTCCAAGGTTGTTCTTGCGAATCTTGTCCAATGAAGTCTACATGCATGTCAGATCTCATAGGTTCATTGTATTTTGTTGTAGAAGGTCTAGCTTCTTCTTCTTTGCAATCGATGCAAGTTTTTTCGTTGTAATATCGTTGATTGTTGATGAGTTCTTCCAATGCCATTGAGCTATTGGCATAATTTTGGATAGTTTTTCCTTTCTTCACTTCCTCGCACAGTGAAACTACTTCGGCTTCTAATTCTTCTCTTTCTTGGTTGCTTTCTTCCAACTTCTTTTGAAGTGACTCTTCAATGCATTTGTGTTCTTCAACTTCAATTTTGAGACCTTGAACTTGTTCTTCAAGAGTTTTGGAACAGATCTTCTTCACCTTGAGATCTTTTATAAGCTTGATTGCTTCCACACAAAATTCTTCTATGGTCCATCCTTCTTCTTCGTTGTTTGATACCTCTTGTTTATTTTTCTTGGGTTTATTGTGCTTGGCCATAAACAATACTCTCTCATTGGCTTCTTCTTCACTATCATTGTCTTCATCGGATGATGAGTTGTCTTCTTTAGAGAGAAAATTCCTTTTGGATCCTTGCTTGTTGAATTTCTTAAAGCCTTTCTTTCCTTTTGAGTTGTAATTACTTCTGTTTAGACATTTTGCTACAAAATTCCCAACCTCATTATAGCTGAAACATATCAATGAAAGTTTACCTTTGAATTGTCCCTTACCAATTTTTAGTTTTCTTGTGAAGTAAGCATATTCTTCATCTAAAAAACCTTCTTCATCATCTCCATTTTATTCACACTTGCAGGTGCATATCTTTTCAATTGAAGGTTGTTTATCCTTATTGGTTTTCTTAGATGCAACGAACGCAGTTTCTAGATGCGAAGTACCCTATTCTTCATCAAGTCTCATTTCATATGCTATGAGAACTCCATGTAATTCCTCTTTGCTGAGTTTGTCCAGATTTGCACTGTATTCTAAGACCAATACCTTTGCGTTGAATCTCCCCGGTAACGTTCTAAGAATCTTCCATATAATAGTCTTCTCTTCAACTGGCTCTCCCAATCCTTCTAGAGTATTGGTTATTTCATCAATGTATTGGAAGTATGTAGCAATGTTGCAGTCTTCTTTCATTCTGAGTTGCTCAAATTTTTCTCTATAGATTTGAAGCTTTGCTTCTTTGACATTTGAGTCACCTGCATATATATTCTCAAGCTTGTCCCATACATTTTTGGCAGTTTTACAACCCAACACCTTATGATAAGCAGATTCAATAAGTCCATTGATAATACTATTCTTTTCTTTTGCATCATTTACCAAATTTTTCTTACCTTGTTCATTTGTAGTTGATGTAAATCCATTTTGAATAGTGTCCCATACTTCGTAACCTTGTGCCAAGAGATATACCTCCATTATTCCTTTCCAGAGTGCATAATTATTTTCATTGAATAGAGGTACACCATTCTTGGTATGCTCCATGACCTCCTTCTAGCTGTTAAACTGCTATTGAAGGAACCAAGCTCTGATACCAATTGTTGGAAATAATGAGAGAGGGAGGGTGAATCAGTATTCCTTTCAATTAGAGCATTAGTTAATCTTCAATTATTATCAGTGTTTGTAAAATGATAGTAGCAAAAAAGAGGAACACAAATGCACACAGTTTTTAAGGTGGAAACCCACTTCAGGACACAAACCACCTAATGCTTTTCTAATAATTCTTTAATATTCAACTCCAACTGAAAATAAAGGTCCAACTTCCTAGAATCTAGAAAAGCATTCTTCTCCAGCTCCCACTGGATGGATGCTCCAACGCCCAGGATTCTTTAGTAGTCAACTGAATGGATACCCCAACACCCAATGAGCTACAAATCACCCTAGCACCACCCTACCACCCTATAGAAGAATAAAAGAAGAATGGACTCCCGTACCAGGGAAAATGGTCCACTTTACAATGATATAGAATGATGCATAAGAAGAAGATATACTAGACCATAACCCCAACTTTGACACAACTAGCTAATGATGATCCTAGACCTCCCAACAATTCCTCTTCAACCCTTGGCAGATAGAAACTAATACAATTTTTACAAGAATGTATTTACAATGACTAATTACAATGATACCTTTACAATGATTGTATGCAGTGCTGCCCACTTGAAGACTTCATATGATGAACTTCTTGCTGCTGTTATGCACCTTTATTGCTGCTCTCTTCATGCTAACCTCTGATACACCTTGCTTTGCTTTACTGCCATAGAAAGTCTGGTCCTTTGCAACCCTTGACAACACATGGTCTAGCTTTTTCTTGCCTTCTAGGAGCTCGATATTGAATCTAGTGTATCTCTATTATTTTAGATCTTCAATATCTGATTTTTGGTCTTGTAGTAGTCCTCTGAGTCATCTTTCCAATGTCACAGTTCTGACCTAGTTTGGATTCTTCAAGAGAGAGTTATACCCAATCTCTCACAATGCCCTAATTATGGACTGTTTCAGCAGAGCACACTTGTATGTCATGCCACGTGTCACTGTTTCTTCATTTGGCTCTAAAATTGATAGAGAGAAAAGTAACGATTGTGCACTATCTGAAACTCTTTACAGAATTCCAATCCGATACTCAGAGAGAGAGTTATGAAGAATTTACCAAGGTCACTTCTTTGAGATGAATTTCAGGAGCCTGCAAAAACCTTGACTTCCACAGATCATATCTCCACAAATTTTGTGCACCTTGATCTAAAATTTTTATAGCAACTTCCTTAGGATTTCAGCTTCGCCTCATAAAAATTTCAGATTTTGAACCTTCATATAAAAAAAGTTAGAGCACAAATGCCACGATGACCTATTTCAGATTGCGAAATTCCTTGCCTAAGGAGGAAATGAAGATCACAATTTATATAAATGCTTAGGTTGAGAGGGGCTTCAACCAGTGAACGTGGGAGGGATTTTAAGAGCTTAAAAAATGTTAATTATGAATTTTCAATGACCCATGCCCCAACCCCATGGGGTTTTAGCCCACTAACTGGGGGTACAAAATTCAAACATGAATATCTCTCAAATCGTGAAGAATTACATGGTGTGCCATATATCAATAGAAACATCTCGAAAAGTAGAAACCATCAAAAGAATTATTGACCCAGAATATATTAATTTGGTAGGTCAAGCTTCCCATGCAATATTGGGTTAGCCCCTGGTGCTGCTTGGGTTGACATCAATGACAATCGCTGATCAACATATATTCACAATACACATGACTATCTCCAAAATAGAGCAAAAGTGCTTGGCCTTTGCTACATTGCTGCCCCCAAAATTCTCATATATTTAAAACCATTAATTCAAGCATTTCCTTGTGAAACTATCTTAAAAGTTGAATTATTTCTATTAGAAACATTTGTTTTCAGAACATCGTCACCATGGAGAGCATTAAAATCGAGAACTAATCATGGAGTGAAGCGATCTTAGATTCATGGTCATCATACTCCTTAGAACCCTTGGTCGAAACCCACAAACTAAATCTGTTGTTACAAAGCCATCGATATGAGAACAAAGCTCATCCTCTGTTATAAATGATAGAATTCCACCTTAGCCACTCTAAGTGAGTATCAAAATTTTCAATCTAAAATATAAAGAAACAATCAAACAAAAACTCCTCACCTAGTCGGGATCTTGAATGTGAACTCCAAACTCAGAACTTGCATTACATTTTTTTTACACAAGTTTGATGTTCTTCTCTGCCATGAAACATATATTTATACATGTATTTGGTGGACCATCACTTTATGGGGTCAACCATGGGAAGATGGTTGCTTCCTATACTTTTGGAATTAAAATAAATCGAACCACATAACAATATTCAGGGTATTAACATTTAGCTTGATGTCATTAATATTGGTGTCATGGTCCATATGACCATGCCTTAGGGCTGACCAGTGAACATGTGACCAATGAATGTGACCCATGAACATTTTTTAATAAATTTGGTGATTATTGAGTTTTTCCCTATATTTGGAACTTTTATTTCAACAATCCACAACTTTTCACCCGTGGGGTATTTTTCAAAGTATAATATACCATTGGAAATGTCTCAATAACACCTATCCAAGTATGATGTCCACAAGATGGTTATGCTATTTTTTCTATGTAAAACACTAATATGTCTTCAAATTGATTTTAAAATTACTTAATGAGCACCTACACAAGACCTTGTTGTCATACTCCTTCATAGAGGATACCAATGCTTCCTTAGGAAACCCTTTGAAATCAATGACGCCTTGTTGTTATCAATGATAACACTAAGTGCAACCGTTTTTTCAAGTGTTTTGTTAGTTTGTCTATTTTTTTTATTTATAATTTTGTGGTCAAAATTATAGACTAATTTAAATTACTCATACTATTGAAAATAAAAAAACTCAAAATCCACTATAAATCTAAAAGTAATACTATTTTTTCATTTTTATTAATATAATAATTTATATTACAAAATATTTAAATTGACAGAAAAATTGTAAATATTTTTTTTTTTAAATTTTTTTTAAAGAGAGGGAAAACAATTTCAATAACATTACATTGATGAGAAAGAACTTGTAGAGATGAAAGTGGTAACCTTGAACTAATTTCCTTGAGCTACAACTATACTTCATCAAGTTGCAACAAGATTTTTTCCTTGGATTCATCATGATCCCTTAGAAACTTCCTAACAATGATTTTAAGATGTCAATAAATATCCACTATTTTCCAATATTTTTTATTCCTAGCCCTTGAGCTTATGGTGTCTAGGATCCATTTAGATATGCATTGACATCCCATTCTAGAACAATGCCCCTCTTTTGTCAAACCTCATTATCCACATTTCTCAATTTTCACATAGATGTGAGGTGGAGTCTCTTCCCAATATTAATTTTTAGTAACTTGAGCTTGATTATGAACCCACGTGGTGGATATACTAGCTTGAGCACTATTACCCACTAAATAGTAGGTAACTCCATAGCAGAAAATTTTCTCCTAATTTGGATATCCAACTAGCTAACAACCCTACATTTCAGAGTACATGATGATATGCCATATTACTTCACCATTTGCATCGGCCAGACACCTCTCACCATATGACATTCCTCTTGAAGGAAGGTGGGTCACTGTTCGATAGGTACTTTAAACATTTCAAAATCATGCATTTTTACATATTTTTTTGGGAATTCTAACATGGATTAAGGGGAAATCTGGATGAATAACCAATCTTGTCCGTAAACGTTTTCTCTCACCTTACCAAGGGGGTTATTTTTTTTCCTTATTCCTATGGGACCTCCTCTCAGGGCTTATAGTTATAGGAGGGACATTACTTGGGAAAATTGGATTGAAATAATTTTTTCATAGCCTTTCTATACTTACCACTTTCTAACATTCCATTGATTTCATGCCCATTATTTAGGTTTGTTGTCATTTATTCATTGGGATTGGAACCCTCATATCCTCATCCTTATGTTCGAGCCATACAATTTTACTTAGAGGTTAATATTTCTAAAATAAAAGAAAAAGCATAATATTGCCACAGTGAAAGAAAAAGGAATGTTAAAATGTAAAATATGTTTTGGGTATTAATTAGCGTGTGGAAAAAATCCTAACATGAGCTCTACCCCCCTCATTAGTCATCACTCAGTTCCTAAGCACTAGATGCTCCATCACACATTAAAGGAACCCTTTCATGTATTAAAACTGATGATAAATAAGTTGAATTATCAAGGGGTAAATAATGTTATATCATTAAAAAAAAGCTTAGAAACCCAAGCTATACCCCTTTCCTTTGCCTAGTTTATCCACCCCTATGGTGCACCTTTTAATTCCTTTTGATAATTTTATATATTTAAAAGCAAGCTTATAACACTAATTCATGCTTCCTATCAAAGAATTATAAAAAATAAGTAAAAGGTGCTCTGGAGGGGTGGAAAAATTATGCCAAGGAAAGGGGTAGCTAATGCCTCCATGATTGCTCCATCCATACATTTATACACTAAGGATGATGAAACTCCATTAGTTGGTTCTATGACCATGACACCTTTCCATGAAGCATTTTTCCGTTGTTTCCACATTATTTGTTATGAAACCAACTCACAAAATAGAAGAAAAGATAGATGAACGAATTAGAAATCAACCTCTTTGATGGGTAACCTCATTTACATTGCATAAATGAACAATTCTTGGATGATACAAATGAAAAAACCTCCTTTCTATATATTGAGTCCAAGGGCTCACAATATAATCCTAGCCAACATAACAATAACAATGTAAGGGAACAACAATAACAATAGTGGGCTTTTATGGGGCACAATAATAACATTATGGGGACTACTTGGGCACAACAATAACAATAAGGGGGATACACTAACAATAACAAGAAGGGGATACACTAGTATTATAGGGACCTAACATGTCCCTCTCCTTTAAAAACATTTTGTCCTCAACGCTTGAGTAGTTTTGGATGCTTCTGTATAAAATTATCATCCTCCCATGTCAAATATTTAGTGGGTAAGTTCTTCCATTTGATGAGATACTCTGAAATTGATCAATTTTGTAGTTGTTGAGTTCTTGATTCTGTGACTGATTCAGGTTCCAATTGATTTTTCCTTCCTCATCAAGTTCTGGAAATATTGTTCGAACTAAGAGCTTGTCACGTATAACCTTCTTTAAGCATGAAACATGGAAAACTTGGAGCACTCAGAAAGATGTAGGAAGCTCTAATTTGTATGCCATAGTACAAAACTTTTGCAACACCTTGTAAGGACCATAATACTTTGGTGATAATTTATTATCCTTCTTAGCTTGCTTGAGGGACATTTGTTTGTATGGTTGTAGCTGTAAAAATACCCAATCACCTACATCAAAACTTCTTTCACTGTGATGTTGATCTTCCTGTTGTTTCATTCGATTCTGTGCCAAGGTGAGGTTATCCTTTAAGAGTTGGAGAAATTGTTGTTGATACTCGATTCGATCTTCCACTGCTTGAACCTTATAATTTTCTCTTAAAGATGATGTGATTGAAGGTGGATGATATCCATAAAGTGCCATAAATGGGGTCATTTTTAATGTAGTATTGAAGGAAGTGCTATAACACCATTCAGCCAGAGGTAACCACTTGACCCATTGTATCTGTTTATCAGATACAAAGCAACAAAGACATCCTTCCAAACATTTTTTAACTATCTCAGTTTGCCCATCATATTGAGGATGATATGATGAGCTATGACCTAATTGCGTACCCAAACAAGAAAATAATTCTGTCCTAAAATTTATTGTGAAAATGGGATCTCTGTTGCTTACAATAATCTTTGGGTTTCCTTGTAGCTTTTGAATTGTTTCCATAAATGCAGTAGCAACTATAATGGCTTTAAATGGATGAGATAATGAAAAAAAGTGTTCATATCTGGTAATTCTATGGAAACTACCACCATGATGACAGTATTTCCTTCGGACTTGGGTAAATCTATGATAAAATCCATTGAAACCTCCTCTCAACGTTGACTTGGAATGGATAAAGGTTGTAATAGACCTGTGGTCTTAATTGTCTCAACTTATTTTTTTGGAAACCAAGCATTCTGCCACAAAATTTTGAATATTAGATTTAAGGCCATCCCAAAAAATTCCTTCTTGACCCTGTGGTAAGTTTTTGAAAATCATGAGTTCCCTCCTAAGGGAGATGTGTGCAATTCCAAAAGAATATTTTGTTTGAGTTGGGAATTCTTACAAATATAAAAGTGATCTTTGTACCATAATGAATCATTTTTCTAGCTAAATGTTTCATATGTACTGGGATCTTGCTGCAACTTTTGAATAAGTGTCCACACCTCTTCATCATTCTTCGATTCATCCCTTGCTTCGGTTATTGACTCAGGTTGGATAATCGAAATGGCACAAATCAATGTTTCCACATCCTCATCCTTTCTTGAGAGTGCATTTGGAACAAAATTTTGCTTCCTCTTTTTGTAGATGATTTCAAAGTCATAACCAACATCTTTGTGACCCATTTTTTTTGCACTTCTAAAGATAATATTTGTTCCAAAAAGTATTTAAGACTATCATGATATGTTTTTACCTTGAATTTCCTTCCCACTAGGTAAGGTCACCATTGCTTTAGTGCTTTTAGTATTTCCAACATTTACTTCTCCTAAATAGTAAATAATTTCCTTTTATTGGATTACTTTCAAAAGCAATGGGTCTTCCTTCTTGCATTAAAACCACACCAATTCCATTTCCTGAGGTATCACATTCCACAATAAAGGTTTTTGTGAAGTCTGACGTAGCTAAGACCGGTGCTTGGCACATTTCCTCTTTAATATGTTCAAAGGAACTATTTTATTTTGGAGTCCAATAAAATTCATCTTTATTCAATAATGATGTTAGAGGTTCTGATATTCTCCCATAATTATGGACAAACTTGCCATAATACCCAGTTAACCCCAAAACTCGTCGAAGATGCTTTATGGTTATAGGGATTTTCCATTCCTTAATGGATTTAATTTTATTAGGGTCTACCTTAACACCCTCATGAGATATAATATGGCCCAAATATTCTACCTCCTATAATCCAAAGAAACAATTGGATGTTTTTGCATATAATTGTTTCTTGTGTAATAGTTTAAGCACCATGTCAACATGTTAAACATGATTCTTCCAAGACTTATTGTAGATTAGTATATCATCAAAAACTACTAACATAATTTTTCTAAGGAATGGTTTGAAAATGGAATTCAAAACCTTGAAATGTAGAAGGTGCATTAGTAAGGCCAAAAGGCATGACCAAAAATTCATAATGACCCTCATGAATTAAGAATTTTGATTTCAGAATGTCTTCAGTCTTCATTGTAATTTTGATGATATCCAGAACGAAGATACATCTTGGTGAAGTAAATTTCTCCATGTAATTCATCCAATAATTCATCAATGATGGGGATTGGAAATTTGTATTTAATATTGAGCTTGTTGAGCTCCTTATAATGTAAACACATACGCCATGATCCATCATTCTTGAGCACCAATACTACTAGAGCAGAGAAATAACTTTGACTATGTTGAATTATACCAACCTCTAGCATTTCTGCAACCATATGTTAAATCTCAATCATTTTGGCATATGGATATCTATAAGGCCTCATGTTTAGAGGAACACTTCCTGGAATCAAATGAATAACATGATAATGATCTCGAATAGGTGGGAGTCCTTTTGGAGTTTCAGACACCTTGGAATGATTGTCCAAGATTTTTTTGAGGTATGGAGAAATAGATGATTTTGATGTTTGAACCTCTGGTGAGAATAATTATGTAATTACGCCTCATTGTTATTTCTTCATAATATTTGTCATGACATTAGAGCTGATTATATTTACTGACTTCCCTGTGATACCTTGTAATTCAAATTCCTTTCCTTCCCCGTCCCCAAATATTGTAACCATGGAATCCTAGTAAAACATCAACACCACCTATTGGAATGGATGGCATTGGAATATTCAATACATATTCCCCCATAGTTAGTTTGATGTTACGACACTTTCCAGAGTAATTTATAGTTCCTCCATTTGCAACCATCACTTGACACTTTGGTGCTGGGTATAGGAAGCATTTCAACTCCTTGGCTACCTTACAATGAATAAAATTATGGGTACTACCCGAATAAATCAACACTATTCATTTTTCTTATTGATATGTCCTATCTTAAGAGTTTGAGGAGTGTTAATTTCTACCAATGCATCACAATATATGTTCATATTCATTTCTTCTTTCTCTAGGGTTGGTTCCTAGTGTATATCCTCTTCTTTTTAAGTTTCTTGTAATTTCTTCCTCCTCTTCACAATCTATGTAAAATAATTTCTTCTCAACACAATTATGACCTTTAGTGTATTTTCTATCGCAATTGTAACAAAGCCCTTTTGCTGTTTTTTGTTCCAATTGTTGTGGTGTCAACCTTGTAGGTTGTGGAAGTCTAGGAGTAGAAACACTTCCATTTTTATAGTTGTGAATGGTACGCTTCCTTTTCGCCATAATTTTTCTTTTAATTTTTCTTGCCAACCTAAATGCCTTCTCTAATGAATCAGGTTCCCAAAGGCGAACTTCATGTTGGATGTTATCCTTTAAATTCCCTATGAAGACATCAATCATGCATTCCTTTGGAATATCAGTTACCCTTATATTCAATTTTTGGAAGTCCTCAATGTGCTCCACACTTGAACCCTTTTGTTTGAGATTTATCAATAGGCTAAAAAAGGTGTTTCTCTTTGTATCCTCATAATGTGCTATCATTTCCTCTATATAAATTGACCAAGTGACAATTTGTTTACGAGAGAAAAGGCATCTATACCATACACATGTATTGGGTTCTAAATATAAAGTTGCGATATGTACCTTTTGTGTGTTTTTCAAATTATGGAGATCAAAATATTGCTCCATCTATACTATCCATGTTATGGGATCCTTTCCATCAAACTTCCTCACATCAATATTTGGAATATGGTGGGTCTTCAATCCAATGTTAGAGCTTATTAAATCATGATTAACATTTATTTTATTCTCATTGTGAGTTTACTCTACTACCTTTTCTGTTGGGTATGTGTTATATTCTTTCCATGACTAGTCATGCGCAGGGGGGCAACAACCCCCCCTGTACGTTGTGCCAGGTGCAGCAGGGGGGGCGGCAGCCCCCCTTGTTGGGGTCTGGGGCAGCACCCCAGGGAAATTTTTTTGGACCTTATTTTCCAATGGGCGGACCCGCCCATGGTTTTGTGCATGGGTTTGCACATGTTTTTGGGGCATGATAGTTTTCGACCCCTGGTATTTTGTAGATCCAGTCAAGGGAACTACGATTATGTTCTAATCTAGGGTTATTGGATTTGGGTTTCTGTATGATTCGGCATGTGTATATATATGTGTGTGTGTGTGTGTTGTAACACTAAAAGGAAAATAATGAAAAATTAAACTGGTTGTCCCAATTTGGGATCTAGGGGAAAATCTTTGTGTATATCTCTTTTATGTTTTATGCTCTCGATATTGTTTATTTTATATTTTTAAGATTTGTTTGTAGATAATTTTTGTACAGGGTTAAAACCTACATTTGGTATCAAATCTATTTTGGCTTCAAGGGGACGCCTTTGTTGCTGAGGGTTTTTTTCTCGAGCTTGTGGTAGACCTTGTTTAGTGGGAGATCTGTGGGATAGATTCTTGCGGTGAAAGAAGATGGCGAGCGGTGGAAAAATAGAGATCAAGAAATTTAATGGTCATATTTTTGAGTTGTGAAATCTCAAGATGGAGGATCTGCTGGTGGATAAAGATCAGTGGATTGCGGTAAATACAGGTACTAAACTAATGGTAATGTCAGATGAAGGCCGGAAGAAGTTGGATCAGAAGGAGAAGAGCACAATATGGTTGTGTGTCTTAGATTCAGTATTGTTGAATGTATTTGGGGAAGCTATGGCGAAGAACTTGTGGGATAAGCTAGGGACTTTGTACCAATCTAAGTCTTCGGTGAATAAATTGTTCCTGCAGAAAAAGCTATATAACCTAAGGATGAAGGATGGAGACTCGGTGACAGAGCATATACACGCCTTCAATACTGTGGTAAGTCATTTTTCATCTATTGATATTAAAATCTCAGATGAAGATAAGTGCATCAGTTTGTTGTGTTCTCTACCAGACTCGTGGGACAGTCTAGTTATTGCAATAGGTAGCAATACAACTACCTTGAATTTTGATGACATTGTCTCAGCCTTGCTGTCGGAGGAAATGAGACGGAGAAATATGGAGGGTCAGAATGGAGATGCCTTATTTATATGAGGAAGGTCCTAGAACAGAAACAAGAATAAGGTTTCGAGTGGGAGATCTAAATCTAGAGGGAGATCTAAATCTCTTGGAAAGTTTGTAAAGGTGTGCTAGAAATGTGGAAAGGAAGGGAACTAAAAAAAGGACTGTAGATCTAAAGCTCCTGAGAAAGGAAAGGGATCTGATGATGCTCCTTTTGTAGAGGATAAAAACACCTTAGATGAAGGTGGGGATGTGTATTTGGCTTCTTCTTCAAATACACATGTATATCATGAGTCATGGTTGATTGAATCAGGTGCATTCTTTCACTTCACTCCCCATAGGGAGTGGTTCTGCGAGTATGAGAAATATGATGGTGATGATGTCTTCTTAGGTGATGATAGGAAGGGCAGAATTGTCAGGCATGGAAAGGTCAAGTTGAAGCTACAAGTTGGAAGGATTAGAACACTTTCCGGTGTTTTTCACATTCCTGCATTAGCCAGAAATATGATTTCTGTAAGCAAGATGGATGATGTAGGTGTAAAAATAGTGTTCGAGAAAGATACCTATAAGATGGTTCGGGAAGCACTGGTATTAATGCGGGGAGTTCGGATTTGATCTCTATACAAGATTTAGGGCAACATTGTTATTGATGGGTGCAATAGTTCTGTAGTTCGCAAAAGTGGAGCGGAAAGCTTAGCGGTCTCTATAGAAAAGACCATGCTATGGCATCAAAGGCTTGGACATATTGGAGAGAAGGGCCTTCAGATACTACATGGAAATGGTATGATAGAAGGTATGTCTAATAGCTCTCAAGATTTTGATTTCTGTGAACATTGTATATATGGGAAGCAGAATTAGGTGAGTTTTCCTTCTGGTGCTAAGAGGGCGAACAAGATATTAGAGCTTGTGCACAGTGATGTGTTTGGAACTATGTCGGTTCCATCACTGGGTAAGTCTATGTAATATGTTTCATTCATAGATGACTTCTCAAGGAATACATGGATATATTTCTTGAGGAAGAAATATGAAGTCTTTGATAGATTTAAAGAATTTAAGGCTCTGGTGGAAAACCAGACAAAGAAGAAGATAAAGGTGCTGAGGACAGATAATGGTGGGGAGTTTTGCAAGAAGGAATTTGAAGAGTTCTGTAAGAAGTTTGGTATAGCACGGAATAAGACTACTCCATACACACCTCAGCAAAACGAAGTAGCAGAAAGAATGAAAAAAATGCTGATGGAAAAGGAAAGAAGCATGCTTAGTGGCACCGGGTTAGGACAAGAATTCTGGGTAGAGGCAGTGGCGACTACATGTTACTTGGTTAACAGATCACCTTCATCAACGTTGGAGATAAGACTCCACATGAGGCATAGAATGGTAAGAAACCTTGTCTTTCTCATCTAAATTTATTTGGATGTGATGCATATGTACATGTTCCAAAGGAGAAAAGGAGCAAGTTGGATAATAAATATGAAAGGTGCATCTTTATTGGGTATAAGGATGGCTTAAAGAGTTAAAAGATTTGGAACCCAGAAACAAGGAAGGTTGTGTAAAGCCAAGATGTGATGTTTAGAGAGGTGAAAGATGTTGTTGAACATGAGGTCCTACCAAAGGAACCCGAGAAGATAGAGTTTGAGCTAAAGGAGGATGAATTATACTCTACCATAGAAGAAGACTCAGAAGAGGAAGAACCACAAACTCCAGCTATGAGAAGATCAGTTCGGGAAAGAAGACAACCAGAAAGGTATAGTCCATCTGATTTCTGTTTAATTTTTTCTTTAACTATAACCGATGATCATCCCAGAACCATCAAGGAGGCAGTAGATTCAGAGGATGGAAAACTATAGAAGGAGGCCATGGTTGATGAAATGGCATCCTTGCATAAAAATGAGGCATGGGATCTGGTGGAGTTGCCAGCTGGAAGGAAGCCCATCGGGAGAAAATGGGTGTTTAAGAAGAAGATGAATGTAGAAGGCAAGCTGGAGAAATAAAAATCTCGGTTGGTAGCAAAAGGTTATGCCCAGCTGACGGGAATTGATTTTGGTGATATTTTTTCTCCTATCGCCAAAGTTACTTCTATTAGATTAATTTTATCTGTTGTTGCTGCATTTGATTTTGAGGTAGAATAGATGGATGTGAAGACATCATTTCTTCACGGGGATCTGGAAGAGGAGATCTACATGAAACAACCTGAAAGCTTTATGGTGAAGGGGAAGAAAGAACTGGTATGCAGGTTAAAGAAGTCTCTGTATGGGTTAAAACAATCACCAAGGATGTGGTATCGGAAATTTGATACCTATATACGGGGACTTGGATTCAGTAGAAGCAAGGAGGATCACTATGTTTATTTTAAATTAATTGGTGAACATCTTATTTATTTGGTCTTGTATGTGGATGATATGTTGTTGATTGGAAATGACAAAGAAATTATCCAAGATTTGAAGACCCAACTGTTCTCCAAATTCGACATGAAGGATATTGGTGTTGCAAACTATATTTTGGGCATGGAAATTAAGAGAGACCAGGCAAAGAGGAAGCTTTGGTTAAACCAGAGGAAGTATGTCGAGACTATATTGTAGAGGTTCAATATGCAGGATAGTAAACCGGTGAATGTTCCTATTCCTCTAGGTGTAAATTTGTTTGCTGAACAGTGTCCCAAGGCACAAGAAGAAGAGGAGGATACGTCCCATGTTCCTTATGCAAGTGCAGTGGGGTAGCCTGATATATGCAATGGTCTGTACTAGACCAAACATTGCACATGCAGTGGGAGTATTGAGTAGGTTTATGTCAAACCCAGGGAAGGAGAATTGGACAGCAGTGAAGCGGGTTTTCAGATATTTGTGTGGCACTAGTGATTATGGCTTGTGATACCAAGGAAGACTAGGATTGGAAAGAGTGTTGGACATTCATGGTTTTGTTGATGCAGACTGGGTTAGAGATCTGGGCAAAAGAATATCTACAAGTGGGTATGTGTTTGATCTATTTGGAGGTGCAGTCAGTTGGATGAGTAAAAGACAGTCTGTAGTGGTTCTTTCAACTACAGAGGCAGAATGAATATCAGCCACACATGAAAGCAAGGAAGAATTTTGGTTGCAGAGATTGTGTTCAAGTATGGGGTTTGTGCAGCAAGCTATAAGGATAGACTGTGATAGCCAAAGTGTAATTTTCTTGGCTAAGAACCCTGCTTATCATTCAAAGACAAAGCACATTGATGTTCAATATCACTTTGTAAGAGATATGGTTGAGGCTAAAAGGGTGTTGCTGGCAAAGGTGGACACCTTGAAGAATGTTGCATATGCATTGATGAAGTCTGTGAGCACTCATAATTCTCTTGGTGTAGAGAAACAATGGGTGTTGCAAAGCTGGGCTAATGACTAAGCTCTCCTGTGGCCCCCTACGGAAAGAAAAAAACAAGTGGGAGAATGTTGGGTATGTGTTATATTCTTTCCATGACTAGTCACACATTGGGGGGGGGGGGGGGGTGATATCCCCCCTTGTATGTTGCGCCGGGCGCAACAGGGGGGTCACAGGGGGGGCGATAGCCCCCCCTGTCAAGGTCCGGGGCAGCACCCCGGGAAATGTTTTTGGACCTTATTTTCTGGTGGGTGGACCCGCCCATGGTTTTGTGCATGGGTTTTCACATGGTTTTGGGGCATGATGGTTTTTGGCCCCTGGTATTTTGTAGATCCGGTCAAGGGGAATACGGTTATGTTCTAATCCAAGGTTAATGGATTGGGGTTTATGTATGCTTTGGCATGTATATATATATGTGTTTTAACACTAAAAGGAAAATAATGAAAAATCAAGCTGGTCGTCCCAATTTGGGATCTAGGGGAAAGTCTATGTGTATATCTATTTTATGTTTTATGCTCTCACTATTGTTTATTTTCTATTTTTAAGGTTCATTTGCAGATAATTTCTGTACAGGGTTAAAACCTACATTTTCGCAATTAGGAATCTATTCTTGTAGCAAATTTTTCAAACCTTCCTTCAAACCTTCCATTTTTTTCTTCAAATATTCCATGTTTCCTTTCAATTCCGATTCTATACCTTCCATGCAATTTTTCAACCCATCCATGTCCCTTTTTAGTTCTTCTTTGGTTTCTCTTTGTGAGAGAAAAATTTGTTGCACTTGGTCTCGTAATTTTGATATATCATGATGCACTTCTTCCGTTTCATGTGTCATAGTAGATTTTTATGAGGACTTAATGGGTGTGGAATTATTATTGGGAGGAATTTTAGAATCCAATACTTTTATATATGCTTCAATATGCCCTTGGAATCACTTCAAACTATTTTTTCAAACAAAAGTTATGCAATTTTGAAAAAAAAATACACACCTTTTTATTTCTTTTTAGGAGGTCGATATTGAATCTAATTTATCTCTGTGATTTTATATATTCAAGATTTGAACTTTGGTTATGTAGTATCCCTCTGAGTCTTCTTTCCAATTCCATGGGTCAAACCTAATTTGGATTCTTCAAGAAAATTTTATGCCCGATCTCCCACAATTTCCTAATTATTGGCTAGTTTAGTAGAGATAACTTGTACGACATGCTAGATGTCACTGTTTCAACCTTTGGCTCTGAAATAGATACACAAGAAACTAAAATATGTAAAATTTTGGCCAATTTTTACAGAATTCCAATTGGATTCCTAAAAATAAAGCTATGATGATTTTACCTCGGTCACCTGTTTGAGATGAAATTATGGAGCTTGCAAAACCCCTAACTACCACAGATAATATCTCTGAAAATATTACGAACCAAGGTCTGAAATTTTTACACTAATTTCATCACGATTTTTTCTTCACGTGGTACCAATTTTAGCTTCTAAAGCCTTGTTTAAAAAAAATTATAGCGAAAACCCACCTCCAAGTCACCTCTAAATTCAAAGTCAACATTGGTCAAACTTCTTAAAAACTTATCAAACTCTAGGATTTTTGGACTTGCAACTAGGGCTTAATTTTGACCTGTAACTATTTAAGAATATTTAGCCTCTACCACAAATTTTTTTCCTTCCACATGTGTTAATTTTCAAAGACAAAGATTCAATCAACAAAAGGGATATTCTTCATGTATTTATCTTGTCTTTCTCTCTTTGACTCATCTTTCTTTTCTCTTTCTCTAGGTTCAGATATGCTTCTTGTTATTTGAATATACTCCAAGTAGGTATAATAATCTCTTATATATAGCTATCCAGGAGGGTCAATTAGGTATCTCTTTGGAGGTCCAACCCGACTTGACCAAGGAGGGATGACTTGGTCATCTTGTGGATTAATGACTCAAAATAAATTCCAAATTTCTTTTTATTACAAATGTCCAAATGGGACATGACTCAAATATTTTTTATTTTGATTCATAATAAATTCTACTTTACTATTTTTTACTCTAAGGATGAATAACATGTTTTGAAGAAAATATAAATATAATAAATATATCAATGATAAATTATGAAGACAAAACCTAGTTACAACTTCAACAAATTGGTGGTGGAAATTCTTGATGATGTACCTAGAAAACCCAACATGCCCCTAGGATGGCCTTGACATTGTTTGATGGGCATGATGAGTCCAGATGATGATGGTCATCCACATTATAACAAGGGAGTGATTCTACTAGCACTTGGATCCTTGAAGCTGGAGAGAGAGATGATGCCACATCAAACTTCTAGCCCTTGAGAAGGTGACATAGGGCACCTAAGGCATGGTTTCAAAACTTGGGGGAATTTTGAGGCACTTCTTGAGGGATTATCCTCAAGGATGAGATTTTATTATGATTATGGTACATTCCCCTAGCCCATCCATGCACTTTCACTACATTTGTTTCCCAAATAGGTAATAATATCATGCTTATGGAGGATATCAACCCAAACATTTGGGATTTTATGGAATTTTTTTATTATATTATGAGCTATGGGGTTGGCTTGTAACCACTTATCTTGATGGGTGCTCAAAATTAGTCTTGTTATATGGCTTGTCAATTAATTGTAGTGAGTGATAAACTTTGTATATATAGAGGATCACTCACTCAACATGTTTCATCATCACACTTGAGTTTCCACCTTGTTTATAGAGCTCAACTTAGCCTTTTTGTAACTTGATACTTGTGGATTTTGACCAGATTCTAAATAATCTAGCATTGGAGAGATTCTAGATGCTTGATCCTTTCCGCAATAAGACTTGAACTCTACCATCTTAGGGAATTGAATGCCTCCTCTTGTTGCTGTGAAATAGATATGGGGCAATATCCCTTATTTTTAGGGTTTTTGGGGCAAATGAAGTCTTCCTATCAAGGAGGATACTCTCCTTTTTGATACATAAATAAGATATTTGATTTGGTCCTTGCGGAAATTGGAAAGGGATAGATTAGAAAGAGGTTAGGATTTGAATATTCTTGAGTAATTTTTACAACATTGTATTTCTTGATGTAAGAAAAAATTTAAGTTAACAAAAATAGTTCCTCATTTTAGTTTCTTTCTTGGTTCCTCTTCGAGGACTCTATGAAAATTTTTTCTAGGACCACCGTAAGAGCTTTAGATCCCTCTTTTATTTCTATTACTATCATTTTCATGCTTTGCATTTGCTTTGTTTAGCTCTTGAATCAACATTTATGGAAATTGTAGTTTGATAGATTTATTCTTAGTAAAGTAGGTAGTTTATGAGCCAAATTTATTTGTAGGTAATTTATACAATCTATCAACATATTGGGTCACTATTATCACTTATCATTGCATTTTGAGGTAACTTTCCATTTCATTTTTCTCTTATTACAATTTCCCCAATTCCTTGTTTTACTATGTAGCAAGATTATGATTACAAAGGGTGTAAAAAACTTGGTTTAATAGTGTGTAAGCTTAGAATTAGTTTTTCTATACTTTAAAGAGTTGAATAATATCATTTCCCATCATTCCTACCCCCTTTTCACATCTTAGATTTTCATTTTAACAAATTTTCTAGCTTGCTAGTTTTTCTTGGCATAAAACAGGGAATCCTATAGCAACCAACAAACAAGCCATGTTCCTCATCCAAATCAACAATAAGCTCTTGATATAGTTTTCTTTTCATATTAGAACATGTTAGGGATGTTGAGGATGGAGTTTGAAAGCGTAGAGATCTCTTAAAGTTTCCCTTAGATGCTTTTACTGTATGTTTTTTGAGTGTTTTTTTAAGATTCTACAACATATATTTTATGTTTACTTTCCAAGTAATTTATTTTCAAGAAAATGTGTTTTAAATTTCCTACAATCATCATAGGTGTGTGCAATATAATTTATGCAAATTATTTCTACAATTTCACTTTCCTGTAGCATAATTAGCTTGGAAGTTTGACTCGATTTTTGTTCATCTAATCCACCTACATCTCTCACCTACATGAGTATTAGAAAATGAAAGAGATAGTGTCTGTTTCACATATAATGTCAACCCATTTTAAGTTTGTATGAACCCCAGGTTGATATTTAAAGCTAATAATCTCGGGAATTGCAACATTGTTGCTAGAATACTAAGGGCCATCACTTTTTGGAAATGTTTCGAGGGAGGTGTCAAGGTATGCATTTCCTTTTCTTTTACCGATTCACTCTTTTTCTCTATATTGTCTTCTGCAAAAACAAAAATAGAAAATCATGTTAGCATTCTTTCAATAAATACAAAAACAAAAATTTCCATATTTTCTATAATTTTTCTTATTTTATTCCTCGTATAATTACAGAAAAGTAAGGAATTTTTACCAAAATCTCCCACTTCTACTATCATCCAACCCTTTTTAGCTAATTGTGAGATTCTTCCCCTTTCTATAGGGACCTTTGAGGAATTTTTCAGTAAGAAAGAAAGGATATTTAAGGATATTATAGAGGGAGGAAATAATTTAATCCCTACTACTAATATGGATAAATAAATACAACCATAAGTGTTTGTATTCCCCATTAGATATACATATGGAGAAGAAAAATGAAAAAATATTAACCCATATTCTCTTCCACACTTCTATTGCCTAGTTATAGATGATCCTAACACCTTTGTTTTTGATTTTTCTATAATGTGTAGAACTAATGACTACACCATAGATGAGAAAAATTTCAAGCTTTTTCCTTCCACCTTGAAGGATGTGGCTCTTCGGTGGTTCATGAACCTTGAAGGTAACAATATCACAATTTGGGACCAAAAATAGAAAGGTTTTAACAGTAAGTATCGATATTATTGTAGAGAAAGGGACACTAGAGATGTTAGGTCCCTATAATACTAGTTTAGACCCCATATTGTTATTATTGTGCCCCATAGAAGAACTATATTTATTTTTAGCCCTTACAGTTTTTTTGTTATGTAGGCCCTAATTATATTTTGACCCTTTAGACTCCTATATATATCAAGGATGTCTTGTCATTTGAATCATCCAAAAATTATTCATTTATGTGATATAAAATGAGATTCCCCCCTCTAAGATACTTATTTTCAAGTCATTGATCTATATTTTCTTCTTTTTAGTGATCTTGTTACATAAAATTTGGTATCAAAGCTATGGATCCTAGGGTTTCATTGCTTCAAACATGTCATCTTGAAATTTTCGCTATATTTTTTTTCTAAGAGGATTCAGAAGCTGAAATTTCAATCACATGGATCAAAACTATTAATGAACATTGTGTAAAAATTTGAGAGCTTGGTTTGTTATGCTTTTTGAGATATGATCCAAAGGATGTTAGGGTTTTTGCATGCTCCAAAATTTAGTCTCAAACAGGTATTCCAAGGAAAATAATCATAACGTTATCTTCGATTATCAGATTTGAATTTTGTAAAATTAGCTAAAGGTGCACATACTTCAATTTTTCATGTATCAATTTTAGGGCTGAATGTTAAAACAATGACAGGTGGAATACTATAAAAGTTCGTTCTACTGAACCAATCCATAATCAGGTCATCATGGGATATTTTTTATAACTTCATCTTGAAGAATGTAATCGAAATCTAACTAGTGGGTTTGGAAAGAATACATAAAGGGATACCAAAGGACATAATTTTAGACCATGGGAGGTTGAAATCATAGATATACAATAGTTTCAAGGTCAAATTTGTCAGCAAGTTCAAAATCAAGCTCTTAAAAAGTGTGTATTTTTAAATTTTCGTAAATTTTGATTAAAAAATCAGTTTAAAGTGATTCAAAGGGCATAGTGAAGCATATATATCATTAATTGATTCCAAAATTCCTCCAAAATAAAACAATTCTACACCCATCAAGAACTTAGAAATATATATTATGACGTGTGAAAAATAAGAAATGCAACATGATATATTGAAATTATGGGACCAAGTGCAACAATATTTTCGCTATCACAAAGAGAAACAAAAAATGAATTGGAAGCTAAGATTGATGGTTTAGAAGAAAAAATAAAAGTATACCTGGAAGGTTTAAAGGAAGGTTTGAAAATTTTTTAGAAGAGAGGAATAACCTGTTTCTGAGTTTTTTTTTATCAACCCAACATTTCGGACTTCCCAAGTGAGTCCATCATCAGGGGTAGACGCCAAATATATTTTGAAAAGTTGAGAGGAATAGGGCAAATGAGAAGAATAAATAGTGAATGATAAGGAGTTTTTAAGAAGGTTGAAACAAGTTTAGCCCTAGAAAATCTCAATTTTTCAAAACTGGTGGCGCTGTCCATAAAATCCCTTCCATGGCAAGATTGAATGTTTTTAAAGAGAGAATCCATACATGTGAAAATAGATTTTGGAATAGAGGAATAACCTGTTTCTGAGTTTTTTTTATTAACCCAACGTTTCGGACTTCCCAAGTGAGTCCATCATCAGGGGTAGATGCCAAATGTATTTTGAAAAGTTGAGAGGAATAGGGAAAATGAGAAGAATAAATAGTGAATGATAAGGAGTTTTTAAGAAGGTTGAAAGGAGTTTAGCCCTAGAAAATCTCAATTTTTCAAAACTGGTGGCGTTGTCCATCAAATCCCTTCCATGGCAGGAATGAATGTTTTTAAAGAGAGAATCCATATAGGTGAAAATAGATTTTAGAAGAGAGGAATAACCTGCTTCTGAGTTTTTTTTTATTAACCCAACGTTTCAGACTTCCCAAGTGACTCCATCATCAAGGGTACATGCCAAATGTATTTTGAAAAGTTGAGAGGAATAGGGCAAATGAGAAGAATAAATAGTGAATGATAAGGAGTTTTTAAGAAGGAAGGTTTGAAAAGTTGTTAGAAAAAATGGTTCCTAGTGGTGACAAGGCATGCCATGAAACACATGATGAGAACAAAAGGAATATTAATCATGATTTTAGAGAATCTAAACCTAAGTTGAAGTTTGATGGCAAGGATACAGTAACATGGATATTTTAGATGGAGTGATTCTTTGATATAAACGATGTGCAACACACAAAACATGTATGCATTGTATCTTTATATTTAGAACCCAATCAATTTGTATGGTATTCATGGAATTTTTATCGTAAAGCACTATTTACTTGGATAATTTTTACTAAGGAATTTATAGCAAATTATGAGGATATGAAGAGAAACAACTTATTTAGCCAAATGATAAATCTCAAACAAAAGGGTTCAGTTGGGGAACACATTTAGGACTTCTAAAGATTGAATATTAAGGTAATTGATATTCCATAGGAGAATTTAATTGATGTCTTCATAGGGACCTTAAATGATAATATCCAACATGACGTTCACCTTTTGGAACCTAAGTCATTAGAGAATGTATTCAGGTTGGCAAGAAAAGTTGAAAGAAAAATTATGACAACAAGGAGGTCTACCACCCACAACAATAAAGATGGAAGTGTTGCCGCTCCTAGATTCCCACGGCCTAAAAGGTTGAAACCACAATAATTGGAGGAAAAAAGAGAAAAATGGATTTGTTACAATTGCGATATCAAATAAATTAAAGGTAATAAGTGCCAAGAATAAATTATTTTATGTAGATTGTGAAGAGGAGGAATAAATAAAAAGAAGAAGATATACACTAGGAACCAACCTCGGGGGCTAAAAAACAGAAATGAATCCAACTATATCTTATAATGCATTGGCATGAATTACCACACCTCAAAATCTCAAGTTATAAGGATGTATCAAGAGCATAAATATAATAATATTGATTGATTCAAGTAATACTCATCATTTTGTTCATTGTAAAATAACTCAAGATTTGAATTACTTTCTATATCTAACATCATAGTGGTAAGTGATGGTTGAAAATGGAGGCACTATAAATTTCTCAAGAAGTGCCATAATATGAATCTAACCATGGGGTAATATGTAATTAATATTCCAATTCTTGTCATTCCAATGGGTGGCAGAAATGTTGTATTAGGAGTCAAATGGTTATAATATTTGGGGACACTAACTTTTAATTTTCAAGAAATATACTTAAAAAATTTCTCAGAAGAAAGGGAAATTGAATTAAGGGGCATCACATGGAAACTTAGGAAGATAATTAACTCTAATGGCATGAAAATTCTTTTGAAGAATGAACAATTAGGGGTAATTTCACAATTATGTTCACTAGATGTTCAAACCATCAAGTCATCCATTTCTCTAGATACACAAAGAGTCCTTGAAAATTATTACAATGAATTTGAGACTCCTAAAGGTCTCCCACCTATTCAAAATCATGATCATGCTATTCAATTTATTCTAGGAAATTTTCCTCCAAACATCAAACCTTACATATATCCCTATGACCAGAGGAGTGAAAATGAATGTATGGTTGCAAAAACGCTAAAGGAAGGTATAATTAAACCTAGCCAAATTTATTTATCTTCTATAGTAGTATTGGTGCACAAGAAGGATGGATCATGGCATATGTGTATGGATTACAGATAGCTCAATAAACTCACTATTAAAGATAATTTCCCATTCTTGTGATTGATGAATTGTTGGATAAAATACATGGAAAAATTTACTTCACCAAATTGAATATTCACTCAAAATATCATAAAATTATAATGAAGACATAATACATTCCAAAAACAACACTCATAACTCATGAAGGTCATTATGAATTTTTTGTCATGCCTTTTGGTCTTACTAATGCACCTTCCACATTTCAAGGTTTGATGAATTCTATTTTCAAACCATTCCTGAGAAAAAAAATTTAGTATTTTTTGATGATATACTAATCTAAAACAAGCCTTGGAAATATTGTGTTCAACATGTTGATAGGGTGCTCAAATGATTAGAGGAGAAAAAATTATATGAAAAGTTCTCTAAACATTTCCTTGGGGTAAAAGAAGTGGAATATTTGGGTCATATTTTATCTCACGAGGTTGTTAAGGTAGACCCTAACAAAACTAAAGCCATAAAGGAATGAAAAATATCCACAACCCTAAAGCATCTTCAAGGATTTCTTGGGTTCACAGGATAATATCGCAAGTTCATTAAGAATTATGGGAAAATAACAACACCACTAACAACATTACTGAAGAAAGATGCATTTTTTTTTTTTTGGAATTTGGAAGAAACTAAGGCCTTTGAACATATTAAAGAGGAAACATGCTGATCTCTAGTCTTAGCTACACTAGACTTTAGAAAAATATTTATTTTGGAATGTGATGCCTCAAGAAATCACATTGGTGTTGTTTTAATTCAAGAAGGAAAACCCAGAGCTTTTGAAATTCATCCAATCAAGGTAAAGTATTTTCACAAACCTATTTATGAGAAGGAAATGTTGAAAATACAACATGCTCTTTTGAAATGGAGCCCTTTCCTAATGGGAAGAAACATTAAGGTAAATACAGATCATGATAATCTTAAATACTTCTTGGAAAAAATGTTGTCTAGATGTTGGGTTATGACTTTGAAATCATATACAAAAAGGGAAGGAGAATGCTATTTCAAATTCACTCCCAAGAATGGATGAGGATGTGGAATAATTTCTCTGTTCCATTTATAATATCCAACCTTATTGTATAACTGAAGGAAGGGATGAATGGAAGAATGATGAAGAGGTTTGTACACTCATTCAAATTTTTTAGCAAGATCCATGTGCATTTTATACATTTATATGGAAAAATTATTCATTATGATACACATATCACTTATATCTATGCAAGAACTTCCAACTCAAACAGAAGGTTATTTTGGAATTGCACACCTCTCCTATAGGAGGGCACTCATTATTTTTAAAAGCTTACCATAGGGTCAAGAAGGAATTTTTTTGGGAGGACCTTAAATCTGACATTCAGAAGTTTGTGGTAGAATGCTTGCTTTTCCAAAAAAATAAAGTGGAGACAACTAAGACCACATTTCTTTGAAAACAATTATCCCTTCCAAGTTAGTATTGGGAGGAGGTATCAATGGATTTTATCACATGTTTACCCAAGTTTGAAGGAAAGAGTGTCATCATGGTGGTCGTTGATAGAATTACCAATTATGCACACTTTTTTGCACTATCTCGTCCTTTCAAATATAGTACAGTTGCTATTTCATTTGTGGAAATAGTTAAAAAGATACATGAAAACCCAAAGATTATTGCAAGTGATGGAGACCCATTTTCACTAGAAATGTTTGGACAAAATTATTTTCCTTTCTTGGTAGTAAATTAGCTAATATCTCATCTTTTTATCTTCAATATGATGGGAAAACTAAGATAGTGAACATATGTTTGTAAAGATGTCTTTGTTTCTTTGTATTTTATAAACAAACACAATGGGTCAAGTGATTACCTTTGCTAGAATGGTGGTATAACACTTCCTTCCATATCGCAACATAAATGACCCCATTTATGGCGCTTTATGGATATCATCCACCATCTATTACATTATATTTAAAAGACAATGCTATGGTTCAAGTAGTAGAATATCACCTCAAGCATTAACAATAATTTCTCTAACTCTTAAAAGATAACCTTTAGCAAATAATCAAATGAAATAATTGGCATATCAAAATTGTAGTGAAAGGAGTTTTGATGTTTGAAATTGAGTATTTTTATGACTAAAACCATACAAACAAATGTCCCTCAACCAAGATAAGAAGGATAATAAATTATCACCCAATTACTATGGCCCTTATAAGGTGTTGAAAAAGATTGGTACTATGGCAAACAAATTGGATTTGCTTACATCTTCATCAATATACCCGAATTTCCATGTTTCATGCTTAAATAAGGTTATAGGTGATATTATCCCAGTACAAACTATATTTCCAGAACTTAATGAGGAAGGAAAAATTATATTAGATCCTGAAGCGATCACAAAAACAAGAATATGACAACTACAAAATCAATCAATTTAATAATATCTCATAAAGTGGAAGAACTTACTTACTGAAGATTCCACATAGGAGGATGAGCATTTCACATAGAAAAATATGGAACTAATCAAGCATTGAGGAAAATTTTTTTTTTAAAGGAGAGGGGCCTGTTAGGTCCTTATAATACTAGTATAACCCCCATATTGTTATTATTGAAACCTTACATTATTATTGATATGTAGGCCCTAATTATATTTTGTCCCTTTAGACTACTATATATACCAAGGAGGTATTTTCATTTGAATCATTCAATAATTATTCATTTATGCAATGTAAAGGAGGTTTCCCCCTCAAATAGGCTTATTTTCAAGTTGTTGATCTATCTTTTCTTCTATTTTGTGATCTAGTTACATAACAAGAGATGATATTTTCAGAATGACTGAAGGGGAAAATGAGTCCTTAGAGGACTATGAGGAAATGTTCCAAATAAGTTACAAAAGGGCACACAATTGTTCAATCGCTAAATCTTCTACACTTGAGAGGATTCAAGAGAGAATCTCGTGGAAACTCTTGACTTATTGGCTAATATATATATATATATATATATATATATATATATATATATATAACAAATCACCTAATATGAGATTAGGAAAGTTTTTAAAAGTCATTCAAAGCCACTAGGAAAAAAGGTAGAATGGGAAAGTGCTTGGTAAGTCATTCTCATTCCTCTATGATTACTAAAAATAAAATAGGAGGAATGTTAAAATATATGAAAACAAAAATATTTTAGACATTTTCCATGCAGATGGGTACTTTGAAAATTAGGAAAAAAAAACAAGTAGAAAAAGAATTGGTAGTGTTTTGAATGTCCTTTGAATGTGTTTTCATTGCTACAACACCCTCCAAATTTTTTCCTAAATTAAAATTTTGGAGCCTCCCTTTGATCATGTGAACTATCATTTCTAGTTGTTAGAGTAATCCCATGCTTAATTTCTGAGTTTCTAGGTCCCTGTAGAAAATTCACATAGATTCAACTGATCTTGCAATATGCTAAAACAAAATACTTGAATCTATTCTACAAATTGCGAAAACCAATTATGATCACAAAATCACATGAACAAGAAAGATAAAGAATTTCAATCGCACAACAAAATATGTATCTAGGGAAAGCCTCAGCTAAAACCCTCACTATCTGTATATTGCATTAAGTTAAGAATATGAAACAATACAATGCTTCTCTCAATCTTGAGAGCTCTATGCACTATATTTGACTGTCTCACTCTGATCTAAACAAGATTGGTCCAATACTTAAACAATTACTTTCCCCTATCTAACCAGACTTGCCCATGCATTCCTGAGAAAATTGAGCCCCTATTAATTTGGAAATTACCACTAATTTATTGCACAGTAAATCCAAGGCATCCTGATGACCTTATGCATGACCTGTGTAATTTTCTAATTATATAACCGATAGTTTAATTCCATTTAACTCCAATCTCAACTGCGCCTTCCTTAGAACTGACATGAAACAACTATTTATAGAAAATTATCAATTATCTGATTGATCACTGCATGTGAATTAAATCCAATTTAATTCAGTTGACCTCTCACTAGCTCCTCCATCAGTTAGAACTAGTTAGACTTATTTTAACTCAAATAATTAGGTTAAACAATTACAAATCAAAATAAAATGCAACTCGACCCCCTAAAACTTAGAGTGAACTCTACATGCCTCTAGTTTGACCCCCAAATCAAATTGAATGATCTAAATAAGTCTTCCCAAATCAGTTAACTCATAGATGCTGTTATGTGATGTGGAATTACAATTTCCTTCTAATTTTATTAAGGGAAAATTAAATTAGAATTCTCTTCTTGTTACCAATCTCAACACTCCCTCTCAAAAATCAAGGGATTGTCTACTACCTTGATCCTGCCTCTGTGGAACTCAGATTTTCCTCTTGACAGTGCCTTCGTCAATATGTATGCATCCTGCTCCTCCATGGGAATGTACTATAATGACATAATTCTCCTTTGTACACAATATCTGAGATGGTGATACCAGATATCAATATACTTGGACCTGTCATGAAACTGGATTAACCGAGAGTTTGATTCAAATTTGGTTATCACAAAAAATCCCTGTCGAATCCATCTATTGAATAAACAAACCAGAAATTATCTTCCTCATCATGATGGCCTCACATGCTACCTAAAATTATTGCCATTTAAATTTCCTCTGCTGAACTGAGTGCAACTGATATTTTTTTCCTGTTGTACTAGGAAATTGCTATTGATCCAATGCTGAAGATTCCCCTTGATACACTCTTCTTGTTGGATGGACTCCCTACCCAATCTACATCTATGAAGCCTTAAAGCTTCACTCCCTCTATCTGCCTATACCATAGTCCAAACTCTGTAGTTCCTCCTAGGTATCTTAACACATTATTTCCTACCTTCAAAAATAGCTTGGTAGGCTTAACCATAGCTTGACTAAGTTGGTTAACCACATAAAATATGTATGATCATGTGTTCACCAAATACTTGAGTGAACCCACAATATGCCTATAGAGGGTATCATCTACTAAACTTGAAGTAGCATCCTCCTTCTCCAGTTTCTTGCTAGAGGAGTCTCCATGCATTGTTTTTGATAATGGAGTCATATTCCTCAACCATGGCATCAACCCAAAATAGATTTTTCACTAATTCCTCGAAAGAGGATGGCTCTATCTCTACACTCTCGCTCATAAGAGACACGTATCTAGTGTACTGCTATGGGGACCTTCTATGCCTGCGCTGTGATGTGGGTGCTTCCACATTATCTCTAGCATAAAGCACCAACCTATAAAACTCTATGGTGTGCTTCCTTCTGTCTTGGAATGTCTCTACATGAGTGGGTGCTTCCAGTCTCTATTCCTCTTCTTGTGGCTGCTCCACATATTGAGGTTCTTCTTTTGGAGCCAAGAGCTTCTCAACTGCATGCAATATAATCTCACTCTCAAGGAAAATTCACATGGCCTTCTCTTCATTGAATTTCGCATCTCTTCTGACCACTGTCATCATGTGTGTTGGCAAGTACACCCGATAGTTATGAGGTGTATCGGTGTGCCCCAAAAATATTCCCAACTTAGCTATTGGATCTAGATTGTTCTTGGAATCTTTGGTCACATGGAAATAAACAAATGAACCAAAAATTTTAAAATGTGACACATCTAGTCTCTTACTTGAAAAATATTCCTCTGGTGTAATCATCCCAAGTATCCGATGAGGACTTTTGTTCTACAAAAATATTATTGTTTTGCATGCTTGCGCCCACAAATGTAATGGTAGGCCCTGATAATGAAACATCAATCATGTTGCTCCCATAATGGTTTTTTTATTCCTTTCTACAACCCCATTCTTTTGTGGGTTATTAGATGTTATCAATTCCCATCGAATTCCTTCTGAAGCACAAAATTTCTTAAATTATTTTGAGACATATTATCCACCATTGTCGCTTTTGAGAGCCTTCACCTTCTTCCCTATGTATTTCTCGACAAGTGCATGGAACTCACAAAACTTTGAGAATGTTTGATCTTTCTTATTCATGAAGTAAATCCAACACCTGTGTGAAAAATCATCTACAAAAATCACATAATACCTATATTTGTTGTGGAGGCTGTTGAGAACACTCCACAAACATATGAGTGAACTCTCTCAGGGATATCCTTTTCTCTTCTTTCCTTATCGTGAAAGGTGGCTTTGGTGTACTTCCCCAATGTACACCATTTTCATGTATTTCACTACTCAAGTGCACCCTTGGGAAGTCCTGTAGAAATCTATTGCATGATCTTCAAAGCGCCATAGTGTAGATGGCCCAACCTTTTGTTCCATAACCCACTAATGTTTCAGCACTCCACCTTCTCTGCTTTCGTGCTCAAGGCAACACTGTATTCCACATCCAATTTGTATAGGTTCTTTACTGAAACCCCAATCTTCTTCACATGTCATGTGGCTTTGTGACGAAGGAATTCCTTTCCTTTGAAAAATATCACATCATAGCCATGGTATTCCAACATAGCAACAAAAACAAAATTCTTCTTTAAACCAAGAAAATACATGACATATTTTAATGTGAGAGGAGTATAAAACTCCCTCTGAAAGGTAACTGTACCTATTCCGGTCATGCTATAACTCTCGTCATCTCCCATATCAATGTGCATCTAGAGATCCATCTCGTCCAAGCTACTAAACAATTTTTTGTTTATGGTCATATGAAATGAAGCTCCACTATCTAAGCACCACACTGAAACCATCACCGATGACACCATGCATGTAATGAGGGTGAAATCCAAATTGAAATGTGAAGCAAGTGCTTCACTGTCGCTACTCCTAAGGGCTTCTTTCTAGTCTTCTTGTGCAGACACTTTGTATCATAGTGTCCAAGCGCATGAAAGTGAAAACATTTTACCTTTGACAAGTCTCGCTTCTTGACTACCTGACTGGAATCTGATTTGGAATGGGACACCTTCCCTTTCCATTTATTTTACTTTATAGCCAAGTTATAGTTCTCCTCATCATCAGTCTTTGATGAGGATTTGTCTTTGGTATTCCGTCGAATATCTTCTTGTACCAAGTTAGACCACAATCCCTCCCACTCTGGTAGCTTATCCTTCCCATTCATCGAATCTTGATAGCTATGCTATCTCTTGGGAAAGCCTAGATGTGCTAGGCTCATGGGATCATCCTGGGAAATTGTCACACCAACACTTCCAAGCTCATCTCGACATTGAGTGAAATTCATCAAGTATTCTAGTATTGTGTTTCCCTTCTCCATCTTGATCTTTCTGAGCTTGTCGTTCAGCACCAGCTTCCTATGGCTGCTTCTATTCTGAAAAAAAATCTCTTAAGGCCTTCCACATAGCATATGGAGTTTCCTTTCCATGGAGGTTTGAGACAATATGATCTCAAAATCCTTCTAACATAATCCTTCTCACCTTTTCTACACTTTTATTCCATGCTTCAAGATTTTGAGTATCTGTTGCTGCAGGCCTAGGAATATCATTGTCTATGAATTCCTTCAGTCTGTTGTCCTCCATCACTACCTCCATCTTGTCCTTGCAAGCTATGTAATTTGAACTACCCTCAAGGGCATATTCGATTCTCATTCTAGAGAAAGACATCCTGATTTTCTAGTGGTCATGAAGAATAACCAACAAATTTGATTCATCTGTTCAAAACAAATTGGTATTATTCTCTTATATAGTGATTTCTTCTCCGATGCCATGTATAAAATCCACATAGATTCAAGTGATATTGTAATATTCTAAGACAAAAAACTTGAATCTATTCTACAAATTTTGGAAACCAATTACGATCACACAATCACGTGAACAAAAAAGAGAAATATTTTCAATCGCACAACATAAAAAGCCTTAGCTAAAAGCCCCGCTCTATGTATATTGCATTAATTTAAGAATATGAAACAATAAAATTCTTCTCTCAGGCTTGAGAGCTCTCTGCACTATCTCTGACTGTCTCACTCTGATCCAAGCAAGAATGGTACAATACTTAACCAATTCCTTGCCCCTATATGACTAGAATTTTTCACACATTCCTAAGGGAATTGAGCCCCTATTAATTAGTAAATTACCACTAATTGGTTGTGCAATACATCGAAGGCATCTTGATGACCTCATGCATGACCTGTACAATTTTCTAATTATACAATTGATAGTTTACTTCCCTTTAACTCCAATATCAACTAGGCCTTCCTTTAAATTGACATGAAATAACTATTTATAGCGAATTATCAGTTATCTGATTGATCATTGCATGTGAATTAAATCCAATTTAATTCACTTGACCTCTCACTAGTTCCTCCATTTGTTAGAACCAATTAAACTGATTTTAACTCAAATAATTAAGTTAAACAATTACAACTCAAAATGAACTACAATTGGACCCCCTAAAACTTAGAGTGAACTATACATGTAGTTATGGCACACCTTTAAGAGGAAAATATAGTTTTTTATTTTGCATTAATCGGTTCTATCAATCATACGGACATGCATTGGAATGATTTTCAAGGTACTTCATACCTTCTTTTTGTATTAGACACTTGTGTCGAAAAGTGTATCTTAAGTGTCGCACTTGGAGGTAAGTGTCATTTTTCTATTTTTTCAATGGATGCATGTTTGTTTTGGGTATTGTGTGTTTCATTGTCATGTGGTTTGATGTTTATGAGTGTGTGATCATGTTCAAGTCTTTTTACATGCTTTGGTATCATCTTTCTGCCTTATTGATCCCACACTTAGTGAGTTTTGGAGTTTTGTTGTCTTCACAACTTTCCCGACCAAGCACCTATATTTCTTCCTCCTTGAAATATGCACTGCATTGTCACAAGCCACATTCAAGCATCCTATGCCTCTTGTAACTATGCATTGTGCAGTCACAGACAACTTCCTCCATCAACTATGCACTGCGTAGTCCTATTGCTTAGTCATTGTCAGTTTCTCTTTCCCACTGCATAGTCCTTGCTCAGTATTTCCTCTACTGTGAATTGTGCACTTTCAGTCAGGAGTCAAGTCATGTTTACCTCTCCACAGTGATCAAATCCATGATGCATTGACTCTCTCCTTCAAGAAATATGCACTATGTAGCCATAATGAGTAAGCATGTTATCCCTACCTCCTTAACTTCCCCATCTGCACAATCATGTGTCTCTCTATGTCATCCACTGCATAGTAATGCCTCTCTTTCTGTCAGCCATTGCGCATTGTATAATCTTTAGCCCCCCTCCTCAATCTTGCACATTGTTCTAACTCAGCCATCATGTTGCATGAGAAACATGATAGACTAGGATATTTTGGGATTTTTTTCGTCTTTTCATGAATGAAATATATTTGCAAGTGTTATTATATTGACATGACAAGATCATGCTCAAGGAGGATACCAAGGATATATTCCAAGAAGATACTTGTGAAGTTGAAGATCTAAAGAGATCATCAAGCACAAAGATAAAGGGACACTAGATCACGATAGAACAATGAAGATCTAGTTGGGACTTCATGATAGGTCTTGCATGTACTTCATCTTCATATTCCAAGATGGTGTGAGGTCTAGTTGGGAATTCATATCATGGATACCCCCCGATTATTGGCGACATCTAGCACCATTAATAATCCTGGTGCTAGAATGAGGGAGCCCTTTTTATGGCTGATAATTCACCACATTCACAAAAATAACCTTTTGTACAAGGTAGTAATTGTTTGAGTCCAACTCAACCTCATATATATGAGAAAGGAGAGTCACCTCACTAAGGTCCAGAGCATGCATACAAATTTACTTCTAATAAGCTCCATAATATTCGACCTAGCACTCATTGGTTTTCTAGAGCTCTTGGATTAATTCCTCTTCCATTTGTTCTTCCCCATAAGAAATCAAAGAAAGAGACCACCCACCATGGTGTTTTAGTCTCTTCAGTGGAGGAATTGGTCACTGCTACTCTTGAGGATTTTACTGTCTCACTTGAATATTCCATTCATCAAGGAGACCTTCTACCACATATTGGGGAATATCAAGAAGGATAAAGGGAGGATTTTCATTATTATGACAAAGAACAACCAAGATATTACAAACAACTAGATAACAATGATAATTTGAATGGTTAAGGAGAAGAGTATTTGAAATCAAAGAGTGAGGAGGAGGAGAACGAATACATGGATGATGCCCAATTGGATTGGATGCCTAAGGGCCTCTTTCTCTTCAGGGAAAAATCCATGACTTACAAAAGAAACTATAAAAGCTTCTTGTAAAGTGTGATCTAGATAAGAAATCAAAGGCCAAAGATCACACTGATGATTTCTACCTGCATCTACAGATGTTAGAGGTATGTTTCAATGATTTTGTCTATATATTATTTCCATACACTCTTAAAGGTAGAGCATTAATTTGGTATCATAGCCTTCCACCAATTTCAATCCATAATTGGAGGGAGTTTAAACAGTTATTCTTAGAAAAGTTTTCTGGTGATAAAACACTTGTCATGTTACGTAAAGAAATTGGAAAAGTTAAGATGGGGGATAAAGAAAAGGTTAAATATTTTAATTGAATATTTACATGTATTTTGAATAAGTTCCCCACTGATGTGAAACCTCACATTTCAATAAGAAAGGATTATTATACTGCTACCTCGCCCAATAACATTTCTGTTTTCGTTAATTGTGTTATGAAAGAACCTTGGCTCTTAATTTTGCAGAAGAAATTTCCAATGAAAAGGACTTAAGGTCTATCAAGGCCATTGTTGATCAGGAAGATTCAAATGACTCCAAGGACACGAGTAGAAAGTCCTAAGCCTATTCCACTAAAACTAAAGAGATATGTTCTTTTGACATTCAAAAGTTTACTAAATCCTTTAAGTTGTTAACCCGTCAAGTATCCAAACTCAAAAGGAAGTAAAGTGAGGCTCATAAAAATAACACATATTTTAAGTCATTTCTTAACAAGAACTTCAATCAATCGACTAAGTCTGCAAACAATTCTATTGTTGTATTTAATGTTGAGAAATTGGGAATGGATAACTATTGTTCTTTTCATCAAAAAGGAAATTCAAAGAAAACATGATCTAAATGGAAAATAACATGATTGTTGTGGTTTCCAATGTTATAGAAAAATTTTCAACAAAATAATATTTAGAGAAGAATCAAGGGACTGATAAGCCAACATTGTCAGAGGAAAAAAAAGGTGTGGGTGATTATATTTTCACCTTTGATCTTATCTTGAACAAGGATAAAAAAGGTGTTGGTTATCCCCCAACGAGTGATGCTCCTCCTAAAAAACCTACCAAGAAATATAATTTGAGGAGCAAAAGACCAGAGCCTAAGAAAGATGTGAGGAAGAAATTGCTGAGAAAGATTTTACCTCTTAGTAATCCTACTCATAGCACTCAGAACAAATCCTGAATTTCAAAACCTTAGAAGAATTCTTTTAGAAATAATAAGAACAAGTCCATCACTCTTCATGTATTGAAAAAAGTTACACCACCTACCAATTTGGCACACCCTGCCGAAGATGAAGATATAGATTACAATGTTCTTGAAGACATGAAGAAAGCTCACACTAATATTTCCATATTTGAGCTAGAAAAGTTGGCAGGGAAACATGATTTAATCATCTAAGTATTTTCATATCCACCTATGTCAGGTGAAACTATTTCTACTTCCCAAGATCTATATAGTAATTTTCCTACTATTCTTTAATCGGTCATCAATGCAGCTAATGTAAATTCTAAATCTACTTGCCTCCCTTTTCCTTTAACTTTTGATATTTTAAATTATAATGTCCATAATTACCTATTCAATTATGGTGTCTCTATGAATGTCATGTATTAAAGAAAACCAACGCTAAATGGGAAAATAATGAGCCAAAATCATACAATTAGACAGATATTTAGTACAAGCAATTGCTGTGATTAACAATGTTATAATACGTTTATAATCAGTTCATGGAATTTACCAATATATTGATATTGTCATTGTGGACATTCCATATGTTTATGGTTTTATTTTAAGTAGAGATTGGTCTAGAAAGTTGCAAGGATACTTTGCAAGGGATTTTTTGTTGTTTTCATGGTTTTTGTATGGTAAGTTTTTTTTCTTTCAAATTAATTTTGTTTAATTTTGAAAAAAAAATTAAATAAAAAGACAAAAAAAGATAGAATAATTCTTTGTTTGATCCTCCCGGACGTTGGTGGGGTCGTTAGTGCGATTTATTTGAATGCTTCATGTTGTAATTTCTCGATTGAGATCCAATACTCTTGGTCTAGCTATTCAAACACTTGGTTGAGATCTAAAATATCCCTTGGTCTGTGCAAATGGTGCATGTAGACCATGGGAAAGTAATTTAATAGAAAATAATGGCTCAATCAATCCATAATGATTGATCGAGCCATAAGTTTCAATCAAGGTTTTTTTTAACCCTCAATTGAGTTATTTTTTTAGTGCTCTAGGAGCTCAATCGAATGCTTAAAAAAGGACCGATCAAGCGCTTAAATTTCTTGATCAAGCCATCATTGTTTCCACCTAAACACACTCTCTCTTACCAAAAAGTGTAAACAAGATCCATGGTATCAACCCACAGGTATTAAAAAAGGAGATAAAATCATATTGTACTCATACCAAATGAGCAAAAACCCAGGCTCTGATGTCTGGAGTATAGAATTTTTTATAGGGTTACTATTAGTGGTTGAAGAGTTAAGAGTTTCATGGAAGATGTTGGGGGAATTCAACTCTAGTTCATAGAACTAATTATCAATGTATGAATGTAAGGGGGCAGGTTGACTCTAGTGAAATAAGTATTAATGACTATCCTTGTTTGTGGGCACACTCTGACACACATCCCTATAGGAATTCTTGAAAGGATTATGAAATTGTGACTTAAATTTCTATTTTCCTTCAACAAATAAAAAGTAGGGTTCCCGCTCATAAAGTAGAAAGGAATTTCCAAATCAATTGAAGATGTAGGTTGGGGGTTAATATACATTCCTTTTGGAAGGCCCTAACTACCAAGAGTTTGTAGAGAGTAATAGAAGGTGATGGTCTACATGGATCCTCTATCATTTTAGGAATGAATTAGTCTCCCAAATAACCCTATTTCAATTGTCATGTGAAATTCTCTTATTCAATCTCTCTCTTTTGGGTATTAGAAAATTATGATAAAATTAGTATAGGTGAGGACTCCAAATTAATGTGTGAAGGAACCCATAGGATGCCTGATCCAACTATTTAATTTCTTCATAATAATAGTATTTCCCCCCTTGTTGATGTTACAAATCCCAAAAACCACCATTTGAAAACAATGTTGTAAAAAACATAAACGTCATTCTTAGCTTTGGAAGGTGATTCAAAGGATAGCCATAATGAATATGCCAGAAGAGTAAAATTTAAGCTCAACTAATTGAGAGATGAGGAAACATAATCTTGTCCAAAAACTTAGGTACGGAATCAAATATGAGCAATGTTTGTTGAGGGGTGCTCTACAGCCTAGTAAGGTAGAGATAATCAAATCATCCTAGATCCATATTAACTACGAATTTACCAAGCATTGAGAGGGATAAAATCTCTTGAGATGCAAAAATATTTTAGAATGGAAAGATATTTGATCCCTCTCAACGATTGGTAGATCTAGAGTTAAGATGCATCTAGGATGGTTACCTAAGGAAAAATTTACTAACTAGGGACACATCACAACAAAGAACCTGGCGAGGCCTAGGAAATTATGCTAAACCATGATGCCCCCATTCTCATTATATCTCAAGAGGATTGTAGTGGCCATTAAGGGTATAGTAAAAAAAATTGTAGTCTTTTTTGTTCTTCGATTTATTCCCAAGAAAATTTACGTTTTACAGAGAAACTGAAGCATGAAAATTTTATTAACTTGTTTGATTTCTTTATTATACCATATTTTGTCAACACAATATGTTTGTAGTAATTTTTGTGCCATTTTGATTTTTTCGACTTATATGTTTAAGTATGAAAGTGTCCATTGATAATGGAAGAATCATGAAGTCAATTTCAAAGACTCGAAAATTTTACTCTTTACGGAAAATTCAGTTGTTGTATTTGATTTTAGGTAATAAAAATTTTTATGGCGATAGATGAAAACATTTAATAAGTAAATTATTTCTTGATCTCAGGCATGAACAGAGTGTGTGTGCTCACATTGTCTATTTTTTCCCATTTTTCTAATTGTTTTCATTTTTGTATGAAAACTGTAGAAATGCTGAGGAAATGCCAGGGGGTGAGGTTGGTGTAGAGTATGCAGTTGAATCCACAAATTCCCTTACTGAAAAAGATAAAGAAACTTGTCACTTGACGGTTTGAATATTGTTAGATTTTAGGTTTTTGTGGTGTGATCTTTCATATGAAGAACTCAGTTCTCCACAGTGATGTTGTGTTTTTTAGATAAAGAATTCCATAATTATTTTTGAAAGTTGTCAATGTTTCAAATCCTAAAGTGGATCCTTTCTTGGATTCAAAATGTAGATATGTTTGAATATTCTCATTCCATAGTTCAATTGTCATTGGTTTTCCTTCCTTCAAGTTTATCTAGCTTGCTACTATTTAAAAATACAGTGTACCAAAATTTTTGTTAATGGTGTTTGATGGAACCAAAGATTTGTCACATGGTATTTTTGGCCAGTCAATTAGATTAACTAAGTAGCCATTATTGGTCAATTTATTATCAATAGATCCCTTTTGGGAGTGTTCCAACCAATTTTTTGAGGAATCAAACTATTGTGGGGGCTGTAATAATACCCCAATTTTGCTGGCCTAGTTGTCTTCTCGTGGCCTTCTTGAGATATATATAAAAAATTAACATTATTTAAAAATATTTCCACACAAGTATTGCACAAAAACACACACAAATAAAATTTTTGATGGACCTTCCCTTCCCCCACCTGTGATGTTGAATGTGTCCCTCGGTACCGAAGTGTTACACAAACACACACACAAATATAACTGTTGATGGACCTTCACCTACCTATGATGTTGAATGTGTCCCTCGATTCAAAAATGTTAAATAATTAGGGGTTGACATTTATCCACAAGTTGTTATGAGCTAAAGCCTTGTATATTTGTTTGTATTGTGCGTAAAATAAAGCATTAAGTGTTAGGTTTAAATTGTTTCTGCAAATTGGATTTTGGGGCCATTGGTTCCTTAGGATTTGTGTCGTGATGGTTCCTTTCATTTTTTCTTTTAAATATTTTGTTTACAATGTTATAGGCATTATGTTTTCTTATGGGACAACAGATTTTCGATGCAATGGATTGCTTTTGTCATCAACTATATTTTTTGGTGTTTTTGATGCTCTAAGGTTATTGAAAACTAGATCTGTTACTAGATTAATGATCACAACCTCTCATCATTGAACATCTGAAAATGGTGTGAAGGTGCAGATTTGTGAGGTGGCATGTTGACCCAAAAATGGGATCCCTTTGCAGATGCCATCACAAATGTTATCAATGAAGGGAATTTTGTACAAGTGAGCCTCAAATCTTGACAATAGAAACATATTTATTTGTACCTTTATGTATCCAATTGAGGTAATATATTTTCATTTTAGTAAACTGGCATCCTTATTTATGTTCTAGTAGTACTTAGTTACAAAATAATTCCTTGAATTTCCATAGCTCATTGATTTAATTTTTTTTTTTTTTTTTTTTTTTTTTCAGTTGTGTTGGGCGAGACTATCATCATCAAATAATTTCCCTAACATAAATTATCAATCCGAGGAATTTGTAGAATTACGAAGCACATGCACTCTATATGCAAGACTGAAGTTAAATTATCATAGTCTAATGCTTTTGTCTCTGATTTAATATGCAATAAACAAAGGAAGAGGCTCCTAAATTACGAGGGCCTGGTTTTCCTTCCCCAGAGTATTATCCTCAAGAATAGAGACTAATGAGCAGTGGTTTGTGATGTGTATAAAGCGAGAGAGGAGTCTCCTAACTTAAAAGGTCTTGATTGTCCTTCCTCACAGTTATACTCTAACAACATTACCACCGCATCATATCATAAATTGGAAATGTGAAATTGTATAAGAGAAAAACAACATGTGAAGAGTAACCTGGATGTCAACATATGTGAGCTAACATTAACGATGAAGGAAAAAAAATATTATTACATCATGAAAGATTACAAAAAATCTTTTTCTACTCTCATTTTTCCTATCTAATTTTCCTCCATATCTCTCCTATCTCTATCATCATATATATTCCATATCCAAATGAAGAGAGAGCACTCTCTTTTATACATGAGTTCTTTGAAAATAAGATAAGTAACAAATAATTACAAATCCACTTTTCTCTCAACCAATATCCCTAATATGATACCTTCAAATCCTCACTTATCTCTCACAAATCTTGGATAAGATATGTTATCCAAATCTCCATGATATTCTCCTTAGAATAAGCTTGAACAATTATCCTTTGAATTCTTGAAATGGTGGAGGAAATATTCAAGAATATTTTTGAATAATCCTTCCAAATAATCCTAAACATTACAAAGCTCATCCAATTTTGAGATACTAATGAAATATGTTAATTTTTCCAATAATTAATCATAGATTATCTTATAATATTAAAAATAAATAAATTGGAAAATAATGAGGTGAAGCCATGAGAATGGTATGATGAATGGTTAAATGAGGTGATAGAATGTGAGGAATGGCGAGGATAAACATGATAAAAATGCGACAATTACGAGACCCAGCATACCCCCCAATTGAACTTGTTGCATGTCCTCATGCAACCTTGCATGGATTAAAATTTTTGGGCTTTGCATGATTATGGTTTCTAACAATGTATCATTCCAGGATGTGAAATACATGTACTGCAACTTCTATTTTCTATGGTTAGTTCTTGTGTTAACAACCATGAATATAAAAAATGTTGGTTCTTGTGTTAACAACATTCATTTCTTTTATATTTTATATTTTATATTTTTGAAATACATGTAATAGAAAGGATAAGTCATTAATATGCATAAGAAAACCTTTTCTCATATTTTTGAATCATGCCAAAATAGATATCAATGTATTTGAATCAACTGCAACGAAGTGTATTTTAGAAGATTCATGTTGGTCGTCAATATATGAAGTGATGAATGGAATCATATGGTAATGGATATCCCCCCCCAAAGCTGAAGATGTGTTATGTTTATGAAAAGGAGAAAGATAATGTAATATGGTGAGGGAATTTTCCAAGTTTATTTATTTTCAACATGTAAGAATTTGTTTTATTAAAAATTAGAAAATAACATACCTTCACTTACCCAAACAGTTGATGAACTATGCAATGTAGCTACCACTTCTTCTGGATGAGGAAAATGCCATGCTCATTTTTTTGGATGAGAGAAAATGTCATGCTGCTTGATGAAGTGAAATAATATGAAGTGCTACTTGGTTGTATGAATCAGAAGATGATGTCTGAAAGTGGAACTCTGGTACTCTCTTATGGTTGAAGGAATGTTTCTTGCAACTGCTGATGGAGTCATGAAAAATATATAGTCTTCTTCTGCTACAAAACCTGAAGGTACAACTCTAGTCATGGGAATGAATGTGTCAGTGTCGAGCATGAAAAGAAGTCATTGGATTATTGACCATTAATGGATGTCATTAACCAACGCGAGGAAAACTCACCATTGATGTTAATGAGTGCCAAGGTACCCAAGTACATCTTGCGAAGTGTGAATAAATGATCAGATGTCGAGCCACTTGCAAGATCAAACAATGAAGGGAAATTGATGTATTCCCATGACTATCGGTGAGAGAAATTTTCATTAGGGCATACAAGCCTCAAGGTACTAATGAGGACTCTAGTCTCTATCCCAGATAAGGTGCTGAGGTCGATGGGTCGATACTTGTTGAAAGGTGGGCCTTAAGGAATCCCACATCATTCAACACGAGTTTGTACAAAATGATTGGTAGGACTATAGATGAAAAATATTGCAGTAGAAATAGGCTTTTATGAAAATGATAGCAAGGCAATGTACTCATGGAAAAATAATATGTTTGGTTTTATTTATGAGGCAAAATATGAAATAGAAATGATGAAAGAATGTATGCAACTTAGAAAATTATGTATGTGTAAAGTCATAATGAAGGTGGACTGTGATATGGATGGATGATAGACGTAGAAGGAGAAAAATAATTGAATGTGTCATGGCACAATGGATTTTTTTCAAAAATTTATGTGTGACAAAAATGTGGGATGAAAATTTTAGCTCCTCCCAGCCTTCAATGATGCATGTTTTATTTTGATTTTTGAAAATCACTTCTGTATTAAACCGTCTTCAAATTTGAAAAAGCTTTGCACTATTCCTGCATAAAAACTATGAGATCTTTGAAAAACATAAAATGCAAGAATGTTTTAAAAAAACGTCTTACTTGTTGCCTTTGTGTGCTAGTTCTGTCAATGATTCCATCTGTGTGCTCTTAATAGTTTTGTACGAGGGAAAATGAATTGGGTTGTGCTCTATGGACCAACTATACTTTTCCAATAACACCCTTAACAAATTTCATCCAGATTCCGCTGACGATTCCTTCTTTTGGTTCTTCCATAAATCTGGGAGCTATATTCTCCATCCGTAAGTCCTCATTTGCATGTCAAATATTACATGAATATAATGATCACATCCATAAATGTAAAATTCAGGATTAAAATATCATAGGACTAGCAGCTATCTGTAAGCAGGTTGAAATTGCATGGGATGATAAATTGGTCATAGCCAATGGAGTTCTGCATTGGAACTAGAGTTTTGTGGCCTGTTGGAATTTGAGCAGATACGATTTATAATGCGAGTGATCTAGCTGACTAACTTTTTGAACCCAACAAGAATGATCAGAAACTGAGAAAGAGAGATCTAGAATCTGAGGAGGTGATTGGAAGGGAGGGTAGTATGCAGATCTTCTGAGGTCTATTGAACAAGAATATGGCTTCCTTGGTTGCTTGGGTCTGATACAACTATAGCGAACAATTGGTTAATCAATTTTCTCATTCGGCATTGGCCACTAAGACCTTTTATGAACTGTGCTAGTGAGGCAAAATGAATACGACCTTCTGCCTGGTCCGATTTCCTTGGGTAAAATAGAGAAAAAACAATTGGTAGAGGGGCATAATAACTATATTACCATTTTTTCCCCAAATGGAGCCACCGAGCATGCCAAATTAATAAATAATGTCAAATTATAATGTTTTATCAACTATGTTCCAAGTATACAGAATAAGAATTTTTCGTTTTTAAACCAACAAACTTCCGCATAAATTGACATATAGGAATCATTTCCCACATGCTCTCTAAAAAATCACAACTTTCAAGGAAATTTGGGTGTATCTCTTCGGTTCCCTTCCTCATGTCACACTATTCCGTTTCCAACCTTTCCTCTAATGCCGAAGAAAGAACTTATTTTTCAGATATTATTCCTCTAACGCTAGAGAAAGTATCATTGTGCCTATCATCGCTATTCTAGAAGATCGACCAACAACATTGAGATAAATATAGGAAACTTGAACTGAAGAGGGAGAATGAGAAGCAGACATAACCCCAAAAAATAAATCTTGAAATGGATGGAAGTGGTGAAGATCACATTTTGACATCGATCCAATTCTTATCTTATCGGGTGATATTTTCATGAATATGTGGACCCAGGAGCCACTCTATTCTACTGATGCATGTTTCTCGAGTACACAAGGCCGCCACCACCATTTTGACTAGCTCGGATTTAATTTCTCTCTTTCGAACACATCATTGGTTTTTTTCCTTGGTAGCATATCCAATAAATATTTTAGCACAAAACCCTGGATGTACATAAGTTTTCTCTTTAGCATTCGTTGAGCATCTATGGCATAAAAGAAGAAGCAATCACAACCACCATGTTCAACTCCAGTAGCGGTGATGAGGGAAACAACATGAGGAGAGGGTATTTATTTTCGACTCAAGTAGTTGTGATGTGAGCTCAATAGTTTATTTCCTTTATTTATATCAATTTTCCTTATTGAAATTAATTTCTTTCATTCTCTCGATGTGGCGTGGCATTTCCAGATTTTACCTTAATTATTGGTGCCAGATTTTCATCACCATGAAGTCCTGCAAACGATTTGTCTCTTTCCCTACAATTTATTTATTTTCATGGGTCTTTGTATGGCTTTGTTACTGTCGCCTTAGCTACTAGTAGTGCTATTAAAGGTGAGCACATCATTTCGGACATCATTTTCATTGAAAATGGGGTTGGTACAAAAGATAATATGATATCACAACTTTGAAGGAGCATATCCAGAGAAAATCACTTAAATAGTGGAATCTAGCCAAATTCCCATAAATTTTGCGTAGAACACGACTTGATGGAGTAATCCTCGTAACGAATTCTTTCATTGGGCATGGAACGAATGAATATGAACACTGGGTAAGATCAAGGTGGACTCCATTTGTTTCTTTTCTCCTTACTTTTTTTTGTAGAAGTCAGTCCCACAGCAAGAGGAAGAGATAGTTGCATATCAAAATCTATCATCGTACACAGTAGTGTTCGAATGGCAGTTTTGACCATCGACTTCTGCATACATTCCTTCTTGGCTTCATTCGTAAACCAATAATTGTCTCAGAACAATACTCCACAAAATTCTTACTAACAGTTGGCTTGTATTTCAACAGCTTCAAATTTATTTGTTGCACCAAAATGTAGAGAAAATACATGAAATAATTCTCTCCTCACTCTTGTAGTTATTCGACATCATTTTATTCGAGTGCGATTTTTTTTATTCTTTTTTTATTTTTATTTTTATTGTGTGTGTGTATATATATTAATTTGTTTTATTTCAAAATAAAATAAAATTAAAAAGAAAATCTAAATGATATTTATTTATTTATTTATTTCTAACAATAAAAATATGAAATTAGAAAATTTGAAAACAAAACTAAAATTTTAGAAATCTAAAAAAATTATTCTTGGAAACTATTAGAGACATTATTTTTTCAGAGATTGCATGCTTATTCAAAAACTAAAAATAACATTTTTTTTTATTTTTATTTTCCCTACCTACTCTACTTTAATTGAATATTAAAAATCACTACGTGTAATAAAACTACCAGTGTAACCATGCATACAACAATAGTAAAAATATGTTCACTTTTGATTGCGCACATGAAAAATGGAAATGTACAAGAATAACATGACTTACTTGTTGTAACTGTGGTTTAACTAAATAAAAACAAAACGACTAATCTAACCTCATACTCGCTTGGAACCATTGTTCAATAAGATATTCATATGTGTGATTCTACTCCATATCATGCTGCCACTCCTCGTTGTCCTCCTCAATCTCCTGATTTACTAATTTTTTTCATCAAATGTACATGATTTTTCATATGTCAATTCATTCTCTTTTGGAGGATTACTTAAGCTTTCCGTAGCTGTCAAGATCTTCTTTTCATAGGAATATGAGATCCTAACTTCTACTAGGATCTGAGTAAGTCATTCCAAACTTATACTCGTTGTTAAATCATTTTAAAAAATCTGACAATCAATCTTCACAGTTGCAGAAATCAAACACTCTTGCACAAAAAAGTAAATCAAAATTTTAGAAATTAAACATGGTTGCTGAAATTGAAACTCACACTTACTGAAAAAAGTAACCTATACCTCAATCCATCGTGCTTCCCCAGAAATGGCGCTAAAATGTTGGGCGAAACTATTGTCGTCAAATACTTTCCCTAACATAAATTATCAATCTGAGGAATTCATAGACTTACGAATCAAGTGCATTGTATATGAAGGACTGAATATAAATTAGCCTAGTATAATGCTTTTGTCTCTGATTCAAGATGCAGTAAATGAAGGAAGAGGCTGCTAACTTAGGAGGACCTGGTTGTCCTTACCCAGAGTATTGTCCTCAAGAATAGAGACAAATGAGCAGTATTTTGTGATGTGTAGAAAGTGAGAGAAGAGTCTCCTAACTTAGGAGGTCCTGATCGTCCATCCTCACAGTTCTACTCTAACAACATTACCACCGTATCATATCATAAATTGGAAATCTACAATTGTATAAGAGAAAAACAACATGTGAAGAGTAACTTGGATGTCAACATATGTGAGCTAACATTAATGATGAAAAAAAACACAATCCTATTACATCATGAAATATTACAAAACTCTTTTTCTTCTCTAATTTTCCTGCATATCTTTCCTATATATATCATCATATATATTCCATATCCAAATGAATAGAGAGAACTCTCTTTAATACATGAGTGTTTTGAAAATAAGATAAGCAACTCATAATTACAATTCCACTTTTCTCTCAACCAATATCCCTGATATGATCCCTTTAAATCCTCACTCATCTCTCACAAATCTTGGATAAGATATGTTATCCAAATCTCCATGATCTTCTCCTTGGAATAATCTTGAACAATTATCCTTTGAATTATTGAAATGGTGGAGGAAATATTCAAGAATATTTTTGAATAATCCTTCCAAATAATCCTAGACATTACAAAGCTCATCCATTTTTGAGATATTAATGAAATATGTTAATTTTTCCAATAATTAATCATAAATTCTCTTATAATATTAAAAATAATTAAAATGGAAAATAATGAGGTGAACCCATGAAAATGGTATGATGAATCGTTAAATGAGGTGATAGAATGAGAGGAACGCCGAGGATACACATGATAAAAAAATGACAATTACGAGACCCAACAAGATGATTGATGAGTTCATAAAAAATCAAGGCATGTTATGTGGGGAGGCATATTATAGGGTGGTACTTGTGGCAAGAGACATAAGTCCTAGTGGAGAATAGATACTCAATGCTAAATATATGACTGGAAAAAAAAAACTTTTTTCTCTTTCAATGTATATCATCATGGCTAATGGTGGCTACTTATTAAGGGAATTGATGATGTCAAAGGAGTGATGGTAGTTGACATAATTATCTTGAATACTTCACAAGTTCACTGGATGGTCTAGAGTCAAAACAAAGGCATGCCAGCAAAAAAATCTATATATTATATGCATCTTTCAAGTTCAATCAAGTAAGTGTGTTTAATATATCTTTCTAGAAATATAGGATTTATGTGTAACATTTGATAGATTTCTCTAATTTGTACTTGTTCTCTGAATTCCCTATATTGGGAATGTTTGTGAAGTTGATTCAGAAACCTTAATAATGAATTATTAGTCTTAAATATTTTTTTATATTAATATATTGAATCATTGAAATTTATCTTTTAGTACAATCATTTGCATGTAGGATTCTTATGGGAATAAGGCTTAAAATGTAGAAGTCGAGACCTCCTATTGCAGGAGTGGTGGTAGATGGAGTAAATGGAGTAGGTGAAACAAATTTGTATACATTACAACAATTTTTGGAGGGTATTGAATTGAATATCAAGAACTTCGGCAGGGAAGGTGAGGGAGGGATCAATGACAGTGTTGGGGTTGACTTTTTCCCGAAGGAGAAGGTCACTCCCAGTGGATTTGGAGGGGATGATGTTGGAAGAAGGTGATTTTATTTTCCTATGTGTTTAATATAATGGAATATAATAACTTTTTTCTGTCTTGTGTTTCTCTATTACATAGTAACTATTTTTTAAAAGGTGTGCAAGCTGAATAGTGATGCAAACAAACTAGTTTATTTTTATAAATCGTCCCCAGAGAAAAAATGTGTTGAGATAATTGATGGTGATAAAATATTAACTCTTTTTTCTATTTTAATAAAGAAGAAATTAGATTGTATAGATAACTAAGAAAAGGTAGAAATTTCATCAGCATTAAGATAACTCAAAATCCGTTCAATGAAGATTTCCATTCCATTACACAGGGAATTATACAAATTGCTTATGCTAATGGAGCTTTAGCAAGGTACTTGAGAGAAATTAGTTTGGAGGTTGTGTTCACTTCCACTCGTGTGAATTAATTTACATTAGAATGCCACTGAATATTATATTGGTATCTACTTTGAAGCAAATAGACATGGCACTATTTTGTTTTCTGAAGAATTCTTTCTATGGTTGAAATCATTCGATGAAGATATTTCTTCAGAATCAACAAGTACATTCGACTCTAAATGGGCTCTAGTAAATAAAATATTGCTGGTATTTAGTCTAGTAAATAGAGAATGTGATTATATGGGTATTTTTCATTCATTACCCTTCCTTAAATTTAACTTCCAAGTTTAGAGGAGAGGAGGGTTTTTTAAATATTTTTTATCGCCAATAGTATGATCAATCAAGCAGTTGGGAATGCATTGAGTGGCTTGTTTTTGGTAGAGGAATTTCTTCACTATATGGAATGTTTCATTAAAACACATAATACACTATATCTGGACCTTCCGTGCAGAAAATTGAAGGTTTCCTCCTCTTCTTCTTTTTATGTCTTAAGACTCATTTTGGTCTTTCATGCAAGGAACTACATTTTGTATTTTGAAATGTTCTTCATACAACTGATTATAGTTAGCAGTGTTTGAAAAGTAGGATTTGGTCAATACATTTAAGTTATTGTGTTAATTCATGTTAGTTTAGATATTTTTTATTATTATTATTTTTCTTTGTGATAACATATGGTTCCCTAATGACTTAATTTGTGTGGAACATCAAAATTTTGTGCCCAGTGCCCATTGATTGCATTATTTCCATTCACTAGAAAATAAATTGACAAGTTTTCATATACACAAACACGAGTGCTACATAGTAAGTGAAATATATTAAAATCATAGTTTCATTTTTTACTCGTTATCCCTTGAAATTTCACTGAAATTTTATAAATCCTACATTATACAAATTTATTTAAAATAAATAATTCCATTTAGGTGCATATGTAACCTAACCAAGTGAATTTAAATATCAAACCTTACATGGAAAAAATGGTGCAAAAATTCTTAGTGGGTGGTACATTCTAGAGAATAATATGGACACTACAGCTTCAGATACCATTTATAACAAAATTTTACATGTATTCTGAGGTCTCCTAAAATTCTTTTTTAATGTTCTCAAAGGTGGGTGTGAAGGCGTTAGCTCACTACTAAATTTTTTTATTTTGAGATGTTGTGTGTACTATTTCAAAGATGAAATTAGTATATCATGGAAAAAAAAATTCCATTACATGAACAACAGGGTTACTGGGAAAATCCTACCCTAAAATAACCTAAAAGGAAAGCATATGATCAAGCCCACCAAGATAAAGGAACTCAACATGAAAAAACTAATTTTATCTCTCACAAGGAGAGATAATTTACACTTAAATCTCCTTGGATCCCCTAGGTTAAAAAAAGAGGGGTAATCATAGAAGGTAACTTTACATGGGTGCTTCAACATACAACCAATATTAATCAACAATAATAAATGTCATATGGATTTGTATTTATCCCAAACCTTCTGAGGGTTTTGAAGAAGTGAAATTCAACCTAAAACCATGCCTAAAAAATCAACCCAACATCTCCAAAATATTTGCTTGACCTCTTCATCATTTCCACGCAAAACAAAAGAGACATATGTCATACAATATATATTCTTTATAAAGTTTACTTTTGGTAGCCAACACTTGATGGAGAAAAATAATCCTCTAAATGTTGTGCTTTAAAGCCGAAGTTAGTTTACAAATGGATTGACACTCCCTCAATCCATTTGGAAAGATCTGCAACATAATATCTTAAGCTAAATGCCCCCTAAGGATCCTACAAGAAAAATCCAATGGCTAGTGTATGAAAAACTACAACACAAGATTTGAGATTCCTATTGGGTTTGGACTAACTAAATACTCTCATAATCATTGGTAAACTAAGTGTATGTTCATACATAAGTATTGTGATGGTATTTATTTCTTTCCATGTTGGAGGTATAGTAGGATATTTATGTTTCAATAAAGTTGCACAATGCTTAAACCTTCCATTATTTTGATGGGATAGGTTGGACGAATCAGGATTAGTTGGGATATACGAGTTGTGTATCCTACTACTGTACTATAAGGTGTGTAGTTTTTACTTTGTATATAATGATGCTAAATAATTTTGGTTTAATGACCATGATACAATAGTGTATGGAAGGATTTACATGTTTTCAAAGTATTTCTTTATAATATAGTTTCTTAATGATGGGTATGTAGTAGACAAAAATGAAAAATGTGAATTTACTAGAAGCATTCTTTCCAGATGGGTAGAGCATGGGGAATTCCTCTGATGGATTTAAAAAAAGGTTATGCAGGTTGTCTGGTTGATTTTTTTACATGGATGATAATTCTTGAAAAGTTGTGAGATGTAAATGCCACTAGATTCCATAGTTTGTGCTTGAAGGTTATTATATTGGACATGACAAACTCAATGAATGTGGCTGGGTTACTCAATAAAACTACTCAATAATGTTGTTGTAACTGGGTTACAAAGTTGCAATGAGTCTCTGGTCATCTAATGGTTGGGCCATCATGCTCTATGAAATATTCTTAATTTACTAACACGAGTGAACAAAATTACAAGGGAACTCAAAGCTTGAAGGCATATTTTTCCCTCATGATTACTATGGCTATAGGTAATTCTGGAATATTTTCAAAAAATGCAGTAGGAACATTACATCTGGTATATTTGCAATCTATAACCTAGAGAAAATTAGAAATGACACATATGTAATGCATTCTACCTTGATTTTTTGCGATGAAGATTTGTGGATGAATCATGGAGATTTGCACACTCAACAACACTTAACGACTTTACTGTATTTTGGTATGAATGTAGTTTTAAGTTAGTGAAAGGTCTAATATTATATAGTTTAAAAATTAAACCAAATATGTTGAGCATTCTAATCTACTTTTTCTTGTTTTGTGGTAAGATACTTTTGTTGGATTAAATTTGTGAGTTCATGAATTTATTTTCAAGCACTTCGATCGATGATCCTACTTGCATTGTTTGGTGTGATAAACTTGTTTTTTGCCAGATTTTATGCTCCTAATTGTGGATCCTTATTTATATCCAAGTTATCATGGAAATTTCAAAGATATATTATAAACTTCAAACTATGATATGAACTTGAAAATTAACTCTAAATAGATCTTATGCATATAGGAAAGGAACACAAGAAGAAGAATCAAAGGACAAGATCCATTAGTCTTCTATAAAAGAGGTATGGGTAACATGTGATGCTTGTTGGAAATGGCACTTGCTCCCATCTCGGGTGAAATTTTCATCACTTCCAAAAAGGTGGTTTTGTCAAATTCTTTATTGGTTGTAAGTTTATGTGTTTGGAATGTATTTGAAACTAACAATCTTACCTTGTGTATGATTTAGTATTTTCCATAGTTAAAAAATTACTAACAAGTATATAAATATCATGTTTGATATATATGTGTGGGTGTGTAGGTCAACTTTTTAGTTTTTCATGACCTAATTTATTTTAATTTGTTTTTGTTTCAATAGGACTACATGAAATAGTGTGATGTTAGTGAAGAATCAACCATGCATGTTCTTAATGGGATGTATGGAATAAAACCAAGATAGTGTCAAGTGGATGAAAATAAAGATAAACTTAAACATCTAGGTGCTCCTCCATCTGGAATATAAACACCTCTTTAATATCAAACAAGTTGAGCCAATTCAATACATAAAATATTTAAATCCAAGTGTTATTTCCAACAATAGTAAGAAAGAACAAGAAAGTATTTAACTCGTGAGTTTTGCAGGTTGAATGAACCACTCTAGTTGTCTTTCAAAGAAGAGTAAACATAGCTCTATTAGGAGTAATAGCTCAAATAATGTAGTTCAAAATCCTCTATAAAAAATTAAAGTAGGCACATGCATATTACAACAAGAAATTAAGGGGAATGGAATTGTAATGGGAATTAACAAATTCTAACAACAATAAAAATGGAATTTGAAACATAATGCTTCTTATAGAGGTATGTGTTTTCAAATCCTTTCTTCTGAATTAATTGCCACTTGGTAATCATTTTCTATGTACGTTTTCATTTATCCATGATTTTATACATTTGTTACATTTTTCTCCAAACGTTTCCTATCATTTTGGTCATTTGTCGAACAACAAAAAAATTATGTTATCTTGATTTTTCTCATGGTGACCTCTTCATCCTTTGTAGTGGAGATCAATGTGGAGAAAGGAAGTGTAATAATGAAGTTGAGGAAGTGGGGCATAATTCTCTTAAGATAATTAAGGCCAGAGTAGAAGATCATTACTCAAATAGTTAATTGTCAACAAGTCCCAAAGAATCAAACAAAGTTGATAGTTGTCATGAAGAATTGATACATAGTGTGAAGCCTCTTGTTAAGAACAAGATCTTGACTGATGTAATTAAAAATCTACAAAAAGATCAACCATGCACATGTATTTTACACCAAGATATTAAGGAGAATGGAATTGCAATTAGAATACACAAATACAAACAAGGGGGAATATGGAAGATGAAACAAAATGCCTCTAACATAGGTATGTGTTTGGAAATCATTTCTTTTGTTTGGATTTCCACTTGGTGAATATTTTCTATCTACTTTGAGATTTCTCTATAATTTTCACATTTGTTACATCTTCCTTAAAACTTGTCCTATCATTTTGGTTATTTGTTGAACAATGATAAATTTAACTTATCTTGATTTTTTTTCCACTATGATATTCTTAATCCTTTGCAGAAGAGGGAAATGTGGGACAAGGAAACCACAAGAATGAAGGAGAGACAGGGAGTACAAAAGCCACTTAATTTGACTAAGGTTGGATTACCAATTGATGGCTCTAATGGTGAATTTTCAACAAAACACAAAGAATCAAGAAAAGTTGTTAACTTGCATGGAGCAGTGATCCATAGTGAAAATCCTCTTGCAACTATTATAATTGCGGGAATACATCCTACAAGAGCAATAAATGCAAGTGTTGTTAGGAGAGAACTTGGGAAATTTGGAGGAAATATTGAATTAAAGAGGCCAATAATTTGAAACAAATTAAAGAAGGACTGAAGGTTTGATTGATTTTAATTACTATTACCACTCCATGTATCCCTAGTCTAAAAAATGCATTGTGATTTGATTATTTTTTTTAAAAGTATAACCTATTCAGGAGTCTAATTTTACTAGAAATAGGTGTTTCAGGCTATAGGGGATGATGAACATGATATCATAGGCCTTTACTTTGAAAAATCTTTAAAATTTATTTAGGGTGCTTCATTATCATATCCTTCCAATATCGAGAATGAAAAGCATGGATACATACCTTAGTCTATGAATTGATACACATATGTTACCAAGATATTTGAGTAAGTCCCATAGCCAGACAAAATTTGTGATGAAAGTTTTGATTATTATTATTTTATCATTAGCTAATCTGTATGTAGATCTTCATAATCTATACTTTTGGAAAAATCTTCAAGCAGTTTCGAAATATAATAATGCTGATTCAAAATTTTATAGAGTGGCTTCTCTATTTTCTTATAGGTATTATGCCTCAACATATGACAGAGAAAAAGAAATGAAAGTTATTTCTCTTGCACATAAATGTATGAGAGTGGCCCACATGAGGGTTGTTCTTTCAAAAAAATTGTTTAGCTAGAGATTTTCATGAGATACATGTAGCTTTTCAGAACGCTCCACTTGGTAATTTGGCTAATATTATATTTTAGTATTCTAAATATTGTTTCTAAAAGAATACATCATGTAAATTAAGGTAGTATAGTATATGTGATTCTTAAAAATTCCATGTTAATAATTGATGAAGGAAATATGTCCAAACTTGGTAGCCATATCCCCTATCCCTCTTGCTCTCACTTGATGGTGAATATTGATGACGTAAGGTGTGCTTGAAACCCATCCAATGACTAATATAGAGTTCCAAAAAATATCTTTACCACCTCATTTATTACTGCAGCTAAAATAAGTGTAGTTGGTGCGATGAGCTCTGCATGGTTGTTGGTTCCTCTTCCTAGGAATTCATTGAATATCATCCTCATTACTATCTTGTCATTATATCCATCCACCTTTCCACTCCTCATTATATTTCCTTTTTTTTACCCATTGAACCTTCTTCTCTTTTATTTTTTTGGGGTTGATCAAAGGCTTTCTTTAAGCCTATGATAGACTCATGAGATGTGCTTCTCTTCTCTCTAAAAATTTGCCTCATTTTTATATAACCAGATGGAAAATATAACATGAATTAAAATGGCTAAGACCTCCAAATTTCCCACAAACTAATAGGTTAATGCTTCATCTAGGGATACCCCTTAAAAATGGTATTTAAATTTTGAGGTGAAATGTTTTTATACGAAATATGCACTCTATATTGTGTAGACTCGTTTTTATTTATTTATTTATTTAACTGGATTTCAAAGATAACAATTTTAAGCCTTTTCCTTGTTTTACCAAGTTTCATAAAATATCCTTTCTTATCTATTTTCCATATAATTTTTTAACTGATGGTGCGGCCAAAAAGGAACTAGACAAAGTGATCTATTGTTGTAATATATGAACAATGGAAACACACTAAACATAAACCATTAAATACTTGTGGAAATATATTAACGACTTATGATAATTCTAATCCCTTTTCTCTGTATGACTAAATTAAATTATTTGTAGATTATTATCTATTATTAGCTTGTTGTGCAGGTCATGCTAGTGACATTGATCTAACTCTATTGAATTATTTTTTATTAAGTTGAAAATAGCACCTGCATGATTATAGATCTTACAAAGCTTATATCATTATGTGACAAGTAATTTTTAAAAATAAATCCCTATATATGAAATTTCAAGGACTTCCATAACTCCTCACATATTTCTTAAAGGGTGTTAGCTCAATGGAAGAAACCCTTGTTAAGTCCCTATAATACTAGTGTATCCCTTTATTGTTATTATTAGTGTATCCCCCTTATTGTTATTAGTGTGCCCCATGTAGTCCCCATATTGTTATTATTGGGTCCCATAGAAGCCCATTATTGTTATTGTTGTTCCCTTACATTATTTTCGTTATGTCAGCTCTGATTATATTGTGACCCCTTAGACTCCTATATATAGAAAGGAGGTTTTTTCATTTGAATCATCCAAGAATTGTTCATTTATGTAATGTAAAGGAGGTTTCTCACTTGAAATGGATAATTTTTGAGTCTTCAATCTATATTTTCTTCTATTTTGTGAGATAGTTGAATAACATTTGGTATAAGAGCTTTGGATTCTAGGGTTTCACTTTTTCAAACAAGACATCTTGGATTTTTGTCTATACATATTTTCCTACGAGGCTTTAGAATCTGAAATTTTGACCACGTGGAGCAGAAATATTGGTGAATATCGTGTGAACATTTCAGATCTTGGTTCATTATAGTTTCAAAGATATGATCTATGGAAGTTAGGGTTTTTGCAGGCTCCAAAATTCAGTCTCAAACAGGTGACCTAAGGAAAATCATCATAACTCTTGTTTCAGGCATCAGATTTGAATTTTATAAAAATTGGTTGAAAGTGCATGAACTGTAGTTTTTCATGTAGCAATTTCAGAGTTGAAGGTAGAAACATTGACACGTGGCACTTCATATAAGTTTTTTGTACTGAACTAGTCTATAATCAGGTCATCCTGGGAGACCAAGCATATACATTGGCATGGCATTGGAGTGATTGGGCATATACATTGGAGTGATATTGTATGCCTTTAAATATAATAAGGTCATCATGGGAGACCGTGCATAGAAAATGGAGTATCATGCCAGAGACATCCCCTTAAGACTGTAAGAAGTGCATTTAAACCTGTTAATAGAACCATATTTTTTCTATAGTTTTACAGGTTCGAATTTACTTATAAATTTTTTAGGGTCTAGCTTAAAGTGGCGTAAAAGCTTCTCTTGATTTCTATTTATAGAGAACATTTTTTACTTTTAATGAGGGCTTCACATGTATTTATCTTTTCATATTTTAGGGACTGATTATAAGCATCCTAATATATTTTTTATTATCATTTTACCCAACACCATGATATATAATTTGTTAATGGATGTATATATCATGCTTAATTAATATGAGATTAATTTGTTATTTAATTTCTAAATAAAAAAAAATAAAATGAGATGTTTAATGATTTTGGTTATTAGAATGATATTTTATGGGGCTTTTGCACGTGACAAAGTTTAGAGAAATGGTTAAACATCTATGATCTTACTCAAGCTTATGGTCATTTAAAATGTCAAAATTTACTATTTGATTGTAAATGTGCATTTACATATTTTATTGTAAATGTGGATTCACATAAAGATAGAGTTGTCAAGTAATACTAGCTGAGGTGGTTGGGAGGAATTACTTTCCCAATATAAAAAAATATTAATTAATTTTCATAGGGGTGATTATGTGATAATATTCTATTTTTATAAATGACAAGTGACATGAAAAAAAAAAATTAGCCTTAGTTTTTTTTTCACTACATCCATGGAGCCAAAAGGATCACTTCCTGCTCATTCAACTAGATCCAACCAAAAGGATCACTTCTTGTTGGCTCAACTAGATCCAACAATGGTCACTTCATGTTGGCTCAACTAGATCCAACCATGATCACTTCGTGCTGGCTCAACCAAGGAGGGTGTCAAGATAATTAAAGTCATGACCTCTCAATGGAAAATGTGTTTTAACCATGGAGACTTAACCAATTTAGCAAACTCTGAGAGCTTTTATTACCTCCTTATAATGTCTTAGCTTCCTTTTTCCCTCTAATTAAATATTATTAATACTAATAATTAAATTTATTTTTTAAATAAAAAAATTCAAGCATCTTTTTACCAATGGTGCAAAAACTAAGTATTATGACTATAAGAATGGATTTATCGTTGAATTTGTATTAATTAAACTTAGCTATAATATTTTGCATTTATTATAACTTTTATATTAACAAAATATATTACTTATTTTTCTCGATTATTGAATTTCATATATTTACTATGTTATTGGTGGATATATTTGAAGTTTTCTTCCATAACTACAAATTAGACTCTAATTTTCTAGCTTTTTTAACTTAGCAACTTTATAAAGGCGATGAATTAACTAATAAAAAAATAAAACCTTGGTCGATCACAATGATATTTAATATAGTTAGATCTATTGAGCTTAGATTGAAGTTGACCTTTCTCCCATTGAAAGCATGACTATGTTTAGATATTTGACGTATAAGAAGAAGCTTTACAACACCAAAGCTAAGATTTTTCCCAAAAAGTACTTCTAAATCTAGCCAAAATACCCACCTCCTTCTCAAACTTGGATGGCATAAGGATGGCCAGTCTTGGCTCGACCACTAGGGATATAAGGGAATGCAAGATGAAATAATATTGGGGAATAGGGATAGTATTAAAAATAATATTACCTCCAAATTTGAGGACAACTTATGGGAAGTTAGGATATTATGACACATAGGAAATAGTTAAGAATAACTTAGTCTAGTGTAGAGTAAGGTAAAGTGTGTTTCTTTACCATGTACATTTGTAACTTATAATCCGACGGTCACGATTTGTAGTGACCCGACGGTTATCTCTCACCTCGGTATTAATGACACTTGATCTGTGGCTTGACACCCAATTGGTCCATGATCTCTATTTAAAGAGCATGGAGGGTCATTTGTCTGGTAACTGTTTATGAGAGAAACATATGTAACTTTTCTTTTTATATTACTAAATTCCCTGAAGTGGCTGCATTGGCTCAGAGCATGGACTGTTTCCCTCTTTGAGGGTTTTAACCACGTGATTATACTAGTGTACTGATTTGTGATCTGTTTGTGAGCGGTGACCTTTGGTTCTTGATCTACGGAACTTACCCTGTAAATTCCTACATGGTATCAGAGCTATTTTTAGGGCCACGTCCGTTGTTGATCAAAATCCGAAGCCAGTTTGATTGCATGCGAATTCCATTTTGTAGATCTACTATTTCTAAACATTTTTGGGCTTGGAGAACTGCTCGGTTTTGTTCGGAGCATCTGTTACAGTGAGGAATGCCTTTCGTTTCATGCGAAAAGGTTTCCGGCTACCCAAGTTATGTCATTTTAGACCTGGAGGTATAAAACATCTATTTTGCAGTTATATTTGTTAATAGTTATGCTTATTTCTGTTTTTTTATGTTTATTTTCGGTATTAAGGTTTTATTTATTTTCCGGATCTATACCCTCTTCTCTGTGTATGCTCTTTTCTGTGTGCTCCGTGCGATCTCAGCAAATCAGAAACAGGAAGAAGGGATTTTTTTTTTGCTACGTATGCTCTTTCCCTGCATCTTTGTGCGATCTCAGGAAATCAGAAATAGTAAAAAAAGTGATAGTTGCTAGTAAGGCTAACAGAAAATCTAACATTCTGCCATAAGACTTTGCATTTAATTTTTTTTTCTCGTTTTTTCTATTTTTTTGTGCAGGAAAAGGCATGCACACCGAAGAGTTTAAAAAAAAAAGAAAGAAAAAAACCCTTCCTCCTTTCATACAATAATGTGAACCTTTTACTATCTCACTTGGTGAAGGGTTAGTTTATGAGAACAGAGGTCTTGGGTTCAAGTCTCCTTCTCAAGCTTCTTTTGTAAAAAAAAATCTATTCAAAGGGGCATAATTTTTTTTTTTAAACGCTGCACTTCATCCCGTTCCCGTAACTATTTGACATCTACAACTCAGATTTTTCAAAAGGCCTAAATTCTTCATCTGGAAGCCATTTTTCGAGTTGTTTTTTTTTTAAACGGCCTAATTTTTCGAGATATTTCCATTGGAGTAGTTAGTTTTAGTTTTTCTCAGCTTTAGTTTTTTTTTTTAATGGAAAGTGCATGTCCAGTTATTCTTAACAGCACTAATTATTTCCAATGGCTACCTCAGATGGTAGATATACTTAGAAGTAAATGGATTTATAGAATAGCCACAGGACAAGAAACTAAACCTTCCGATGATGATAAAGCTGCTACATGGGAAAATAAACAAGATCAAGCACGAGGGTTGATAGGAATGTCCATTTCTCAAGATATTCGATTTCATATCCTTGACATTAACACCCCTGATGAGGCCCTAGAAAAGCTAAAAACTTTTTTTGGCATTCAAAATCAAATCTGGGCCCACCATATTGAAAATGAGTTGCTTACTTTGGACCCCAATAATTTCTTCTCCATTGAAGATTTTTTGTCCAAATTTAAGACCCTCGGAATTCTTTTAGAAGGTTGTAAGATAAAAAAGGACGATGGTAGCCTCATATATTGCATTATTTCTAAGCTTGGTCCTGCATACTCTGTATTTTTTTCCACCTTCCATTCCACTAGAGAAGCCATCATTTCTTCAGGAACCACGTACAAGAATCCCTCTTTGGATGCCTTTTGTGATTCTTTGATAAGAGAAGAAGAAAAACTTTTACACCTTGGTCTTATCATTGCTGGAAATGCTTCTAAGAAAGCCTTAGCAGCCTAACAACAACCATATCAAAATAATCCCAAGAAGTAGTATCCTAAAAAATATGGTCCTAAACCAAACAAGGGCCCTAAGAAATTTCAGCCGCAAACTGAAAAATAAAATCACCAAAATAATAATGAAAATCAAAACAAAGGGAAGAAGACAGATAGACATTGCAACTTTTGCAATCGGGATGGCCATATAGAGTCCAAATGTTTTAAGAAGATGGAAGCCTTAGAAGCAGCTATGAAGAAGCACAACATCAATTTGGAGCACTCTTCACCTTCAACTTCAGGCATGGCACTTTCTGCTTGTGGTTGCCAAGCATCAAGATCTGGTTATGCATTAAATGTATCTTCTTCTTCTCCTTCTCATGAGTGGCTCATTGATTCTGGAGCTTATTACCACAAGGCTAAAAATAAATCCATGTTTTCTTCTTTAAATGATTGTAACACCAAACATATTTATGTTGGTGATGATAGATCTCTTAGTGTTGTAGGATCTGGAACCATTCATCTAGATAATGGTTAGTTTAATGATGTACTATGTGTTCCTATCTTGTCATCCTACCTTCTATATGTTCATCAAATAACTCATTCAGGTGAAGGGAAAATAGTACAATTCTCACCTCATGATGTTGTAATCAAGGACCTCAAAGATCCTAAACATATTTTAGCTACTTCCATTGCTGATGATTCCACAAGGTTGTATAAGTTTGACAACTTTGGGTCATCATCTCTTCCCTCTATTTTTGTTGCTCATAATGATGATGTGAGCAAACTTTGCCATGAGAAATTTGGTCACTTAAACTATCACTCTCTTCAAACTCTATGTAAGGAAAATATGGTGACGGGCCTTCTGCAGTATCTTTCAGAGATAGTGTTTTCTCCAGGATACCTTTGCTAGAAAGCATCATCGAGATAATTTTGACAAACGTGCCTCTTGGCATGCTTCGTGACCTTTGTAACATGCACGGTGATTTATGTGGTCCACTTCTGGCTTCTTCTTTCCCTACAATTTCATTATTTCTACTTTCATTGATAATTTTGTGTTTTCCTTGTTTATATTTCTGCATCTCAAAGTGAAGTTTTTAACATGTTCTTGGCCTTTAAGGCCTTTGTTGAAAATAATTTGGACATCGAATTCAAAGTTAAGATCGGACAATGGCGGAGAATATGTTAACAACAAATTTATCTAACTTTCTATGTGAGCATGGCATTCAATTACAACATCTTGTTCTACTACTACAACAAAATGGTTATTGGTGAAAGAAGAAACGCACCTTAAAAGAAATAGCTAATTGTATGCTTCAATCTAAAGGACTTGGTCTCAATTTTTGGGCATAAGCCATTAATTATGCAAATTACATAGTAAATCGTACTCCTACTAAATTTTTAAAGAATATAACTCCAGAAGAAGCTTAGACCTCAATCAAACCAAATGTAAGTCACTTTTGTGTTTTTGGAAGTGATGCTTGGGCCCATATTCTAGATGCGAAACATAAAGCCTTAAAACCTAAGAGTGAAAAATGTTTTTTTGTTGGATATTTTGAAGATGTCAAAGGATATAGACTTCTTCAACCCAAATCCAAAAATATAATCATTAGAAGAGATGTAAAGTTTGATGAAAATATATCGGCACCAGCAGGCCTAGTTAGGTGAACATGCCACAGCACAGCTGTGACTTTGATTTGCGAAACATGTGCCACCTCTCTCTCTCTCTTCTCACCCAACATTCGTTCTAGTTACGGATGATGACAACGAGGATGAAAATCCTCCTCCGGCTCGTGAAATTGTTTCTTATGCTCCATACGCTTCCAAGATGGGGTCCTCTCTCGCCGGGATGCAACGAGGTTCTCTTGCGGTCGACCCTCCGTCTGACAGTGTACACGTTCTCAGTTCAAAAGAGCCTCTTCCTTATTAGCTCAAGTTCCAGAAAAACTTGATCCAGAAACCTTTGAAGAAGCCTTTGGTCATCCAGATTGGGATGAAGCTATGAATGAAGAGTATCGTTCCTTATTAGCAAACAATACTTGGGATCTTGTTCCTCTTCCAAAAGGAATAAAACTTGTCAGATGCAGATGGGTTTACAAAACAAATTTGGACCAGATGGAAAAGTGGATAGACATAAAGCTTGTCTTCTTGCTTAAGGTTTTTCACAAGTTGAAGGCATTGACTATACTGAAACCTTCTCCCCTGTTGCCAAAATGAATTCTATCTGCCTTGTTCTTTCCCTTGCTGCCTCCTTTAAATGGGAAGTCCATCAGATGGATGTTAAATCTGCCTTCTTACATGGAGATTTGCGTGAATAAATATACATGGAATAACCCCCTAGTTTTATCCAAAACGACTCTAGCCTTGTTTGTCGCCTTAGGAAATCTCTCTATGGTCTCAATGACTCCTCGGGCTTCACTCTGCCAAAATGGATAGATTTTTCTTGAATATTGGCTTTTCTGGGTGTCGTTAAACACTTATTTGTCTACACGAGAAAAATGGTGTTCCATTGCCATCCTTGTTCTTTATGTTGATTCTTATCCTTATAGTAGTGATCCAAACCATATAAACCATGTGAAGTCTGTACCCTCAAAAGTGAAATGACGAGACTTGGGACACTTGCATTGTTCCTTGGTCTTGGAGTGTCTTTTTTAATCCAAGGAGAGAACGTGCCTCTCTCGGTCCAAGTATGCTGTGGTCACTACATCACATTCACATGAAGGAGGCGCAAGCTTGCGCTACTTATCGCTTTGTTTGGAGTACGGAGTTTTAGTCAGTTACTACTCCAAAGTTGATGCTGCTACTGTCTTGGTCAACTTGTTGGTAGCTTTTGTATCCTTACATGCCGTCCGAAAGCCTTTCCTTTGTCGTTGGTCTTGTCGCTCAATTTATCCACCAACCTCATGAAAGTCACTGGAAAGTAGCTAAAATAATACTTTGATATATTCTAGGTGCAGTTCAGTTCGAGATTCATTATAGTGCGGGAGCATCTCCCTTGTTGATTGGTTTCACTAATTCTGATTGGGCTAGTGACCATGCTGATCAGAAGTCCACTGCAGGATATGTATTCACTCTTGGTTCAGGACCTATTACTTGGTCTTGTAAGAAACAAAGTGCCATCTCCCTTTCTTCAGTAGAAGTAGAGTATCATGGTGCAGTTGAAGCCAGCAAGGAAGCCATGTGGCTTCGTCAGATCCTGTCTGAATTTGGTCTTCATCAGTAGCATCCAACTACAATTTGGTGTGATAATCAGAGTGCCATTCCGCTATGCAAAGATCCAGTTCAGCATCAGCGTATGAAACAAATTGAACTCCACATACACTTCATCATAAAGCTCATTCATGGTCGAGTTCTTGAAGTGCAGCATTTTTCGACCAATGATCAAGTAGCCGATATTTTTACAAAGGCTCTCACAGAAGTGAAGTTTACCAAACTTCAATCCATGATTGGAGTTCACAAAAGTTTTCATTAAGGGGGGATAGGCTCTAATACCTCCTTCCTTCTCCTATTGTGTCACTTTTGTAAATCCTTCAATCCTATCCCAATTTGTTCTTAAGGGGGGATGTTAGGATATTTCAACACATAGGAAATAGGCTCCTTTTGTGTCACCTTTGTAAATCCTTCAATCCTATCCCAAGTTGTTCTTAATGGGGGATGTTCGGATATTCTGACATATAGGAAATAATTAATAATAACTTAGTATAGTGTAGAGTTAGGTAAAGTGTGTTTCTTTACCATGTACATTTGTAACTTATAATCCGACGGTCACGATTTGTAGTGATCCGACATTTATCTCTCACCTCAGTATTAATGGCACTTGATCTGTGGCTTAACACCCGATTGGTCCATGATCTCTATTTAAAGAGCATGGAGGGTCATTTTTCCAGTAGCTATTTATGAGAGAAACATATGTAACTTTTCTTTTTATATTAATAAATTCCCTGAAGTGGCCGCGTTGGCTCAGGGCGTGCACTGTTTCCTTCTTTGAGGGTTTTAACCACGTGATTATACTAGTGTACTGATTTGTGATCTTTTTGTGAGCGGTGACCTTTGGTTCTTGATCTACAAAACTTACCCTGTAAGTTCCTACATGGGATGATATAGAGTTAGAGGGAAAAATGAAGCTAATATATTATAAGGAGGTAATCAACTCCACCCTTGCTAACCAAAATTATTAAAGGGAAAATTGAAGCTAAGGTATCATAAGGAGGTAATCAACCCCACTCTTGCTAACAAAAATGATCTTTCTATATTAACCAGTACTATGAAGAAAATCAAAATTGCAAAAATGAGAACTAATTCCCATAAGCTTTGTAGTGAAACTATGCATTGGTCTATTCTCAAAACACCTCGAGACCAAAGAATCTGTCACCTTTGCAATACTAATAGGGTTGAAGATGAAAAACACCACTACAAGGAAAAGACTCTCTAGCAGATGTTTTTAAGGAACCATAAATAAAAATACCCCATACATTCGTTTCTAGCGGAGGTTACTAGAGGAGGTTGGCGGGTGGAGGGTTTTGTGGATGTTTTCCTATCAGTGCTCTTATCGTTAAAACTTGCCCTGGTGCTCTAAAAAAAACAAAGCACTGGTGCGGCCAAAATCATTGGCACACAGACACCGTGCACTCCGTACACTCACACTCGGTGCGTCATAATATAATAGAGCACCAGTGCCTCACAACTCGTCTATGCCGGTGCATTATAAAACACAACGTCAACACTAAAAACACCCAGTGTGGTAGACAGAAACCACACCGGTGCATCATAAAAAATGTGGCAAAACACAAACCGACCGGTGCGTTTGCAGCAAACAGTACCGATGCGCCTATAAACAACGCGCACCGGTAAAGGGTTAAATTAAACAACAAAAAACCTATATTTTTTAGTTTTCCAGTGCTCTTGAGCTATCAATTACCGTTACACACGATACCATAGAATGCACTGGTGTGCATCGAACATTGGCATAGTGGACAACGTGCGCGAAGTACACACCTCCAGGGCATCCAATTACTGTAACGCACCGGGGTGTCAATACTCTTTCGCTCCGGTGCATCATAAAACACCACGCCAAAACAGAAATGAATCTGTGTATTCTTCTCTAAGAGCACTGGTGCGCTAGAAACAACACGCACTGGAATAGCGTTATATATAAAAAAAATTAAGGCCAAAAAATCGGTGCTTTGCAATTATTACGCACCGGTGCTTTACCATTACGCTGCCCTGGTGCATCATCAAATTTTCGTGCGGAAACTAAAAAATCTTGGTGCGTGGTTAGGGCAACGCCCCAACGCATTATAAACAATGCGCCAAAATTGATACTGCCCAGTGCGATTTTATGTAACTGCACTGGTGCGCTTATAAAACCCCGTGCACCGAAATAGGGTTAATAAAATAAATTTACGGCCAAAAAACTTCATTATTCACTTTCCTCAGTGCTCCAGAACTCTCAAGCCCTAGTGCTATTTCCTTATTTTTGAGCCGCCCTGACATCGATGCTCTCATTACACCCATTGCACGCACCGCTGCTCTACATTGGCAACCAATCTATAGCTTGCATTTTAAAAAACAGTGTGCAAATTTTATTTTCCAAATTTTACAGCCAATATGCCTCCTCAACCGCGAAATGTACAGGTATTTTTCTAGTTTTTCTATAATTAATCCTTTTACTGGATTAGATATTGAAATAAACTTAAAAATAACCATTTAAAAAAAAAAAATTTGTCGCGCGGTGCACTTGAGTTGTTCGGCTCGCACCGGTAGCGGTGCTACCTGTAAAAGTTACAGGCAACACCATTACCGGTGTTAACGATAACTGCATCGTTTCCAGGGTGGTGCCGAAAGGCGCCCCGAATGATTTTAAATTAAAAAGAAAAAAGAAAAAGGCAGTGCGCTCATTTATCTATTAACACCGTTGACCCCGACAATCATAGTGCGGTGCGTTAACTGCATTTTCCACTCAGGTTTATGTCAGTGCACCGCATTTTGCATTCCAAGAGGGTCAACAATGTGGCCGGGTAAAAGACCGCACCATCAACTATGTCATTGTCATGAAGTCGGTGCGCTGACACGACTATACGCGCCGGGGCATATATTTCAGTTAGCGCACCGCTATTCTAAATTATATACAGTCCGTGGTGCTTGAAAAATAGACATCGGCACCAAAGCCGGTGCGGTCTGTTTCATTAAGGGCCCCGAGGACGGTGTGCTAAAATATTAGGATGCACCAGCACCGATGCGTGACTATTTTTATGGAGCACCGACTTGTATGTATGTTTTTTTTTCAAAAAAAATTATATATGTATATTTATAAATAACAAGCAGAACAATATGAAATGATTCGCCAATGGGAGGTGAGAGAGAGGGAGAGAGATGGATGCCCTTGCCCTATTACTACAGATATCCAGGAGATCCTTAAGCAGGTAGGCCTCCTCAAGTTCTATGAGGAGGCTATTTCTGGCCTAAAGGCCCATAGTGTTCTTTTGAGACATCTTATCGGTAGGTGGAATGCCCACCGACATGCTTTTCAGGTTGGTTCTGACCAGTGGTACACACCCACTGAGGAGGACATTTATTTTATTACAGGACTATCGAGGAGAGGGGTGGATTTTCCCTCCTTCCCAGACATGCCACCTGGTTGTGTAGCAGGGAGTAAGTTAGTTTACTCCCAGAGATACATTGGAGCACATGTACTATCTCCTTTAGAGTTTCAGGTACCTGGAGGTCAGTTACGTATAGGTGCTTTTGGTATATAGGATGTACAGTGCCTCTCTATTATCGCTTCAATCATTTCGCACAACACCAGTGACGGGAAACTCATTAGTTGCTCACTTTTATATTACATTGATTCTTTAGTACAGCAACCATGACTTGTTAGGTGGTTTGCCATTTTTTTGCGACAGTTTTGTATCGCATTAGATAGATGTCGTGCTCATACACAAGGGAGGGTCAACATCCCTTTTGCTTCAAAGCTGTTTTGTTTATTTCTTGAGAGGTTTCTAGAGATGAGACCTAGTTTTGTTTGACAGCCTCGTAGGCCAATGTTTCAGGCCTGGATGCGCATGTGGGGGCAGATGATTCCCAAGAGGGGAGACACTATGTTTCCTGTGAGGATATCACATGATTCACTGGACTTACTAGCCAGCATTGGCAGGCTGCATCCCTTCATTATGGTCCCATGTCCTTATGCTGGACTAGATTGGCGAGGGTGTCCCAACATCCTCTTCACTCCTGATGAGCTGCCAGATGATAGAGGTAATATTACTGTTTTATTTATATTTATTCTAACATGTTCTTTAACTTTTTTTATTAAATTATGTAATGAAATTGTCTAATTATTGTTGTGTACTTTTATATATTTTGCAGAAATTGGGTCTTTTGATGGTGATGAGATGTCGGATCCACCACATGATCCAGGTGTCGATCCTGATGATTACGATCAAGAGATGGCTGATGCGCCAGAGGATGAGGCCGGTGGCGCAGAAGAGAGACGTGATGATCCTCATGTGCCTCATGGTGCACCGGTACCGCCTTTTGCTAGGCATGGTCGACCAGAGACCAGATACCAGAAGGAGTTGGGCAGCCAACTCTGTGGATTGATTTCAGATGTGGGCATCAGGCCCGCTCATTACAGAGAGATATAGCGCGATGATATATTGATACGGATGTGGAGAGGCATGTTGTGTGACATGTACGGCCTGATGCGACATGTCGTAGGAGCTACGATAGCTGTTACGCAATTGAGGAGGATTGTTTGTAGCTATAGGCATAGTCGAGCTACGGCACGTTATGGACAGTCTGCTAGCAACCACTCAGATGCATCTTGTGATCATTCACCTCGCGGCGAGCCTGATGATCAACATGAGGCTCCACTGCCAGCATCTGACACTAGTCATCATGGAGATGAGGTTGGACCATCAGCCACGTCTAGTCAGCAGCCTGCAGCATCCATCATGAGTACTAGTCATGACCATCATGAGGAGGCTAGACCATCGATCGCCGAGGCTGTAGTACTATCGACTGAGCAAGCCACCTCCACTACTACTGTGCCTTATATTGATCATGTTGTACTACTACCAGCGGATGCATCCATTAGTACTAGTGATCATCATGATCATGAGCAAGCTAGTCGACCATCGACTGTCGAGGCCGCACCCAGCTTTACTGAGTAGGCTGCATCCACTTCTACTAGTGTTATTGATGTTGTTATACTACCACCAGCGCTTGATCCATGACATGATTTATATTACAGTTGTATATTTTTTAACATTATTCAGTTATATATATATATATATATATATATATATATGGTCCATGTATTTTATGTTCATGTTGCAATTGTACTTAATTTTCATGTTGATGATCATCATGATGTGGCGCTTATTGTTAGTCATGTTAGATATGTTCATTTAATGTTTAGCTTGCAGATAGATATGTATATGTGATAGGCGCATGAGTTATTTGACATTATATTGAGATGTATATTTGATGTTTGTGTTGTGATGATGTTAATATATAATGTTAATTTGATGTTAATTGAATGTGTGTATTAGTCTAATATGATGTTTGTAAAATGGTTATCATGATCGTGATGATGTTTATTAATTAATTTACTATTATTAAATGACTATGATATTTATTAAATATTATGTCGTGAATGTAATTGTAATTTAAATTTTAATTCTATGTAGAATTGTAAATTTGTATTTGTATTTGTACTAATTGTAATTTTAAGTGTAATTGTATGTAAAATATTTATTAATGTAACATTTTAATTGTAATTGTAATATTTAAGTTATTCTAAAATTATTGTAATTGTATATATGAAAAATTGTAAAATTCTAATTCTAATTCTAATTGTATGTAAATTTCACAAATTGTAATTGTATTTGTAATTGTAATTTTAATTGAATTGTATGTAAAATATTTGTAAAATTGTAATTGTAATTCTAAACGTAATTCATGTATGTGAAATTAATGTAAAATTGTAATTGTAATTTTAATTCTAATTGTAATTGTAATTTTAATTAATTGAATTGTATGTAAAATTTTAATTTGTAAAATTTTAATTCTATTAATGTGAAAATTTTAATTGTATTAATGTGAAATGATTTTATTAAAATATTTAAATTTGTAAATTTGCAAATAATTGTAAAATAAAAAATCTAGAATAATACGCATTTTTGTAACATAAAGTTTAGAAAATAATGAAAATAAATTCATGTACTTTATAATTATAATTATTTTATTATGATATTACATATATACAATTTAGAAAATAATGAAACTAAATTCATGTACTTTATAATGATCATTATTTTTATGATCTTACATACAACCAAAAAAAAAAAAAAAACTTTAAGAAGTCTGGTGCGCTTATCATCCTAACAGGCCCCGGTGCGTAGTATTAATAAAATGCACCGGTGCATAGTATTAATAAAATGCACTGGTGCGTCACATTTACGCGCAATGAAAACGAATAAACACAAATAAAAAAAATGCAACTCTATTTTGTTTAAGTTAAAAAAAAAGCTATTTGAAAAATGGGTGGCAAAATATTTTCGAAAATCTAATTTGATAAAATAGTTCTTTAAATACTAAAGACTTTTCATTATTTCACTATTTTTGCTAAAAAAATTTCAGTCAGATTTTTGCAGGAGACAGACTTGGAGCAAGAGAGCACAAGGGCACTGTGGATGGCGAAATACGTAGACAATCAGAAACCAAAACTTTGGTGATTCAAGTCCTTTATCATAGAATTTTAAACCATTTTTTGATTAAATTTGATTCTTTTTTTTACTTTTTTTCTGCAGTTTTTTATTTTTTCCTGCAGTTTTATCCATTTTTACCCTGAACCCTTTATTTGTTTGTATTTTCCCTTTATTCTTCCTATTTCTGTGATTTCAGAATTATGGTTTTTCATTTTAGATTGACATCCAACCCACGGGACGACTTGCATAGTCGGATCCCAATCCATTCAGCAATTCCGTGAATTTTTGAAAAAATGGATTTTTCTTTATCAGTGCACCCTGCGTACACCACTGCACTAGTGCTCTGTATTATTACAGCGCATAATACAAAGCATCGTGCAAGTTCTGTGTCGTAAAAAATTGAAAACATTTTTTAAAATCTGTGCGCCAAATCTGAAATAGGGTACCGATGCTCTCTTTAACTAGGAAAGCACCATATGGTGTATTACACCATTTTTGCGGTGCATTTATAATACCCCATGCACCGTTAGGTCTATTACACTGTTTATGCTGTTCATTTATAATACCAAACGCACCGTACAACATATTATACTATTTTGTGGTGCGTTGTTAATATATCCACGCACCGGAGGCAATGCGGATTTCATGAAAGGCACAACAGTGTCTCGAGATTTATTTTGTAACTGAAAAGTTGATAATTTATTTATAAATATATTGATGAATGATATGCTACAGGTTTTAGATTGATAAAGAAATGACTAACAAGATATCAAGTAACAAAAATACTGTCAACACATCGAGAAAAGAAAAAAAAGCAATTTCTTTGTAAATTCTTTATAAAAAATATTATTTTTGAACTATATGTAACTTTAACTAATATGTGTTGTTTACTGTGTATCATGCAGAGCCAAAAAATGACGAAGCTCGATATGATTATTTTTTATCTATGACCAGAAGAGCGTAAAAGTTTAATGGAAAAATTGCAAAAAGATGAATCAGGTGAATGAAACAATACTATCGATCCAATATGAGTTTCTTTTTTTAATTATCATTAATAATATAATTAAAATTATTAGATAACATGTGTCAAACACTCTACTAATTCACATCTGTTTAATGTTCTACAGAGACCAACAACACAGAAAAGGAATGTTGTTCTAAGAAAAGAAAAAAAATAGAACATGCAAATGAAAATGAATTGCTCCGTGGCTCATCTGGAGTGGTGCTGGAAGTTAACAAAAGGGGGAAAAACTTTTACAAAAGTTTGAGGGATCTAGTGGAACGAATACAACAACGTGCTTCAAATGTAATATGTAATCATTGAATTTTTCGATCATTAGGTATAATAAATAAACAATTTAGCATTAAATATTAATTTTCAAGAATTTTCTTGCAGAAAAGAAAAGAAAATGGAACCCATTCAACACATAAAACAAGACGACAAGGAAGAAAATGGTTGATCTCTAAGTTTGTGAGTAATTGTTACTTCCTTATAACAACTTAACTAGATTTCATTTTTGTATTTTTTAAGCTGTTTTAAAAAAATCATCATTGAATGTCTTCAAACAGGTGCTAACATACAAAGAAGAATCATCAGACGAATTGATTGAAATTGAGTTAAATATGGGTTGTGAGTATATGTTGGCATATTGTCCCTCCCCGTGGAAGACGCTTGCAGATCAGCTCAAAACTTGGCAGAGAGAGGCCTTATTGGTCAGTTTACAGGGCTATGGCCATCCCCGAAAGCAGTAGAAGACTGGGTTAGACGAAACTGGACACCTCTGGTTAAGGAAGGAATAAAAAGTCATTTTGTAGGCAAGGGGTTCTTCGTCTTCGTGTTCGATAGTGTGGAAGACCGAAGTCTGATCTTTCGAAACGGGCCATATTTTATGGGCCCCCAAGGGTTATATCTGAATAAATGGTCCCCAGATTTCGATCCAGCGCAAGACGTGCCCACAGCCGTCCCTGTTTGGGTGCGACTCCCGCATCTTCCCCTCCACTGCTAGAGTCAGAGCTCGCTACAATCCATTGGCAATGCCCTAGGCAGGTACATCGATCAGGCTCCAAGGAAGGATCAGTTCTCTTGCGCTCGCATCTGCGTGGAAGTCGATCTGGAGGTCAGACTCCCTGAAGCTATCAAACTTTCACTGGCTGACTGGACGCACATTCAAGAGCTCGATTACGAGCAGCTGCCCTTCAAGTGTCGGCATTGCCATGAATATGGGCATTTCGCCAGATACTGCAAAAAAAGAAATGAGGAAATGACAGAGAAAGAGAAAGGTGAACAGTGGAAACAAGTAAAGAGATCAGCAAGCAGTAGACAGAACAAAAAAAACAAAGCAAAAGAAACAGTTGCCAATACAGGACAAGGAGATTCAAGCCACCAAAATGGCGGAAGTAGGGAACCAAATAGCAATGCAGCAGATAAAAACCCATTCGAATCTCTTACACCAGCACCAGATTCTTCAGAGCTCGAGCAGGAAGATCCACCACAGCTGAACAAAGCAGAAAATGAAGAGCCAGGTAATATTCCAAACCCGTCCTCTAGTAATGCCCCTTCTCCTTCGTATGCTGATATTATTAAACATAAGAAGAAAAGTCCAGAAAACATGGGATCATCTGATGAAGAAACCTTTGAAAGGCCAAACAAAAAAGTGGGGAGAAGAACAAACAAGGAAACTAGGGAAGAAGAATCAGAAAGACATAAAACCCTAGGCAGTCAAACCACCATTGAAATGACCATCGGGAGAAATACAAGACCAAGGGCGCCCAAGGGGGGAGGCCCCACCCCATCAAGTGGTAAATGATGCAGATGGTCTCTTGGAACTGCAGGGGTCTGGGAAATCCCAATAAGGCAGATGCTGTCAAAGACTTACTGAAGCTGGAAACTGTGGACGTCCTTATGCTCCAAGAAACCAAGATAGAAGGGGAAATCCTTCTAAATACCATCTCTATGAAATGGAAATATGATTCTGGAAAGGCGGTCAGTGCAAGGGGCTCGGCCGGAGGTATAGGCACATTCTGGTCAAAAAACTCCTTCACTTTAGAACGATGCTCAGAGACCCAACATTGGATCTACACAGAACTACGTCACACTACAAGCAATCTTCCCCTTGCCTTGTTTAACATGTACGTCCCAGTTCATTATGATGAAAAGAGAGAGTGCTGGAGGTCACTCTTGGAGTACATAGAACATAACAATCTCTCCAATATAGTCATAGGAGGTGATCTGAACATAATCCTAGATCCCAAAGAAAAAAGAGGAGGGATCTATTCTAGGGATCCTTTCATCAACACAGTGGAAAATCTGATCCAGCAGTGGGATTTGGTTGACTACAAACCAGTGAAAGGTAAATACACCTGGACCAACAACAGAACAGGAGAAAATCACATTTCAGCCAGGCTAGATAGATTCCTGATCAGCAGCTCGCTAATGATGGGCAACATAATTGTTTTCACCAAAATCCTCCCAAAGCTCACATCAGATCATAAACCAATCCTCTTATGCTTGAAAGAAGAAGAAGATTTGGGTCCCCTCCCATTTCGATTTAGTCCTCTATGGGCCGGAATAGAAGGGTTCACAGAAATAGTTCAAACAGCGTGGTGGATTGAAGTCTCTGGATCCCCAAGTTATGTTTGGGAACAAAAAATGAAAAACACAAAAAAAGCCCTCAAAGACTGGATAAAGAGATCCATGAAAACCCCTACTAGACAGAGGAAGGAGGCTGTTCTTATGTTAGAAGATCTCCAATTGGAAATGGAGGAGAAAGATCTCTCATCCACTGATTTAGCCAACGAAAAAGCTGCTCAAAGGAACACTTACAGCTCTTTTAGAAATGAAGAAGAGCACTGGCGATTAAAGTCCCGAAGTCTGTGGTTGAAATCCGGGGACAGAAATACTACTTATTTTCACAGACAGTGCAGGGCACGTCTCTCACGAAACCACATTGCAGAAATCACTTCCTCTAATGGACAGGTATACAAAGGATTTGCACAAATTAAAGAGGCGGCAGTAAAACATTTTCAAAACCTCCTCAGTGCAGAAAGAAATGGGAATGAGGAGGATGCTATAGAGCTTCTCTCCAACATTCCAAATCTGGTCAGCAGAGAGGATAATGACACTCTATTAAGCCCAGTCACAGAAGAAGAGATAAATTCCATAGTCTGGTTCATGGAACCTGACAAAGCACCAGGACCTGACGGATTCTCAGTGCATTTTTACAGAATCTGTTGGGAGACTATCAAACATGACCTTTTCAGATTGATAAGGGGAATCTTGCGGAAGGCAAAAGTTGGAGGCGGAATTAACTCCACCTTTCTTACTCTGATCCCTAAGGAAACAAACCCTGGCTCCTTTGACAGATATAGGCCGATCTCACTCTGCAATTCTTCATACAAGATCGTGTCTAAACTTCTGGCCAATAGAATTAAGCCACTTCTCCAAAAACTCATCTCTCCAGCCCAAGGGGGATTCGTACAAGGCAGACAAATTCTGGACAATGTTATACAAGTTCAAGAGGCACTTCACTCAAGTCATGCACGGAAGGAACCAGGTATGATCATAAAACTGGATATGTGTAATGCATTTGATAGAGTAAATCGTTCTTTTCTGTATAGGGTGCTTGCTGCCTTTGGATTCAGACAGGAGTTCATAAACCTCATCAAAGCCTGCATTGAAAATGTCTGGACTGCTCCAATGGTGAACGGAAGACCAACAGACTTCTTCTTAGACACCAGGGGATTGAGGCAGGGTTGCCCTCTTTCTCCCTTTCTATACATTCTGATGGCTGAGTCATTGAGCAGAAAGTTATCTCATGAGAAACAAATAGGCAATCTTCCTGGGATAAGAATAGTACAGGGTATCGCTCCAGTGAATCACGCATTATTTGCAGATGATTCACTCCTGCTAGGGGGTGCATCCTTGAGAATTGCCAACACTTTCAAGTCCATTCTCCAAAATTTTTGCAATACCTCTGGTGCGCTGATCAGTGAGAGGAAGAGTGCCGTTTATGGTTGGAACACAGATCAAAAGTCAATTGAAAGGATCGCAAATGTCTTGGGATTCAATGGCCACGCAGCTTGGGATAAAATAAAGTATCTGGGTCTTCCATTATCGCTGTCCAATCGAAATCATATGTGGGAGGAGGTGATCTCCAAGTTTAAGAAAAAGATTAAAGCATGGGGCGGCTTCTGGCTTTCAACAGGAGGCAAGCTCACCCTTATATGAACAGTCCTTTCAGCATTGCCTACCTTCCAAGCTTCATTGCTGATGGCACCCAGACAAATTGCTGATCGAATTTCCTGTCTCATGCGAAATTTTCTATGGAATGGCGGGCGTGGTAACAGTAATCGGTTCCATCTAATTAATTGGGAAACTGTAATGCGCCCTCTGGCTGAAGGCGGTCTTCAATTACGCGACCCCCAGAATGCTAACTTAGCATTGGGATGTAAATTGCTGTGGCAGTTGATAAGCGACCCCTCTCACCCTGTCAGCCAGATTCTCAATTTCAAATATCTCAATAATCAACCGATTACCTCCTACAATCCAGAGAATAAAGTCAGAGGATCGCAGGCCTGGAAGCTCTGCAACAAGGCAATCGACTTCTTCAGATCACACCTGTACAAAATTCCTGGGAACGGCAAAAACATTTCGTTTTGGACAGACCGAATTATGGGTCACCTTTCCCTTGCAGCAAATGATGACATAACAGAACTAAGAGAATGGTTAAAGTCAAAAGGAGTTCGTAAAATAGAGGACATTGCAGATTGGGATCATAATGGCAACTGGCAGAGCTGGTCTCTGCCCAATATTCCTTCACACCTAAAAAACCAGTTAAGCACTTTTACAGCTGCAATCACAGATTTTACTCCTGTGCACAAGGATGAGGAAGATACATGGGGATGGGGAAAGACAGGTGTGTACACAGCCAGACAGGGATACTTGCAGCTGCAAGGTAAAAAGGACTCTCAGCATCCAGATTCTGTGTGGAAACAGATCTGGGAACATTTCAGTCTGCCCAAGATCAATTTCTTTTTTTGGACTTTATTTCATAATAAAATCCTTACCGGTGAAAATCTGTGCAGAAGAAACATTGTTGGTCCCCACCGATGTGTTCTCTGCAAAAATGCTCCGGAAACCACTGATCACCTATTCATTGGTTGTGAGTTTGCACAGAAGACCTGGACTATCTTCTTGACAGGACTAAATGTGAGATCCCCTGCTCACTGCTCGATCACTGACATGTATTCGTCATGGAAAGCCCGATACCCCTTCAACATTGCAGACAAATCACTTTGGCATAAGGTTTGGAATGCAGCCCCAAAATATGTTTGCTGGAAGCTGTGGCTTGCCCGGAATGAAACTATCTTCAACCAAAAAGAGATAACTGCAGACACTACAGCGGACCAGGCCAAGAAGCTCCTTCTAGAAACCCTGAGACAGTCCACAGTCAAAGACGATAGTTCCCTTCGAAATGAAGAAAAGGTATGGTTGGACGGCTTCTCTCTCACGCTCAGATCTCCAGCAATCACACGTCCAGATCCCAAAGGAAAATGGCAGATTCGAGACACTTTGGACAATTTTAAGAAGTGGTGGACAACACAAGGAAAATGCACCATTTTCTTTGATGGAGCCTCAAAAGGCAATCCAGGCAGGTCAGGAGCAGGAGGGGTATTTATTTTCCGAACGGGAAAAAAGAGGACTTCAGCTGGGGACTTGGGATAAAAACCAATAATCAGGCTGAAATCCTCAGTCTTTTAAAGGCTTGTCAACTGGCCAGGAAAGAGAATCCAAGTGAAATTATTGTCTTTGGAGATTCTGAGCTGCTGGTAAAATCTATCATAAACAAAAAAGGTCTCAAAGATCCAGTGTTAAATAAACAGCTTGCAAGAGTGAATAGACTCCTGAAGGATTTTCCCTCAGCTCAATTCTTCCACATTCTCAGAGAATTAAACACAGAAGCTGATAGACTGGAAAATATAGGATGCACTCTAGAAAAAAGCATGATCAGTATAAACGCAGAGGCAGTGAACACGGCAATAATTCCCTAACAAGGTGCTCATGTAAAAACAAAGATTGGTAATGCTTGAAGCAGTGAATTGTAATGCTTGATTTGGCCTTGGCCACCCCTCATCAATAAAAATAACCGTTTCAGTTAAAAAAAAAAGTATATGTTGGCATATCAGAATTTAATTGTGGAATTTGTAAGCATCTATCGATCTTGTTTTAATTAGCTCCATCTATAATTAATAGAACAAAAACATCTTTTATATTAAATATATGATTTGTTATGGGGTATAAAACTTGCAGGAAACAAAGTATGGAACTGCGCCAACAGATGAAATTTTGAAAGATGTCATGGTACATGGTTTTGAAAGAATGTGTATAGTTTATGAGCCAATTGTTGCTATGGTACGTCATTTCTATTTTCGAATTACATTGATGTATGTTATTTAATATTGGAATTTTCATTATTCTCACCAATGTAGATACACTCATTTCAGTTTATTTTTATGTTCGTAGATGGAAAATGAAGAAGAAGAAAACAATCAACGTCGTGAACACAACATTCCTGAAAATAACCCAAGTAATGGAAGTAGCTCTGGCAGTGACAGTAGTTGAAGCAAAGAATGATGATCACTATGTAATTTGGATATCAAAGCAATGCATTTTATTTTTTGAAATATGTTTGTGAAATCAGACATTTTGTCTAATGTAATGGACATAGTGTCCCAATTGAAAGACAAAGGGATACAAATAATTGTCCTATTTTGTATGATAAAGACTGTCTTATATATATATATATATATATATATATATATATATATATATATATATATATATATATATATATATATATATATATATAATATTTGTTTTAATTTATTCCATTGCATTCTCCATTGTCACTATTGTGTTCTCCATTGTTGTTCTCAAAGACACTAATAAAAATTAATTCATACAAATATTGTTATAAGATTATATATATTTGTCGATTTTTAATGAATAATGAATTTTAAAAAACCACAATAATTCTGATATGATATAACAAATTAATCCAAACAGCACATTTAAATGCATTAATAAAAATGTAATTAATATGAATATTGTTATAAGGTGTGTCGACTTTTGATGAATAATGAATTTTAAAAAATCACAATAATTGGACTGTCAGAGGTGGATGTTTCTAAAAAAACCAAAATGAAACCCGGTGTGTTTATGTGTCTATACGCACTAGTGCGTTTATGATTCTATGGGCACTGCACTAATACCGATTCCAGTTATAAATATCGGTGCGTTTGTGTGATACTATGCACCGAGGAATTTATGTATCTATAAGCATTGGTGCATTTGTAGATGCCATGTGCACTGTACGAATACCGATACCAATTATAAATCTCGGTTCCTTTCTGTGATACGGAGCATCGGTGCCTCATAAAGATACACGCAACGGTGTGCTTATACGACCTATGGGCACCTCTCCAATCCCAAGACCAATTAGAATGGCCCCGTGCATTGTATCACCAACACTAGGCCCGATGCTGTTGTTTTCCTTAATGGCCTGGTGCATTCTCCTTAGACCGCCCCAGTGCGATGTCTACCGATACGCACCGGTGCGTTCAAACCTGATAAAAGCACCGATGGAAACACATCCGTAATAACCTCCGGCCACCCATTTTTTTTTAGTTGTGTTCAATTTCCATTAAAAGCTCCGCCAAAACCTCCATTACCAGAAACGGATGTGGTAGCATATGTTTTTTTGACAATTTTGGCCAATTTTATAACACTAAAGATCTCCTTTATAACCTCCGCTAGAGGGTCTTTTCCTTGTAGTGCACGGATGAAAAACACTTTCCACACTACCAACTTCCTTAACTTGTTAATCCAACAAAACTATAATAATCCTGGAGCGCTTCTTTCCCTCCTTTTTAATTATAAAAATAAGATATTAAAGAGTTACAATTAATTCCTTACTTTAGTAAAATAGACCACATTAATCTTAGTAAATATTAATCATCATCATCATATTTATAATAAATCATAATATATTAATAACTACCTATTAGCTATTAATATATTTATTTAATAAAAAAAATTATTAACCAAATTAAAACATCACATTTTAATATTACTAATTAACTAATATATAATTATTATTATAATATTACTTAATAAAAACATATAATTATAATATATATTATATTATATAATTAAAAAGTTATATTATTTACGTAATAGATACAATTATAATATTATAATAAAATAGCTTAATAGTAATGATCTTTTTGAAACCAAAAAAAATCTTATAAAACTGCCATACAATACTTATTAGTATAACTTTTCAAATTATAAATATTTATTTATTCTATTAACATCCGAATATTATAATATTATAAAATTTGGTTAATTTTTAAATAATATTACGATGGTATATGAATTACAAAAAGTGGATTATTCTTTTTAATATAAAACTTGAAATTATATATATAAAAAGATGATAACGATAATGATGATGTTGTTGTTAAAGTTTAGTGAGGTTTATATAGTTAATGGAACTTTAAAAAATAAGAGATTAATTATAATTTTTTAGTATTTATTTTTATGTTGGATTTTTTTAGGATTGTAGAATTGGAATTGTTTTTAGTGTGACTTTTTGGAGTTTTAGGTGTCGGAATCAGGTGAAAAAATTTGAGATAAAATCTTGATTTCTGTTATTTAAACTGGTTTTTTGACTCAAAAATGGATTCAACACTAAAAAAACCCTTAGAGCACTTCGATTGTGCAAGGTTACCCATCAAACTTCTGTTTTCAATGAATTCCGAGGGAATTTTAGAGAAATTAGACCGAAAAAATCAACCATAAAACCTTCAAAAAACCGCATTAAAGACTACTCGTTATAGGATTTACAAACTTTTTTATTTCATGGTAATTTTGGAATTGGTAAATGTGTAGTGTCAAGATAAAACTTATAAGAATTAGTTTTAATGTATGTAATGTTCATTTCCTTCTTAACATTAATACTAGTCAGGACAAATAGAGAGTTTTTTGTTTTTGAGATTGGTAGTAATCATGTCCTTATAATATCTTAACTTTTTTTCCTTTTAACTATTTATTTTCTCACAATTTCTTCTCAAATTTGAAACCAATAATACAATTTTCTCACAACTCTTTGGATATAACAAGACTCAAAGACTCACATTCATATAAAATAAAATAAACAACTAAACTATTTTTTAAATCGAAATCCAAAATTTTAATGTATTTCAAATCCATAATAAACTTTTCAACATTCATTTAACCATCTCTCAGTATTCCAAATATTATTAGAATAATAATATTATCACATGCATTCCAAAATATCTATACCATAAAAATTTCCCTTCAAAATCAACTATCATACAAAGGATTTATTCAAATTTATCTAATCGTATATTGCGTACTTTGTAGGATGTCCCATCTGTGAAAAGAAATATAAAACATTAGACCACAATCTTCAGACAAAACTTGCCTTTCGAATTTATCTGAATGGACGAAGCAGCCGCTGCGGAAATTGCGTGCTCTCCCGTCGTTGTATTATTGAACACATGTTCAAATAATCTAGAGATTCGCTTAAACCATAAACCCTGGAAAATAATTTGCTTTCCGTACTATTGGCGTGCCTCATACAAAAGAGAATAATGAAGACTTTATGTCATTTTGACGTGTAGCTTTAATCGTTCTCCTTTATAAATTCGGTGATGAAAGGGCTGTAGCGGCCATAAATTTCCTTGGCACTAAAAGCAGCGAGGAGGAGAAGCTGATGGAAGTAAATGAAGCTTAATGGATACAACACAGAGGCAAGCCAAGCAGGAGGCAGGAGCCAAGGTGGTTGTGATTTTTTTAGTAAGTTTCGCAGGATTATATTTTCATCATGTTCAATATATCAGATTAATAGATTAATGATAGTGGGAAATTAAATCAGTGATTTATTTTAACAGAGGAACAAATCACATTTATAAAATCTAAATAAATATAACATAAATAAATTTTAATAATAACAATCTCATTATTTTAAAATATTTTAAGAATATGTAATTTAGTTAAATTAAAGATAAAAGTAATATTATTAATATTAAAAATGATATTAGCCTATATACTAACTTATATACTAACTTAGATCCGTTAAGCAACTTTTCAAAACTTTGGTGGTTTTTTGTTTTGTTGGGATTTTTGAAAACAGAGCTTAATCTAACTGGTTACATGGGAATTCTATGGATAATTTAGGAGGGTAGGTTATATAGGAGTCAGATAGATAATTTGTTTTAATGCTCAAACAGTTGGTTAATTATAGGTTTTTTTTTTTTAAATTTTGTAACATGATATCTTGTGTTCAATATATTATTTTAAAGGGAGCAGGGAATTGAATCTGTAATTTCATATCAAAAAGTATCTTAACAGACCACTTAATTACTGTGTTTTTAAAATTTTATAAACATCAATTATATAATCTTAACTTAAATCTTAACTTAAGGAAAAAATGTATAATTTTTGAAGAGAATAATTATTTTCATTCATTGATTAGGAGTCTTGGAGGTAGTAAGCGCTAGTTTCAGAATGGCTTCGTCGGCTGAACCCCAGTTCGGTTTTGGATCCCCAATAGCAGTCATGAGAGGATTAGAGAACAAGCGGTCGTCAGATAGAGACGGTTGCTCAAGGTCTGTTACACGTTTTAAGTTGGTAATTGTCGTGGGTAGAGTTAGTGTTTTTATTTTGAGGTAACTCTTGTGATCGTGGGTTAATGGGTTCATTTACTTTTTTCATTCAAGAACTGTGGCGGCCACGATTCCGGGAAAGCAATCGACTGCGCAGTTGACAATTTTCTACGGTGGAACGGTGAACGTTTATGACGATATTCCTGCGGATAAGGTAAAGAAGAAGGAATTTTTTATTTTTATTTTATATATATATATAAAAGAGGGGAATGTAGTATAATTTGGAATGAAATTGTGATAAGGTATGGAGATTGACCTAATTTAATTAATAGGAAAATTAGTTTTTTCTTTGGAACATGGTGCTACAATTGTAACTGAAATTGTTATTTTTGTAATGTAAAAATATATACAAATGAATATTAATATTTTTTTTATATTGAACTTAATATTAGATTAATTTAATATTTTAATATTATAAATTTTAATATTTAATGTAGTTTATTATTAAATTCAATATTTTAAAATTAATATCAAAATTAATATTAAAAATCTAATATTAATTTTAATATTAAAACTTATTATTATAAATCTGATATTTAGCTTAATTTTATAAATCCAATATTTAATAAATATTATGAATTTTATTATTATAACAGAATTCTATAAACCCAAATATTTAATGAGATATTATAGAATTTTATAAACCCAAATATTTAACGAGATATTATAGAATTTTATAAACCCAAATATTTAACTAGAAATTATAAACCCTAATAGGACAAGCAGTGTAGTGAGCTGTTTGACAATTTTAAGATGGAACTGTGAACTTTCGAGGATATTTTAATTAATAGAATTTATTTTGGTTGGAATATGGTAATATACATTGGAATGAAATTGTGATACTTGTGGAGAAAATTATAATTTAATTAATATAAAAAATATATATTTTTTTAAAAATAGTGTTATAATTTAGATAGATGTTTTTTTAATTTTGATGTGAGAAAGGTATTTATCTAAACTATGAATCATAAAACTTTTAGATCTAACAGTGCTATAATTGTAAGTGAAATTAGGGTGTGTATGTTTCAACAATCAAGAATATGTTGATGAAAGTTTCTGGAATCTCTTTGTATTCTTATAGAAGGTCCCACTTCAATAAGTACACACAAGATTTCATAAGCTCTCATCAACATGTAAGTGAAATTGTAATTTTTGTTATGTAGAAATGAGTGTGTCATATACAACTTGACTGAGTTTAAGAACATGCTTTTCCTCCCAAAAAAACTTACAATTATAATTATGGTTCCTCCTAAAGTCTCTTGTCCTACAAACAAAAAAATATATCTTAAACACTTACATAATTGTAAATAAAATTATTATTTTTGTTATATAGAAATAAATGTGTCAATAAATTCAATAAACTGGGAAACCTCCCAACACTTAAACCCCATATATTAAACAACTTAAATTTCTTTAACTAAATTTAAACTTTGTTTGCTTTCTAATGACATCGGTTTCCTTGTACAGGCCCAGGCCATAATGTTCATGGCGAGTGGTGGAAATTATTCAAAATATTCATACAATGAGCTCAAAATACGATTTCCTGTCATGAAGTTATCAGAGGGATCAGAAATCCACCGCCACCAATCTGCAAGCAGCAAGGTGATCGCAGGTACGACCAGGGCCTGAAGTTTTCCTAGTCTTCATTAATTTGAGGTCAATCCGGCCTCCACACAGCTAAATCTGATGTAATTTTTTCACACCAGTTGAAAATATAGAAGATTTTGTCGACGCTTTCTAATCAACAAAGTTTAGACAAAATCTGTTCATATATAATTTCTCTGTACAAATTATAGATTACAGAAACCAAATCTCCAAAATATAAAAAATGATTAAGAAAAGAGAATATGCACATGAGTATTAGATACATATTTAAGTAATTTGATAATTACATATGAGGGACGAAGTCTTGGCACTGTGGGAGTTCTTGTGGTTTGCTAATCAACTCTAAGAAAATGTGGGTTTATGGAGACTCAAAGATTCTGATTAATCATTTTAATAAAAATCCGGGCAATCTTAAGTCATGGCTGGATCATATTAACAACTCAATGAACTCGTTCAGCTTCTTACACTTCAAACATATTCTGCCAAGCGGACAGTTTATCTATTCTGAAATATTTTCAGTTTATCTTACAGTTTTTCAAATATTTTCAGTTTATCTTACAGTTTTTCTTTTCAACTTTCTAGTAGCAAAAAAATTATGTAAAAAGAGTTTTAGAGGAAAAACCAAATCTATTTGAAAATTTGTAGAATTTTATTATCAAGCTCCCTGTAATTAGTATGCTAATAATTCCCTTCATGTCATTTTTTCATTGGCATGATGAACAGATTTTCCATTAACGAGGAAGCATTCTCTGCAACGTTTCCTAAAGAATCGCGAGGACAGGTACCTTGACCACTTCCATAACATTATTTGCTTTCTGCAATTTGTTTTCTAATGATTTTTCAGGTCTCCCTGCAACTAAACTCGCAACTAAAAACTAATGTGAAAATTGCTGTCTTGTTCTGCGTTATGTAGGCTGAATTCAAAGGCAAAGTCTCCATATACGAAATACGAAATAAATAATCCCAAGCCTCCGCAAGATCCATCATCATGGTCTCCAATATCGCCCTCAAATTCTCCTCCAACATAATCCATTCTTCACCATGAAAATCCCTCTAATATCTGAAGAAAATTTTGTTTTTTTGTGCAATCTGACATATGCTTCCACTTTGTAATATTGCTATGCCATGGTATAATGGTCTGTAAAGCTCCGTGACCCACGACCAACTAATGCAAATATTTGAACGGAAACAACTACGTTTGTTGCAGTGAACAAATGCTCTCTCCTGTAAAATCAATCGAATGTATGTGTTTATGAATTGTTTCAGTTTTCCTTTGGTATTATGACCCTCTTTGTTGAGTTTAGAGGCATATTCTACAATCTATGTATTATAAAGGATGTGCAAGTTTGTCCGTATTAATTAAAATGAATATTTATCATTTTAATATAGATATTATGTAAAATATTTTAAAGTTAATTGAATATTTATTATATATTATTTAAAAAAAATTATGTATCATGAGAAATTTAAGTTATTAGGGTTAACAAGTTTATTTCATCATGTATATACTTTATTTAGCATTCAAAAATACAATTTAAACAATGAAAAAGAACACATTGTATTTTTAAGAGGTAAATGTTTATACACTCATATACATTATATTGTTCTCTAGAATTTCTAGAGACCTGTGCATTATAATTGAAGATCCTTCAATATCTATGTTTTTGGTGACAATTCCACCCATCTTCAGGAAAGAGAAGCTATTCACATCATATGAAGAGACCAAATCAGAAGATTATAAAGAATTATTTTTAGCAGTTGGAGGACGTAGATGCAATATGATTCAAATTTGAATTTTAAAATAAGAATTAAAAAATTAAGGATTAAAAATTAGAAAATAAAATTAAAATAATAATTCAATGAAATATGATTCAAATTTGAATTTAAAATAAAAATTAACAATTAAAGAATAAAAATTGAAAATAAATATTAAAAATTATAATTTAAAATTTTGAAAATTAAAATAATAACTATTTATTAAGGGTAAGGGTATTAGGGTAATGGATTATTGATCTAGTGAGATGAAAAATAATACAAATTAATTAAATTAAATAATTATTAATTAATTTAAATACTTAACAATTTATTAAGTGGATTAAGGATTGGATTGGATCCGGTGCTGCTGTGATCTCATCAAACTTGTGATCTGGCTCTGCGGTGATCCGGCTGTGCAAGAACCCTCTGCAGTGATATGGCTCTAAGAATTGATTAGTTATTACCGATGCGGTGATAACTATACTGCCTGGCATATATCGCAGGTGTGGAGATAAAAAAACAGATCCATTTAATTATATACATTTAAAATCTTATGTCCACAGTGATCCGACTTTGCGGTGATCTCATCAAACTTGTGATCCAGCTCTGCAGTGATCCAGCTCTGCGGCGATCTGGCTTTGCTGTGATCTCATCAAATTTGTGATCTAGCTCTGCGGTGATCCAGTTCTGAAAATTGATTAGTTATTGTTGCTGTGGTGAGAACTATACCACCTCACATATACTGCAGGCATGGAGATAAAAAAAAGTAGACATCTTCTTCTCCATCGAACAGGGTTCACATATCTTTCGAACTAGGAGTTTGCAGGGTTCGATTTTCCCAATCTTGGTTTACTTCCACAATTTAGTTCTGTAGCCTTATAGACCTACGGTTCTTCACCTTTGGGTCTAGTATGGCTCCCAGTTTCGTGAAGATAATTTCCGGCCCAGTTCCGCCCTCCTCTAAGAGTCAAGCTCCTACCCATATTGTCAGTGAAGCCCCAGCTCCCACTGTGCAGGTGGTCAAGGCCTCATTGGATGAGGCCTCGAAGTTTTTTGAAAGTGTCTTAATCTGTCGGTTTAATGGCTTTTGGCCATGACTGACAGCTCTCCACAGTTGGATCTTGGAGGTATGGAAGCCTGTCATTTCTGATGAAATTAATATCTACCCCTGTGCTAAGGGTTTCTTTATAGTAGATTTTGAAAACTCTGAAAGCAGACAACTCATTTTAGATTCTGGCACTTGGTTTTAGGAAAACTCAAGCCTATTCATGAAGCCATTGAACCCATCATTCGATCCCTCAACAACAGTCATAACCTTAGCACCAGTTTGGGTCATATTGCCAAACCTACCTTTGCATCTCTGGAATCTCTCCTCATTAAAAGCCATTGGAAATTCAATTGGGAAATGTTACTACAGGTGCCTAGAAATAGAGGAATATGTCAGAACCACATATGCACGCATCTGTGTAGAAATGGACTTCAACACCGGATTCCCAGTTGAAATAATCCTAACAAGCAAAGAATATGTATGGAACTAGAAACTTGACTATGAAAGTGTCCTCTTCAGATGTCGATCCTGCTTTGAGACAAGCCATCTAGCCAAAAATTGCCCAAAAGTCTCGCAGAAAAATTATGCTAGAAAGAATCACCATAGATCTACATGGTGGGAAGGCGCAGAAAAGGAACATTACACTGTCATCAAAGAAGAATACTCTCCAAAAAATTCTTAATTGCATTAAATCTAGCAGGAAAGAAACAACCCTCAAGACAAGCAGGGGGAAATCCCCGCCCAACAACAAAAAAATGAACTCGACAGCCCCTCAAGCATAAAAAATTATGAGGATTCAAATATCGTGCAAAATAAATCTTCATTTAGTAGCAAATCAGATCTCCTAGATCCCGAAGATAAGACACCAGTGTCCCAAGAATCAGAAGAGATGAAGGAGGTGCAAGATAAAGGAAGTTGGAAGATCGTAGAGAAGAAAAAGAAAGCTACAACACCAATCTCGCCAAGAAAGACGAGAAGCCGGACAATTAAGAACTAAGAAAATTATAGGTCCAATAAACCAAAGTTTGGTCTGACTGGCCGTTAACCATCATCATCATCATCAATATAACTGAACTAACTAAATAATACAAAGGGAGCTAGCCATTAGGGAATGGAAGGAGGGGAGTTTAACATTAAAAGGAGAGGAGTAATTAAAATTAAAAATGAGATAACAATATTTTATAAAGGGGGGTTTATAATGGTTGAAGTTAGACTTAAAGGATGATGATATAAGAATTTAAAAATTAAAATTAAAAATTAGAGTTAGAATTAAAAATTAAAAATTCTTAAAATTAAATTAGAATTAAAATAATAATTATTTATTAGAGGTTAGGTATTAGGGTAATGGATTAAAGAAAGGAGAAAGATGAAATAAATAAATGAATGATTAAAAATATAAATTCAACTAAGGAGGAGGGGTTAAATCCATGAGAAGGGGAGGTTAGATGATAGGAAGTAGACGGTGGGCGTCAAGGAGTAGCTTAATTGGTAACCATCGTCACGATTAAAGTTATTAAGATGTTTCTCAATTTCTAAGGTTTAGCAGATGACCCAGGTGGAATGAAAGGGGGCAGAGTTGCTTGGTAGCATGGGAGTGGTTTGCAATGGCTGATTTTCCTATACTTTGTGGTTAGTGTCATCCATATGTTCTTTTAACAGAGTTTTGAAGGATCTATAGGTTTGTCTTATGTAAGATTTTCCACATGAGCAAGGGATCTCATAGACTCTAGAACCTAACATAGGGTCACTTTTATCCTTTGCTGACTTAATTGAAGAAGGTTTTAATGTTATTTTTAGTAAGGATTCGAGAAAGAGGATCAGTGACAACTTGAATATAAGGACGCGTAACCTTGCCTAAGAGAGGGGAGGTTTTCAGCGAGAATGGATACAAGATTGGAAAGCCTTCTTAATCTTGAAAAAGGAGTAACTATTCGACTTAAGAACATGTGAAGAAATTTGATCCCTCTAAGTTATGTTAAATCTGTACTTAAAAATATCTATACTGATATATATTAAATAAAAGTTGTTCAATTTTAATATCCTTAAATATATTTAAATCCCATTGATAAAAGAGGATTAGGTCCAAAAAAATTGGGGTGAAGTTAAAAAATGGACATGTGATTTTGAAAAAAAAAACGGCTAAGCACGGATTGGGTGATTATTATTTTGAAAGTTTTGTTGGATGGAACTGAATGCGAATGCGAGTGCGAGTGCAACGAGTTTGATGTCAAACAGAATACGAGAAAATATTATAAGACAACATATTAAATATCTGTTTTCATTTATTTGAGTGTTGATAGCAGATTAATACCAGAAAACATTAACAGCATATTAAATATTTATATGTGCTTATTTATGCGAGGATATGTTGAGGGTAAATTCTGACATTTCTGCAACATTATAAAATATATTAAATATTCACATTATAAGTATATAATAATTTTAGATTTTAAAATATTGTGAAAATATGAGCAAAATCAAATATGGCTTTTGTTTATTTATATATTTATTTTAAATTTATTACCAAATTTATAATCAATATAAAAATAAATTTTACTACTCAAATATACTACTAACATTGCTCAATCTTAATTTTGAATTTATTAAACGATTAGAGATAAAATCAAATGTTAAGAGAAATTAATTTTTTTGATTTACAATTTTTTTTTAAATTTTGCATATTAATAAAAATTGCTAGAAAACTATATTCTTTAGAAAACTTGATAAATCTAAAGTTAAAATAAATTTATAAGGTTGTGTAAACTAGAGAATTGAAACAAATTTATATTAAGCTAATTTAAAGTATTTTTTCCTCTCTATAAATGTCACAAATGTCAAGTTTATATATATATATATATATATATATATATATATATATATATATATATACAAAATTATTTTATATAATAGGTATTGAAATACAAAATGTAAATATTAAAATATTTTTTTCTTCTTTAGATGAAGTTGATATTAAAATATTAATTTATATGGATATTTATATATATATATTTTAATTTTTTTATGATTTTATAAAATATTGATATAAAATTATATTACTTAATATAGAAATCAAAATATTTTTATTTATGGCTAAGAATGAATTATTTTATTTGTTATGTCATTTTTAAATACCACATATTAACTTTATGTTAAGCATGGAAGAGATTTCACATGGTGACATATAATATTAATTACGCCGTAAGACGTCACTATTTGAAAACAACATACTTGTTGCCTCGCTGTCCTTCGTCTGCATCATTTGATTATTTGTTAGACGATTAAATTCTCCTTAGCCATTGATTTGAAGTCATTACTTATTCAACAAGTGGTTGGTTCTGAGGCATGGATAACCAGAAGGCCAAACAGCTAGAGGCATTAGTCCAAGAAGGTCGGCATCTATGACTGCGACATCTGTGTTATTCTCGGTCCAGAAAAAAGAAATCGTGAATCCGGCATCGGTGGATGTTCAATCAGTCCCAGACACCGATGCTTGCGTTGAGATTCAATTCGAAAATCGAATGTCGCCGGTAGGGGTAGGGTTTGGGAAATCCCCAAGCGAGCAATGTAGGGTTTGAAGCCGGAATTGATTTATAGGAGGAGAAATATCCCGTGGACATCAAAAAAGGGGGAGAAGAAACATGAAATGAATACAAGACGAACCAGGCACTCGTGTCAAGGACGTCGGAGCAGGGCATCAAGTTGCTCTCGGCTTCTTGTCCTGCCCCGAGGACGAGGAGGTATTCGTGTCATTATTGTGAAAGAAGGCACAACGAGACAAGATAAGCCAAAGGCGTTGATGTAGCTAGGTTATGAATTAAGGTACTGGAAATTCTTGCTGTATTCTAATTTTCATTTCAATATCATAAAATCCCATCTTGTTCCTTTCAATTTTAGTAACTGTTTATGGATGGACAAAGCATCCATAAATGACCCAGTTTATTCACTAAAGCCAATCCATTTGTGATACTGGTAGGTCGAAGATCGATACTATGAGTGCCCATTAGCCCTTTGCTTTTTGAAATTAATTGGGAAACAGCCAATGGGCATGTTTTTAGGTATTGAAAAAAAATATAAACCCAGTGGCTTTCAAGTAGGTATGTAGCGTCCATGACTTCCATATTGGATTCGCATTACAAAGGGTTTTCTATCTATATTTCTTTTAGCAACATAATCACCATATCTCACAGTTTAGGGTGATCTCATATCTCTATGTCAGTGTTTGCTATTCCCTAATTCCTTGTATTCATGAAAGAATGAAAGAGTCACTTGATATAATGTTTTTAAATGCCTCTCAGCTGGTTGTGCTAGATAAATTTCTATCAGGATTTTAATTCTTCGTGAATATTCCAATGTAGAATTTCCACTTATCTTTGTCAAGAAAATGGCCCATGGACAAAGTTATGGATTCCAATTCTATTTCGAACTATTTACTAAATATTTCTTAGTATTTTACATTTAATTTGTTTAATTTTTCCCTCTCTCCCAATATTTCATGTTCATCTAAATACGGGCTTGTTTTCCAGGTACTTGAAGATTGTTTGGCTTTTCACCAATGTGATTCTTCATTTCACAGTTTATTCAGACTCCCTATTGAGAATACCTACCCAAGCAACATATTGGTTGACTCTAATATCCATCATACAAAAAAAATACTTGCAGTTGCTACCAATCAGGGCTGTGGGACTATCATATTTGTCCTAGGGATTCCAGTTTTCTTTGAGAAAAATTTCAAGGTACTCATTCTAGTCTTATGTCAATAAATGCTACTATTTGTAGATTCCTCATTAGCAGGTCTATCGATGAAATATTTTTCATAAGATCAAATAATTTTAGGCAGGCCTTTCTTTGGGTTAAACGTAACATGAATTTTAATTCATGGATGTGGGACTATGTCCCTTTGTGTTAAAAGTATTAGGCCTGAGGATGCAATGCTCATTATTTTTGCAGGCATGGACAATGAACAGTCCAAAAAGAAATGCCTGGTGGCTGGGTTTGATGATGGCTTTGAATCCAGCATCATGGGTATTTCTGACAGGAGTTCAAACGATATTTATCACATTGCAATTTGGATATGGTGATAGAGAACCTGCTGAAACTACAGCTTGAGTATCAGAACATAAACGAAAGGGATGAAAGAACATGAATTGGATATGAGAAAAACAGAGATGAGTATGGGGTCCTAGAGAAAAATATAAGACAATTGCATATAGGAATTCCCACACTAAAAGAAGTGAATGAAACCCCTCAAAACATGAGAATCAACATATCAAGTCAGAGATTGAATTCACAGGAACATATTTCCAGTTCCCAAACAACAACAGATATTGATTTAGAATCCCAGACTGATTTAAAACTTATGCAGAATGAATATTCAAAAGGTATTGATGCTTTCCAAAAATAAAACATTAGCATTGAAACAGAATTACAAGATAAGATCAGAAAAGGTCAAAAGCTTCAGATGGAAATTGAAGATTTGCATAAAAAGTTCTTCTCCTTAGAAGAAGAGAACAAGGCTCTCAAAACGGAATTGCAAGGACATGTTCAGAATAATGATGCGGTTAAAAAGGTAGTGTGTGACATGGAAAATAATGGTGGATGGGGTGGTGTTTACACACTTGAAACATATAAAATGATATGTAAATCAACAAAACAGGAGGAGCAGAATCGTGTAGTGAGCAAACAGAATGATATAAATGTCCAGAATGAAAGTAGTAATGTGCAAGAAGAACTATTAATAGAAAGGCAAGAGCAGCCCTAAAATCAAAGCATCCAGTGAGCTGCATGAGATGAAGGGCTCTAGAGATGGGGACAGTGATTTATTGATGGAAAATGAGGACAGTAGAAAACAAAGTTCTGGGCAGTTTGTTTGGATGAAAGACCAAATTACCCTTTTGCTACAGGAAGTGAAAGCTAAAATTGAGTTTGTTGACATCCAACAAAAACAAATTGGGGATATTTTACAAGCACTTGTAAAATCCAAGTGTGAAAAATCCAGATTAACAAATGAACATAACAGATGTATGGAAGAGAAAGGTGATGTCAATAATTTGTAGGTAGAGCTTACACGAGATGAAAATCAGAAGCTACAAAAGGAGATTTCAACGAAGCTCAATGATGTTCAGAACCTTCGCATTTTGTTCTCTACCTTGGGAAGGGAGAAAGAAATCATGGCAGGAGAATTGGCACTGAAATCAAACTATTGGGTGAGATGGAGGAACACCTGAATGACCTAAAAGAGAAAAACAAGACACTGTCAAACATGTTAGAGACTTATGTCAGGGAAAATAAAACCAAAAACTGAGGTACCCAAGAAACGATTTCTTTTTTCAATAGGGGTATCAACAATAGAATGTCTCAATGTTTTTTTGATAGCCATACAAAAAAAGGATTTATTTATGTTTTCTTGAAGATATAAAAGTTATTTTTGAGATAAATAGGGCATTTGGCTACCCAATAGGGTTAATTCTACCTACCAATTGTCTCTTCATTAGTGTGCAACAACATATTTTTGTTGTTTCCTTGTTACCTATCTACCACATCATCAGTGTTCACCACTCATATTATACCATTTTTCATTCCTGAGACTTGACTAGGTACAAAGGAGAATTTGATATAATGGTGTTTTCTTTTCTCTATTATTCCTAAAGATGGTTGGATGCTCATATACAATATTTTACTTATGGAACCAAAAATCCATGAAATCGTGACTATTAGCATTTAATTTACTTATGGATATAGGTAGTTCTTTATGTGGCTTCCCTGTGCAGCCCCAGATAATTTGGATTCCCAAATATCTCTTCCTTCCACTCAGAACCAAAAATACTAGAACCTTAACCTGAAACACCTTCAATGGAAATAAAGATCTCAGAATTTTGTTAAAATGGAAGCCTTTCACAGCCCTTGGATACCCATATACATGTATGTCTCTTCACTCTAAACCACGAACACTTAGAACCTTGACATTTCTCACTTTTCATTTAATTCTGGTAGTTTTAAGAAAATAATGAACCCATAGATATGTTAGAGTTCTTGGATAAGTCTAGATAATTTAGTCCTATAGGAATAATGAAACCTTGGATATGTTGCACTTCTGAGATAAGTCCAGATAATCCAGTTCTTGAGAAATAATGAACCCCTGATTTCTCAAAAATGCCCAGATATCCCTGATACCTTAGCCAACATAAAATTACTTCACTTCAAAACACTTTTTATCATCAACCCTTGGGAATTTTACTAAAGATTCATATATTGTTAGAAATATCCGTGAGAGTTATATATGACTAAATACTTTGCAAGTGATTTTGAGCTCTTTACCTATGGAAAAAATTACTTCCAAGATAGGTGACATCTCATTAGTAATAATCATCAACAATATCCCTTTAAAAGTGTACCATTCATTTGTCCAATTGACATCAATGACTATACTTAACATCAATGAAAACACTTTTCTCAATAGGTGCATCAACAATAGAATGTCTCAAAGGTTTTTTGATAACCATACAAAAAGAGGATTTTTTATGTTTTCTTGAAGATATAAAAGCTATTTTTGAGAATGATTTTTTTTTATATTGGAAACAAAATATTATCCTCTCTCATGTTTTTGAAGACCCAGTGATAGAGTATATGAAAAAGTTAAATAGTATGCATTTGGAATCATTTTTCTATAAGGTATCAAAGATTCAATATGAACTTCACTCTATTATACTTATCTTTCTTTTCAAGGTTCAAAGGGTACCATAAGAAGTTTGATTTCAAATATTTAAGATAAGTTGACTTATTTAGAGTAGAGCTCATTGTAAATGAATAAGATTCTCATTAAAGAATTTAGAATTAATTTATATATCTTGTTCATATTTGAGTAAGCAAGGTCCAAGAGAAAGCCTTCAAGAAAAAACTGCTCTCAACTTTTGATCTTCATATTTCATAAATTTTTTAGGAATGGTCAAAGATAGGATGTAAATTTGACTTAATATCCTAATGGATAAGACATATGGTATACAATTATTAGCATCTAATAAGGAAATTATATCCCCAGATAGAGCTAGATGTTGTAACGAAAAATCCGAGGAAAAAATTTGTTAGGTCCAAAGATTTGTCAGTTGAGCAACAAGGTATGCTAATTGGTTAAAGAAGTAATTTCCTGCCGTTTATTCAATGGTGTGATCAAAATAAAAAACCTTATGAATTCCACCAATCCCATTGAATCCATTGAAGTGATTCAATACAAATTTAGGCTTTCTTAGAACAGTTAACAAATGATAAAGGCTATGAGTTGTCCATAGGAGAAATATTTTATTAATGCTTTCACATATCGATTATTTAAGACATCAAGGAACTTGAGATCCATGGAAATAGATCCTAATTGGAATTTTGTCCTTGTTGCATGCTTATCAACACTCATTACATTTGATCATCATTCCACTTATCAATGTATAAAGCCCCGTCATCTCTTATTAAAACCCGAGTCCCCAACTATTTGTAGCGAAGGGAATTGTTCATTTCATCCATTAAAAGTATCCATTTCTCATAATGGATAAGGGAAGGTTGTTAGATTCCAAATTTTATTTTTATACAACATTACCTAATTGCAAGGATGTAGAAGGGCCTGGTGGCTGGGTTTGATGATGGCTTTGAGTCCAGCATCATGGGTATTTCTGACAAGAGTTTAGATGATATTTATCACACTGCAAATTCTAATATGGTGATAGAGAACCTGATGAAATTGTAGCCTAAGTATTAGAACATAAAATAAAGGGATGAAAGGCCATGAATTGGATCTAATAAAAATAGAGATGAGTATGGGGTCCTGGAGAAAAATATAAGACAGTTGGATATAGGAATTCCCACGCTGAAAGAAGTGAATGAAACCCCTCAAAACGTGAGAATAGACATATCAAGTCAGAGATTTAATTCGCATGAACATATTACCAGTTCCCAAACCACAACAGATACTGATTTAGAATCACAGACTGATTTAAAAATTATGCAGAATGAATCTTCAAAAGGTATTGAAGCTTTCCAGAAACAAAAAATTAGCATTGAAACAGAATTGAAAGATGAGATCAAAAAAGGTCAAAAGCTTCAGAGGTAAATTGAAGATTTGCAGAAAAAGTTCTTCTCCCTAGAAGAAGAGAACAAGGCTCTCAAAACAGAATTGCAAGGACCTGTGCAGAATAATGATGGGGTCAAAAAGACAGTGTGTGACATGGAAAATAATGGTGGATGGGGTGGTTTTTACACACTTGAAACTGATAAAATGATATCAATAGAATAGGAGGATTAGAATCATGTAGTGAGAAAACAGAATGATATAAATATCTAGAATGAAAGTAGCAATGTGCAAGAAGAACTATTATTACAGAAAGGCAAGAGCAACCCTAAAATCGAAGCATCCAGTGAGTTGCAAGAGATGAAGGGCTCTAGAGATGGGGAGTCTAATTTATTGATGGAAAACAAGGACCGTAAAAAACAAAATTCTGGGAAATTTGTTTGGATGTAAGACCAAATTACCCTTTTTCTACAAGAAGTGAAAGTTAAAATTGAGTTTGTTGACATCCAACAAAAACAAATTGGGGATATTTTACAAGCACTTGTAAAATCCAAGTGTGAAAACTCTAGATTAACAAATTAACATAACAGATGTATGGAAGAGAAAGGTGATGCCAACACTTTGCAGGCAGAGCATTTCAACAAAGCTCACTGATGTTAAGAACCTTCATATTTTGTTCTCTACCTTGGGAAGGGAGAAAGAAATCATGGCAACAGAATTGGCACTAAAATCCAAACTATTGGGTGAGATGGAGGAACACTTGAATGACCTAAAAGAGTAAAACAAGACACTGTCAAACAGGTCAGAGACTTATGCCTAGGAAAATAAAACCAAAAACCAAGGTACCCAAGAAACGATTTCTTCTCTTCAGAACTGCAACAAATATGATCTAATTCTTGTGAAAGAAGGCACAACAGTACAAGATATTCCATTACTGTGAAATATGGCACAACGAGACAAGATAAGCCAAAGGCGTTGATGTAGCTAGGTTATGAATTAAGGTACTGGAAATTCTTGTTGTATTCTAATTTTCATTTCAATATCATAAAATCCCATTTTGTTCCTTTCAATTTTAGTCACTATTTATGGATGGACAGAGCATCCATGAATGACCCATGAGTTTATTGAAGAAATCCAATTGAGCTGTGATACTGGTAGGTCCAATATCAATAATGTCAGTGCCCATTAGCTCTTTGCTTTTTGAAATTAATTGGGAAACAACCAATGGCCTCATTGTTTGGTATTGAAAGAAAAGATATAATTTGTTGTTTGGTATTGAAAGAAAAGATAGAATAAGATAGACATCTTTATTAGCAACTATTAGATCTCTTTAAGAATTTTACGAAGTTTCCTTTGCAACATCTGTTGATGGTGCAATTGCTAGTATTAGTTTTTTTTATTTGGCCTGAGTTGACCTATTAGATGGAAAAACTATCTAGTTGCTAGTGGGTTGTAATCACCACTATTATTTTATATATCACTTGTAATATTTATATTGAATCTGGAAGGAATTATGTATTTCCCAATATTAATTTTTTTTGTAAGTTTGGAAGGACTACATCTTCAACATGTCCAATATATCACCTTGATCAAGCGGGGAATTGAGCGGATGACTACACATCAAGTAGTGCCTTAACAGAGCACAGATCACCATCTATCCAAGACCTGATCGTCTACTTATTTCCCAATATTAAAATTAGAAAATTTTCAATATTTATTATTTTGTCTCGTTGTAAAATTTGTACAATAAAATATTTTATTTATTATTAACAATGGAATATTATTTTTGTTATGAATTTTTATATATAATATTGAAAAAATTCTTTTATTAATAATATTTTTAATTCTTTTAATATAGATATTATTTTATTTCCAATATAATGTTATATGACTTTTTTTTTTTTAAGAATCTCTTAATACAATAATATTATAACTTTTTACGTTAATATTATAACTTTTTACGTTAATATTATGATATATCAAAAAATTATAAAACATTTTATGATATATTAAAAAACTTAAAAAGAGTAACTTATATAAAAAATAATAATTAAAAATTTATAAAATATATAATTTAATTTTTAAATAAAATTTTAATAAAAAATAAAAAATAAATTCAATAAAGAAATTTAATAAATATTAAAGAAATTAAGTATTGTATAAAATTTAAAATAGTTTAAATAAAAAATATTCAATATTTTTAATTTTAAATATTAAAAATTAATATATTAGGTTTATAAATTTTCAAATTATAAGTAGATTCATAGATTCATCAATGGACTATTATTAGCATTGGAGGAAGTCATTAGGAAGTTGAAGAACACTCATGAGCAATCAAAGCATAAGTCGAGGATAAGAGAGATTGGAAAGGGAATGACAATACTACAGAAAAGTGGCCATCGAAGCGAGAAATATCTCAAGATCCAGGTGAGAAGGAAAATGTTTCTCTTTACAAAAATTTTAATGTAGTAGAGAAGGGGCATGGACCTCATCCTGGAGAGAATCAGAATAGAGGTAGTGATAGAGAGCCTTTGCTATGTTGTATTTGTGGCAAGGACCATCACAAGAAGGATTGTATGTTGTATCAAGGTGGTATACCTTAGATCTATAGTTCTAAAAAGGCACAAATAATCGGGGATTTGGGCCAGAGAATTTCTTGGATCTATCCAACAATTGATAACAAGCAGATCGATCACCATACATCCATTATTTAAATGGAAGGTAAGCTTTGTGATCAAGTTGTTTCCATTTTGATTGATCCTAGATATAATTATAGATATGTTAATCTTGACCTATTGGATAAGTGTGGTTTGAGAAAATAAGCACATGCAGAGTCTTGGTTGGTGCAATTGGCTACATGTACTAAGAAAAGAGTTCATCATTGTGTGAGAGATTGTGAATTTGATCTGGACGATATGTCTACATCAACACATCTAAATGTGCTTCTGATGGGATCATACAATATGCTTTTGGGTATGGATTGGTTGTACCTTCACAGGAACAAGGTAGATTATTACAAGAAGGATATTGAGTGCTTGGATGATGATGGAGAAAAGATAATATTATAGGGAAAGAAGAAGCCTACGTCAGTAAGAATGGTTGCAACAATGCAGGAAATGTGTAGTTGTAGGAAAGGGTGTGTATTGTTTGCATTCCATATTTCGAGTGAAAAAGTTGAGGATGTGGAAGTCTTGAAGAGGTATCCATTTTTGCAGCAGATTCAAGATGCATTTCTCGTAGAGATCTTAGAGTTTCCCCCACATAGGAAAGTGAATTTCTATATTGATTTGGTACCAGGAGAAACACCAACATCGAAGGAAACTTACAAGATGAACACTCCATAGTTAGTGGAACAGAAGTTGCAGCTTAAAGAGATTCTTGACAAGTGATACGTAAGACCAAGTGTATCGCCTTGGGGTGCACCAATGTTGTTTGCGAATAAGGAGGATAGTACACTTAGGTTATGCATTTATTACAGGAAGTTGAACAAGGTGATGATTAGGAATAGGTACCCATTGCCTCATTATGGTGACTTGTTTGATTAATTGAAGGTGGGGATGACATGTAATTGGCTTCTTATTAAAGTACACATGTATATCATGAGGTATGGTTGATTGACTCAGGTGCATCATTTCAGTTCACTCCCCATAGGAAGTGGTACTGCAAGTATGATAAATATGATGGTGGTAATTACTTCCTAGGGGATGAAAGGAAGGAAAAAATCATAGGAGATATAAAATTAAAGCTAAAAAGGATTAGAACACTTCCTGATGTTCTGCACATTCCTGCATTTGCCAGAAATCTTATTTATGTAAGAAAGATGGATGATGCAGATGTAAAAACAATGTTCGAGAAGGATACCTACAAGATGGTTCGAGGAGCACTGGTATTGATGTGGGGAGTTTAGATTTGAAATCTATACAAGAATTTTTGTAGCACTATTATTAATGTGTGAAAATTTTATTTGGTTCCTAAAAGTGGAGCAGAAAATCTAGTGGTCTCTGGAAAAAAGACTATGTTGTGGCATCAAATACTTAGATATATTGAAGAGAATGACCTTTGAATATTGTATGTTAATGATATGGTATAAGGTATTTCTAATTTCTCTCTATATTTTTATTTCTATGAAAAATGTATATATGGGAAGAAAAATCGAGAAAGTTTCCCCTCTAGTGCTAAGAGGGTGAAAGGGATTTTGGAGATGTTGCACAACGATGTGTTTGGACTTGTGTCGGTTACATAATTAGGTAAATATGTGTACTATGTCTCATTTATAAATGAATTATTGAGGAATACATGGATATATTTCCTAAGAATGAAATCTAAAGTCTTTGACAGGTTTAAAGAATTTAAGGCTATGGTGGAAAGTCAGGTAGAGAAGAAGATCAATGAATTGAGAACAAATAATGGTGCATAGTTCTACAAGAAGGAATTTGAAGAGTTTTGTAAGAAGTGTAGTATAACACAACATAAGACTACTCCATACACACCTCAACAAAATTTAGTTACAGAAAGAATGAACATGACATTGATGGAAAAGGAAAGAGGCATGCCTAGTGGCACTGGATTAGGGAAATAATTCTGGGTGGAGGAAGTGGATACTACATGTTACCTGTTTAACAAATCACCTTCATTAGCATTGGAGGATAAGACTCCACATGAGGTATGAATTGGTAGGAAACCCTCTCTCTCAGATTTTAGGGCATTTGGCTGTGATTCATATGTACATGTTCCAAAGGAGAAAAGAACCAAGTTGGATAGTAAATATGAAAGGTGCGTATTTATTCGGTATAAGGATGGATTAAAAGGTTGTAATATTTGGAACCCAAAAACAATGAAGGTTGTAATATTGATGTTGCAAAATATATTTTGGGGATGGAAATTAAATGAGATTTAGTGAAGAGGAAGGTCTAGTTAAACCAGAGGAAGTATGTCAAGACAATATTGTAGAGGTTTAATATGCAAGATAGTAAACCAATGAAGGCTTCTATTCCTGTAGATGTAAAGTTATATGTTGAAGAGTGTCCCAAGAAACAGGAAGAGGAAGAGGAAATGTCACATGTTCCATATGCGAGTGGAGTTGGTAGTCAAATGTACGCAATGTTCTATACGAGACCAAACATTGCACATGAAGTGGGATTATTGAGCAGGTTTACGTCAAAATAAGGGAAGGAGGCATTAGAAATCAGTGAAGTGGATTTTTAGGTATTTGCGTGGCACTAATTATTATGGTTTGTTTTATTAAGGACCAAGTTTGGAAAATGTTTTGGAGATACATGGCTTTGTTAATGAAAATTGGGTTGGAGATCTAGATCATAGAAGATCTACAAAGGGTTTGTGTTCAACCTATTTGGAGAGGCATTCAGTTGGATGAGAAAGAGGCAATCTATGGTGGCATTTTCATCTACAGAGGATGAATAAATGGAAGCCACTCATGGAGGAAATGAAGTAGTTTGTTTTTAAATATTATTTTCAAGTATGGGGTTGTTACAACAAGCTATATGGATAGACTGTGACAACCAAAGTGAAATTTTCTTGGAAAAGAACCATGCATATCATTCGAAGACAAAACACATTGATGTTCAATATCACTTTGTGAGGGATATGTTGGTAAAAGTGTTGCCATTGTATATTTTTTATTTTTTAAGAATTTGTTTGCAGTTAATTCATGTACAAGGATAAAACCTACAATTTTATGAGGAAAACACACTTCAAACCTAATGATTGGGCCCTTATTTAAGAATATGTATTTAATAACTTCAAAGGAAAGATTACCACATCATGGATGAGACCTTATGAGGTTGAGACCATTTTCAATAATGGCTCAGATAGAATAAGGACCATTGATGATTAGTAGACTTCCTTTGTAGTTGGACGTATTGAGAAGCAGCGCCAGCAAATCCAGCAAGTGGAAATGCCAAAGCCTACTGGAAAATTCCCTGCCCCTGTCTCGTCCTCAGAAGCTTAATGGTTCCTTTTATGATGCTTTATGAAATATACAATTTTGTATAATCTAAGTCTTTATTTTCTGCAAGTTGAGAAGTATGTTATAGAACAGTTAGCTGATGATGTATATAGGAGAATGAAGACCTTGCAATTTTGGTTTGCTTTCAAAGCACTGAGATGGCCAACAGACCTGGTTTCCTCCGGGCATGTTGAGGCCATCGAATGTTTTTATCTTTCTGTAACCTGTTTCGTTAATATAAATAGAAAATAGCAGGCTCTACCAAATTCACAAAAAAAAATAGTCAGTGAAGGTTGCATAAAAAGCCTATATCCAATGAAAACAAAATCAAGATGTCACACAATAGTCAAATATGGAGATAGTGAGATGGGATCCTTTTACTCCCTCTTCTACTTCCTCTTGAATTTGTTTCCATTTTAGTGTATGTACACATTAAAATGAAAATAAATTCAAGAAAAATTAGAAGAAAAAAAAATAAAAAATAATATATATATATATATATATATATATATATATATATATATATATAATTAGTTTATATATGAAAATCAATTTTTTAATGTAATGAGATATTCCCGTGCTTGAGAACCATCTTGCTAGCAGGTTAGCCCTTCTTGAATTTTGTATGTTGTTAATTCTCTCTCATTTAAAAAAATACTCAAATTATTATTATGTTCCAGATAATCATGGAGAAATTAGGGCCTTCCTTTTAGAAAACTCTTTTTCTTCTAAAGATTCCTTACGGGAGGTTTGGATACATCAATGAAAAAATCTAGTGTTGAAAATACTGGAGATTCATTTAATGCTTCCTATAATTAGATCTCGTAAAGGATTCAAATTCGACACATTTATTCATTTCTACCCAGTTGTATTAAGGCACCTTAACACTCATTAACATCATTAATGAGTGGTCTCGAGTTGTTTAACAACTTTCCTTATTGGATGGTAACCCAATGACTTCTTTATGTGTTCAAGTTTAGAAAATCCCCTCACACAAATTGGCTGGGTGCAATAGTGGGTCTAACAATGACAACTAGTTCAATATTTAGTAGTTGCAATCTTTAGCATGGTTTGAATAAAAGGAAAATGGTAGTCAAAACATTAAAGGTAAAATTGATTGTTTTAAAAAGATGATTTTATCTAGAACTTTTGGAGGTTTTAAGACTCATATTTCTTCTTTACATAACTTAGAATGCAAGATTTTATTTTTCTATTTTCACTTTCACTTTACTTATCTCATGCTATAGTTATAGTTATTTTCAAATCCTTAGCATTCATTTTCATTATTGGATTCATTCCTCTTCAATTTTAAATTGGTTTTAGTTCATTTCAGTGAATTGAATTACAAAAGCTAAGAAAACAACAATGGCACCAAAATCGAGTAGCCAACCAGAACTATATAAACGGTCTTATTATATATATATATATATATATATATATATATATATATTTTTTTTGAAAACTTAAATTATTAAAATTAAAAAATTTCCTTTATGATCTTTAAAATATCCAAACTATTATTCTCTTTTTATATAAAATTGACAAAATTTCTGACCTCAACAAAACTCAATCCAAATCTTTTACATGCATGATGAAAATAGAATATCCTCAATGTTGAAACAAACTTCCGGTTAGACCCTTCTCACCACTAGTTCGCAACATACGAAGAGGACCACAGTTTCCTCGGAAAACCTAACTTGTCCTTAACATACATAGGAAACCACACTTTTTTTTCTACAATTAAAGTTGTAATGGGTTTGGCGAAGACGCTTTGCCACCATTTATAACTTTGTTACATCACATCATGGTCATCTGCCTGACGTTAAAAAAAAGGGTCGAAGAGGAATAAGGAGTTAATGTTAACCCCTCGGTACTCTATGCCTTAATCCAAAGCAAGAAAGCTAAAATTAGTGGAAAACTACAATCTGGAATGTTCTCAGATACGCTCGGAGGCTGCTACTGGGAATATAAAGATTATTTATCAGATTCCATGATAAAGCTGCTTATATTTTCGAAGATATGTAGAGATTTCGATTGCCAACAGTCATATTATACTGCAGGTGAATTCAAGTAGAGTGATATTGGAGACGAGGAAGATGATGGACGTTAGTGAGGCTATGCTTCTATTTTATATGGACACCTCGCTTTTGCATTCACCCTGCATTGCATAGCCTAGTTCAAAGCACAATACTAAGCAGAGATTACTGTGGCCAAGGCATCAAATTGGCGTATAAGATTTTTTTGTTTGTGAGACAAGAGTTTAAGAAAACATATATTCTATAAAAACATACATACTTCTGTTTTTAAACCTGTACCCTTTTAAGAAAAAAACATATCCTCTCAAGTATTTAAGACAAAACTAAAAAAAATACATATTCTAGTACTTCTCGAAAAAAACTTTGCAAAAAATACATCCAGCTATCGAAATATCTTATGATCATGACACCATAGAGATAATCAGTACCAACCGGAAGTAATTTCTTTGAAATATGTATTGACATATTAGAATTATAGTTATCAAGTTAGATACGATTTAGTTATAAGAAAATATTTAATTAAAAAAAATTTCAACAAACCATTCCAGCTAATATTTCTGAATAAAGTTTCCTACATCTATACAATGTTCCATATGATGTATTTTGTGAAAATTCTCTATCACTAATAATTCACTAAACATCCATTTTTATCGAGAATTTTATGGTCAAATAATCCTATTATTTTTAATATGCATCTGCTACAATGATATATATACACCATTTGAATTGTAAAATGGTTATATTGTTTGTGAATCTGTTGTAAAAATGCTTTGTTATTCTTGGAATTTGATATTTGAAAGAATGTGTTTTCTATTAATCACAGATTAAGATTTAAATATATAAAAGTATATCTGAGAGGTATTTTGTGAAAATTCTCATCACTAATAATTCACTATACATCCATTTTTATCAAGAATTGTACAAATAATCCTATTATCCTTAGTATGCATCTGCTACAATGATATATATACACCATTTGAATTGTAAAATGGTTATATTATTTGTGAATCTGTGGTCAAAATGCTTTGTTATTCTTGGATCTGTTGTAAACGTATCTAATTTGAGTGAATTTGATACTTAAAAGAATGTGTTTGATTTTAATGACAGATCAAGATTTAAATATATAAAAGGTAGATTTGAGAGGGATATCTATATATATCTATATATATATATATATATAAAATCTTATATACATAATTTTATTTCTAACTGAAATTCAAAATAAATTATGATTATTAATAGTGAAAAAAAACGCATAGATTTTAAACGTGTTGCTGGTTTGTTGTGACCTTTATTTCTATCTTCTTGTGCTCCATTTGATTTTTAAAAAGACCATGTCACTCTTAAATTTATTATGATCCTTCTTTTGTACTATTCTGTCTGTATTTTCTGGATTGATGTTTTAAATCTATGTTTAGCTTCAGATCCAATGGGCGGTCTTAGGGTTGCTTTTCACATCACTTGTTCATGGATGTATTTCCTCTATCTAGCTGTTCTTAGTGCAAATTTGTCTTTGGGCATTTTAAGAGTTGAATCAACTTTTATGAATAATTAGGTCGAATCAATGTACTGATTAATTTTTAGAATTCTCAATTAAATTTTGTAACTATGATTACAACAGCTTATAATCAAATGGATGACACAAAGAAAATTAAACATAACGTATTGTGTCCCTCCATTACTAAGATATCCAAAAGCGAAGATAAGTCACAATGCACATAATGCGGAAGGCACATAACGGAAGAAAATACCCAACCGCTTATAAAATACATGACAGTATGAAAATGCAGGAGTCTAAAAAAATTCACAGAATAAACCAGACAGTATGAAAATGCAGTATTTTAAAAAAATTCATAGAATAAATTAGAAATTTTTGTAAGATTATAAAAAAAATTTGCAAAGATTTTTGAAAATCTGTGTTACAATAGTTAAACTTTAATATTTTGAGTGTGGTAAGTGTTTTTGATGGTGCTGAATCCATTTCCAACATTAAAAATACAATTTAAACATTGTTGAAATTTGTGGAGAATTCTTTAACCAATACACAACACAGTGTTTGAAATAAAATTTAAAACGCAGACAGATACATAGATGAAATACTTATCTCTATTTCATAAAATAAATAACAAACTGCTGTTCAGTGTTCTGGGTTCACTGGTTAAAACCTTAAACTGACTGCTACACATGCAGTGCTTCCAAATTTCTCTGTCTATGTTTTCAGCGTTCGGGCAATTATAAAAACATTACCCACCAACTATTATCACAATACAATGCTCTCACTCTGTTCTTTTTAATGCTCACCACATATTTATATCTCATTACAATATAATATATATATATATATTATAAATATCTCATATTTATAATATATATAATATGTATTATCAAAGTAAAAACATAAATAAATTGCGGTAATAAAACATTAACACAGGTTAAAAGTTAAAACATGTATTTGCCGTGAATAAAACAAATATTAAAACAAAACAAAACTTCATGCGATTTTTTTTATATTTTCCATGGGGTGTATGGAGAGTATTCACTCCATCTTTCTTAGTCCCCCGGAATTCCTTTGCTTCGTAGAGTGGTGGGTCTAGGTAGCAGTGACATCAGCACTTCCGAGAGTTGCATTCCCTCTGCTGCTTTGAGCTTTGCTGCCCCCTCCGAAATTGCTTGCCGCCTCTGCAGTTAATGTTGTCTCTATGTTAATTGCAATTGGTGGGACTTCAATGCAAGTGGTTTTAGCAAATAAGTTTTTTGCTTCCACCGCCTTCATACTTATGCCGCCGTTCTTCAACTTCACATCTGTCTTAACTCTGCTGACCTGCGATCCCGTCACAATTACGTCTGTCGTGTGTTGATTAATGCGGGCAATTGGAATTAAATTCCAACACTCCCCCTTAATTTCAATTGCCAGATTTTCTTGCATACCCAGGCATTTCCTGAAATAATTAAAATTGTTCTGCGTTAATGGCTTTGTTAAAATATCAGCAAATTGCTCCTCCGTTCTGTAGTGCTGCAAAACAATCTCACCATTATTAACCAATTCTCTTATAAAGTGAAATTTAACATCAATATGATTTGTTCTTTTATGAAAGACATAATTTTTTGATAAAGCTATCGCTGAGCTATTATCACAGTAAATGGTTGTGCTTTTTTCCTGTTCATGACACAAATCTCTGAGTACTCTTCTCAACTATACTGCTTGGCATGCTGCTGCTGTTGCTGCCACATATTCTGCCTCTGCTATTAATAAAGAAACCACTGGTTGCTTCTTGGAAGCCCATGAAAATGCTCTCGATCCCAAGTGAAAAACATATCCAGATGTGCTCTTCGTATCATCTACACTTCCAGCCCAATCACTGTCAATGTAACTTGTCAATTCAAAATTTTCAGATGAGGAGTATAAGATACCATACCCCTTTGTTCCATTCACATACCTTAGAATTATCTTGGCCACCTGCCAATGAGTCTCTTTCGTCCTTTCCATAAATCTAGAGATTAAACTAACAGCGCACATTATATCTGGCCTAGTTGCAGTCAAATACATGAGGTTGCCAACTATGCTTTTAAACAGTTTTGGATCAAAATCCTTGCTGCTGTCTTCTTTACTCAATTTCAACCCCATGACAGTTGGAGTTACAGCTGCCTTGCTATTCTGCATGTTGAACCTTTTCAACATTTCATCAACATATTTTTCTTGGGAAATGAAAATACCATTTTCATTTTTCTCTACTTCAATTCCAAGAAAAAATTTGAAGAAACCCAAATCAGTCATTTCAAATTCACTCCTCATGACTGCTTTAAAATCAACAATGATATAATATTCATTTCCAATAAAAATTAAATCATCTACATATAAAACAACAATAAGTATCTTACCATTATTTTCCTTTATGTAGAGTGTGGGTTCTCCATCACATTTTTCAAATCCATTCTCAATCAGGTAAGCATCTATCCTGCTGTACCATGCTCTCGGTGCTTGCTTCAGCCTATAAAGAGCTTTCTTCAGCTTGCATACTTTGTGCTATTGGCCTTCAATCTCATAGCTTGGAGGTTGTTCAACATATACCTCTTCTTTCAAAACTCCATTCAGGAATGCAGATTTCACATCCATTTGATAAACCTTCCATTTATGTTGTGCTGCTATGGACAACACTATTCTCACTATTTCCATCCTTGCAACTGGTGCAAAGGCTTCTTCATAATCTCTTCCTTGTTGCTGCTTGTAGCCTTTGACAACAAGTCTTGCTTTATGCCTTTCAATATTGCCTTCCGCGTTGCTCTTGGTCTTATAGACCCATTTAACTCCAATCACTTCTTTGTCTTTTGGAAGATCCACTAACTCCCATGTATTACTCTTTTCAATTGCACCAATTTCTTCATCCATTGCTTCAATTCATTTTTCTTCCTTTACGACATCTTCAAGATGAATTGGGTCATCAACATGACAATACAAAGAAAATAAAGAATTCAGACTGGCATTATCATTTACCTCTCCTTGTTCATAAATCTCACTCAGATTTCTGAATCTTGGTCTTCTTGGTGTACTTGGAGTTTCACTTGAACTTGATGGAGTTTGAGTTCCCTGTGGTGTGCTTGAAGAAGCACTTCCTTGATTTCTCAAGGCTATTCTATTTCCAACTTGTGGTGTGGTTTGTTGTACTTGTGGTGGTGGAGGAGGAGCCACCGTAGAGGGATTATTTGTTGTTGTCCCGTCCTCTTCTTCATCATGAGACATACTAGTCTTCACATTCACTATTTTATTTAAACTTCCATCCCAAGCTTCTTCTTCTATAAACTGCACATCTCTGCTTATTACTGCTTTCTTGGTGGATGGATTACAGAGTTTGTATGCTTTGGACTCATCACTGTATCCAACAAAGATACATTTCTCCCCCTTACTTTCAAGCTTCTTTCTAAGCTGATCCGGAACATGTGCATATGCCACACATCCAAAAACTTTCATGTGGGTGACATGCTGCTTTGTGCCACTCCACGCTTCTTCCGGAATTCTATTCATGATATCTTTGGTTGGGCATCTATTCAAGATGTACGCTGCACAATTTACAGCTTCCGCCCAATACTCATTTGGCAAATGTTTTTCCTTCAACATACTTTTGACCATGTCCATGATGGTCTGGTTTTTTCCTTTCTGCAACACCGTTTTGCTGAGGTGTGTACCTTGTGGTAAACTGTTTCTGTATGAAATTCTCCCTACAGAAATACATAAACTCTTTAGAGATGTATTTTCCACTTCGGTTAGTTCTCAGCACTTTGATGTAGTTCCCACTCTACTTCTCGACAAGAGTTTTGAAGTGGCGGAATTTCCCAAACACTTCACTCTTTTGATTCAAGAAATACACCCATGTCTTTCTGGTGTAATCATCTATGAATATAAAAAAATATTTTTTTCCAGCTAAAGATGGCATTTGCATTGGTCAACAAAAATCTGAGTGGACATTCTCTAAGGGTGCTTTTGCCCTTATAATCTTCCTTGATGGAAAGCTTTATCTGTGTTGTTTGCCCAAGATGCAGCCTTCACATAGGCTGTCTGGTTTCTCAATCAATGGTAATCCTTTTACCATTCCCTTTTTGTGCAATAAGTTCAAGCCTCTGAAATTTAGATGTCCAAATCTCAAGTGCCATAACCAATTTTCATCTTTCACTTCCTCTTGAAAGACCTCTTATGTTACAGCTGCTACATTTCTTCCCTCCTTTATGTATGCTCTAAGCTTGAGAAGAAACATCCTATTACTTGTCATTTGCACCTCTGCAATGACTTTCTTGCTTGGAGGTATGTCCTTGATTGTGCACACATTATTTTTAAAAAATACAATGTAAACCTTGTCAATGAGCTGTCCAATGCTCAAAAGATTACATTTCAAGCCAGATACATAATAAACATCTGGCACAAACTTCTGTTCTCCATTTCTTGCTAGGATACTGACTCTGCCTTTTCCCTTAACATAGATATTACTATCAGTTCCCGTTGTTACTTCAGATTTAACATCTTCATCTAGATTGGAAAACATTGCTATGTTTCCAGTCATGTGGTTACTGTAACCTGAGTCTAAGAACAATACATCATCTTGTCTATCTTGTGCTATGTTACATGTTAACATCACATTCTTCTAGTTCTTATTTTCTTCTTTTGCAAAATTAGCATTCTGCTTATTATTCATGTCATTTTCCTTTTTCCTACATTCATTGGCATAATGCCCATATTTCTTGCAATAACGACACTGGACTTGGGATTTATCATAACTTTTTCCATGAGCTTGCTGTCGGCTTGAGCCTTCATTTTGATTTTGATTTCTGCTTCTTCCACTCGAAATTGTAGGGTTGTTTCTTCCTCTGTTTTGGCTTCTGCCTCTTCCTCTGTTCTTTTCTTTGCCTTGACCTTTGCTTCGGCCAAAGGAAATTTGAGTCTTGAATGCTTGTTTCAATGAGGAATATGTTTCTCTATTCAATCTGTGTTCATGAGACATGAAGGATGCACTCCTCATCCACTGTAAACTGTGAGAGATCCTTTGTCTCTTCTATTACCACTACTATGGCATCAAATCTTGAGGGTAGACTTCTCAAGATTTTCTCCACTATTCTTCTGTCTTCAAGTGTCTCTCCATGAGACCTTATCTGGGTAACCAACCCAATAACTTGTGTGAAGAATGATTCAATATTCTCAGACTCTTTCATACAGAGAGTTTCAAAATATCTCCTTAGCATTTGCAACTTTGATGTCTTCACCTTCTCCATGCCTTGATAGGAAATCTTGAGAATATCTCATGCCTCCTTAGACTTTTTTGCTACTGTAATCCTTGGGAAAATACTCTTATGTACAAATTGAAAAAGATAGAAGAGGGCTTTGGAGTCCTTCTTCCTATTATCTTTTAGCAAATCTCTTTCTGTTGCTGTCAAAGTAGCCAACGTTGCTGCATCTGATGGTTCTGGGTAGCCATTCTCAACTAGCTCCCATATGTCCTGTGAGGCAAACAGAGCTCTCATGGTGGTAGCTCAATATTCATGATTCTTCCCATTAAACTATGGAAGTTGGGGATTTGTTAGACTGGTGCCTGTTGCTGCCATTGGGACTGTGTTTTTAAATAAACTGTCTATTTGCTGAGAAATAAAATCTGTCTCTAAAACTCTTGAGACTTCTCTTTTACAGCTCTCTGGACTGTAATCTTAACACTAAACAATAAACTCTGTTTTGAGAAATACCTTGGAATTTTTATAAGTCTTCACTCTGCTGGAGAACTGCTACAACAAACTCCTTCCTTCAGTTTCTTTGACACCTTCAAAAAGCCTGGACTAGCTCTGATACCATATTGGAATATGTGGAGAATCCCTAACCAATGCACAACACAGAGTTTCAAATAAAATTTAAAATGCAAACAGACACAGAGATGAAATACTTATCTTTATTTCATAAAATAAATAACAAACTACTGTTACAAATATTCAGAACAGTGTTCTGGGTTCACTGGTTAAAACCTTCAACTGGCTGCTACACATGCAGTGCTTCCAAATTTCTCTTTGTCTCTATTTTCAGCCTTCTGGCAATTATAAAAACATTACACAGCAACCGTTATCAAAATACAATGCTCTCACTCTGTTATTTTCAATGCTCACGGCATATTTATATCTCATTACAATATAATATATATATTATAAATATCTCATATTTATAATATACATAATATGTATTACCAAAGTAAAAACATAAATAAAACGCGGTAATAAAACATTAACATAGGTTAAAAGTTAAAACATGTATTTTCCGTGAATAAAACAAATATTAGAACAAAACAAAACTTCATGCGATTCCTTTATATTTTCCATGGGGTGTATGGAGAGTATTCACTCCAGCTTTTTTAGTCCCCCCGGAATTCCTTTGCTTCATAGAGTGGTGGGTCTAGGGAGCAGTAACATCAGCACTTCAGGGAGTTGCATTCCCTCTGTTGCTTTGAGCTTTGTTGCCCCCTCCGGAATTGCTTGTCGCTTCTACAGTGAATGATGCCTTTGTGTTAATTGCAACTGGTGGGACTTCAATGCGAGTGGTTGTAGCGGATAGGTTCTGTGCTTCCACCGCCTTCATACTTATGCCGCTGCTCTTCAAATTCACATCTGCCTTAACTCTGCTGACCTGCGATCTGGTCACAATTACTTCTGCCGTTTATTGATTAATGCGAGCAGTTGGAATTAAATTGCAACAAACATTCCAATTACCTGATTTTTAAAAATCAATTTTACCAACTTTCAATAAAAAAATACCATCCAAACTATTCTGTTAAATCCATAAACAATTCCTATAAAAATTAAACATACCGTATTGTGTCCCTCCATTACTAAGATATCCAAAAAAAAAAAAAAGGAAGAAAGAAGAAAGAAGAAAAAAAAAGAAAAAGAGTCACATGATCCGAACGGCACATAACAAAATAAAATAAAATAAAATAAAATACCCAACAAGATCTAGTAACATAGTTTTCTAAATCTTGTTTTATGGTGGGGTTCTTATATTATATTGGGATGTTTCAAATATCACTATAGATATTTTTATTAGTTATCTAGTATATTTTCTTTTCTTATTTATAGATATATTTTTGGTTATTAAATTAATATATTTTTGGTGTTATTGTAACCATTACTAAATTAAATATTTTTTTTTGATATTATAATTGTTTTCACAAAATTTTATCTTATACTTCTCATACTTTGCTCCGCTCATATTAATAAAGACTTTGTTGATTCTTTGTTTTTGAATTCTCAAGAGTTTCAAGCGTGGTCTATTGTGACTCAGGAATTTCTTAGAGACTCAAAAGTGGTCAGAATTAACAATGTTTAATTATATTTTTGATTGTGGAAATGAATTTAGTATTATTAAAATTTTTTGGATTATTGCAAAAATTCTTTCCAATTTTACCCAAATTTTCATAATTTTCGGAACAAATTTACAAGCCAGTTAAACTATGGACCGGAGGTCAATCAAAAGTATTTAGATTGCAGTGAATCTTGTTATAATTTGAGCATGTGTTGAATAATAGAAATAGGGTGAAGTGCACGCATCTATGCAAGGTGGCGGACTCGTTTTTCCCTCTTGTATTGGATCAACGGGGTCCCCCTTCCATGACTATCTTTTGTCAACTCGAGTGGCCCAAAGTTCTACTCCAAAACAACCCTCTTATTATTTGGTAGGTCTAGACATCAGAATAAATCTTGACTTTTTCTTTATCAAGGCATGTGTCTTGTACAATACGAGTTAGTGAATTCATTCCTTATTTGGGTTATTTACTCTCAACATGCTCTCATTAAGCATATGTTTAATTGTGAGTGTTGCCTAATCCCTAATTCCTAAATTGTGTTTTTACTTGCATGTTTAGAAGAATGAATCCAACTCGGTTAAAAAATAAGAAAATGAATCCAACTTGATTAAGAAATACGAAAAAAATCACACGTGAGATAAAGAAAAAGATTCATGCTAGAACTATAACACCACAAAATTAGTTTTTAAAAAATAATCACAATAATATTGTGAAACATATCATGTAGGTTTTGACTAAGTTAATGATAGTATATGAGTCATTTGAACAAATGAAAAAAAACCCCTATGAGTCATCTGACCAAGCACCATCTGACATTGAAGCACAAATTATGATATTCAGATTGAGTATTTTTAGATGGGAGATTGGAAATCTGGATCTTTAACATAACTCTTTAGCATGATCAGTGTGCACAAGTTCGTTTTTCTGATTAATTTTTTTTAAGTGGAAGATTGGACACCACCATCTTGTCCAAAATGGCGTCTTTCTCTGCTTTTAGCTTTTTGATTTCTCTTTCTAGCTCTATCACCTCATAGAGGCATGCTCCTCCTCTAGAATCAAGTAATCATGTTGATTGACTTAGGGGTTGTCATAAACATCATGGTTGTTCCTACCTTGATTTGCTAAATTTAGGATTTCCTCGACCTACACCCATAGTCCTTGAACATGCCAAAAAGTCTATTGGCAAGCTCACCAATGTGATCGTAATGGTAGATTCATGGAAATATCTCATGGATTTCCAAGTGACCGAATCAAAAACCTCCATGAATGCCCATCCTTTGATTCTTGGAAGACTTTGGCTTGGGTGATGCTTTCATCAAATGTAGATCTAGAGATATGACTATCTCTAATCAGATTTCATGAAGAAAGTCATAGTCTATCCACCCAAAAAAACCCTTGAGAAAAGACTCCATATGGATAGAATATCTTTATGAAAATTGATACAGAAGCATGAGGCTCGAGGGAAAATTTACTTCATTTTTATTCTAAAAATACAAAAAAAATTTACCAGTGAAGGAGTGGGTTCTTTTAGCTGGCAATTTACTGTTTTAGTAGATAATATTGATTGGTATTTAAGGGATTCTAGCTGTTAAATAAAGGATGCAATGCATTTAGTTGTTAGTTGATAAATTTAAGGAGAATATAGTGTAGGGAGATTTTGTCTAAAATTGGGCAAATTGGATCCATAGAATTTGATCAAATTTGTTTGTATGAATAATATATATTTAAAAATGTAAGTTTGAAAGGAATATGTAGAGGATTTGATGGAAAGAGGAATTGAATAGAAAAACATTACATTTATGAAAAGAGGAATCGAATAGAAGAACATTACATTTCCTCTATGTCTGCGTAAATGTGTGCATAAATGAAAGTCCTGTAGGTTTTGTTATCTTTTAAAAATATTTCTGAATTGATTAATTTAGATGGAGTTGATTTAAATGATTCTTTGTGTATCTTTCCTTTAAATTGCTACGTTCCACTGTGGAATTGAAACAATTCAGTGATACTATTAAATGAAAGGATTGTATAATTTTATTGCCAAGAAACCGTGGCTTCTTAAACAGAGGGATTCTAGTTTAATTAAACAAATGATATTATGGTAGTGAGTAAGAAGTTTAACATATCAATTTGCTAAGATTCAACATGTCGAGGACCGAATTATATTGAGACAGATTTTGGACACTGTAATATTGCAGTTGTTCCTTTGCCTGGTGAATCGACGGCCTATGCGTGAAGATCGTTGATCCAAAATAAATCTCATTTTAAGTTGCATGAACTTTAATCTCTCAACTGAACCTGATAAATCATAAATCCGATTTTATGAATTGAGCATCTGTCCAAGAGTTAATGGATTTGACGACCTTCGCACCTGGCTTGGAGATTGAACAGTAATCGCATAAAAACTTGTGTAATGGTTAAAGTCTTAATTGGATGCGATAATTTATAGAGATAAGTTTACTGTGGCTTGGGTCTGCCAAGAAGTCAAACTCATATGCAAATGAAACTATTGTTTTAATTGTAATTATGTCAATTCTGAATGGGTTTAATATTGGTTAATTCGTCTCCAAATCAAATAAAACCGACATAGAAAATATTGCTATATATATGGTCTTATTATTGCTGCATTCTAATATATTATGCAACTATGATTCCACAAATTATGGAAAGATTATGTAATGGACTTAAGGCATTTCAAATTTTGTGTTTAATTTGGAGGTTGATGACTGAAGTAAGAAAGGAAAAAGAAGAAGTTCCTCCAGAACTTGAAGACATAATTTCCAGATTTGAAAGTTTATCACTAACACCTACATCCAAACCACCATTAGTGGTATCAGAGTAGCCTTTAAACACTGAGCGAGATCTGAAATTTCAGGAAAAGAAATCCAGCATGGCTTATAGAGTTGGACGAGAAGGTGGTGTTGTTTGAAGAAGAGGAAGACCAGTTGCAAATGTTGAAGTAATGGAGGTTATGCAACAGATGCAAGCCAAATTAGAAGAAATGGAAATGGAAAATCAAAGAGATGCAGATGTCGGAGATGTTAGTGAACCTGAAGTTGAATCTATAGAAGATGGAGAACTTGCAGAAGTTACATCTGAAATGAGATTTTTTAAATTAGTGTTGGGATCCACATCTAAACCCAGACTTGAGGTTTCAGTTTTTACAGGAAGCTTAAATCCAGAGGAATTGATAGATTGGGTAAATTACATGGATAAGTTCTTCGATTATGAAGAAATGGATGAAGGAAAAAGAGTGAAATTCGTTGTCACAAAATTGAAAGGACATGCAGTGCTTTGGTGGGATGGAGTGCAGGCAGAAAGAAGGAGACTTGGTAAGCAGCCAATAAAGAATTGGAACAGAATGGTGGAAAAGTTGAGAGGTAAGTTTTTTCCAAGTGATTATAAGCTTTCATTATTTAGACAAATGAAAAATCTTAGACAGAGATCAATGATAGTCAATGAATACACAGAGGAATATTACAAAGTGAGCATAGGAGCAGGAAAAATTCAAGATACAACAAAGAATATTGCAAGATATATTAATGGTCTCAGAATGGAGATCCAAGATGAGATAAGTCTGTTTTCTCCTAAAATAGTGGAAGAAGCTTATCAGATGGCCTTGAACGCAGAAGAAAAACTCATAAGGAAGAAATCTGCCAGAAGTAGAGGTACCTCCGAGGAAAGGGAATTCAAGGTGGTAGAGGAAGATCTACAGCACCTAGAGAAGGAGCTAGCAACAACTCAAGTCAGCATACACACACAGAAGGTGATGCAAGTGGCAGAAGGAGTTTTTCAAGAGGAAGAGGAGGTAGAGGCAGAGGAAGACAAATAAGATGTTATAGATGTAATAAGATGGGACACAAAGCTTATGAATGTCCAGAGAATGTGGGAAAAATACAGAGAAATGTAATTGTTTCTCAGAATGAAGAAGAAATAGAAAAAATGCCAGAAGCAGCAAAAGTACCAGAAGCAGAGAATATAACAGAGAAAGGAGAATCTTTTGTAGTTAACAAAGTTTTGTTAAAAGAAACAAAAGAAGTTGTTGAACCAGCACAGAGGAAAAATTTGTTTAGAAGTGTGTGCAAAGTTCAAGGAAAATTCTATCAAGTGGTAATTGATAGTGGCAAAACTAATAATTTGGTTTCTACAAAAGTGGTGGAGAAATTGAAATTTAAGACAAAGAAACATCCAACACCCTACAAGGTGTCATGGCCTCAGAAAGGATATCAGCTATTAGTGAATGAACAGTGTGAAGTAGAATTCCAGTTGGGCAGTTACAAAGACAAAATTATGTGTGATGTAATGCCTACGGAAGTATGTCACATATTGCTGGGTAGACCTTGGCAGTATGACAGAGGAGCTATGCATGATGGGAAGAAGAACACATACAAGTTTTGTAAAGATGGTGTTAATCATACATTGTCGCTGATAGAAGAAGAAGATGCATAAAAGAGAAGACCTGATTCGAAAGCTTTGTTATTGAGTGGAAAAGAATATCTGGAGTAGATTGAAGATGATGAGGTAAACTTTGCATTAATTTGAAAACCCAAGGTAGTAATTACTTCTACTAAAATTTCTAATTTACCAATTGAAATTCAAGAGATGATGGAAAATTATTGTGATATCATTGTAGATTATTTTCTGGATGAATTATCACCTATAAGAGAAATCAACCATCATATAGATTTGATTCCAGGAGCAAATTTGCCAAATAAAGTAGCATATAGGATGACTCCCACAGAAAATGAAGAAATCAGGAAGCAGGTGTAGGAGTTGTTAGATAAAGAACTGATCAGAGAATTTTTGAGTCCGTGTGCAGTACCAACAATTTTGAGTCCAAAAAAAGATGGAGGCTGGATAATGTGCACTAACTCAAGAGCAATCAACAAAATAACAATCAGATATAGATTTCCTTTACCCAGAATTGAAGATTTGATGGATTGTTTAAGTGGGGCAATATATTTTACAAAAATGGATTTAAAGAGTGGCTATCATCAAATTTAGGGAAAATTTTAAGCATGGAAAATTACTTGAAGCTTCAAAAATTGGCGAATCTCACTAGTCCCTAATATGAAAACTATAAAAATTTTATTGATGTATTTGTAAAATTATTCAATTTTGTAATGATTTTATATATACTCTCTATATAATTTTAGCGATTTTTTATGTAAAATAATTTTATATTGTAAAATTTGGGCGAATCATTTCTATAAAAAATAGAAATTGACGATTTTTTTTTTGAAAAATAATGGAAAATTAGCCCACCTACGAACATTAGCCCCTAAAATTTTCCATGATCAAATTAGGATAAGGGAAGGAGATGAATGGAAAACAAGTTTTAAAATAAATGAAGGATTTTATGAATGGATGGTAATGCCATTTGGATTATCAAATGCTCCTAGTACATTTATGAGACTTATGAATGAAGTGTTGAAATAATTTATTGGTAAATTTGTAATAGTATATCTGGATGATATATTAATTTACAACAAGTCTAAAGTAGAAAACTCGGGACATCTGAATTATTTCTTAAGGAAGTTGCACGAGGAAAAGTTGCTAGTAAATTTTAAAAAGTTTTCATTCATGAAGGAAGAGCTGGTATACTTAGGCTTTGTCATTTCTGCTGATGGATTGAAGATGGATCTAGAGAAGATAAAGGAAATCACAGAATGGCCTTCACCTAAGAGTGTTTTGGAGGTACGAATTTTCCATGGTCTTGCTAGTTTTTATAGAAAATTCATAAGGAATTTAGTAAGATCAATGCTCCTATTATTGAAACCATAAATAAGGACAAACAAAAATTTAACTAGACTGATGAAGCAGAGAAAAATTTCCGGTTGTTGAAAATAAAGATAACAGAAAAGCCCATTTTAGTTTTTATTGATTTTAGCAAACCTTTTCAAGTGAAATGTGATGCTAGTGGAGAAGCTATTGGAGATGTGTTAAGTAAAGAAGATAGACATGTAGCTTATTTCAGTGAAAAAATGAATGAGACAAGAAGGAAATATTCTTCTTATGATAAGGAATTTTATGCAATTGTGCAGTCATTAAAGAAGTGGAGACATTACTTAATGTCTAAAGAGTTTGTACTTTATTTAGACAGTCATGCATTGCATTACATTATTCGGTAGCCAAAACTAAATCAGAAACATGCAAAATGGGTGGAGTATCTTTAGATTTTCAATTTTGTATTGAAACACATAAATGGCCAATCAAACAAAGTAGCAGATGCCTTAAGTAGAAAAAAAAATTTAGTTCAAGAAAGTCAAATTCAAGTGTTGGGTTTTGATTTTCTTAATGAATTTCATAAAATAGATTTGGAATTTAAAGAGGCATTTGAAACATGCAGTAATCCTATTTTATTGGAAAAAAGTAAGTGCCTGGATTTTTTCTTGCAAGAATGGTTGTTGTTTAAAATAAATCAGATGTGCATACCAAATTGTTCTATGAGAGAAAATTTAATTAAGGAGAAAAATAGTGGTGGACTTGGTGGACATTTTGGTGCAGACGAGACTTATGACAGCTGAGTCATTTTTATTTTTGGCCAAAGATGAGATTTGAAGTGGAGAAGTGTGTGCGAAATTGTAAAGTTTGTCAGTATGAAAAACGAAGGAGTCAAAACACAGGTTTGTATGTTCCATTACCTATTCTAGATAGACCTTGGGATATGGTAAGTATGGATTTTGTTTTGGTTTTACCTAAAACACGGAGAGGAAATGATTCAATCTATGTTGTAGTTGACATATTTTCTAAAATGAAACAACTTATTCCATGTTATAAAACCAATGATGCTACTCATGTTGCTAATATGTTTTTCAAAGAGATTGTAAGGTTACATGGGTTACCTAAAAGCATTGTCTCTGATAGGGACACCAGATTTGTTGGTCATTTGTGGAGGAAATTGTGGAAGAAGCTTGGTACTAAATTGAGTTTCATCTTAGCTTATCACCCTCAAAATTATGGACAGATTGAGGTGGTGAAAAAAACCTTGGGTAATATTTTGAGAAGTCTTGCAGGTGAACATCCTAAACAGTGGGATCAGATTTTGCCACAAGCTGAATATGCTTATAATGACTCTCCTAACATGAGTATAGGGGAGAGTCCATTCCATATATTTTATGGAATGCATCCCAGAGGAGTGTATGAATTAAGGAGTTTGGGAAAAGCAGAGATGAGATGTGTTGATGGAGAAGAGTTTGCTTCAGGAATTCGAGCAATACATGAACAGGTAAAACAACAGTTACACGATAACAACATCAAATACAAAAGAAGAGCAGATTTGAAGAAAAGAGAAGTTAATTTTGAGGTCAGAGATTTTGTTCTAGCACACTTGAGGAGGGAAATATTTCCAAAAAGGGCATATAACAAATTGGAATTTAAGAAAATTGGGCCATGTAGACTATTGAGGAAATTTTCTGCAAATGCATATGAAATTGAATTACCCCCTAACATTGGAATATATCCAATTTTCAATGTCGTTGATTTGTATAGGTATGAAGACAGTGACACGGATGATACAACTGAATGAAAAGAAGAGTTTGACTGGTTGAGACAGTTACCCACAACAAAAACATTGTATCCATAGAAGATTTTAGACAAAATATTGTCTAAGAAGACAAGAGGACAAAAATACTTTGAGTATTTGATCAAGTGAAAAGATCAACCAGTTGTAGAAGCTACTTGGAGGACAGATACCATACTACCGAAATTGGGCAGTTCTGTGGAGGAGCTCATGGACATGAACCCATGAAGAATTTTTTCCTCAGGAGTTTGATGCAGGAGCATGAGACTCAAGGGAAAATTTACTTCATTTTTATTCCAAAAATACAAAAACATTTTACCTGCAAAGGAGTGGGTTCCTTTAGCTATGAATTTACTATTTTAGTAGATAAGGTTGATTGGTATTTAAGGGATTTGATCTATTTAATAAAGGATGCAATGTATTTGGTTGTTAGTTGATAAATTTAAGGAGAATATAGTGTAGGGATATTTTGTATAAAATTGGGCAAATTCGATCCATATAATTTGATCAAATTTGTTTCTATGAATAATATATAGTTAAAAATGTAAGTTTGAAAGGAATACATAGAGGATTTGATGGAAAGAGGAATAAAATACAAGAACATTACATTTCCTATGTATCTGCATAAATGTGTGCATAAATGAAAGTCTTGGAGGTTTTGTTATCTTTTAAAAATATTTCTGAATTGATTAATTTAAATGGAGTTGATTTAAATTATTATGTGTTTATCTTTCCATTAAATCACTGCGTTCCACTGTGGAATTGAAAGAGTTCGATGGTACTGTTAAATGAAAGGATTGTAGAATTTTATTGCTAAGAAACCATGGCTTCTTAAACAGAGGGATTCTAGTTTAATTAAACAAATGATATTTTGGTAGCGTGTAAGGAGTTTAACATATCAATATGCTAAGATTCAACATGTTGAGGACCAAATTATATTGAGACAGAGTTTGGAGACTATAATATTGCAGTTTTTCCTTCTCCTGGTGAATCGACGACCTACGCGTGAAGATCGTTGATCCAACAGAAATCGAATTTTAATTTGCATGAGATTTAATCTCTCAAATGGACCCGATAAATCATAAATCTGATTTTATGAATTGAGCATCTGTCCAAGACTTAATGGATCTGACAGCCTTCGCACCTAGCTTGGAGATCCAACGGTAATCGCATAAAAACTTATGCAATGGTTAAAGTCTTAATTGGATGCAATAATTTATAGAGATAAGTTTAATGTGGCTTGGGTCCCCCAAGAAGTCAAACTTATATGAAAATGCGACTATTGTTTTAATTGTAATTCCGTCAATTCTGAATGGGTTTAATATTGGTTAACTCGTCTCCAAATCAAATAAAATAGACATAGCAAATATTGCTATATATATGGTTTTATTATTGCTGCATTCTAATATATTATGCAACTATGATTCCACCAATTCTGGAAAGTTTATGAAGTGGGCTTAAGGCATTTAAAATTTTGTGCTTAATTTGGAGGTTGATGACTAAAGTAAGAAAGGAAAAAGAAGAAGTTCCTCGAGAACTTGAAGACATAGTTTCCAAATTTGAAATTTATCACTAACACCTGCATCTAGACCACCAAAAATGAGGAACATGTGTGACCACTCTTAACTATTGAAAGATCAAGGAATTGAAGGAACCAATTGAAAATAATCTATTAATCTAATCCCTTTCCATTTTAGACTCTACTTAAAATAGTGAGTTGTCTAGTCATGCATACAACTATATTTTTAAGGATTTCCAAGAATCTTATGATTTAAGAAAATCATTGTCTATTCTTGCATGAGTTGTCAAAGAAAATTAATATTTTGATAGTATGACAATGAAAATCAGTTGAAGTAAAACTTTTCATATTAATTCTACCCTGGGTCAGGAACAACAAGAACATTTGATTCATGTATTGCAAAAAAAACCTGGTGCATTTGCATGGTATTATCATGATATGCATGACATTATCCCTAGAACTTGCATATGCCGCATTTACCTCCAAGAAAATGCTAGGACACTTAAGAAAGCTCAATATCGCATGAATCCTTCCCTTAAAAACATTATTAAGGAAGAGCTAAAAAAAATGTTGAATGCCAACTTCATATACCCCATATCCGACAATGGGTGGATCTCTCCACTTGTAGTTGTACTTAAGAAAAATAGTAAATGGAGAATTTGTGTCGACTACCGAGAATTGGATAGGGCCACCTTAAAATATTATTTTCCATTTCCCTTCATTGACCAAGTATCAGACATTTTGGGAGGAAAATAACATTTTTCCTTCCTAAATGGCTTTAGCAAATATGCTCAAATCTAATTTGCACCAAAAGACAAGGAGAATACCACTTTTACATGTTCATGGGGGATATTCACATATAGAGGTTTACCATTCGAATTGTGTAATGCCTCCACAACTTTTAAAGTTATAATACTTGGTATATTTTTTGAATTTATTCATAAATGTGTAGAGATATACATTGACGAACTTTCAGTTTATGGTGACGCTTTTAAGGAAGCACAATAAAACCTCAAGAAAGGACTAATTCATTATAGAGAATCATATTTCCCTTAGTAATATAAAATATAGAGTGTTATTGATGGAAGGGATTATTCTTGGGCACCATGTTTCTCATATCGATATGGTGCACTGAGTAAAAGTCAAGTTATCATATATTTTTTTTTCACCACAAACACAAAGAGAGGTAAGAAGTTTCCTAGGACATGTTGGTTACTATAGATGATTCATTCAAAATTTGACTAAAATTTCTACAGCTATGCTTAGATCGCTTGCAAAAGATGTAGAATTTCTTGGGACTCATAATTCCAGTTTTCTTTTGACACTCTCAAGGAAAAGTTGTCCACAACACTAGTACTCAAATGACCAAATTGGTCCCTGCCATTTCATATCCTTACATATACTTCAAACACATCCCCTTGGAGATGTTTTGGATCAAAAAGAAGCTTGGTCATCTTACACCATCTATTTTATAAGAAAAATCTTAACACCAACAAAATGTAATTATATAGTCACCAAAAAGGATTTTTTAGTTTTTGTACATGCTATAACTAAATTTACACATTATATAATCATTTATGAAGTGTTAGTACATAATGATCATGCTACCATTAATTTTTTGATGAATAAACCCATTTCTAATAATAGAGTAACTAGATGGTTGCTATTGCTACAGGAATTTAATGTTACTATTATAGATAGACCTAGAAATGAAATTTTGGTAGAAGATTTCCTTTATCAATTACATATTGATGGTGAATCTAATTTTGTAGATGACAATTTTCCTAATGAAAAATTGTTTGATGTTGCTACTAATATACCATGTTTCACATACATAGCTAACTATTTGGCCACATGCAAGCTACTACAACACCTTTCAACACGAGAAAGACAACATATTGTAAAGCTTAGAGCCACTGACTCATGGGTGGGAGGAGATCTTTACCAAACTATACCAAACATGATTATCTGAATATGTGCTCGAGAAGATGAGATGCTCAATATCCTATGAGATTGCCACAATGGACCTTTTCAAGGTCACTTCATTGATAAGAGAACTGTCTACAAAATATTCCAGCAAGGATATTATTAGCAACACTCTTCACAGATGCAAGATACTACATGCACAGATGTGATAGTTACCAAAGAATGGGGAGACAAGTCCAAGCCAACAAGATGCCATTACAAGCATAACTTCTTTTTGAACCTTTTGAAAGGTGAGCCTTATATTTTGTAGGGCTAATCTATCCAATGTCATGAAAAAATAGGTACATTTTAGTTTATATTGATTATATTATGAAATGGGTAGAAGAAAAATATTTGTATCAAGCTAATGAAAAATATGTAGTTGATTTCTTGTTTCAATATATTTTTACCCATTTTTGGGTTCCAAATGTGATTATAACATATCATGGAGCACAATTTGTTTCAAAGGTGGTGCAAGTTGTTGTTCAATAGTACCACATAAGGTAGTTCAAGTCTTCTCCATATCACCTACAGGGAAATGCATAGGTATAATCTACAAAAAAAGTGTTAAAGGCCATCACGAAAAGGGACGTACAAATATATCATAGAGATTGGGTAGATATGCTCCCGGAAGCACTTTGGGCTTATAGGAAGACGTAGAGGACCACAATAGAATCCACGCCTTATGATCTCATATATGTTAAACAAGTTCTTCTTCCCATTGAGTTTCACGTAAAGAAATTCAAGAAAACCATTTAGTTGGAGTTAGGTTTGTCAAAAGACCAACAACATAGAGTTCGATGAGATCTGACATGATCCCAGCCAACGTATCATTCTTGTTCAGAAGTAGCGAGTTAGATGGTATGGAAAATTTATCAGGAAAAAACACTTCAAACTCGATGATTGGTTTCTTATCTAAGATTCCATATTTAATAACTTCAAAGGAAAGCTTACCACATGATGGATGGGACCTTATGAGGTTGAGATCGTTTCAATAATGGCTTAGTTAGAATAAGGATGGTTGATGATGAGTAGAGTTCTTTTGTAGTTAATGGTCATCGATTGAGGTTGTATCACAAGCCCATATCCAAGGAAAAATAATTTCAAGATGTCACATAATAGTGAGATGTGGAGATAGTGGGATGAGATCTTTCTACTCCCTCTTCTACTTCCTCTTGAATTTACTTCTATTTTAGTGTGTATGTTTATATATATATATATGAAAAAAAATAATGATAAATAATTGGTCTACGTATGAAAATCAATTTATGATGTAGCTATATATGGCCTTGGTTGAAAACCATCTTGCTGCATACTAGCCCTTGTTGTTAATCCTCTCTCTTTTTGCAAATCTTCAAATTATTATTATTTTTCTTGTGTTGGATGATGAAAGAGAAATTACGGCCTTCCTTCTAGCAAACTTTTTCCCATAAAATTCACGACATTAAAAGCATTGGTGAGTGGTCGAGCAATGCTTAATAACTTTCCTTATCGGATGATAACCCAATAACTTCCTTCCGTGTTCAACTTTAGCAAATCATTTCACACATATGGGAAGTGTGCCATAGTGGGTCTAACAACTACCACTAGTTCGATATTTAGTAGTTGCAATCTTTAGCATGGTTCGAATAAACAGGGAATGGTACTCGAGACAATAGAGGTAAAGTTGATTGTCCCAAAAATAGGACATTATCTAGAACCTTTGGAGGCTTTAGGGGCTCATATTTCATCTTAGTTACAGAGCATGGAATGTAGTGCTTCATATTTCTATTTTCACCTTGCTCATGTTTCCCATTATAGTTATTTTCAAAACCTCGTATTCATTTTCAGTATTGGTTTGATTCCCCCTTCATTTTAGATTTGGCATTCATTTTCATTATTGGTTTGATTCCCCTTCATTTTAGATTTGTTCATTTCAGTAAATTGAGTTATAAAAACTAAGAAAACAATAGTGGTATCCAAAATTGAGAAGCCAGGCCCCCCCCCCACACACACATATATATATATATATATTCAAAATGAAATTATTCAAATTAAAAAAGTTGCAGTTTTTCAATTTTTACCTCTTACATTTTCAAATTTCCATTATAAGAAAATATACCAATTATCATCTCTTTTTATATAAAGTGGGCAAAATCTATGAACCTCAACAAAACTCAATACCAAATATTTTACATGCATGATGAAAAGAGAATATCCTCAATGTTAAAACAAACTTCCGGTTAGACCCTCTCACCACTAACTTGTTCTGAAACTACCAAGAGGACCACACTTTCCTCCGAAAACCTTGCAAGTCCTTAACATACATAGGAAACCAAAGTTTTTTCTCTACAATAAAAGTTGTAATGGGCTTGGCAAAGAGGCTCTGCCACCATTTATAACTTTGTTACATCACATCACGGTCATCTGCCTGATGTACAAAAAAATAGAAGAGGAATAAGGAGTTAATGTAAACCTCTAGGGACTCTATTTCTTAATCCGAAGCAAGAAAGCTAAAATTAGTGGAAAACTACAATCTGGAATGTTCTCAGATACGCTCGGAGGATGCTACTGGGAATATACAGAAAGATTGTTTATCAGATTCCATGATAAAGCTGCTTATATTTTCGAAGATATGTAGAGATTTCGATTGCCGACAGTCATATTATATTGCAGGTGAAGTCAAGTAGAGTGATATTGGAGAAGAGGAAAATGATGGACATTAGTGAGGCTCTGCTTCTTCTATCTTATATGGACACCCCGCTTTTGCGTTCACCCTGCACAGCACAAGACAGCGGCTGTATTTTTACTTTTTGGCTGCGATTTCAATGATCGAGAGACAAGAAAATTCAATATAGACAAACAATCTGCTTAGCAGCTAAGTGTGTAATAGTAAGTGTTTGAGGGAAGTAGCAAAGGTACCTGTCCTTGCGCTTCTCCAGAAAACGTTTCAGGGAATGCTTCCTCGCTATTGGAATATCTGATGATCATGACAGGAAGTATTTTCTCTGAAGTAAGTTAATGACATCATTGGCCGATTACAATCATAGTTATTTAGAAAAACATTTAATTTAAAGATGGTTCAACAAATCATTTAATCTAAGATCTTTGGATAAGTTTCCCATATCTAGGTTTAGAATGCTACATATAATATATTTTGTAAAAATTCTCCATCACTAGTAATTCACTAAACATCCAGTTTTATCCAGAATTGTATGCTCAAATAATCATATTATCTTTAGCATGTATCTGCTACAATGATATGTATAGACTATTTGAATTGTACAATGGTTATATTGTTTCTGACTCTGTTGTAAAACTGCTTTGTTATTATTGGATCCATTGTAAACGTATAGTTTGAATGAATGAATTTGATAGTTAAAAGGTATGTGTTTCTTTTAATCACAAGTTTAGCTTAAATTTATGGAAAATAGATTTGAGAGAAGTTGGAATATATATATTTTTATAAACCAAAATAATCATTACAAAAATATATCCCTTATTTCTTAAAAGACTTAATTGTAACTTTGAAATTAAATTATTATTATTATTAATACTAAAAAAAATCACACTTCTATTTCTATCTTATATTACAATTGATTTTAAAAAATTTCTTTGTTATTCTTAAATCTATTATGATTCCTCCATCGTTCCATTCTATCTAGTGTATTTTCTGGATTGATATTCTTAATCCATGTTTAGTTTCAGAAATGGGCGGTTTTAATGTTGCTTCTCACACCACACACCACCTGTTTATTGTTGTCCTTCCTCTATCTAGTTGTTCTTACTACAATTTGTTTTTGGGTATTTTAAGAGCTGAATCAACTTTTATGAATATCTACAAATTACTTTTTAGGAATTTTGTTATTAATTTTGATAACTATGATTACAACCGCTTATAGGATATGATCAAATTGATGCACTAAGAAAATTAAACCTACTTTTGGCTCATTTTGACAAGGTTAAAGAGGCAGGTTTCTCTTAGATTTATAGTAGTAGCAGTCAGTAAATTAGATATTTTTGGTGAGTGTTATAGTAAGAGTGAACCTTATTTTCTGAGTTATCCGCCATTTAATACAGTTAGATTTAAACGGATTCAAATCTAAAAATGAGTAATATATACCACACTGCCCAAAACCGCCCAAAAAATAAGGCTCCCCATTACTATAACACCCACCAAGAATATATCTAAATAAGCTTTGCCTTATAATAATAACTACTAAATTTGATCCTAATCTTCCTTATATTAATCTAATAAGTTTCTAACAAAACAAACAAAACACAGCTCTCTAAATCCTGATCATCCTATTATACAAAGTGACAGAAATTTGCGTGCGCTTTAACGCTGAGGTTGGATTGATTTTTATATTCGTACCTCCGTTCACCTTGCAACTTAGAGTTTGGGGATTGATCCTTGATCGTTCAGATAAGTTTATCCCTGATATTTTCTGCCCAGCTTGAGATCCACAGCCTTCCTCGACATTATTATGCGGAAAACTGGTATAATTTCCACTGCTGGCCATTAGCATTATGGCCTTGGCCTGTACAGGTGAAAATATGCCATTATATTCCAAACTAGGTCAGAATCTTCGTCTAACCCATAACCATTTGAATCTCCATAGCCATACCTTATCTGCAGTAATATCTTCAAATACCTTCGCAGTTCCACTGTAGAAAATCGTTAATTGCGCACCGGATTGCTTGACCGGAATCGTGGGTGGAGCGGGTCTGGATTCAAAAATAAAGGGAATTACCATTAACATCACACACCTAGATGAGCGCAAAAATTAGTTGAAAATTAAAAGACAACTAAGTATTCTATTCATTACAATTCACAGACCTAAAAGTCCTCACAAACCCAGAACAACCATCATGATTATCATCTGAGGACGTCGTGCGCTCGAATCCTTCCATGACCGCTACTGGGGATCCAAAACCGGAAAGGTCGGAGACTAACTTGACAGAATTTGAACTGCTACCAACAGCAGAGAGATCCAGGCGAGGAATGCATTCTGCAACTGTGCGCTTAGCACCTTCGTCAACACTTGTAATCCAAAAGGGTAAACCAATTTGCTTGTCAGATTGCTGTCCAAACTCCATCCCAAGTCTTAATTAGGTACTGGATCTACCCCTCTGACAACAATAAACGCTGAACAAACCAATATTCTTCGGGTTGGATATATTATTCAGTAACTCAGGCATCCCCTCCTTTCTCAATTGCGTTGAAATCGAGGTCTCAGAATGCAATAGACTTTGCTGGTTCTTGTCTTTGAATTCACAGGACGTTCTAGTTTTTAAGCTATTGAGGCAGTGGAAGTGGAATTGTTTAGACGGTTAAAAATGATTGGAATCTGGTCAATTTTTTTTTTTAAATATTAAATCATATTTTTAATAATAAAATAGATTTTACATCATTAAAAACTTTTGGAACACTTCAAAAATTATAATCTATATTTAGAATTTTATTGAAATCTTGCCAGAATTTCTATAATTTTAAAACAAATTTACAATCTCGTTAGACTATGGCCTAAAGGTCTCGGTATTCAGATTGGACAGAATCTCTTTATAATTTGAGCATGTGTTGAATAATAGAAGTAGTGTGAAGTGCACGCATCTGGCAAGGTGGCGGATTCGTTGTGCCCTCTTCTATCGTATCAACCCGGTCCCCCCTTCCACGACTGTATCTTTTGTCACGTCGGGCGGCCAAAAATTCTTCTCCAAAACAACCCTCATATCATTTTGTATTTTGTAGGCCCAAACATCATAATGAATCTTGACTTTTTATTTATCATGCCTTGTGCAAGACGAGTTAGTGAATTCATTGCTTATTTGGGTTATTTACTCTCACCTTGCTCTCATTAAGCATATGTTTAGTTGTGGGAGTGGTATAATCCAATTTTTTAAGAGGTATTTAGCAATGTTACAATGTTGTATGTTAAAATTTGAGTAAGTTTAATGGTTAAAAATATGTGTTTTTTGTGAAAGATTATAATTTTAAATTCAAAAGAGTAGAGTATGTACATCTTGATAAACTAATATATAAATTATATTTGCAAGTAAAAATAATTCAAAAAGTAAGATATTGAAATTGTTGATAATATTGCTATTAAATTAAAGAAAGTATTCTCACATATTCAATTCTTGACTTTATTATAATATTTATAAATTCATATATCTAGTACTCATATTAATACAACATCAATCAAGTTTGTACTCTATAATGCATAACATTAATTTGTACTCTATTATGTAATCAAATAATTATAGTGCATAGCTATTTTTATTTATAGAAATGAAATAAGATGGAACTATACTAAAATTCTTGCACTTATGCATATATAAGAGAAACTAGGTGATTTGAAAAGTGATATTGATAATTAATTAAGAAAATTTTATGGAAAAAGTGACATGGATATTTCGAAAGATTAATATACTTATTCTTCACTTTATCCATATTTATCGATGATCGGTCGAATAGTGATGGCGTGAGATAAGTGCATAGAAATAAAACCCACAAAACGATCTTATAATTAATAGTTCCATTGTGATGTTGATTTTATACTAGTGCATCAGTTCCTAATGCTCTATATAACATTTAAGAAGAAATATAAGTGCTACAATGGGATGTTAGCTAGCTCACTATCTAAAATATTTTAAAAAAAAATTATGAGCATTTTGAATAAAGTCATTTACCAAAAGACTACATGCTACAAATGTGAATGTTGTACACATTATTATTATAACACTTTGTGGATAACCATGCATAGGGTTCTAGGATAAAATGAAAGTTTTGTTTCATCAATAATACTTAAAGGCATAATCAACACAACAGTCTTCCATTAATTCTGACACAATAATGCCTTAACATAGTTTAAGTGCCTGCACTAAACGCCTCATTACATATGCAATCATTTTGAATTTCATTCAACCCTACTAAGTTTGTCTCAAACACATTTGGAAGCAACAACCTTACACCACCATAATCTCTCCATCACAACTAAACAACATGCCCATTTGAATCTTTAGCCTTCTTGAAAGCCAAATTGATTCCTAGAGGTTTTTGGCCTTGGAAATTCGATGCAATGTTGATTCCCTCATTGATATTTTTGCAAATTAAAATGGTTTTAAAATGAATTTACAAGCATATGGACCATAAAAGACACTCAACGAGGTATTACATTAAGAATTCAGAGTTTGTATTTGAGATTCAATGCCTATTGAAGGCTTCAATCCAACACATCATCTCCTAGGTTTAGAGTCCTTTCTTTAGATTTTTCTTCACTTTAGATTTTACAATCCATATTGTAATTATAGGGGTTTCCCTCACTCTTTTTAATTATTTTGTTCAATGATCCTAGTGTCACATTTGTTATCAAAGATAAAATAATTCCATTTTACCCACTATATATATATATATATAGTAGTGTTCTTCACCAATTGTTTTGTCAATAAAATTTCCTTTTCATTCTATAACTTTATCTTCAAGAGTATATTTTGTGTTTTTTCTATGGTATTGCACGTTCTTTCAATCATTCTAAATCAACATGAAAATCTAACATATCTTTAACTCATTGCACTATATTAATATTGATCTCCTAAATCACATTGTAGGCTTTAATAATGTTATCTCCTAATACTAGGATAATAACCATGTCATGCATGGCTCGTGAGTGTCAATCTCAAAACTAGATTTAGAATCAAAACAAAGAATAATTATTCTTTGTTTTGATTATAAGCTATGAGGTTACGTTACATCTAATTTTCCTCTCAAATGTGTCAATTAAATTGTCTACTTCATAAATCGGGAAATCATGACTAGTTTAGCTTCCCAAAATTTAAGAACATCATTCTCAATTATTTCCTACATGTATTATTTTCTTCACCCAAAACCCATATTTTGATTTTTAATATTCAATCATCATGGTTACAAGGACATCCAAATAATATATTATACAACTACTATAATGGCTATACCATTAGATTAAATCCTCCACTTCACTAAATTCAATTATGTTGATTATCGAATCATTGTGAGATAGATTTTTCCATTTCGCAACTTCTCATAATAAAAAAAATATAACAAGTAATCATAAGAATTATATCATAAAATATAACATTGTGTCATCAAGCTACGATCACATCATAACATGTCAAGGAAAGATCACATCAGAAAGAGACACAATTTTTTTATGAGGAAACACATTGGGGAGAAAACCACAAATCTTCTTCTTCTTTATCTTCAATTCATTATATAGATTTGTAGGTTGTGTTATACTAGGGGAAACTACCCCCAAGAAATGCAAGTTGCTAATTGCAATAGGTTGCAACCTGGTTGAGTAAATAACCTTCAAAAAGTATAAGAAAACGCTCATTGTATGCTACAACCTGATTGAGGCTCCAAACTTTATGATGAGAGAGATCCAACCTAATTGAGACTCCAATCTCGATAATAAGCATACTCCCATTAGAGAAATTTTGAGGTCTAAAATGGGCCACCTAAGAAAAATGTACAACCACAATAAACTTTATAAAGACCAATAGGATTGAAGATGATGATGTCAACCATGGGGGATTATTCACCATTTTTGTACGAAAAATGTAAAAATATTAAAAAATAATAAAATAATAAAACTACTTTTTCAACTTATCTCCCTAATGTTTTACTCAAATTTCAAATGGGAGTACTTTCTGGATGAAAAATTTAATTCCTCATCCAAGGACTACCCATGTTGCATAATTTTGATGGATCGTGCTACACGAAAAATGAGAAATACATGAAAATCGTGATTGCAATCGCGTTTTTCATGTATTTCTCAATTTTCTTATAGTAGGGTCCATCAAAAGTATGAAAAATGGGTACTCCTTGGATGTAGAATAAAATATTTCATACAATGAGTGTTCCCTCCCAAAATTTGAGTAAGCCCATAGGGAGATAAGTTGAAAATATGAGTTGAAAAAGTAGTTTTTTCTTCTTCTTTTTTCCGCAATCTAATCTTGTTGTATTATTTCCAATATTAGTTAATAATTTCCTAAGGACGCCCATTTTTGACATCAAAATTTCTCTAATTAACATCCTTGTTCAACTCCTCGTGGACCTTTATTTATTATCATTTTCAAACTTGATCTATTTTTATGATAAATATTTATGTTGTAAAACGAAATAATTACAACTTATAATCATCGTTTTCATCATCAAATTTATACATGTTGTCAACATCATCTCAACCTACACACATTGTTAATATTATCACTTCCACTACAACTAGCAAATATTGTCATTGCAACAATCACTTTCTTATCCTACACATGTTGATACTACTATGAGTACAGTCATATCAGCCTATATCATTTTATATCATGTTTTTGTCCATACTTTTCTTCAATTCATTCATCAATCTAGGCACTCAAGCTTCTTATTGGACCAAGTCCAAGCCTTACTTCCAAAACCACTACAATTAACTTATGAACCCACAATACATATAAAAGGAGACTTTGATCATGGAATACGTTAGTAGGATTTGAAGCCTTCTGAAGCATTCACCATTAAGATTTGATCGCCATTATTATTTCAAAATAAAATTTGGACCAATAATGTCCTTAAAGACTCAAAATAACCATATAAAAATTATATATTAAATTAAATTCGCTACAAATTTCCCCTTTCGGAGTGTGCTAGACAAAATCCCCAAATTTCAGCATTGGTTCTACAAGTTGTAAATTGTCGATGTGATATTGATGTGACAAAATACCAAATAAATTTAAAAATTAAAATATGAACTAACTTGTCAACTTACAAAAGTTGAACCTATGAATTTGTGAGTATAGTGCACACGTATTACCAACTCAACTACCTCGATGGTTCTTGAAATGTTATGTTCAACAATCCTTTTATTGTGAGAGTGTTGACTCCACCTAGTGAGACTACTACCACTTCAAAACTTTCCCATGGGTTCCACATTGATCCATATTTTGATTGGATTTGTTGTCAGTGTTGTATGCGGACAATCCTTCAAGGCTTGTTATGGAAGGGTTGATGTTTCCCATGTGCATATGTGTTGGCTAAGACAGTGCCACTATGGCTAACATTACGAATATCAGTTCTACCAATAGAATATAGTCACCGCTTATAATCCGACCTTCTCCAAACATTTAACTTTTGACCTCGTAGAACCATACTTGTAACTAGTAACCAAAAAATGATACCTTTGCAATGATATTATTTAGACCAACCTCGATCTATTGTCCATAAATTGGTCCTTCATGTGCATTGTTTGAATGTTCGATGTGTTTGAACGATGGACGCGCTCTCATATTTATATTACCCAAGTGGTTCGAGGGGATGGGACAAGATGACCATGGGCCACATTGTATTATGCTAATAAGCTAAAAGTTTTATCCATTGCAATGAATAGGGCTAACCATGTGACCCTTCACTACCATTCCATATGAAAAAGAATTGGACCAACATTTTCACCTTTTGATATTTTCCCCATATAACGACATGACCGCCCCATGTGACTTGGGGGTCACTAATCACCTATATGATGATGTTAGCATTAATTCATCACACCACATGGAAAATTTTGAGGTGTGCCATGTGTCACCTATTTTCAAACTTTCCACCAATCGAAATGTGCTAAATATCCTTGCCACCTGGAAGTCATTGGCAGTTCCACATCACTCGGATGACATCATATACTTATATTTCATGCTTAATATGCTATTGAATGTGTAAGTGAACCATGTGTGACTCATCCAAAGGGTCCACACTATTTTCATATGCAATTCCACCACATGTCATGCATTGGTAGGGCCGATAAGTAAGGTAAAACATCATACAACTTCGGACCACATCTACCATTCAATCCTTTCAATTTGTTTTTGGGTCCATCCAATCTCTTAGAGATTCACAACATTTAATAGTGTTAAATTTCATGCATGTTTGTTAAATATCTACTGTTGATCAACATATTGAATTGTGGATCTCCCCAAAAGATGCACACTTTTTAACTTGGTTTATGGGTCTTTGCACTATAGTTTAGGCCCTTTACTTAATATTGAACTTCAAATGGCCATAACTTCTCATTTAGGAAAGTTTTTTTAGAGAATGATATAACGTTGGAATGGTATCGATGAGGCCTATGAAACCATGTATTTTATAACATAATGTGGATACCATGACTACATCATAAGCTTAAATTATTTATCATATTTCTTTAGAGAGAGACTTGTTGTTTCCTTTAGGCATCATATTTGATATTATGTCTTCCTTATACATTCCCTTTGACATTTATGAAATCATATTGTCATTGTAGAAATTATGGTGTAGATTTCAATTTCTTATGAAATTTTAATGAAAATCACAAGACACAAACCTACTCTACTAGTTTGTGGAATTCAATTCACAATTTAGAACATCAATAACAAATATGCAATTAGAAATAACACACATGAAAAATATTTTTCTAGGGGAAAGCAATATTCTAAAAAACCCCTTTGCTTGTTTGCATTAATTTGATGAATAGAGATGTATTACAATTTCTTTGCTCAATTGAGCAACGTGTAAGTGAGTAACCTATCTCTCTGCTCACTAAGAAGATCTGGCCTAGAATTAGTCAATTTAAGCCTCTACTTGAACCCCTATTTCTTTTCATAAATCCTAAGAAATTAGTCCCCTATTATTTAGGAAGTTCCTCCAAAATTATTACATAATTCTCAAGGTTGATCATCTAATTGCATGCAACACCTATACACTAAAGGCTAGTCTACAATTGATGTTACACTACCCTGGAATCTCCACCACGGTTGGGGAACTAGAATTCTCTACACGCACTAGCTATTTTGGGCTGATTAATTAATTAAATAGATGATCACTGATTTTGGCTGAAGTCCCACTGCACAACTAACCTTCCACTAGTTCCTCCAATAGTTAGAACTAGTTTAACTAAAAAGAACTTGAAATAAATAACCTTTATTGCTACAAATTAGCAATCACACATTCTTAATTGAACTCTAACTCCTCGAACTCAAATTTACTGAGGTAAATGAGTGAAAATATCCATGTCACCTCAGTTAATTTCATACAAGTTGTGTGCTAATGTGCAAATTCAAATTTTCCCATTTTAATAAACGGAAAATAAAATTGAGAATTTCTTGTTTCATTTTTCAAAACTGCATCTCAAAAAGAAAGGGATTATCAACCACCCATATTCTACACCTGTGGAACTCAAACTTCCCTCTTGATAAGGCCTTTGTCAAAATGTCAGTGCCTTGTTCCTCTGTTACAATGTATTGTAGCAACATTATCTTCCTCTGTACACAATCCTGTAAATTGTGATACCAGATATCTATAGGTTTGGATTGATTGTGAAAAAAAGGATTCTCAGAGAGCTTTATGCAACCATCATTATCACAATATATCAAATTTGGACACATTACCTTAAAAAACAGTCCCACGAGTATCTTCCTCATCCAAATCACCTCACATGTTGCTTGAGTTGCAACCATGTATTTTGCTTCTGGCGAGTTGATAGCCACATATCTTTGATTCCTATGTTACTAGGAAACAACTACGAACCCAACACTGAAAATTCCACCTAATGTACTCTTGTTTTCCAATGGACTCCCCACCCAATCTGCATCTGTGAAGCCACACATCTTCACTCCCTTTGTCTGTTTGTACCATATTAAAAAATGGGTAGTGCCTTTTAGGTACTGTAAAACATGTTTAGTTTCCTTCCCAAATACCTTTTTGGCTTAACCATAGCTTGGATCAGTTGGTTGACTTCATAACATATATATGTTTGCGTGTTCACAAGATACATTAGTGAACCCACTCGCTGTCGATAAAAGGTAGCACCCACTTATTCGCCTGAAGTGGCATCCTCCTTCCTCTAGTTGGTTGCTAGAGATGTCTCCATGGGTTTACAACTCTCCATGTGGAATATATGTAGTATCTCATTTGCATACTTTACTTGAGATACAAATAGTTCCCCATCACCTTGTCATACTTCCAACATGAGGAAGTAGTGCATGAGACCCATGTCCTTAATTTCAAATTCCCTTGCAAGGTCCTCCTTGTAAGATCTTATCAACTTCTCATCACGAGTTAAAATCACATCAAAAAAAATATAGGACAATAATAATAAATTTACCTTCTACCAAGATGTGATAGAGGTTTTCATCTGCTTCACTTTTGGTGAAGCCCAAACTAGTGAGATAGTTATTGATCCTAGTGTACCAAGCACGAGGTGCTTGTTTTATACCATACAATTCTTGATTAAGTCGACACACATGAGCCTCCTGATAAAATATCTCAAAACATGATGTTTCATCGATGTACACCTCCTCCTCAATAACACCATTGAGAAATGTTATTTTTACATCCATATGGTGGATCTTCCACCTGATCTGTGCAGTGAGTGAAATAATTGATCTAATGGATGTGTACCTCCCTATAGGAGCAAAGATCTACTTATAGTAAATTCCCACAACTTGAGAGTACCCCTTGGCCATAAATATGGCCTTATACTTCTCTATTCTTCTGTCTGTTGCATGCTTAACCTTGAAGATACATCGTGAACCCACTACTGATTTATTTGCTAGTCTTGGGAACACTTTCCAAACACTTTTATTTACAATGGATTCATATTCCTCCACCATTGCATCAACCCTTACAAGTTTCTCTATTTCTTCCTTGAAAGAGGATGGTTCAGTGTCTACAAGCTCATTCATTAGATCCATGTATCTAGTGTACTGATCAGGTGACCTTCTCTGTCTGTGAAAATTTGAAGAAGTGCCCACATTCTCCCTCACATCCTGCAAAATTCTGTCAGTTTACCTGGTCCTTTTTATTCCTTCCATGAATGGTTCAGCTTGTGTGGTTGTCTCCACTCCTCCTCAATTTTTGGCTACTCCAAAAATTCCCCAGGCTCCTCCTCTTGAGCTAAAATCTCCTCTTCTGTTAGCTCCCTATATTACTAGTATAGTCTCTTATTGTTGTTAGTGTAACCCCCTTATTGTTATTATTGTACCCTTATAACCCCCATATTGTTATTATTGTGCCCTTAAATTATCATTTTTAGGTCGGCTAGGATTACATTGTGGCCCCATGGACTCCTATATATAGAAAGGAGGTTTTGTAATTTGAATCATCCATGAGTTGTTCATTCATGTAATGTATTGGAGGTTTTCCCCTCGAAGTGGCTTATTTCTAAGGAATTGATATCTCTTTTATTCTCTTTTTGGAGCTGGTTTCACAACATTTGGTATAAGAGCTTTGAGATTCTAGGGTTTCTATGCTCCAAACAGGTCATCGTGGCATTTTTGCTATAACTTTTTTCTACGAAAGTTTAGAATATAAAATTTTTAGAGTACGAAGCCAAAATATTGAGAAACATCGTCACAAAATTTCAGAGTTTGTTTCGTAATATTTTTGGAGATATGATCTATGCAAGTTAGGTCATTTTGCAAGCTCTTGAATTTAACCGAAACAGGTCATCGTGGTATTTTCGTAATAAATTTTTATCTACGAAGGTTCAGAAGCTGAAATTTTTAGAGTACAAAGCCACAATACTGAGGAACATCGTCGAACATTTTTAGTTATTGGTTCGCAATATTTTTGGAGATATGATCTGCAGAAGTTAGGGTTTTTTGAGGCTTCTGAATTTCATCTCAAAGAGGTGATCGTGGTAAAATATTCATAGCTCTCTCTCTGGGAATCGGATTGGAATTCTGTAAAAAGTGATTGCAAGTACACGGACTGTAGTTTTTTTTCTATCAATTTCAGATCCAAAGGAGGAGACAGGGACACGTGGCAAGTCGTACAAGTTCACTCTACTGAACGAGTCCAAAATTGGGTCAGTGTGGGAGATTGGACATAACTTTTCCTTGAAGAATCCAAATCAGATCAGACCTGTGGCATTTGAGAGAAACTTCAGAGGGCTACTATAGGGATGAATTTCAGATATTGAGGATCCACAATTATATATATAATTCAATTTCAATATCGAGCTCCTCAAAAGCAAGTAAAACATGTGTATTTTTTTTTTCTGAATTGCATAAGTCTTGTTTGAAGAATCAAGTTGAATTGATTCCAAGGGCATATTGTAGAATAGATATCAGTATTGGATTCTAAAATGACCCCTAAAAAGTATTCAACACCCATTAAGCCTTTATAACTCTCTACTATGACACATGAAGACGAAGAATGGCAACATGACATATCAAAATTACAAGAGCAAGTGCAACAAATTTTTCTCTCACAAAGAGCAACAAAAAATGACATGGAATTTTTGAATAAAGGCATGGAAACTAAGATGGATGGTTTTAAGAAAGGCGTGGATGGTTTGAAGAATGGTATGGAATCTAATATAGATGGCATGGAATCTAAGATAGATGGCATGGAAGCTGGCATGGAATCTAAGATGGATGACATGGAAGCTAAGATTGATGAGAAAATGGAAAACATGAAGAATGATCTAAAAACGGACATGGAAGGTTTGAAAAATTTGATACAATAAATGTTTCCTAATGGTGAAAATATAGTAGAGGAAACTCATGATGAGAACAAAATAAATGTTATTCGTGATTTCATAAAATCTAATGTTGGCGGGAAGAACCACCATATTCCAAAAATGGATATGAGGAAGTTTGATGGAAAGGATCCTATAACATGGATACCACGAATGGAGCAATATTTTGAGCTCCATAATGTGCAAAACACACAAAAGGTATGCATTACAACTTTACATTTAGAACAAAATACATTTGTATGGTATCGATGGCTTTTCTCCCGTAAAAAAATTGTCACTTGGTCAATTTTTATGGAGAAAATGATAGCACATTATGAGGATACAAAGAGCAACACCTTCTTTAGCCAATTGATAAATCTCAAACAAAAGGGTTTAATGGGAGAGCACATTAAGGACTTCCAAAAATTCAATATAAGGGTGACTAATATTCCAGAGGAACACGGGATTGATCTCTTCATAGGTACTTTAAAGGATAACATCCAACATGAAGTTCGCGTTTTGGAACCTGATTCATTGGAGAAGGCATTTAGGTTGGCAAGAAAAATTGAACGTAAAATTATGGCGACAAGGAAGCGTACCACTCACTTCTATAAAGAGGGAAGTGTTTCTACTCCTAGATTTCCACAACCTACAAGGTTGGCATCACAAAAATTGGAAGAAAAAAGAGCAAAAGGGCTTTGCTACAGTTGTGATATCAAATACACTAAAGGTCATAAGTGTGCTGAGAAGAAATTATTTTACATAGATTGTGAAGAGGAAGAAGAAAATGAACAAGAAGAGGATATACACCAGGAACCAACCCTAGAAGAGGAAGAAATGAGTCTGACCATATCGTGTAATGCATTGGCGGGAATTACCACTCCTCAAACTCTCAATATAGAAGGACATATCAAGAAGAAAAAGGTAATAGTGTTGATTGATTCAGGTAGTACCCATAATTTTATTCATTGTAAGGTAGCCAAGGAATTGAATTGTTTCCTATACCCAGCACTAGAATGTCAAGTGATGGTTGCAAATGGAGGAACTATAAATTGCTCTGGAAAATGCCATAATATCAAGCTAACCATGGGGGAATATGTATTAAATAGTCCAATGCTTTCCATTCCTATGGGAGGTGCTGATGTTGTACTAGGAGTACAATGGTTAAAATCTTTGGGGACGGTAGCTTTTAATTCTCAAGAACTTTTCTTAAATTTTTTTTCGGAAGGAAAAGAAGTCGATTACGGGGTATTGCAGGGAAGCCGAGAAAGATAATAAGCTCTAATGTCATGAAAAATCTTCTAAAGAAAGAACAACGAGGAATAATTGCACAATTATTCTCACTAGAAGTTCCAACATCAAAATCATCTATTTCTGCAGATCTCCAAAAAGTCTTGGACATTCATTCCAAGGTTTTTGAAACTCCAAAAGGACTCCCACCTATTCGTGATCATGATCATGATATTCATTTGATTCCAGGAAGTGTTCCTCCAAACATCAGGCCTTATAGATATCCTTATGTCCAAAAGAGCGAAATTGAATGTATGATTGCAGAAATGTTAGAGGCGGGTATAATTCAACCTAGTCAAAGTTATTTCTCTACTCTTGTAGTATCGGTACACAAGAAGGATGGATCATGGCGCATGTGTCCGGATTATAGGGAGCTCAATAAGCTCACCATTAAAGACAAATTTCCCATTCCAATGATTGATGAATTATTGGATGAATTACATGGAGCAATTTATTTTACCAAATTGGATCTTCGTTCAGGGTATCATCAAATTAGAATGAAGACTGAAGATATTCTGAAAACAACATTTCGAACTCATGAGGGTCATTATGAATTTTTGGTCATGCCTTTTGGCCTTACCAATGCACCTTCTAAATTTCAATGGTTGATGAATTCCATTTTCAAACCCTTCCTTAGAAAATTTGTGCTAGTATTTTTTGATGATATACTAATCTACAGCAGGTCTTGGAAGGATCATGTTGAACATGTTGACAGGGTGCTCAAACTATTGCAGGAGAAACAATTATATGCAAAAACATCCAAATATTTCTTTGGAGTACAAGAGGTGGAATATCTGGGTCATATTATATCTCACGAGGGTGTTAAAGTAGACCCTAACGAAATTAAAGCCATTAAGGAATGGAAAGTCCCCAAGACAATAAAGCAGTTGCGAGGATTTCTCGGGTTAACAGGCTATTATCGCAAGTTTGTTAAGAATTATGGGAGAATAGCAGCACCTCCAACAACATTATTGAAGAAAGATGCATTTTCATGGACTCCTGAAGCAACTAAGGCCTTTGAACATCTTAAAGAGGCAATGTGCCTAGCACCGGTCTTAGCTACGCCAGACTTCACAAAAACCTTTATTGTGGAATGTGATGCCTCAGGAAATGGAATTGGTGTTGTTTTAATGGAAGAAGGAAGACCCATTTCTTTTGAAAGTCATCCAATCAAAGGAAAGTATTTACAGAAACCTATTTATGAGAAGGAAATGTTAGCAATACTGCATGCACTAAAGAAATGGAGAACTTACCTAATGGGAAGACACTTCAAGGTAAAAAGTGATCATGATAGTCTTAAACACTTTTTGGAACAAAGACTATCTTCAGAAGAGCAGAAAAAATGGGTCACAAAGATGTTGGGTTATGACTTTGAAATAATATACAAAAAGGGGAAGCTAAATGTTGTTGCAGATGCACTCTCAAGAAAGAATGAAGAGGTGGAAGCATTGCTTTGTGCCATTTCTATTATCCAACCAGATTGGATAACCGAAGCAAGAGATGAATGGAAGAAGGACAAAGATGTAAGGACACTCATTCAAAAGTTGCAGCAAGATCCTAGTACATCTGATACATTTAGTTGGAAAAATGATTCCTTATGGTACAAAGATCGCTTATATCTTTGTAAGAATTCCCAACTAAAACAAAAGATTCTTCTGGAATTGCACACTTCTCCTTTAGCAGGACACTTAGGATTTTTAAAACTTACCACAGGGTGAAGAAATAATTTTTTTGGGATGTCCTTAAATCTAATATTCAAAAATTTGTGGCGGAATGTTTGGTTTGCCAGCAGAATAAAGTGGAAACAATTAAGACCCCGAGACTTCTGCAACCTTTATCCATTCCAAGTCAACATTGGGAGGAGATTTCAATGGATTTTATCACAGGTTTACCTAAGTCCGAAGGAAAGAGTGTCATCATGGTGGTAGTTGATAGACTTACCAAGTACGCACACTTTTGTGCATTATCTCATCCATTTAAAGCAAGTACAGTTGCTACTACATTTGTGGACAGAATTCAAAAGCTACATGGAAGCCCAAGGGTTATTGTGAGCGACAGAGATCCCATTTTTACGGGAAATTTTTGGACGGAGTTGTTTTCTTGTTTGGGTACTCAATTAGCTCATAGCTCATCTTATCATCCTCAATTTGATGGTCAAACTGAGATAGTAAATAAATGTTTGGAAGAATATCTTCGTTGTTTTGTATCTGATAAACAAACACAATGGGTCAAGTGGTTACCTCTTGCTGAATGGTGGTATAACACTTCCTTCCATACTGCAGCAAAAATGACCCCATTTATGGCACTTTATTGATATCATCCACCATCCATCACATCATCTTTAAGGGAAAATTCGAAGGTTCAAGCAGTGGAAGATCACATCGAGCATCAGCAAGAAGTTCTCCAACTCTTAAAGGATAACCTGAATTTGGCACAAAATCGAGTGAAACAACAGGCAGATCAACATCGTAGCGAGAGAAGTTTTGATGTAGGAGATTGGGTATTTTTACGGCTACAACCATACAAACAAATGTCCCTCAAGCAAGCAAAGAAGGATAATAAATTGTCGCCAAAGTACTATGGTCCTTACAAGGTGTTGCAAAAGATTGGTACTATGGCATACAAATTGGAGCTTCCTGCTTCTTCGCGAGTACATCCAGTTTTCCATGTTTCATGCTTAAAGAAGGTTATAGGTGAAAATATTCCGGTTCAAACAATATTGCCAGAACTTGATGCGGAAGGAAAAATCATATTGGAACCTGAAGCAGTCATGGAAACAAGAACTCGATAGCTACGGAATCGATCAATTTCAGAGTATCTCATCAAGTGGAAGAACTTACCCACTGAAGATTCTACATGGTGCTTCGATGACCTTATACGAGAAGGACCCAAATGTGCTCGAAGCATTGAGATAACACTTTTGAAGATTTTTGAAGAGAGGGGCATGTTGGGTCCCTATATTACTATTATAGTCCCTTATTTTTGTTAGTGTAACCCCCTATTGTTATTATTGTACCCTTGTAACCCCCATATTGTTATTATTGTGCCCTTAAATTATTATTGTTAGGTCAGCTAGGATTACATTGTGGCCCCACTAGGATTACATTGTGGCCCCATGGACTCCTATATATAGAAAGGAGGTTTTGTAATTTGAATCATCCAATAATTGTTCATTCATGTAATGTATTCGAGGTTGCCCCCTCGAAGTGGCTTATTTCTAAGGCATTGATATCTCTTTTCTTCTCTTTTTGGAGCTGGTTTCACAACATCTTCTAGTGGGATATGAAGCTCTCTTTTAAGAGAGAACTACATCACTTTCTCCTCATCAAAATTTAAATCCTTTCACACAAATTTCATTATAAGGGATGGAAAATACACACGGTGATTGTAAGGATTTTTTGTGTAACCCACAAATACCCCCAATTTTATTGGCTCAAGCTCCTTCCTTTATTATTTAGAGACATGGCAGTAGACAAAGGCTTGAAAAATCCTGAAGTTTGACATATCCGACTTTCTCCCTGAGAAATTGTGTTCTGGTGTAATCATGTCTAGAATCGGATGAGGACTCCAATTCTACAAAAATACTGTTGTGTTTCATGTCTCTAACCACAAATGTTTTTCTAGGCCTTGGTCATGCAATATAGCTCTTACATCTCCCACAATGCTATGTTTATTTCTCTCAACCTCTTGATTCTACTAAGGGTTGTGGGATGTTTTCAGCTCTCATTGAATACCTTCTTTCACACAAATTTTTTTCAATTCATTCGACACCTACTCACCCCCATTATCGCTCATGAGGGCCTTCACCTTCTTGTCAGTTTCTTTCTGAACTAGTGCCTTGAATTATAAAAACTTGGAGAATGTATCATATGTCTTTCACATGAAGAATATCCAACACTTTCATGAGAATCCATCAATAAAAATGACAAAATATTTTTGTCTAGCAGTGGAGGTGGTCGAGAAAGGTCCACAAATATCAGAGTGGATCCTTTCCAACACTGCATGTGATTTTTTGTCCTAATCATGGAATGTGGATCTTGTGTACTTCCCTAAGGAACATCCTTTGCATACATCCTACTGCTCAAGTGCTCCTTTATGGAGGCCAATGGTTAATTGTTGCATAATATTCAAGCCATCGTGATGAAAATGGTCATGTATTTTGTGCCAAATTTCACCGACATCGCAACTTTGCACTTTCTACGCCTTAGTGATTAATGCAACATAGTCTTCCACATCTAGCTTAAATAGGTTCTTCACACGAAACATTATATACTTCACCTATCCCATGGCTATGTGTCTAAGGAATTTATTTCCTTTGTTGAAGATCAAATCATAACCACAGTCTTCCAAAACTACAATAGAGATGAGATTTTTCTTTAGGCCTGGAATGAACATGAATTCCTTGAGTTTGAGAGGGAATCCTGAATCCCTTTACAAGGTGACTATACCAACACTGTTGTAGTGTAATTTTCATTGTCCCCCATGTTGATTTGCATCTGTAAATATTTATCCTCCAGGTCACTGAAAAACTCTCTACACCCTATCATGTGGAATGCTGCAGCTAACTCCAAGTACGACACGCTCCCGATGAATGTGCCTACCATGTATGTGATAAGGGTAAAATCAATCTTGAACTATGAATCCAAAGCTTCACCTACTACTCATCCTGAGTTCTTATTTCTCGAATTTTTGTGTGGACACTTCATGGCATAGTTCCTAAATTCATGGAAATTGAAGCATTTAATTTTGGACAAATATTTATTCTTTCCCCCTTTATTGGATTATGGTTTGTATTGAAATTTATTTCCTTTTCCCTTCTTTCCCTTTCAAACCAATGAAAATTTTTCTTCATGCTTGCCCTTGGATGAATTCCCATCTCTGATATTCCACCTTCTTTCCTCATGTACCAAATCAAACCATAAGTGTTCCCAATTCAGTAGTTTCTCCCTCTCATTGACTGAATATTGGTAGTTATGCCAAATCTTGGGAATGCCTAGAAGGATTTGGCTTACCAAGTCATCTTATGAAACATTAACACCAACCCAATGAATTTCATCATGAACATGTATGAACCTACTAAGATATAAATGAATAATGTGATTCTTGTACATCTTGATATTTCAAAGTTTATTGTTGAGTGCCAACTTCCTATGGTCAATACTATGCTCTAAAAATTATGTTAGTGCTTTCCATATTGCGAAAGGAGTTTCTTTCCCATGGTTATTTGAGAAAATGTGATCTCGCACTCCCTCAAAGATTGTTCTCCTCACCTTGGCTACATATTTCTTCCACTGAGCAAGGTTTTAGGCATGATATGCTTATGGTTTTACAACATCTATCTTGAAGTATTCAAGAAATCCATTTTCATCTAATATGGCCTCCATGTGATCCTTCCATGCAATGAAATTATAGTTTCCTTCCAAGGAATACTCTAGTCTTAGCCCATTGAAGGTCATCTTCCCAACTCTATAGAGATACTGCTACATTGAACTGCAAAAAATATCCTCCTGAGAACAACTTCAAAATTCTTCCTCTAATGTGCATCATGCTTGGATACCATGTATAAATTATTGGTGTAGATTTGCAACTTCTTATTAAATTTTAATCAAATCACAAGACACAAACCTACTCTATTTCTCTGCGAAATTTAATTCACAATTTAGAACATCAATCACAAAAATTAAATGAGAAATGACACATGGGAGAAAACTATTTTTCGAGGGGAAATAAATCTAATAAAAACCCATTTTCCTCCTTGCAATAATCTGATGAATAGAGTTGTATTAGAATTGATTTTCTAAACCAAGCACAACTTGCAAATGAATAATCTATCTCTTTTCTCACCAAGAAGCTCTAACCCAGACTTAGTCAATTTATGCCTCTTCTCGAGACCCTATTTCCTTGTGAAATTAATAAGAAATTAGGCCCCTATTATTGAGGAAATTCCTCAAAAATTATTTCACAATTGCCAAGTTTTATCTTTTGACTGCATGCAACACCTATACACTCATGAATAGCATACAAATGATGTTACAATTCCTTTGAATCTCCACCACAAGTGGGGAACTCAAATTCTATATATAAAATAGCTATTTTGGGTTGATTGATTAGTTAAATATATGATCACTGAGTTAGACTGAAGTCCCACTGCACATCTAGCCTTGCACTAGTTCCTCCACTAGTTAGAACTAGTTTAGTTGAAAACAGCTCGAAATAACTAGCCTTGATTACTACAAATTAGCGATCATGCATGCTGAATTGAACTTTAACTCCTCCAACTTGAATGAACTAAGGTAAATGAGTGAAAAGAGCCATTTCACCTCATTTAACTGTATCCAAGTTGTTTGTTGATATGTAAATTCTATTTTTCTCAATTTAATCAAGGCAAAATCAAATTGAGAAATTCTTGCTGCATTTTTCAACAATCATCAATGAAAACATTATGTGAAAATTATCTCTTTTTTTAATTAATGGCAACACCATTAGACATTGATGATCATTGATGTCAATAAATCAAAGAACTCACCCTTCACAAATGCCTTCCTTGGTTAGTGTTAATTTCTATAATATCTCCCTACCTAAATTACTTCCTCGATCAATGTCAATGTATGCATAAATGTCTGAAATATATCCCTCTTTGAAATCAATGGAAAAGGGTCACATGTGTCTATTTAAATTTCTATGTTGATGGGTGAACATGATCCTGCAAAATTATTTGTCAAAAATCCATAATTTTTTCTTGGATGATGTTGTGGACCTAAGTAAATAATGTTTTCTTCCTAATTTTATGTTTCAATTATGATAAAGTCTCCCCTAAATCCATGCTTCCACTATTTCTAATACCTATACTCTTAAATCTCCCCCTAAGATCATATGCCTTCTTGTGAACTTTATCGAAGTATCCAGTTGATCATGATTTTTCTTCAAAAATATCCCCCTAAGACCATGCTTCCTTTATCCGCAAGTACATGTCATCTTTGAATTACGCCTAAACAATTCCTACTTAACTTATCCTTTCTTTATACAAAATACAACATCATCATGTAATGTAAGAATCATGGTTCATATATTGTTATCATACATGGATTTTCTTCTTCAATTTTAGATTCAATAAATGTTAATCTTAAAAAATATTTCACCAACGAAATAGATCTGAGGAGTCATATTTAATCGAGGTCCTATTTAACCTCTTCTCCATATACTATAATTAATATGAGTTCATTTATTGTTGTACCATCTTGAGTTGAGTCTACATTCTAATGCTATATGATCTTTTTAGGGCCCCATATTACTAGTGTAGTCACTTATTGTTGTTAGTTTAGCCCACTTATTGTTATTGTTGTAACCCTGTAGTCCTGATGTTGTTATATTGTGGCCTTACATTATTATTGTTAGGTCAGCTAGGATTATATTGTGACCCCATGAAATCCTATATATATAAAGGAGGGTTTTTCATTTGTGTCATCCAAGAATTGTTCATTTATGTAATGAAAAGGAGGTTTTTCCCTCGAAGTGGCTAATTTCTAAGGCGCTTATCTCTCTTTTCTTCTATTTTCAGAGCTGCTTCCATAACATTTGGTATCAGAGGTTTGGATTTCTAGGGTTTCACTGCTTCAAACAGGTTAGAGTGGAATTTGTACTATAACATTTTTTCTATGAAGTTTTAGAAGCTAAAAAAAACTTTTTGTGAAGATATCCAGAGGAAATTCGTGTAAAAATTTCAGATCTTGGTTCACAATATTTTTGAAGATATGGTTTGTGGATGTTAGGGCTTTTGTAGGCTCCCGAATTTTATCTCAAAGAGATGACCTTGGAAAAAATGTCATAATTCTCTCTCTGAGCATTAGATTGGAATTCTGTAAAAATTGGCCAAATTGTATAGACTGTAGTCTCCTGTGTATCATTTTCAGAGCCTACGAAGGAAACAGTGACACGTTTCACATCGTACAGGTTCTCTCTATCAAACTATTCTATAATTAGGTCATTATGGGATATTGGGCATAACTTTGTCTTGAAGAGTTCAAATAAGGTTTGGCCTATGGCATTGGAAAGATGATTGAGAGGGATACTAAAGGACCGAAGATAGAATATTTTGGATCCGAAAATATATAAATACATCAGTTTCAATATCGAGCTCCTCAAAAGAAATAAAAATGTGTGTATTTTTTTTAAAAATTGCATAAGTCTTGTTTGAAAAATCAGTTTGAAGTGATTCCAAGGACATATTGAAGCATAGATATCAGTATTGGGTTCTAAAATTTCCCCTAAAAATAATTCAACACCCATTAAGCCCTCAGAAGAATCTACTATGAATCATGAAGAGGAAGAAGTGCAATATGATATATAAAAATTACAAGAACAAGTGCAACAAATTTCGCTCTCACAAAGAGTAACAAAAATGAAATGGAAGCAAATATGGATGGTTTTAAGAAAGGCATCGAAGCTAATATGGATGGTTTGAAGAAATGCGTGGAAGATAATATTGATGGTTTGAAGAATGGAATGGAGGCTAATATGGATGGCGTGGAAGCTAAGATGGATGGTGTGGAAGCTAATATGGATGGTATAGAAGGAAACATGGATGTTTTGAAGAAAGGAGTGGAAGATAAGATGGATGGTTTGAAGAAAGGCGTGGAAGCTCAGATGGATGGCTTTAAGAATGGAATGAAAGCTAAGACGGATGACGTGGAAGCTACTATGGATGGCGTGGAAGCTAGTATAGAAGGAAACATGGAAGATTTGAAGGAAGGTTTGGAAAATTTGCTACAATAAAATATTCCTAATGGCGAAAAGGTAGTAGAGGAAACTCATGATGTGAACAAAAGAAATGTTAATCATGATTTCATAGACTCTAATGTTGTATTTAAGACCCACCATTTTCCAAAGCTATATATGAGGAAGTTTGATGGCAAGGATCCACTAACTTGGATACTACAAATGGAGCAATACTTTGAGCTCGATAATACAAAAAATAACAAAAAAGGTATGTGTTGCAGCTTTATATTTAGAACAAAATTAGTTTGTATGGTATCAATGGCTTTGTTCTCGTAAACCACTGATCACTTGGTCAATTTTTATGAAGGTAATGATAGCACATTATGAGGACACAGAGAGAAACACCTTCTTTAACCAATTGATAAATCTCAAACATGTTATGAAACCAACTCCCAAAATAGAAGAAAAGAGAGATCAATGCCTTATAAATCAACCACTTTGAGGGGGGAACCTCATTTACATTACATAAATGAAAAATTGTTGGATGATAGAAATGAAAAAACCTCCTTTATAAATATAAGAGTCCATGGGGTCACAATATAATTCTAGCTGACCTAACAATAATAATGTAAGGGCACAAAAATAACAATAGTGGCTTTTATGGGGCACAATAATAACAATATGGGGATACATGGGACAAAAATAACAATGAGCGGGCTACAATAACAAAAATAAGGGACTACACTAGTAATATAGGTATCTAACATGCCCCTCTCCTTCAAAAAAAATTTGTCCTCAACGCTTGAGTGTTATGAAACCAGCTCCAAAAATAAAAGAAACGCAATATCAATGCCTTAGAAATAAGCCACTTCAAGGGGGAAACCTCCTTTACATTACATAAATGAATAATTCTTGGATGATATAGATGACAAAACTTCATTTATATATATAGGAGTCCATGGGGTCACAATATAATCATAGTCGAGATAAAAATAATAATGTAAGGGAAGAATAAGAACAACATGGGGGCTACAGGGGTACAAGAATAGCAATAAGGGGGCTACACTAACAACAATAAGGGACTACACTAGTAATATAGGGACCTAACATGCCCCTCCCCTTAAAAAAGGTGGTGTCCTCAATGCTTGAGTAGCGTTGGATGCTTCTATATAAAATTCTCATCCTCCCATGAATCTTCACTGGGTAAGTTCTTCCACCTGATGAAATACTTTGAAATTAATCAATTTCGTAGTTGTTGAGTTCTTGTTTCCATAACTGCTTCAAGTTCCAATATGATTTTTCCTTCCTCATCTAGTTATGGCAATATTGTTTGAACTGGAATTTTGTCACCTATAACCTTCTTTAAGCATGAAACATGGAAAACTGGATGAAGGAAGCAGGAAGCTCCAATTTGTATGCCATAGTACCAATATTTTTCAACATATTTTAAGGACCATAGTACTTTGGCGATAATTTATTATCCTTCTTAGTTTTCTTCAGGGACATTTGTTTGTATGTTTGTAGTCATAAAAATACCTAGTCTCCTACATCAAAACTTCTCTCGCTATGATGTTGATATGCCTACTATTTCATTCAATTTTGTGCCAAATTTAGGCTATCCTTTAAGAGTTTGAGAACTTGTTGTTGATGCTTGATGTGATCTTCCACTGCTTGAACCTTAGAAATTATAATTTTCTCTTAAAGATGATTTTATGGATGGTGGATGATATCCATAAAGTTCCATAAATGGGGTCATTTTTGCTGCAGTATGGAAGTGTTATACCACCATTCAGCCAGAGGTAACCACTTGACCCATTATGTTTGTTTATTAGATACAAAACAAAAAATATATCATTCCAAACATTTGTTCACTATCTCAGTTTTCCCAACGTATTGAGGATGATAAGATGACCTACGAGCTAGTTGAGTACTAAAACAAGAAAACAGTTCTGTCCAAAAATTTCCAGTAAAAATGGGATCTCTGTCGGTTGCAATAATCTTGGGGTTTCCATGTAGCTTTTGGATTTTTTCCATAAATGCAGTAGCAACTGTACTTTCTTTAAATGGATGAGATAATTCACAAAAGTGTGCATACTTCGTAAGTCTATCAACTACCACCATGATGACACTCTTTCCTTAGGAATTAGGTAAACCTGTGATAAAATCCATTGAAATCTCATCCCAACGTTGACTTGGAATGGATAAAGGTTGTAGAAGACATGGGGTCTTAATTGTCTCAACTTTATTTTGTTGGAAAACAAAACATTCCATCACAAACTTTTGAATATTAGATTTAAGGCCATCCCAAAAAAAATATTTCTTCACCCTCTGGTAAGCTTTTAAAAATCTTGAGTCTTCTCCTAAGGGGGATGTGTGCAATTCCAAAAGAATATTTTGTTTTACTAGGGAATTCTTACAAATATATAAGCGATCTTTGTACCATAAGGAATCATTTTCCCATCTAAATTTATCATATGTACTAGGATCTTGCTGCAACTTTTGAATGAGTGTCCACACCTCTTCGTCATTCTTCCATTCATCCCTTGCTTCAGTTATCCAATCTAGTTGGATAATAGAAATGGAACATAGAAAATGCTTCCATCTATTCATCCTTTCTTGACAGTGCATTTGCAACAACATTTAACTTCCCTCTTTTGTAGATGATTTCAAAGTCATAACCCAACATATTTATGACCCATTTTTGTTGCTCTTTTGAAGATCGAATTTGTTCCAAAAAGTATTATCATGATCAATTTTTTCCTTGAAGTGTCTTCCCATTAGGTAAGGTCACCATTTCTTTAGTGCATGTAGTATTGCCAACATTTCCTTCTCATAAATAGCTTTATGTAAATACTTTCATTTTATTGAACGAATTTCAAAAGCAATGGGTCTTCCTTCTTACATTAAAAACACACCAATTCCATTTCATGAGGCATCACATTCCACAATAAAGATTTTGTGAAGTCCGACATAGCTAAGACCGGTGCTAGGCACATTGCCTCTTTAAGATGCTTAAAGGCCTTAGTTGCTTCAGGAGTTCATGAAAATGCATCTTACTTCAATAATGTTGTTAGAGGTGCTGCTATCTCCCATAATTATTAACAAACTTGAAATAATACCCTGTTAACCTGAGAAATCCTCGCAAACTCTTTATGCTTGTGGGGACTTTCCATTCCTTAATGGCTTTAATTTTGTTAGGGTCTACCTTAACACCCTCGTGAGATACAATATGACCTAGATATTCCACCTCTTGTACTCCAAAGAAAAATTTGGAGGTTTTTGCATATAATTGTTTCTCTTCCAATAGTTTGAGCACCCTTTCAAAATGTTGAACATGATCCTTCCAAGACCTGTTGTAGATTAGTATATCATCAAAAAATACTAACACAAATTTTCTAAGGAAGGGTTTGAAAATGGAATTCATCGACCCTTGAAATGTAGAAGGTGCATTGGTAAGGCCAAAAGGCATGACCAAAAATTCATAATGACCCTCATGAGTGCAAAATGTTTTTTTTTTCAAAATATCTTCAGTCTTCATACTAATTTGATGATATCCTGAATGAAGATATAACTTGGTAAAATAAATTGCTCCATGTAATCCATCCAATCATTCATCAATCATAAGAATGGGAAATGTATCTTTAATAGTGAAAATATTGAGCTCCATATAATCTGGACATGTGCACCATGATCCATACTTCTAGTGCACCAATACTACTGGAGAAGAGAAATAACTTTGACTAGGTTGAATTATACCAGCCTCTAACATTTCTGCAATCATACGTTCAATTTTTCTCTTTTGGAAATAAGGATATCTGTAAGGCCTGATGTTTGGAGGAACATTTCCTGGAATCAAATGAATATCATGATCATGATCACGAATAGGTGGGAGTCCTTTGGTAGTTTAAAACACCTTGGAATGATTGTCCAATAATTTTTGGAGATCTGGAGAAATACATGATCTTGATGTTGGAACTTCTAGTGAGCATAATTGTGCAATTAAGCCTTGTTATTCTTTCTTTATAATATTTGACATGACATTAGATCTTATTATCTGTTGGAAAAAAAGGAGGTATCTGGGAAAGGCCCAGGTTCAGGCTTGAGGCCAACAAGGTTTCCCCAGTAATCTAGAATAACACTAAAATTTTCACCCTACTCCAGAGAGTAGGGTGTCTCACCTGAGGCATGCCATGACCGTAATAAGATTAGAAGCTAGGTTAGGTAAAATACAAATATGAACACATATAATAGCTATGGAGATTTAGAAGCCACATACATATATCAACTCTAAGAAGAAGCTATCATTCATGGGGAGCCAAGCTTCAGGGGAACCTCCAACTTGACATGTCTTATGCTACCATCCCTATTTTTAGCCAAACAAGGAGATTATACTGGGAATCACACATGAAGTTTATGGTTAGCAGCCAAGAGAGGCCAAACAACACACCCTTTTATTCCATCCATTCGAATCTTGACTCCTTCATTTTATATAATGAAGAAGACATTGATGAAAAGATAAATGAAGTTGAGAAAAATATAGACATATTCAAACAGTCAAACCAGGCACTGCATGAAGAACTCAACAACTTAAACTGTAGCAGATCGAAACAACAACATGATGACAAGGTTGAGCTTAATTTTCTCCAAATTGAAAATAAAATTGCAAAACCAAAACCAAGCTTAGAATCTGAACAAGGTTGCTCACATAAAGAATAGACATCACAAATAGAACCATTCCCTTCTGCCAATATGCTGAAATATTTTCATAAAGCAGAGTTTTCTAGGAACCTAAATCAAAGGAATCTTAAGGTCTTTCCATACATAGACAACTCATCATCAAAAGGTTTTGTCACTTCAGAAGAGTTGTTGAATGCCAAAAATATTTCTAGGGACCCTAAAATGCTAACAGAGATTGATATAGTGGAATACAATGTAGGTAGCCTAGAAAAGGCCAAAATGATTAATTTATCCAAAACTCTGTCACCTTACATAAAACAAAAATACATAAAGTTGTGCAAAGAGTTTCATAATGCTTTTGTATATGGTGATGAAAACTTAAAACCTTGTGACACAAACATTATTCAAAGAAGTTTTCCTTTCAAGAGAAACCAAGAAAATTTTGAGCAAATTGGGTCAGTAAGAAAGAAAACAAAGGGAAATAGGCTATGTATATACTTTAGGTACCTAGACAAAACCTCCATGAAGGGAAAATACCCTTTTCCCAAGATAAATCATACTCTACAAAGGGTAGGAGTTTCTAACAAGATGTCATTGCTTGGTATTGTTTCAGGTTACAATCAGGTGATAACACTTCCAATTAATCAGCATAAAGCCACTTTCAGAGCACCTTGGGGCACCTACATGTTTGATCAAATTCTTTCTGGGATAAGGAGTACGAAAGCTACTTTCCAAAGAGCCATGGCACCTGATTTAAGTTACCTCACTATGATATACATTGATGACATCATTGTCTATTTTGAAACCAATGAAGAATACCTTTTTTACCTAAGAAGGATCTTTAACAAAAGAAAAGTTTGAAAGCAAGACTCAAGGAGAAATTATGAAGGAGAGCATGGACTGTTTGAAATTTTTTGGAGAGATCCTTACACCATGCACTCAAATGGAGGTAACAAGGTTTTATGTTTACAAGAGCTGAACAGAGAGGAGTTATTTGGAGGTCCTGTCAATTGCAAGATGCTCAATCACTATTTCTATCAATATTCCTAGTTTCAAAATTTCATTCATGGTACATAACATTGCATGATGAGAGATCATAAAAACAAAATACACAAAAACAAAGAAAGAAGGAAAAAGAGGGTAGATTTGAAAAAGAGGTACAACCACATACCCAAAAAAGAGTACTACTGAAAATGTGCAACTCTAAATGCCACTACTTGTTAAGAAAGAGTATTGTTCAGTCATATAGCTTAATCATGGTTGAACATGTTTAAATTTCTGTTGATTGGTTAGTGAAAGAATGCTTGTCAGAGCATTTAAACTTGACTTGTCAACAGGGATAATTTGAAGGATGGAAAATTATCTTGAAGTTTAAAACGTTGGTGAGTTTCAATAGTCCCTAATATGTGAAATATAAAATTTTATTGATATGTTTGTAAAATTATACAAATTTATAATGATTTTATATATATTTTCTATATAATCTTGGCTATTTTTAAGGTAAAATAATTTTATATTGTCAAATTTAGGTGAATTATTTTTACAAAAAAATGGAAATTGGCGAATATTTTTTTTGGAAAAATAATGGAAAATTAGCCCACCTGCAAATATTAGCCCCTAAAATTTTCCATGCTTTTCAATAGGAATATATTAGGAAGAGAAGATTTTGGTTCTCAATGCTCAAAATTGAACCGAAGAGAAAGATAGGGATGACTAAAAAATGATGAAACACAACCCTCATACTTTCTAGTTTTGTTTGTACAAAAATAATGTCTGTATGCATCTTGTTCTAATGCCACAACCCATGGTAAATCAAATAGCTTAATCCTGGTTTAAATCATGTTTTCAATTTCATGTCAATATATTAGGGAATGAAGCCTATCAAATAGCTTAATCTTGACAGATGAATAGTCTAGGTAGAGAATAAAAGAGTTCACTAGCATAATCTGAACTCTTGTAAGTAATAAGGGTACAAGTAGATAGGTTTGTTTTTCTTTCGAAAGAAGAGAACATCAAGGGTTTTCCAGTCCAAGTGCACCCACAAGAAGAAAAAATGATTGGCAAAGGTATGATGGGTAGGTAGAGATGAGTATGAAGCAAACATATCTTTCAGATTTTAAGATCATAGCTTAAAAAGAAACATCAGCAAATGAAAAAAGAAACATTTGCCCAATGGATGAGGCATTGGTCTTCATAAACTCAGAGGTTTGATATCTGAAGTTCTGGACACCTGCTAAAAAGGAGCTTCCCTCCCCAAGTGGAGCCACTGTTAGTCATCAATATTTTTTTTCTATTTATTGATGACTAGATACTTGTCCTAGATTTCTAGAAAACAATATTCATGAATATTGTGAGTTTTAAAATCTCACTGCTTTCATTATCCTTAAAAAAATTTTTTCACTATTCTACTACTCTGTCATTCCCTGGTTAGCCTATCACTCCTATAATACCCTTCATGGGCTTATGACACTCATATCTCTCCCATTTTCACACCCATACCTCGATACTCTATTTTGCCTATGATTAACCCTTCCTCTTTCCATCTAAGATTTCCAAACAACCTACCCTTTCTCATGTTCATCAAATGCCTCTAGCATTGATGGTCTTAAAGATATCTTTGTAGGCTCTTTAGATAAATCAAGTGAATTAGATTTTGGATTTTCAATACATAAATTTGTCAAAAAATTCTATTTTTCACACTTGAAGACCCTAAGCCAAGTTATCAGTCAAAGACCAATTCAAAGAGTTTTCCACTAGGTCACTAGGGTTTCATAGGTTTTAGGGTTATCTTTTTTTCATGTGCTAGAATCTGAATTAAAAGGTGAAAAAGATCAACACTTGTTTGTCCAAGTCAAATCAAGAAAATCATCTAAGGAAGACCACCTTATCAAGTTCGATCTCTGCAAAGGACAACTGTTCATTTTTTATATTTCTGCAGGAGTGTCAAGGTGGCTATTAGCAAAAAATTAGGTAATCTAAGAGGCCTTCCCCTCATTAGGAGATATACACAAGAAAATGGAAGAGGAAGCAACTTGTGTTCAAGGAAAATTAGGGTTTCCGAGACTGATTGGACCAACAGTATGCCAAGCAAATTCAATGCAGAAAATCACAAGGATAGAGGCACACTAGCACAACCAATCATAAATTGAAGATTTTTAGAAATTATAAATGAAGAAGGAAAAAGGTGAGGTGAACTTAACATAAATTAATAAACTTGAAAGGGCTGTATAGAACTTAGAAGACAACACTAATGATTTTTCTCTAACATCCCTAAAATCTAAGGTTTTCGAAAGATAAGTAAAGAGGGTGAAATGAAGATGAGGAGCCTCCATGATGATATTAAAAAGAGAGTTTGATGAGGTTCTTAAAGGTGACTTCTAGGGTTTTCCAAGGTAAATTTTTTCACTGCCTCAAAGGGAAAGAATGCAAAGAGTATAAGTATGAAGAAGGTCAAGCGTTCATTTTTCAGTCATTTTCACTCAAATGATCAAAGGGATAAAAGCATAAGACTAAGTTTTAGGGTGAAAAGAAAAACTGATTATGAAGTTTATGTGGTGTAACTAAAATATGTCAAACACCAAGAAACATCAAAGCTAAATTAGTATGACATGGCACCTGCAAATCAGAAGTGGCCAAAGGGAGATGGCATACATGATTATGAAAGTTGTGGTATCTTTCATCTCAGTCACTCCTCAATGAAAAAGGCTATTTGATCTCCAAGGTAAAACAGGGAAGTGCTAAGAATTCTATCACCATGCAAAGTACCTAAAAAGTCATGAAAGTGATTAGAGGACATGAGCATGGCCCAGACACAGTAAAACATGACACTCAAGCAAAAAATTTGCAAAACAAATTTTAAAGGCATCAAATGGGTCAAAGGAGGTCAAAGTCCACCATGTCACCTACTTGAAAAGCAACAAAGAAAGTCGTTAGAAAGGAATGGGGTCACTTATATTCTTTTTAGCCACCTATTGAAAGACTCAAAATGATAAATCAGTAAAAGTGAAACAGAGGACTGAAACCTTAGCAAAGTCGGTTTTTTGAGTTTAAATTATTTTTCCAAAAAATTATAAAGGGCCATTTTGTTTTCCTCTCATCTCATCTTACATTTGAAAGGAGAAAAAAAAATTCAAGGGAGGAAATTTCTAAGTTTTAGCCATTTTCCGGGAAAAGGTTACTGGCGTTGCCCTTTGGAGCAGGCGCTATGCCTAGGGCACCTGTCACTGCGCGTAGAGGAGAAATCACAGTGTAAATTTACATTGTGCTACGCATAGAGTGGATCGCGTTGTGCTTAGAGGTGGTTCTATGCGTTCATCCAGTTTCACCTGACAGGAAGAGACCGGTAGGCCTGCACTCGGACAGTGCATGCTTAAAGCAACCCGACAGGCCCATTTTTGCCCAATGTTGTGCTAGGAGACAGGAAAGCCTACACGACTCATGCAGTGCTACGCTTAGGAGCTCGACAGCCTACACATGGGCAGCGCTGCACCTATGAGCACCCGACTCGCCCAGGTTTCAGCCCGACGCTGCGCTTAGGGCAAAAGGGCCTCTTTGCTTGCAAAATTTCCAAAAATTATGTAAAGGACCCCTCCAAGCCACTTCCAAGAACCTGCAAAAGAGTCAATAAATTGGTAAGTTGACATTTTTTCCCCTCCTCCAAGTGGTTTTTTTTCTTAATGGTTAAATAAATTGGTCACAAAACTTAAAGAATAGAAGCCCTATTTCCTCTTGGAGAAGCCCTGTTTTGACCTCCAAACAAAAATTTATCAGTTAAGGGGAGTGTGAATTAGTGTAATTGCAATAAGTTCAAGTTAAGCCCTCCTCCAAGCTCAAACCAAATCAGTCATAAACCCACCTCCATCTCACTCATTTACAAGAGATGCCCACACCATCATTTCATTTTCACTCCTCCTACCTTAGTTTCACAAGTAGGCCTGAGCTTGTCTAAAGGCAACCCTAGTCACCATGTCAGGAGAAGAAGGAAGTATGAGCAATGAAGGAGGTCAAATTCCTATGAGGCCAAAGCACAAGGGTGGGAAGGTTAACAAATTTGAGCCCCAATACACAATGGAGATTACTTCTTCCCCCATGATTTTCACATGCTTTCAAAATGTGGGGTGTTTTCAGTTTTGTGAAAAGGTCAAACAAGTGCAAAGTCACCCTGAACTCACTAGGTTGTTTGTCCTCAACCTACACAACAAACAGTCAAGTCTTGCAGGGATAGACTTTGAGCTATCATCAGATACCATTGCTCAGGATACTAGACTTCCTGATGTTGGTGAGAAATGGTTCAAAAGGGAAAAGTTGGACATGAGTTTTTATGAGCCTTTCCTCAAGCCTAGGTCTAAAGAGGGATGCAAGTCTATTTTCCCTTTCTCACACTTACTAGAGAGGTATGCACCCATAATGAAGGTCATTAGGAAATATTTTACCTGTGATGGGAGATACTCCAAGCTCTACTCCTACCATGTTAGATTACTCATGCATTTCACTAGGGTAAAGATGCTTCATTTTCCCTATTACTTGTATAGGAGTATAGACAAGATGTATTCTGTTGTCTGAAGGAAGAGTTATACCCAAAAAATGCACAGTTTGTTCCACCACTCCTTGATCAATATGGTGGTACTAAATCAGTTGGAGAAAAAAGGCATAACTTGGGATGTGTTCATAGCTCACGAGATATTCACAAGCCCACAGCCTCATCATTAGCCTAGTTTACCCTTATCATCTCATCCTCCACCCTCCACTCCTCCATCACCTCCTACAGATCATGCCTCATCGTCTACACAAGGAGCCTCTCCTCAAGAAAACCTTCCCTCCTCACCTTCTCCTGATGCATCAGAACAAGAAGGAAGTGGTAGTGAGCAAGAAAGTGCCAATGAGGGTGATGATGACAATGAATCACGCAAAAATGAAGATGAGGGTGATGATGAGTTAATCCAACAGGAGGCAGAGAACATGGAAATAGAGAAAGATGATAACAATGAAGAAAATGAGGAAGATGACAGTGAAAACAAATTGAGTAGTGATGAAGAAAAGGTTAGCAATGAAGCCCAAGATATGGAAGATGATGAAAATGATGAAGATGAAAATAGTGAGGAAAATACAGAAGCTAAAGGCAGCCTAGATGAAGACGAAAACAATGAGGAAAATGCAGAAACTAAAGGCAGTAGTGACACCCATGAAGCAAGCACCAATGATGAACATGACAACAAGGAGGAAAAAAATCATGATAGTCATGAGAGTCATGAAGACAGTGAAAAAAGTGAAGAGGGTGATGATGAAAATGAAGATCACAGCAGTGGAGAGGCAAGCAGTTTCAATAATGACAGTCATGAAGATAATGAAGGAAATGAATGGATTTATAGTCAAATTGAAGATCACAACAGTGAAGAGGTGAGTAGATTTAATGAAGAACAACATGACAATGCGGAAATCAGTGAAGAGATTGAGAGTGGTGATGATATTGAGAACAAATAGGACAATGAGGAAGAAGAAAACATGATGATTGATGATACTAATGATGAAGATGAAGAGTTTGATGACAGCAGTAAAGATCACAGTCATGATCAAGAAACCAACAAGGCCACAATCACACCTCTTTCATTGATATATCAAAGAGGTCTAAGGCTTGTGTTTTCTGCCTCAAAAAGGAAAGGGACCATGCCATCCACCTTAGCTCAGCCACTAGACAAAGGAAAACGAAAGGTAAAGGAAGAAGAAGATCATGAGGTTGAGAGGGAGTTTGAAACCATTCAAGTGGATAGTGATGAGGAGAATGAGGTAGGGATCTCAAACTTGCTCATCCAGAAAAAAAATTCCCTCATTGAAGACCTTCAAACTAATCTGAATAGGGCCAAGAGTGTAAATGATGCACTTGACATGGAGAACAGGCAGATAGGAGCACAGATTGCAATTCATGAGGCTAGAGCCATCAAGGCCTGGAAGGAACCCAAAAGGGCATAGGTAAAGTTAGAAGAGTTCATGGGCACCTATGAGGAGAGTGAGTTTGAAGAAGGGTAGTCTAGGAGGAGACCTAGAACCATGGGGTTGAAGAAAGCATTGGAAAAAGAAAGGGAACAATAATCAGCCTTAGTAGAGAAGCTCCCTCTAGATGAGTTTTTGGCCATGGAGATAGCACATGATCGGGAGCCTTGGTTGGAAAGAGCCAACATACACTTGGAGGCTAAATTGAAGAAAGAAAATCAGGATCTTGATCTCCAAAGAAAGATGACCAAGCATTATGCCCGAAGAAACCAAGTTGCAAGGGCTAAACTCATGAAGACCCAAACCAATATCCAAGCACTAAAAGAGGAAAAATGCCAAGCTAACCTTGTAATTTTGGCACAAGCTTCTCTAAAGGTCTCTCTAAACCCATGAAGCACACATCCACCAAATTTGAGAGAATTTTGACAATTTTTGTTTTTTTGTGAATTTGGAGCCCTCTAAGCACAACACCCCTGGCACTACGATTTCATCTCAGGCATCTTCAGAGGGATAAATCTAAATTTTTTCAGTCCTCATAAATATTCCATTATTATCACCAAATTTCAGAGCATTTAGAGCATTTTTGACCCCTCAAAAGGCCAAAAAACACCTCATTTTTCACCTTTATGCCTCATTTTCAGACATGGCGTTGCACCTAGAGAAGTCTTGGAAATTTTTATTTTTCAACAGATAAATGGAGCTCAATAAAAATAATAATGGTATATTTGGAAAGTACACTTATCCAGCTTTCCAATGAGCCATCCGAGAGCAAATTCCTACATTGGGAAGGTCACCAAAACTTGGCTGCAAGTGGACCTATTTTTTGGCCGAGAAGGTGTTGTGCGTTCAGACCAAATTGTGCATTTTTGGCCAAAAGTCAACAAAAGACATTAATTTATTGAAAAATGATATTTTAATATTTTTTGAGCAAAATAAATCCAAAATTAGGAGCTAGGAGTTATTTTTGCATTTAATTCATGAGATATTTATGCCTTGGGCCTTCCATGGTCTCTTGGGCATAAATGGCATTTATGGATGATTTTGACATTTTCAAACCATATTTATGTTTTTTTCCCTCCTTTGCTAGATAAATAGGGCATGAGGACTTCATTTCAAAAGGTTGACATTTGATGACTCTTTGGAGCAATACATAGCTTTTTGGAGATTGGAGAAGAAATTGGTGTTGTGGAGTTTGTGAATGGCTTGTCTTGGTTGATGATGGAGAAGGCTGCTTGCAGGATCCCTGAGCTTGGTTAATGGTGAAATGATTCTATTCAGTTAATTTTTTCTCATGTATCATAGTGTTTCATCCTTCTAAATTGCAGTAGGACAAAGGTTTTAGACTAAGAAATGTTTTCAAAGGCACCTTAGCTCTGTTTGTTCTTCACTGCCTCTATGTTTTCCTCTACTGGGCCATTTTAGAGAATTCTTAATTGTTCTCTAGATGCCTCAAGCTTGTTTATTTCATCAATGGTTTAATACAATAGGTATCACAGATTTTTTATGGTTAGCCCTGCTTGTTTGATGTCTCTAAACACTATTCTTGAGGTCTCTCTCCAAAGTACCATTGTCTAGGTTTGCCAAAGAGGCTATGTTTCGATCATATCCTTTGTCCATGCTTGAATAATTGTTTTGGAGATCTTCATAGCTATGATCAATGATGTTTAGGCGTTCCCTCTTGTTTGATTAAAGCTATATGTGTATCTTGAATTTTTTCTAACCTTGAAGGTGAAATCACTAGAAGTTAAATGAGTTTCTCGCCTTCTATATTTCATTGGATTATATGTCTGAAATTCTTATTTGCTTAGGTTGAATCAAAGAGTTATTGGTGTGCCCTATCTATTGATTTCTTCATGCTGAATAATGTTGAAATCCTCCTTGTTTTAAGTACATGAAAAAGTATTATTGATTGCCCTTTGCCCTACTTTGTTTCACAAACTTGATGTTCATTTCACTTCACAAAAACCTTGAGAATCCATCTAACCATGCTAGATTTTCCCTGTGATCCACCCTGATTTATTGTTGAAAATTTCCACGAATTTATTGAATTAATAACCCAATGATTTGAAGACTCCCTCACTCTATCTATTCTACTTGATCATCTTACCCAACCAAAACAAACAAACAAACACTACACTTAATAACTAGCCTAAAATCAAAACCCTAAAAGCATACAAGCTCACATCCTTTGCACAAATAGAGAGAGCCCTCTCTGAGTCTAGGAAGGCTTGGTCCTAGGACTCCCAAGACTAGTCTGATGTTACCCTATGCATTTGATCTCACCAATCTAACAAGTCATGGGAACCGAACACTCGGCATATACCGTGGAAGGATCTGGCAATATTGGCCTGGTTGCGAGCACTTTTTTGAGTTCCTAGTTTGCTTTGATCAAACTAGTGCATGCCATCTTCACTCGAATGGATCTTTCAACCCTTGAGCATGCCGAAATATCCTCTGGTGTTTTGTTGTCTTGGGTAACGACAGTCGACCATAGGTCTTTAAAGACCTTTTTCACTTGTTCAAACTATTTTTGTAGGGTGTCCTTCTCTCCTTGGATTTGATTTCACTAATTAGTAAGTGCAATCACTTGCTGTTGATACTGCTCAATCCTCTATTGGAGTTCATTGTGCAGTCCTTCTACTTGTTGTGCTACCATTTGAAGTTGTATAGTTGGCTAGCTCCCCAACCTTGCAATTTTTTAGTTCCCGAAATCTCCTTGGTCGGTTTTCTTTTGCTGAGTGATTGCCCACTGGCGATTGATTTCTCTGAAAGTCCCTGTGGAGATGTTGGTTGATTCTGTTGTGGTAGATGGGGTTTGGGAATGCTCATACTAGTGGATGATATGAAATATTGCAATATTAGATTGGTTTTCTGGAAAGGGTTTAGCTCTGGTGGGGTGGGCATTGTATCATAAGTGAAAGACTCTCTTTGAACTAATAGCTCTAGAAAGGTGCCCTGTCCTACCGTGGTTTGGTCCACCTTGGGTACTCTAGCCGTACCCGAGTTAACTTCTGCCACAGTATCACCATTTGTTTTGGTTCCTGGTTTTATTGGATCTAAAATGGTTTCTGAGGTCGAAGGAGTATGGGTGGGGTGGTCCTTGGATGTGAATGAGGTGTGTGGTGACTAATTGTGTGTATGAAGTGGCAATGATGTCTGAATGTTCAGGACTAAAGATGGATCGAACACAAGTAGCGCAGAGGTCGTTTGGGTGGCAACCTTTGGCTCTTCTTGAATTAGTATGCCTGTAACCATAGGCTGACGCTGATCTTCCCCTGTGAGATCAACTACTTGCTTGGGTGCCATAGTTCATGCTTTCTTTGGTTTGGGTGTAGGTACTGGAGGCTTGGTTGCCTTGGTCTTGCGAATTGGAGTGACTGTGGTTAGCGAAGGGGGATTGAATGTAGTGGATGGTAGGGAAGTAATGATGGGGTTGGTTGTTGATGATGATGAATAATTAAATTTTTGGAAATGAGAAAAGTATGAAATATAGTAGATGTGCTTGTAAGAGTTTCTATTACCAGGTTGAAGCCTCTTACCCGTGTATCAAGCTGGTCTAGCTGTGGTCATTTTTGCAGTTGTGAAATGCTCTGCGCTGCTTCCTCTGATGTCTCTCCTGGGAGTGATTTTGGTAGAATTTTCCCAAATGAGTAATGTGGGATCCCAATTTTGACCTCCATCTCTGCTCTTGGCCATGAACAAAATTCTATGTGGAAGGCCTCTTCCTATACTTGGAACTTCAGTGGCCTCATTTGGAAAGTGGTTTTTCCCACACAACTTGGTCAGATGTAAGTCCTATTATGGATCACCTCAAACCATATTTGTGGAGAGTATCTATCCAATATGTCCCTTGGAACCCTTTGCTGGCTTCCCACCAGGTAACCATCTGTCTGTAGCAGAATGAAAAAGCCTCCTCATTGACTTCTTTGGTACTTAGATCTCCTGATACTCTCCAGGGTGTGAACCTTAGTGACATTGGTTGGTTGTGAGTAATTTTTGCAAGTTTTCTGGTCCATGGGTGAGTCCACTTCCACATTGCAGAGGCCATGATGAGATAACCATAGATGAATCTTGTTGCTCGCTTGTAGTTGTCCTCGCAAGCCTCAAATAGTTCATTCAACAAGAATGAGCACCAGTTCAACTATGCTCCTTGAATGTAGTGTTCTGTGACTGAGATTATGTCCAGGGTGCATTCTCCTTTAGTTTAGTGCATCATTTTTTTCCCAAATATCAAATATCAGGAAACATTTATCGTTGGGTTATTGATGAGGTTAATTTTTTCTCCCTTTCCGCCTCTTCTTGTCTCATCATTTTTGTAGTAATCACAATCCCCTATCTTTTTAGCTCTCTTGGACACATTATGGAAGGTCGTTGAGACGTCGCTTCCCTCCACTGATGATATTGTGAGTCTATGTATCTCATCTACATGAATTGGGATCTCCCTCCCAAGCCATAAAGATCTATTTTTAATCCTTCTCATCAGGAACTTTGTTCACTGCATTGCTGCTCTCGTCATCTGAAACACCGGGAGGCTCTTGAGTTGCAAGATAGTCGACCTCTAAATACCTCTGAAATATGGGTTCATCTTTACTACTTCACCTCCTCCCTCCGTTGCATAATTTTCGATGTATACTTTCCTTTTCATGGCCAAGAACTGGTACGAGTCAGTGAAGTCTATATCTATCAATGAGGCATTATCGTATTTTCCTATCAATGACTCCACCCTTTGAATTCTTGCAGTGAGCTCGGGCTTGATGACTGAGGTTGTTATCTTTGTCATCTTCTTTCTTTTGTTGCACACTTGAATTATTGTTCCTGGTCTACTGTGAATTTCTGCTACTGGTATGCTTCTTTGAACTTCTGCTACTAATCAGATGCTTTGAACTTTTGTTGCTGAAATCGTGCTTGTTGTTGTAGCGGTTTCTGTTTTTGTTAACTCAAAATTTTCCGGCATTCTGGTGCTTTCTTCCTTCATGCGGGTTAAGGAATGTTATCGCCATGAATGAGGTTGATATGACCTCATAACTAATTAATTCTTGTTGTCTTTCCCGCAACTATAATCGTGCAATTAGTTACTGTGGTGAGGTGTATTCTGACATTGCTGATGTTGGCTTCAGGAGTCGGGTAGACATGATGGGTAATAATTATGACTTAATATGGAAAATTTATTACGGTATGGGGGTTACTAATTAAGACAAAATTTTTTCAAATTAGGGTGATCCTCCGGACTGACAACAGTATGATGGGTCATTATGAGTGAATGATATTTGACATGCTTAGGCTATTTGAAACTATAGACTCTCCCCCCTCAATCAAAATTGGTTGCGATTCGGTCTCCGCATCACAACCAATTGTGATCGAGGGGGGAGAGTCTATAGTGTCAGAGAGCCTAAGATCGCAATAGGTACGAATTCTATTTTGTGCCACTGTTCACGATTTTATTGAGGATTCCTATATTAATTGGGTGAAAAAGCTTAAAATATAATGATTATATGTCTCATCTTGGTTGCGAGAGAGTTATTGACTCTATTTATTCTACTCTACCCTACTAACTTCTCTCGGGTGCGAGAGTTGTTGTGAACAAAAAAAATTAAAGGAGCTTACTCATGATAGGGTTTCAAGCATGTTCCACTCACCCATACTTGTAGTATTTGTCCATCTAGTTGCACCAGTCTCACCGCACCCGAGTCTTTAATATCTATGACATGGTATGGTCCCATCTAGTGCATTTTGAGTTTCCCTGGGAACTTCTGGAAATTGTTGTCGTATAGCAGGACTTTTCTGCCAATAGTGAATGTTTTGTGCTTGATGTGACGGTCATGCCAGGATTTTTGTCTTTCTTTTTTTACTAACTAATGGAAATATACCAGAAATATATCTTCTTCAAGCTCTTGCAGTTCATGGAGGTATTCATTGATCAAGTCTTCGTCTGTCATATGTGTGGTTGAAGCAATTAAGAGGCTTGGTATGATAAAATTGGCTGGTATTATTGCTGCTTTTCTATACACCAACTAGAATGGAGTCTGGTTGTGCAATCTCTTCATGGTTGTCTTGTATGCCCACAATGTGGCTGGTATCCTTTCATCCCAATCATTACAGTTGGCATTGCATATATTTGTTAGTAATTTTTCCAAGATTTTGTTGAATGCTTTGATGGTTCCATTCACTTGCGGGTGGTACGGGCTGCTTTTGTGGTGTTGTACCATAAATTTTTCCAACATTTATTTAACTATAGAATCTATGAAATGTGTGCCTTGATCACTTGTTAGGCTCCTGGGACGACCGAATCTGCTAATTATGTTCTCGAAAATAAATCTGGCTGTTGTATCTACTGTGCAGTCCCTAACAGGGGTTGCCTCTACCCATCTTGTGAGATAATATGTTGAAGTAATTATATAGATTTCCTACGAGTGTCATGCCATTGGTGCAGTTGGTCCTATGAAGTCGATGGCCCATTTCTCAAATCCCTGCATAGCCCTCACAGGATGCAGTGGTAACTCATCCCGGTGTGACGATCATCCAGTTCTTTGGCAGACATTGCATTTTTTCACATATGCTTTGCTATCTTTGTGCATTGTGGGCCACCATAACCCTACATGTAGTATTTTCCTTCTGGTAGGTTTTGTGCCAACATAGCCTCCTGCAACTCCATTGTGACACTCCCACAAGATATCTTCTCTTTCATGATCCTAGACAAATCTTCGCAAGATATGATCTAATCCCATTTTATATAAATGCCCTGATATGAGTTGATATTTGGCTGCTTTCAGTACCAGATGTCTTTTTTGTGTTTTTGTGTATTCTCTTAGGCATTTCCTTGTGGCTAGATATGCCGCTATTTGTTCTAGATAATCTAGGATGGCTTCTACTCTGAAAATATCAGCATCCGGTAGCTGGTCATCAAGGGATCTCCCGTTTTCCCTGTTCTCCAATCTGGATAAGTGGTCAGGACCAACGTTTAACCTTCCTGGTTTTACTATTACTTCAAAAGTGAACTCCTGGAATAGTAGGAGCCATCTACAAATTCTTCCTTCAAGCAGAGGTTTGCTTACCAGATATTTCAATGATGAGGGATCTGTAAAAAACTTGAATGTACCTCCCAATAAGTAGTGACATAATTTCTGTAGAAAGTATACCATAGCAAGAGCCTCCCTTTTTGTGGTTGTATAATTTAATTTAGCTGTGGATAACTTTCTACTTGTGAAGTAGATTGGATGATCTACGGAGGTTTCTCATGGCTGACCTAACACCACTCCCAAAGTAATGCTTGAGGCATCAATGTGGACATGAAAATGTTTATCCCAATTGGGATGGGTGAAAATTAGTGCACTTTCTAGTTTCTCTTTCAATGTGTCTAGTGTATTCATGCATTCATCGTTCCACATAAATTGTTCTAACTTGCACAACAATTTTTCCAATGGTGTTATTATCTTTGCATAGTTGCAGATGAATCTCTTGTAGTACCCTGTGTGTCCCAGTAGTGACCTCAATTTTTTTACAGTATCTACTACTTCCATGTTCACAATGACTACTACCTTTGCTGGGTCCACAAATACACCCTGTTTACAAATGAAATGTCCCAAAGTGTTCCAAAAGGGACTGTAAAGATGCACTTCTTAAGGTTGAGAGAAATCTGAAGTTGTCTGCATCTATCAAAAATTATTCTGAGTAGAGTTGCATGGTTCTTTAGTAGACTGTAAATTGTCCAATCATCCATGTATACTTTCAGGAATTTATGGATATAGTCTCTAAATGCTGCTATCACTATCTGTGAAAACACAACTGGTGCATTCTTTAGTCCAAAAGGCATGAAATGGTAGGAAAATGATCCCCACTCTGTTGTAAAAGTAGTTTTCCTTTTGCCTTCTTCTGCTATTCTCACTTCATGATATCCTGAGAAGCCATCTATGAATGAGTATGCTTCGTTTCCCGTTGTATTGCCAAGAACCTCAATGCTAAATGGATTTGGAAATAGATAATGAATGCATGCATTGTTGAGACTTCTGTAGTCTACACACATTCTCTAATTTCTTATTTCTCCTTCTTACTTTGGATTACAATGGGGCTGACCTATTCTTCTTCCTTAACTGAAAAAATAAATCCCACCTTCAGCATTTTATCTATCTCTACTTTAGCTTTTTCTTGTACTCTAGATTCAGGTGGTAAGGCCTATGCTTTATGAGCCTTGTGTCTAGTTTTAAAACTATGTGCATCTCTCCCAGATATCCTTTGATCCATTTGAGCTCTGCCACTAAATATGGGAACAAGTATTCGTACTCCTGTAACATATCAAATATTTCTTTTGTTGTCTCTGTATCCCAATAATATCTAATAGATGCAATCTTGGGCTTCTCCATGTTTCCAATATTTTTCTTCTTTGTCTTCAAAGGTAATAGGTGTAGTCCCTCTGTAGTTGGTTCTTATTATATTTCCTTCTCTCCCTCCTTCTCTTCAAAGTATAGATGTCTAATATTCTCTAAATCATCATCGTATATCTCCTGATCTATCCTTTTACATGATACTAAGTCTCTGACTTTCTGCTTTGTTATAGATATCTCTTCATCCTCCTTGAGATCTGGAAAGAATAATACTCTCTTAAATTATTGAAGGGCATCTGCAACTTGTTATGTATTTCCTTTTAAAGAAAAGAATTGCATAAATGTTTCCACAATTGTTTCCTAGGTACCAGTTCCTCTCTTCTTCTCTTCTATCAGATACCAAGCCTATGGAATGGTGTCTAGTGAATGTATAAAGTAGTGCACCTACAAAGATTCTAGATATCCTTCTTTCCTCCACTTATACTTGCTACTACTTAGATGTGCCAGGGGGTCAGGATCCCCTTGGTACTTCTCTCTGAATTATGGTCATGAAGCTTCATGGAATCTAGTTCTTAATTTTCTGGCAATATCTTCCCACCACGACAGATACTTGCGATGGGTAGCCCACCACCTTGCTGACGTTGATTTTAGAGATATGTCCATAAGAGGAACTCTATGTTCTACTGGTAATTTTTCTTCCACTTTGGTAATGAAGGTATTTACAACATGCATATTTGAAGGAGTTGGATATCCTCTTACCTCTGTACCAATCTAGTTGACTCCTCGAATGTTGGTGCATCTTATGGTGTTAATTTCATATCCTCCCTGTTGCCAATCATCCCATGTTACTTATGATCCCAAGTCGGAACTTTGAACACTTATCCAGCTTACGGTCCCTCCTACTGTAGGATTGATATAATATTATCCCCTTCCTGCTGTCATTTGGTAGAGTTGATCTAGAAGCTAAGTGTCCTCTCTATTGTCAAAATTCTCTGTGTATTGGGGTCCTTGATATGGGTCCAATGGCTAAACTGCTCTGACTTCTCCATCTTCGAATATCATTAAGTCCTTATTTAAATAAATCATTGCATAATTATTAAAGGTCCAATCTATTCCTAGCAAAGTAGGATAGGGGTCCTTATCTCCCATGATGTCTATTACTTCAAAGTATGTATAGGTTTTTACTCCCACGATATCCACTTTGACTTCTTCCATCCTTTCTATTGGTACAATACAATATTTATTTTCCATTCTGAGCTGTATTGGTGAATATGTCAGCTTTGGTTTCCCCAACGCTTCCCACGTCTTTCGGGGTAGAATGTTGACATCCGCTCCGAGATCAAGCATTGTATCTCTTATTTGAAATCCCGTGACCTGAGTGTTCACAGAGAACTCCTTTCCAGTTCTTCTATTGTTTCATTTCACCCTTATTATGTAATTTTCCATTGAATTCCTTGAGTCTCCAGGTTCTGCATTTGCTTGCACGACCAATTCTAGATTTTTATTTAGTGGTTCCAAAATTGGTCCGATGTTTATGATTTTCAGGAATAGTCAGAACCATTCCTCGAGCAATGTACTTGTATGGATTTCCTTCTCTGTTCCGCTAGATGGTTGTGGGATTTCCATACTATGATGTCTCCCTATCTGGGAAAATGTTTCTAATGATTCTTTAAAATACTACTTCTGTCAGTCGGGGCTGAAATATTTCTTTGGGGATGCAGGTTTGATTAACTTTATCGAGTCCATCTCCGGAGCATCCTCACCTTTTTTCTTCCCTCCCTGTGTTACTATAGTTACACTTTGCATGGGATGAGCTTTTGTTATTCTTGGTTTAGCATTAACTGGGGTAGCTCCCCTTTGTCTAGCTCTTTCTTCCCATCTCTTAATCAGCTATGGGTAGTCTTCAGTTGCATGTGCGTTAACTTTGAATTGAGAGCACCATGGTCTCCTGGGTAGCAGACATTCCCTTGCTACGTGACCTTCTTGAACATAGTTATAACATCTTAATGGTCCTCTTCTTCCAGCTCTGCTACCTCTCATTCCTCCTCCTCGCCCCCTTGGAGTTTCATTCACTCTATAAGACAGCATGTCCAATCATTATGCAAATGCATCGATGGCTCTACATTTCTCTGTATTATGCATTGTAGAGCCACAAAATTTAGAATATATATTGTTTGGAACATTAGAATATTTTTGTAGAATTGGACACAGTCATGGAGGATGACCAATACCTTTGCATATTTCACAACACTCGGTTGCTGCTTGATTTTGTTGATTAGGGAACCTCGGGAAGTGGGGTTGCAGTTGGTATAGTCCTTGAGTATTTATCGGCATAACTCCACCAACTAGTGGGGCCCCCTGTGTTTCGGTCCCCAAAGTTCCAACAGTTTCTCCTCGCAACCTTGGGCATTCTATGGCAATGTGTCCTTCCATCAAACAATGTGTGCACCACATGTTGCACCTTGCAGGTTGTACCGGTTGAATGTCTTTCAACTTATCTGTTAAAATGGCTATTTGATATTGTAGCCCTAGTATGGATGGATCTTGTACTGTTGCTCCTCCTCTAAACTCCTACAGGTAACCCACCATTTCTTCTATTTTCATGGCTTACTCAAGAGCATCCTAAAGTGTATCAATCTTCTCTTGTGTCAGCGGTGTCCTTGTCAATGGTAAGAGTGCTTTGATGAACCAATCCCACTGGTGATTCAGATCAATTAGGTAACTTAGCTTTCCAATTGCATCTTTGAGTCTTCTCATTAAATCCTAGGTTGTTTCTCCTTCCCACTGCTTGATTTCCCACAACTTAGACAATCCCTGCTGATTCGTCTGAGGCAATTTGAATTGTTGGAAAAATTCTTTCTTCACATCATCTATGGTTGGGTTCTGGTGTGCTTCTGACCATTTAATGAACCAACGCAAAGCTATTTCTCTAAGTGTGGTTTGGAACTCAATTAACTTGAATGCATCTGGTGTCTTTCAAGCTCTCCAAATTGCTTCGCAGAGATACCAGTGATGCTCCACATCAACATTACCTTTTCCAGAAAATTCTAGGTATCGGGTAAACGATCGCGCCATCTTTCCTTATGCTGGTGGCACTAAAACAAAACCTCTACTTCCTGGATGAGAGATTGTACTACCAACACTATTGCTAGTAGATATCTGTACTATGGATTTATTACTACTCAACTTGCTAAACTCTCGTAGCTTAACAAAAAACTTATCAAGTGGATGATAGAGTACCAAGGGAAGGTTAGGACTAGTGCTACTTGAAAATTTGGGAATAGGATTACCTTGCGTTATGGGTGTCGGCCTCTCTTGGAATAGTTTCTCCATCAAAACATGCAACTCCACATCAGACTCCTCCTCAGGGCATGCATCCTCCTCATTGTAATTCTCTCCCTTTTCTCTTCGGACTGGGCTCCTATAAACTTGGCTAACTTCCTTAATGGTCCCTCCCATTCCTTTGGATCCCATCTGACCTTCTCTTTCCTCTATCATCCGTGGTGCCTTTTCCTTGTTTTTTCGATTCTTCTCCTGCTTCTCAAACTCTTTCATCGCCCTTTCCCGCCACTTCTCAACAATCTGCGCCCTCCAATGTGCTCTCCGCTCTTTCAAGCTACTCGATGTTCCAACATCCATATCCGTATTCCCTCCTTTTACTTACTTGTGGCATCTTTCCCTCAACTCCTCCCACAAACACTAGAGGTTTAAGTCTCCATATTAAGGCTTTGGAGTGACATCAATGCCTCATCCACCATTAGAGCTTTAATCCACAATGGAATTTCTTTCAATAGCTCTCCCTGCAACACATATCTAAATATGTCTTCTTCTTTTGTAAAATATTGGTAACACTCGGCTGAAAATTCCACAATGTACCCCTCCAAGGTAGATTGTACCCAAAAATCCACTGCTCGGGTTAGATCTGTATCTGACTGATGGAATGCTACTAGATCTATGTGTGTTCAATTGTGACAGACTCTATGCAATATTCCTGGGAGTGAATTTATTTGAAGTCTCTGCAACCAATTGGAAATCTCTTCGGGAAAAATTTCCTAGAAAATTTCATACAGGTCACTCGCAGATTCAGAAAACAGGACCAGATATTTGACAGTATTTTCACTCTGCTGCCGAATTTACTCTTGTTGTGATATGAAGTAATCTAACTGATTATACCACCAGCTTCGTAGTTTCTTCTCAGAGATCCACGATACCATGATCTAACTTCAAAATAAGTTTTGTGGTCCTAGGAATGGAACCATTTGTTGGCGAAAAAGGAGGTCTGTAGGAAAGACCCAGGTTCAGGCTTGAGGCCAACAAGGTTTTTCGTAGCAGTCTAGACCGCTGACATTTTCACCCTGCTCCAGAGAGTAGGGCATCTCACCCGAGGCATGTCGTGACTGTAACAAGATTAGAAGCTAGATCAAGTAGAAGACAAATATGAACATAGATAAAAGCTATGGAGATTTAGAAGCCACATACATATCTCAACTCTAAGAAGGAGCTATCATTCATCAAGACATGTTAAAAACACTGAATTAAAAATTTATGTTAGACATACATTCACCATAAGAAATTAACCATCAATCAACTCGTGATATCACACACAACAACAAACATATTTCATTATCAATATCAAAATAGCATACATGTGCTCCGCAGAGTCTATTACACTCAAGTTCAGTACAAAAGACTTCACACAGAGCTTTTCTGAGGCTCTTCTTCTCCTCGGCCTCTTGCCAGACTGATGAACTAACTAACAACTGATTGACTACCTTCCTATTTGTTTCTCCCTGAAAAACATTGTTAGTCCTTGCCTTTTTCCTCACTTTGCTGTCTTTTTCTTCTTCCTTTCATTGGGAATTATACTGATTGTCTTTGTCTCCCATATCGGCAATTTTCACTGTTCTCTACCAATGTCACACCAAGTGTCTTCTAGATTTCTGAAACTGTGAAAACTCCCTTTCTACCTTGATTGTGTTCTTCCACCTGTCCTCCATCTCTCCGCAACTCAAAACTGTTATATCCGAAAAACAAAGGCCCCAACATTATCTTTGCAAGCTTCCATGCGATACCTCGTAATTCAAATTCCTTTCCTTCTAAAAAAAAATTCAAGAAAAGTTCTTGAAAATTAAAAGCTACCATCCCCAAAGATTGTAACCATTGTACTCCTAGTAGAACATCAACACCTTCCATTGGAATGGAAAGAATTGGAAAATTCAATACATATTCCCCCATGGTTAGGTTGATATTATGGAATTTTCCGGAGCAATTTATAGTTCCTCCATTTGCAACCATCACTTGAATTTCTGGTGCTGGGTATAGGAAGCAATTCAATTCCTTGGCTACCTTACAATGAATAAAATTATGGGGACTAATTAAATCAATCAACACTATTACCTTTTTCTTCTTGATATGTCCTTCTATATTGTGATTTTGAAGAGTGGTAATTCCTGCAAATGCATTACATGATATTTCCAGACTCATTTCTTCTTTCTCTAGGGTTGGTTCCTAGTGTATATCCTCTTGTTTTGAAGTTTCTTGTTCTCTTTCTTCCTCCTTTTCAAAATCTATGTAAATTTATTTATTCTCAACACACTTATGACCTTTAGTGTATTTGATATCAGAACTGTAGCAAATCCCCTTTTCTCTTTTTTCTTCCAATTGTTGTGGTGTCAACCTTGAAGGTTGTGGAAGTCTAGGAGTAGCAACACTTCCATCTTTATGGATGTGAGTTGTAGGCTTCCTTGTCGCCATAATTTTACATTCAATTTTTCTTGCCAACTTGAATGCCTTCTCTAGTGAATCAGGTTCCCAAACGCAAACCTCATGTTGGATGTTATCCTTTAAAGTCCCTATGAAGACATCAATCTTGTGTTCCTATGGAATATCATTTACCCTTATGTTCAATTTTTGGAAGTTCTCAATGTGCTCCACCATTGAACCCTTTTTTTTTGAGATTTATCAATTGGCTAAAGAAGGTGTTGCTCTTTGTATCCTCATAATGTGCTATCATTTCCTCCATAAAAATTGACCAAGTGAATTTTTTTTTACGGGAACAAAGCTATCAATACCATACAAATGTATTTTGTTCTAAATATAAAGTTGCAATGCGTACCTTTTGTGTGTTTTGCACATTATCGAGATCAAAATATTGCTCCATTTGTAGTATCCATGTTACGAGATCCTTGCCATCAAACTTCCTCATATTGATATTTGGAATATGGTGGGTCCTAAATCCCACATTAGAGTTTATGAAATCATGATTAACATTTATTTTGTTCTCATCATGAGTTTCCTCTACTATATTTTCAAAATTCAGAAACATTTCTTGTATCAACTTTGTTAAACCTTCCATGTTTGCTTTTATATCATTCTTCATGTCTTCCATGTTGTCTTTCATTTTGTCTTCTATACCATCAATCATAGCTTCCATGTCTTCCATGTCATTCTTCAAACCATCTATATTTTCTTCCACGCCTTTCTTCAAACCATCCATCTTAGCTTCCATGCCCTTCTTCAAACCATCCATCTTAGCTTCCATGCCTTTCTTCAAAACTTCCATTTTATTTTTTGTTTCTCTTTGTGAGAGCGAAATTTGGTGCACTTTCTCTTGTAATTTTGATATATCATGTTGCACTTCTTCATCTTTATGAGTCATAGTAGAGTATTCTAACGGCTTAATGGGTGTTGAATTCTTTTTAAGGGGAATTTTAGAACCCAATACTAATATATATGCTTCAATATGCCCTTGTAATAACTTCGAACTGATTTTTCAAACAAGACTTATGCAATTTGATAAAAACAAATACACACCTTTTTCTTGCTTTTGAGGAGCTCGATATTGCAACTGAATAATCTCTATGATTTCAGATCTTTAATATATGAAATTCAGCCCTGTAGTACCCCTTTGAATCATCTTTCGAATGCCAAAGGCATGACCTGATCGGGATGCTTCAATGCAAAGTTATGTCCACTCTCCCATAATGGCCTCGTTATGGATTGGTTCTGTAGAGAGAACTTGTACAGTGTGCCACGTGTCAATGTTTCCTCCTTCGATTTTGAAATTGATTCACAAGAAACTAAAGTTCGTATAATTTTGGCCACTTTTAACAGAATTCCAATCCGATGTTCATAGAGAGAGCTATGATGGTTTTCCCAAGGTCACCTCGTTTAGATGAAATTAGGGAGCCTGCAAAAACCATAACTTATGCAGATCATATCTCCAAAAATATTGTGAACCAAGATCTAAAATTTTTCCTCGACGTTCCTCAGGATTTCGGCTTCGTGTGATACACATTTAAGCTTATGAACATTCATAGAAAACAAGTTATAGAGAAAATTCCATGATGACCTATTTAGAGCAGCGAAACCATAGAATCCAAAGATTTGATACCAAATGTTATGAAACTAGCTCCAAAAATAGAAGAAAAGAGAGATCAATGTCTTAAAGATAAGCGAATAATATAGTATACAAAGAAAAATTGTAAAAACCTTCAATGGCATCAGGTCAGGTGAGATTCTACCAGTAAGCTATCTATAAGGGGGAAACCTCCTTTACATTACATAAATGAATAATTCTTGGATGATACAAACGACAAACCCTCCTTTCTATATATAGGAGTCCATGGGGTCACAATATAATCCTAGCCGACCTAACAATAATAATGTAAGGGCACAATAATAGCAACATGGGGGTTACAGGGGTACAACAATAACAGTAAGGGGCTACACTAACAACAATAAGGGACCACACTAGTAATATTGGGACCTAACATTGAGTAGTTATGGATATTTCTGTATAAAATTCTCATCCACTTGATGAGATACTCTGAAATTAATGAATTTTGTGGCTCTCGATTTATTGTTTCCATGACTGCTTCAGGTTCCAATATGATTTTTTCTTCCTCATCAAGTTCTGCAATATTGTTTGAACTGGAAGTTTGTCACCTATAACCTTCTTTAAGCATGAAACATGGAAAATTGGGTACACTAGACTCTTGAGCTTCAAATGTAAGATTAATATAACTAGTCCTTCATACTTCAGATACTTTAACTATTCTATCATGATGATCTTTAGCAAAACATCTTCAAGTTGTTTAATTGAAATCTCAGCAAACAAAATTTACACACTTTTATGAATGATCTTAATAAAGAGGCCTTGAAGATATATCTGTACTGACTTGAGGAAGGCATGCAGTTATATCTAGAAATAGATACTGCTTCAATGCTCAATATACTACTTCAAGTGTAAACAAGATAATGATCCGTTTGCACTTTCATTGACCTTTTTATGCTTTAATAATGCAGATAACGCTGGGTATACTACCTTGATGTACTTCTGTCATAATACTCTAATCCTGAGGACCTTTACCATAACACTGCTTCACTGATAACACTTGGTATTCTGCTAATAGGCAGGTTGCATGATCCAAATACCAATTAATACTAATTTGATAGAATAAGCAGTAATTTCACTTTAGCTCACACATACACCCATATTCAAGACAACCTTCATAGTTTCTACTATTGAGCTCTCCACTGTTCTTAACAACAATCATCAATATACTGAATCTCATTTTGGCATCATTAACCTTTTTCTTATTCTATCATTCTAGTTTAAAAGAATGTCACTGAATATTCATTTCTAGGACTGCTTCAGAATCATTGCTGCTATATATACAATTCAACTATTCTAACATAATGATCTTCAGGAAGGCATCTTGAATTTCTTTACTTGGAATCTACAAGGGTAGAACACTCATAGTTTTATCACTCATTTAACAGCTTTCCTCCAAGGGGACCTTCTATAGATGAAAGATGGAATGATAAAATGATGATAAACATTTCTCTTACTCATCCTTCTTAAATTTTTTTCATTTCTAACTCTTGTAGTGTGATGCACAGTGTGATCATCCTCTATGGATATTTCCAGTTCTATAGCTCAAAGCATATTTTTTGTGATTTTAATAGTTCATCACTTAGTGTGCTATTATATTCTTAGCTTACATGTTCATGGTTGATGTTCCCTCTACCACCATGGTTGCTTGTTGCCTTCTCTCCTTCCATCAACCTGTTGGCTATTGAATTCTTCAGGTATTCTTCTTCCTCTATAGCTCTTTGTTAGAGGAATTGTCCTTTCCCTTTCTGAATTTTTGGCTGTTATTATTCCATGGAACTCTTCTTAGACTACTTCTATGGGGACTACTTATGAACTGCTCTCCCCCTGGGATGTTGCTTCTTATTTATTGCTTGCAAGATATTTGCGTTGATTCCTAGAGCAGCTCCCTCTTAGACTATGATGGATCCATTATTTTATTGAAGTAACAGGCTCCCCCTTTCTCTTTTCCTTCTATACTTTATTAGGGTTCTTCATAATGTATGCACTTCTTTTTTATTCACATTTTTGTCTGATTTGATTGGATTCCATCATCTGTCTAGAGTTATTTAATGTATATGATAGCTTACAATATTTTTCTTTGTGACCAAGCTTGTGACATACATAACATCTTATTTTACCAAGGTACGTTTGAGCTGATGTATAATATTTTGTGCTTCCTTTTGAACATAATTTACATTCAACAAGTTTATGTCTAAAATCATTGCATGCATAACAGTAGCCATGGAAATTATTTGTTTACCAAGTGATCTATTGTATTCTCCATTTGTTTGCTTGAGGTAGTCTTTTCATTGGCTGCATCTTTAGTTGGTTGGACTGGATTCGCCTTGTCTTACAGTATGTCGCAGTATGTTTAGGTTTGTGGTAGAAAAACAAGTGATACTTCTCACAGGAGGAAGGAACCTCCTTTGACATATTCTGAATTTTTTCAGTTCATCCTTAGGAGCGTATGAGCCTTTTGTAGTTCACTGTCTCCTTGTCTCATTCTCTTTCTTTTCATGTTGTTGCTTGTTTCTGTTTGTTTCTTTACAAATCATGTTCTTTCTAGCTTCTACTTCTGTAGGAATATTTTGAGCTGCTTCCATTAAAACTTTTACAAAAATGATATTCTTGTTATCTTCTACCTTGGACTTACTGGTTTCTCCTTCATACCCTATCCCAGTCTTTATGAGAGGACATCCTTGAACATTTAGTATTTTTTCCAACTGTTTAGAGCTTTTCATTTGTTGAGTGCTCATAGATAACTCCTTTTGGAATTTTCTAGCTCTTTCTCTTGATGTTTATCTTTAATTTTCTTAAGAAGAATGTCTTCCACCTTCATAGCTTCTTCAAGTTCTACTTTTAACTGAATGAGGTTTTCTGAATGAGGTTCTTCCTTTACATGTTTTAGAAGAATGTCTTTTTGTTTTCTCCACTTGAGTCTAAGTCTGTCTATTTCCTCCAGGGCACTCCTTATCTCCCCCTCAAGATCTACCTCACCTTCTTCCTCATCTTCCAGAATGAATCCTTCAGGCTCTTCCATGGCCATCAACACAAATTCATAGGTTACTTCTTCATTTTAAGATTCATCTGAGATTTCAAATGCACTTCTATATTACTGAGAATAAAATTATTTTCTATTGACTCTCTTCCCTTTCTACCATTTATCTATTTTTTTCTCTGTCTCTTGTGGTCGGTTCTCTATTTTCTTATGAGGACATTTATATGCACAGTTCCCCACTCTTCCACAGTTAAAGCACTTAAATGGAATTTTACCTTTGTATTCACCCGTGCCTTTATCCAATATTCTAAAAAATTTGGCCTCTTCTTCAGGTGAGCATGAAAATGTATCTTCCTTCTCTTTCATGCACTTGTCTACCTTAAAAGCTGCCTCACTCACATTTGACTTCCCTTATTAAGTCTCATCTCATAAACTGTTAAGTTTCCAAGCAATTGGTTCATGGTTAAGGTTTCCCAATTTTATGTTTCTTCAATGGTTGGAACCTTAGGGTTAAACATGGATGGTAAATATCTCAATATATTTTGCACAATTACACATTCCTTAATGGGTTCTCCTAGAGATTTCATGTTATTCACAATTTCTGCAACCTTTAAGAAGAAATTGGCTATATATTCATCTTCATTCATTTTTATATTTTCAAACTGAGCTCTATAGGTTTGCAGCTTGGCCATGTTCACCTTTTTATCTCCCTCATGGATACTTTCTAATGTATCCTATATTTCTTTGGTAGTCACACTATGCATTACCTTGATAAATTCAGACTCACACAGACCGCTCAAAAGTGCATTCATGGCTTTTGCATTCGCTATGAAATTTTGTTTGACATATTTTTCTATGTCAGTATCCTTTGGAGTATATCCTTCTTCCATATCAGCCAAAAATTCTATTCCTAGAGACATTATGTATGTCCCCATTCTTGTTTTCCAGAAAACATTGTTTGTGCCAGTAAAAAATGGGGCTTTATTTTTTGAGCATCCTTCTAGGCTAGCTATCTTGGGGAACTAGGATCTCCTTCCAGTTGTTAAACTGATACAGAAGGAAACAGATCTGATACCAATTGATGAACTCTTACTAAACTAAGAGGGGGGGGGGGTGAATCAGTTTAGTACATTCATGGACATTTAAAACTCTTTTCATTCAACTCAATTACACCTTCTCTTCATAAGCAACTTAATATATAATGAATCAAAAAACTTAATGTGTGTAGAGCAAGTAATTATGCAGATTAAGACATCACATAAACACATAATCATCAAGCACATAGACAATAGATATAAGTGGAAACCCATAAGGGAGAAAACCACATCTTATTATTGTTGTGATGTAAAGGAAAGCTCCTACTCCCTCTCACCACTAATTTTCTGTAGGCTCCAACCTACAGCAGGCTACTACCTCAAATTCTGCAATCTACAACTTGCAAGGAAGCTCCAAATCCCATCTATTTTCTGCAGGCTACAACGCACAGGAGGCTCCTACCTCAACCAACTCCAAATTGAAATCTATCAAGCTACAACTTGAAATAGAAGCACCAACTCCCATGTATTTTTCTACACGCTATAACCCATATGAGACTCCTACCTCAATCAGCTCCAACAGGACATATATCAAGCTACAACTTGAAATGGAAGAACTAAATCCCATGTATTTTCCTACAGGCTACAACCCACAGGAGGCTCCTACCTGAACCAGATACAACTGGACATCTATCAAGCTACAACTTGATATGGAAGCACCAACTCCCTCACACTACAATAAAATCATATGCTGATTTACCTGGATATCAGATCTGTTTTACTCCTTCTTCACTGCTACCTTTTCAGCCTTCATATATGCTTCATATCAGCTCCTGATATGCACAACATCTCTATCAGTCCTCTCTTATTTTTTCACTCTCCAACCGTCTGTAGATTTCTTATATTCTTCTCTCTTCCATTCTGCAGCTTTCTAACAATCTTCAACTCTCTTCAATTCTACTGCACTCTCTCTCTCTCTCTCTCTCTCTCTATTTTCAAAACATTCTGCACATGAATATTACCTATTTTATACAGATAACTTCATGGATGTTTGCATTCTACAGTGAATATGAAGTGAACAGGCATGACTCTTTCCTTTCACCCACTTATTTCCTCACTCAACATATTTTGAATGTTACAATAATATATAAAATCATTACAATATCAAATTGGAGTTTTTCTTTGCCTACGGAGGCTTGCCTTTGCATAAAATATATATATATATATATATATATATATATATATATATATATATATAATACATTTTTAGTTATAATCAATTATTTACTCAGCCCATCAGTTTCTTCACTTTTCTCCATGTTTTTCCTCTTCTACTTGCTGTATTTGTGTCTTTTCTGCTTCTGCCGTTATATTCCACCCTTGATACATAACTGGCCCTTTTAGCTCGAATCTTCTTCCACGTTCAACCCCTTCATTAGCTTTACTGGTGTAACACTGCTCTGATCGAGCTCCTGGTCCATTGATTTGCATTCAGATCATTTCTTTGTGACCTATGGAATATGGCACACATACAACTCTCTTTATACACACGATGGATTACAAATCCGAGCTTTAATCCACATACATACGTTTATCGATGAACAACCCATATATATATATATATATATATATATATATATATTATATATATATATATATATATATATATATATATATATATATATATATATATATATATATATACACACACATATGATTAGAAATCAACAACGTAAACTTTATAATATGGCGCATATAACATACATGAAACAAGGGCTATTGGGTCCCATAGTGCTTGACCAATCATATCTCATCACAAATTCTTGCTCATAGGTTTCCCACTTTACCATTAGTGATAAATCTTAAACCATGCAATCTGTGATCTGTGATCAAGCGTGGTGCTGCCACATGGACTCCCTTCATCACATTGTGTCACTTGATCCTTACTACATCACAACCAAAACAACATACCTTGTGAGGTATTCGAAGTTAAACCCTATTTCTTGCGGGATGCGATGTTGCACAAGGTCGACACGTGTCCCTCCATTTCGCATCACAAAAAATTTAACTTAACTTGCGGTCGCCTTCCTGCTATCCCTTAAGCACTGTGATGTCCGGTCTCGCGATTCGTCGTCCGTCGTTGATCTGCCCCCAGATCTAATGGTCCTCATCTGATCACACTTCACACTTTATAAGATTTACTTTGTGGTTATACTCTATTTCTTGCAATCTACGATGTTGCACCGTGCCAACATGTGTCTTCTCCATTTCGCATTGCAAATAATTTAACTTACCATGCGACACCTTAATGCTAAACTATTAAATGTTTCGATTTATGAAATCACTCCTGATGTGATTCGATCTCCATCATCCATCTCTTTCCTTCACTTTTACGATATAATCCTAACCATTTTTTCACCTCCCTTGGAATTCTTCAAAGAATTCTTTGCCTTAGTTGATTTTTCATTTGTTTACACTATCCCGCTCTGTAACTCCTATTTCTACACATTATTCCTCCTATGCTTGTCTTTGTTAATGAATGTCATCCTAAGTTATCACACTCAACATCTACTGATTAAAGCCCTCTCTTTTTGTTGGAACTCTCCTCTCTCTCTTGGCTTAATCATATTTGTGTAAGATCTTTTTTCTTCGCTGTCTACCAAATATCAATAACTTCATTTGTCTCTACCTCTTTTCTGTCTCTGCTCCATTCGTTGCCTTCACTATATCGGCTGCTTTTCTGTTGCATTTGCTGCCTCTGTGGTAATCACTGCATCTCTACTATTTCTGCTTCTTTGCTGCCTTTGCTACCTTGCTTCCTTTGGTGCCTTATTAGCTGCATTCGTTTCCTCTCTACATTTGCTGCCTCTCTTCTTTTGCTGCTTCTTTTTCTTTGTCGTATCTCTGCTGCCTTTGGTAATCACTGCATCTCTGCTATTTTTGCTTCATTACTACCTTTGCTACCTTGCTTCCTTTGGTGCCTTCTTAGCTGCATTTGTTGCGTCTCTACATCGTTGCCTATCTGCTTCTCTATCTTTGTTGTATATCTATTGCATTCGTTGCCTCTCTACATTCGCTGCCTCTCTACTTTTGCTACTTATCTATCTTTGTTGTATCTCTGCTGCCTTTGGTGCCTTCATTGCCTTTGTTCTTTTGTTTCTTCTTTTCCTGAAATAATCACACTAAATCTTCTCCATGCCACTCCTTTGCCTCTTTTCTACTTCTTTCTGATTTAGGTTATACTTCTATTGCTTTTGCTTTTCCTCTGTGCTCCTTTTCCATCAATGATAATTCTGGTGTAACTCCTTTCTGATCCTTTGCCATCAATGACAATATTTACAACACCCAACTCTATAGAGATACTGCTACATTGAACTGAAAAATCAATCCTCCTGAGAAACAACTTCGAAATTTCTACTATATTGTGCATCCTACCAAGATACCATGTAGAAATGATTGGTGTAGATTTTCAATTACTTATGAAATTTTAATCAAATCACAAGACACAAACCTACTCTATTGCTTCGCGGAATTCACTTCACAATTTAGAACATCAATCACAAAAATGTAATGAGAATTAACACATAGGCACACAATATTTTTCAAGGGGAAAGCAATCTACTAAATACCCCTTTTCTTTCTTGCTTTAATTTGATGAATAGAGATGTATTAGAATTTATTTTCTAAACTCAGCATAACCTGAAAGTAAATAACCTATCTCTCTTACTAAGAAGCTCTAACCCAAGCTTAGTCAATTTTTGCCTATGCTTGAGCCCTTATTTCCTTTTTCAATTCCTATGAAAATAGGCCCCTATTATTTAGTAATTTCCTTGAAAATTATTGCACAATTCCAAAGTTTAATCATCTGATTGCATGAAACACCTATACGCTTAAGACTAGTCTAAAAATGATGTTACAATTCCTTAGAATCTCCACCACAAGGGGGCAACTCGAATTCTCTATATGCACTAGCTATTTTGGATTGATTGATCAGTTAACTAGATGATCACTAAGTTATACTGAAGTCCCACTTCACAACTAACCTTCCACTAGTTCCTCCAACAGTTAGAACTAGTTTAATTGAAAACAACTTGAAGTAAGTAACCTTGATTGCTACAAATTAACAATCACACATGATTAATTGAACTCTAACTCCTCCAAGTTGAATTAACTGAGGTAACTAAGTGACAAGAGACATGTCACGTCAATTAATTGTATCCAAGTTGTTTGTTGATGTGTAAATTCGATTTTTCTCAGTTTAATAAAGGCAAAATAAAATTGAGTATTTCTTGTTGCATTTTTCAATAGTCATCAATGAAAACATTATGTGAAAAATCTCTCAATTTTTCATTGATGGCAACACCATTAGACATTGATGGTCATTGATGTCAATAAATCAAAAAATTGACCCTACACAGATGCCTTCCTTGGTTAGTGTCAATTTCTATAATATCTCCCTACCTAAATTCCTTCCTCGATCAATGTCAATGTATGCAATATCTCCCCATTTGAAATCAATGGAAAAGGGTGATATGTGTCTGTTTAAATTGTGATGTTGATGGGTGAACATGATCCTGAATAGATGTTGATGGGTGAACATGATCCCGAATAAGTGTATGTCAAAAATCCATAATTTGTTCCTGGATGATGTTGTGGACCTAAGTATATCATGTTTTCTTCCTAATTTTATGTTTCCATTATGATAAAGTCTCCCCTAAATCCATGCTTCCACTATTTCTAATACATACACTCTTAAATATCCCCCTAAGATCATATGCCTTCTTGTGAAATTTATCAAAATATCTAGATGATCATGATTTTTCTTAAAAAATATCCCCCTAATACCATTCTTCCTTTATTCTCAAGTACATGCCATCTTTTCATTATAACTAAAATGTTCCTAGTTAACTTATCCTTTATTTATACCAAATACATCGTCATCATGTAATGTAAGAATCGTGGTTCATATATTGTTGTCATACATGGAGTTTCTTCTTCAATTTTAGATTCAATAAATTCTAATCATAAAAAATATTTCACAAAGGGATTAGATCTGAGGATTCATACCTAATCGAGGTCTTATTTTACCTCTTCTCCCTCTACTATCATTAATAGGAGGTCCTTATTTGTTGTACCATATTGAGTTGAGCCCACATTCTCATGTTATATGACCTTCATTGTGACATATGTGGCATTGAACATTTCACTTCAACACTAATGAAAATGGCTAAGTCATTCTTTTAATTTGGTCCATATATCTCCATCTAGGTACCTGATCATATCATATATCACTGACCACATCATAGGTTTTGAAATCCTATGCTTTGTGCCCAAAATTTGTGAATGTGAAAAAATAGCCAAATAACTTATTTTGATACCTAGATAAAGAAGGAGATCTCATTCTTCTAAATTTACTTCTTGGACTACCCATGTTCCTTTGATGATCAACACCTGATTTATTATTTCTTGTGGATGATTTTGTGAGGAGCCTTATTCATTTGTTGATCTCCTATACATGCTTCATTGTTGCTTATGAATGCTTTATGAGGGGCCATAATCATTGGTTTATTTCCAACACCTACTCCATTTTTCTTGAGGATTCTTTGTGGTGAGCCATATTCATTGGCTACCTTTCAATACTTGCATTATTTCTGCTTCTAGAGCCTTTCTCTTCTTTTTGGTTCCTTGTATTTTTCCCCTTCCTAGAATTTTCTTCTGTGTCATTGAAATGAACATGCTTCTCTTGGTGCACCACCTACTTTGGATCTTTTAGAGATATGATATTGGATTATATGAATGTACTATCAAGTGTCTTGGAGTAATCTTCATTTAATGATATTAAGGGGGAATTTTCCTTGGGTTCTTCACAAATTTCTTGATAACTGAGACCTATCTTAATGAGTATGCATTCTGATTATGTGATCTATGGATTTAACTCCTTTTTGAAACTTTGAATTGATCTACCCTAATTAATCTCTTAAGAAGACACCCTAATTATTCTCTTAAGAAGACACCCTAATTATTCTCTTAAGAAGACAACCTCCTCTTCTAGTCTTTCACAAAATTGATCCTTTTCTTTTATTTGTTCAAATCAAAATCCTTTACCTTTTGTTCTTCTTCTAGTTTAACTTAGAGAGCAAGGATGGTGTATTCATTTAGAATTTTATTTTGAATTTGTTGCATCAATTGAATTCCTTGATTTTTCAAGATCCTTATTTTCTTTAATGCACTTTTAAGTTCTCCCTCCTAATAAACATCTAATTTAGGTTCTTTTTCCTCAACAATGAATATATTTCACCCATTTCTTTATCGGTCGCACTTTCATTTCTTTCACCATCACTTTATTCCTTTAGGTAAAAACTATTTTTCTTACTTTTTTATTATTTTGATGATTATATTTTGATATTGATTCATCATCAATATCATTCATCTTAGCATGAGGACATTAAGATGCATACTTCCCAATTCTTCCACATTCAAAACATTTTAAAGGAAACTTACATTTGAACTTGTTGGTTCCTCTCTTCAACTTCTAGAAAAATTTGGCCTCTTCTTCATTCAAGGAATTTTCTATATAAATAAAATGGGATATAATATTATCCTATTTTATCTTTTCAACATGGCCTTTTTATTTGATTCATCAAGTACAAATATATTATTATCAATCCTGACTTTTGCTACCAATTTTCCTATGTCTGAATTTCAAACCTCACATTCTTTGGAGTTAAATATGGCATCAATACCATAATCACATATATGATTGATATTCAAAATGTTATGCTTTAATAATTTTATATATAAAATATCAGGTGCCTTGGTTCTACCATTATTAGTGGTAACAATGCATTTTCCAATTATTTTAGCAGATGCGTTGTTTCTAACATTTACTTTACCTCTATATATTCCCTTGATGTTGATAAAATTACTTTGATCTGATGAAATTTTTCTTAAGCATCCACTATCAACATACCCCTTATCCTTTTTCTTCAAAGCATACAAGATAAGGCCAACGTTTTCTTCTTTCTCCTTTCATACTTTAAGTGGGAATTTTTCTTCTTCTTGAGTTACTTAAAAAATTATGGGCTTTTGTTTATAATAATGGAATAGAGAATGATAAAAAGTAACTACCTTATGACCAAATTCATTACATAGAAAGCAATACACATAAAATAATTTGTGGTACCTAGAGGATTATCTTTTATTGTTTGTTTTGGTCTAAGTATCTTCTTGAATTTCCTTAGTCATATGCCTTGTTGCATCTTCATTTTCTGTAATATGGGAAATTATGTCATTATTTTCCCCTAATTACTTTTATATTTCCCATATCTATTTCTTGACTTCATCAAGTTTATTTTTTAGTATTTCATTCTTTCTTTTAACCTCCTCCAAATAAAATTCTAGGAGCATAATAGATGTTGCATCTAAGTCCACATTTCCAGGTTTATTTAGATCCATTTTCTAGTAGTTAATTAATTTGTATGTAACCTTCTCTGATACCACTTGTTGGCCCAACAGTCACATTGAGAGGGGGGTGAATTTGGGTGAGATAAATTTTACCATTTCATATCTTTTTATAATCAAACAACCATATACAAATGCATCATAAGCATTATATCAACAACTATAAAAATGCATCATTAATTTACCATCATATCAATAACATATGAATAAGTTAGAAAACATGACAAAGAGACACACAAATTCTACGTCGAAATCCATATGGGAGAAAAATAAAATTATTCTCATTCTTTATCTTCAATTCATTGCATGAATTTTCATGCTACGACCTATTGGAGGTAGTAACCCCCAAGAAATGCAAGTTTCCACTTTTGGTAGGCTACAATTTGATTGAGGCACCAACCTTAAAAGAGTGCAAGAAGTTTCTCATTGTAGGATACAAACTAATAGCGACTCCAACCTCGATGATGAACGAACTCCAACATGCTCTAGTATCCAAACTTGATAATGATAGGGCTTCAACATTCTCTAACCTCCAACCTAATTGAGCCTCCAACCTCCTTCTTCAACTCCATGTGGACCTCTATTTCACATTGTTTTCAAAAGGGATCTATTTTCATCATAAATTTATATTTTAAAAAAAATAAATAATCACAACTTGCAATCATTAATATCACCAGTGCAATTTTTTCATGTTCTCATCATCATCTCGAACTGTGCACATTATTAATGCTATAAAATACACTGTAACCTTCAAATAATTTCACTACAACAATCATTGTCACATCTTGCAAATGTTTCTATCACTACAAGGACAATCATATCAACCTTTGTCATTATCTATCATGTTATTTTCCATACTTTTATTCAATTCATTCATCAATTTGGGCACTCAAACTTCTTCTTGGACCATTTTCTAGCCTTACTCCCATAACCACTGCAACAAGCTTATGAACCCTTGAAGCATGTAAAAGGAGATTCTTATTGTAAAATACATGTTATATAGGATTTCAAGCCTTCAAAGGAATCCACCACTAAACATTGATCACCATGCTTCTTACATAACTAAATTTGGACCAATAATGTCCTAAAAAACTATAAATAACCATATAATAACTATATATTAAATTAACATGATACAATTTTCCCCTTTCTGGGTGTGCTAGATAGAATGATAAATTTTAGCACTACATCTAAAAAATGTACATTTTTAGTGTGATATTGATGTGTCAAAACATAAAATACATTTAAAAAAATAAATATGAGTTTCCTTTTCAATTTTAGAATACAACCTCGCAAGTATAATGCATGTCTTGCCAACTTAGTTGCCTCGGTGGTGCTTGCAATTCTATGTTTCAGCAATCCTTTTATTGTGAAAGTGTTGACTCCAACTAGGTGATACCATTACCACTTCAAACCTTTCCAATAGGTTCCACATCGATCCATATGTTTATTGGATTTTCTAGAAACATTTTACACAAACAGTCTTCCATGGCTTGTTGTGACAGGGTCAACATTGCAAAAATGCATATGTTTGGGCTGAGACAGTGCCACATGGCTAATGTTATGGATATAAATTCCACCAATATAATATATTCACCATGTATAATTCGACCTCTCCCAAGCCTTGGAATTTCAACCTCACAAAACCATAATCATAACCAATAACCAAAATCACACTCCTTCACAACCATATTCTTTAGAACAACCTCAAACTATTGTCCATCCACAAAAATGATCCTTCATGTGCTTCGTTTTAATTTTTAATACATTTGAATTATGGATGAGATATCATATTTATACTACATGAGTGGTCCCAAGGGTTTGGGCAAGACGAGCATGCACTGCATTGCTTTATGCTTACAAGTTGGAAGTTTTACCCATTACAATGAATGAGGCTAAGCATGTGATGCTTCACTACCATTTCCTGTGACCATGAATTAGACCAATTCTTCACCTTTTGATCTCAGCCCCATATGACAACTTTTTTACCACCTGTGACTTGGGGGTCACTAGTCATTTGCATGATAATGCCATCATGAAATCATGATGCCACGTGTAATCCCAAGGAGAGTGCCACATGCCACATATTTTTTGAATTTCCACTAATAAGAATGTGCCAAATCTCATTTCCATGTAGCAACCATTGGTCGTGCCACATCACTATGTTGACATCATCTATTGAAGTGTCATGCTAACTGTGTTATTGACTATGTGAGTGAGCCATGTGTCACTCATATAAAGGTCCATGTCATCATCATATGTAATGTTGCCATGTGACATGCATTGGTTGGGGTGATAAATTAGGTTAAACATTGTGCAACTCTGGGCCACATCTACCATTCAATCATTTCACTCTACTATCAGATTTGTCTGATATACGATAGATGAGTGACAATTAACAACATTAAATGTTTTGCATGTTTGTAAGGGATCGACCATTGATAAAAATGTTGAATTGTGGGTCAACCCAAAAGATGCACACTTTTTAACAAATTTGGTGTAAGGTGTATTTACACAATAATATAGGCCCTCTCTTTAATATTGAACTTCAAATGGTCATAAATTCTCATCAGGGAGGAGTTTTTCAGAGAAGGATATACTGTTGGAAATGTATTAAGGATAATTGTGAAACCATGTTATCTGTAGCATCATTTCTATATCACAAATATATAGAAACATTAAATAAATTCAAGGAACTTCAACTTTGTAGAGATTCTTATTGCTTCATGAGTGATGTTGTTGATCCTTAGAAATTCCCTTTGAAATCAATGACATTTTTTTTTCATCAATGAAACCAATATGTGAAACAGGAATATCCATTAAATTTTAACTAAGCTACCTAAGGAAATATTATTTAGATATGAATCCCATTAATTATACCTTAGCTTAGCCCAAGAGTATCCTAATTTTTAATCCTTAGGACTACAATAAAGGAATCAATTAGGGGAATATAATTTTACATTTAAATGGACATAAGCCATAATTTTTAATGAAAACACCATGAGTAATAGAGATTAATTGATGTGTTTATGTGTATTTTTTATCCTTAATTCATGATTAATATCCTTTAGATATCTCTGATGAATTGGAATTTCTCCTTCATACGAATTATCAATTAAAATGTGGAGACCAATTCATTGATAAAAGTTAAACTATGATTATAATCTATGGAGAATAAGTGAGCCTTACAATTTTCTTTTGTTCTTAAACTCTACAATGTTTTCCCATTAATATATTAGACAAGGAATATACTTAGATGAATTACACTTTTCATCTACATGAAGGAACACAAGCTTCACTACCCCTGCAAAGTTATTCTAGTTCATAGTCAATGTTAGAAAAACCCTTCTTGAAGTTGATTAAATAATCATAGTTTTAAATTTGGATGAATATGAGGAATGGAAGTATGATTCCTATAAAATCATTTAAAATTTAAGAATATCTATTAAGTTTTCCCATTATTCCCATCTGCCTAGGGTAAGGAGAATTTGGTAAGTAAAATTCATGGGATGAAATAGTGTAGGTAGTAATAGGCTAGCCTGAAAATACAAAAGTAGATGTAGAGACAATAAAACTCTAAAATGAAATTTTGATTGAAAAACCACTTGATGATTCAATGGATGTGGATACTCCACAACCCCAAATTAAAAGAATGAAAATAAATTCTAAAAGTGAAACTAAATCTATCTCAAAAACACTGATGATCGTTCATGTTTCTACTAATGGTGTATGTTCTTCCTTAGATCTATTGTTCTAGGATAAGTCACCTCAAGAAATGGAAAAGGGTAAAATATCCTTCTAAGCCTTGATGAAGAATCCTCTGATCAAATAAAGAAAATTTTAGATACTCGGCTAATACAAGAAAATATTGCCCCTTTCAATCTACTTGCCCCTATAGATTATAAATAGGGATGGATAGAAATGGTTATCTTACAACCAACGTTATATACTGCATGCTATCAGCTGAAACAAAAATATTATGAAACCAATAAATTCTTAATAGATTTGGATTGTCTTCCTCCTTAGAAAGAGATAGATTAGCACAGGAATATAGGTGATATAGTTTCCAAGGACCTAATCGAAGCTTTCATTAATGTATAAAAAATGAGATTACAAATCCATAGAAACTTCATGTTTAAAGAGTAAGAAACAAAACTAAATATGTCATGATTGCAAACTTACAACAAAATATCCTCATAGTGTCAATATTGATAAGCTAAAATAAAAGTATAATAAAATACAAAGGAAAAATTATCACCCTAGCTACTAAACATATTCAAAGCATGAAACTAGTAAAAGTTGGAAAGGAAAATATTCAGCTAAATAACCTGTTGGTTCCTAAATTGTTCCAGAGACAAGAAACAAATTAAGAGGCATTCAATGAGTATTCAATTCTCTTGATTTAATACTAGGGGATAAACGTAGTTTTCTCAGATGTTCGCATCCCAGTCAACATCCCGAAGAAGATGAACAAGAGTTACAAAAATCCCACCAAGTGCTGGAATGTTTCTCATAATTAAATCTAAAGTTCTTGTATTTTATTTATTCATTTTTATTCATTGATTACGTGGAAAAATTTTATGACAACTATTTAATTTTTGTATATAAGGACCTCATTTCGCATATGAGAGGGTCAACTTTTTGATGAGAAGAAACTTATTATTATAGTTCGAATGTACTTGTTACGCATACTGATTTAATTTTAATTTTATTATGACCTTTGCATGTGATTTTAATATGATATCTCTCTTATGTTCTTCCGTGTTCTCGCTTTCTCTATCTGCATGATTAAATTGATTAATCATGCAAATACTACAGTATTTTGTTGATTTATTTAGATCTTACATTAGTTAAGGTAAACTTAAACGAATGGTTTTTTATTGACTTGTTATCGTAAGGTTTCTAATTATTCACATGGTTATCAAAGACAACATTCCATTGCAAAGTATTTATTGAACTAGTGTGAGATTCATGATTCATTTTGTTTTATTCCTTACTGACTTTGCAATTCCTTATAGCTGTATCATAATATTCGACCTTAGCAATAGTACGATATCACAGTTCATAAAAAATAATTTACCTACTTATACTATTAGTAGATAGTTGTATTTTCTATTGCTTATTTCGTCTAGTTAAGTACGAAAGGTTTTTCCTTTTCCTGTTATTTTTAATTTCAAGTCAAAATCATGTTTTTCCTTACAGTGTTGTGAGACATTGTTATATCACATGAATAAAGTTTTAGTTAGATATTTATTTGATGTGCAAATAATTTTCTTCTACCCGTAAGATTTATCGCTTTACGCCTTTATTACGATACTATAATATGGTCTTACATATATTTTCTTATTAGAATATTTTTTTAATGTCAGATAGGGAATACCCCTTAAAGCAAGGGAGACCAGCCCTCTTGCATAAAGGAGCATTAAATCCTTATTGAATTCCTCTTGAGTTGTTCCTCATTGCCGGAACAATTTAGGAACCAACAAAACCAGGTGAAACCTTTTTTTGGAAGACAACATTAAATAGGAGAAATATATCAAATTATTGGAGGATAAAGAAAAGACAAAAATAGTTGAAAGGTTAAAAAAAACATGGTTATTCCTAAAGTTAAATCCATAAAAGTAGGGTTTGAATAAGAAAAAAATATCAAGTTAAATAAGAAAGTATTGTACTTGTAGTAAGAATATTAAAATAAGATTATCAAAGTCATAGATTTATAGAAATTATTATATAAAACAAATAACATTATAAATCAAAATAATTTTGAATTTTCCCCAAAGGAAAGAAAAATAGTAGAGTTGAAACTTGCATGTGAGGAAATGAAGAAAAATGCGAGTCATAATTTATAAGCTAAATAATTGTTTGCATGAGCTATACATTGCATCTGGCATAGATCAAATTAGTCAAGACAAATTTTAAGGATCACTTTACTATTTTAATAAATATTGAAACTCTACAAAGAGGTTTAATTTTGAAGATTAAAAATGCATGAGATCAACTTAGTAGTAAGGTTTATGTACCTAAACATATCATCAAGTTCTTCAATGCCCAATTGGTATAGAATTTGATGTTTTTGAACATCAATGATAACACTTCTTTCATTAAGGGAGTAATGCCCATAAAGGGTAAAAGAAACTTGATATTTCTGGCTAATGATAATTGTATTCTGGCTAATGATAACTGTATGGAAATCAAAAAAATTATAGGTCATTTTGATAAATATATTAAATTAGGATTTCTTCCCATTGTACCAAATATGGTTGGGACTATACATATAATATGGTAAAGACACTTAAAAATAAAAACAATGATCAATAATCATTCTAAGACATTAATAGTGGGATGAGAGGGAAAACTAATATTTGAAAAACTACATGTTGACTTTGCTAAATTAACTAATATTATATAAGTATTGAAACCCCATCATGACTTATAATCTTTATATAGATATAAACAATGTTGTCAAAAAAATAAACGAATTCACAATTTTGGATGAGGCTAGATGGGAAACCATTGCGCATATTTGGAATAAAAGACCGTTGTTGAATATGTCACAAGCACCCAGGTCTTCATCAATGCCATCTATCAATTAATTTTCACTGAGTCAACATCCACCCTTTTTTGGGTAGTCACATCAAGGCCAAGTTAGTAACAAGCATTTTCCAAGCCAAAGAAGAACATATGTGAACACTAAATGGTTAAGAAGGTAGTTTGACAATAATATTATTTGGAACTATTTCCGGAGTCTATTGAAGGACCCAACACATATTGAAGAGGGGTTATTATGGAAGAAGGGTCATTCTCTTGAGGAAAAGGTGAGAACTTGCTTCTCCTAGCCTAAAGGTGATTTAAATTTAGAGATCTAACATTCAGTTTCCAATGATTAAGGACTCCCCAATGTTTTAGCCCTCATATTATTGTCATTTGCATTCATAACGTTAAATACATTTTTTTCTTGAAATTGAATCGTGGAAACCATTTTGTAAAATTTGAAGTTAATGAATCTATTTCATTTTCACTTGGTGGATTCAATTTTATGATTTTTTCTTTGATATCATTTATTCATAAATATGTTATCTAATTTTTTTTTACTACCGATGATGGCTTGAATATATTTTTTCATTTAATTATGCCATTTTATTTATGTTATTACATCTAGACTTCTCTTATTTCAAAATTCAGTTTTCTTCAATAATAATTTTAAAGATGTTCAACCCATCTAGTTTTATATGCTGGATAAGGGAGAGAAAGTTCCCCTTGTTTTAAAATTCTATATATTAGAATTATGGTTCTTAATTTCTTTATTTTACAATTTTAGGTATAATACCTCAAAACTAATAAATTTTCGTATAACATGTGAATGTATAAATACAGGTATAACTTTGGTTTTAGATATAACCCCTCTAGTTGTTCAATTATTCTAGTCAATTTAAAGTGGGGAGGATATTATTCCTTCATACTATGCCTTGGAAATATTATTTTTAATAGAATAGTCTCAAGGATACAACACCTTGTAACTCCTTGAATATATTAGTTCCTTAATCTTCTCCACTTATTCTCCCAATTGGAATCTCCTTAACTAACTCACATTTCCTTTATTAGGCTTTATTCCTTCCTCTAAACCCTAATAATACATTGCATTCCTCTTTCACTTAGGAAATCCTACATCCTTCATAGTAAGGATAACTTCCAATGGTTCATAACATGATCTATATTTATGAATGTGATGAAATGAAATACATATTTACAACAAAAACATAGAAATACAATAAAAATTGACTTCTATTAATAAACAAAATGTGCTAAAAGTGTAAAATGTGGAATGAAACAAAGTTTCTCAAATGGTGGCAGATTATCTCTAAGAAGAGATGTGATGGCTACATGCATTCACTAAAGCTCATTACATTGAGTCCAAAAGGGTATTTTTATCATAAAGCACCAATTGAAAAACCATAAATATCCAAAAGCCTAACCATAAGAGATGAAATTTCGGTATGTTTTTTTCCTAGATAGAATTAGTCGGTATTCCAACTTCCCAGGATTTTAACTTTTACACACTATCTCTATTTGGAATGCTTAATAGGCTATTGGAAAAATTTATCTGAGAAGTACACATTCTGACCGGGCCCAAGCCAAAGCCTATAGATATCTCATGGGTCCCTTTCATGTCAATAAAAAATGTTGTTTAGAGCCTCAAAATGGCCTAGGAAGTTCCTGACTTGAAAAAATATAGAAAAAATACCAAGATGGAGGAGTATTTTTTGAGATAGTGGAATAGGTAGGTTGCTACTGACATCCAAATAGATCAGACCTCCACCTTTAGGATGAAATGGTCTCCATTTCATTGAGTGCTCTCATATTATGGAGAAATTTTATTGAAATTGGACCTAAGTGAGCCAATTTCCTTGGTGAAGTAGTTTCCCTTGTTTAACAACCTGATAAATATAGAGCCTCTATTGGTGAGTTCCTTTAACCTGGTTTTTCATGACATGATCAATGGTTTCCTATTCCATGTGGTCAAGTTTTTTCTCTGTCAATCTCAACTACTCTACTATCTCTAATATGTCCAATAATGGTGGAAAGTATATCCAAAGGAGTTCCACATTTAACACCAGGTATAAACAAAGGAAAGGGGTAATACTTAGCCAAAAATAATTACCACCATAGCCCTAGTGATGGTGTAAGGTCCATTGCAGAGTGGATGAATCTGATAATGGGATCTTATAAGGAACTCTTTCTAGAAATGTAAGCAAACCTTGTGTCCCACCTAAAATTTTTGTGGCACCAAATGTTGATCATGGCATTACTTGTACTTAGTATTAGATTTGTTTTTCTTCATCTTTTCCAACGCAAAAAATCAAATCAATTCGACCTTTCCTTCATGTAATTTCATCTAGGGATTCTCTCGTATTTTTTGTCGAGGCTCGAACCTTGTTTCAGAATTAAGGTTGTGCCCTCTATGAAACTATTTATTTCTTGATGGAAAGAAATATTCCAATCACATATTAAAAACTACTGGGAAGTTTATAGAAGCTTTGTTAATTCTTCCATAAAATTCTCAATTCAAACATCTCATGGAACCAAATAATCAAAAGTTTCTCCCTCTCATGTTTCAAGTTTTAAACTTAAGATAAGTTTTGAACTTATGATCAAGTTTTGAACTTAAGATATTTTACCGTGTTTGTATCTATTTCACTTGAACACAAGGATTCTTGTATGCCAGAGATGAGGCTAAGGGTGGGTAGTTACTTATGAAGTATTATCAAGATGCATGCAATTATTGCAATATGGACATAGTTACTTTACATATGGAAAGAGTTAGTTGTAAATTACTGTTAAAATATAAACAACTCCTTCAATGTGGCTATAAAATTTATTATTTAAGTATATTTTACTTTCCAAATAAATTTATGAAAGTATTCTTATTGCACTTCCCATTAATGATGACATATACATATTATATATATAATATTTTTCAAAATTATTTATTAATAAAGAGAACCATTCATCATATGAGAAAATCCATAGCATTTTAGTTTCTCTTAGAGTTAAAGAGATTAAAAATAATATAAATATCTGTCAAATTTATTAATTGAAGTCATTTAAAAATACAAAGTGAGGATGTAATAATAAATTAATTTAGGAGATAGTTCTATCTTTTTAGCTTAGTAAATTATATGTTGATTATATTTTGTGAATTTTAAGCATATTAAATTATTGTTTATGATTTTGACATGTGAGGATTTAAGAAAGACGATTTTGAAGGAGAACAAGTTTTGCAGTAACACTAAGAATAATGGATTTATAATATGGAGCTTGTAAGAGCATATTTCTCAATATCTTCTAAAATTTTTCCAACTCTTTCACTTGGAGAAAAAAATGAGTTTAGTAATGAACCCATATTGAAATTATAATCCATGATATAACTATATTATGCAAAATAAATAAATAAAATTGCATAAAATTTTGAGTAATAGAATTATAATATAGAGCTCGTTAGAGCATATTTCTCAATATCTTCCAAATGTCGTCCAACTCTCTCACTTGAGTGAAAAAAATGAGTTTAGTAATGAACCCATCTTGCAATTATAATCTATGCTATAACTATATTATGCAAAATAAATAAATAAAATTGCATAAAATTTTGACTCTATTTTTAATGCTACTCTTTCCTACGATCTTGCTTTAAGGCTTTCCCATTGCACCATGTGATGAAATTGCTAGTTTATAACTTCTTTCTATAAAAAAAAGTCCACATATGTGATCATTAAATTCTAAGGTCTTAAAAATAAGTAGAGTGTCCACCAAAAATTTTGAACAAAATTGAAAAATCCTTCACACAATTTCAACCCAATTTTTACATTTTTTTATATTACAATTTATAACTCACAAATTAATAATAATATACAAATCAGTAATAATGTTAACATTTATATATTTAATAAAAAAAACTTATAAATACTTTAACCATACCATACCAGATCATATATTTAGGAAGTGTGATTGTCTATGGATCCGCTTTTGTCCCCAAATGAGATGTTTATTTTAATTTTCGAATATCTATTATATATCATTTACAATAATTCTTTTATCATGCACTTTCGAACATAGGTCAAAACTTATATGCTCACACACAACTTTATCGAATTACTTTCATTCTGGTTAAAAGATAATGAATTCCACCCATGAACATTCAAAGAAAAGGTAAGATAGGTTATACCGCCAGTCACTTTAAAGCATAATCATGATTATGTTTTTTATTTTCCAATTTTTTCCACAACATCCATCTCTATCTCTGTTATGTGTATATGATTCAATTATCTTCGTAATATTACTACCCAAAATGTTTTCCTGGAATACCATCAAAACTAATGTTTAATATTAAATTAGAATTATCTTCGTAAATTATAATTCTTTAATATTAAAATATTTTTAAATAATATATCTTTTTTTAAACACGTGTGGTGTTTTTTTTATACGAATAATTCTGATTTCTCATAGTGATATGTGAAATATGTAGAAATATAAATGTCATTTTATAATTATTTTTATTAAAAAATTATTTTAAAATAATATAATAATTGAAAAATATTAAAATCTCATTTGACACGTGGAATATGTTGAAATATAAAAGTCATTTTATAATTATTTTTATTAAAAAGTTATTTAAAAATAATATGATAATAATAATTAAAAAATTATTAAAATCTCATTTAAATTAATTATTAAATTGACAAAAAAAAACTCATATAATTTGATTTCTAAATATTTATAAACAAATCATATTATATTTATATTTACATTTATAAAAAGAAAAAAGAAAATCTTATATTAAATATCTTAAGACATATACATATATATTGTTTTTTCATTCTTTGTAAAGCTTGAGTGGGCCTAATGCTTAAGAGTATGTGTTTCCTCCTAAGAGGTCACAAGTTCAAAACTAGAGGGGGGTAGGGTATGTATGCCTTCGTAGACATAGTAGTCAAATCATTGTGCGGAGGTGGGCTCCTTGTCCCACAAACAAGGGGGTCTCATACACCAATTTGTTGTCTGGCTTGGCCGTGACCTTAAAATTGGACGATAATATATATATATTGTAAAACTGGACGATTTCTATTATCTTTTAAAATATCCATATAAATAATTATCACTAGATATTGGTCTAACACATGGAAACCACCACATGGAATTGAAAGTTTTATGATTACTAATGTTATATGGTATCTGTTTGTCTCTCAAAATGAAAATAGAACAAGTAGAAAAACTAAACTAGAAATCGATAGGCATGTCAATGACATTTCCACTTTGAAACATTTCTTAAGGTATCTTGTTTGCTTGATTATCAATCAGCTAGAGAGTCTATGTGAATCGGTAGTTGTGACTCATTGTCATTTTTTGAGGTGAATTCAAGTTTTGTCAAGTTCTTGGCTCGAGTTGTTACCTTCTTTCTATTCTTATCAAATTTATCCATTGATTTTTCCATGCAAATAATCATTTCATGTTGGGTGTGAGCTTTGTCACTAAGAACGCTAATCACGAGAGTTTGGATATTCTAATATAATTTTATAATTTTCATATATGAGGAGGTTCTAGCTCTAGAAGAGCTCCCCACATTTGTTATCCAATCCTTGGTCTCCCAATAAACGTGTTTGTTAGTAATATATGACCTATATTGTCTAACGTGCTCTTCAACATTAGAGATTCTTGTCTTGACTTTGCAGGGATGATATCCCTTTATTGATCCATGGCTACTTGAGTCGTTTACTAGGTTCAGGTTTGATGGTCATAGTAGGGGGGTGGTCAAAGGCAAGAGAGCATCTATGGAATCCTCTCCCTTTGCCTCACAAGGATGTGGAGACACGACATCTAGCCATAAAATCAGAAACTAGCTAAGGTATAAAATAGGGATGGTAGTCCCAAGAGAAGGGAAGGGGGGTAAATCCTCATGAGGGTAGGGTAGAAGAGAAAAAAGTAAATCATGACTTGGAGAACATGCAACTAGGATAGGAAAACACAAAGAGTAAAGGAAAATCAATTCTAGGATTAAATGACAAAGGTAAGAGGGGTGAGAGTGAAAATGGGAAAGAGAGAGGTAGAATAAACTTAAGGAGGAGAGAAAAAACAATCCTCCCAAAATCAACAACCCAAGGGAGGGGATGTACAATAAGAAAATTACTTTTCCAATTGATGAAATTAAAGCTACAAATAGGAAATTAAAATTGAAACCCAATTCTAGACTAAGATGACAAAAAAACCAAATCTAAACTATCAAAGTCATATTTTTAGCATGCCAGAGGTGGTCCTTCCTCTATGGATTAAATTCCAACTAAGTATCAATATTATCCCTACATGCTATTCGTCTACAACCTAGAACTATACCACATAAAATTAGGCCTTGAAGGTATATGAATGCATAGAAGAGTGATATTAAATGTATGGTTGAAGAAATGTTAGAGGTTTGCATAAATAAACCTGAATAAAGTGCTTTCTCTTCACTAATGGTGAATGTTGTAAAAAACTATTGTTCATGGGTTATGTGTGAAGAATAGAGACAATGGAAAAACATGAGAATCAGAGATAAGTTTCCTCTTCTTGTCATTGATGAATTATTAAATGAATTAAATGGAGTAATTTTATTTACTAAGTTTGATTCTTTTTCCATATAGCATCAAATCATAATGAGGTAAGAAGACATTCCTAAACAACCTTTACAAAAAGTGAATGTCATTATTATTTTTTGGTTATGCCATTTGGACTTACAAATGCACCTTCAACATTTCAAAGCTTTAAGAATTCTGTTTCCAAACCCACCCTCAGAAAATTTGTGTTAGTGTTTTTGGATGACATACCATTCTATAACTAATCTCGAGAAGAGCAGGTACAACATGTTGATGACATCTTAACACTGCTCGAAGTGAAATAACTATATGAAAAGACTTCCTAGGGTGCCTTTGGGGTTCAAGAAGTGGAATATTTAGGTCATATTGTATCCCATGAGGGTGTGAATGTGGATCCTAACAAAATCAAATCCATTTGGGAATGGGAAATCCAAATAAACTTGAATAACCTAGAATAATATTAGAATTAGGAGGATATTACCACAAGTTTGTAAATAATTATGGTCATATAAAAACACCTCTAATATAATCATTAGAGAGGGAAGCACTTTTTTGGACTAAATAAGAAACCAATATTTTGAAAAACTTAGAAAGGATGTGTGTACAACTCTCGTCTTGGAGAAAATTGACTTCACAAAACCCCTCATAGTATACTATGATGCCTAAGTCCATGGCATTGGTGTAGTTATTACACAAGAAGGAAGGCCCCTTGTCTTTGAGAGTAAAAAACCTAAAGGAAATAACTTACTCAAACCCATTTACAAAAAAATTATGTTGTCCATACTACATGTAGTTAAGAAATGGTATCCATAACTAATAGGAATACACCTCAAAATATAAACAATTGAGAAGAGTTTGAAGTACTTTTCGGGAAAAATACTCTCTTCAAAGTATAAACAAAAATGGGTTAAAATTAGTTGGGTTATGAATTTGAAATCATTTACAAAAGGGGAAATAATATGCTATGGTAGATACATTTTAAAGGAAAGAGGAAGACACAAAGGGTTTACTATGCATTATTTCCATTCCAAACTCTAATTGACTAGAAGAAGTAAGGATAGAATGGAAGAAACATGAGAAGGTAGGCAAGATCATTCAAAAACTACCAGAGGACCGTGATGCAGTATAAAAATAGTTTGGAATAATGTTTTGTTGTGATATCTATATCACTTATACTTATGTAAGAACTCTTAACTCAAATATGAAGTTCTTTTGGAATTTCATGCTGCTCCTATAGGTGGAAATTGATGGTTTTTAAGGCATATCATGAGATCACGATATATTATTTTTGGGAAGGAGCTACTACATATGTTTTAAAATATTGTGGCTAAATGTGTGGTATGGCAACAAAATAAGGGAGGTAAAATTAGGACCCAGAGGCATATTTGACCTTTAGAAATACTAAGGCAACATTTGGAAGAATTTTCAATGAATTTTATCATAATTTTACCCAAATAATAAAGAAATAGTTCTATTATGGTTGATAGATTGATTGAAAAATTATGCATATCTTTTTCTCTCTTTCTCATCCTTTTAAAGAAAGAATAATGGAAGAAGCATTGATGAAAAACATACCGAATATACATGGAATACCAAATATTACTGTAAGTGACAGAGATCAATTTTCACTTGAAAAGTTTGGAGTAAATAATTTCCTTGTTTCGGAACTAAATTTTCTCATATCTCATCTTACCATCATCAATATTATGGTAAATATAGGATTGTGATTAAATATGTAGAAGGATATGTATGTTTATTTTCATTTAATTAATTAATTCAACACATCAAATGGTTTCCCTTGGATGATGGTGGTACAACAAATCCTTTCGTACTTCATAAAAATTTCAAAATTTATGGCACTTCGTGGATATCCTACTCCATCCATAACATCACCAATTAAAGGGACTATGAAGGATTTCAGTAGAGGAAAACACATAACATCAACAATATTTTCTTAAACCATTGAAGGAAAACTTTTTTATACCATAAAATAGGATTAAAAAACATGTCAAAATGGTGCAGGAGCATCGAAGCACCTTAATTAAAATTCAAATTCAATGTTGTGAAAGACAAGACATGGAAAACCATTTGTAAATGGGGAAAAATTTATGTGAAATAGAGTTGAAGTGATGGAAGCAATAAGTCTCTATAAGATTTGATTTATTATCATTATCTTCCATGTAATCAAACAGAGAGATTTCAAGAGTTAGTTGAGCGAGTTTAAGGAGAAAAACTCATGGATCTTAGATGATCCACGCCTTTGTAATTTATATATAATGTAAGTTTGTATTGTATGTTTAAAGGGGGCAGAGAACGCAATGTAGCCTGAGGGAAAGTCATGTGATTCAGGCCGTAGTGGCCTTAGCCTGTATTAGAGCTTAGAAAATAATGTAAATTTTGTTTTTTTAAGTATCGAGGATTAATTTTTGTTTTGTGTATCTATGCGTTATTTTATCCCGAATTCTCCATATATATATGTGTGTTATTTCTGTTAATTGATATGATGTGTCAGTGTGAGTGGTTGAAGAAGTTCCTATGAAATTCGCATAAATGAATAATGGTAGAACACAGATTGTTGAATGAACACCCTGTCGACAAGAATTAGAGTGAAGGATGAAGAGACGAAGAAGATCCACGTGATGGAGGCGATTGGATGGTGAGGATCAAATCATAGAATTGAAGTTTTAAGATTAAACGACAAATATCACATCGCGAGGTAAATGATATAACTTGCAATACAATGGAGGGCGAGCAATGAAGACCATTAGGTCTGGGCGCAGATTAACGGAGGAGGTTAAATCACAAATAGAGAAATTTCGTAAATCATAGATTTTAGTGTTTAGTGCTAAGGAATCGCGAGTATGTTATTTGGATTGTGATGCAAAGAGGAGAAGGTCATGTGTCGACATAGCACACCAGTGCATATTGCACATCATATAAATTATGGTTTAACTCTTATCAATATGTCCTTAAAATTGCGGGTGATGATTTGCGATAAGACGAAGAGGTTGTGATGTGCTGTGATTGGTCACTGTGTTGTGGGACCCCACAACCATAGTTCCACATGTATGTAAGTGGTTTGAGTATATTTGAGATATGTTTTAAAGTGATCATTTTTGATTGCACACATATGTATGTTTAATAAACCCTAATATTATAATCCACTGTAAGTAAAGGGATTTTATGTGTGCCATAACCCACAGGTCCATGATGTTATGTTAAAATGCAACTTTTGGCTGCATCAAGTGGTATCAAATCCAGGTTAATATTTCCTGCATGAAAGAGTTTGCATGCGAAGGAAGAAGGAGGTACAATTATGTTGAATATTGGTGAGTTTGTGGTCTTTATATTGTTGTGCAAGTAAAAGAGGAAGGTGAGAAGATTGCAACAGCCTCGAGCCAAGAGTGCTCAAATGGTTCCAGAGAAGAGAGATCCAGAGAGATGCCAAAATACTGAGCTCAAAGGAGAGAATCTTGGTGAGGTGTTGTGTAATAGGGACGACTTGCTATTGCAGAGGTTTTGTTGCATCTCACGGAAAGATCACAAAGGAAATTCCACAAAGGATGTGGGTATAATTGCTAAGAGATGAAGAAGGCATATGACCAAGAGATGAAGAAGGCATATGACCAAGAGGTCATAAGAATTTTTGTACCTTGGGAGTCTGATGTAGGAGAATTGGAGCACCTTAATTAAAATTCAAATTGAATGCTGTGAAAGAGGAGACGTGGACAACCAATTGTAAATGGGGGAAAATTTCCGTGAAATAGAGTTGAAATGATGGAAGCGATAAGTCTCTAGAATATTTGATTTATTATCATTATCCACCATGAAATCAAATAGAGAGAGCTCAGGAGTTAGTTGAGCAAGTATAGGGAGAAAAACTCGTGGATCTTAAATGATCCACTCCTTTGTAATTTCTATATAATGTGAGTCTGTATTGTATGTTTAAAGGGGGCAGAGGACACAATGTAGCTTAAGGGAAAGTCGTGTGATTCAGGACATAGTGGCCTTAACATGTATTCGAGCTCAGAAAATAATGTAAATTGTGTGTTTTTAAGTATCCAGGATTAATCTGGGTTTTGTGTATCTGTGTGTTATTTTATCCCAAATTATCCATATATATGTGTGTCCTTTCTGTTAATTGATATTTTATGTGAGTGTGAGTGGTTAACGAAGTTCCTATGAACTTCACATAAATGAATTATGGCAGAACATAGATTGTTGAATGAACACCCCATCGACAGGAATTAGAGTGAAGGATGAAGAGATGAAGAAGAGTCGCATGAAGGAGGCGATTGGACGACGAGGATCAAATCGTATAATTGAAGTTTTAAGATTAAACAACAGAGATCACATTGCAAGGTAAATGATATAACTTGTAATAAAATGGAGGGGGAGCAGTGAGGACCGTTACATCTAGGCAAAGATTAACTGTGGAGGTTAATTAGCAAATAGAGCGATTTCGCAAATCGTAGATTTTAGTGTTTAGTGCTAAGGAATCTACAGTATGTTATTTGGATTGCGATGTGATGAGGAGAAGGCCATGTGATAGCATAGTGAACCAACGCATATCTCACATTGCATAAATTATGGTTTAACTCTTATCAGTATAGCCTTAAACTTGTGGGCGGCGATTTGCAATAAGACGGAGAGGTTCCGATGTGCTGTGATTGGTCTCCATTTTATGGGACCCTACAAACACAATTCCACATGTATGTAAGTGGCTTGAGTATATGCGAGATCTGGTTTAAAGTGATCGATGTTGATTGCATGCGTATGTATGTTTAATAAACCTAAATATTATAATCCGTTGCAAGTAAAAGGATTTTATGTGGGCCATAACCCAAAAGTCCATGGTGTTATGTTAAATGCAGTTTTTGGCTGCATCAAGTGGTACCAGAGCCAGGTTAATATTTCCTACGAGAAAGAGTTTGCATGCGAAGGAAGAAATAGGTATAATTATGTTGAATATTAGTGAGTTTTTGGTCTTTATATTGTTGTGCAGGTAGCAGAGGAAGGTGAGAAGATTGCAGCAGCCTAGAGTTAGGAGTTCTCAAATGGTTCCAAAGAAGAGAGAACTAGAGAGATGCCGAAAGACTGAACTCAGAGGAGAGAAGCTTGGTGAGGTGTCATGTAGTAGGGAGGACTTGCTATTGCATAGGTTTTGTTGCAACTCACAGAAAGATCACAAAGGAAATTCCACATAGGATGTGGGTAAAATTGCTAAGAGATGAAGAAGGCATATGACCAGAAGGTTATAATAATTTTTGTACCTTAGGATTTTGTTGTAGGAGCATTGGAGCACCTTAATTAAAATTCAAATTCAATGCTGTGAAAGACAAGACGTGGGAAACTGTTTGTAAATGGGGGAAAATTTCTGTGAAATAAAGCTGAAATGATGGAAGCAATAAGTCTCTAGAAAATTTGATTTATTATCATTATCTGCCATGTAATCAAAATTGAGAGAGTTCAAGAGTTAGTTGAGCATGTTTAGGGAGAAAAGCTCATGGATCTAAGATGATCCACTCCTTTGTAATTTCTATATAATGTGAGTTTTTATTGTATGTTTAAGGGGGGCAGAGAACACAATGTAGCTTCAGGGCAAGTCGAGTGATTTAGGCCATAGTCGCCTTAGCCTATATTCGAGCTCGGAAAATAATGTAAATTGTGTGCTTTTAAGTATCTATGATTATTCTGGGCTTTGCGTATTTGTGTGTTATTTTATTCTGAATTCTCCATATATGTGTGTGTTCTTTCTTTTGATTGATATTTGTGAGAGAGTGAGTGGTTAATGAAGTTCCTCTGAAATTCGCATAAATGAATTATTTTATAACATGGATTGTTGAATTAACACCCCATCGATAGGAATTAGAGTGAAGGATGAAGAGACGAAGAAGAGCCATGTGAAGGAGGCGATTGGACGGTGAGGACCAAATCGTAGAATTAAAGTTTTAACATTAAATGATAGAGATCACATAGCAAGGTAAACTATATAACTTGCGATACAATGGAGTGTGAGTAGTGAGGTCTGCTAGATCTGGGCACAGATTAATGGTGGATGTTAAATCGCAAATAGAGCTATTTCAAAAATCGCAGATTTTAGTGTTTCACGCTAAGGAATCATGCAGTATGTTATTTGGATTGTGATGTGATGAGGAGAAGGCCACGTGGCAGCATAGCTCACCAGTGCATATCGCACATCGCATAAATTATGGTTTAACTACTATCGGTATAGCCTTAAACTTACGAATGGAAATTTGCAATAAGACAGAGAGGTTGTGATGCGTTGTGATTGGTCACCGTGTTGTGGGACCCTACAACCGTTGTTCCACATGTATGTAAGTGGTTTGAGTATATGTGAGATCTTTTTTAAAGTGATCAATTTTGATTGCACATGTATGTATGTTTAATAAACCCCAATATTATAATCCACTGCAAGTAAGTGGATTGTATGTGGGCCATAACCCACAGGTCCACGGTGTTATGTTAAAATGCAGCTTTTGGCTGCATCACAAAAACACAATGAAAGGGAATTTGAAGTGGGAGAATAAGTATTTGTGATATTACAACCATATAAATAGATATCCCTCAAGTATAAAAATAAGGACCATACATTAGCACCTAGTTTTTATGGTCCCTATAATGTGTTCCAGAGGATTGGAAGTATCGCATACAAATTGTAGTTAACTTCTTATTCATGTCTACATCTTGTCTTCTATGTTTCTTTCTTAAAGAAGTAATCAATGAAAAGTTACCATTCGATATTATTTTAATAGATATTAATGTACAAGGTAAAATCATACAAAAACCAAAAACAATCTTGGAAACAAGGATTAAGTAGTTGAGAATTCAAGAAATTACTAGCGACCTTATCAAATGGAAGAACCTATCAATGAAGGGGGTGAAATGGGAAGGCATATTGTTCATTAAGAAACACTCGTAAATAGTCAAGTTTTGACGACAACATTTGTTTAAGTAAGAGGGTTGTGTTTGGCCCTATATAATCCCCATGCTAACCCTAAAATATCTCATTAATCATGAGATATCGAGTAATTACATATCTATTGTTATATTTTTATGTAGACTATTACCTTTCATGCTCCCATTTTATTTTAATTTTACCCATTACCTCCTACACATACACACAAACACACACTCTAAAGACACATATCCCTAAGATCATCAAAGCTTGTCCTATAAAATGTATTAATTTTAAAATGAGGTTTCCCCATCGAATTTGACTATAATTATTGTTTTATTATCAATTTTAAGCTGAAGGTTTCATGACAAAAAATAATAACATAACCATAAACTACCCTAGAAAAAATATTAAATATCTAAGAATTAAAGCAAATATTGAGTAGCATATGAGACGAAAGAACCTAGTAATGGAAGAGGCAACATGGGAATATGTGTTACTCATGAAAAAGCACCCATATTTAGTTAAGTGATTAAAATAACACCTATTTGAAGGGGATAGGAATAGTAATCCCTAGATAAGCCCCATTTTAACCATAAAACCCTTTATTAAGTCTAAGATATAGAGCTATTACATTTATATTGTTTTATTATTGTGTTGGCTAAAATCTTTCATTTTAACATTTCATGATAATTGTACCCTTTTTCTCTCATATTTATACTAAGGAGACTTATCTAGGATTTAACTCTATAGATTTAATTGTTGCAAATAAATTCTTAATAAAATAGAAAAGGTGAAATGGAAGACAAAAAAATTAGCATATACTTTTTACCCTAGAAACTCAAACTTGGAAAAATAGAATTTTTTTTCAATATATTCATATTCTCATTAATAAAATACAACACATATATCTCATTCCATCCATAAAGCACCAATCCATTTACCCTATATTTAATACAACTAGAATTCCTTAACCTAAAGTATAAAACCATTAACTAAACCACCATGCACTACGAAACCAAAAAAAACAAAAGACATGTGTTGAAAAGTACAAAAAATAAATGCAAAAGACCACCTATTTTTTTGTTTGGGACATTGTTCGTAATGCAATGTACAACACATGGGGGTAGTCACACATGCCTCACATTCTCCCACTTATTGTTTTCTTTGCATAATATTGGAAACAATAGTACATGATCAATAATTCTATGAAATAAGGCCCAATATTTCTTTGCACCAAGAGAGCTTCTCAATGTTCATAGATTTGGTGCTAATATTAAACATCGATATGTTTTTTCCCAGACTGATAATATGGGTTCTTCCTTAAAAATATTACACTGTCCAATCCTATCACAATATAACTCCGTGTTCATTATAGTAGAAGTGACTTGCAGCAATGATAGGTGGCAACCCTCCTAGAGTCTCTATGTGTTGTTCCTTGATGGACTAAGGGGCAACTAGAGAGCAGATTGGAAGCGAAGGACTAGCAGGATGAGATACAAAATATAGGATGTGGTTATTCGCTAGAGCAGTGAGATTGTGATTATATCTTGTATTCTTGTACTTTTTGATATTTTAGGGCCATTATCCCTTGTACGAGAGCCCTATATTGTTGTGTTATATGTTTATAATATAACGAATATGAGTTACATGTATTGTTGTTATTGTTTTGGTTGTGCATGTGATTGTTTTACTTCATTATATTGTTATGTTGTGCTAAGTATCTTTGTTTATATTCTTGGTTTTGTAGCATTAGATATTTAAGATTCTATCCTAGAAATGAGGGTCCTGGAAATTCAACATTTGGCACCTAGGAACTAAAGTTGTCCAATAGCTTCTGATTGCATTGGATTTCAAGATAATCACCAATGTGGTTGATGCAATGGTCATGATTTTTTCAATAGTTATCTAACCCACTATAGGGAGCTTTGTCATAGTATCCAGTATAAAATAATTTGCAATATCACCCATATTTGAGAATCATGGCCTCTCTATGGAATTTTGACTGAAAACATTTGTCCAAAGTGTTGGAAAAGCCAATATGACATGTAAATAGATGACAGAGTAGTAAAGCCAAAGGAATTCCTTGGAGGCCATGGATACCAGCTAATTTAATCATCAGTGAAATAATTTGATAGATAATGAGTGTATATTGTTATTCCTTGATTGCACTTCATTCCTGCATAGTTGGGCTCTCCTTAATGTTCAGCACAGAGGCTCAACACCATTAAACAAACAACAAAGAGGCACATAAAACAAGCGCACATCTACAGTACGCTAATCTAATAAATTAATCCACTACCCTCACATTTTCCTAGACTTCATGTAAGGGAATCAAGAGTGGAGAGAGATTTTTCATTTTTCAGTTGATCACAATGGTTGCATATATAGGATATAGATTACTGACTTTGAAAAATCTAGGTCCTAAGAGAGTGGATCTATGACTCAGACATGACACAACTACAACTCATACACATAGGAAACAATGACTTCCATAATAACACTTCGGAACTCACAATCACAACCTATAATACACATGGAAGCATTACTTCCAACAATCATTTGACTATGCACCATCTCATTATATATATAGTACATAAACATTATGATAATATTAACATACACAGATATAATTTAAAATAGAAAAAAAAGAGTACAATATCAAAACTATCTCTTTGTTTTGATTGATTCAAAGAAGAAAATAAATTATGTTAAACTAGAAAATTATGATAAGATCTGTAATGAGACTGGGCATTAGAAAATTCCTAGAACATGATGGAATGATATAATCTATCATCTTTGTGACACTGAAAAAGTTGAAAGTAAAAAATATTATCTCTTAAAATGTCTATCATGTACCTAAATTAAATATCAATTTCAAAATATTTTTCATAATACTAACTTGCACATCCCAATTTAAAAATAACATGATACTAACCTCCTAACTTTATAGCTGTCCAAAACAATAATTCCTTTGAAAAAATGTTCCTAATATTTTTGAATAATAGAAATAATAGAGATAAAACTCTAGACAAATTTGAATAATCTATTACCATTTTAAAGTCTTGCCAACCAAATTTAATATCAATAAACATAAATCATTATCATCAACATAGATTATTTCATAATATTATATATCATTATTATAATTTAATATATTATTAATAATATTTTATATAAAAAAAAATTACTTTTAAGACTAGTCGCTATTTACTCATGTTTCTATTAACTTTAAATTTGCACAATTAGATTATAATACTAGTCGCTTCTTCTTTTTTAATTTAAGAATTCAAAATCCACTTTAGAATTTCTTTTGAAAAAAATCATTCCTGAATTATTTTCTTTCCCTCACCTTGAAGTAACTTGAACCAGAGTTTATGCCTTTATCACTTTGAATATCTTCCTTCGAGGTTTTTTTGGGAGATAAATGCATATGATCATATGTAACATTTTCAAAGAATTTATGTGATTTTTAATAATGAATTTGACCAATAAGATTTTAAAGAGAAAATGGCAGTACCATCAATCATGTGTAAAGCATATTAATAATGAGACCTTTCATTTCTTTCGATTTCTTCTTAAACGCGATATCCATCTCTATGTCGGTTTATACTACAATTATCTCGGTAAATTAAATTATGCCAAAGCTGTCTCTCAAATCTAATTTTAAAATGTCAATTTTCATGATTTGAAGCCCTTAAAATAAAATATTTTTAAATCAAAATATTAAAGAAAAATGACAAGTCCTTTGGAGTAATGTCAATCCCTCAAGTTCTGCATACAACATTATTGCACTCAATTCTGCGATTCCTAATCCGAATATACTTTTAAAAAACAAAAACAAAAAAGACAAATGTATATATTTATTAGTGGATGGAATCTATACTCATGTTAATCATGCTATACTAAATATAAAGTTATCTATTCAAATTAATTATGTAATATTTGTTTCTAAATTTTTTTAAAATTAAATATTTAACTATTAATTTAAATAAATCAAAATTGACATTTAATTAAATTAACAATTAATATAAATATTTATGTTTAAAAAATTTCAAAAATAATTAAATTTCATAAATAACTTTATATTTAATAATATGATTAGCTTGAGTATATATATATATTAGTTTTAGCCAACAACATAATAAAAGTTGATTTTATTTTAAATTAATTAAATTGAAATTCCATTTTATTTTGGATTAAGATATAAAATTATTTTTAATTAAATAAGAAAATTAAATTTTAAAGATATTTGGATTAGAAAGTTTTCCCCCTTATGCACCACTTATAGATTTCATGAAGTGTGGTTTTTCTTTAACAATAGCAATAAGTTATTATAAATTAGAAATTAATAATGAATGACTGTTGTGCTCACTATGAGTGACTTCAGACAGGTTTTAAAATATTGTTATAAGTCTATGGGAAATTGAGCAATCCCTAGTGATGAAAATTCACATTTTTCTATCCACAAATACTTATTAATTTGTGGCCTGTGTTAAAAAAAACCATATCACCTAAAATAGAATAGTACGAGAGTTTTAATTTTACAAGATGCCTTAAATCTTGAACCATTAACCAATTTCTTTATATATATAAAAAAAGAGAGTTTTACTTTTACAAGATGCCTTAAATATTGAAACATTAATCAATTTCTTTATATCCAAGAAAGTTGATTTTTTTTGTCATCATACACTAACAATGCTAGTGTATTTATATGTTCTCTATTAAAACTTAACCCTATCTTTATACATAAAACTAAAACTAAATACAACCCCAATTATAATGTATATATATCAACAACTCCAAAATTAATAAAATATAATTAACTTTTATTTCTTAAAACCTTATAAATCAAATATTTTCATAAATTAATATGAATTGTAAATTAACATTATCATTATTACATGTACCAATGGGTTTAAAGTCATGTTGCTCTATTGATTCTTCTATCAGAACCAAGGGAAGACTGGCTAATAATGAATAACAATATATATAAACCTTTTGTGAATTTCCATATATGTGATTGTTTTTTAATTCTTCTAAGCTATTAAAATAAAAAATTATAACATCCAACTATGCCTTTTAAAATCAAATTATAGAGTCCAACTCTGCTTTATTTTTTGTACAATACTCAATTCCATGTTGAAAGAATAATTTGGCATCCCTTTAAATCTAAATGACACAATATGCCACAACTTGACATGGTTTCTTGTAAATGGCACTTGTTAAAGAAACCATAGTCTATATAAAATTCAATTTCCTAATAGTACATCATTTATCCACCAATATATTGAAGAAAGTTTCATCATAGATCACCAAAAATATGGAAGCACAAGTATTTAATGGGATTCCTAATTCCATGCAAAATAGGCATGGGAGAAATACATTTATTGTACACACTTTCCTAACATGTTCTATAATATTGAATTAATCTCCATAGAGATCGTGTTGCAAGAGATTTTGAAAATATTGCATATCCTTTAAGCCCTGTGGTTTGACTAACTTTGGTAAAAAAAATCAGAAACCCAATTTGTATGATAAAATTCATACAAAAAGATGATTTTATTACATAATTTGTCTTCCATGAACGCAATTCCTATATAGAGTGATCTAAGTGGGGAAAGTGATCCAAAGATCTATAGAAAGCACTTGTTATCCATGTTTATATCATAATTCAATTTTTTTTTTTTTATGTTAAGTACAATTCACTTTTGCATAAGACATAATTATCAACCTAATGTAACCTAACTTTGGGCTTTCTACTAGAGGATGATGTGGTGTTCGTCCTTGTGAAATTGGTCATTGCTAATTTCTCCCACTTGAGGCACAAGTGAAACCATTTCCAGTAATGTTACTACTTCTTATGCACACAAATTTCTTATGCATAGTTACTCCCTCTATAGTTTATTAGTGTTAAACTAACCCCAACATGTATGTCATATCCCTTTTTTGGTCCAATCAATTCCATTCTAACATAGTTATTACTATGTCCTAATTGTTGTAATAATCAATGGTGATTGTGTATTTTCCTTATAAGAAACCTCAGTATTAATAGAATATACACCTTCTTTCTATAAGAATAGTTTAACTATAATTTTTCAAAATATAAGGGAACGAATTTTGATTACTTCCATTAAATAGTTATGTGATTGCTTACTTGAATAGTGGGATAGAAAATTGATGGTGTTCCAAGATATCTTGGACAAATTTTTGATTGATTTTTGGCAAATGAAAGAAGTGACTACGAAGATCCATATTTGACAAATATTAGATGAAAATATTGAGAATGGAGCTATGATTATGAAAGTAACGTGTAGGGATGATCAATCAATTATTAACAAACAATAATTTCAATGTCTATGCAATTATTTTGACCATTATTTCATATACTAGTACAAAGCGCCAACACAACAAAATATCAATGTGCCTTATTGAATCCTTCATACTCCTTTCAATCCATTCATCTAATATTTATTAAAAATGCACATATAGATATTTGGGTTGGAACAACAAAAACAACATGATCAAAAAGTGGCTTGTACACGATTCCAAATGAAGTTGGCTTAAGGCCAAGAGGTACAAATATTCAACATGCAATGCCTCAGTACAACTCAACATGTGGGAGCCTCTAGGGTATGAATCTAGAAAGATAGCTAAGAAGAAGGAGAATGAAGCTTCATTGCAAAATTCATGGCGGGACTAAAGAGGACTCTTGAGCCTACACAATATTTGCACCATGGGCAACATATGTTAGCGAGGATATAACTAGGAAGCCCATGTAAAGGATGGCTCTACCATCATGTCATGATTTTATAAGTCAGTGAGTCAAAATGTTTTAAGAATCATAACACAATGGGGTCGACCCTATGGCATCATATCGCAGTATGGAGTTTAGAATGCACAATGCAAGGGAAAACATGATCTTCCCTAACCTATATGCCAGTGATGAAAACGATACCTGTCATGATGTGTCAGCGATCATGGAATCAAAGTGATAAAAATGTCTCAAAGTCTTCATTTTGTCGTGAAAAACAACCTATCCTAGCACTCAAAGCCAAAAATGTCACAAAGTTTATAAAAAATTATAAAAATAGAGATAAAATTTGAAAAAGTCGGTTTTAATTTTTTTCGAAATTTCAATTATAAATAGACCTTTTGACTTACAAATCCTCATTTTTGTTTTAGACAATTGAGTTCAAGATCACTAGAGAAAAACACCGACAACCACAATCCACCAATTTTCTCAACCAGATCAACCATCAATCTTCCAGGTAATCTCCTAATTCGATTTCTCAATGAAATTTTGTTTAATTCAAGTAATTTTCAAGAATTTTGACTGTAAGGATTTAGTTTTTGGGTTTATATTTTGCACATACACGGGTTGGGCATATAAGAGTCACGTATTTGGAAGCCCTATACGCTAATGTGTATGAATGAAACCTGTATATGCACAGTCTCGGATTTAAAAATGCAATTTTTAATGGATGAAAACACTTGAATGTGCAGGATGTCAATTAGCTAGAGGGAAAGAGAGAACAGTGCTATAGATAATGAGGTTATGAATGACCCATGGGAACTCGATGTGTTATCACCAGAAAATCATAGAAGAAAAATACATTAGGAAATGTCAAGCACAAGGTACAAATAAAGATTTACAAAGAAGGAATACATTACAGTATTTGAAAAATCTAGCTTTTCCTCAGGTTAAGGAGGAAAATTTATCAAATAGCACATCGAAAGGACTCACCCTAAGTGATCCACACAACGTTTTCTTTGATAGTAACGAAGAACATCGCTGCTATCCCTCAGATAGCCACAAGGTCCCGTGTATGTAGAAAGTCACCATCATGGACCACTTGGCACACTTGAAGAAGAAGATTCCCACTTTAGCCAGCCAAGTACAACAGCCTTGGAGCCACCTTAAGGCCTTAAGTGCATCACACAAAGTAATCAACCTCCCACTCTTGTGTCATGATCCATCTTGTACCCAGAGAGGGAGGGAAAATTTGAAATTTGCCTATAAAAGACTGTCATGGGAATAGGAACATGAGAACACATTTTTATGCTAGCCAAATTGCTTCAGAGAAAACCAGCAGTGTGTCTTCCAACTGCAAGGAGTGGAAGGATTCAACTATTGGCCACCCAAAACCTCAATCTAAAAGAAGAAGTTCACCAAGTGTCTGTTATTCTACCATCCATCGAGGAGAGAGAGAGGCTTATAAGAATCTTAAAGGGAACATACCCCCTTGCCTTGAATATTAGAGCTCCATAGCTTTAAGGATTCATGGCAAGTGATTTAGCATCCTATTCTCTTATACCATTAACAACTAATAAAAGGGAGAGAATTCTCCATTTGAATTATTAGTGTGTTTGACTCGATTGAGCTTGTTATTGTAAATGAGTATTTTGTTTCTTGTTTCTTCTTTATTGTAGCATGCTATGTTCTTTACTTAGTTTACTACATGTTATTTTGTTACATTAACAATCCAACAAACCAATTGACCTGTTACTTTCTTGTAGGAAAGCAACCTACCCTATCAATCAAAATGTATTTCATCTACCTATGCATCGAAAACACTACAACAGGAATGGTGACTCTACTTCTTTATTTATTTTAAGCTAGTGACTGTTGATTGCGGGTCCTCTCTCCTTCCTAGACTTGCTGCAAGATCACTCCTGCTTCCCCTTAGAACTTTTCAATCACCCTCAGTGAGGAATTTAGCTCAGAGAAGGCAGAGTTTTCAGACACTGTAAATCCACGTGCGTTCATCCCAAACAGACGCGTGAACCACATGCCTATGCGAAAATAATACGCGCAGAAGATAGTGAGCACATTTTTCACTTATTTTTCTCATATTTAGCAGTTGTAAGGTGATTTTAAACCCATAAGAAATTTTCCATCACTATGTTCTAGTGTTTCATGATTGGTTAGAACACTTTTTACTGAAGTTTAGCTTAGAAAATAGTTTTTTTTTAATTTTAGTTTTTATCATTGCAAATCACACATTAGTTTAAGTAGGGGTGAGTAAGTGGCCTTCAATCCAGAAATTCTATCTGAAAAAAAAAAAAATGTGCCGGTAAAATACACCAAACACATAGGATAATTAGAGGAAAGTAAGTGGCCCATACATCCACACATCTTTAGCTAGTTTTTGTTTTCTCAATTTTTTTGCATTAGTTTAGTTCAATTTCTTGCATTAGGATTCGGGACCAGGAAAAAAATATCAAAAAGAAGGCAAGTAATATTTTCCACCCTTGCACCTCTTGATGAGCCTAGGTATGGATATGAAAGCTTTCTTAAGATAAATTTTCATCTCCCTATAGTGTAAAACTTAGTATAACTAGGAAAAATGTAAGTAGGCCAACATCCGCACATTGTTTATTTTCTGCAAGGAACAATCATGCATAGTGTAATTAGAGAAGCATTGTAAAGGATCACCACATATCCATATCTTATAACATTTTTTATTGTACACTCCAAAGCACACAGGAAGAATTGGTAAGCACCAGACCAAAAGGCACATAGTGTGTTGGGACCTTTGTCTTGTTCTTACGGTTGCTTCACCAAGGAAAACCTTAAGAAAATTAAGACTCTCTAAAACGAACCACTAATTGAACTCACTAAATTCTCCCCATAGGGGCCACAAAAGAAATTATATTTCAGGTTAGGACCATCGAGGTTAGGAATCCAATAATCCATCGTGGTCATTCTACATTTTGAAACATAGATGTTGACTTTTTAGGGAGCTTGAAATCTGTGTATCTTCCCACAAAACAAAATTCCTGAGCGCTACAGATACCTATTTCAGATGGGGTTAAGCTTAGGCCCAATGTGTGCAATACTCTTTGGCGCTACCTGACACATCTAGTACTCGGTATTGGTAGCTAAATACAAAGAAGCTAAAGACTCTAATGATCACATGGGACGACGTTACTTTAGTGGCCAAATCTAGGGAATCCTTCGCTATAGGCGATTGTGCAAGGAGCAGTAGATCCTCATACCTTTACCTTGGTCAATTCTTCGGCTGCTGGAAGGAATCGCCAATTATTTTGGGATGTTAGCCCCATTACCCATCAGAAGATATCATTGCAAGACCTAGTTAAATTTGAGAGTGTGAGGATGATTAGGTATTTTTAGGCCTTTTGAGTATCATACGCAAAAAAAAACAAAACAATATTTTTTGCTTGCTTGATCACATAGCGTTAATCTAAAGGAAAAAATTACCCTTTATTTTTTGGTTTTTTTATGTATGTGATCATATTTTATTTGGTAATAATCTCCCTCCTCTCAAAAATATAATTTTTTTCCAAAATTAACCGAGCCGACACCATAACGAGCCCAACGGGACCTTGTCAATTTAGAAATTTTTTGGACCTCCCCCCATTCAAGGGAGAAGTGCGAGGTATTTCTCCATTTAGGCATCAAATATGACACACTACCACCATTATTGGATCATCTTTTATTGGGGAATATTTAGTCGGATACCCCCAAGGGTCACCCCACACCACACCCATGGAAATCGCAACAGGGTAACCACACACAACTCCTCCCACAACCCCTATAAGTAGAGGAGTGCTACCCCTCTGGGGAGTCAGCAGAACACACATCAGGGTACGTTATAGGGTAATGTTTTCCATACATCATCGCACTCATATTTCCGTGTTTCCACAGTAAAAAATGGCATTCAATACTTAGTTACCTTTTTTAGCATCATTAAACCTCCCAGATCTATAAAAGCTAACTAATGACCCCATTGTGCACAACCCCAATTGGCCCCCCATGCCCACAAATCTCCCCTCGAACATTCCAAAATTCGAAGGGAAGCAAGTGGAATACCTTGGAAATCATATTATGACTTTCCACCTATGGTGTTCGTCCAATTGTATTATTGATGATACTATTCGACTGAGACTGTTTCAACGCACTCTAACTAGACCTGCAAGGAAATGGTATGTGGAGTAGCCTTCTGCTTCGCATGGAACCTTTAGCACCCTTGCTACTGCATTCCTCATGTATTTTCAGCGACCTATCCACCATGATTTGGGGATGGAGTTGCTGACTCATTTTAGGAAAATTCTAGCTGTCCATATCTCGAAACATCTCCATGAATGGTGGTGACATCGTAATTTGTGTGAAGCCAAACTCAATGATATAGTTTTACTGGAATTGTCTTTGAAAAATATCACACCATAGATCTCAAACTATGTGGTGACCCAAGGACCTACCTTTGAGGAGGATGCCATTTACAAATCCTAGCGGTTCAAACTTATATACACTCAGTTAGGATACATTTAAAATGTCCTGCCTAACGCCCCATGCCTGCAAACTTACAGAGAATTTCTAGGTGCGTCTAATACTGTAGACAAATTTGTAGGGTCATTGACCCAAGGTCACCTAGGCAGTAGTACTCAGCACTGAGTTTACTCGAATTATTCTAAACAGAACATCACGCAACTTGGATACCACCAAAGTCATTATGTACCTCTCTAGAATATGAAAAATAGGGTTTTATCATACCACCATTAGCAGGGAGGATCATACCCTCCCTTGTAGGGGACCCAGTACTCAGCTAGGAATGTTGATGGAAGAGATCCCCCCAGCAACGATACACCAACCAGGGACATGGAAACAAATATTCCCCTTCCCCCGTAAAAACCCACCACCGCAAAACAATGTGCTAGTGAACTTCGTGCAACCTTCTCAGGCTTAGTTGTGCCAATCTCACAACCAGGAGAATTGTAGTAATCCTCCTAACGCTAGAGGAAAAAAGCCTAAGAATAAACAAAAGGGAGACTTTGGACAAGGGAGAAGTAACCAGCAATGCCCCCCATGATCTCAGGTTGGGGGAAACCCTAACCAAAATCCAAACCAGGAAACAAACAACAACTCCCAAGGGTAGAACAAGAGGGCCAGTCTGCAGAAAAACCATCCTTGTGATATATGTGGTGAGTACAACCATTACACTTATTAACACTGGAAAATCATACAATAGAAGTTGGCATTAATTAATGTCAGGCCAAAGGATTTACAAGGCTAGAAGACATTACATAATCTGGAAAATATTTTAAAATCTCTAAGGTCTGAGGAAAATCAAATTTGAACTAGTCCTAAATGTTATTTGCGCACATAATCCTTCGTGAAGAGCGCCTTCTGTGCTCCTTTTTGCCCGATATGCGTGCATTCCTGAGAGTGGCGAAATGTCACTATCTAGGACAACACAAAGCAAAGGAGAAGTGATTCCTTACTTGTAGATGCCTAAGGACAACCACCAATGCCTCCTTAGACACTATGTGAGCACACAATGGAATATTTGAAGCACACAAAGGAATAATACCCCTCTCTTGGGTCACCATCCTCCATGTACCAAGAGAGGGAAGGGAGGATTTGAAATCTCCTATATAAGACCACCATGAGATGAAGAATGGGTGATCACATTGTTATGATGGCCAGAATTGCCCAAGAAATACCAGTAGTGCATGACCTGGAGCTAAAGATAGAGGGGACTCAATTGTTGGCCACCCAACAGGTTCAATCCAAGACAATGGAGATAGAGGGAGACTATACCGAGGCAAGCTTGAGATAAAAACATCCTTGCATCGGGACCTAGAACCATTGTCTAGGGGCCCTTTGGAAAGAGGGTAAATTTTCACTCTTCTGACTACCAGTGCTCAATAAGAGGGGCCTAGAGCCACTGTTTGCATTATTATTTTCGTTTGACTCTTTTCGGAGCTTCTCTCTATTTTTCTTTAGTTTTATTTTAATTTTAGTTTACATTTGCATGATTTTTCCTCTATATAGTATGCTCATTGATTCTAGCTTGTTCTACTAACTTGCTTGACTCCACTCTTTTCTTCCTGTTACCGATAGCTTAACGTGGTAAACCACACCCCTTAAGCTAGTGTGATTTTGTACATACATGCACCAAACACACTACAACAGGATTGGTGACTCCACTAACATTTTATTACCAAGTTTATGTGGTTGTGACTTCTTTTTCATGAGACCTCTGTCTATGCTATGGAGTGGAGCTGAATGTCTCCTGATTTCTCTTGTAGTCCCTAGTTCATCCCAAGTGACAGACTGAAGAAGAAAAGCTCCTAAATTTTTTTACTTGCAGGATTTTGTGCACGTTTTCTCCTCAAAGACGTGCAGGGTGCACATTCAAAGCCGACCCACACATAGAGAGCGCACCTGTTTTAGCCTTTTGCATGCAAATTACAGAATGAGAAATTTCTCCCTACTTTCTATTTTTTCCTGCTTGTAAGGCTCTTGGCAGCCCCTAATACACCTGCCAGCACTTGTTGTGGTACCCCATAGCTTGTTAAAGCTCACTTTTAGTTGCATTTTGTAGGCTTAGTGTCAGTTTTACTTCAAGTTTATTTTTGTAAAGTTCACACATAGTTTAAGTACGGGGGGGGAAATAAATTGCATTTCGGAAAAATTTCATGTTTTGAAAATTTTGGTACTTACACATCTATATAACTAGCCCAAGTAAGTGGCCCAAGACCACACATGCTGGCTAGTTTTCTTTTTTCTAGTGTAGAATTTTTTAGTTTAGTTTAATTTTTGCACTAGGAATTTCAGGACTAGGATTGAATTGTTTATAGAAGAGCAAGTAATCTCTGCTACCTTTGCACCCTCTGGTGATCCTAGGTAAGCATATGAATGCTCCCTATTCACAATTCGCCATCTTCCTATAGTTGGTCACATAGATTAACTAGGAAAAATTGAAAGCGGCGCATTATCCAGACATGTTTTTCATTTGAGCTAGGAACAATAAAACATAGTTTAAATAGGGGATTTTATAAAGGATCATCGATATCCACACGTTCAAACTATGTGCTCGTCCACTTTGTGCTCACACACACTCACCCACTAAGCGAAGAAAAGACACCTAAAACTAACCTAACCAAACTCACTTAATTCTCCCCACATGGGCCACAAAAGAATTTATAGATTAAGTTAAGATCAAGGGGGCAAGAATCCAACAAGCCGCCTTGATCATAATCTACATTGAAACACAGAATTTGTGTATTTTTGGAGCTTCAAATCCACCTATCAGCCCATTGCAAAGACAACCCAAGCGTGGCAGAGATCGTTTTAGAGGGGGTTAGGCTTAGGCATAGTGCATGTAATATCAATCGGGGCTACCTGAACCAACTGATACTCGGTACTGTTAGCTAACTACCAAGAAGCTAAAGATGTGAACACTCAAATGGGATGGTGATTCTTAGTGGTCAAAAGCTAGGGTAGCCTTGTCCCTACAGGTGATGGTTCAGCCAAGCACCAAACCCTCTACCCTTACCTTGGTGGATTCTCTTCAACTGACTGGGGTGTCGCAAGCTCTTACGGGACGTTGTGCCAGCACTTGTAAGAAATATTCTCAAGGCCCAGTTACCTTTTAGTGTGTGAGGACGCATAGGTCTTATAGGATTTTGAGTATCATACGCAAATGAACAAAAACCACTTTTTTGATTTCTTCATCACATAGATTAATTTAAAGAGAAATTTATTTTATTTTTCGCTTTGTTTTATGTATGTGAAAAGAAGTTTTATTTGATCATAGACTCTATCCTCTCAAATTTTTCCAAAAAACAAACCTGAGTGACACCTGACAGGTCCCAATAGAACCTCATCAATCCAGGCATCTTTTGGACCTCCCCCCATTACCAAGAGGGGATCCAGGTCTTTTGCCATTTAGGCGTCAAAGACAGAATGTTGCCACCATTATCGGTTAGTCCTTTATCAGGGTAGCCGTAGTTGGGAACCCTAGTCGGTCTCCCAAAACCACACCACATACCACTCCTCCCACAACCCCTAGGGGCAGAGGAGTGCATCCCATACAAGAAGCCAACTAAATACACAACAGGGTACGCCATAGAATAAACCTCATTCTAACCAGAACTTTATGTTTTCACACATTGCAATGGTGTCAACCTTTTAGTCACCTTTCTTAGCTTCGTTGAATCTGCTCGATTTAACCAAGATAATGAATGACCCTGTTAGCCATCAGTAAACTTTGTTGCAGCAGATGATGGCTAAATTTTTTGTGTGAGCCTTCAAGAGATTATTTTCATAGAAAATTACTCATTCTTGAAGCCTTTTGGTGTCCTCTGACTTAAAGAGTAATCTTCACTGTTGTTTCCTTCAAAAGAGCATTCCAAGAAGCCTTGTTAGTCCGGAGAAAACTGTTTTGAAAGCCTGTTCTCCCTCCATCACTCATTTCCATCATTTCACCTTAAAACACCCATTTTCCCTTTTAAATCAATCTTTTCCCCTCTCACAAGCCTTGTTTTTTCCCCTTATTCACTTCCAAGTTCATCCAAATTCCCTCCATTTCACCCCTTTTTTATTTATCCTAACCACTCATTTTTCCTCTAAAAAGTCCCCTTTACTTTTCCTCATTCTCCCATTAAAACCCTTTTTAAACTATAAAAACCCCCTTTTTTGGTTTAAAACATCCCTATTTTACCTATCAGAAACCTCAAAAGGTTTAAAAACCCACTTTTTAACCTTATTTTTGCTCTATTACATATCGGGCTTTTAAGCCCCCTTGGCTTAAGCCCCCTTCCCTTTCTCCACCATAAAACCCTATGCTCGTGACCAGGCGTTAGCCCCCAGCCCTCGTTACTATAGCCCCTGGTCCTTTCTTCCTCCACGGGACTTTGTCTCCATGCCTTATCTCCTAAGCTCCTCCCCTTTATATTCCCGCACCTTTCCTTTTAAAACCCCTTTCCCTTATAAAATTCCTCACCCTGACGATTGTGCCCATGACAGATCTTAACCGTTGATCTTTGAAGATCTAACGACCGTCGGGGTTTCCTCCTATTATCCATCCATTTCCCCATACCCCACATATGTTCTCCCATGGGTTGATCATGACCGTCGATCATCAAAGATCTAACGACCCCCACAAGATCTTGCCACTTTAAGCCCGCCCATTCACATTTCACTACCCGACACCTTTGCTGACGACAACTCCCGGTCCCACCTATCCCCACCTATCTCCCGCCCGAGAATCTTCCTCCCTACGCATTTAACCTTAGCCGTGGATCTAGCTTCCCCAGATCTAATGGATCACATGCGATATCGCGCAGTTTTGCTTGTCGAGGTTTAACCACCCAAATCAACGTGAAACTGTCGGTTTTGCAGAGGACACGCGTCATTCAATGTATGGTATCACATTTGTTCGGGTGAATACCGCTTACTGCCTAAACGCTGCACGAAAACCATTCATGGTTTTCGCAAAACCACCTTTCGTTTTAGTGCCAATATTTAAAAATCTGCCATTGAACCTCCTCCACCTGCATTCTGCCTCTCTACAACGCTCCTCCACCACCATATTGAGCCTCTAAAAGCATCCAATCCCCAATGCACAGGTTTTATAATGTTTTTATGTTTATTTGCAGGTTCAATGGCGTTTCTAAGGCATCTGAGCCTTCCAACAGTCCATAAAGAGACAGGGCCAAAGGTGACGACCTTCTGAGGCCCAAATAACGAAGAAAAGAGACATTCAGGGGTTGAATTTCAGGTTTCAGTCAATAAATCATGATATCAGCCAAATAAAAAAACCCTCCAGTGCAGAAAGCCACCTGTACACCTGCAAACACGAAGACAGAAAAGATTAATGAAAAAGTGAAGAAACAAAGGATAAAGACAAAACATAGTTTAAAGACAGAAAATGGTTTGAGAAGGTCTAATAAAGCATTATAAAACACAATTAAAGGCTAAATATCAGTGTTTAAAGTGCTAAAACGAGATAGATCAACATAAGAGAGGTCTCAAATGCCACATCTACAGAAGCTATTACTCCACCTAAGGACCATAAGGACACCTGTAGTCGGCTTTACTTTTCAAGGACACCTTGACAGACATCCTACTAACAAACCCTCTTTAAAACTGTCAAAACAGTTATTAAGCAGACATGGGGCTACAAAACCCAAAAATGATAGTTTGCTTGTCCCAGATGGTCAAACAAGGTACTTCAGACCAAGTTAGCTTCAAAGGAAAAACCTCGGAGTTATTACCAGCCTACCAGATATGCCTCAAAGAAAGGAAAAACTAGTAAAATGGTACAATAAGTTAATGCTATGGTCATTAAGCAGAATGGGCATTTGAATACCTCTCCCAATCTGTCTTAATTGATATTTATTATCATTTATGTAGCACTCTTCCTCTTTGCACCTATATGTATTCACAAGAAATTCATTGTAAAGGGTTGGGAAATTGTTAATATTTGAACTGTTATTGAGTAAAAGTTGCTGAGTAGTTGTAATATAGTAGGCTGGGAAGAGAAGCATTGGACTGTAAAAAGCTATTGGACTCAAAGTATGTAACTGGTCTTGCACATCAATACACAAGAAGATTTCACTGGATCCTGATATAAATCATTGGTGATGTTATTCTTACTGTAATTTTTATTCTCCTTATGTTTCCACTTTGTTCATATTCTTTGATAAAGAGCAGTAAAAAATAGATTAGGATTTACTTCTAAAGTACCCTAATTCTGACTGATAAGCTTTATCTCTATGTTTTCTTCTAAATGTGTGTTTGGGAATGATTTCAATAGAGTATAACCAGTCAAGGAATGTTGGTGAGCCCATGTCTTGCTGAGTAGAACTTGAGATGTTGTTCTTGAATGATTTTTTCACTGCATGCTAAGTAGAGTCCTAATCAAGGAAGTTTATGGTTAGCCCTGTCCCTTGTTTATTCTTAAACAGTTTTTTTGAAGATTTCCCTTAAGAGTATGCCAAAATCAGGCTAGGTTAAAAGTCCTTACTTGATCTTAGGCTACTTTTTATGTTTATCTTAAATGTTTTCCCTTGAGAGTATGTCAAAATAAGGATAGGTTAAAAGTCCTTACCTGATCTTAGGCTGCCCTTTGTTTTCTTATATGTTTGCTTCTTACACCACACTTCTTAATGATCCATACCACAAACTCAACTTAAAAAATCTTCTGATATAGATGAATTGCCCTTTGAAAACCCTTGTATAGTTGTTGTGCAAGTAAACCCTTTTATGACTCCATAGCCCAATGGTTTAACAGTTTTTTTTTTACCTATCTTCCCATCCTGAAACATCCGTCCACTTATTTCCTCCTTCACTTAACATGACCTTGTCATTTAATGATCCCCAACCAAAAACAAACAAACAAACCCCTTGTACTTCACAACTAGCCTAATATCATATCATAAGCCTTAAAGATATATCCTTTGAAAACACATATAGAGAGATCCCTCTCTGAATCCAGGAGGGCTAGATCCTAGTATTCCAAAGTGGTTATGATGTTGCCTTGTCATTTGGTATGCCAATCTACCAAATCACAGGACCCCAACATAATGGCCACTCCACTGGGGACATTCTGAGTAAATTGCAATCTTAGACATCCTTAAGACCCCAAAAGACCCACAACAGCCTTAGATTGGTAGTTAGTTACTGATGGTGGACAAAAACTCATCTTAAAACATTTGAAATCATCCACCTGGCAACTCCACAACTCCTAAAAGACCAAAAGACTCCATTGGGGCAGCCCACACTACCATTAAACATCTTGCACACCCATGATTAGGAAAATTTGAGGATTAAGTTTTCTTTGTTAAATATTAGTTTGCCTCTAAAGATTGTCATATCTGGCTAACTTTCTTATCTTTGGGTCTGAAACTTAACATAATGGCTTCAAAAATAATTCATACCAGAGCATATCCTGACCCAAATCCTCCTGAAATAGTTGATAATCCAGAAAGAATTCTTAGGAAGTCTCCTGCATCTAGAGATCCAACTATTATCAGTTCAATTCACAAAGCTAATTCTGTCCCTAAAAACTTTTCAACTCTTCAAGAGATCCAGGTTGACTTAGATTTTCCAAGCAATTTACCAAGAACTAAGTCACTTAGTGGTATAGATCAGACAGAATTTGATCCTCCAAGTTCACCACAACATAGTGGCCAACATATTAGCAGCAGAGAAACTCCTCCATCCATGCCTCCTGATCTTCATTTCATTCACAACTTTGGTTTCTCTCACCCCAATTTTTCTCAACAGTCTCTTGCTGGTACAAGAACTTCTGTCATCCATATACCCACTGTTCAAACCACTCCATTCCTCCTGCAAAATCCTATCATGGCAGCTTGGTATGCTCGACTAGTGTTACCACCACCTCTGGTTCCTTTACCCAATGAATATCAGTCCAAAATTCCCCATTTCACTTGAAATGAACCTACTACTGCCCAACAGCACGTAGATAAAATGAATGATGCCTTTGATTATATGGAAATAGAAGAGTAGACCATTAAGATGAGAATGTTTGCCCAAAGTTTAGGAGGAGAAGCCAAGAAATGGTTTAAGGGTTTAAATCCTAACAGTATTAATGATCTCCTTTATTTACATAAAATATTCATAAACAAATGGGAAATTAGGAAGAACCCTCTCCAAATACTTTCAGATTACAACAACCTCAAGAGAAACACTGGGAAAGTGTTCAGATTTATTGCACTAGATTCAATAGTGTTTATAATGCACTACCCTCAGATTTGAAACCTCCACAAGGCTCAGCCTTGGCCAAATTCCCTGAAGGATTTGATCCTGAAATGGCCTATAAGCTAAGAGAAAGGGATCCCTTGACTTTAGAAGACATGCAGAAGGGAGCTCTTAGTGTGGAAGCAAATCTGATTGAGAAGAGAGCTAGGATGAGGACTGAAAAGAAAGTAACATATAGGGAAGACACTGCACCTTCCACATCTAACTCAAAATTAGACCATCTAGCCAAGAACATGAATAGGTTGGCAAGAATGATGGAGAGGTTTTCTGTCCAAACAAATGCTCAGAATAGGAACCAACCTCAAAATCAGAACCAGAACTCTAGGAGAAACCCCCTTCAGATTAGACAAAGAGATACCAATCAAAAAATTAGACCCCCATTCCAAGAAAATTATGTTGATGAAGATGAGGGAGTGATAGAAGAGCCACAGGGAACTGTTATAAACATGCTAGGAGTAAGTAATGAAGACCCTGCCTTTTTCACATAGGACGATCAGGCCACATATACATATTATGATAATGAATGCTTAGAGTCTGAAGACTACAGGAAAGGCTTTGAGAGTGCTATCATGGAGGTCCATAAACAATATGAACTTAGGAGAAAAAAGAACCAAGAAACTCCCCAAACAAGGACCTCTGAAACTGCTGCTAAAAACAGATCTGAAAAGGTGGTTAGAAAGGCTACTGAAAACAACAAAACAACAGCTGAAAGTTCTCGTAAAAACAAGGGGAAAAGCACTCAGACCACTGAAAAACAGAGTGTGGACCTTAAAAGCACTAGCACTTCAGCTAGTACCCCTGTAAAAATAGTTTTAACTGATGTACATAGTAAAAACCAGCAAGATGATTTTGTTGATAAGTTAGTGACTAACAAGACAGATTTGAGCCTTTCAAACAATTAGTTCCCTTTCAATTTGGAAAGTGAAATTGCTAAAATCAAGATTTTTGTCCCCCTCACTGAGTTAGTCACTCAAGATGTATATAAATGTTAGGTGTTAAAAGCTTTGAACATATAAGAAAATAGTGACTCTGTCAACTTAAATGATGATCAGCCAACCCTTTTATTTGGGCCTAAAATTGAAGGAAAGTTCCAAGAAGGAGTGGTCCCTCCTTTCTATGTCAGTTTGAATATCCATGATAAAATTTTACACAATGTTATGCATGATTCAGGGGCTTCACATAACCTCATGCATAAAGTAATCATGGAGAGATTAGGCCTTGAGATAACTAGACCATATAAAGATTTGTATTCTTTTGAATCCAGTAGAGTAAAATTCTTAGGCCTGATCAAAGATCTTTGTGTAAACTTGACCCAAATCCCGACCAAATACATAGTGATGGATGTGGTAGTGGCTGATGTGCCCCCCAAATATGGCATGCTTATTTCAATATCATGGGGTGCTAAGCTTCAAGGTACCATGAAAATGGACATGAAATATGCCACCATCCCTGTTTTCAGCCAACTTAGAAGAATTTATAGGGAATCACTCATGAAATTTATGGTGAGTAGTAAAAAAAAATCAGAAAATTCCCCTCTTTACTCTGTCCATACAAACCTAGACTCATTCATTCTTTACAATGATGAAAGCTTTGATGAGCTAGAGTTGGAAAGTGATAAATCACCCAACATAAAAGAAAACATGGAAGGAGGAAATAGGAAGGGAGAGGATCTCAAACAGTTTGCCAAATCTGAAAATTACAGCAAACAAAACAGAGAGTATGAACAACCCACTGTCCACCAGCTTAGTGCAAATCATTAGAGTCAAGAAGAAAGGCCTCAACTCCATGAAAAATTTAAGGAAGAAGACCAACATAAACATGCTGTAGAACCCATAAAACTGCATGATGACATTTAGAACACACATGACAAAGGGGACAGGAATGAAAACAACAAGAAGTCTGAAACTAGCCCTCTTTGGAGTATGAGTTTTGATGGGTCTTGTAATAGAACTGGTGCAGGAGCAGGTGTGTGGCTCCACAACACAAAGAAAAATTACGCTTAAAGACATTCATACAAGCTAAAATTCCAATGCACAAATAACATAGCAAAGTATGAAGAACTCCTCTTAGGACTACACTTACTGAAGAAACTAGGAGCCAGGAGGATAGCTATTCATGGAGATTCTGAACTGATCATTAGGAAAATAAATGGAGAATACACTGCCAAACATCCAAGACTAAGAGCCTATAGAAATGATGCCATGGACCTTTTGAAAATTTTTGAGGAATATGAACTTGTTTTTGTCCCTAGAAGCCAAAACATTCTTGCCATTGGTTTAGCTTGTGCTGCCAGTTCATGTCAAAGACCCTATGACAACAAATAGTTCATAGTCCAAGTGAAATATAGGCCAGCTGTCCCAGAAAATGAAAAGTATTGGAAGTTATTTGAGGGAGATAAACAGATAGAGGACTTCCCGCAGTCCAGAAATGAGTTTGAATTGCCAAATTCAGACTCAATGTATGATAAAGACTATCTTAATTAGGAACAACCTATTTAAAAAGAACCTTCTCCCATTGCATAAATTAATCTGCTAACCAGAGAGTTTGAAAATCAAACAGAAGAGTACATAAACTCAGAAAGAGAAGACATAGAGGTACTACAGTTTAAAGACAAAGGCTTACCCAAAGGACTAGCACCTTTAGAAGACTTGTTTGATTTGAATGATGTTGCCAAGAAACCAACAATAGAACCCACTAAATATGATATTGAGTAATGAAATATAGGCAGTAAAGACAAGCCTAAAATGATCAAGTTATCCAAAACATTGCCATCTCACATGAAACTGAAATATATTGAGTTGTTTAAAGAGTTTTCTGATGTATTTTCTTGGAGCTATGAGGATTTAAAGGCATATGACATAGAGACCATTCAAAACAAGATACCACTTAAAGAAAACTAGAAACCATTTAGGCAAAAATTACGCAGAATAAACCCTATGCAGTTACCTCTGGTTGAGAAAGAAATTAGGAAAATGTATCAGGCTGGAATTATTGTCCCTGTGAGATACTCAGAGTGGGTATCTAATCTTGTAGCTGTAAGAAAGAAAACAGGAGAAATAAGGCTCTGTATTGACTTTAGGAACTTGAACAGAGCCTCATTAAAGAACACCTATCCCTTGCCTAAATGGAGCACATCTTACAAAGGGTAGTTGGTTCCAAGAGGATTTCTTTGCTAGATGGATTTTCAAGATATAATCAGATATTGGTACTCCTTGAAGACCAACTGAAAACAACCTTCACTACTCCTTGGGGCACTTTCATGTATGTGAAAATGCCTTTTGGATTAATGAATGCAGGTGCCACCTTTCAAAGAGCCATGGATATTGCCTTCTTAGAGGAAATAGGCCACTTCATTGTGATTTATTTAGATGACATTACAGTCTATTCCAAAACAAATGAAGAACACCTAGTACACCTAAGAAAGGTCTTTGAGAAATGTAGAAATTTTGGGCTATCTTTAAATCCTAAGAAGGCATTGTTTGGTCTCCAAGAGGGTAAACTTCTTGGTCACATCATATCTTAAAAAGGGATTAAAATAGACCCAAAAAGGGTTGAAGGTATATTGCAGATCAGTCACCCCAGAAACATCAAGAAAATTCAATCTTTCATTGGGAAGATTAATTTCTTAAGAAGGTTCATACCCAACCTGGCAAAACTCCTTATGAACATGAAAAACATGTTAAAGAAAGAGATAGGAGTTAAATGGACCTTAGAAGCAAAGAAATCCTTTGAACTGGTCAAGCATGCACTCACCCAAGCACTAGTCCTTATCAGTCCCAATTTCACTAAGGACCTCCTCATATTTTCATTTTCATTAGAACATACTGTGGCTGCTATACTATTACAGAAAAATCCAGAAGGACAAGAGCAGCCAATTGCATTTTTCAGCAAGGAATTAAGAGTTGCACCTCTGAAATATAATATCATGGAAAAACAAGCCTATGCTTTGGTCAAAGCCTTGAAGGATTTCAGAGTTTATATCTTACACTCTCACATTATTGCATTTGTGCCTCATATAGTGGTAAAAGACATTTTGTCACAAGACCCTAATGGCAAAAGAGGAAAGTGGATTGTTGTGATACTGGAATATGATTTGGAAATTAAACCCACTAAACTCATCAAGGGTCAAGGCCTCGCACAATTAATGGCTGAATCTAACTTGCAAGAACTTGATATAAATATGATAGATGCATTATATGGGCAAGAAGAATTACCAGCCCCGCTTATTGAGGATCATTTCCTCAATTCATCTTGGTATGCTGATATTTTGTATGTGCTTACTAATCTCAATGCCCCCCCTGGTTTGTCTAAAACAAAGGAAATATTTTTAAAGTTGAAAGCTGTTAACTACTACATTTTAGATAAATGTTTATATTTTAAAAATTCTAGCGGATTATTGCTTAAATGTTTGCCTGAGAATGATACAGATAGGATCAAGCATGAGTTTCATGGAGGAGAATGTGGAGGCCACCTAAATTGTAAAAACACTGCTAATAAAATATTTAGAGTTGGATATTACTGGCCCACCCTCTTTCAAGCTGTCCACAAAATGATAGTTGCCTGCCACAAATGCCAAATCTTTGAAGGCAAGAGAAAACTGCTTCCCTTACCCTTGCAACCAATCACTGTTGAAGCTCCTTTTAAACAGTGGGGCCTAGACTTCATTAGGGAAATCCATCCTGCCTCATTTTCCCAACATATATGGATACTCACAGCCACTGATTATTTCACCAAATGGATAGAAGCCATCCCTTATAGGAATGCCATAGACTCAATTATCATAAAATTCCTTGAAGATCATATCCTATCTAGATTTGGCTGTCCTAGGAAAATTGTCATTGAAAATTTTGCTGCATTTGGTTCTAAAAAGATGGTTGATTTCTGTCACAGATATCAGATTGTGCTTGGTCATTCCACAACTTATTACCCTCAAGGTAATGGGCTAGCAGAGTCTTCAAATAAGAGCCTGATAAAAATAATAAATAATCTACTGAAAGAAAATCAGAGGTCATGGCACAACAAGCTGGTGCATGCTTTATGGGCAAATAGATTAACAACAAAGAAATCAATTGGAATGTCTCTCTATTAGCTGGTTTATGGAGCAGATGTAGTTTTTCCTACTAGTGTAGGAGTGCCAGTGATGAGGTTGGTCCAAGAAATATAATCAGAATAAGATAACATGATGAGAAGGATATATCAGACCATACATCTTCAGCAAACCAGGGAAGACGTTTATAACAGAGCACAGAAAGTACAAGAGAATATCAAAAAGTTGTTTGATAAGAGGACAAAGGCAAGTGATTTCAAAATTGGTGACAAAGTACTCAAATGGGATTCTAGGAGAGAAGATAAGGGCAAACAGGCAAGTTTGACAATTTATGGAAAGGCCCTTACATCATTCAATCTGCCATTGGTCATAATGCATTTTTTCTACAAGACATGGATGGTACAGACCTGTTTGAGGGTCCTGTCAATGGAAGGATGCTCAAACATTATTTCTACTGAAACCTGTGTTTAAAGATTTCATTCTTCATTGTAAATATCATCGCTTTGTTTTGTTTTGAAAAGAGAAAAATACGAAAAAATAGAAAAGAGAAAAAGTGGGCAGATTAGAGAAAGAAGAAAGGTACAAACCCATACCAAAAAATTAAAAAAAATTAAAAATTAAAAAAAATAAAAAATAAAAATCTGAAAGTGTGCAAGCCTAAATGCCACTACTTGAAAGAGCACTGCTATTTAGTCATACAACCTAATCATGACTAGATAGATTTCAATTTACTGCTGATAGGTTAGTGAAGAATATTTTCCAAACTGTTTAATCTTGGCTTATCAGTAGAATAGATTAGGATAGAAAAGAATTGTTCAAAGATGCTCAAAATCTAAACCAAAGAATCAAAATAAAGATGGCTCTGACAAGCTCAAAACCTAAGCCAAAGAAAGGAAAAATACTGGTTCTAACATGCTGAAAACTTGAACCAGGTAAAGAAGAAGAAGACAGTTCTAAAAAGATCAAAATCAGAACTGAAAAGGAAAGGAAGTTCTCTCATTGTTTTCAGATCTTAAGCCCTCCAAGTTTTGTTTTACTTTTCTGCAAATAAAGGTCTATGTGCAGCTTGTTTTATGCCATAGTCTTACAGCAAATCAGACAGTTTAATCTCGGTTTGGCTATGTTTTCAATTTCTGTTTTAGAATATAGAGAAAGAAATCTATTAGACAATTTAATCCTAGCAGATAGTAGATTAGGTAGAGAAGCTATGAGTTCAACTATTTAATCTGGACTCATGGAAGTTATAAGGGTAGATTTAGATTAGTTTTCTTGCTTTCAATAAAAGAATAAAATGTTGTTGTCAAAGGGTTTGAAAGTCCAAGTGCAACTTATGAAGAAAAAATGTTAGGAAAGTAGGGGTGTAGGTAGAATGTTTGGGAGAAATCCTCTGGTTATGATAAATACTGATCATCTTTTCAAGCAACATGATCAAAGAAGAAAAGGTTGTCAAAGTGCAGGACATTGATCTACATTCTAGAGATAAAATTTCTGAGGTTCTTGACACCTCCAAGGAGATGCCATCCCCAGGTGGAGCCACTATTAGCCATCAGTAAAATTTTCTATAGCAGATCATGGCTAAATTTGTTGTCTGAGACTTCAAGAGATTATTTTCATAGAAAACTACTCATTCTTGAAGCCTTTTGGTGTCCTTTGACTTAAAGATTAATCTTCACTATTGTTTCCTTCAAAAGAGCATTCCAAGAATCCTTGTTAGTCCCAAGAAAACTGTTTTGAAAGCCTGTTCTCCATCCATCACTCATTTCCATCATTTCACCTTAAAACACCATTTTTTCCTTTTAAATCCATTTTTCCCCTCTCACAAAGCTTGTTTTTTCCCCTTATTCACTTCCAAGTTCATCCAAATTCCCTCCATTTCACCCCTTTTTTATTTATCCTAACCACTCATTTTTCCTCTAAAAAGGCCCCTTTCCCCTTTACTTTTCCTCATTCTCCCATTAAAACCCTTTTTAAACTATAAAAACCCCTTTTTTTGGTTTAAAACATCCCTATTTTACCTATCAGAAACCTCAAAAGGTTTAAAACCCCACTTTTTAACCTTATTTCCGCTCTATTACATATTGGGCTTTTAAGCCCCCTTCCCTTTCTCCGCCATAAAACCCTATGCCCGTGACTAGGCATTAGCCCCCAACCCTCGTTACTATAGCCCCCGGTCCTTTCTTCCTCCAAAGGACCTTGTCTCCGCGCCTTATCTCCTAAGCTCCTCCCCTTTATATTTCCACACCTTTCCTTTTAAAACCCCTTTCCCTTATAAAATTCCTCACCTCGAAGATTGTGCCCACAACAAATCTTAACCGATGATCTTCGAAGATCTAATGGTTGTCGGGGTTTCCTCCTATTATCCATCCATTTCCCCATCCCCCACATATGTTATCCCATGGGTTGATCATGACCGTCGATCATCAAAGATCTGAAGGCTCCTGCAAGATCTTACCACTTCAACCTCGCCCATTCACATTTCTCTACCTGACACCTTTGCTGACGAAAACTCTCGGTCCCACCTGTCCCCACCTATCTCTCGCCCGAGAATCTTCCTCCCTACGTGTTTAACCTCAGTCGTGGATCTGGCTCCCCCAGATCCAACGTCTCACATGCGATATCGTGCAGTTTTGCATGTCGTGGTTTATCCACCCAAATCAATGCGAAATTGTCGGTTTTGCAGAGGACATGCGTCATTCAATGTATGCTATCGCGTTTTTTCGGGAGAATACCACTTACCGCCTAGATGTTGCACGAAAACCATTCGTGGTTTTCGCAAAACCACCTTTTGTCTTCGCGCCAATATTTAAAAATATACCATTGAACCTCCTCCGTCTGCATTCTGCCTCTCTACAACGCTCCTCCGCCACCATACTGAGCCTCTGAAAGCAGCCAATCCCCAACGCGTAGGTTTTATAACATTTTTATGTTTATTTGCAGGTTCAATGGCGTTTCTAAGGCATCTGGGCCTTCCCACAGTCCATAAAGAGACAGGGCTGAAGGTCACGACCTTCTAAGGCCCAAATAAAAAAGAAAAGAGACATTCAGGGGTTGAATTTCAGGTTTCAGTCGATAAATCATGATATCGGCTAAATAAACAAACCCTCCAATGCAAAAAGCCACCTGTACACCTGCAAACACGAAGACAGAGAAGATTAATGAAAAAGTGAAGAAACAAAGGATAAAGACAAAACATAGTTTAAAGACGGAAGATGGTTCGAGAAGGTCTAATAAAGCATTAGAAAACACAATTACAGGCTAAATATCAGTGTTTAAAGTGCTAAAACAAGACAGATCAGTAGAAGAGAGGTCTCGAATGCCACATCTACATAAGCTATTACTCCACCTAAGGACCATAAGAACACTTGTAGTCAACTTTACTTTTCAAGGACACCTTGACAGCCATCCTGATGACAAACCCTCTTTAAAACTGCCAGAACAGTTATTAAGTAGACATGGAGCTACAAAACCCAAAAATGATAGTTTGCTTGTCCCAGATGGTCAAACAGGGTACTTCAGACCAAGTTAGCTTCAAAGGACAAACCTCGGAGTTATTACCAGCCTACTAGATATGCCTCAAAGATAGGAAAAACTACTAAAATGGTACAATCAGTTAATGCTATGATCATTAAGCAGAATGGGCATTTGAATACCTCTCCCTCTCTGTCTTAAATGATATTTATTATCATTTCTGTAGCACTCTTCCTCTTTTCACCTATATGTATTCACAAGAAATTCATTGTAAAGGGTTGGGAAAGTGTTAATAGTTGAACTATTATTGAGTAAAAGTTGCTGAGTAGTTGTAATATAGTAGGCTGGGAAGATAAGCATTGGACTGTAAAAAGCTATTGGACTCAAAGTATGTAACTGGTCTTGCACATCAATACACAAGCAGATTTCACTGGATCCTGATCTAAATCATTGGTGATGTTATTCTTACTGTAATTTTTATTCTCCTTATGTTTCCACTTTGTTCATATTCTCTGATAAAGAGCAGTAAAAAAATATATTAGGATTTACTTCTAAAGTGCCCTAATTCTGACTGATAAGCTTTATCTCTATGTTTTCTTCTAAATGTGTGTTTGGGAATGATTTCAATAGAGTATAACCAGTCAAGGAATGTTGGTGAGTCCATGTCTTGTTGAGTAGAACTTGAGATGTTTTTCTTGAATGATTTTTTCACTGCATGCTAAGTAGAGTCCTAATCAAGGAAGTTTATGGTTAGCCCTCTCCCTTGTTTAGTCTTAAACAGTTGTTTTGAAGATTTCCCTTAAGAGTATGCCAAAATTAGGCTAGGTTAAAAGTGTTTACTTGATCTTAGGCTACTTTTTATGTTTATCTTAAATGTTTTACCTTGAGTCTATGTCAAAAGCAGGATAGGTTAAAAGTGCTTACCTGATCTTAGGCTGCCCTTTGTTTTCTTATATGTTTGCTTCTTACACCACACTTCTTAATGTTCCATACAAAAAACTCAACTTAAAAGATCTTCTGATATAGATGACTTTCCCTTTGAAAACCCTTGTATAGTTGTTGTGCAAGTAAACCCTTTTATGACTCCATAGCCCAATCGTTTAGCACTGTTTTTTGACCTATCTTCCCATGTTGAAACATCCTTCCACTTATTTCCTCCTTCACTTCACATGACCTTCTGATTTAATGATCCCCAACCAAAAACAAAAAAACAAACCCCTTGTACTTCACAACTAGCCTAATATCATATCATATAGAGAGATCCCTCTCTGAATCCAGGAGGGCTAAATCCTAGGATTCCGAAGTGGTTCTGATGTTGCCTTGTCATTTGGTATGCCAATCTTCCAAATCACAGGACCCCAACAGACCCCATCACACACAATCCTACATGGCCTCTCATTCCTACGAAGCTCCCTTCGGATATACCAAAGTTCAAAGGCAAGCAAGTGGAAGACCCAGGTAATCATATCATGACCCTTCACCTATGGTGCTCATCGAACAGTAGCATTGACAACACTATTCGATTCAAATTATTTTAACGCACTCTTACAGGAGTAGCCATGAAGTGGTACATGGAGCAACCCTCAGCTTCACATGGAACCTTTAGCGCCCTCGCTACCACATTCCTAACATATTTTTAGTTACCCATTCACCATGATTCTGGAATGGAATTACTGACTCATTTTAGACAAACCCCCATCGTCCACCTGTCGGACCATCTCCATGAATGGAGGTGGTGTCACAATTTATGTAAAGATAAACTCGACGAAAGGGTGCTCTTAGATTTATTCTTGAAAACTCTTACGATGAATATTTCAAAGGATGTCGCGGAGCAGAATCCCACATCTTAAGAGGACACAATCAGCCAAGCCCATAAGCTTGAGGTGATTTATACACAGTCGGGATACATTTACAACATATTGCCTAACGCCCTGTGCCTGCAAACTTATCAAGAATTTCCAGGCACGTCGAAATCTGCAGACGGACTAATTGGGTCATTGACCTAAGGTTACCTAGGTAGCAACATTCAAAAACCCGGTTACACATATAGTTCTACCTAGAACGTGCCTCAACCGAGTTTTCAAAGTCATCATATGCCTCAGTAAAATTTGACCAATAGGGAACCAACGTATCACCAGGGAGGACCCTATCCTCTACCTCAGGGGAATCAATACGCAAAAAGAAAAATTGACGGAAGAAATCCCCTCCAATAGCCAGGTGCAAACCAGGGACCACATTATGCTCAGTCCCCAGCACACGACCCACCGATGCAAAACAATGCACAGGTGAACTTTGTGTAGCCGTCCCAAAACCAACCACACCAATATAACCAGGAGAACTACCCTCCTAAGGTGGTAAAGGAAAAATAAAAAAACAAGCCAAAAGGGAATTGTGGATAGGGGGGCAGCAACTAGCAGCGCCCACTGCGATCCTAGGCTGGAGGCAACTCCAACCGGAATCAGAACCAGGAGACAAGCAATTTCCAACGGCAGAGAAAAAGGCCACCTCTTCGAACAAACCATTCCTGTTCGATATGTGGTGAGTATGGTCACTATACTTACCACTGTGGCGATTTACCTGAGCTAAAGAAGCTACAAAGTAACCTAGGACAAGGAGGATCTTCCCAGCAACCAGCCGTGATGCAAGAAGCTTTCCCCAACCAAGGGATGGTAAGCACTCACCAGGAAAATATAGACAATTCCGGGAAAATAAGCCATGAAATCTACATGGCTAGAGAAGAGATGTTTTTCCAAAGATGAATTCGCAATTACGACACCCCACTAGACACCAGTATGCCAGGGGCAAGTACCAATGCATCGATTGTACCTTTGACCATTTCAAAGATGGCTATAGAACCATTTCCAAAAATGGCAAAGGGACCTAATAGGAGAGCAGGAAACTACTCCAAAGTGGCCCATAAATATAGTATCGTGGATGATTTAGCACAATCTCCCACTGCTATGTCAGCTTTGGAAGTATTGAAATCATGCTCAAAACAATGGAAATCCCTCCTTTCCGCATTAGGTGCTATCGACCCTGCCGAAACGCGCCAAATGGCTTTTGACTTTGAAAAAGCCACCCCTCGGCTTCCTTCCAGATACCAGTGTCGGTGCAGAATATCACTATCCATCGATGTGTCATTGACGAGGGTGCATCCACATGCATCATGTCCAAAAAATTTTGGTAGAAGTTAGGTTCTCCCGAACTATAACCCTCAGTCATCATGCTTCGAGCATACGACGTCTGTCCCTCGACCCCCGTCGGCCAAGTCTACCAAAATGTCCCGGTCTTCTTAGCTGGAATGATGGTCCACATAGACATTTAAGCCTTGTATGATCACTTGGACTATGATATACTCCTTGGGAGGAGTTATATTTACACCATGTTTGCCATAGCCTCCTCCCTCTTCTGCATCATGATTTTCCCCCACGAGGACCGCATCATTACTATAGACCAACTGACGCACAATAAGAAGCAACCCCTAACAAACAAAAATGTCATTCTACCCTATGTATATATAGTCTCGGATGCTCTCTTACAGTACCAAGGATATGGCTCTGGCCAATTCAAACCGTCGTCCATTCTAAGGTCATTCCTAGGAGATCCTCCCATAATCTCTGAGTCACAGCCCGATGTCATAGGGGCTCTGGTGTGCATTATGTCCACGTCAGACTCCGAAGCTAGTCAGCACACAGACACAAGCAGTAATAACACCGAGGCATCAACCACGACAACCTCTCTAGCCTACGCCGCCTCCCAAACCCCTTTCCTTTACCCCCCAACTGGCTTTGTCTCCCAGCAGGTTTTGGAAACACTAGTGTTACCCAAATATCATTGGCATTCCCAGTTTGGTACCTCGTTCCCCCTTCAGGAATATAATCCACCTACATTACAGCCATAGGTTTGAAGCCCCTTAGTCTCGAGGAGCCCCCACCCATCCATGAAATAATTGAGGCCACCCTTGCAAAGGAAATTTCCATTGTAAAACTAGTGATAACAGCTAGGAAAACTGAGAAGAGAGGAAAGAAGATGGTGACCCCCGTCATACAACGAGAATCACCACTATGCGCCATATGTAATGTACTCAGTCACCCTAACCATATCTTTCCAGATCTAGATGAATTAAAACCACTCCTTGGCTCTGAGACAGACATCGCAACACCGTGTTCCCGAAAAAAGGAACCTACCACCAAAGGTAAATGAAAAGTGTTGTCTACCAATCACGCATGCACTCTCTTCAGCAACTACAGGAATTATACCCACCATTTCCCTGAGATCCTGTGATATAGGGATGCCTTACATGCCATCGAGCGATCCTATCAAGATAATCCCTGCACCCAAGCATCTGGAAATGAACCTCGTACGATCATGTACCTGCAGGAAGAACGAAGGGCTCTAGAAATACCCTCATCATGCCTATTATACATTGCACGCTATGTGATGAACGTGGTCACTTCCTCGAATATTGCGCAACCCTGTAACTCATCTACATATGGTATCCAATAAAAAGGGTGTACTATGTTGGATTGCGGGCAGTGCAATTCACATGTCCATTATGCATCAACAATCACCTTTTGGAGAATTTTCACTATATCCCCTGATTTCGGCTAGCCTTAGCTAGATTACGATCCGCTATAGTCTGCCTCTCCCAAGAAGATGATATGGATGCGGAGTCCACGAACAGCTCCACAACCCAAGAAGATGTGACGAGCAGATCCATCACGTTCTTGTCTGTTGAAGAGTGACCGATCAAGCAAACCTTAGTTACCCCTAACTTCCCTCCACAAAGATGACCATCATACACGTTATGCAAAATGCTAGATCATGCAGTCGTCCATTGTCCTGATTTAGCCGCATTACGACGCTAGTTCCCCGTCAGACCTCAAACTGAGCTCGTTGGAACCTTCATATCAAGGATATTTTGCCTGATATGTCAGGGAAATCATTATTAGTGGCACGATACTTATGCCTCGCAACTTTGTCCCACCGTCGACATGATTAATACCATAGAGAAGAGATAGGACGACCTCTGAGAATGGCATAAAAAATACATCACCAGATCAACATCCCCACCCCCACAATGGCGCGACAAACAAATTAAGACTACACATCAACAAAGCATGACCCCGACTAAGCCTAGGATAACATGCGGACTATGTGATTTGAATGATCACTGAGTCAACTAATGCAGAGAAATGAAGCCCCTTACAAACAGTCTCCACATAGTCTCTTCTCTCCCTCAAAAATTTCTCTCAAACCAAGAGAAGATCACGCGTACTTATTACCGGAATTTTTCACACTTTCACCATACGATTAAATATGTGCACCTTCCCAAACTGAGAGCGGCAAGAGCTGCGTTGAGTCTACACTCCACCAAAGAGGTAGACACACCCAAGCCAACAATATGGAAGTGGAAGCAGAAGACAACCCCTTCTACACCAGACCCTTTCCAAGCATCCACATAAGGAACAACGAGTAGTGTAGAATCTCACACTATCTACTCTGTTGGCTCAATGACACCATGCACCATCTGCACTAGCCAAAATCACACACAAGAGTTATGCCCACTAATGGAAAGATTCAGACACCTCTGTGGCAGGCACAATTTCCACCTACCGAAAATCGACCATCCTAGTTGGGAACCCAACCTTGCGCTCATACAAAATCCCATTACAGATATTCTTCCCCCACCGAACATTGATGACACAATCCACCATAAACGATTTGTATCAGTACATATTGGAAATAGGATTGTTGTCGTCCCCTTGTCCCAGGATTTCCATCTCATTCCTGTCGCAAAAGACCAAGGTACCTTGTGATTTTTCATAGATTTCTGCAAGATTCCCAATTTACATGCCATTATCAAATTCCTTGACAACACCCAGCCTTTAGAGCAGCACCTAGTACAACTAGAGCTTATCGAAAAATCGACGATAGTCACTGCAACACAACAAGGCCCACAAGAAAATGGTAAAAGCATCATTTTACCACCACATCACCCCTCGCTCATTCACTGAGGGAGAATTATTCCTTCGCTATGATGTCAAAAAAGAGGCCTTAGGGCCAGGAAAGTTCGAAACCTTGTGGAAAGGACCCTACATCATTAAACATTGCGTCCAGGAGGGGGCATACATCTTGACAGAACCGGACGAGACCTGCATAAATAACCCCGTCAATGGCCTATACCTCAATAAATTCTACCCATAAGGGCCAAGACGGCCCTCCCCTTGAGTGTTCATACAGAAAACCCCACCACTACAAATTTTTGACCCAAAGACTTATTTAAAAGTGTTGAAAGTATCACCATGGATCACCAACATGAACCCTATTTTGGATTTGCTGATGGAGCATCAAGATGGTCCCAAAATTTAGCCGCAGATGCCTGGGTCATTTACCACACTAACCGATCACCACTCTGCTCAAATGGTGTGTGCATCGGTTCAGCAGCAAACAATCAGGCAGAATATGACGCTGTCATTGGAATTATGTGGGATGCCTTCCATCAGGGCATACACCATATACATGTCTACCTCGATTCCCAGTTAGTAGTGTCACAGTTAAACCAAAAATTTGAGACAAGAGATACACACCTATATAGAAAATATTTGTGTGCCAAAATATTAAGCAGGCAATTTTACTATATCGCATTTACACATGTACCAAGGAGTCAAAACCAAATAGTTGATCGCGTAGCTAACAATATCCTAAACTGGAATGCATCTCGAATAAACCATCATACATAAAACCAAAAATATATATATCCATCAGCATAATAGAATAAAGGTGATACATCATGTAGAGTGGCAAAAAATATCTTTCATATATATATATATATATATCACAATGTGTATATCTGAGTACAAAAAATAGTGTCACTGGCCCAACTGGCAGCCCAAAGATACAAAATTTGTCAAAAATAAGGGAAGCATCCTCATAATGTGTGCTTTCCTTGTGTACAAAAATACTCTAGGGGGGTGCCCCCTCAAGAGGGGCACCTGGACCTACCATTGCTCCCGGTACCACCACTGGAGTTGTTGTTGCAACGACGATCACCACCCGACGTAGAGTGGGCCGATAGTCCCTCTTGCAGGCCATCACAGTCTCTAACCAGACCTCCTCGAAGTCATCCACGAAACCTCGAGTAGGCATCCCTTGGGTCAAGTGGTCCACTCAACCCTGAAAATATTCAAGAACTGACACCTGAGCTGCCAGTTCTGCAATGCGAGCCTCTGCCGCATTGGCACGATCTCGCTCAGCCGCAACCTCTCTAGCAGCTGAGATGCTACCCTCCCCAGAAGGGCCAGCACCACCACCAGGTCCACCTGCATCACCTCCTCCCTGACCACGCATAGGTCATCGAGAAGGATCGTGTCCCACCAGGCGAGCCATGGGGTGACCCACCTCGCCAACATCTCCATGAGTAACCAAAATGATGTCAGTGTCACTAGAAAAACACATAAGTGCATACATACTCAAGTAAATGCAGAAAACATACAAAACATACCTGATTGCCCCCAAACATAACCATAAGGGAGACCCATGTATGGATCGCTCTAGAAGTCCATTCCCACATATGGGTATGGAAAAAACATCTGTGGATTGGCCTCAAACCAGGCCTCTGTCATGGCATTCCAATAACACCTCACCATGCCACCACCTCCTCGCGGCATCACCGGAGCCAACCTCCTCATACAAGGCTCTTGTGGCCCCCCAGGAAGCACTGCCACTACTGGCCTTAGCAGCACTACCCTCTCATACATGATGCTACACAAAATACTAGCGTACGAAAATGACTTAGATCCTCGTTGGACCTTGTTCAACTGCGACACTATCTCATCAAAACAAAAATGGGCAAACTCGAAAAAATGCCTAGACCTCAACCGGCGCAAAACTCCAACCTGTGGGATGGATCCCCGATGCAGAGCAAACAACCCCATCAGTCGTACAATCACCGCTAGAGCACACCGCTCAGCCAAATCTGTAACTGATGCAATGCTGATGAATCCCTCTGTAAGAGGCGCCCCACCACAGTGGCGTCCCCAAAATATCTCCAAGTCCACCTTCCTAGAAGGGAGTGTATACCTCAGTGCGTCACCCTTAGGCAGCAACCCAGTCACAAAGAAACATCTGTCTGAGGATGGATAACTAGATGTGTTTCCCGCAGCACGAACATGTTGCGCCTCCTGCGCCAATGCTAGATAATGTACTGTAGTAATCGGTCTTGTGACCGAAGAAACTCCTTCTTTGCAAACTTCAGGAGGCCCCATAGCACCAATTGATGGTGCGCCCCAGCATCAGCGACCAACTCGGCATGGAGATCGGGCCAATCCCACTCCTGCCACAATAACCTGTCATCAAAACAGGTACCCATCAGTATAGAGAAAAGTCACAAAAAATAAACAAAAACCAAAATATTTTGTCATCTCAGCCTTGTGCACCTGTATTGTACACAGGCGCACCTAAGTCGAGCTAAAAGTGAGGAACAACGTGCTCTCCCGCGCCTGTCCCCTGCAATTGCACGCGAGGAAGGTGCACCTTTGCCCAGATCGCCTACGCAATCTAGGGAAAAATCACCCGGAATCCATACAAACCCAGTCTGTACGGACCTTGACACCATCAAATTGTAAAAATTAAAGTACTGTACATCATGGATGTTACCTGGGCATAGTATCACTAGTCCCTAGTGCTCTAGCTGACCGCAACGGCAAGAAATGCTACGCAGAATCCTCTAACCTATCAAAACTCAGCAAGTACAAATGAATTTAATTAGGGCCATATCCACCTATATATCACCTTTTTAAAAAACTTCAAAGGACCATAACGAGAGAGCATAATTTCCATTCTCTGAACCATAAGTTGCACCACAATTAGCACTCCATGATGAACATAAGTGATGCCACACATTCACATTCCAGAAAAAAAAAAAAAATTCAGTGCCGGCATGTATGCCCTCTCTCATCTTCCTTTTTAAATCTCACGACTTTCAATAATATTCGATAACGAAGATTATTTCACTTGAGGTAGTCATTTTTGCAGGAAAAGCTCACAAACCATCCACAACGTTATCTCCTAAAATTTCAAGAGCAGGTGTCATTCTACCCCGAGCATGATAGAGTCCTAGAAAAATTTGCATATCCTGACATCATTTCTCCATCAGAAATAAACCATAGGGTCCTTGTATCCAACCATGTTTATCATCACCTCACCCTACACATGATAAACATCTGCATTGGTTAGTAGCGCCTCCCCTCCATGGTGTCTGTGACCCACAGTAGACCATATATCACCACATAAGTGACGCCATTGCCATACCACTTCAGTCTGGGAAGCACCTTGTTCCCATCCATTCATCATGCATAAGGTCAATTTTACCATACAAACTGAAACCCCCTTCCCAGATGACCAGGTTTTACAAGCAGATAAAAGGCGCACCACCGCGCCTCACATTTGGCCCACCATACCTCCACCAGCATCATTCCATCTGCGATACTTTTACATCCGCTTCATCAACCCCACACATGAGACCAACCAATGGGACCCCCACCCTTAGCAAAACACCTTCCTCACACCATCAGTGAGTGAACACTTTCATGTTTTGGGGTTTGTACAAACCAAACCCCATTATTTTATTCTTTTGGTAACTGTACAAAGACTGCAAATGGTGCACATCATCCCTTCACCCTCTCATTTCATCTTTTCTCCCATAGCAGCAGTCCCTGAACACCCCTGGTCGGAGTATTTCACCCCCACGCACAAACCATCATGACATTCATAGCCGATTTACACCTGCCCTAGAAGTCCTACCGACTCTAGGGATTTCCCCTTCAGAAATAACTATGACTGTTGCCAAGTTGCTTAAGTATACTCCGATCTCAGGTCATTGAATCCCCATCATCAGTTTTCAGTCACCCCTTTCCAACATGCCTATCTTAAACCAATCACATCCAGGTCCTTGATCCCTCATATCAACAACTCCTCGTTTAGTTGAGGCTTCCTTTTTGTCGACTTCAACACCTATATTCCAAAAAAGAAGGAGTAACTTGGATCACCCCTCTCCATACAAAGGGGCATCCTTGGGTGGCACTCTGGGAGACATCATTGTCCACAGATGTCATCGATCCTCCTGACATTCGACTACGACAAAATTTTTTCATGTCAAGATGGTATCGTACCTTATAACCATTGCACTTTGATCAAAACAGTCGAAGACCCGTGCCTCCATAAGCATCTCTGTCAACAATTGTTACACAGGAAGGTCCCAGCCAGTACATATGCGTACCATGCGTAGCTATATGCCATACTAAGTTTACGCATATGGGTACCACATTCCACCTATTGTCAAAGAAAAAATGCCCCTGAGGGTGTTAGCAACCATCGTCAACAACTGCCAATGTCACTACCATATCAGTGACACAGATAGAACATATATAGGTCAATTTTGTTTAACTAGCCACAACATCACGAGCATGGGACATGCCCAACTTGTTAAAAATTTGTATGTGTATTGTAAATTGTATTTTCTTATAGGGATCCCTTAGGCCATGGTCATTCTTGGAAACGGTGCAAGGTGTTTTCAATTCCAAGGCTTCACGCAGGTCTCTCTCTCTCTCTACGCACGATACAGAAAAGAAACTAGAATGTATTTCGGCTATATATTTCTTCCTAGAGCTCACACATTAGGGGGAAAATGTTAACACTGGAAAATCATACAGCAGAAGATGGAATTAATTAATGTCAAGCCAAAGGATTTACAGGGCTGGAAGACATTTCAGAATCTAGAAAGTATTTAAAAATCTCTAAGTTAAGAGGAAAATCAAATTTGAACTAGTCCTAAATGCTATTTTCGTGCATAATCCTACGTGAAGAGCGCCTTCTACGCGCCTTTTTTCCAAATATGTGTGCATTCCTGAGAGTGGAGAAATGCCACTATCCGGGACCACACAAAGCAAAGGAAAAGTGATGCCTTACTTGTATCCGCCTAAGGACAGCCACCAACGCCTCCTTAGACACTATGTGAGCACACAATGGAATATTTGGAGCACACAAAGGAATCTCATATCCCTCTCTTGGGTCACCATCCTCCATGTACCAAGAGAGGGAAGGGAGGACTTGAAATCTCCTATATAAGACCACCATGAGATGAATAATGGGTGATCACATTGTTATGCTCACCAGAATTGCCCAAGAAATACCAAAAATGTGTGACCCGGAGCTGAAGATAGAGAGGACTCAATTGTTGGCCACCCAATGGGTTATTCCAACACAGTGGAGAGAGAGGGAGACTACAACGAGGCAAGCTTGGGATAAAAAAATCCTTGCATCGAGACCTAGAACCATTTTCTAGGGGCCCTTTGGAAAGAGGGTAAAGTTTCACTCTTCTTACTACCAGCACTCAATAAGAGGGGCCTAGAGCCATCGTTTGCATTATTGTTTTCGTTTGATTCTTTTCAGAGCTTCTTTCTATTTGTGTTTAGTTTTAGTTTAATTTAGTTTACATTTGCATGCTTTTTCCTCTATATAGTATGCTCATTGATTCTAGCTGGTTCCACTAACTTTCTTGACTCCATTCTTTTCTTCCTATTACCGATAGCTTAATGGGGTAAACCACACCCCTTAAGCTGGTGTGATTTCATACATACGTGCACCAAACACACTAAAACAACACTCATCACTATCCCGAGCTCCCTGAACTGAAAAAACTTCAGGGTAATCGTGGACAAGGGGGACCTACAAAACAAACTACTATAATGCAGAAGCCCTTCCCCCATCAAGGAGTGGTTAATACCCAACAACAACAACCACCCCAAAATTATTCTAGGAACAACAGCCACCAAACTTACATGACTGGTGAAGACATGTTTTTATAGACAAGGAATCAAAACTATGACGCTCCCCAAGACACTAACCCTTCGGGGGCAATCACGAGTGCACCTACCGCATCACTGACCATATCCAAAATACCTATTGAACCCATACCCAAGATGGCTAAGGGTCCAACTAGACGCGTAGGACACCACTCAAAAGCGGCCCATAACTACAACAATGTGGATGATTTAGCACAATCTCTCGTTGCAATGTCTTCTTTAGAGGTCCTACAATCTTGCCCAAAACAACGTAAAGCGTTACTTTCTGCATTAGGCGCCATCAACTATTTCGATTCACACCTAATGGCTTTTTACATAGACAAAGCCACCCCTAGGCGTCCTTCATTGGTCGCCTTTTAGATACCGGTGTCAGTCCAAAATATCACCATCTATCGATGTATCATTGATGAAGGTGCATTTACATGTATCATGTCCACGTCTGTTTGGCAGAAGTTGGGATCACCCAAACTGAAGGCATCCGACATCATGCTCAAAGAATACAATGTTCGTCGTTCTGCTCCTGTCAGTCTATATCAGAATGTCCTTGTTAAATTGGCCGAAAAATCAGTACTCATAGACATTGAAATCATGGGCGCTCATCTTGAATACAATATATTCCTTGGGCGGAGTTATATGTATGCCATTACTTCCATAGCCTCCTCCATTCTCTAGGTGATGATGTTCCCCAACGAGGATCTAATCATCGCCATTGACTGATTGAAAAAATATGAAAAAAAACCCATGATGGTTGTTGATTTCATTCTACCTTATGTAGACACAACTACAGAGTCGCTCATGCAGTACCAAGAATATGGCTCCGGTGAATTAAACCATCATCAATCCTAGGATCATTCCTTGGAGATCCCCGTGTCATACCAGAAGCAACCTCAGACATCATAGGGGCACTTATGTGCATGATGTTGTCATCAAGCACTGAAACCAACCCGGAGATGAAGACTAGTAGTGCAGAAACCGAGGCAACTGTAACGACTTTCCTACCCTACGCCACCTCCCAAAACCCATTCTTATACACTCCGCCTAGTTTTGTCTCACAACAAGTCTTGGGAAGTGTAACATTTCCAAACCTATCTTTCACAATACATGTCTGGTATTTGGTCCCACCAACCATGTTGGGAAGCCCTCACATCACTTCTACAGGGATAACCCCCATCACTCCTCAGGAGGCGACACCGGTTAACGAAAATCCCATAGTAGCACCAGTTAGAGCGACCAAGAAAACTAACAACAAAGGGAAGAAAATTAAAAACCCAAACAAACCTAGGGAATTCAAACCTTGTGCATTATGTGATATCATAGGCCATCCTACCAATATTTTCCTGGAATTAGATGAATTGAAACCTCTTAGAATCACCAAAAGAAATTTCGTGGCCCCAAGTTCCCATAAAAAGGAACACACCACGAAAAAACAAGGGAAATCATTACACACCAACCACGCGTGCGCAATCTGTGACTATTATGGGCATTACACTCATCATTTCCCAGAGATGCCACGATATAGGTATGCCTTTCACACCCTAGAGCAATCATACCAAGAGTATCCCTCAAATTCCCCCATGAAGATAGATGAGGGAGAACCTAGAATCATACTATACCTACAAGAGGAAAGGCAGTCACCAGAACGACCAACCCCCCCTTAGTATCACCCTCCACCCCCTATCCAACTCTGTGCACTCTGTGATGAACACAATCACTTCATTGCTGACTGTACAACCCTAGAGATATTTCAGAGATGGTATCCTGTTGACCATGTATACTACGATGACCTACAAGAAGTCCAGTATTCATGTCAGGTATGTTCTGGCGACCACCTGGTTCGTCATTGCCATTATATACCCCGATTCCATTCACTTTAAATAGTTTACACATGGCCATAGTACGCCTCGCCGTAGCAGATGGATCAGATACATAATCCATGGAAAGATAGAAAATTCAAGAAGATGTGACAAGCAGGTCCATTCTATTGATGTCAATAGAAAAGTGGCCAGTAAAGGGGCACATCGTCACCCCCAACTGACCTCCATGGATAAGACCAACCCATTCATTATGCAACACACATAACCATTTGATCACTTAATGCTCAGACCTAGAATCTCTCTATAAATGGTATCCAATCACTGTAGAAACCCAGAGGGAAGGGAATACTAAAGAAAGACAATCTTGTCTAGTCTGTCGAGGCAAACATCAGACTTGACACTGTACTTACATCTCTCATGTGCACCCTTTAATAGACATCATACAGTCACTAGAGGCACAACATGTGGATACAGTTGGTCTAGAGCAAAGACAATCTAACGCAAGGAAACTTGCCCTGAGGCAACCTACCCCCCATCACTACCAAAGCGTTAGGAGAGCTAAATCAACACACTATCCTAGCAGGGCCCAGGACCAGCCAAGGATGGCATGTGGGCTATGTGATAAAATTGACCACCTAGTCAATCAATGTAAGGAACTGAATAACCTGATGAATTTCCTTTGAATGGTTAACCCCATCCTGAAGATCAATCTGTCTAGTCAAGAGAAGATCACATGCTATTATTGCAGTATTTTCTCACAATTCCACCGTACGATGGATGGTGAGTACCTCCCAAGGCTATGAGTGGAAAGAGAAGTGTTACATGTAAAATCCCTGAAGGAGCTAGACCATCCAAAACCGAAAACTCGGAGATGGAAAAAGTGGAACCATACCCCAACCCCTAATCCTTCCCGAGCATCCACTTGAGGGACAAAGAGTAGTGTTGATTCTCATACCATCTACTCAATAAGCACTATGATACCATGCACCGGCCATAATCACAAAACAGAGTAGTGCCCCTTAATGGGAACATTTAGGTGCCTCTACACTCATCACAACTTACAAATCTAGGAAAGTGAAAGTACCTTTAGTACGCAACGTGAGGAACCTAAGCTTGCTCTCATGCAAGCCACCACAATAGAAATTTCTCCACCATCCAATGTAAATGACATGCAACACCACATATGATTCCTCTCGTCATGCATAGGAACCGTGACTCATGTTGTCTTCTCATATTTCATTGGTGTCGAGATCACTATAACTACAAAAATAGTTGTACCTTCGACGGTGCAAACTCAATCCATCTGCACCCTGTCGACCTCGTTTGGTTCCACAAAATGAACTATAGAATCTTATTCGTGTCTGTCAACCAACTATGTTAGGCCTGAACCACCTCCTCATGGCCTCACACAAACTCACTCCCCCTTAGATACCTTGCTCCATTTAGATGAGGATATTTTGGAGGTCATGACGGAACCAGATTATCCATGGGATGCAATGCATCACCGCTCGTTTTTTCTTCCTGAAAAGACATTCAGCCTGAAAAACCCAAAAAACAAAAATATATATGCTATTGAATCAAAATATTTCCTTCCATCTGGGAAATTCGACTAGTTAAAAAATCCCATCCCGTCACCCTACACGTTCAAAGAACGGAACATGTCCAAGATTTCACCAACCATCAAGGTAAATATCTCTAGAAACCCAGAAAAAATCAAATAAATCTCACTGGGGGCTGCATGCTCCCCAGACAAAGTAATATCTTACACAAACTTGTTGCAATAATATAGAGACATCTTTGCAAGAGTATCTACCCCAAGCTTACACATCATGGGTTTCCAACCTTATTCCCGTTATGAAAAAACATGGCACCATTCGTGTGTCTACTGACTTCCAAGATTTGAACAAAGCTTGTCCAATAGAAAAGTACCCTACCTCATTCATCGACTAATTCATTGATGCTTGCACCAAACACGAGGCCATTTCCTTCATGGATGGTTTCTCAGGGTATAACCAAATTCAAATTTGGCATACCGATCGATACAAGACAACATTCACCACCCCGTGGGGCACTTTCACATACCAAGTTATGCCATTCGGTCTTAAAAACACTGAAGCCACTTTCCAGCGGGCCATGAAGTATATCTTCCATGACCTTTCTCACCTTATCCTCGCTTACTTGGATGACCTCACTATTTTATCCAAGAAGTGAAGCTATCATCTAAACGATTTACGGTTGGTATTCCAAAGATGCCGACATTACAATCTATGCTTGAACCCTCTCGAGTGTGTCTTTTGCATCAACGTAGGTCAAATTTTAGGTTTTATAGTATCCCAACAAGGGATTAGAGCGGACCACCTCAAAGTACAGGTTATCAAAGAGGTGCCACCACCACGAACCCTCAAGTAACTCCAAATATTACAGGGGACATCCAATTTCCTAAGACTCTTTGTCCCAGATTCTGCCACTTGGGTGCAGGGATTCCCGAGCCTTCTCTATCAGGATATCTTGTTTAAGTGGGATGATCAGGCCCAAAAATAATTTGAGGTGTTGAAAGATGCATTATCTTCAGCCCCATTGATTAGCCCACCAAATTACGACAAAGATTACACCCTATATCTTTCAGCGTCAGAAACCGCCTTAGCCGAGGTGTTAATCCAAGACGGACCCGATGGTAAAGAACACATAATTTATTATATCAGTAAAAAATTATCAGGCCCTGCATTAAGGTATGAACCTGAAGAAAAAACCTCCCTAGCCCTTATACATGTAGTCCAAAAGTTTCGACACTACGTTATCTTGTGGACTACAACAATAGTCACAGCTATAAACCCCATGAGATACTTGTTGACCCACCATTTAATGAACCACAAATATGCTCACTGTGTATTCATACTATAGGATTTTTACTTACATTTCAACTCCCCCAAGATCAAGAAAGCTTTGATATTAGTTGAGTTGATCATTGACCTCCCAAGTCAGACTAAAGCATCTCCAGTCAATGACTCACTACTGGTCGAAAATCTCTTTCTAGTGACGACTAAGGATCCTTGGTGCGGTGATATCCTCTTATTTCTATGAACCCAAAAGTTCAATCCAAAGCTCACACGTGACGACCGAAGTTGCATACGCCACCAGCCCCCCGGATACCTCGTCATGGGAGATGTCCTTTATCGGCAAGGCTCGATACCATCCTACGTCGATGCCTCATGCACGACCAAGCTAAGCAAGCCCTCAATGAATATCATAGTGGAGCTTGTAGCAACCACCTATTCAAAATGGATACTGCCCTAAAATTTTTGTGGGAGGTATATTATTGGCCCACCTTATTCCGTGATTGCATTACAACAGTCAAAGGATGTGAGCGATGTGAACGCTTCACTCACAAGGCAAGCACACCTCCCGCTCCTGTGCACTCTATCATTGTAGCTAGTCTCTTCTGTAAATGGGGGATCGACTTCATGACTTGCAACCTTGCATCATCTAGCAACCACAAATACATCATGATCGTCGCAGACTATTTCACCAAATGGGCAGAAGCCATGCCCGCATATGACAATACGACATAAACCATGTCATTGCGCAGTTCGGTGTGATGAAAGAGTTAGTCTTTGATCATGGAAATCATTTTGAAAATGACATATTCTAGGAGTTGTCTCACCACCTAGGCTTCACACAAAAATTTGGATCACCATACTATCATTAGTCCAATGGACAGGTAGAAGTTGTCAACAAAATTCTTCAAACAATGTTACATTGTATGGTGAATAACCATAAGACAAATTGGCACCACATGGTTTTTTCCTCCTTGTGGGAATACTGCACGAAAGTTAAAAACTCAACAGGGTTCACACCCTTCCAATTAGTGTATGGGGTTGAAGTCATGATTCCCATCGAACGTGAAATTCCCAACTCGCGCATCGCCATCGAACTCCTTGATGATACCCAACCTTTAGAACAATGATTGGTATGGCTAGAACTCGTCGATGAAAATCAACGACAGTTGCTCTAACATAACAAGGCACATAAAAAAAGGATGAAAGCATCATTCTATTGCAACATCACCCCTCACTAATTCACTGAGGGAGATTTAGTCCTCCACTACGACATCACGAAATAGGCCCTATGACTTGGAAGTTTGAAACATTATGGAAAGGTCCCTACGTCATATAAGATTTCCTCCTCAAGGGGGAATACATTCTATCTGAGCCCAACAGTAGATGGCTAGCTAACCCCATTAATGGGCTCTACCTCAAAAAAAATTAACCATAAGGGACAGGAAGCCTTAGCCCTAAAGATAAGATGCATGTAGCAAAATCCATTTTTTGAAGAATAAAATATTCAAAGACTTGTTCTAAAAAAGTGCTCTAGTGTCACAGATGGATCGTCCCCCCCTCCATTATTTTGGATTAGCTGATGGAGCATCGCGATGGTCTCAAAATCTACCAGCAGCTGCCTAGGCCATTTACTATTGTGATAGATCACCATTCTTCACCAATGGAGTATGCATCAAATCAGCCACCAATAATCAAGTAGAATATGATGCAGTCATCAGGCTGATGAGAAATGCATTCAACCAAGGTATTTTCTGTGTACATATCTACCTTGATTCCCAGCTAGTGGTTTCATAGTTAAACCAAGACTTTCAAAAACGAGATTCTCAACTATTTAGAAATTATTTGCATGCGCGAAGATTAAGTTGTCAGTTTGATCATATTACATTCAGACATATACCAAGAAATCAAAACAAGGCATTTGATTGCATAGCTAATCACATTCTGGACTAGAATGCATCTATTATAAACCATCGCCCATAGAAAACAAAAAAACATAACAAATATATTGTTTGGTCTCAATCTAGTCTCCTAAACCGAGCTCATTTAATTGTCAACCAGGATTTGTAAACTGCTGAAGTGAAGTGTACTGTATGTACCTAGGTGCTTGTTTCCTAATGCGTTGTGTGTAGTGTTTTGTGATGTTTTTGGTCTTTTGTGGTGATTTATGATGTTTTTGGTCTTTTGGTGGTTTTATGTTCACAAGGAAAATGCCTAGAAAGTTGATGGAAATGAGTCTGATGATTAAAAACAGAGTTAAACCTAATTGATGAATAACAAATGGAAAATGCAATTTGAAACACTGAAGCTGAATCTAAACTATAACTAAATAAAAACAAAGCTTGATAATGACTTTCAAACAAACAATTCAAAACACAAACTAAACTTGAGAAATGATCACTAAGTATGCAAATCCTCTAACTAAACAGTTAAACAACTAATCTTACAATGATGCAACATTTTTGTCCTTAATTAGAGATTTGAAATAGATTTGGAGGAAAAACATTGATACCATTCTAAGATCTTCTATTCTAAGACTAGTTCCTAGTTCTATTCTGCAATTTAATTGAATGTCACAAAACCTTTACTCAAGAGTTATTGATTTCTTTTTCAAAGTAGTCTTTTGAGGGAGAGCTCTGTTTATGAAATGATGGGGAAATTGCAGAGGTACTTCAGGCCTTAAAATGATGTTGTCTTCTGTTCATATGGTTATAGGTCAATTATGAATTTTAGAACAAGAAGAGGTTTGTGAATAATGAAGGTTGTTTTGTTAATCCTAACAACTGAAGTTAATCTAATGTGCAGTGGATGACAATCTGGATGTGGAGTGCAAGTGCAATGAGTTAATCTAAGAATGAACTTAAGATGCCACTAATCTAAAACAATGCTAAACTACAAGTCATTATCAAACTCAAAATAAAATAACTGAATCATGAATTAAGTGCAATGAAACTCCGGAGCATCCTAACTATGCTATCATGCATTACTCTATGAAATTACACAATCTGTTTGTCCATCATTATTGATATTTTGGAATAATTCCTTCTTTTGGAAGAGCTAGAACAATTCTGATTGTATAATTGAGTGCAAATGTAAACATAAAGGACTGAAAGCAAATGAAAAACTAAGATATCATATCCATATCCTACTCGTCATTATGATGTCTTGGGCAAGCGTTTAAGAGTAAGAACAGAGATGACACTTAGTACAAACACACAACTAAATAATTCATTATCACGGTCATGTCTTGAACTTCTTAAGAATTTCTTGGAAGAGTTTCTTCTTGTGAAAGAGTGATTGGAACAAGTGTAACTGTGATGATGAACAACAAAAACTACAACTAAGTCCTACAGTACTATAGCCATTTCCCATTCATCATTATAATCTGTTGGAAGAGCTTCTTCTTGTGGAAGAATTAGAATGAGTATAACTACAGTAGCTAATTAAAACAACTATGAATCCAACTTCAAATCCTACAGTACTATAGCCATTTTCCATTCATCATTATAATATTTTGGAAGAGCTTCTTCTTGTGGAAGATTTAAAATGAAGATGACTACAGTAGTTAATTAAAACAACTATGAATTCAACTCTAAAAAAACGTAAAGGCAGCTAGAATACTTATCTAATTTACGCAAATAAAATCCGTGCAAGAGGCAGGGGCCCTCTACCACCTGACGGAATTCAACTCCAAATTAGATCAACGCCTTCACAACAACACTGTCTGCTTCATTAAAGGTGAAAGAACTTGAACATAACACTCTGCGTCTTCAGAAATGTAGCACAGAGTCTAAACAAAATCTAGCATAAAATATAACATCAAATCTAACATAACTCTCTGTTTCCCAAGTGTTTATAAAGAAAATGCACATAACAAGACTTGCAACAATTCAGGAACACTGTCTTTCCTTATCGGAATCACATTAGGACTCTTGAAGTGGCTGCGTGAAGAGGAAAAAGACATCTGGACTGAGACAGTCCTAATAGAAGTCTGCTTTCCTAAATGTGTTCCCACGTTCCAAAATCGTACCCAGAATTCATTTCTTCCTCCATGATGAGCAACGAACCATGTAGACATGACGTGGATTATGCCCATATGAGATTTTCCTTGAGAGGCCACCTGGAACATACTCAAACGTGAAGGCAGCTGCAGAATCGCTGGTTAGCTACGGAATGTCTGCATTCTGCAGCTAGTTTCGGCCAAAATGCTTTACAATGGAAAAAATCACAAAACTTAGCAAGTCAGTCATGTAAATCATTCTAGAAGTAATTTTAACTATATTCATTGATCAATTGGGTCTAGGATAGCAGTGGACAAGGGAAAATGAGGTAAAATGAGGTGAAAGAAAGCACAATTTTGAGGCTTAACATACCCCCACTGCTGTCTCTTTGCATGTCCTCATGCAAATTATCCTATGAACTCAGAGGCTTCTGCAAGGACATCTAATCCTCTTCTTCTCCTTTGTCTGGAAGCTAGAGATCTTCTGGGTTTCCTGATAACAAGTTTGAACCTTAGGTTGGTGAGTGCCCTGATTAACTTTTTGTTCCTTGTCTTCAACTTCTCATTGGTCCTCTCCACTTTGTCTATATGCAGGGATAAGGTTGAGTTCATCTCAGTTTTGAGCTTGACTTGATCCTTGAGAATTTCATTCTCATTTTTGATGTGTCTATTCAGTAATTCCAACTCATACCTATCCCTTCTTAATATATCTATTTCAGACAGTGGAGGACTGGGGGTTCTCTCTCTGCTTTCTGAAGCTCTCCTCTCCAAAGTTTCCACAGTCATAAATTTCCTGTTGAGCAGGGTCAATTTCAGGGGTTCCTTCATAAAATTCCTCTTCAACATCTTCTTCCATGGATGTTTCCTCATCTTCTATATCAATCACCCCTGTTTGTTTGATTTGAGTTTTCTTTAGTTTTCCCTTTAATCTATGGCTTCTCCTAGGCTGAGAAGATCCTTCTCCTTTTTCCATGGCAGATTTCTTGATTACCTTTCCTTCCTTAAGTTGCCTCTTGATTTGGGTCAACTTCTCTAAAATGATTTCCTCACTGCTCTCTTGGACTGGTTTGTCAATTTCAACTTTTGAGGCCCTCCATTTCCTACTTCTTTTTGTAGGCTGTGGTTCAGGTGATGGTTCTTTTGCTTCTTCAAAATGATTTCTTATTAAGAAATCGTCCCATGTATCATTTGTTTTAGTTAGATGATGTTCAATCAAAATTTTGACCAAACCATGATGATATAGGGTTGTCTCTAAAAATTGAACTCTTCTTTGGACACAGGAAGCCATCTTCTTCAGACTTTGAAGCAAGAAATATGGTAGGTTTAAGTCTTCCCCCAGAAAATGCATCATTAGTCTAATGTGGTAGACATAAAATGTCCCATATCTACCCTCACATGTAATAAATTTTTGTAGAAGAAGTAGTATGTTTCTCCATTTATTTTTCAATGTAGAACTGGGAATTCCTTTCTTAAATACAGTAACATCCATACCTGGTGTTTTTAAAATTTGTTTCCAGGAGTCATTGTGGAATTCTCTATTTTTGAACCATCTCTCTCCAGTTCTGAGCAACCCTGTAGCCTCTGCAATGAAAACTTCAGTGACAGTAAATTTGACATCTCCCACTTCAACTTCGGTTCCTTGAAATGATCTTGCAAATGTTTTAGTGACTTCCTTGTGGAAGCCATTAAATCTCTCCAAAAATTGAAGCCATCCTATTTGTTGTAACATTTCTTTGCATTGAGGGTAGCCTTCTAAATATTTTGAACCCACTGGTTCAGTCCTTACAATGAAACCCATGATTTCTTCTTCAATGTTCAAATTAACACTCTTCTACCCACAAAAATAATGACTTTCACTTTCGGATTGAAATGGCTTTAAGTTCTGAATGGAAATGGCTTCAAACTTGGAATGACATACCTCTGATTAATAGTGGCAACAGCTTCAAAACCTCGGGCTGATATGCCTCTGTTGACAATTGAACTTTGGACTGATATGTCTCTGTTTGACAGTGACAACTGGCTTCAACTTCTTCACTACAATACCTCTGGCTCTTGGTAGCAAATGGTTTCGAATTCAACACTGCAACACCTCTATCTTCTAGTGACAAAAGACTTCAAACTCCACACTGCTACACTTCTGTGTTTATAGTGAAGATGCTCAAACTCTGTCCACAGTGATATTTTGTCTGCCCACGGAATCAAATGGCTTCAAATTCTCACGCTGCTATGCTTCCAAATTTACCCTTTTGCTCTGCTCTAAGTTTACAATGCTCAACGCTATTCAAACTGATATCCTTTGGCTCTGCTCTCGGTGATAATAATATCTCTGTCTTCGGAATGAAATTTCGGCTACAGAATGGTGTAATGGCAGTGGTCACGGAATGAAGTAGTGGAGTGAGGTGGAGGGAATGTATTAATGATTGAAGAGACGGCGGAGGATTTTACGACAGCAGAGGGAATCATCATTGAATGATTTGGTTAAGAGACGTGGAGAATTCAAATACCTCGGCCATTTTTAAACCGCTTAAATGATATCGGATATGAAATTTGAAATGAGAAATTTTAATCCAAAGTCTGTGGAGGGTTTATTGGTATTGATCAATAAAAATAATTAAAACAACCTTTTCGAACAATCCATAACTAAAACTATGCTAAAATTTAATGAAATGCCATTATAATTTAAACTTGTTACCTCTGCCTTTCATTTGATTTTTCTGTAGTCTTTGTCTTCTCTGTTCATCTTTGGAAGAGTCTTCATAATTTTCTTGATGCTTTTGATTCATGGATACACTGGGTCACTTTGTTGAAATTCTAATGTCTGCTGATTGATGCCTTCAGGGTTTGTAGCTGCAGAAAGACTGTCTGGCTGCAGAAAGGCTGATCAGCTGTAGAATGTCTACTGAGCTGCAGAATGTTCCTGTAGAGCACTTTAATCATGAAAATGGAGTGTTTTTGGAATATGGGTGAAATGTTATATGTTATGAATGAAGATGGATGATGGATTATGATATGTATGAAGTGGATGATGAAATGGAATGGATTCAGTTTATGAAATGGAGTGAAAGAACATAAGGACTGTACTACAATTCATGACATGTTTTATTCACTTACAGCAAGACATCAAATTTTGTATTTCGACATGAAAATGAGATGGATGGAGGATGGAATGAGATAAATGAAATGTAGAATGGAGTGAAATATGAATGGTGGAATGAAATGGAGTATGGATGAATAAGTGAATGGAGTGAAATGAAATGAAATGGATCATAAGCACTATGGATCTGAACTTATGATTTTTGTAACAGCTGCTTGTAAAAACAAAAATGGGAAAAGTTAGAGTGTCAGAGAGACTTTGATTTTCACCCTATCTTTTCTGTATAAACATGCCAATCAATGATTGGTTTTCATGTTTATACCTTTATTTATTTATTTATTTTTATTTTTTTTTCACAAAAAGAAATGCTTCAGAAAATTTAATCAAGTTGATGAAGAAGAGAGACTCTTCTTCATTAACTTCACATCATTGCTTTCTTGGAACTTCTTGACAAACTCTTCTCTTGAGAGTGGCTTGTGGTATAGCTTCAATCTATGACCATTCACAAGAAAAGTGACCTCTTCTTCATCTGTAGTTCTGATTTTTACTGCCCCATTATCAAAAATTCGAACAATTTCATATGGCCCAAGCCAATGTGTCTGAAATTTCCCTTGAAAATCTTTGAATTTTGAATCAAACAAGAGAGCCCAGTCACCCTCTTTGAATTTCTTCTCCTTGATGTACTTGTCATGCCATCTAGCCCTTTGCTGTTGGACTAGACTTGTTTTCTGAACTGCATCTTGTCCGATCTCATCCAATTCATTAATTTGCTCCAGTCTATGCTTTTGTGCCTCCGTTAGATCAAGTCCTAGCTGAACTGCCATCTTGAATGTTTGAATTTGGAACTCTATAGGAAACAAAACTTTCTTTCCATAAACAAGCTCATAAGGAGTATGGCCTGTTGTGTTTCTCCATGTAGTTCTATAGGCCCACAAGGCTTCAGGAAGCCTATCTACCTAATCTCTTCTATGTAAATGAACAATCTTTGTTAGGATTCCTTCAATGACCTTATTAGTGGATTCCACTTGACCATTTGCTTGTGGATGATAAGGAGTAGATGTTCTATGTCTGATTTTGTATTTCTCCATCATTTGCTCCACTAGCCTTGATGTAAATTGAGCTCCTTGATCTGTAACAATTTCCCTTGGGACACCAAAACGAGTAAAAATATCCTCAAAAAGAAAAGTAACTACAGATGATTCATTAGCAAAAAGTAATGGTTTAGCTTCTACCCACTTAGTAACATAATCAGTGCAAACTAATATGTATTTTTTTTGTCTTGATAGAGGACTAATAGGTCCTACAAAATCCAAGGCCCATTTTTCAAAAGGTTCAATGTGTACCTGAGGTTGTAATGGCATCTCACCTGAAGGAGAAGGTTTCCCTACCCTTTGGCAACTGTCACACCTTTTGACATACTCCCTTGCATCTTTAAACAAAAATGGCCAATAATATCCTAAATTAAGGATCTTTTAGGCTGTCCTCTTATCTGCAAAGTGTCCGCCACAAGGTTCATCATGACATGCCTTGAGAATTTCAGGCATCTCATCTTCATGAACACACCTTCTAATAATCAAATCTGGACCTGTCTTGTACAACTCATTAGCGACCCATGAATATCTTGCACTATCATTAATGATTTTTCTTTTATCCCTTTCATTCATAATTGAAGGAAATTTTCCTGAAACTAAATAATTGGCAATATCAGCAAACCATGGAGTTTGAGTAGAGATTGCAAAAATATATTCATCAGGAAATTGATCTTCAACCGGAGTGTCATCTTTGATATTTTGGATTCTAGACAGGAAATCAGCCACAGTGTTTTGTTTTCCAGGCCTATCTAGAATAGTAATGTTGAATTCTTGTAATAGTAACAACCATCTTATAACTCTGCCATTAGTGATTGATTTGTTCATTAAGTATCTAATTGCAGAATGATCAGTGTGAACAAAAGTTTCATAGCCTGTTATATAGTGTCTAAATTTGTTTATGGCATGAACAACAGCTAAAAACTCTTTTTCAGCTACAGTATAGTTTAACTCTGCAGGAGTCAAATTTTTACTGATATAATAGATGGCATAGGGAATTAAATCTTTTTGTCCCAATACTGCTCCTAGAGCTGTATCGGAAGCATCTGTCGAGATATGAAAAGGTAACTTCCAGTTAGGTCCCCTTAATATAGGTGCTTCAAAAATTTTGGTTTTCAGGGTTTCAAAAGCTAACTGGAAATCAGAAGTCCACTTAAATTCACAATCTTTGGTGAGTAATTTGAAGAGAGGAGATGCTATTTTGGTGAAGTTTTCTATAAATCTCCGATAATACCCTGTAAATTCTAGAAAACTTCTAACATCTCTTTGACAACTTGGAATGGATAGGTTAGAAATGACTTCAACTTTTGCCTCATCAACTCTAATCCCATCCCCTGAAATATGGTGCCCTAAAACAATACCTTCAGTGAACATCATAAAACATTTTTCATGACTAAGTGAAAGGTTTGCTTCTTGACATATTTTTAAGACTTTTTCCAAGTTTTCTAAAGCCTCTTCAAATGTGTCCCCATAAACTGTGAAATCATCCATGTACACCTCTACACAGTCATGTATTAGATCCTAAAAAATTCCTAATACTGCCCTTTGGAATGTTGCAGGTGCATTGCATAATCCAAATGGCAATACTCGGTAGGCATAGGTACCCCAAGGACAAGTAAATTTGGTTTTATCTTGGTCTTCAAGTGCTACTTGGATTTGATTGTAACCACTAAACCCATCTAAGAATGAAAAGTACTTTTTTCCAGCTAATGTATCTAATACTTGATCTATGAAAGGTAAGGGAAAATGGTCTTTAAGAGTAGCTTTATTCAGTTCTCGGTAGTCAACACACACCCTCCATTTTCCATTTTTCTTAGGCACAATCACCAAAGGAGAAACCCACTGATTATCTGAAATAGGATAGATGAAATTAATATTTAACAATTTTTGCAATTCTTCCTTAACAATTTCCCTAAGATTTGGATTCATTTGTCTTTGAGGTTGTCTGATTGGTTTGCAATTTTCCTCTATATAGATGTGATGAGTACAAGTCTTGGGACTTATCCCTTTCATGTCAGTGTATTCCCATGCATATGCAGAAGAATGTCTCTGTAATACTTTGATTAACTCTTCTTGTTGAGATTTTTCTAGGTTCTTGTTTATGTTCAAAGTTTTTCCTGGAAAAATTTCACTTGTAGAGCTGCCAAATTTGTCCATAGAATGAAGAGACATCTGCCTAGATGACAAAAACTCAATATTGGATCCCTCTTGAAATGATTCATGTTTGTTTTCTGGAGAGGATTCAAAGTTTTCTAGAGTATTCAGAATTTGATTATCTTCACTAATTTCTGAAATTGTGAAGAGTGGTTGTAAATCTTCTTCATCCTCTATCCATTGAGTGTCATCTAGATCTGTAATTGTCCTAGCTGGAGGATATAAAGTGAATTTCTTTGTTGAACTACCATAAGAAATATACATATCACCGGACCTACAACTAATAAAAGCATCAGCTGTAGCCAACCAAGGTCTTCCTAATATAACAGGATGGCCTCCTAGATTATTCTTAGGAGTTAGGATCATGAAATCCACAAGGTATTCCCAAGAATCTAGGGACACTGGAATGTCTTCTATTACCCCATCTGGTTTGATCACAGATCTATCTGCTAATTGTAATAGTGTGGGTGTAAAGAGAAGATTAGGAAGTTTCAGTTTGTCCATGATTTGTCTACTCATGATATTTATTGCTGCTCCTAAGTCAATGAGTGTGTTTTAAATTTCAATTCCATTGATGTGAATTTTGACAACTGGATTTCCTGGGTCAAGGTACTTTGGAATAGTAATCTTACCCATCATAATGTCTGCTATTTGTCCTACCAGTTGAATTTTCTTGGTTTCTCTTATTCTTTTTCTTGTTGTCTTCATACTTAACTCCTTTATTGTTTTGGCTAAAATTGGGATTTCCTTGATGGCTTGCAATAATGGAATTTTAATGCAAACATTTCTCAATTCATCTAAGAAATCATAATTAGGCACCATGATCTGTTTTTCTACACCTCTATCAATTTGTAATCTTTTCGGAAAGGGAGGTATAGAAGTAGATGTGGATGGTTGCTCTAATATAGGAGTTGGATTTATTGGATCTTTTTGTTTTAGTTTTTCAATGTTTTGATCTTGAAAGGATGTGTCTTCCTCAATACTTTTATTAACCCGTAGGGAGTCTTCCTCAGAATTATCTTGTTCTTGTATGATCACAGAAGGTTTCCTCTTCTCAAGTATCCTTCCAGACCTAAGTTGAACATCAATAAGGTCTAGAGGAGTAATTAAATAAGTTGGAAATTGTTGTCCTTCTATCATATATGTATTCTGAGGATTCTTATTATTGGGGTTTGGTATGGGCTGAGCTGGAAATTGATTGGATTTTTGAGGGAATGGTAATGGAAGTGGTTGATTTTGATGTGGTTGGTTCTGATGATGTTGTTGAGGATTTTGTTGAAAATTTTGTTGAAGATTTTGAGGAAAATTTTGTTGAGGATTTTGAGGATAAAAATGTGGATATGGTGGATAGGATGGTGGATAACGATAGTATGGGGAGTATCTTCCATAGGGACTTTGTGTTCCTTGTGCCCAAGATTGAGATTGATTTTGAAATTGGGGCCAAGGTTGCTGCCAAGAATTCCAAGGTGGAGGTTGATTATACATTTGATCATGGAATCCTTGTGTCTGAGATCCCTGCCAAGGTCTTCTAGATACAAAGTTAAGAGAATCTGTGGGATCTGTAGAAGTTTCTTCTTGAAAAACAACCTTGAGACCAGGAAGAGAAGGACAATTCTTGGTCTCATGTTTCTCAGAACAAATAACACAGGTTTCTACAACTTTTACATCTAGAGGACACTCTCTCAAGGCATGTTTCTTCCTACATTTGGGACAAAAGATTGCCAAGGCATCAGATTCAGCCTTTTGCTTGTTTTGTATCTCGAGGGTGTCTATTTGTTCACTAAGACTCCCTAAGATGTCAGATTTAAAATCATCAAGCATATGTCCTATTTCTGATCTACTTACTGTCCCAGAAGCAGATTTACTTGCCCTTGCAAGAGCAAGATCTCTTGGACCTTTGGCAGTTTTAGATTTCCCTCTTGAAAGGTTAATACATAACTCCGATATTTCAGGTAATGTGAGTTGTGATATATCCCCTTTTCCCATCATGTTAAGAATATCCAACCATTCATCCCTAATTGTTTTCAACAAAAGAGCTTTTAAGGTGTCTTGATCTAGATTTTCCATTTTTGCCCTTTTGATGTTGTAATTGAATCTTTCCAACAAATCTTCTAAGTTTTCATCTTCTTTTTGCAACATCTTGAACACTTCTTCCTTATGATTAACCGGCATACAATAATCCAAGTATCTCTCTAGAAATGCTTGTTTCATATCTTCCCATGTTCTAATAGAACTACTGATTAGACTCATAAACCACTTCAATGCTGCTCCCTTCAAAGTTGAAGGAAATAATTTCAGTTTTTGAGCATCTTGTAAGTAGTCATAAGTCCTACAGAGCACTTCAAATTCGAATAAGAAAGTTTCAGGATCTTCAGTTTTAAGTCCATAGAAGTTTGGAAGGACAGAGGGTGAAATGTTTTTCATGGTTTTATTGGTTTCTTCATCAAGTATACGGAACCCAAAAGAGCTTCCTATTCTACCTCTTCCTCCATTTGCACCTCTTCCTCCTTCTCCTCTTCCTCCTTCTCATCTACCTCTACCTCTACCTCCAAATAATGTGTGTTCTCCATTAAAAACTCCTCCTCCTCCTTCTTCTGCCATGGTTGACTCTCCTGTGGAAGTGGAAAGGTTTGTGTTCCTAACAGGAGTTTTTAGATCTTCTTCTATGTCAGGTTCAGTGGATAAAGTAGAAAGTTTTTCTAATGGAATATTTGACCTTAGATCTTCTAGAAGTCCAGGATCAAGGGAGGATGGAAGATGGGTTTGAGTTGAAGGTGTACTAGTTCTGGATCTAGATGAAACAAGTGGTGTTCTAGAAATCAAACTTCTGCCTCTGCTGCTTATAAATCTTCCCCTTGAATCTCTCTCCCTATGCATAAAATTGTTTTTGGATGCTAAGAAACAAAGGTTACCTAGTTTTCACTTCCCCGGCAACGGCGCCAAAATGTTTGGTCTCAATCTAGTCTCCTAAACCGAGCTCATTTAATTGTCAACCAGGATTTGTAAACTGCTGAAGTGAAGTGTACTGTATGTACCTAGGTGCTTGTTTCCTAATGCGTTGTGTGTAGTGTTTTGTGATGTTTTTGGTCTTTTGTGATGATTTATGATGTTTTTGGTCTTTTGGTGGTTTTATGTTCACAAGGAAAATGCCTAGAAAGCTAATGGAAATGACCTGATGATTAAAAACAGAGTGGATCCTAATTGATGGATGACAAATGACAAATGCAATTGGAATACTAAAAACAGAATCAAATCTAAACTATGACCAATCAGAAACAAAGCTTGATAATGACTTTTAAGCAAATGATTCAAAACACAAACTAAACTTGAGAAATGATCACTAAGTATGCAAATCCTCTAACTAAACATTTAAACAACTAATCTTACAATGATGCAACATTTTGTCCTTGATTAGAGATATGAAACAGATTTGGAGGAAAAAAATTGATACCATCCTAAGATCTTCTATTCTAGGACTAGTTCCTAACTCTATTCTGCAATTTAATTGAATGTCACAAGACCTTACTCAAGAGTTATTGATTTCTTTTCAAAATAGTCTTTTGAGGGAGAGCTCTGTTTATGAAATGATGAGGAAATTGCAGAGGTACTTTAGGCCTTAAAATGATGTTGTCTTCTGTTCATATGGTTATAGATCAATTATGGATTTTAGAACAAGAAGAGGTTTGTGAATAATGAAGGCTGTTTTGTTAATCCTAACAACTGAAGTTAATCTAATGTGCAGTGGATGACAATCTGGATGTGGAGTGCAAGTGCAATGAGTTAATCTAAGAATGAAATTAAGATGCCACTAATCTAAAACAATGCTAAACTACAAGTCATTATCAAACCCAAAATAAAATAACTGAATCATGAATTAAGTGCAATGAAACTCTGGAGCATCCTAACTATGCTATCATGCATTATTCTATGAAATTACACAATCTGTTTGTCCATCATTATTGATATTTTGGAATAATTCCTTCTTTTGGAAGAGCTAGAACAATTCTGACTGTATAATTGAGTGCAAATGCAAACATAAAGGACTGAAAGCAAATGAAAAACTAAGATATCATATCCATATCCTACTCGTCATTATGATGTCTTGGGCAAGCATTTAAGAGCAAGAACAGAGATGATGCTTAGTACAAACACACAACTAAATCATTCATTATCACGGTCATGTCTTGAACTTCTTAAGAATTTCTTGGAAGAGTTTCTTCTTGTGGAAGAGTGATTGGAACAAGTGTAACTGTGATGATGAACAACAAAAACTACAACTAAGTCCTACAGTAATATAGCCATTTCCCATTCATCATTATAATCTGTTGGAAGAGCTTCTTCTTATGGAAGAATTAGAATGAGTACAACTACAGTAGCTAATTAAAACAACTATGAATTCAACTTCTAATCCTACAATACTATAGTCATTTCCCATTCATCATTATAGTCTTTTGGAAGAGATTCTTCTTGTGGAAGAGTTAGAATGAGTACAACTACAGTAGCTAATTAAAACAACTATTAATTCAAATTCAAAACATAAAGGCAGCTAGAAGACTTATCTAATTTACGAAAAATAAATCCGTGCAAGAGGCAGGGGCCCTCTACCACCTGACGGAATTCAACTCCAAATTAAATCAACGCCTTCACAACAACACTGTCTGCTTCATTAAAGATGAAAGAACTTGAACATAACACTCTGCGTCTTCAGAAATGTAGCACAAAGTCTAAACAAAATCTAGCATAAAATCTAACATCAAATCTCGGTTTCCCAAGTGTTTATAAAGAAAATGCACATAACAAGACTTGCAACAATTCAGGAACACTGTCTTTCCTTATCGGAATCACATTAGGACTCTTGAAGTGGCTACGTGAAGAGGAAAAAGACATCTGGACTGAGACAGTCCTAATAGAAGTATGCTTTCCTAAATGTGTTCCCACGTTCCAAAACCGTACCCAGAATTCGTTTCTTCCTCCATGATGAGCAACGAACCATGTAGACATGACGTGGATTATGCCCATATGCGGTTTTCCTTGAGAGGCCACCTGGAACATACTCAAACGTGAAGGCAACTGCAGAATCGCCGGTTAGCTACGGAATGTCTGCATTCTGCAGCTAGTTCCGGTCAAAATGCTTTACAATGGCAAAAATCACAAAACTTAGCAAGTCAGTCATGTAAATCATTCTAGAAGTAATTTTAACTATATTCATCGATCAATTGGGTCTAGGATAGCAATGGACAAGGGAAAATGAGGTAAAATGAGGTGAAAGAAAGCACAATTTTGAGGCTCAACATATATCTCCATCAAAAATTACATTATCTACCTAAATAAATAACCATAAGTACATCATCGAGCGCAAAAATACATATCCCGCATATATACATATATATATATATATATATATATATATATATATATATATATATATATCTGTGTGTGTGTGTGTGTGTGTGTGTGGGTGTGTGTGTGTGAGTCACAATATACAAGTCATGTCTCTGACCCGTAGGGCAGCCAAAAAATATATATACATGTCATAAAAAATAGGGAAGCGTCCTCATAATGGGCGCTTTCAATGAATACATAAAATCTCTAGGTCTGAGCCCTGCCAAGTGGCTCCTCTAAACCCACAGTTGAACTGGGTGCCAGTATAGGTGTAGCAGCCAAAACAGAAAGTGCCACATGGCACAATTTAGGAATATATGGCTTCTTTCAAGCCATTAGTACCTCGAGCCATGCATTGTCCAAGTCATCCAAAAAACCCCGGGTTGGCATACCCCGGGTCAACCTCTCAACCCAACCCCAAGCATTGGCTAAGTTTGTTGAGTGAACCTTAGCAGCAGCTAGCAGCTCCTCAACCGCTACTACTCGCTCCTCAATTTCCTTAGCATGAGCAAGAAGAGCAGCATCCCTGGCAGAATCTCCACTTCTACCCTCCCCTGAGGGGCCAACACCAACACCCTACCCTCCAACCTAGGGCTGAGCAGCCCCACCTGGATCCCTCCTCGATGGTTGATGCCCCACCAAGCGAGAAATAGGATATCCAACCGCTCCCACATCTGTAAGAGAAAAAATGATAGTGTTAGTGTCACCACAATATACATATAAATATACACATTATAAAATACTCAAAATTGTAGAGAAAGATAAAAATGTCATACCTACAGGGCCCCACACATAACCGGCAAGAAGACCCATATCCGGACCCCCCCGGAAATCCATCCCTTAGTATGGATAATCCAAAAATATATGTCGGTTTGCCTAGAACCACGCCTCCATGGTTGCATCCCAGTATCGACCCACCTCCCCTCCTCTGCCATGAGGCATCACTGGCGCCCATTACTGCATCTGAGGATCCCACCGAGGACCAATAGGCATAGACACAATTTGTCGCAACATCACCACCCTCTGAAACATGATACTGCAGAGGATGTTGGCATATGTAAACACTTAGGAAGATCCTCCCCAGACCTTTCGTAGCTACATCACCATGCCATCATATACATGGCGCGCCCAGTCATAAAAGTGACTGGCCCAGAGCCGGAGGAAAACATCAATCTGAGGCCCTGACGCCCTATTGGGAGATGAAGATCCAATCAGGTGAACTATCATCGTCAAAGCACACTGATTCGCTAAGTATTTCACTGAGTCGATAAGGACACACTCGTGAGAAAGAGGCGCACCATTGCATTTATGTGTCGCACAATGTCAGATATTCACCTCCCTAAGAGGGAGTGGGTGTGGTAGTTCCTCACCCTGAGGTAGTAGACTAGTCACACAATACACATCTGTCTCTGGATGGATGGTGATGTATCTACAACGAAAGATCATCACTCTCTATCTCCTGTTCCAACAACGAACTAGGAAACACAACAGTTTATCCTCTGATCTCAGGATATCGTTCTCTAAGAACTTGAATAGGCCCCACTGTGCGAGGAGCCTCCATGCATTGGCATCCAGTGCCACAACAATACACAAAGTATGCCAATTTCACTCTTGCCACAAAATCCTGTCACGAAACAAAACCTAATTAGTGGCCCAAAAACCAAAAAACCAAAAAATTTTAAACAATTTTTTTTTGGATTATCATCGCGCCTGTTTTCTACACAAACGCGATGTTCACATGTCTGTAACACGAATAGGCGTGTGAGTCATCACGCAAAAACATAGCCATGCGTGATAACCTCGCTGGAAAGTTTATTTCCCAACAAGGCTCGCACATCTCTGCCTTGATCGCCCTTGCGATCAAGAAAAAAGAGAGGAAGGTATCTATAAAAACCTAACTTTTAGCAACCCCCCAAACAAATATGAAAAATAAATAAATTACAGGACGTTCAGGGCCCTACCTGACACTAACAGCGCCAATCCCAGGTACACAAGATGACCGTAATGACAAGAAAAGCTTGGTAGCAGGGGCTCAACTCTAACCTTAAGCTCTCAAACGACACAAATGAACTTAAATGATCCATATTGGCCCATATATTGCCCTTTTCTCATTATTCTATATACCATAACGGGAGCTCAGAACACCCAATTGCAAAACTGAAAGAAACATTATGATGAACACCTCATCACATCCATGCCTCAGAAAAAAATCATTTTTTCAATTACGACAGGTACACCCTCCTTATCGCTTTCAATTCAACGTTATTTTGAACATATTTGAATATAAGAGATGCTTTCACTTGGGTTATTGATTGTAGGTATTAAAAGCACGGAAAATCACATGTCGCCCCAGCCACTGAAGGTACAAGATTAGGTATCATTCTATCCCCAGCATGATAGGCTCCCCAAAGAAGCGTTGCATATCCTGATATCATTTCTCCAGAAGAATAAACCATAGGTTCCAATCACCCAACCATGTTTATCATCACTCCACCTTGCACATGATAAGCATTCTTGTCGGTCGGTAGAGCCTCACCCTCCATGGCATCCACCACTCAAGCAGACCATACATCAAAAATCTAGAGCCATGTCAACAACATCCAACTCTGGGAAGCACTTCATGTTCATTCATCCATCATACATCAAGTCAAGTTTTACCCACCTCACGATAAAAACCCTTTCCCCGCACTACCATTCTCATAAGAATATTAAATACACACAACCATGTCTCGCACTTGGCCTACCACACCCCCATCAGCATAGCCCATATGTGACGCTTTTCATTCGCTTCACCACCCTCGCACCGAGACTAACCAATGGGGCCCCCACCCTCAGCAAAAAATACCATCCTCACACCATAAGTGAGGGATCATTTTCATGTTTATTGGGGCACCCATCTCTGGGCTTGTACATCCAAACCCATTCTATATTCTTTTGGAAAGTGTAAGAATATTTCTTAGGAGAACACTCCCACCCACCCATCCACATTTATCTCCTGGCAGTAGTCCATAATCACCCTTGGTCAGAGATTTTCATTCTTTACCCAACCCCACCATGACACTCATAAAAACCATATACCCAACCTAGACGTCCTACCAACCTCATGGATTCCCTCACCAAAAATTGTTATGACTGCCACGGCTTTCATTTACAAGCTCCAACCTTTGGCCGCTAAACTTCCATCATCAGTTACAACCATTTATCGTCGTCATTCCTAAGTTAACCTATCACCCCACGCCTGCTACATTAGAGACCTTGGTCCCTTGCATTAGTACTTCTCTCGGTTGGTTGAGGATTCCTTCTTGTCGACTTCAACAACCATCTTCTAAGAAGGAAGGAGTACCTTGGATGGCTCCTCACCTCAATAGGAGCATTCTCCGATGACACTATAGGAGTCATCATTGCCCATCAATTTCATTGATCCTCCTGACATTCAACTACAACATAAGATTTCATGTCAACATGGTATCTTACTTCACAATCATTGCACTTTGTCATAATTTGTCAAACACCCGTGCAATCATAAGCATCTCTTTCAGCAATGCTTACACCGGAAGGTACCTAGTTAGAAACCCATGAACACAATGAGAATTCACTATAGAAATATGCCATACCAATATTATGCATGTGGGCACTACATTCAACCTACTGTCAAAGTAAAAATTCTCTTGAGGGTGTCAGCAACCATCATCATCAACCAAACAACAAGTCACTGCCACACAAGTGACACAAATAGAACATCTATCTATCAAATCAGCTTTAACTAGCCAAAGAATCACGAGCATGGGACATGTCCGCCTCATAGAAATATTGTATTTATTTTATCTCTTTCAGGTTTCCACCAAATAATGGTACCTCTTTTACTCACGGCAAGGGTTCTCCAACCTCAGGTTTCACACAAGTTACTCTCTCTCTGTCTCTCTCAAACAAATTATACGTAAAATAAACTATAATATATTTTGGCTATACATTTCTTCCTAGACATCATACATTAGGGGACAATTATTATCATTGGAAAATCGTATAAGAAAAATAAATTAGGAAATGTCAGGCAAAAGGTAATAAGGATTTTCAATGAAGGAAGACATTACAGGATCTAAAATTTTAATTTTTCCTAAGGTCAAGCAGGAAAATTTATCAAATATCGCATAGAAAGCACTAAACCTAAGTGATCTGCGCAGCCTTTTCTTCGATAGTAGCAAAGATCCTTGCAATTATCCCTTAGATAACTGTGTAGTCCTAGGTATGCGGAAAGTCACCATCCAGGACCACTTGGCACACTTGAATAAGAATATTCCCACTCAAGCCACCTTGGAGCCACCTTGAGGCCTTAAATGCAGCACACAAAGGAATCAACCTCCCACTCTTGTGTCAAAATCCATCTTGTAGCAAGAGAGGGGGGGAAATTTTGAAATTTTCCTATAAAAGACTACCATGGGAAAAGGAACATGAAAACACATTTTTATGCTGGGGAAATTGCTTGAGAGAAAAGCAACAGTGTTTTTTCCAAGCACCAAGGAGTGGAAGGATTCAGCTGTTGGCCACCCAAGTTCCAACACCTCAATCCAAGAGAAGAAGTTCACCAAGGGTGTACGGTATTCTACACATTTAGCCACCCTATAACTATTTTGTTATACCAAAAAGGTGGCTAAGATTTTTTTTGAGCCTCCAAGGAACAAATTTTATCACTAAAAATTGTTGGCTCTTGAAGTCTCTTTAAGGCCTCATGCCTCTGTCCCAAATCCTCATTTGCTGTCCCATTTTATACTCAGAAAATTCTGCTGATTTCGTATAACAAACTGCTGAAGAAACCATCATTTTCTTCCCCTTTTTCTCCATATTATTCCTCTACTTTTCATAAGTTTCTCCCTCCATCCGTAAAAATCTTCCTGACATGGTTTAAAACTTCTTTTTGAGCTGTGCTGAAACCCCCAAATCCATTTAAAACCTTGAAATTTTTCATAAAGAACAAAGTTTTATTGCTATGGACCTAAGCCCCTCGGGCTAAGTCCTAAACCACTTCCCCCCACATGCCCATGCGTCGAAACCAAATGCCAAAGCTTGTCGGCGCTAATCGCATCGGAAAGATTCAAGTGTGCATGTTTGTGAGCCATTTCAAAATGCCGATTGTGATCAGCCCCTTTGTCATAAACCGCGGATCATATTGTTATTTCGTTTAACCCATAGGCCCGCAATCGGGCGCTAAACCATTGAAAAATCCCTCTCTGATCAATTTTTTCCTTTGTAAACCCAAAAACCCACTTTCCGAAGTTTTAAGTTAAAAACTTAAGGACACGTGATAAATGAAAATGGGTTGATCAAAAAGACCAATCGCGCAATCGCGATCGGAGAAATTACAAATGGGTTGATTGAAAGACCGGGCCCGAATGTTCCGATTGCGATTAGCCCTAGTTATATAAAGCCCCAGGCCCATGGTACTCCATACTCCCAGTGGCCCCGCAATCGGGCGCCAGCCTATCATATATATTTTCTGCCCGATCCACTCAAAACCTTGGTGTTTATCGAAATTTTTTGGGTTTCTCGCAAAGTATAAGGGTCCCGCCGGTGCAAGAAATCAAAGGATCTGGACCGTCGATCTAGACCCGATCCGATGGCTATCGCCCAATCGCAAAGGGCTCAATCGCAAAGTTTCAATCGCATGTTGTTGTGTGACCTCCCCGATTGCGATCCTCCGATTAAATCTGGGCCGTCCATCTCCCTGATGATCGGACGGACAGCGCTCAATCGCATCGCTGCGTTTCAATCGCATCCCCTTTTCTGCCCTCCCCGATCGTGATCCTCCGATTAAATCTGGGCCGTCCATCTCCCTGAGGATCGGACGGACAGCGCTCAATCGCAAGTTTCTAATCGCAAGTTTCAAATCGCATGCGTTTTTGTTGCACTCCCGATTGCCGATCCCCGATCCAATCTGAGCCGTCCATCCTCCCGAAGATCCAACGGTCCTTATTCCCTCCGATCACAAGTCTTGCCCCGTTTCAAAAACCCTCTGATTCACCTTCCGCCGTCGATCTGATCTGCAGATCAACGGCCAACGCTTAATCGCATTAGAAATTTACATCGCATGCACTTGCCTGCCACCCCCGATTGAGATCCTCCGATTAGATCAGGACCATCCACGTGTCCAGATCGGACGGTCCAAAACCACCCCGTCTTATTTCTTCTCCCCGCTCTCATTTTCCTGTTTTTCGCCGATCTCCACCGTTAGATATTTTTATCCGACGGCTACGCTCCTCCCCCGCCATCTGAAGCAGTTTAAACCTATTTTTTCGCAGGATTTCTTAATTGTTTTGTGTTTGATGCAGGTGTTCTAAATGGCTTTCCATTGTATAACGAAGAAATGCCAAGGGCTGGGAATGACGATTCTCATGCCCTCGTTTCATTACAGAGAAGCCATCCACGGGGCTCTATTCCATGTTTCGTCAGTACTCTATGAGTATTGATGTCGTAAAGCCCAGTGCAGGTCTGCACATCGACAAGACACTGTTTTAATTCAAACACAGTTAAAGAGTATCAGTTTTGAAGACAGAGCACAACAGATGAAGATTGAAGACAGTTTTTATGGGGATTAAGGCTAAGACAGTTATCAAAAGCCTAATCCTCAATCTAAAACACAGTTTAAAGGAAAACCTAAAGTGTTTAATCAGACAGAAAGCCTCCACCGCCACATTTGAGGCAAATTGATTCCTCAGCTACCACCAAGCCACCTGTTGCCTCAAACCTTTCAAACAGAGGCCGAAGTTATTGATTCAGGAAATATCTGCCTCCAGCGCTGCCAAGAAGTTAATTCTGCCAAAGGAGTGTAATAGAAAATAGCTGCATAGTTGCTCCAGACATAACATAGAGCCTCAAAGTCAAATAAAGCTCCCACCGAGCTTTGATATTAATTGTAAAACATTAATACAGTGATCCACCTGTACACTTCTCCATCGAACCCCTCAAGAGGCCGAGAAGTCATTTAATCTGTATTAATGGTTCACGAGATATTTTTGTTAGTTCTCACCTCCTCATCTTCCTATAAGTACTTCTGCATAAGATGAGAAGGTTGGTTGCTGTTTGATCACAAGTTGTAATATTGAAACTCTCCGAAATAAATATACAAGTCTGTTGAAGTTGAAAATAATTTGGAGTCTTGGATGTCTTGATGATGCCGTTGCATGTCTGTTCCTGAGAAGGCTCTATCATTTGATCCATGAGCTTGGCTGTTGGTGAAGTGCTCTGAACTGTTAAATTTTTTTTCCTTGTTTTCATTATGTTCCATAATTTCTTACTACAGTAGGCTGAAAGTTTTAGGCTAAGAAATGACTCCTGGAAGCACCTTAGACCTGTTCACCCTTCACCGTTTTATGTTTTCTTCTGCTGAAGTATTTTAGAGGCTTTAAAACTTCTCTTTAATATTCATGCTCGTTTATTTCCTTGATAGCTCAAATAGTTGGTTTCAGCATGTTATGGTTCTCCCTGCTTGTCTGCCATCACTTGAAAGCCGTTATTGAAGTCTCCCTTCGAAGTACCATTGTCTTAAGTTAACCAAAGAGGTCGGTTTTGATCTTACCCTTTGCCCCTGCTTAAACAGTTGCTTTGAAGGTCTTTATAGTTGCAAACACAGATGTTATTTAGGTGTTCCCTCTTCTATGAATGCAATTATCAGTGAATCTTTTATGTTTTCTAAATCCTTTAAAATAAGATCTTTGAGGAAATAGGGTGTTCCCCGAATCTTAGATTTCATTTTAGAAGTTGTCTTTGAAATCATTATTTGCTTAAAGAATGTTTGTAGAATTTATGGTTAGCCCTTGCCTATAAAATATCTTATTGATGGTTATGTTTCTCAAGTTCCTTTGCTAGAGAATTTAAATTTCTTTTTCTAAATCATTAATGTTCATCTCATTCCAAAACAAAGGATCCCGTGGCCAAGTTAGATTTGCCCTTTGATATCCCATATCCTCAAGATTGTCACATCTATTGACTCCATTGCCCAATGAACTTGATATTTCTCTTTCTGTCTATCTTTCCTAGACCTTTCATATTCTACTGTATCAACTCAACCCAACCAAACAAACATTTGCACGTAATAACTAGTCTAAAAATCCATAACCAAAGCAAACAAGATAAACCTTTGCAAACAAATATTTGAGAGATCCCTCTCTCAGAACAAGAGGACTAGATCCTGGAACTCTAAAGATTGGTTCTGATGTTGCCTTGTCTCTTGATTTGCCAAACTGTCAAAACACGGGGAACCAACATAATGGCGATCACGGTGGGACATGCTGAGAATTAGAGGTTTACAAAACCTTTCCTTCAACTTTAGGTCCAGTATAACATAAGACACTTTCTTCAAGCACTTCCTAACATAATGGCAATCATGATAGGACTCTTTTGAATCAGTGACAAACTAAGTAACCCTTAGGATTCCTTTTAAATCCTTATCAAACCTTGAAGGAACCAATTACCAAGCCATAAGAGCAACTCTGTTTGTTTGAACACCTTAGCTAAGTGCAAAATCAGACTTAGAACACTCTCTTAAACTATAAAAACAAAATAAACTCAGAAAAACCCAAAATATTTCAAGTTTGGCTTCATAATAAACATGGTGGTGGACCATAAAACCTTTTACCTCCTTAGGAGCTAAAAAAAAAACTTCCACCTGGCGACTCCATAATCCTGAGCAGAACTTAAAGACTCCACTGGAAAGAACCCTTACCATTATAACGGTTTCCTAATCCAGTTAGAGGATTGTAAGATCAAAATTTGTGTAAACAGATCAGTTAACCTCTCAAAGATTGTCATACTTGGTTGAACTTTTCCTGTTATTTAGATCTCAAATTACGGCATAGTGGCTTCTAGGAAGATTTATACTAGAGCCCATCCTGACCCCGATCCACCTGAGATAGTTGATGACCCAGAAAGTATCCTTTGGAAGTCTCCTAAGGTTAAATTTTCAACTGTTTTCAGATCACCCTTGAGAGCTAATTCGGTTCCTGAAAATCTTTTAGCTCTACAACAATCACAAGTTGACTTAGTAAACCCATTTAGAACTAGGTCATTTGATGATATAATTCAGATAGATCCTGAGTCTTCACTTTCATCCCTGGAAACAAGTGAATATCCTGATAGAGAATCGACACCTCCTGATCCACATTTTCTTTTTAACCTAGGTGTCTCTCATCCAAAATCAGCTCAGCAATCTGCTGCTGTTCCATCCACTTCTGTACACCATTCATCCACTGTTCAAACCACTCCACTCCAGCCAAATTCCCCTCTTGTTAATCCACCACTTGTTAATCCACCCCCACCACATATCATGTCAGCATGGTATGCTCCCTTAGCCCTTAATATACCACTAGTCAATCTTCCACAGGACTATCAGTCCAAAATTCCATTATATGATGCTAATAATGCTACAACCGCATCACAACATGTGGATAAGATGAATGACTATTTTGATCGAAATGAAATCGATGATGATTCTATCAAACTTAGATTGTTTGCTCAGAGCTTAGGGGGAGAAGTAAGAAAATGGTTTAAAGGTTTAGCCCCCCATAGTATAAATGACCTCCAAGGCTTCCATCAGACATTTCTAAACAAATGGGAAGTAAATAAGAATCCTCTCCAAGTCCTTGCTGATTACAATAACCTCCGTAGAAACCCTGGGGAGAGTGTACAAGCCTATTGTACCAGATTCAACAGTGTATATAATGCAATTTCCCCAGAACTAAAACCTCCACAAGGCTCAGCCTTGAACAAATATCCTGAAGGATTTGACTCTGACATGACTTATTCACTAAGAGAAAGAGATTTTGCAACCCTTGAAGATATGCAAAGGGGTGCTCTTTCTGTGGAAGTCAACTTAATAGAAAAGAGAGCAAGAATGAAAACTGAGAAGAGAGTATCTTTCAGAGAGGAATCCCCTCCCTCTACTTCAAGCTCAAAAATGGAGAGAATGTTGGAAGAAATGATGAAAGAGATGAGCGTAATTAAGAAAGCACAAGAAAATCAAAGCCAGACTGCACTTCAAAACAATCAAAATAGAAATAGAAATCAGAATTATAGAAAAGATAACAATCAGGATAAGCAAAAAGAAAGTGACCAACAAATCAGACCTCCCTTTCAACAAAACTATGTAGATCAATATGAGGAAGACAGGGAGTTGGAAAGATTGGAAGAATCACATGTAAACTTGATTGGATCAGACAGTGGGGATGATGTTTTCCTCACCGAGGAAGAACAAGGTTTCTTCTCAAATGATCAAAATACAAACACCTATGAAGATTCTGATGACTATAGATTGGGTTTTGAAAATTCAATCATGGAGGTGCACAAACAGTATGATCTTAGGAGCAAGGGAAGTGTAGAGAATTCAAAAGATAAGAATACTAGCATTGCTGTCAAGAAGAACATGGAAAACCAGTCCAAAAAGACAGCAGAAAAAACCAACATATCGGCCAGAAAACCAGATTTAAACAAAGACAAGGGAATCCAGCCAAATGTTGAAAAAAGTACCCCTAGCACTTCAGCTAGTAGTCCCAATAAAACCATCCCAATTACTATCCCAAACAAGGTTCAGCAAAGTAAAATTGCTGAAAGGAATTTAATTGAAAAAACAGATGTAAATATCAACAAGTCAATTATTCCTTTCAGCCTTGAGGGGGAGATTGCCAAGATTAAGATTACCATCCCCCTAGCTCAACTAGTAACCCAAGATGTGTACAAAAACCAAGTTTTAAAAGCTTTGAACTTAGGAAGTGATACTGACACCTTAAACTTGACAGACGACAAACCTGAGCTGTTGTTTGGCCCAGAGGTTGAAGGAAAATATCAAGAAGGACCAGTCCCTCCCTTCTATGTCAGTTTGAACATACACGATAAAATTCTACACAATGCCATGTTAGATTCCGGGGCTTCACACAATCTAATGCCCAAAGTAGTAATGGAAAGTTTAGGCTTATAAATTACTAAACCATACAAAGATTTGTATTCCTTTGACTCAAGTAGAGTCAAATGTTTGGGTTTAATCAAAGATTTATGTGTTAACTTAGCTCAGATCCCTGCCAAGAATCTAGTGATGGATATCGTTGTAGCTGAAATTCCCCCTAAGTATGGCATGCTTTTATCAAGATCATGGGGAGCCAAACTTCATGGAAGCCTTCAAATGGACATGTCTTATGCCACCATCCCTGTTTTCAACCAAAATAGAAGACTATACAGGGAAGCCCACATGAAGTATATGGTGAGTAACATGGACAAACCAAACAACACTCCGATCTATTCTATTCAATCAAGTTTAGATTCATTTATCTTGTATAACAAAGATGAAATTACTCAACCATGTAAAGAAAATATAGACCCACCCAATTTCACCTCGAATAAACTTCAAAACGTTGACGATCAACAGCAACAAGAAAATGAGAATGAGTCAAATATACTTTGGACAATAAATTTCGATGGATCCTGTAATAAAACTAGTGTAGGGGCAGGTGTCTGGATTCAAAACACAAATCAGAGTTTTTCATACAAATTAGACTTCCCATGCACTAACAATATTGTTGAGTATGAAGCACTTCTCCTAGGCTTACAACTGCTTAAAGAATTAGAAGCCCAAAGGATATCCATTTTAGGGGATTCTGAGCTTATCATCAAACAAATCAAAGGAGAATACTCAGCCAAGAATCCAAAGCTTAGGGAATATCGAAATGCTACCCTTGACCTGTTAAAAACTTTCGAAAAATATGAACTCATTTTTATCCCTAGATCACGAAATCATCTAGCAAATGAACTTGCCTTCACTGCCAGCAATTGCCAAGTACCCGAGATAAATGAAAAACTCAGCATAAAGGTGAAACACAGACCTGCTGTGCCTAATAATGAAGATCACTGGCAAGTGTTTGAATCTGACAAACACATAGATGATTTCTTAAAATCAGAAAATGATTTCAGCATACCAACACCAGAAGCTAGCCATGAAGAAAACTGTTTGTATATTGAACAAATCCCAGAGGCTGAAATGACATATCCTGCTGATATAAATCATTGTGAAAATCCTTTTGAAGCAGAGGTAGTGAACAATGAAGACCGAGAAGACTTGGAAGTCTTACAATGCAAAAATGATAAAATCCCAAGAGGTCTCACACCTTTAGAACACCTGTTTGATCTCAACGATGTAGCTAAAGAACCCAGAATGGAGCCCGTGGAGACAAATGTAGAAGAACACAACATAGGCAGTCTCGCAGAACCCAAGATGATCAAGCTATCCAGCACCCTCCCAGCCCACATAAAATCACAGTACATAAAGCTTTTTAAAGAATTTAAGGATGTGTTTGCTTGGGAATACAAAGACTTGAAATCATATGATACCAGCATCATCCAGCATAAAATCCCTTTGAAGGAAAATCAAAAGCCTTTTAAGCAAAAACTAAGGAGAATAAATCCCTTTTATTACCTTCGGTTAAGGCAGAAATTGAGAAAATGTACAACGCTGGGATCATAGTACCCATTAGATTTTCGGAATGGGTATCAAACTTAGTTTCTGTTAGAAAGAAAACTGGAGAAATCAGGCTCTGTATTGACTTCAGAAATTTAAACAGAGCCTCTTTAAAAGACAACTACCCTTTACCTAAGATGGACCATATACTTCAAAGGGTAGTTGGATCAAGAAGAATATCCCTATTAGATGGGTTCTCGGGTTACAATCAGGTGTTATTTTTCCCAAGTGATCAAATCAAAACTGCTTTTACCACACCTTGGGGAACTTTTATGTATGTCAAAATGCCTTTCGGATTAATGAACGCAGGGGCCACCTTCCAAAGGGCCATGGACATAGCCTTCTCTCAAGATATTGGCTATTTTATAATTATCTACCTTGATGACATAACTGTTTTCTCAAAAACTGATGAAGAACATTTGATTCACCTAAGGAAGGTTTTTGAGAAATGTAGGAAATTTGGCTTATCACTAAATCCCAAGAAGACCCTCTTTGGACTCCAAGAAGGGAAACTTATTGGTCACATAATTTCAGAAGAGGGAATCAAAATAGACCCTATGAGGATAGATGGCATATTGCAAATCAGCCATCCTAGAAGCCTCAAAGAATTGCAATCTTCATTGGAAAGATTAATTTTTTGAGAAGGTTTATTCCCAACCTTGCTGAGCTATTGAAAAATATCACAAACATGATTAAGAAAAATGTGGGTGTAAAATGGACTTTACCAGCCAAACAATCATTCGAACTGGTCAAACAAGCTCTTACCCAAGCACCAGTACTGATTAGTCCTGATTTTACCAAAGACTTTTACATTTTTTCTTTTGCATCTGAACATACAATAGCTGTAGTTTTGCTTCAAAAGAATGATCTCGGACAAGAACAACCAATATCATTTTTTAGTAGGGCCCTAAGAGACGCTCCTCTCAATTATAACATTATGGAGAAGCAAGCCTTAGCATTAGTAAAAGCATTAAAAGACTTTAGGGTTTATATTTTACACTCTCACATAATTGCTTTTGTTCCGCATGTTGTTGTCAAGGATATTCTAAGTCAAGACCCTGATGGTAAAAGGGGAAAATGGATTGCAACTATTCTTTAATATGACTTAGAAATTAGGCCCACCAAACTTGTTAAGGGGCAAGGATTAGCAAAACTTATGGCCGAGTCCAACTTCCAAGCACTAGACATAAATATGGTGGATGTGTTGGAAGAAATGGAAGAATCTGATGCCCCTTTTATTGAGGAAACTTTCCTAAATTCCCCTTGGTATGCTGACATTTTTTATGTGCTTTTATATTTGAATACTCCTCCTTCTTTGTCTAAAACTAAAGCTAGATTTTTGAAACAGAAAGCTTTGAGTTTTTGCATTTTGGACAGGGTGTTATATTGGAAAAACGTTGTTGGAATTTTGCTTAAATGTTTACTTGAAGATGATGCAGGGAAGATCATGCACGAACTACATGATGGTGAATGTGGAGGACACCTCTACTGGAAGGCCACAACAAACAAAATTCTCAGATCAGGTTACTATTGGCCTACACTTTTCCTAGACACTCAGAAGCTGGTCATGTCTTGCCATAAGTGTCAAATCTTTGATGGCAAGAAAAAGCTCCTTCCCTTACCCCTACATCCTATCAGAGTTGAGGCACCTTTTCAACAATGGGGGCTGGACTTCATTGGAGAAATTCATCCATCTTCCTCATCTCAACATAAGTGGATCCTCACAGCCACTGACTTCTTCACCAAATGGATAGAAGCTATACCTACCAGGAATGCTAATGACACTGTCATTATCAAGTTTCTTGAAACCCACATTCTATCCAGATTTGGTTGTCCCAGAAAAATCATAACAGACAATGCTGCTGCTTTCAAATCCAAAAAGATGGTTGATTTCTGTCACAAATACCATATAACCTTGGGCCATTCCACTGCTTACTACCCCCAAGGAAATGGATTAGCCGAATCCTCCAACAAGAGTCTCATCAATATCATTAAAAAATTGTTGGAAGAAAATCAAAAATCATGGCACAGTAAGTTGGTTCATGCCTTATGGGCTGATAGACTAACTACAAAGAAATCAATAAATATGTCCCCCTATCAATTAGTTTATGGCATGGATGCAATTTTTCCTACCTCATTAGGAGTTCCAGTCATAAAACTCCTTCAAGAAGTACAGGTTGAGGAAAATGATATGCAGAGGAGGATCAACCAAACAATCCATTTGCAGCAGACTAGAGAAGAATTTTATGAGAGAACACAGTTAGTCCAAGAAAATATGAAGAAGCAATTTGATAAGAGGACTAAGGCAAACAATTTCCAGGTTGGAAGTGTTGTTCTTAAGTGGGATTCAAGGAGGGAAGAGAAGGGGAAACATGGCAAGTTTGAGAACTTGTGGAAAGGGCCATATATTATTCATGCTGGGAGGGGTCATAATACATTTTTCTTGAAAGAATTGAATGGAGAAGACCTATATGGAGGTCCTGTCAATGGTAGGATGCTCAAGCATTACTTCTGCCAAGAGTCTTAAGTTTCAAAGCATTTTTGTTTCTCCATTGTAAATATCATAGTCTAACCATTGCATTCAAAAGTTATAAAACTTCAAAAATACAAAAAACAATAGGAAAAAAGAAAAGAGGGAAGATTGTCAAAGCAAGAAAGGTATAGCCCCATACCAAAAAAGAAATAAATCTGAAAGTGTGCAAGCCCAAATGCCACTCCTAAAAAACACACTTCTAATTAGTCAAATAATTTAATCTTGACTAAATTAGCTTTACATTTTTCTGCTGATAGGATAGTGAATTCGATTTGCCAAACTGTTTAATCTTGGCTTATCAGTAGTTAGATTAGGATAGAAATGAAGGTTCTAACAAACTCAAAATCTGAACCAAAGTTTCCAAAGAGAGATGACTCAAAACTTTTTTATTTTCTGAGTCATAAAAGAGAAAAATTGGTTCTAATTTGCCCAAAATCTGAATCAGATATCAAGGAAGAGACAGCGCAAAACAAAATTAAAAACAGAGCTGTAAAGAAAAAGAAGGCCATAATGAGAAACTTTCAGATCTTAAGCCTTCCATTTTGATTTAATTTTCTGCAAATAATAATCTATGTGCAGCTTGTTTTTATGCCATAGATCACAGCAAGTCAAACAGCTTAATCTTGACTTCGCTGTTTTTAAATTTCTGTTATGGAATTTAGAGAATGAAAGTTTGTTGGACTGTTTAATCCCAACAGACAGTAGACTAGGTGGAGAAATATCTGAGCTCAACTGTTTAATCTGAGTTCAGGGAGAAATAAGGAGTAGAAGTAGATTAGATTTCCTATTTTTAAAAGAATAAAATGTTGTGAATAGAGTTTTCCAATCCAAGTGCACTCTAAGAAGAAAAAATGTTAGATCTGTAGGATTGGGTAGGTAGCAAGCTTGTCGATAAAGGTCCATTGTTTTCATGGCTTCCAAATATGTTTTTAGAGAAGATCATTCAATCACAGGAGGTGAATGAGGCAACTAATCAGCCTCCCAGAAATCAAGTCTGAATTCTTGATGCCTTCAAGAAGGCACCATCCCCAAGTGGAGCCACTGTTAGCCACCTATAATATTTTGTTATACGAAAAGGTGGCTAAGATCTTTTTTGAGCCTCCAAGGAACAAATTTTATCACTAAAAATTGTTGGTTGTAGTCTCTTTAAGGCCTCTATTACCTCATCCCCAAATCCTCATTTCTTCGTACACTTCTCCCTCGAACCCCTCAAGAGGCCGAGAAGTCATTTAATCTGTATTAATGGTTCACGAGATATTTTTGTTAGTTCTCACCTCCTCATCTTCCTATAAGTACTTCTGCATAAGATGAGAAGGTTGGTTGTTGTTTGATCACAAGTTGTAATATTGAAACTCTCTGAAATAAATATACAAGTCTGTTGAAGTTGAAAATAATTTGGAGTCTTGGATGTCTTGATGATGTCGTTGCATGTCTGTTCCTGAGAAAGCTCTATCATTGGATCCATGAGCTTGGCTGTTGGTGAAGTGCTCTGAACTGTTAAATGTTTTTTCCCTTGTTTTCATTATGTTCCATAATTTCTTACTACAGTAGGCTAAAAGTTTTAGGCTAAGAAATGACTCCTGGAAGCACCTTAGACCTGTTCACCCTTCACTGTTTTATGCTTTCTTCTGCTGAAGTATTTTAGAGGCTTTAAACCTTCTCTTTAGTCTTCATGCTCGTTTATTTCCTTGATAGCTCAAATAGTTGGTTTCAGCATGTTATGGTTCTCCCTGCTTGTCTGCCATCACTTGAAAGCCGTTATTGAAGTCTCCCTTTGAAGTACCATTGTCTTAAGTTAACCAAAGAGGTCGGTTTTGATCTTACCCTTTGCCCCTGCTTAAACAGTTGTTTTGAAGGTCTTTATAGTTGCAAACACAGATGTTATTTAGGTGTTCCCTCTTCTATGAATGCAATTATCGGTGAATCTTTTATGTTTTCTAAATCCTTTAAAATAAGATCTTTGAGGAAATAGGGTGTTCCCCGAATCTTAGATTTCATTTTAGAAGTTGTCTTGAAATCATTATTTGCTTAAAGAATGTTTGTAGAATTTATGGTTAGCCCTGTCTATCGAATATCTCTTTATTGATAAGTCATGTTTCTCAAGTTCCCTTTGTTGAGAATTAAATTTCTTTTTCCAAATCATTAATGTCCATCTCATTCCAAAACAAAGGATCCTGTGGCCAAGTTAGATTTGCCCTTTGATATCCCATATCCCTTGAAGAGTTTTTCATGATCTTATTTTGACTCCATTTCCCAATGAACCAGATATTTCCTCTTTCTGTCTATCTTTCCTAGACCTTTCATATTCTGCTGTATCAACTCAACCCAACCAAACAAACATCTGCACGTAATAACTAGTCTAAAAATCCATAACCAAAGCAAACAAGATAAACCTTTGCAAACAAATATTTGAGAGATCCCTCTCTGAGAACAGGAGGACTAGATCTTGGAACTCTAAAGATTGGTTCTGATGTTGCCTTGTCTTTTGATTTGCCAAACTGTCAAAACACGGGATACCAACACTACCATGCGTAGGAGAGAGAGGCTTGTAAGAAGCTTAAAGGGAATAGACCCCTTTGCCTTGAATTTTAGAGCTCCATAGCTCTAGGGATTCATTTAAAGTGATTTAGCATCCTATTCTCTTATACCATCATCAACTAATGAAAGGGAGAGAGTTCTCCATTTGAATTATTAGTGTGTTTGACTCGACTGAGCTTGTTGTTGTACATGAGTATTTTGTTTCTTGTTTCTTCTTTATTGTAGCATGCTATATTATTTAATTAGTTTACTACATGTTATCTTGTTCCATTAACAGTATAACAAACCAATTGACCTGTTACTTGCTTGTAGGAAAGAATCCTCCCCTATCAAGCACAGTGTATTTCGTCCACCCATGCATCGAAAACACTACAATAGGATGCACTAAGAGGATGCAAATTGTTGAATTTTTTTAAAATTCCAAATATAAAAAAAAATACAATATTACTGGAAATCCACATCAACTACCGAGATCCAGAATAATATTCTTACATGATTCATCAGATGCCCCTGCGCATTGAAGTAGAAGATATATACTTTATTACTAGACTTTCCCGGAGAGGAGAGCCAGTCAATTTACTAGGGAAGGCCTGAGTATGCTTTAATGTGGATGAATATATTCGCATTTAATACCCAGACAATACCCAAAATTTAGGGGAACCAATACCAATCAAGGATGTGGATGGATTTCCCTTAAGGATTCTCCTTTTTATAATTGTTATGGTGGTTGGATCAGCCTCATTGCACCAAGCATCTCGTGTTGCAATGAGTTTGGAAGTATATTTCCTTACCACAATTTTTGACTGTTGTGCAACCCTTCTTACCAACATGAGAAAACAACTGAATTCCAACAAGAAGAACAAGACAAAACTTTTTGGGTATGGTACCATTCTTTGTACCTTCTTCTTTGAGAGATTACCAGGTCTTCGACCTAAGGTGATTTCCACCATTAGTTTCCCAAGATATCCACAGATAGCTAGATGGGTTGACTTAATGACGATTCTAGGGGGTGGTGAGGTCCCTATAAATTCATTTCCATCGAGGAATACCCATAAGCAGGGATGGATTCCAGAGCAGATCCTAATCCGGTACTTCCCCGCAATGGTACATGGGGAGCCATTGGTAAAATTGTTTTTAAGATTTTTAATATTATCTATTTTTTTTTGGATTTCAAAGATATGAATTGAAATTCATTTTGATGAGACAAGAGTTCTTACAAAATTGGTTGATTATGAGATGGACGTGGGACCGGTAAGACCTAAGGGTGTTTCTAGGCATAGGCATCGCGAAAGAGATATAAAGGGTTCTGCTTATGAGACTAAAAGAGTTATTCATGCTGTATAGTGGAACTTGGATAGATTGTCTTGCCAAGTACCTGTGCCAGTAGTGGAGGATATACCAGAGGTAATACAAAGACGTGTGGTAGGAGTACCATGAGAATCGGTGTGGCTTTTCCAATGAGCGGCAACTGCCATCGTCTTTTTCCGGGATACACATCCAGGGTAGGGCCCTCAGACATAGATTAGAGATGACCTGGTCTTTTTGATGTACATGATTGGGCTTAAGCCCTAATTTTGTAGGACACTTTTGTCTCGATTTTGCATAATATTTTGAACTCATAACTTCTATCTATATATAGACGGATTTATGATGTGACGACCATATATACAAATGATGTTTGATTATTCTTTATTTTAATGTGATGAATGATTTATATTCCAATATAATGCTTGATTAGCTATGGAATCATCAAATGAGTTTTATGACTGTGGAATATGAATAAATGTAATAAAATTAAATGATATCTGTAATAAACACACTCTCGGAAATTGGTGATATAAATAAGGATCTCTGACACGATTTATGTTTAACTGAGACACCACCAATTGTGAATCCAAGTACACTACTAATGAATCAACACCGAGAGATATTTCTTTATATAGCAGGTTAACAATAGCAGTATATTCGGCGACATTATTTGAAGAAGGACTGAATTCCAAGTATGTTGACTAGCACCATCGACGAACCCTAGATATACCAGATCATCCATCAATACCTGCCAAATTAGATCAAGAATATTGATGTCACTATGAAACCAATAGAAAGATATGCGAAAATATACACAATATCTAGAAAATCAAGCAAATGCTAGGCATAAGCCTAGGCATAATACTTTTTAAGATAGAGCCCATTTCTCGGCTCTGCCAACTCATTTCCATCAAAATCAACAAATTCATAAGCTCCTTCTTTCAACGCCTATTTAACAATAAAAGAACTGTACCACATGGATTTGAACTTTCCTGCCTGTAATGCATCTTTGTATCGATCATAGACTAGGACAAGGTCACCTTTAAAGAAAACCCTAGGACGTACAGTCTTATCGTACTGGATCTTCACCCATTTTTTTGTTCTTCGTTAATTGTGGTTGCATCCTGACATTCAAAATAAATGAGGCACTCCTCAAGACTTGAAGTTTTTGGAAGAATTTCTACAACTAGTTGAAGAGAAGGAATTTCACATTCTACAGGGAATATCAAATCCAACCCATAAAATAGTTGAAAAGGAGTGAAACCAGTTGTAGTCTTAACTAACATCAGGTATGCCCAGAGCGCAGGATAAAACATTATCTGCCAATTATATTGAGATTTATTAATTGTCCTGTGTAGGATTACCTTCAAGGATTTATTCACAGTTTCCACCTGACCATTGGCTTAAGGATAGTAAGGAGATGAATGCTCCTACCGAAAACCTAAATTTAGATCCAATTCAACCATAATTTTGTTCTCGCAATGACTTCCATGGTCAGTGACAATCTATTTTCAGACACTGAAACGATAAATGACTTGGTTGAATAGAAACATGGTTGTTGTTTCACCATTTTTCGAAAAGGTGGGCATAGCCTCAACCCAATTAATAAAGTATCCCACTGCTACAATGATATACTTATGGCCCTTTTTCAAAGATGGGTTACAAGTTTTTAAATGAATGCCCCACTTTATGAACGGACCTACGGAAATAATAGGAAATAGAGGAGCCGGATGAGCTAGCATCTTCTGAGTATAGACTTGACAAGGATAGCATTTCTTGACAGCTTCAAAACAATATTTGAAGATCGAAGGCCAAAAATAGCTTGCATGCAAGTTTTTTTGGGTTGTAGCAAGCCCATATAGGTGACTTCACAAGCTCCACTATGGGAATCATTCAACACTTACTCAACTTCTTATAGGGTTAAGCAACATCTAAGGATTGAATCAGCCCCGCGATGATATAAAGTGTCACCAATAATAACATAAATTTTAGCTAAGTGACGCAATTTTCTCTTCTCATTATTTGAAAAAGTCGGGGGAAACTTTGAAGTGTGGAGATATATAATAATATCTTTATACCAAGGATCCTATGAAGAAATAAGGAAAATATGTTCATCAGGGAATGATTCCTCATAAACTATTTTTTTTTCACAAGGTAACCCAGAGATTAATTCCATGAATACTAAAGATTTATTAGATTTGGCTGAGAAGAAATCGAGATTGAACTCTTGTAAAATAAAAATCCATATGTTATATTCTCCCCCAATCACTCACCTACTGAGAACAAACTGAAATGGATTGACAGCTGCTAAGATGAAATATTTTCAAAGCAGAATATAATTTCTAAGTCGCTAGACAACTTTTACATCTAGCAAAGCTAATTTCTCTATAGGATAGTATCGTAATTCAAGATCTACTAAGCTTCGGCTTAGATAATAAATCGCCTGCTCACAAAGAGCATCATCTTCCTGAACCAGAACCATACCAATGGTTGATTCTTCGACAACGAGATACAAGAGGAAATCCCTGCTATAATCAGGTGGACTCAGTAAAGGAACAAAGGTCAACACTTTTTTTCAAAGCATCGAATGAGTGCTGAGAGAAGTCATCCCATAGAAATGGAACTCCTTTTTTATGCAATCTCATAAATCCCTTTATGATCTCAACATAAGTAATGATAAATCTCCTTAATAAATTGGCTTTTTCATGAGACTTTGAAGTTGACGAATGGTAGAGAGGGAGGAAACTGAAGTATTTCCTCAACCTTGAAGGGATCTACATGAATCCCTTCAGTAGACACTATGAACCCCAATAACTGACCACATGTGACCACAAAAATGCACTTATTCGGATTCAAATGGATTTTATAATAATTACATCTCTCAAAAATCAATCGAATATGATAAGGATGATCAATTCTCTTTCTAGAATGAGCTACTAAGTCATCCAAATAAGGTTCGATGATATGTTTGATATCAGGGAAAGCATAGGACATCGCTTGCTGAAAATTCACTACATAATTTTTAAGGCCAAAAGGCATATTTTTGTATGCAAAGGTACTGTAGGGACCAATAAAATTTGTCTTATGTTGATCTTCATGACACATATTAATTTTATTATAACCCAAGAAACCATCCACAAAGAAGAAAATCTCATTTCCTGCACACTCATCGATAATCTGGTTAATAAAGTGTGTGGGGTAATTATCTTTTGGACAAGCCTTATTGAAATCCCTAAAGTCTATACACATGCAGATCGTTCCTTGTTTCTTATCAACCAGGACTGGATTTGAAATCCACTCAATCAAAGGAACGTGGTATATAAAACCCGCCTTAAGCAAATTCTCAACCTCATCTTTGATAACTACTTCTTTCATAGGGTTTACTGGTCAAAGCTTCTGTCGTGTGGGCTTATCATTCTCATAAGTCTTGATCTCGCGTTAGACAATTTGTGGATCAATTCCAAGAATTTCCTCAGAAGACCATAAAAACACATCACATAATTTTTTGAAAAGATCGGTATAGATTTGAATTTCTTCAGAGGAGCAAACAGCTCCAATGAAAACATTCTCTATTATATTCGGGTCCCTAGAGATGTTCACCAGAATTTTTTCTTAAATGATAGACATGCTACCTTTGGCAGAAATCTATTCTGGAGCCAAAAAGTTTAGAATTGTGTGAACATCGCCAGTTGGCGAAGGGCTAGACAAAATTGATACTACTTCATGCAAGTTTGGGATAAAATATGATCGATGATGCAAATGATCCCATGGTATTTCTACACCCGTCATTGCTTCTAGTATTGCCTCCTCAGATGGTAAAATAGTATCAAGGCAGTCCATAAAGGAAGTAGAGTAAATATTCTAAGCCACATCTCCATCCATATCCTCCGGTGAAAGAGGAGTAGGATCAAAATTTGTAGTGTTAACAATAAATTGATAAGAAATTTCAATTGCAGACATGGGATATCCCATTTCACCCACTTTCCCTTATTCTAATGTGGTTGTAGCAGAGGGTAAGGGTTAAAGATCCAAAAAATAATGAGTTCTAAAGAACTCTCTTCGAGAAGGGGCCATGGATGATGAAATAGAATTTATTCAAGCGGTAGGATATGGAAGATCAAAAGTACCCATCAACGAGGAATACATGCTGACTCGTAAATTATCTATAGGCTGCTTCACATTCTTCACCAAGGGAACAGTAGAATCACAAGATGCATTGGAGTCTTTCGGAGAATAATCCATTTGATCAACAATAAAAATTCTCCTTTCATGGGGAAACCATAGGATGCAAAATAATGATGATACAATGGCATCCATTTCATAAATCCAATTCCATCCCAATCGAAGATTATAGTCCAAATTAGCATTCATTATTTCTACCTCAATATTGACCACCTTTCCCCCAACATAGATGGGAAAGGATGGAACAATTTCATATGGCCTATGAGAATGACCATCAAATGCATTCAAGAGAGTAGGTGAAGGAACAACTTGAGGAGATAAAATCTCTTTCCAACATGCAATCAACATGACACATGTGGAATCTCCCTCATCAAATACAGTTCGAAAAATTTCCATCTTCCCATATGTAGATTTAATCTAGAAATCCATGGGATGAGGGAGTTTATTCTTAATATTTGACATGTAAAACGTAATAATAAGAGATTTTTTTTGATATATCGCCCTGATCGCAGTGAGCAGTGCTCTCCTTTTTGTTGGGCATGACTGTAGTACATTTAACGCAAACATCACACAAGCATTTTAAGCTAGATATTCAACAATGGATAAATTATGGGAAGCCTTGGCATTAACATTAATCGTCACATGCTTTGTGGAGCTTTTTAGCATCCGAGGTATACGCTCACATTAAGGGAATTTTGAGGTCTAAAATGGGCCTCCTACGGAAATTATAAAATAATAGTGGAAATAATAAAATAATATTAGATTACATCATCAAATTTTGAAGGGAAAAAATAAAAAAATAATTTTTCAACTCATATTTTCAACTTATCTCCCTATGGGTTTACTCAAATTTCGACCGAGAACACTCGATGGATGCATAATTTGATTTCTCACCCAAGGATTACCCATGTTGCATACTTTCGATGGACCCTGCTACATGAAAAATGAGAAATACATGAAAAATGTGATTGTAATAAATTCTTTTCATGTATTTCTCATTTTTCGTGCAATAGGGTCCATCGAAAGTATGCAACATGGGTACTCCTTGGATGATGAATTAAATTTTGCATCCAATGAGTACTCTAGCTCGAAATTTGAGTAAAATCTTAGGGAGATAAGTTGAAAATACAAGTTGAAAAAGTAGTTTTATTATTTTATTATTTTTTAATCTTTTTAATTTTTTACCCCAAAAATGGGGAATCGTCCCCCATGGTTGACATCATCATATTGAATCCTATTGGTTCTTATAAAGTTTAATTTGGTTGTACATTTTTCTTAGGAGGCCCATTTTAGACCTCAAAAGTTCTCTAATGACTGAGGGCCTCTCAATATGGAGTGGCTCTGAAACATCAGGAGCAACCTTAACCTTAGAGGATTTTGGTTCACCATAATCATGTGACCTCATGGCAAGTTCAACATGAGAACTTATCATGTATACATTCGATGGATTTTCCCCTTCCTGGTTGTCCCCTATGGGGGTTCCAGTGTTAGCATTCATTCCAGAAAGCATTTTTTTCCATTAGGGAAAAGGGTTAGTAAGAAAATCATAGGAACAAGAAGAACCCTGTTGAGCTAACAAATGTTGAGCATCTTGGATCTTCGAGAAAAGATGAGTAAAATGGTCTCCAGTGCACAATTTGAAAGCAAACTTAACTTTTGTTTTTGACTCTTTTTTACCCTCTACAGCATTATTACTAGGTTTTTTCGCATTAAACTTCCCATCCTTATCCTTCTTCTTATTACATCCTTTCTTCTTCCCATCAGATTGGGTTATAGGATTGGAAAACATTAATAGTTAATGCTTGAGAAGGCATAAAAAATAATGATGATGGATGAATTGAAGAAGAAGTTTGTAAAGACAACTGCTGCAATTGACTCAATAGGTTAGTTGTATTTTTATCGATCGATCGACTAGCCCAACAGTAAGGGGACCTAGCTTCAGTTTGGTTAAATCTATATTGTATCGAGGAGCATCAGGAAAAATCTTATAAAGAATCTCAGACTGAGAATATATAAGTTCTAATTGTTGGGCTATGAAGATAACCCACTCTTCGGTGAATATCCCAGAGAGCGATACATCCTTTAAGATTCTTGGCTATAAATATTTTAAAAACCATTCCAGAAGGAATTCATTAGGAATATAGGCTTTAATGATACTCTTCCTTCTTCACCATTCCTAAATATGATCAGAAATTTGAGTTTCCTTATCTTGTTGGAAACTAGCTAATAGCTCAGTTCCAGCATCATATCGGACGTGCAACTGAAAATGGTTCAAGAATATACAAGTCAAATAGCCAAATGAAGCAAAGGTACTCCCACTAAGCTTTGTATACCACTTGGAAGAATTTCCTGTTAAGGTGCACTGGAACAATCTCAACCTGGTTGAATCATCAATTAGGGAGTTAGATGAGCACCATAAATGGAAATTCGTTATGTGGTTAGCTAGATCCTCTTTATACTTTCCTTCGAATTTTGGAATATCCGATGGAAGTTTGGTGGGAATGGGAGGTGAAGCTGGGTTATATTGGATTAGATTGTTAGTGAGTTTTTAAAGACCTAGAAAATTTAGGGTTTCCAGGAATGGTAAGCGCAAAGGAGCTTGGGAATAACACCACCATGAGTAGGATTCCCAACATTTTGAACATAATAACATGGATTTGCAGATGTACGAGGTTTCCAAGGATTTTTCGTAGAAGATGCTGAACCATAAGGAAAACCTTATAGTCCAGAAAAATTCGGAGTATGACCTCATCCTACCGAAGGGTTACCATAACTAGGAAAATTTCCCCCAATTGAAGTACTGAAAGGAGAGGAAAGCCTTAGTAAGGTTTCCACACATTGGAAAAGGGAGAAAAACTGTGATATGTTCCTTCGGAGGAGAAAGGCATGTTCCCCTGTTGACCAGAAAAAAATTGATTCCCAGTTCGTAAACCACTAAAAGTAGGATAGGATTAAAGCCTTGAACTCCTTAAAAAGGATTAAAACCTTGAACTTGAGCATAGAAGGCAGAGAGCCTAAATAAGTGTTAGAATGAGGGATATTACCACTCCAAAAAGGAAAACCCTAGAAATATGCTAAACCTAGCCATAGAAGTGATAAGTGTGGAAAAAATAGATGAAATAGTTAAAGGACCTAAGGGAATTTCACTAGAGGGCATCCCAAAGGAGTCAATGTGGTAAGAAAAATCTTGGGTACCCCCACTCAAATATGGAATGGACGTAGAGTCAAATATAACAGTACTAGGAGTGATAGTAGATATAGAAATTGTACCTCCTTAAACTGAAAGGGGGGTATGCACACTAGTAGTAATCATAGTTGAAATCGTGCTCCCAATAGTGGCCATTGAAAGAAAATAAGGAGAAAAAGCAGGGCTTGCCAACTTGTGAGTTAGGGTCCCAACGTATAATACAACATTTGGAAAATTAGGAGAAAGAGGTGAAGAAGGAGTCACGGGGGACTTAGGAATATCTTCAACCTAAACCTCGTCTTCTAGCCGGAAGAGAACCCTAGAAAGGACTGGAGTGTTCCTGTCCAAATCATGACTTACACTAGGACCACTTTGTGAAACTATAGCCTCAAGAAAAGAATCAATCTCAGATGCGTTTGCTGCTACTGATTGAAAATCACTAGTAAAATTTCTCCTACACCTTCTAGGAGAAGGCTCGACACTCACAGGTGAAAGCCCACGAAGCCTCCTGGACTGACGAACTGGTCGATAAAAAACTTTTAACTATTAAGAGAACTCGTACAGACTCAAAAAAATATAAAGCTATTACAATCTAGGAGAAAAGAGCACTCACTGAAATGTCCCTAAAGATACAACCAATCAAGTTAATTTCAGGTATTTCCACTCCAGGTGATTAAGATCGGACACCAAAATGCAAGAAAGAGAATATATAAGGAATTTTTGAAAATAGTATGGGCTAATTACATCTTAGGCTTACTAGCGAAGGTAATAAAAATAGCTACGCTGATCTCAATTAAAAAGACTTTGCCCGTGCATGTACCCAAGCTTCGCAAGCACACCCTCTAGAAGTACTAATGAACATGATGCAACATCTTCCTCAGGTACCACAGGTATTCCTGCCCCCCTCCCCCCATAGTTATCTATCAGATACCTAGGAATGGAAACTAAGGTCACTAGTTCGTATCAGCAGCTGAGCGGAACAGTGTTTGGTTTGGATTCGACAAGTAGGAGAGGGGGTATCTCTCTTTCCTTCTTTCACTCTTCCTCGTGCTTGACTCCCTTATGAGGAAAGATTTCCTGGAAAACTTAATGACACTGTATTTCACTCTTTTAATAAACTTCTATGTTTTAAATTCAAAGTGTCCTTAGAGAGTCAACTCTCCACACACCTATTCCAAGGCCCTAATGACCTATAATAGTTGATGTATATAATGAAAAATTAAAAAATTCTAGTTCATTTTAATTTTACCGCTTGATTTTAATGGTTGTTCTTAAGTGAGGGTTAAAATGGAAGTGCAACTTATGGTGTTATTTGACGCAAGAAGAAACCAATTGAAAACCTAGCCATATGCACATGAAACTTTTTATTCAATGAAATATATTTCTACAAATGGTAGTACGAACAAACTAATGAAAGAAAGATTTCTTTTCCTTTTGAAAATACATGCTCACACGCTCAAAATCTAGAAAAGTACAAAAAATTCTTACAATGCAACTTTTCTAATGCAAACTACAAATGCCTAATTCAAGATTCTAGAATTACTCTAAAAAAAGAAAATATATTTCCGAAAAGAGATCAAGTGGCCAAAAATTTGCAAAAGGAGGAAAAAATTCAAATAATAACTTTCCCCAAAATCAAGCAAACTCAACCGAATGAAAAACCTTCACACTTGTTGAAAAATAATAAGAATACCAAAAACAAAACGAAAAATAAAAAGAAATGCACAACCAAGCTATTTTTGTCTTTTTCATTTTTAAGGACAGAAGGAGCTCTTGAGAAAACAGAAACTACCAAAAGACTTCAAGATCAAATTCAAGCATAAATAACCTCAAATTCCATAAGCCGTAGAAATCACTAACATGAAAGTACTTAAAGCCGAAAGAGGATATAAAATCAAACAAATTGATCTCAACAATAGCATAGAAACTCCAGCAAGTAAGGAATTTTCAAGCATACCAAGAAATTTGTTCAAGATTGCAAGAAGAAATCTTCTAAAAAACCAATAAAAAACTAAAAAGGTCAACTTTGAAGAAAGAAAGGTAAATAAATGTAAAGGTTGGGTTATAAGTGAATTGAGACCAATTCTCTATTCTGAATGCTCAGAACAATGAAGAACTTCAGTAAGAAACCTTGAACCAAAGAAAAAAACTAACACTTTACCAAAAAGCAAACCCTACGTTGACCAGGTTTTTCCACCAAGAGAGATAGGAAACTGAAAATTTGTAGGAAGAAAGACTCTCTGAAGCCATCAATGACTAAACAAGAGCAATAAAAATTAGGCAAAACCCTTTACTAGACTCAAAATTTTAAAAAATCATTCAAAACCAAACATACGTGAATTTTTAGTGACAAACTTGCATATATACGTGACCGCACTCAAGGAAACCTATGTATACACATGTTTCTTTGGAAAAAAGCACATGCGTACGGAAATGTGTGAACTACAAAGCGTGTGTAAATAACCCAGCAAAGAAAAAATAAAAATTTAGGTCTAATCTAGAAGATCAAAAATTTTTCCCTGATTGCAAACAAATCAAAGATACTGTAAACATCAATAAAACAAACAAGAAGACCTAGATTAAGAGAGAAAAAACCAAAACTAGGAATTACAAGAATGTAATCCCCAGTGGAGTTGCCAATTATGTTACTGGATAAAACACCTTAGGGTATGGGTTGGAAACCCCAACAGATTGAAGGGGCATTCAACAACAAGAAGCAAGAAAACAAGTAGTCCTAATGCTTAAACTAATAAAATGGTATGAAGGGATAGTACCCATAGGTCCTGCGTTTGATGAAAATCCTGTGGGGTTCAAACCCTTTGCTTCTTCCAATGCTTCAAAACCTGCAACTCACTCAAGAAAAGCATGTATACTAGCAGTAGTTCAAATCATGTTTAAGATATTAACGTTTGATCATATAAGAATATAGGTATAAAACATGAAATCATTCATAATAGGATCATAGCATGAGTTAAAGAATAAATATCATAACTATCAAGAACAAGACATATCCTCTTCATTGATGTTTGCAGGGAAATGTGGAGGAGTGCCACCTTATTCAACCACAGCTCCAAGTGAAACCGTTCTCCAGATCTATCTAGCTCAAGCCTCAACAAACCTCTTCCAAATGCATACACATAGACATCATATAAAGGAGACGAGCATCTCTTTGAGGAAAAATGGGTTTCCTATACTTGGGAGTGCAGGAGGCACAAGGATAAATCAGACTTGATCCGGGACCAATTGGCTATAGTATCAATATTCTCTCTCTCACCCCTTTATGCCTTCCCATGAGGTTTATCTATACCACCCCAAAACATTTGTTTTAGTTGGGATAGAGTTAGATCACAGGCTCCTGTATGTAGGCTTCCGGTGTAACCCATAAACCCAACCCATAAAATAGGGATTTTTTATTTTTTTCATATTTCAAATTATATACGCGGGTTAGGTATAGATGAACCTATGTGCACATGCACTTTTTAGATCGAAGAGTCGCGTATGGAATTCAAAATAATGTTTTTTAGAAAAAGGACTAAGTCTAAAGGGAAAGGGTTGCCCAAGGCCATGACTCAGAGCATCAAGTATACAAGGGTGAAAATAATGCTATAACAGGGAATAACAACAAAAATAGTGGGCTTCTATTGGGGAAAAATAATAACAATATGGGATGACATGGGAACAAAATTAACAATAAGGTGGGTACAGTAAAAATAAAAATATTGGGCTACACTAGTAATATAGGGACCTAACACTTATCGTGGTCAAAATAGAAAAAAATTGAATTTCCATATCAAAAAAATATTAGAGATAGTTAACTGAGGTGACATCACACTTGTTCCTCTGTTAATTCATTTAATTCATGTTGGGGAAGCTTGAGTTCATTTCGGTATGACTGATTGCTAATTTGTAGCAATTTGTTTTAGTTAATTTCATTTATTGTCAGTTAAACTAGTCCCAACTATTGGAGAAACTAATGGAAGGTCAAATTTTGCAGTGTAACTTCAATAACACTCAGTTTTCATCCATTTAACTCATCAATCAACCCAAAAATATTTGTTTCACACAGAGAATTCGAGCTACCCAGTTGAGATGGAGATTCCTAGGTAGTTTAATATTAGTTGTAGACTAGTCCCATGTGTATATGTGGTGCATGTAGTCAGAGAATGGGCCTATTGGAATTTCACTATCCAATTGTGAAATTTCCTTAAAAAATAGGGAATAATTCCTCAAGGAACAACGCAAGGAAATAGGATCTTGGAGGCTTGAAAATTTGGATAAGTGTTGGCAAGGTTCAGTCATTCAGGCAGAGGGATAGACTATACACTTACAAGTTATGCTCCGGCTTGAGAAAGCATTGTAATTCATCTCTATTATTTGATTTATTCAATATAGATAGTAAGGGGTTTTGAGAAATTTATTTCTCCTAGATAAGTCTTTGTGCACGTGTGATATTTCTTCTTGCATGTTTATGTTATGTGTTCTCAATCGTGAATCAACTTCCGCAGATCAGTACATTTGCTTCGAGTCTTGTGATTTAGTAAATTTCATGAGTAGTTTCAAATATACACATTAATGTATACACATATAATCTCAAGTATCGATCATAAATGTAGGTGCCATACATTTTTCATGGAAGTGCTATGTGTTAAGCTAAATATGGGCAACATTTTTTGGATAGTCCAATGATTTCAATCCAAATGAGTGAAATTATTGTTGTACTAGGGGTATAGTTCTTAAAATAATTGGCAACAATGGCCCTTAAGTTTTAAAATGGCTTCATAATATTTTCCTTCGAAGGAAAGGAAATTGAGATTGTAGGTATCTAAGGGAAACCTAGTAAAGTGATAACTCTAATAGCATGAAATAATTTATAAAAAAGGGACGCTAAGGTGTAACTGCTATAGGAAATTTTGTCACATCAACCCAAAATACCTACAAAATGGATCAATCAACATCCATGAACACTTTTCATAATACGATTGTAAATCCCTAAGCATCACTTCTCCAAAAAGTCTGGATTTCAAGGAAAATTAGCTCAAAAAATTTGATTTTAGCCCCAACACACCTTGCATTGCTTAACACCTATGTTCAGTGCATGTTTCATACCTGAGCACTAATGTTGGTCAGGACATGTTTCTCCCTTCTGTAAGTGCGTTGATTCTAGAAATTTGGAAAAAAATAAAAATATCTCTGAAGCTTCCTCTTCTAGAAGCTTCCAAGGCCGTTTTAACCGTTTACCACTGATAGAGATATCGAGTTCCTATATGATCCTATCTTGGAGACCTTCTCTCTTATCCCTTGAGCTCATCCTCCCATCATATGTGGATCTCAAGCCTAAAATGGTAAATCCTAAACTACCACTCTTACCCTATATATTTACTTCCTTACATAGCATCAAGATTAGATTTTTGAGATTTCTAGTGCCCTCATGCTGCTACTTTGAACCTAAAGGAGTCATCATATTAATGCATTAGGTTTAATGTTGAGGTGTGCTTTGTGACCAGGAAGGACAAGTCAACTTTAGGAGACACCCACAAAGTCAACTTCTATTTATGGTTGTAAACACTCTCCTATATTTGTGAATACAAGTTTTCCTATATTTGTTGTGTTATGTTTGAATTCATGTATTTATATGTCATGTTGATTCATTGAATACATATTTTATACTATGATACACAGATTTAATGGATCTTTTTCTTATTTTAGTCGAGTGTGTAGGTTCTAATTATAGCACTTGGAGCTAGAATTGGAGATTACAAGTCAATAGGAGAGGAAGGCTTACTCCACATTCCAGGTAGGCTTCTTTCCAATTTTATAATTTCCTTAAGGAAAACTCAAATATTTTTGGCTTATGTTGTTCTATATCAGGCCACTAGTTCTAGGGAATTGAATTTTGTCTGCAATCGTGAAAATTATGCATAACAAATTGACGAATCCACTAGGGAATGAACTCAACTTCTATTTATGGTTGTAAACTCTCTTATATTTTTCAATACAAAAAGTATCTTGTTTTCCTCTCTCTCTCTCTCTCTCTCTCTCTCTCTCTCTCTCTCTCTCTCTCTATATATATATATATATATATATATTGTACTGATGTATTCCAATGTCATGTTGATTTTATATTATGCTACATGGATGTTGTGGATCCCTTACTTGTTTTAGTCATGTGTGCAGGTTCTAATTATAACACTTGGATATAGAATTGGAGTTTACAAGAAAGGTAGAGATGAAGGCTTACTCCAGATTCCAGGTAGGTTTATTTCCTATTTTCTAATTTTTCTAAGAAAAAATCGAATATTTTTGTCTTCTGTTATTCTAGATCATACCACTAGATCTAGGAAATTCACCTTTGTCCACAATCACGAAAATTCCGCATAATAGTATCTACCCAATTTTTTTCATTACATGTTGAAACATATATATCCTTTATTGTAATATCAAGAAAGTTATCAACAATCATTCTGAGGTATTTGGATATATTCTAAGGACCTTCCACCTGCTCAATATAATTATCATGTTATTCATCTACAACCTAGAAGTGTACCACATAACATTAGTCCTTGCAGGTATATGCATGCATAGAAGAGTGATATTAAATGTATGGTTGAAGAAATGTTAGAGGTTTGCATTAATAAACTTGAATAAAGTGCTTTCTCTTCACTAATGGTGATGGTTGTAAAAAAAATATTGTTCATGGTTTATGTGTGAATAATAGAAACAATGGAAAAACATGAGAATCAAAGATAAATTTCCTCTTCTTGTCATCGATGAATTATTAAATGAATTAAATCGAGTAATTTTACTTAGTAATCTGGATTTTTTTTCTATATATCCTCAAATAAAAATGAGGTAAGAAGACATTCCTGAAACAACCTTTACAACACATGAATGCCATTATGATCTTTTGGTTATGCCATTTAGACTTACAAATGCACCTTCAACATTTCAAAGCTTTAAGAATTCTATTTTCAAACTCACCCTCAGAAAATTTTTGTTAGTGGTTTTGGATGACATACCATTCTATAACTAATCTCGAGAAGAGCATGTACAACATGTTGATGGTGTATTAACACTGTTGGAAGTGAAAAAACTATATGAAAAGACCTCCTAGGGTGCATTTTGGGTTCAAGAAGTGGAATATTTAGGTCATGTTATAATCCCATTAGGATGTGAATGTGGATCCTAACAAAATCAAATCTATTTTGGAATGGGAAATGCACAGAAAATTGGATAAACTAGAATAATATTAGAATTAGGAGGATATTACCACAAGTTTGTAAATAATTTTGGTCAAATAACAACACCTCTAATAAAATCATTAGAGAGGGGAGCACATTTTGGACTAAAGAAGCAACCAATATTTTGAAAAACTTAGAAAGGATGTGTGTACAACTCTCGTCTTGGAGAAAATTGACTTCACAAAAAACCCTCATAGTATACTATGATGCCTAAGTACATGGCATTGGTGTAGTTATTTCACAAGAAGGAAGGCCCCTTGTCTTTGAGAGTAAAAAACCTAAAGGAAATAACTTACTCAAAACATTTATAAAAAAATGATTTTTTCCATACTACATTCAGTTAAGAAATGGCATCCATAATGAATATGAAGACACCTCAAAATATAAACAAATGAGGAGAGTTTGAAGTACTTCTCGGGGAAAATTATCTTTTCAAAATATAAACAAAAATGGGTTAAATTATGTTGGGTTATGAATTTGAAATCATTTACAAAAGGGGAAAAATATGCTATGGTAGATACATTATCAAGGAAAGAGGAAGACACAAAGGGTTTCATATGCATTATTTCCATTCCAAACTCTAATTGACTGGAATAAGCAAGGATATAATAGAAGCAACATGAGAAGGTAGGAAATATCATTCAAAAACTACAAGAGGACCCTGGTGCAGTATAAAATTAGTTTGGAATAATGATTTGTTGTGATATCAATATCAGTTATACTTATGTAAGAATTATTAACTCAAATATGAAGTTCTTTTGTAATTACATGCTTCTCCTATAGGAGGAAATTTATGTTTTTTTAAGGCATATCATAAGATCAAGGTATATTACTTTTGGGAAGGTCTTACTAAATATGTGAAAAATATTGTGGCTAAACGTGTGGTATGCCGAAAAAATAAGGGAGATAAAATTAGGACCCTAAGGCGTCTTTGACCTTTAGAAATACCAAGGTAACATTGGGAAGAAATTTTAATGAATTTTATGATAAGTTTACCCAAATAAGAAAGAAATAGTTCCATTATGGTAGTGAGAGATTGAATGAAAAAGTATGCACATTTTTTCTCTCTTTCTCATCCTTTTAAAGAAAGAATAATGGAAGAAGCATGGATGGAAACCATCTAAAATATACATGGAATACCAAATATTATTGTAAGTGGCAGAGATCAATTTTCACTTGAAAATTTTGGACTAAATATTTTTCTTATTTGGGAACTAAATTGTCTCATTTCTCATCTTACGATCATCAATATTATGGGAAATATAGGATTGTGATTAAATTTTTAGAAGGATATCTATGTTTATTTTCATTTAATTAATTAACAAAATGCATCAAATAGTTTCCCTTGGATGATGTTGGTAAAACAAATCCTTCCATACTTCATAAAAAAATGTCACAATTTATCGAACTTCTTGGATATCCTACTCCATCCATCACATCACCAATGAAAGGGACTATGAAGGCTTAAGCAATAGAGGAAAACACATAACATCAACAATATTTTCTTAAAGTATTGAAGGACAACTTGTTTATACCATAAAATAGGGTTAAAAAACATGTAAAAATCATAATAAAAGTGAATTTGAAGTGGGAGAATGAGTATTTGTGATATTAAAACCATATAAATAGATATCCCTCAAGTATAGAAATAGGGACCATACATTAGCACTTAGTTTTTATGGTGTGTTCCAAAGGATTGGAAGTATCACATACAAGTTGCAGTTAACTTCTTCTTCATGTGTACATCTTGTCTTCCATGTTTCTTTCTTAAATAAGTAATCAATGACAAGATCCCAATCCAAATTATTTTACTAGATATTAATGGAGAAGGTAACATCATACTAAAACCAAAAACAATCTTGGAAATAAGGATTAAGTAGTTGAGAAATCAACAAATTACTAATGACCTCATCAAATGGAAGGACCTATCAATGAAGGGGTGAAATTGGAAGACATATTGTTCATTAACAAACACATGTAAATAGGCAAGTGTTGATGAAAAAATTTGTTTAAATAAGAGGGGCATTTTTAGGCCTATATAATCCCCATGGTAACCCTAAAACCTCTCATTAGTCTTGAGATATTGAGTAATTACATATATATTGTTATATTTTTATGTAGACTATTACCTTTCATGCTCCCATTTTATTATAATTGTACCCATTGCCTCCTACACACACACATGGGCACACACATTAAAGACACATATCCCTAGGATCATCAAATATTGTCCTATAAAATGTATTCATTTTAAAATGAGTTTTCCCCGTCAAAGTTGACTAGAATTATTGGTTTATTATAAATTTTATGGTTAAGGGTTCATGACAAAAAATCATAACATAACCATAAATTACCCTAAGGAAAAATTTTAAATATCTAAGAATTAAATGAAATATTGAGTAGTGTATGAGACGAAACAACCTAGTAATGGAAGAGGCAACATGGAAAGATGTGTTACTTATCTAAAAACACCCATATTTAGTTAAGTGTTTAAAATAACACCTATTTGAAGGATATACGAATACTAATCCCTATATAAGACCCATTTTAACCCTAAAACCATTTATTAAGCCCAAGATATAGAGCTATTACATTTATATTGTTTTATTATTGTGTTGGCTAAAACCTTTCATTGTAACATTTCATTATAATTGTACCCTTTGTCTCTCATATTTATACTAAGGATACCTATGTAGGATTTAACTCTATAGATTTAATTGTTGAAAATAAATTCTTAAAAAAATAGAAAAGGTGGAATGGAAAACAAAAAAATTAGCATAGATTTTTTACCCAAGAAACTCAAACTCGGAAAAATAGAATTTGTTTTCAATATTTTCATATTCACAATAATACAATACAACACATATACCTCATTCCATCCATAAAACACCAATACATTTACCCTATATTTAATACAACTAAAATTCCTTAACCTAAAGTATAAGACCCTTAACTAAACCACTATGCACAACAGAACAAATAAAAACAAAAGACATATGTTGAAAGGTACCAAAAATAAATGCAAAAAACACCTATTTTTTGTTTTGGACATTCTGCCCAATGTAATGTACAACACATGGGGGTAGTCACACATACCAGAAATTCTCCCAATTATTGTTTTCTTTGCGTACTATGGGAAACATGAGTACATGATCAACAATTCTACGAAATAATGCCCAATATTTCTCTGCACCAAGATAGCTCCTCAATGTTCATAGATTTGGTGCTAATATTAAACATCCATATGTTTTTTACAAGAATGATAATATGGGTTGTTACTTGAAAATATTACACTATCCAATCCTATCACAATATAACTCGTGTTCATTGTAGCAGAAGTGACTTGCAACAGTGATAGGTGGAAACCCTCCTGGAGTCTCTATGTGTTGTTCCTTGATGGAGTAAGGGGCAGCTAGAGAGCAGGTCGGAAGCGAAGGACTGACAAGATGATATATGACATATAGGATGTGATTGTGCGGTATAGCAGTGAGATTGCCATTATATCTTGTATTCTTGTACTTGTGGACATTTGAGTGTCATTATCCCTTGTACGAGAGCCCTAGACTGTTGTATTATATGTTTATAATATAACGAATATGGATTACATATATTGTTGTTATTGTTCTGATTGTGCTCGAGATTGGTTTACTTCATTATATTGTTCAGTTGTGCTAAGTAGCTTTGTTGAGATGATTGGTTTTGTAGCATGAGATATTTAAGATTATATCCTAAACATGAGGGCCGTGGAAATTCAACGTTTGGCACCTAGGAACTAAATTTGTCCAATAGCTTCTTATTGCATTGGATGTCAAGATAATCACCAATGTGGGTGATGCAATTGCCATGATCTTTGTAGTAGTTATCCAACCCATTTTAAGGAGCTTCATCATGGTATCCAGTATAAAATAATTTTCAATGTCGCCCATACTTGAGAATCAGGGCCTCTCTATAGAATTTTGACTCAAAACATTTGTCCAAAGTGTTGGAAAAGCATAGATGACATGTAAATAGATGACATAGTAGTAAACCCAATGGAATTACAATGGAGGCCATAGATACCAACTAATTTCATTTTCAATGCAATAATTTGATAGATAATGAGCGTATACTAGTATTCCTTGATTGCTCTTTATGCTTGCCTAGTTGGGCTCTCCCTAATGTTTCTAGAAAACAAGTAAATCCCAACAACTCAACACCATGAAACAAACAACAGACAGGCACATAAAATAAGTGCACATCTACACTACGCTACTTTAATCAATTAATCTCACAGCGATCACATTTTCTCGGACTTCATGTAAGGGAATCAAGATAGAATAGGTTCCGATACCATATTAGGAAAACTAAGAGCAGAGAGAGATTACAAAATACTACACATGAATCACATTTTTCATTTTTTTTTATTGATCACAATGGTTGCATATATGGTATATATAGATTACTAACCTTGAAAAATGTAGATCCTAAGACAGTGGATCTATGACTCAAACATAACACAACTACAACTCATACACATAGGAAACAATGACTTCCAGAATAACACTTCAGAACTCACAATCACAACCTATAATACACATGGAAGCATTACTTCCAACAATCATTTGACTACACACCATATTTTTATATATATAATACATAAACATTATGATACTATTAACATATATATATATATATATATATAATTTAAAATATAAAAAAGAGTACGATATCAAAACTATCTCCTTGTTTTGATTGATGTAATAAAAACAATTAATTTTGTTAAAATAGAAAATTATGATAAGATCTATAATGAGATTGGGCATTAGAAAATTCCTAAAACATGGTGGAATGATATAATCTATCATCTTTGTGACACTGCAAAAGTTGAAAGTTAAAAATATTATCTCTTAAAATGTCTATCATGTGCCTAAATTAAATACCAATTTCAAAATATTTTTCATAATGCCGACCTACACATCCCAATTTAAAATTAACATAATACTGACCCTCATAACATTATAAGTGGCCAAAACAATGGTAATTTTGAAGAGATTTTCTTAATATTTTTGGATAATAAAGATAACTCTTTCACAAAATTGAATAATCTATTACCATTTCAGAGTCTTACAAACCCAATACAATTTCAATAAACATAAATCATTATCACCAACCTAAATTATTTCATAATATTATATATTATTAAAAATATATATATATATCTTATTAATAATATTTTATATATAAAAAATAAGAATTTTACTTTTATGACGAGTGACTATCTACTCATGTTTTTATTAATTTTAAATTTGCATAATGTTACATTATAGTTAATTTAAAAAAAAAATATTTATTAAAATTTTAAAAACATATTACATATATTAAAAATAATTAAATATATTATAATTTATAAAGCTTTCATCGCTTTCTTCTTTCTTAATTTAAGAATTCAAAATCCACGTTATAATTTCTTTTGAAAAGATCATTCGTGAATTATTTGCTTTCCCTCATCTTGAAGTAACTTGAGCTAAGTGTTTATGCCTTTATCACTTTGAATATCCTCCTTCGAGATTTTGTTAGGGAGATAAATGCATATAATCACATGTAACATTTTCAAAGAATTTATGTGATATTTAATAATGAATTTCACCCATAAGATTTTGAAGACAAAATGGCAGTACCATCAATCAAGGGTAAACGATATATTAATAATGAGACCTTTCATTTCTTTCAATTTCTTTTTAAACACAACATCCATCTCTATGTCGGTTTATACTATAATTATCTCGGTAATTTAAATTATGCCAAAGCTGTCTCTCAAATCTATTCTTAAAATGTCAATTTTAATGATTTCAAGCATTTAAAATAAAATATTTTTAAATCAAAATATTAAAATAAAAAAATGACAAGTCCTTTGGAGTAATGTCAATCCCTCAAGTTCTGCATACAACATTATTGACGTCAATTCTGCGATTCCTAATCGTAAAATACTTTTAGAAAAAAAAAAGGAAAAAGACAAATCATATATAAAATGTATATATTTATTAGTGGATGGAATAAATATTCAAGTTAATCATGCTATATTTATAATATATAAATAAGTGTTAATTTTGATTTATTTGAATTAACGGTTAATATAAATATTTATGTATAAAAACTTTTAGAAGCAATTATTACCTAATTAATTTTTATGGATAACTTTATATTTAATAATATGATTAGTTTTATTATATATTTCATATATATATATATATATATGTCAAGTAGTTTTAGCTAAGATCATAATAAAAGTTGATGTTAGAAAATTATATATATTACAGAGCAATGAAGCACATAAAATATGTGGAAACACAAAAAGAGAAAACATATAAAACAAGAGAGACACAAATATATGTGGTTCATCTAATTTGGGCTACATCCACCTCAAACAACCAGTCCTTCCTTTATATTTTCCAGCAAGATGAAGAGACACAACCTACAATAGATCGGTTGTAATATACTTTACTCTCTCTCACAGTCCCCCTTTCTCTTTCTCCATCATGATAAACATACCATACACATTCGCAATACATTACCCTCATAGAAAACGAGGGGTTGTCTTCTAGGGAAAAAAACCTTAAATTAAACATACCTTCTATTGTCAGATCATCTGCCTAATGAACAGCCCAAATTGACTATGAAATTACAATATTTTACAATGCATTTTTACATATGTTTTTAGCTTCGTGGACAGCGCCCTCAAAACGCCCCGCTAGGATGGGGCTCCAAAAGGTCTCCTTCCCCCCCCCCCCCCCTCTCCCCCCTTGGACCCCTGTAGTAGCGATTAAACGATGGGCAATGTTACCTCCCTGTTAAGAACAGGGGTCCAACACCACGATACATCTAGATAAAGAAGATAATCAGGCTCCACACCCAACAATCTCCCACTTGGAGACTAATAGTAGAAACTCCACTGCTGCTTCATTTGATGGACAATTACTCCACTTTGGACTTGGTTGTTTCTCATCTTCATCATCATACTTGAAGACCAATTGAAACTGAGCAGAATCTCAGTTTCTCTCGGGTTACAAATTTTGTTAGCATATCTATAGGATTCCCGCTAGTGTGTATCTTTTCCAGCTTCAAATGTCCATCTTCCAACACTGACCGTATGAAATGGTACTTGAGTTGTATGTGTTTAGTCATGGAATGAAATGTTGAGTTCTTTGCAAGATGAATGACACTCTGGGTATCACTATATAACCTTCCCATCTCCCGCTTCTTACCCAATTCATCCATAAACCTTTGTAACCAAATAATTTCTTTACTAGCCTCTGTAGTAGCAACATACTCTAATTCAGTTGTTGAAAGTGCAACAACAATTTTCGTTTTTGAAACCTAACTGACAGTTGTTCCACCTACAGTAAATATATACCATGTAGTGCTCCTCCTGCTATCTCTATCACCTGCCATATCTGCATCAACATATCCCTGTCGAGCAACGTTTGAACCACCAAAGCATAATACTTGATTTGTGGTACCTCTAAAATATCTGAGAATCCATTTCACTTCCATCCAATGTTCTTTTCATATATTTTTCATATACCTGCTTACAGCTCCCACTGCATGTGCAATATGAGGCCTTGTGCGGACCATTTCATACACGAAAATTCCAATTGTTGATGCATATGGAACTTTAGATATATAATCCATTTTTTCTTGGGTCTTGGGGAACATATCCTTACTAAGTTTGAAATGGCTAGCCAAAGGGGTACTAATTGGTTTTTCATTCTAAATATTAAATATTTCCAGCACCTTTTGTATGTACTCATTTTGAGACAATGTTAATTTCTTATTTTTCATGTCTTTAGTTATTTATTCTCTCATTGTTTAATCTCCACCGCCCCCGTGGACCCCTCTAGCAGCGATTAAATGATGGGCGTCGTTGCTGCCCCATTAAGAACAGGGGTCCAACATGTCGATACATCTAGATAAAGAAGATAATGAGGCTCCACACCCAACAATTGATTTTATCTCAAATTAATTAAATTGAAATTCCACTTTTATTTTGGATTAGGATATAAAATTATTTTTAATTGACTAAGAGATTGTCTTAGAAGTAAATTGAAAAATCAAATTTTAAAGATATTTGGATCAGAGAGTTTTCCCCGTTATGCACCACTAATAGATTTCATGAGGTGTAGTTTTCTTTTAACAAAAGAAATAAGTTATTCTAAGTTAGAAAATAATAATGAACGACGGTTGTGCTCACTGTGAGTGACTTAAGATAGGTTTTAACACGTTTAGGAAAAAGAAAAAATATTTTTTTTTCAAAGATTGCAAATCTTGTTATAACTTTATGGGAAATTGAGTAATCGCTAATGATGAAAAGTCACATTTTACTATCCACAAATACCTATTAATTTGTGGCCCTTGTTAAAAGAAAACCATATCACCTAAAATAGAATAGTATGGTCCACAAAGCAATAGAGTTTACTTTTACAAGATGCCTTAAATCTTGGACCATTAATCAATTTCTTTATATCCAAGAAAGAACTAGTAGCCGAAATAATTTTATGTCTTACTACATTATCAAAAGGTCATTTTCAACTACTACAATCCACAAAAAGTTGTTTTTTTTTGTCATCATACACTAACACTATTGTATTTATATGTTCTCTACTAAAATTTAATCCTATCTTTACACATAAAACTAAAACTAAATACAACCCTAATTATAATGTGTATATATATCAACAACTCCAAAATTCATAAAATATAACTACCTTTTATTTCTTAAAACCTTATAAATCAAATATTTTCAAAAATTAATATGAATTGTAAATTAACATTATCATTATTACATGTACCAATGGGTTTAAATTCATGTTGCTCTATTAATTCTTCTATGATAACCAAGGGAAGACTCGCTATGAATAACCATATATATAAACCTTTTTTGAATGACCATATATGTGATTGTTTTTTAATTCTTTTAGGCTATTAAAAATCAAATATTATAACATCCAACTATGCCTTTTAAAATGAAATTATAGATTCCAACTCTGCTTTGTTATTTGCATAATACTCCATTCTCTGTTGAAAGAATAATCTGGCATCCTTTTAAATATAAACGAAATAAAATTCCACAACTTTGACATGGTTTCTTGTAAATGGAACTCGTTAAAGAAATCATAGTCTATATAAAATTCAATTTCCTACTAGTACATCATTTATCCACCAATATATTGAAGAAAGTTTCATCATAGATCACCAAAAATATGGAAGCACAAGTATTTAATGGGATTCCTAATTCCATGCAAAATGGGCATGGGAGAAATACATTTATTGTACACACTTTCCTAACATTTTCTAGAATATTGAATTAATCTCCATAGATATCGTGTTGCAAGGGATTTTGAAAATATCGCATATCTTTTAAGCCCCCTGGTTTAGCTAACTTTGTAAAAAAATCAGAAACCCAATTTGTATGATAAAATTCAAAAAAAAATATGATTGTATTACATAATTTATCTTCCATGAACGCAATTCCTATATAGAGTGATCTAAGTGGGGAAAATGATCCAAAGATCTATAAAAATCACTTGTTATCTATTTTTATATCATAATTCAAAAATTTGTCACGTTAAGTACAATTCACTTTTGCATAAGACATAAATATCAACCTAATGTAACCTAACTTTGGGCTTTCTACTAGCAGATGATGTGGTTTTCGTCCTTGTGCAATTGGTTATTGCTAATTTCTCCAACTTGAAGCATAAGTGATTAGAATATGGATCAGGGGCAAAAACTAGCTCAAAATTGAAAGTGCTCAAAATTGGAGCAAACTAGATTCAATGTGACCACCCCGTCGCAAGGAATCCAGCACAACTTATTTCGTTGAAAACCAAGTTCGGATGAGGAAGTTATGGTCTATTTATCGCCATTCAAAATAAGTAAATTAAAAAAACAATTATTGCAGAATAGGTACAGCTGATGACATGGCAGTCTAGTTAGCATGCATAGAATCTTCTTTAGTTTTTAGTCCAATGGAACTATGACAAGTGTCATTGTTGGATTCGCCAGTTTTGTTTTTGAAGGAAAAAATCACCCAATGTCCTCCAATGTTGAATATGGATTCATGAATTTTTTTTATGTAGTGGATTTTTTTTTTTTAATATATTAAAGTTGAATTAATATTATGTATATATTTAATATTTTATATGGTTTAAAAATCATATATTATATATATATATTTTAAATTCAAATTTTATATATGATTAATATTTTGAAATCCACATAAATTATTAAACTCAAATCAATTTTAATACATGGCATTATATATATGTTTGACAAAACCATAGTTCACATTGGTATGTTCCAAGTTCGAATAGTCATACGTTAAGGTTGGCATATATGTTGTTTGAACGAATATGTTAATGTTTCGAATGGCATATTATGGCGCGTTATATTTAATGCAAAAATGTATTAAGGATGCAAAGGCCAAGATTCGACCCCGTTACCTCCGCCCTACCATTAACAATGTCTACCAACAAGCCACGGGCATGATATTTGAAAACATTGGTGCAAAAATTCTAATTAAATGCATAGTGCAGATTTCATAGGGTGGGAATGGAGTAGGCTAGCCATCCTCCCAATGAAAACGCGACAAGTGTCCCATGCTTAAGCGGCCAGTTAAGTGTGGCTTAGTGCACACTAAGCATGCTTATCCATTAATTAATATTCCGTTAGCAGTTGGAATATTTTTAGCAGATTCCCCAAATTTAGCATAACTTCCAGATTTGGTGGAGCTAACTAGCATTTTTCCAGATTTAAAGGTAGTTTCTAGGGGAAAATTTAATGAGGCCTATCTTGGTCAATTTTTGACCAAGTTTTGCTCAAGGATAGTCATTCTTAGCATATTGGCATGCTTTGAATCCATTGGAATAACATGCAGAGACAATGGAACTTATCTACAGGTGTTTTTGGCACGTTGAAGAATTTTGAAGCCAAGGGCCACCAGGATAGAAAGCCATGCCTAGATCATATGAAGGTTAATTTCAGTGAGTGAATAGTCACTTTTTGATGTATTTGATGCTCTGAACAAAGTGGTATATTTTATAGAGGCGTTGGAGCACATCTAAATGTGATTTGTTTCACTTTGGAGATTAAACAAACCCGTGGCCACTACAGTTGGAGGTCAAGCCTAAAGGAGCTGGTAACCTAATCGAGAGATTGGATAGTCATTTTTGGGGTTTTAATGTCTTATGAAGCCAATGGAACAACAAAAAAATCCATTGGAGCATCAAATATGCTTGGAATCAGACTTTTGACTCATAATACGAAGAGGGCCTAGCCAGTTAAAGTATGTCCATGGAGATGTAGCCTAGGTGGGGTGAACTCCATCATCATCCATTGTGTTATGTGATTGTTGTGAGTTATATTTCTGCATTTAAATTGTTGTATATGAGTTTTTAATTGTTAATTAACTCATAATTTGATCATCAAAGACACATGAAAATACACACATAAACCCCTTCACAAATGGTTAACATGAGACGATCCTTAAACACATTTTAATACTGATGAGGGAGATTACATAGCAAAAAAAAGGTTTTCCATATTCATATCAAGTTGGTATCAGAGAAAAAGTTTATCTCATTTTTAGTCAAGGTTAGCTAATTCTTCTATAGCTATTGGTTGTTGATTTTTTGCAAGGACAATTTAACAGTTTTCCAAGTTTACGTGTGAAGGAGGATAATATTGAGAATTCAAATCCCAAATTTTAGCAAATAAGTTCTTTATTCATTGCATGTGTGTTGGTAGCTTCATTAAGCATGGTTTCTACTTAATCTTCCTTACAAAAACTCTTTAATAAAGAGATGTTGCAGAAACTCTACATCATGATTGATAGGATGCAAGAGAAGTATGGCGATAAGAGGGAGAGCGTTAAACTTCAAGAGAAGTTGATTGCCATGAAGGAGGAGAAGCAAGAGCTTCTTGACAAGATGCATGATATGAATACTCAACTCCATGTTTCCAAGGAATCCTTAGCCAAGCATGTGCTTGAAAAAGAGGTAATAAATTCAAGTTTATCTTCAATTTTCTCTCAAAATGAATGTGTAGGTGATTTTGAAAGACACACTAGAGGAATAGGGTCCAAATTATTGATGAAGATGGGCTATGAAGGTAAAGGGTTAGGCAAACATGCACAAGGAGTAGTTGAGCCAATTGTTGTTAAGGAAAGACCTAAGTATTTGGGTCTTGGTTATGGACAACATGATGGAGAAAACTCTAAAGCCAAGGAGGCACATGAAGGTGTTCCAAGAAGGGCTTTAATTTAATGTTCATTACCTTAACCTTGTGAATATTGTGTTCATGAGGAATGCAAAAGTTTTACACCCACTTGCCAAGAAGGTTCTCATAAGCATGCAACTAATCAGAATGAAAAACAAGAGGGTGTTGAAATATCTAAAACCATTAAGTAAATTGTTGGTATTTCAAAGAGAGCCATTACCTCATCAAATTCACCTCCTCAAGAAGGCAACAAAGGTGAATATTCAAGGTATAAATATGATTTTAATAAAGTTTCTTTTGATTATGATAAACATGGCAAATTCTCATGTAAGATTTGGAGAAAGTTTACATGTTCCTTTTGTGGTTTGAATAACTGTAATGTTTCAATATGTTGGAAGAAGATAGCCATGCACAGGAAACTTTTAAAGCACAGGAGGCAGAAATCCAAAGACAAAGCAAGCCATGCTAAAGATAAGAGGCAATTGTTTTGCATTTATTGCCATAAGCAAGGTCATCTTGTATAAAAGTGTTGGACTTTGTATCCAACAAGTCATCCACAACATTTGAAGAAGGTGGAGAAAGAGAATGACAAGAATGGAAAAGAATATTCCATAATTGATGTGGGTCAAGATTATTCACATGATGATGATGTGTAGTTGAAGGAAGTGCCATTGAAATGGTTTCATAAGAGATGGTTAGATTTCTTATCCAATTAAAACTTTTCATGTCTTTTGATGTTAATGAATTTCTTTGCCAATGGAATGCATGTTGCATGTTTATGCCAAGAAGATGACTGAAAGTGGATTATGTTGACTCACTTTATTGCAGAAAGATATATCATTTCATCTTGTTGAGTACATGTACATATGAATGGATTCTTGTACTTATGATTGTACTTATGAGATAATTGAAGCATTATATAAGAGTTTGTGTGTATGAACAGTGGAATTTTGATGGTTTCATTGTGCTTGAACATGCATGAGTAATTGACATGTGTTGGTCGATTGCTTTGTTGAACGTGTATGTTGTCAAATTGAGAGTGTTTATCATTTGCACATGCATGAGTGTCAACATGTGTTGATAGATTGTGTGTTTCAAGCATGTCATATCGACTTGGAAGAGTTGAGTTTGTCTCCAATGATGGAAAGGAGATGTGATGAAGTGTTTCATTACATGATGTGAAATTATTTTTGGGTTTAGGAAAAGAATCGTCAAGTTTTTACACATGCTTATGTTTGACTTGAGAGTCATTTGTTTGAAGAGGCATGTTTTTGTCGACTTGTGTTTGGTCAATGATTTTGACACCAAGATGTAAGAGTAAATGTCGATGTTCACATGATGTGAGATTTGTTTCTTTGAAGGAGCAAGAGGATATGTCGTCAAGTTGTTTCTTGCAAGATGTGTATGTTTGTGATAAGATGTCAAAGAAATGCTTCCAGCCATTGTAGACCATGTTATGTGTTGAAACCAAAAAAAAAAGGAGATGGTGAATGCATTCTTACAGATGTGGAATTTGGAACCATGGAGGTAAAAGAATGGTCATTTCTTTTCTTATTTTTACTAACGTTGGAAGCTATTTGTTGTAGTTCACTGATTATGTAAAGGAGGAAAATTATTCTCAGTGGGAAGGAACCGAGGAATCGATTTGGTACAAAAAAAGTGTTATATCAGAAAGCATCCAACATGTGTTGGATTGGGTTAGCACTAAAAGGAGAATAATGGTTGAAGAGCCAAGCCATTTGCAAGGAAAGACAAGGCATGTCAGTGGACAAGAGGTTGTCAAAGGGGTTTACCCAAGTAGAATAAAGATAATAGAACTTGAGAAACATAAGAGATTTCATCTCTCATGAAATAACCAACTTTTGGAGGTCCAAAAGCATGTCAGTGGGAAGGAGTGATCAGAATCTGGATTAGGGGAAAAAATTAGCTAAAAAATGAGAGTGCTCATAATTTCATCAAACCATATTCAAAGTGACCAGCCTATTGCAAGGAATCCAATGCAACTCATTTCGTTGAAAACCGAGTTCGTATGAGGAAGCTTTGGTTTGTTGATCACCGTTCATAACAGGGAAAATTTAAAAACAAATATTGCAGAACAGGTACAACTGATGACATGGCAGTCCAGTCAGCACGCAGATAATCTTCTTAAGTACTTAGTCCAATGGGACTATGATAAGTGTCACTGTTGGATTCACGAGTTTGGTTTGTGAAGGTAAAAATCGCCTAATGTCCTCCATGATTGAATCTGTGGTCGTGATTTTTATGTGCTGAATTTGTTTTTTTAATATATTAAAGTTGGATTAATATTATATATATAATTAATATTTTATATAGTTTTTTTAAAATCATATATTATATTAATTTATTTATATATATAAATATTAAATTCAAATTTTATATCTTATTAATATTTTAAAATCCACATAAATTATTAAACCCAAATAAATTTGTATACATGGCATTACATAAATGTTTTACAAAACCATATTTCACGTTGCATGTTCCAAGTTTGAATAGTCATACATTAAGGTTGGTATATATATATATATATATATATATATTATTTCAACGAATATGTTAAAATTTTGGAATGGCATATTATGACACATTATATTTAATGCAAAAACGTATTAAGGGTGCGGAGGTCAGGGTTCGACCGTGTGACCTTTGCCCTACCACTAATTTTGTATACCAACAAACCACGGGTATGACATTTGAAAACATTGGCACGAAACTTCTAATTAAATGAACATTGCGGATTTCGAAGGGCAGGAATGGAGGGGGCTAACCCTCCTGCCAATGAAAACGTGACAAATGTCCCATACTTAAGAGCCCAGTTAAGTGCAGCTTAGTGAAGACTAAGCATGCTTATCCATTAATTAATCTTCAGTTAGCAGTTGGAAGATTTTTAGTAGATTCCCCAAATTTAGCGGAACTTCTAGATTTGGTGGAGTTAACTGGTAGTTTCCAGAATTAGAGGTAGAAACTAGGGGAAACTTTAATGAGGCCTATCTTGGTCAAGTTTTGACCAATTTTTTCTCAAAGATAGTAATGATTAGCAGATTGGAATGCGGTGAATTTATTGGAATAGCCTACATGTTGGGTTTGTGTTGGGGGTGGTGGGGGGTAACAGGGGGGGCGATATCCCCCCTTGTACATTGTGCAGGGCACAACATACAGGGGGGGTCATAGGGGGGGCAGTAGCCCCCCCTGTCGGGGTCTAGGGCAACGCCTCAGAAATTTTTTTGGTCCTTATTTTCCGGTGGGCGGACCCACCCATGGTTTTGTGCATGGGTTTGCACATGGTTTTGGGGCATGATGGTTTTCGACCCATGGTATTTTGTAGATCTGCTCAAGGGAACTACGGTTATGTTCTAATCCAGGGTTAATGGATTGGGGTTTCTGTATGGTTCGATATGTATATATATGTGTTGTAACACTAAAATGAATATAATGAAAAATCAAGCTGGTCGTCCCGATTTGGTATCCAAGGGAAAATCTTTGTGTTTATCTGTTTTATGTTTTATTCTCTTGCTATTTTTTATTTTATGTTTTAAGATTCGTTTGCAGATAATTTATGTACAAGGTTAAAACCTACATTTGGTATCAGAGAAATTTCGGCTTCAAGGGGACGCCTTTGCTGCTGAGGGGTTTTTTGCTCGTGCTTGAGGTAGACCCTGTTCAGTGGGAGATCTGCGCGATCGATTCTTGCGGTGAAAGAAGATGGCGAGTGGCAGGAAGATAGAGATCGAGAAATTTAATGGTCAAATTTTTGAGTTGTGGAAGCTCAAGATGGAGGATCTGCTAGTGGATAAAGATCAGTGGATCGCGGTAGATCCGGGTACTAAACCAACGGCAATGTCAGATGAAGACTAGAAGACGCTAGATCGGAAGGCAAAGAGCACAATACAGTTGTGTGTCTCAAATTCAGTATTGTTGATTGTATCTGGGGAAGCTACAGCAGAGACCTTGTGGGACAAACTTGCGACTTTTTACCAATCTAAGTCTCTGGTGAATAAATTGTTCCTGCGGAAAAAACTGTATAACCTGAGGATGAAGGATGGAGACTCGGTGACAGAGCATCTGAACGCCTTCAATACTATGGTAAGTCAGTTGTCATCTGTTGATATTAAAATCTCAGATGAAGATAAGTGCATCAGTTTGTTGTGTTCTCTACCAGATTCGTGGGACAATCTGGTTATTGCAATAGGTAGCAATACAACTACCTTGAATTTTGATGACATTGTCTCAGCCTTGCTGTCGGAGGAAATGAGACGGAGAGATATGGAAGGTCAAAATGGATATGCCTTATCTGTACGAGGAATGCCTAGAATAGAAACAAGAATAAGGTTTCGAGTGGGAGATATAAATCTCCTAGAAAGTTTGTAAAGGTGTGCTGCAAATGCAGAAAGGAAGGGCACTACAAAAAGGACTGCAGATCTAAAGCTCCTGAGAAAGGAAAGGGATCTGATGATGATCCTTCTGCAAAGGTAAAAACCACCTCAGATGAAGGTGGGGATGTGTATTTGGCTTCCTCTTCAAATACAGATGTATATCATGAGTCATGGTTTATTGACTCGGGCGCATTGTTTCACTTCACTCCTCATAGGGAGTGGTTCTGCGAGTATGAGAAATATGATGGAGGTGATGTCTTCTTAGGTGATGATAGGAAGGCCAGAATCATTGGAAATGGAAAAGTCAAGCTGAAGCTACAAGGTGGAAGGATTATAACACCTCTTGGTGTTTTGCACATTCCTGCATAGGCCAGAAATCTGATTTCTATAAGCAAGATGGATGATGTAGGTGTAAAAATAGTGTTCGAGAAATATACCTGTAAGATGGTTCGGGGAGCACTGGTATTAATGCGGGGAGTTTGCATTGGAAATTTTTATAAGCTTCAGGGCAGCGTTATTATTGATGGGTGCAACAGTTCTGTGGTTCCCGAAAGTGGAGCGAAAAGCCTAGCGGTCTATGGAGAAAAGACCATGCTATGGCATCAAAGGCTTGGAAATATTGGGGAGAAGGGCCTTCAGATACTACATGGAAATGTTATGGTAGAAGGTATGTCCAATAGCTCTCTGGATTTCAATTTCTGTGAAAATTGTGTGTATGGGAAGCAGAATCGGGTGAGTTTTCCTTCTGGTGCTAAGAGGGCAAACAAGATATTAGAGCTTGTGCACAGTGATGTGTTTGGACCTGTGTCGGTTCCATCACTGGGTAAGTCTATGTACTATGTTTCATTCATAGATGACTTCTCAAGGAATACATGGATATATTTTTTAAGGAAGAAATTTGAAGTATTTAACGGATTTAAAGAATTTAAGGCTCTGGTGGAAAACCAGACAGAGAAGAAGATAAAGGTGCCGAGGACATATAATGGTGGGGAGTTCTATAAGAAGGAATTTGAAGAGTTCTGTAAGAAGAGTGGTATAGCAAGGAAGAAGACTACTCCATACACACCTCAGCAAAATGGAGTTGCAGAAAGAATGAATAGAATGTTGATGGAAAAGGCAAGAAGCATGCTCAGTGGTACCGGGTTAGGACAAGAATTATGGGCAGAGGCAGTGGAGACTGCATGTTACTTGGTTAACAGATCACCTTCATTAACGTTGGAGGATAAGACTCCACATGAGGTATGGACTGGTAAGAAACCCTCTCTTTCATATTTAAGGGTATTTGAATGTGATGCATATGTACATCTTCCAGAGGAGAAAAGGAGCAAGTTGGATAATAAATCTAAACAGTTCATCTTTATTGGGTATAAGGATGGTTTAAAGGGCTACAAGCTTTGGAACCCAAAAACAAGGAAGGTTGTGTACATCCGAGATGTGGTGTTTAGAGAGGTCAAATATATTGTTAAACATGAAGTCCTACCAAAGGAACCTGAGAAGATAGAGTTTGAGCTAAAGGAGGATGAATCAGACTCTACAACAGAAGAAGACTCAAAAAAGGAAGAGCCACAAACTCTAGCTGTTAGGAGATCAGTTTGGGAAAGAAGAAAACCAGAAAGGTATATTCCATCTGCATTCTGTTCAAATTTTGCTTTAACTATAGTTGATGATGATCTTAGAATTGTCAGGGAGGTAGTAGATTCAGAGGATGGAAAACTCTGGAAGGAGGCCATGGTTGATGAAATGGCATCCTTGCATAAAAATGAGGCATGGGATCTGGTGGAGTTTCCAGCTGGAAGGAAGCCCATTGGGAGAAAATGGGTGTTTAAGAAGAAGATGAATGTGGAAGGCAAGGTGGAGAAATACAAAGCTTGGTTGGTAGCAAAAGGTTATTCCCAGGTGTCGGGAATTGATTTTGGTGATATTTTTTCTCCTGTTTCCAAAGTTACTTCTATTATATTACTTTGATCTGTTGCTGTTGCATTTGATTTTGAGGTAGAACAGATGGATGTGAAGACAACATTTATTCACGGGGATCTGGAAGAGGATATCTACATGAAACAACCTAAAGGCTTTATGGTGAAGGGGAAGAAAGAGCTAGTATGCAGGTTAAAGAAGTCTTTGTATGGGTTAAAACAATCACCAAGGATGTGGTATCAAAAATTTGATACCTATATAAGGGGACTTGGCTTCACCAGAAGCAAGGAGGATCACTGTGTTTATTTTAAATTAATTGGTGACCGTGTTATTTATTTGGTCTTGTATGTGGATGATATGTTGTTGATTGGAAATGACAAAGAAATTATCCAATATTTGAAGACCCAACTATTCTCCAAATTCGATATGAAGGATCTTGGTGCTGCAAACTATATTTTGGGCATGGAAATTAAGAGAGATCGAGCAAAGAGGAAGCTCTGGTTAAAATAGAGGAAGTATGTTGAGACTATATTGCAGAGGTTCAATATGCAGGATAGTAAACTGATGAATTTTTTGATTCCTGTAGGTACAAAGCTGTCTGCTGAACAATGTCCAAAGACACAAGAAGAAGAGGAGGATATGTCCCGTGTTCCATATGCAAGTGCAGTGGGTAGCCTGATGTATGCAATGGTTTGTACTAGACTGGACATTACACATGTAGTGGGAGTATTGAGCAGGTTTATGTCAAAGCCAAGGAAGGAGCATTGGAAAACAGTGAAGTGGGTTTTTAGATATTTGCGTGGCACTAGTGATTATGGCTTGTGCTACCAGGGTAGACCAAGATTGGAAAGAGAGTTGGACATTCATGGTTTTTTTGATGCAGACTGGGCTGGAGATCTGGACCAAAGAGGATCTAAAAGTGGGTATGTGTTTAGCCTATTTGGAGGTGCAGTCAGTTGGATGAGTAAAATACAATCTGTAGTGGCTACTTCAGCTACAAAGGCAGAATACATGGTAGCCACTCATGCATGCAAGGAAGCAGTTTGGTTGCAGAGATTGTGTTCAAGTATGGGGTTGGTACAGAAAGCTATAATGATAGACTGTGATAGCCAAAGTGCAATTTTATTGTCTAAGAACCCTACTTATCATTCAAAGAAAAAGCACATTGATGTTCAATATCACGTTGTGAGATATATGGTTGAAGCTAAAAGGGCGTTGCTGGTAAAGGTGGACACTTTGAAGAATGTTGTATATGCATTTACAAAGTCTGTGAGCACTCAGAAGTTCTCTTGGTGTAGAGAAAAAATGGGTGTTGCAAATATGGGCTAATGACTCAGCTCTCCTGTGGCCCCATGCGGAAAGAAAACAACAAGTGGGAGAATGTGCGGTTTGTGTTATATTATTTCCATGACTAGTCACGCACGGGGGGGGGGGGAGGTAACACGGGGGGTGATAGCCCCCCCTTTACGTTGCACTCCGCGCAATGTACGATGGGGTCACAGGGGGGGTGGTAGCCCCCCCTGTTGGGGTCCAGCGCAGCGCCCCAGAAAATTTTTTTGGTCCTTATTTTCCGGTGGGCGAACCTGCCCATGGTTTTTTGCATGGGTTTGCACATGGTTTTGGGGCATGATGGTTTTCGACCCCTGGTATTTTGTAGATTCGGTCAAGGGAACTACGGTTATGTTCCAATCCAGGGTTAATGTATTGGGGTTTATGTATGCTTCGGCATGTATATATATGTGTTGTAACACTAAAAGGAATAATATGAAAAATCAAGCTGGTCGTCTCGATTTGGGATCCAGGGGAAAATATCTGTGTTTATCTGTTTTATGTTTTAAGATTCATTTGCAGATAATTTTTGTACAGGGTTAAAACCTACATTGCAGAGGCAATGGAGCTCATCTACTGGTTTTTTTGGCATGTTGAAGAATTTTGAAGCAAAGGGCCACCAAGAGGGAAGGCCATGCCCAGATCAACTGAAGGCAAATTTATCTGAGTGAACAGTCAATTTTTCATGTATTTTATGCTCTGAACACAATGGTATAGTTTATAGAGGTTTTGGAGCATATCTGAATGTGCGTTTGTCACTTTAAAAATTAAACAAGCCCATGGACACCGGGGTTGGAGGTGAAGCCTAGAGGAGTTGGTAACCAAATTCAGAGATTGGATAGTAATTTTTGGAGTTTTTATGTCTTTTGAAGCTAATGGAATAGTTAACAGATCCATTGAAGCATCATAGATGCTTGTAACAAAATTTTTTACTCATAATCCCAAGAAGGCCTAACTAGTTAAAGCAGGTCCATGGAGATGCATCCTAGGAGGGGTGAACTCCATCATCAACCATTGTGTTATGTGATTGTTGTGAGTTATATTTTTTCATTTAAATTAATGTATATAAGTTTTTAATTGTTAATTAACTCATAATTTGATCATCAAATACACATGAAAATACATGAAACTACACACATAAACCCCTTCACAAATGGTTAACATGAGACGATCCTTAAAAAATTTTTAATACTGATGAGGGAGCTTGCAGAGAAATAAAAAGTTTTCCCATATTATGATCAATAAGTGAAACCATTTCCAGTAACATTACTACTTCTTATGCACACACATTTCTTATGCATAGTTATTCCCTTGATAGTTGATTAGTATTTTACTAACCCCAACATGTATGCCATATCCCTTTTTTGGTCCAATCAATTCCATTCTAGCATAGTTCTCGCTAAGTCCTAATTGTTGTAATAAACAATGGTGATTGTGTATTTTCCTTATAAAAAACCTTAGTATTAATGGAAAGATCCACCTTCTTTATATACGAATATTTGAACTATAATTTGTCAAAATATACGGGAATGAATTTTGAATACTTCCATTATATGGTTATGTGATTGCTTACTTATATGGCAGGATAGAAAATTGATGGTGTTCTGAGATATCTTGGAAATTTTTTTGATTGATTTTTCGGAAATGAAATAAGTGACTACCAAAATCCATATTTGATAAATATCTGATGACAATATTGAGAATGGAACTATGATTACCAAAGTAAAGTGTATGGATGATCAATCGATTGTTAACAAACAATAATTTTAATGTCTATGTAGTTATTTTGACCATTATTGCACACACTAGCACAAATCACCAACATGGAAAATTATAAATGTGCCTTATTGAATCCTTCATACTCCTTTCAAGCCATTCATGTACTATTTAATCAAAATGAACATATGTATATTTGGGTTGGAACAACAAAAACAACATTCTCAAAAAGTGTCTTATACATGAGTCCAAATGAAGCCGGCTTAAGGGCAAGAGATACAAATAGTACTCAACATGCAATGCATCAGTAAAAATCAACATGTGGAGCCTCTAGCGCATCAATCCAGAAAGATAGCAAAGAAGAAGGAGAATGAAGCTTCATCACAAATTCATGGTGGGACTAAAGAGGACTCTTGAGCCTACTCAATCTTTGCAGCATGGGCAACATATGCTAGCGAGGATCTAACTAGGAAGCCCATGTAAAGGATGGCTCTACCATCATGTCATGATTTTATAAGTCAATAAGTCAAAATGGTTTAAGAATCATAACACAATGGGGGCGACCCTATGGAATCATATCGCAGTAAGGAGGTTAGAATGCTTAATGCAAGGGAAAACCTGATCTTCCCTAACCTATATGCTAGTGACAAAAATGATACCTGCCATGAAGGGTCAACGGTCATGGAATCAAAGTGATAAAATTGTCTGAAAGTCTTCATCTTCTCCTGAAAAACAAACTAGCACAACACTCAAAGCCAAAAAGGTCACAAACTTTATAAAACATTATAAAAATAAACATAAAATTTGGAAAATTGGGTTTTATTTTATTTTTTAATTTCAATTATAAATAGAACTTTTGACTTACAAATCCTCATTTATGTTTTAGACAATTGAGTTAACTATCTCTAGAGAAAAGCACGGGCAACCATAATCCACTGATTTTCTCAGCCATATCAGCCATCAATCTTCTAGGTAATCTCCTATTTCGATTTCTCAATGAAATTTTGTTCAACTCAAGTAATTTTCAAGAATTTTGACTGCAAGGATTTAGTTTTTGGTTTTTAACTATGCCCGTACATGGGTTGGGAATATAAGAGTCACGTATTTCGAAGGCATATACATGACTGTGTATGAATGAAACATGCATATGCGCAGTATGATATTTAAAAACATGGTTTTTAATGGACGAAAAAACTTTAATGTGCAGGATGTAAATTAGATGGAGGGAAAGAGAGCCCATTGATGTATATAATGAGGTTATGAATGATCCATTGGCAGTGGATGCACTCATAGAATGCGTATTGTTGAAATTTTTCAAAATGAAAAATATGAAAACCAATAAAAGATTCCTGGAAATGCTCATCAATTATTGGGATCTAGAAGAATATGCTTTCATGATTCATCATATTCCTATGCGCATTGAATTATAAGATATATAATTTATTACTGGAGTTTCCTGGAGAGGAGAGCCATTCAATTTTCAAGGGAAGGCCCGAGGAGGCTTTAATGTGGATGATTATATTAGCATTTACTTCCCAAAGAATACCCAAAAGGTACATACGCCGATCCTAATCAAGGATGTGGTGGGATTGCCCCTAAGGATTCTCCTTTTTACAATTGTTAGGGTAGCTAGATCAACCTCATTGCACCAAGCATCTCACGTTGCAATGAGTTTGGTAGTAGATTACCTTAGCACAGTTTTTGACTAATGTACAACCCTTTTTACCAACATGAAAAAAAAACTGACTTCCAGCAAGAAGAATAGGACAACACATTTTGGGTATGGTACAATTATTTGTACCTTATTCTTTGAGAGATTACTAGGTCTTCGACATAAGGTGATTTCCGCCATGAGTAGCCAAAGAGGTCCACAGATAGCTAGATGGTCTGACTTAATGAAGAGACTAGGGGGTGGTAAGGTACCTAGAACTGCATTCGATGATGAACTTTACCTTTGGTGGGAAGAAAAATCCATTTAAATCAAGGAATACCCATAAGCAAGCATGGATTTCAGAGCAGATCCAGATTCCGTACTTCCCCCCGACGATGCATGGGGATCCATTGGTAAAGTTTTTAATATTTTAATATTATTTGATTTTTTTGGATTTCAAAGATATGAATTGAAATTATTTTTGATGAAACAATAGTTCTTACAAAATTTTTTGATGATGACACAGACATGGGACTGGCAAGACCTTAGGGTCTGCCTAGGCATAGGCACCGTGAGAGAGACGCAAAGGGTGTCGGTTCTAAGGCTAAAATATTTCTTCATGCTGTATAGAGGAACTTAGAGAGATTGAATTCCCAAGTACCTATGGTAGTAATGAATGATCTACCAGAGGAAATACAGAGACTTGTGGTAGGAGTACCTTGAGACTAAGTGCATATTTTCCAATGAGTGGAAACTAGCATTGCCTTTTTCTGGGATACACATGGAGGGTAAGGCCTTTAGACATAGATTAAATATGACCTGATATTTTTGATAGACATGATTGGGCTTAAACCCTAATTTTGTACGAAACTTTTATCTCGATTTTGTATAATATTTTGAACTTATAACTTCTATCTATATATAGATGATTTCATGATGTAATGGCCATATATACAAATGATTTTTGGTTATTTTTTATTTTAATGTGGTGGATGATTTATATACCAATATAATGATTGATTATCTATGGAATCATCAAATGAGTTTTATGATCATGGAATATGAATAAATGTGATAAAATTAAATGATATATGCAATAAATGAACTCTTAGAAATCAGTGATATAAATAAGGATCTCTGACGCGATAGATGTTGTTTAACTGAGACACCAACAGTCGTGAATCCATGTACACTACTAATGAATATACACCAAGAGATATTACTTCAAATAGAAGGTTAACAATAGAAATATATTTTGTGACATTATTTGAAGCAGGACTGATACATATGAACCTTGAAACCAACAACTGACGCGATGGATAATAAATCATCCAAGTCATAGAAGATGAATTCCAAGCATGTCGACTTGCACCATTGATGAACCCTAGATATACCAGATCATTCATCAACACCTGCCAAGGTAGCTCAAAAATATCTCTGTCACTACGAAACCTATAGAAAAATGTGAAAATATATACACAATATCTACAAAACCAAGAAAATTCTAGGCAGAAGCCTACGCATAATACTTTTTAAGATAGGGCCCGTTTCTCGGCTCCGCCAACTCATTTCCATCAATATTAACCAATTCATAAGCTCCTTTTTAAGACCTTTTTAATGATAAAAGGAATGTACCACATGGATTTGAACCTTCCTAACCCCAAGGTGCCTTTGTCTTGATCATGGACTAGGACAAGGTCATCTTCAGAGAAAACCCTAGGATGTACAGTCTTATCGTATTGGATCTTAACCCTTTTTTTTCTGTTTGTTAATTGTGGATGCGTCCCGACATTTCTCATTAAGATGTTCCAAATAAACGAGGTGCTCCTCAAGACTGGAAGTTTCTGGAAGAAGCTCTACAACTAGTTTAAGAGAAGTAATTTCATGTTCCACAGGGAATATCGATTCCAACCCATAAACTAGTTGAAAAGGAGTGAAACCGATTGCAGTCTTAACTGAGATCAAGTATGCCCAGAGTGCAGGATACAACATGATGTTCTAATTAGATCGATTTTTATGAATTTTCCTATGCAGGATAACCTTCGAGGATTTATTCACGACTTCCACCTAACCATTGGCTCGAGGATAGTAAGGAGATGAATGGTCCTGCTAGAAACCTAACTTTAGAGCTAATTCAACCATCATTTTTTTTCTCAAAATGACTGCCATGGTTAGTGACAATTTATTTTGGGATACTGGACTACGAAATGACTTTGTTGAGTAGAAACCGGGTTGTTGTTTCACCATCGTTTGAAAAAAGTGGGCATTGCCTTAGCCCAATTAGTAAAGTATTCCACTGCTACAATGATATAATTATGACCCCTTTTCCAAAGGTGGGTTACAAGTTGTAAAATTGATCCCTGAATCTATGAATGGACTGATGTAAATAACAGGAAAGAGTGGAGCTAGTTGAGAGCACATATTCTAAGTATAGACTTGACAAGGATGGAATTTCTTGACTGCTTCAACAAAATATTTAAATATCGAACGCCAAAAATGGCTTGCACGCAATATTTTTTTGGTTGTAGAAAGCCCAGATAGGTGACCACTACAAGCTCCACTATGGGAATCATTCAGAATTGACTCAAATTCTTCTAGGGTTAAGAAACGTCTAAGGATTGAATCAACCCTGTGACAATATAAAGTGTCACCAATAATAACGTAACTTTTACCTAAGTGACACAATTTTCTCCGCTAATCCCTTGAAAAAGTGAGGGGAAACTTTCAATTCTGAAGATATATAATAACATCTCCATACCAAGGATCCTATGAAGAAATAAGGAAAAGATGTTCATCAAGGAATGATTCCTCATAAACTATTTTTTTCACAAGGAAACTTAGAGATTAGTTATGTGAATATTAAAGATTTATTAGATTTGGATGAGAAGAAATCGAGATCAAACTCTTGTAAAATAACTATCCATCTTTTATATTTTCCCCTAATCACTTAACTACTAAGAACAAACTGAAATGGATTGACAGTTGCTAAGAAAAAAACATTTAGAAGCAGAATATAATGTCTAAGTTGTTGGATAACATGTAAAACTACCAGAGCTAATTTCTCTATAGGAGAGTATCATAATTCATGGACTAACAAGCCTCGACTCAGATAATAAATCACATGCTCACAGAGAGCATCCTCTTCCTGAACTAGAACCATACCAATGGTTGATTCTCCCGCAGCGAGATACAAGATGAAATCATTGCTATAATCAGGTGGACTCAGTAAAGGAATAGAGGTCAATGATTTTTTCAAAGCATTGAACTAGAGCTGAGCAAAGTCATCCCATAGAAATGGAACTCCTTTTTTCATCAATCTCATAAATCCCTTTGTGATCTCAGCATAAGCAATGATAAAGCTCCTCAAGAAATTGGGTTTTTCTTGGAGATTTTGAAGTTGGTGAATGGTAAAAAGGGGAGGCAAATGAATTATTTCCTCAACCTTGAAGGGATCTACATGAATTCCTTCACTAGACACTATGAACCCCAATAATCAACCAAATGTGACTGCAAAAATGCACTTATCCAGATTCAACTGTATTTTATAATAATGACATATCTCAGAAATCAATTGAATATGATGAGTATGCTCAATTATATTTCGAGAACAAGTGCATAATTCATCCAAATAAGCTTCATTGATATGTTTGATATCGTGGAAAGCATAGGACATGGCCCTGAAAATTCACTCTAGTAGTTTTAAGGCCAAAAGGCATCTTTTTGTATGAAAAGGTACCGCAGGGGCATATAAAAGTTATCTTATGTTGATATTCACGACAGATATTAATTTGATTATAACCCGAGAAACCTTCCATGAAGGAAAAAATCTTATTTCCCACACATTCATCGATAATCTGATCAATAAAGGGTGTGGGGAAATTACCTTTCGGACAAGCCTTATTTAAATATATAAAGTCTATGCACATGCAGATCGTTCATCAACCAGGACTGTATTTGAAACCCACTCAGTCAGAGGAATGGGGTATATGAAACCCGCCTTAAGAAAATTCTCAACCTCGGATTTGATAGCTGTCTCTTTCCTAGGGTTTATCGGCCAAAGCTTATGTCATATAGACTTATCATTCTCATAAGTCTTGAACTCACATTGGAAAATTCATGGATAAATTCTAGGCATTTCCTCATAAGACCAAGCAAACACACCACGAAATTCTTTGAAATATCAGTATAGATTTGAATTTCTTCAAGGGAGCAGTCGGCTCTGATGAAATTTTTTTGTATTATATTAGGCTCCTTGGAGATGTTCACTGGAATTGTTTCTAAAATGATATACATGCTACCTTCGACAGAAATATATGTTGGAGCCAAAGGGTTTAGAATTGTGTGAATATCACCATTTGACGAAGGGCTAGACAAACTTGATTCTACATCATGCAAGTTTGGGATAAAATACGACCGATGATGTAAATCATCCCACGGTCTTTCTACACCCGTCATTGCTTATAGGATTTCCTCATCAGATGGTAAAATAGTATGAAGGAAGTCCATAGAGTAAGTAGAGTTAAGATTTCAAGCTGAAACCACATCTCCATCCAAATCCTCCGGTGAAAGAGGAGTAGGATCATAATCTACAGTGTTAACAATAAATTGATAACAAATTTCAGCTACAGAAATGGGATATGCAATTCCACCCACTTTCCCTTCTTCTAATGTGGTCGTAGTAGAGGGTAATGGCTAAAGATCCGAAAAATAATGAGTTCTAAAGAAATCTCTTTGAGAAGGGGCCTTGCATGATGAAATTTCATTTATTCAAACAGTATGAGATGGAAGATCAAATTACCCATCTGTTGAGGAGGTAAATCCCCTCTGCGGACAAAGGCAATCCCTACTAGCCCAGTACGGGTCTAGCAACAATCATCCAATGCTACAGCGCAAGTTCCTAATTGCGAATAAATAAGCCAATGATGGAGGCCTACCTGGAGTCCAGTGCTATGATTCATAGAAGAGACATCGTTCCCGTTCCTCAGCCTTGGCAGATCACGATCCCCACGATCTCCGTGAATGGACACCTGCACATGCAAGAAACAACACGAATACAAGCATAAAATCTAGAATGCGCAACTATATATCAGTCAGAAAGGATATAACTCATTATTAACATAAGTGAAAAACAAAGTGGAACCATAACCAGTAGTCATTCATTAATAAGCAATCGAAAGAGAGTACAACCAATGTTCTGACGCCGCGGTCTCCTTCGGAAGGGTCCCCAGTCGTTCACGTCTCGTAAAGCTCGCCAGGGAAAGGGCAAACCTCTCTAGAGTCTCTCGCAGATAGTCTCCTTACTTGAGTCGGCCTTAAGGGAAGAAAGAGGGCTCTTACAACAAAAAGGCTCTTGGGAATTTGGAGATTCAAAGCTTAGGCACTTCAATACTAGCTTGCAATGGCAATAGGAAAGCTTTTATAGATGGGGAAGGAGGGAGTTGGGATCCCTATTATTGTGGGATTGGCCCTATCATCAAGGAAGGTTCCATGAAAGGTGGCAAACCACTTCCCTTCCATGGAACTTCCGTAGCCAAACCTCCCAACTCAAGATAGGCAATGGTTTCTGAGTTTTTTGAAACACAACTTTCGCCATCTTTATTTAAAAAACACTCCTTAAATTGGCTGGCGCGACTGCTGCTCTGGGACAGAGCGCCAGTTGGCGCAGCCTCTTTGCAGGATTTTCCCCATTGGCGCGAGTGATGAACTGTCTGCCCGCGCCAATGCAAAAGGAGATGTTTTCATGGTTTTTTGCAAGGAGATGTCTTTAGGGCAATTGAAGCTCATGTCTAGAGGAATGAAATGATGATGATTTAAAGGCATGGCATTGCTCACAGGTCACATAATGGGTCCTCCATTGTGCGGGACGGGGAATGGTAGGGACAGTGACAAATTACTGTGTAACAGATGCCCCCTAAAGTATGAGGCCCGAGAGAGAGAGGGGTGAAATGCTTTACGAGATCATGTTCAACTGAAGCCCTGTCGTCGAAAAACCTGCGTAGAAAAATACAACTGATATATCAAGCACATGATGTATATGCGGTATGGGTGCAGGCATCCGAAACAGAGTACACTATAATCCGGATCCAGGGTATGGGCGCATCCATCCAACGAGGATCAAATAAATAGACTCAGGTATGGTCTTAGCCATCCAATCAGTGAGTCATGTACAAAATGATAATAATCCACAATCGCAGCCTGGATTACAACAGACACAATCCAGGGTCTTGCGCTCCATCTCGACCCAAATAAAGTACAAGTTCAAGCATGCGAATATGTGATCTGAAGTCGAACATGCAAGAACATCATCTGATTACCAACCAATGATGAAAGCTATTAACAGGCGCGAGAGGAACCACCAATGATGAAAATGGCCCTCAAGGTACTACAGGTACAATCTACGGCGTGTGAATCAATGAGTTGGTGTCGAACACCCGTAGAATCACTCAATCAGAGGCCAATGATGAAAACCCCATGTCGAATGCGACGAACCTACCATTGAGGCATGCAGGCTCCAAGTTACCGTAAAGGAGTCTCTAGATCAACTTCCTAGATAATGAGCTAAAGTCGACAGGAAGTGACCTTGATCGAAGGTGGGCCATAATTTTTCCCACATCATCGACACGAGACAGAGGAACATGATGTTTTTTTTGTGAATCAGGATCGTATGAGAATCAGAGGAAGGTTGATATTCGCAGACGCCAACTTCTCTTGAACACATAACGGCACAAATAGTGGTTTTGGCAGCATATTTGACATCAACGGATCATAGGTCATGGTGACAAGGCAATGAACAGAGGAGAGGTCAAAAAGGATTACCCAAACCCCCAGAAGTAGGTGAAAAAACGAGATGAGATGTCCCCAACCCGACACAAATGCAGACAAGTGCCATGTTCAAGAGCGACATACTGCCGACATGACAATGATTACAGTTCCATTTTCCCCCCACCATTTCTGGCGAGTACCCCAATTATTTTTGATAACAAGCTTGAAGGGGATAGCATATGCTTGTAATATAAGTCTGCCCTTTAGGCAAATCCATCCTAGTACATTTAATGAGCCCTAGGAAGGAGGAAGGAGGAGAACGTCATTTCGACTGGATCCGATGTCATCAGGGTTTAACGAGTCTGACAAAGGGAGAACTCGGCGTCTTTTCACGTTTAGAGAGTTTGAAAAGACAACAGAAAAGTAAACTCCACAGGTCCCTTTTCGTAAATAGTTTCTCAGATCCGAAAAGGTAGAAAACAATATCCGAGAAAACCTCCTAGTCGCAATAGGCTAGGGTATTCCTTTTTCGTAATCAATCTATCCTAGCTCGAAAAAGGGTTAAACGTATACTAGGTAGATGTCGATTCGTGTCCATTTTAACGAGATCGAAACGACAAGGGCCTCGGCGATATTTTCATGTTTAGAGAGTCAGAAAAGAGCTGAAAGATGACTCCAAAATGACTTTTTCGTGTATTTATCGAGTCCGAAAAAGTATAAAATACAACTTGTTTCCACCGTTAAAGTCGCAAAAACCTGCTGCTGCACATACCAAGCAAGCGTAAAACCCATTTTTGACATAACATATTAAAATATTTGATGAAAATAACTTTTAAAACCTATCCAATGTTGAAAAAGTTATAAATATGCGAAAATGGTAAAAACATAATTACATTTACTATTTACCTTGGTAAAAAGCAGCAGTGGTCCATTTTGGAGTGCAAACTTTTGACGATGATTGTGACAGATCCGGTTGACCATTCAGATTCTCGTCTGTGACAGGTAAGAGGCGTTTCCCTGTTCTTCATTTCAATCCATTTTTAAATAGTTTTCCCTCATGTATCAGCCCTCTGTGGCCACTCTTTGAAGTTTTAGGGCTGCGCTCATTGGCGCGGGTATCAGGCACGGACCCGCGCCAATGGGCTTTTCTATGTAAAGGGCTCGTGCTACATGGCGTGACTATTCCCAAAACAGCTGCGCCAGCAGCTGAACCTAAATTTCTGCCGAAAAATTCGATATTTTAATCATTTTGAATGAAATTTGAAGCCTACCAGAGATCTAACTAAGGGTTTATGACCATGTGGATGCAGGAAATCAAGCAAAATGGTGATCGAGTGGAAAGAAAGAGAACATGGAGAAGAGGATGAACAAGCCATAGAAAGTGAGGCTTGTATGAATGCCCTCAGAAACTGTGGGCTAAAGAAGTTCTTCCTTACACCCTGTTTACGAGCTGAGCCCGAGCTCCTCCAGTATCTGATCAGTATTTGGGACGAACAGGAACAAGTGTTCAAGCTGCGAGATCAGGTATTGGAGCTGGAGGCTCCTGATGTGTATTTCATAACCGGACTGTCTCGCAGAGATCCAGTACCCATCCTGACTGGGAGAAGACCATCTAGTGAGAAGATGGAAGAAGTGATGGCACGAGTGTGCCCAAGAGCACAAATGGGATCAGGGAGCAAAAAGGTGGATATCCACACTATCCCCGACCTGGCATTGAGAGTTGTCCTACATACCATCACGCGGGCTGCAGGATCGCAAGCACCGCACAAGGCCACAAAGGCCCAACTCCTGCTGGCCTCAGAATGCATGAGTCCCTTATTGTTTGACTGGGCTACAACAGTAACAATAAACATGAAGAGGCAGCTCACAAAATGCAAGCAAGCTAAACTGAAACAATTTGGCTATGGTTCCATTCTGGTATCGTTCATTCTGCAACGCTTACCAATCTTCCAGGGCCAAGGGGCCATAGTGGCAGAGCCGATTCCACGAGAGCCAAGAATGGCTCGCTAGGCAGCACTAATGCCCAGAGCTGGAGGCGGCCAACAGATGTCCTGGAGGCCGGAGTTTTTTAGGTGGTTATGGCGCCAGTTGATTGTAGTGGAGGACTAGCCATATGCAGGAACTAACTTCACCGGAGACCCAGATCTCCCACTGCCAGAAGGAGATGACTGGGACGAGGAGTTGGGTAAGACTTCATGTTTTTGATTTTTATGTTTTTTTTTTTTTTGTTAATACACATTCGTCCTAACACATTTTATATATGTATGCAGATGTGGGCCCTCAGAGGCCAGCTGGTATGTCTCCAATCGCGCGGAGGACCCTTCTCGCCCCTGATCCTCAGGCAGAGGGCACAGGAGGAGAGGAGTTGATCCAGAATCTCGAGGGTATTGCTCGAGGGATCCCAGACTATGCTCGGCTGGCGGATGTACCGATGGCGTACCAGCGTCATACGGTGGGAGTTCCAAGTCGGATCCACCAAATCCTGAGATGCTTAGTGCGTGCAGTTACATGTTATCATGAGCACCATGCGGATTAGCTCTTAGGGATTATACCACACATATTTTTTGAGAGACATATCGTCTCCGGATGTACTTAAGACGATTATGTATATTTTGAGTTTATGTGACACACTCTATGTAAACATTTCGATTATGTATATTTTGAGTTTATGTGACACACTCTATGCATATCTATTTCTGGATGGATATTTCTTTACATGTGCTGATGATTTACAAATTGCGCAAATGTCTGTCTAATACCAAATTTGCTACTGCATCTGTTAATGTATTCAAATGTCTGGGTATATGGTGATATGTAATGTAGTCAAAATTTCTTTCCAGTAATCGAATACGCAAATACAGACATAAAATGGACGGGTTTCTTACCGAGTAGTGCCCGTTCAGATGTAACACTACAAGTTGCGAATCTAGATACACAAGCAATTCACGGATACAAAGGTTTACCGCCTCGGTTAATAATTCTAACACAGCACTATATTCCGCGATGTTTTTTGTAGTACGTCCTAGACACACACCTTGCAGGTTGACCAACTCACCAGCAGGATCATAGATTACCCAGGCTGCTGAAGACAGATTCCTGGTACTGCGGGAGGCACCATCCGCGAAACCAACAAATGGATGAATAGACATTTGCACAACCAGGAAGACCCGATCAGCAGAAAGATGTTTACAAGGCACACCACACCATACATGCACACAAATGCAAAAACACACACCTATGTACACACAAGACGGGCATGCCCCCCAACATGGTGTCTCAATTCGAGGTGCATGCCCCCCAAGCTTCAGTCCATAGGAAATGGAGTGAAGTTTGAAAACAAAAGACATTTGAACCAAATCTATCAAAACTTGAATTTAAAATGCTCGTGTTTCATTATTTTAACGAGGTTGACACACTTAAAAGAACTATCCTCGTAGCAAGCTTGTTTTATTGTTTTAGGAGCTTAACACAAGTGGAAGAACTATGCTCCGACGAGGTCCAAGGAGGAGGCTTAGGAGGGAGATGATCATGTACATTCCCAAAAATCCTCGGTTTAACGGAGACGTTGATCGAGATGGTCTGAGTGATGTTACTCAGGTTACCCTCCGAAAAAACCTCGTGCGTCAAGATGGGCGTTTGAAGAGGAGGGGTAGGGACCTGAGTAGCATAACGCTCCAGACAGTCAGTCATTTCCCCCAAGCTAGGCATAAATGAAGAGCGATGTTGTCCATCGCCCCAAGGAAGCTCCTCAAGAGACATAGTTTCAATGATGGCTTCATCGGAAGGAAAAGTCTCTTTGAGAGGATCAGGTGAATCGGCCTGACCAAGCCAGGGGGATTGAGAGTAGACGTCGAGAGCCATGCTCAAAGGAGCATGCTAAGGAGGTGGAGGATCAGATGCAGCAAAAATTTCACAGTAGCTGATCTCTACTGGAGTCAAGGGCATTGATTCTCCAAACTCAAACACCTGCTCAGGCGTAGGAATAAGCCAGGGGTCATCGGACCTGGAAATCATGTTAACTTGAGCGGTGTGCGGTGGTGGTGTGGGAAAAATACCCATGAGGACTGGGTCTTTGAAGAGACCAGGTCCTACACTGTCCGGGGGATTTGGAATTTGATCCACGTATGGCACGTTGTTCTCAGAGGTAGAGGTGAAAAATGACAACTGATCCACCGTGACAATTTTTCCCTCGTGAGGGAACTTAAGAAATCGAAAGACGGTGGACGGCACGCAGAGCATGGCATGAGTCCAGCTGCGACCAAGAAGTATATTGTAGTTGAGTTTAGCGTCAACCACTTCCACTTCCACGTTGACAGTCTTCCCCTGTAATGTGATCGCTAGACTCTCGAGAACACCCAGGGGTTTGGATTCCCGACCATCAAATGCCTCGAGGGCATTAGGAGATGACGAAAGGGCTGGAGAGCCGATGGCCTTCCAGCAAGCAGAGGACATAACGTAGGTAGAGGCACCTTCATCCATGACGGCCCTATGAATGTTAAGACTGTTAATCCTGACTTGAATGACAAGAGCGATTTGATGTGGAAGCTGGGGAGTGAAATTCTCTAGATCGAAGGTGAGAAGACTCGACTCGGCGGGATCAATGCCCCCGATCGCAGACAATAAAGCCTTCCATTGCGAAGGACAACTTTGAAGAACTTCTAGCGCAGACATAGCAGACAGCGCCTGTGCCAAATCCTCAACAATGCTGTAATGTTGAGCGGCACGAGCATTTGATTTATAAGAAGATCTTCGAAGAACACCTTTGGAAGGTGGCTTCACAACGGGTTCAGGAGTGGGCTTCTCGATTTCCAACGAACCGGAGGTAGGTAAGGGAGGCGGTCCATCCGCAACTGCCTTCTCAGGTGCCTACCGCGATTCATTGTAATCCTTTGACCGCGTAGCGACGGAGATAGGTGCAACACTCTTCACCATGAAAACTTGGGACCCAAATGGTGCAGATGGTGACGGCTGTTCGACCATCTGGGTCTGCTGAGATGGGAATGGCTCTTTTAGAACTGCCGGAGTCCCTTTAGGGCCCTTGAGAAGTTGACTAACCTCGGACCGTCGTGGACAATCCTTAGTATAATGGTCCCCTTCACAAATGAGGCAAGGGTACTTCGGTTTACGCTGAGAGCCATCCTCAGTACGAGATTTAGATTCTGGCTTTGGGGCATCAGATTTAGATTTTCCTTTGCCCTTCTTTTTGCCCCTTGGAAGTTTTCTCCATAGGATTGGCCTGAACGGCATTCACTTCCACAGTTTTACCAGAATCGGAGGGGGCGGGATTAGCAGGAGCATTGTTGGAAGAATTAGACTTCTGCTTCCCATTCGAAGATTTCTTCGAATTCTGAGAGACAGAACCAATGACACCATCCACCGCAGGGGTAGGCGGAGCCTTAGAGGTTCCGGACCGTGGAGCATCAGGCAAGATATCATAAAGCGTGCCGGACTGAGAATACACAAGATCCAGATATTGGGCATGCGCAATGGCTTGTTCCTCCGTCACACACGCTCCCATCGCAATATCTTGAGCGATTTTATTCACGAAGGAGGTGGTGAACCAGTGAGTCAGTATCTGATCAGGTATGTGAAACTTGATCAGTCTACGATGGCGCCGCCACTCATGAATGTGATCAGAGATGTGAGTGGCTTTATCCTGCTTCAGAGAAGTCAGGAGGTGCGTCCCGGCTTCATAACAAACCGGTAACTGAAAGTGCGTGAGGAAAGCCATGGCTAAAGAATTGAAATCTTGGAAAATGCCACGGGATAACTCTATGTACCACTTAGCAGCAGCTCCAGTTAAAGTACACTGGAAGAGGCGCAGATGAATCGAATCGTCGACCCAAGAGTTAGACGAACACCAAAGATGATACGTCATTACATGCGCCTGGGGGTCCTCTCCAGCTTTTCCCTCAAACTTGGGGCAATCACCTGGTATCTTGGTGGGAACCGGAGGCCAATACGGATTATGTAAAATCGGATCATTGGTCAATTTTGAAACATCCGGCAGCTCCAAGGTAGCCAGGAACGGCAATGGTGGATTAACCGTCATGCCAGGCCCGGGATGAGGTCCGGTACCCATACTCCACAATGGTTGTGAATATCCTTGCCCCCATGGGTTCTGTCCCATAGGATTCTGACCGTAGGGGGCGTAGGTCATATAACCAGACTGATTTGGATGCTGGTAACCAGAGTGTGGGGCTTGATAACCAGAGTACGGACCCTGATTATGTGTCGGCCCGGTGTAAGCAGCATTTGGATTTGGCTGCTGAGTGTAGGTAAAACCGGGTGGAGGAGGATAATACTGAGAGCCTCTGGGGTGGTTATAGTTCGGTTGAGATTGACCATGAGGATAATAACCACCCTGAGGATGAGCAGGCTGCTGAAAAGTGGAACCCTGCGGAGCCTGATAAGTAGGGCGCAACTGTTGATTTGGCTGCGACATTGAATGAACCGGTTGCTGTGCAGGGTTGATGGAATGAGCGGGCTGTCCTGAGTGAACAGATTGACCCGACTGAGAGGGTTGCCCTGAATGAACAGGTTGACCTGGATAGACAGGATGCGCCGGTTGCACAGGCTGACCTGGCTGTGAAGGAGCCCCAAGTTGTACCAGATGGGCCGGTTGGCCTGGAGGCGGAACACCGGGTTGTACCGGATGAGCCGGTTGGCCTGGTGGAGGAATAGGGCCAGGTGGTTGCTGGAAACCGGTTTGACCCGAAGCAGAACCATAAGATGGTCCCGGCTGATATGCAACGTTAGAAACAACAGGATACTGCGGTTTCATTGGTAAAGAAGGCTGGATTTTCCCCCAGGACCATAGACCGGTCCCGGTTGGTTACCTGGCTGAGGCTGAACAGGTTGATCGGAAGGGCTGTAATACTGTCCTTGCGGACCGTACGATGGCCCTTGCTGGCCCGCAGGGTAGCCTTGGATGGGCTGCCCCAGTGGGTCATAAGGATAGCCAGGTTGGCCCGAAGGTTGGCCTTGGAAAGGTTGCCCTTGCGGGTTATAAGCCTGGTGATGAGGTAAACCTTGAGCATGGAGGTAAGCCTCAGGAGCGGGCAGACGTAAAATGTCCCCGTGCTCGTCATACTGACCTGGAAAAGCATACACGGGTGTACCATCCTGTGCATAGTGCGAAAAATAAGAGCGGTTGGGATCTTGGGAGGATGGTCCAACCTCGGGGTTCGGCTGTTGCAGAGACAACCGATACTCCTCCGGAGAGATGTTCTCCGGTATAGCAGTCGCTAGATAGATATCTTCAGGAGTTGGCATAGCCCTGGCAGAGGGTGTTGTGACAACAGGAGAAGAGGCGGCCACACAAACAGTGGGCCGAATGGGTACAGAAGTAACGGGCATCTGAGGAGACACCCCGGGTGAAGGAGCAGCTAGCCTCGGAGAAGGAGCTAACACTCCCATAGAGGCTGCGGCAGAAATGATCTGACCCAAAGACCTGTACCCCGGTGGTAAAGAGGGACTGGCTGTTGACATGTCAGCCAGTTCAGAGTTGTCTCCCGGAAACAATCTTCGTGGGAAGAGCTGATAGTCTTCACCAGACGTTGGGATTTCCTCACCAGAATCACTCATGGTTGATCCTGCCGTTAAATCGTGCAATAAACGGCGAGGACTAGGAGGAAATACAGCAGCAACAAAAGGAGACCCCGATGTAAGAGAAAGGAAATCAGCTCCTAATCTCAATTCAGACACAGGGTCCGAAAAGGGCCAATCGAACTCAACTGGTCCCCCAAAGGGTTGCTCAGCAAGAACCGGTCCCTCGTCAGGAAACTCAAAAACAATAGGCTGCTACGGTTCAGCAGAGGATTGGGAAACCTCTGATGAATCGTCCATGTAAGGACTACCAGTAGATGAAACCGAGGGTTCCGCCACTGTGGCAAATGACAAGAGAAGAAAAAACAAACACACACACGGGGTGAAAAAGAGTCAAGACACACGATCAAACGGTCAACAAGCAATATGTAAGAGGGCGTGTAATCGTGGGTGATTAATTTTTACCACATTGAAAAGTAAGAAACTTCACCGTTTCATGTTTTAAGAGTCGAGAAATGATAAAAGATGACTCTATCTCTTTCAGATTTGACACAAGCGTGAAAGGACAAGTGCTTGACGGTCTTTTCAAGTTTAGGGAGTCAGAAAAGACCAAATGACTGCTCAGGAATACTAGGCACAAAGGGTGTACCAAATAACTATGAACTGCAATATACACCTTGGTTTCAATAATGAAAGAGAAATCAACCAAGGACTTTCCATACGTGCAGGCAATCTCCCCGAATGCCGTGTTCGGTGTATCACGGGTATAGGGCGGCAGACTCGGCTTCCTATGGATAAAGGATTGAAAACCTAGAGGGGTTTCCCTTTATATACGCGACGGTACGGGGAGCACAAGTCCATACTAGAGCTGTCTAAAGCCAAAAGGCGAGCGACAACTACTAGGTTTAAAGACGCCGGAACACGTCTCTAGCCTAGACCTCTAAATATGTTTCGTTAGATTTCAATGCTGCCTTAGTGTAAATTAAGTAGATTTTAAAGTTGATCTTCAATTACGTTTCAGTTTTCAGGCCCTAACGAATGTGTCGTCTCAAAAACTCCTAAATGCAAAGCTACATGCCACAGTCCATCATTTCGTTCGATGAAAAACTAGCTACAGAAGAGTTGAGAGTTTTTAGACACACAAAATGATCGGAAGACAAACAACGATATCTCTAATGCAACTAATGAAATTGAAAACTTTTCATTCAAATCACTAATCACTAGTAAAATCGAAAAAATTGCAATTTGCACTAATCAACCAACAGCAAAAGAGATTTTTTTGTTTGTTTGTAATTTTCAATGTTTGATAGTTAGATACACTACACAAATAGAAAACAAATGGAACAACTTGAGAAACGATATTAAGAGAGCAAAACAAAGCAATTTCACTCAATGACACGAGCAATCAGATCTCAAATCGACCAAAGTCTCTCAAAACCAAGAAAAAGACTCAAAGGCTCCAATGGACCGTGTGATCTAGGTCCAAAGCAAGACCAAACGAATTTTGAATGAAGAAACGAGCAATCACCCAAAAATCGCAACAAAATAGTGAACAACTACTAAGAGGATGCGGAGGAGCAATCAGAGAGTTGACTAGATAAACAAAAAACCAAAACTCCCAAGGAGGGCTCGATACACAAAGCCACTAGATGCCCTAGGGCTTAAAACGTGAAATCGATGGAGAAAAGAAAAAAACCAAAGGATGAAGGCAAATTCCCAGTCAAACAGGACTCCAACACACTCAGGTAGTCGAAAAATCAAGAAGAAAAACACTGACCAGACCTAGAGAGCTCAAAACTGAGCAAACTCTAATACCCTATAGGAGTGGCGTGACTGTAAGGCTGCAACTGGCGCCAGCAAGCAATTGGCGCGAGCAATACAAAAGCAACATGCGCCAATTGGCGTGACTGTCGGGCTAAAAAGCGCGCCAGTCGAGTTTCTTAGCCAAAAATAAAGAAGAACTACTCCAGAAGTAGATCAATGTAAACTAAGCAAACCAAGAAACAAAAACAGCAAAAGAACCTAGCCCAGAAGGCTAACCAAGCAAGGAAAATGATAAAACAATCAAAATGAGACAATCCAAACGAGACAGTGAAAACTAGATGATCCCCAGTGGAGTCGCCAAATTGTTGACGAGATAAATCCCCTCTGCGGATAGAGGCGATCCCTACTAGCCCAGCAGGGGTCTAGCAACAATCATCCAATGCTACAGCGCAAGTTCCTAATTGCGAATAAATAAGCCAATGATTGAGGGCTACCTGGAGTCCAATGCTATGATTCGTAGAAGAGACAGCGTTCCCGTTCCTCAGCCTTGGCAGATCACGATCCCCACGATCTCCGTGAATGGACACCTGCACATGCAAGAAACAACACGAATACAAGCATAAAATCCATAATGCGCAACTATATATCAGTCAGAAAGGATATAAATCATTATTAACATAAGTGAAAAACAGAGTGGAACCATAACCAGTAGTCATTCATTAAGAAGCAATCGAAAGAGAGTACAACCAATGTTCTGATGCCGCGGTCTCCTTCGGAAGGGTCCCCAGTTGTTCATGTCTCACAAAGCTCGCCAGGGAAAGGGAAAACCTCTCTAGAGTCTCTCGACGATAGTCTCCTTACTTGAGTCGGCCTTAAGGGAAGAAAGAGGGCTCTTACAGCACAAAGGCTCTTGGGAATTTGGAGATTCAAAGATTAGGCACTTCAAGACTAGCTTGCAATGGCAATAGGCAAGCTTTTATAGATGGGGAAGGAGGGAGTTGGGATCCCTATTATTGTGGGATTGGCCCTATCATCAAGGAAGGTTCCATGAAAGGTGGCAAACCACTTCCCTTCCATGGAACTCCCATAGCCAAACCTCCCAACTCAAGATAGGCAATGGTTTCTGAGTTTGTTGAAACACAACTTTCGCCATCTTTATTTAAAACCATCAACAGGGAATGCATTCCGACTCCTAAATTCTCTACAAGCTTCTGCACATTCTTCACCAAGGGAGCAGTAGAATCAAAGGATGCATTAAATTATTTTGGACAATAATCAATCTGATCAAGAGTAACAATTTTCCCTTCACGGGGAAAGCATAGGATGTGAAATAATGATGATACATTGGTGTCCATTTCATAAATAAAATTATGTCCCAATTGAATATTATAGTCTAAATTAGCATTGATTATTTCTATCTCAATATTGAACACCTTTCCCCCAGCACATATGGGAAAGGCTGGAACCATTCCATGTGGCCTATGAGAACGAAAATCAAATGCATTCAAGAGAGTAGGTGAAGGAAAAACTTGAGATCCAATCTCTTTCCAACATGCAATCGACATGACACATGTGGAAGCTCCCTCATCAACTACAATTTGAAAAATGTCCATCTTCCGATATGTAGATTTAATCTGGAAATCCATCTGATGAGAGAATCTCTTCTTAATATTTTACATATCAAATGTAATAATAAGAGAGTTTTTCAGATTTATCACCCTGATCGTAGTGAGCAATGCACTCCTTTGTGTTGGGCACGATTATAGTACCTCTAACACAAACATCACACAAGGAATTTGAGCCAGATATTAAGCAACGAAGTAGTTCTGGGAAGCCTTGGAATTAGCATTAATCTTCGAACGCTTTGTGGCTCCTTTCAGCATCCGAGGTATAGGCTCAACTAAGGGCCTCTCAATATGAGTGGCTGTGGAACATCAGGAGAAAAATTGGCCTTAGAGGATTTTTTTTCACCATAATCATGTGACCTCATTGCAGTATCAACACGAGAACTCATCATGTATACATTCGATGGATTTTTCCCTTCTTGGTTTCCCCCTGTGGGGGTTCTAGTGTTAGCATTCATGCCAAAAGGAATTTGTTGCCCTTAGAAAAAGTTTAGTTAGAACATCCTAGGAACTAGAAGAACCCTGTTGAGCTAACGAGCACTGAGCATCCTAAATCTTTGGGAAAAGATGAGTTAAATGGTCTCCAGTGCATAATTTGCAAGGAAACATGACATTAATTTTTTACTCTTTTTTACCCTCCACAACATTATTACTGGGTTTTTTCGAATTACCTTTCCCATCCTTATCTTTATTCTTATTATTTCCCTTCTACTTCCCATAATATTTTTGATTTCCATTGGGTTTAGAGGATTAGACAACATTAATAGTTACTGGTTGATAAGGAATAGACACTAACAACGATGGTTGAATTGAAGAAGAAGTTTGTAAAGACAACTGCTACAATTGACTTAAAAGGTTAGTTGTATTGTTATCTATCAATCAACTAGCCCATCAAAAAGGGGACCTCGCTTCGGTTTGGTTAAATATATATTGGATGGAGGAGAATTGAGAAAAATCTTATAAGAAATCCTAGACTAGGAATATATAAGTTCTAATTTCTAGGCTCTGATGATAACCTGCACTTCATTGAATACCCTAGAAAGTGATACATCCTTTGAGGTTTTTGGCTGTAAATATTTAAAAAACCATTCCAGAAGGAATTCATTAGGAATATAGGCTTTAATGAGCCTCTTTCTTCTTCACCATTGTTGAATATGATCAGAAATATGAGTTTCCTTATCTTCTTGGAAACTAGCTAATGGCTCAGTTCCAGCATCATATCAGATAGGCAATTGCTAATGGTTAAGAAACATAGTAGCCAACTCGCTAAATGAAGCAAAGGTATTCCCACTAAGCTCTATATACCACTTGGCATCATTTCTAGTTAAGGTTCACTGGAAAAATCTCAACCTGATTGAATCATCAATTAGGGAGTTAGATGAGCACTATAAATGGAAACTCATTAATTGGTCAGCTGGATCCTCTCTATAATTTCCTTCGAATTTTGGAATATTTGATGGATTTTTTGTGGGAAACAGAGGCCAAGCTGGGTTATATTTGATCATATTGTTAGTCAGTTTTGAAAGATATATAAAATTTAGGGTTTCTAAGAATGGTAAGAGCGGAGTAGCTTGATAATTCCACCCACCATGAGTAGGATTCCCAACATTTTGAAAATAATAACATGGATTTGCTGAGGCACCAGGTTTCCAAGGATTATTCGTAGAAGATATTGAACCATAAGGAAAACCTTGTAGTCCAGAAAATTTTGGAGTGTGACCTCCTCCTGCCAAAGGGTTACCATAACCAAGAAAATTCCCCCCAAGTGAAGTACTGAAAGGAGAGGAAAGCTCTTGGTAAGGGTTCCACACATTGGCAAAGGGAGAAAAACCGTGAGAGGTTCCTACAAAGGAGAAAGTCATGTTCCCCTGTTGACCATAAAAAAAATTGATTCCCAGTTCCTAAACAACTAAAATTAGGGTAGGATTAAAGCTTTGAACTCCTTGAAAAGGATTAAAACCTTGAACTTGAGTAGAGAAAGGAAGAGAGCCTAAATAAGGGTTAGAATGACGGATATGACCACTCTCAAAAGGAAAAACATTGCTAAACCACTAGCCATAGAATACATAGGTGTGTAAATGACATAAGAAATGGTTAAAGGAACTGATGGAATTGCATTAGAAGGCATCCAAAAGGAACCAGTGTGGGAAGAAAACTCTTGGTGCCCCCAGTCAAATATGGAATGGAGGTAAATCCAAATTATCAGTATTAGAAGTGATAATAGATATAGCAATTGCACCTCCTCCTTCAAGTGAAAGGGGAGTATGCACACTAGTAGTACTCATAGCCGAAATCGTGCTCCCAGCATTGACCATTGAAAGAAAATAAGGAGAAAAAGTAGGGCTTAACGGCCTAAGAGTTGGGGTCCCAACGTATAATACAACATCTGTAAAATTAGAAGAAAGAGGTGAAGAAGGAGTCACAAGGGACTCAAGAATATCTTCAACCTGAGCCTCGTCTTCCGACTGGAAGATAACCCTAGAAAGGACTGGAGTGTTCCTGTCCAAATCACAACTTAGAATAGGACCACTCTGTGAAACTATAGCCTCAAGTGAAGGATCAATCTCCGATGCATTCACTTCTACTGATTGAAAATCACTAGCATAATTTCTCCTACGCCTTCTAGGATAAGCCTCAATAATCGTAGGTGAAAGCCCAAGAATCCTTCTGCACTGATGAACTGTTTGATCAACCACTTTTAATTATTAAGAGAAATTTTATAGACTCAAAAAATTATAAATCTATGGCAATCTAGGAGTGAAGAGTACTCAATGAAATGTACCTAAAGATACAACCAATCAAGTTACTTTAAGGTATTTCCACTCTGGGTGATTAAGACTGGACACTAAAATACAAGAAGGTGAATATATAAGGACCTTTCGAAAATATTTTGGGGTAATTACGCCTCAGGCCTACTAGCGAAGGAAAAATAAATACTTACGCTGACCTCTAGACAAAATCCTTTGCTGGTGCAAGTACCCAAGCTTCACAAGCGCACCCTCCAGAAGTACTAATGAATGTGATGCAATTTCTACCTCAAGTACCACAGGTATTCCCCCCCCGTAGTCACCTATGTGATAGCTAGGAATGGAAGCTAAGGTCACTAGTTCGTATCGACAGCCGGGCGGAACATTCTTTGGTAGAGATCCGAAAAGTAGGAGAGGGGGTATCTATTTTCCTTGCTTTCAGTCGCCCTCATGTTTGACTCCCTTATGACGAGATATTTCCTGGACAACTTAACGACACTGTATCTTACTCTTTTAATCAACTTCTACATTTTAAATTCTGAGTGTCCTTGGGGAGTTAACTCTCCACACACCTATTCGAAGGCCCTAATGACATAGAGTAGTTTATGTGTATAATGATAAATCAAAAAATTCTAGTTCATTTTAATTTTAGCGCTTGATTTTAATGGTTGTTCTTAATTCAAGGGTAATATGGAATAACAACTTATGGTGTTATTTGAGGCAAGAAGAAACCAATAGAAAACCTAGCTATATGCAGATGCAACTTTTTCTTTGATGAAAGAGATTTCTACAAAGGGTACTAGAAACAAACTAATGAAAGCAAAATTTATTTTCTTTTTTCAAAATACACTCTCACACGCTCAAAATCTACAAAAATGCTAAAAATTCTTACAATGAAACTTTTCTAATGCAAACTACAAATGCCTAATGCAAGATTCTAGGATTACTCTAAAAACAAGAAAATGTGTTTCCCAAACAAGATCAAGTGGCCAAAACTTGACAAAAGGAGGAACAAATTCAAACAAGAACTTTCCCCAATATCAAGAAAACTAAACCAAATGAAAAACCTTCACATTTGCTAAAAAATGATAAGAATACCAAAAAAAAAAACCAAAAAAATAAAATAAAGGGAACACTAAGATGTTTTGATCTTTTTTATTTTCAAGGACACAAAGATCTCTTGAGAAAAAAAAAACTACCAAAAGACTTCAACATAAAATTCAAGCATAAAGAACCTCAAATTCCATAAGCCATAGAAATCACTAACATGAAAATATTTAAAGCCAAAATAGGATACAAACTCAAAATTTTTTATGTGAATAACAACCTAGAAAGTCGTGCAAGCAAGAAATTTTCAAGAATATCAAGAAACATTTTCAAGATTGTAAGAAGAATTTTTCTCAAAAACCAAGAAAAAGATAAAAAAGGCCAACTTTCAAGAAAGAAAAGGTAAAATAATGTAAAGGCTAGGTTATAAGTGAATTGATACAAATTCTCTATTCCAGATGCTTAGAAAAACTAAGAACTTTAGCGAGAAGCCTTGAACCCAAGCAAAAAAACTAACACTTTACCAAAAAGAAAACCATAGGTTCACTAGTTTTTTCCACCAAGAGAGATAGGAAACTGAAAATTTTCAGGAAGGAAGACTCTCTAAGGCCATCAATGACTAAACAAGAGCAATAAAAATCAGGCAAAACCCTTTACTAGACTCAAAATCTAAAAAATTCATTAAAAACCAAACGTACGTGACTTATCAGTGACAAAGCTACGTATATACTCAACAACACTCAAGGAAACCTGTGTATACACATGTTTATTTGGACAAAAGCGCGTGTGTACGTAACTATGTGAACTATAAAGTATGTGTAAATAAGAAAACAAAGAAAAAATAAAAAATTAGGTCTGATCTAGAAGATCATACTTTTTTCCATGTTTGCAAACAAATCAAAGATACTGGAAAAATAAATAAACCAAACAAGAAGACCCAGATCAAGAGATAAACAACCGAAACTAGGCATTACAATAATGTAATCCCCAGTGGAGTTGCCAATTCTGTTATTGGATAAAAAACCATAGGTTCTGAGTTGTAAATTGCAACAGAGCGAAGGGGATTCAACAACAAGAAGAAAGAAAAAAAGTAGTCCTAATCCTTAAAATATTAAAATAGTATGAAGTGATAGTACCCGAAGATCCTACATTTGAAGGATATTCCACAGGGTTCAAACACTCTACTTCTTCCAATGCTTCAAAACCTACAACTCACTCAAGAAAAACATATGTACTAATAGTAGTTCAAAGCATGTTCAATATATTAACGTTGGATCATATAAGGATATATGTATAGAACATGAAATGATTCATAATAGGATCATAACATGCGTTAAAGCATAAATATCATAACTCTCAAGAACATGGTATAGCTTCTTTATTGATGTTGGCAAAGAAATATGGAGGAATACCACCTGATTCAACCATGGCTCCAAGCGAAACCGTCCTATGGATCCATCGAGCTCAAGCCTCAAAATTCCTCTTCCAAATGCATACACATAGACATCATATAAAGGAGATGAGCATCTCTTTCAGGCAAAAAGGGTTTCCTATACCTTGGAATGCAGGATGCACAGGGATAAGTCATACTTGATTAGGGACCAGTTGGCTATAATATCGATATCCTCTCTCTCACCCCTTTAGGCACTCCCATTAGGTGTATTTATACCACTGCAAAACATTTTTTTTTCAGTTGGGATACAGTTAGGCCACAGGCTCCTGTAGGTAGGTTTCTGGTACAACTCGTAAACCCCATCCATAAAATAAGGATTTTTGTATTTTTTCATAGTTCAAATTATATAGACGGGTTAGGTATAGATGAACCCACGTGTGCATGCACTTTTTAGAGGGCATAGTCACGTATGAAATTCAAATTAATGTTTTTTAGAAAAAGGATCAAGTCTGAAGGGAAAGGGTTTCTTAAGGCCATGACTCAGAGCATCAAGTATACAAGGGTGAAAAATGATGCTATAACAGGGAACAAAAATAAAAATAGTGGGCTTCTATTGGGGAAAAATAATAAAAATATGGGACTACATGGAAACAAAAATAACAATAGGGTTGCTAAATTAACAATAACAATATGGGGCTACACTAGTATTATAGGGACCTAACACTTGTCGTGGCCAAAATAGAAAAAAATTGAATTTCCATCTTAGCAAAATATTGGAGGTAGTTAACTGAGGTGACATGGCACTTGTTACTCAGTTAACTCATTTAATTCAATTTGGGTAAACATGTGTTCATTTCAGTATGATTGATTTCTAATTTGTAGCAATCTATTTTAGTTAATTTCATTTATTGTCAGTTAAACTAGTTCCAACTGTTGGAGAAACTAGTGGAAGGTGAAGTTGTGCAGTGTAATTTCAATAACACTGAGTGGTCATCCAGTTAAATGATCAATAAACCCAAAATAATTGTTACATGTAGATAATTCGAGGTACCTAGTTGATATGGAGATTCCAAGGCTGTGTACTATCAGTTGTGGACTACTCCCATGTGTATAAGTGGTGCATGCAGTCAGATAATGGGCCTATAGGAATTTCACAATCCAGTTGAGGAATCTCCCTAAAAAATAGGGGCTAATTCTTCATGTAACAATGCAAGGAAATAGGATCTTGGAGGCTTGGAAATTTGGCTAAGTGTTTTCTAGGTTTAGTCATTCAGGTAGAAGGATAGGCTATACACTTGCAGGTTGTGCTCACGCTTGAGCAATTATTGTATTTCATCTCTATTATTTGCTTAATGCAATAAAAATAGTAAGGGTTTTTGAGCATTTTCTTTCTCCTATATAGATCTTTGTGCATGTGTGATGTTTCATCTTGCATGTTGATGTTATGCGTTCTCAAAAGTGAATTAACTTTCGCAGATCAGTAGAGTAGCTTCGAGTCTGGTGATTTTGTAAATTTCATGAGTAGTTTCGAACCTACACATTAATTTATACACATATAATCTCAAGTAATGATCATAAATGTAGGTGCCATAACTTTTTCATGGAAGTGCTAAGTGTTAGGCTGAATACGAGGAGCATTTTTTGGATTGTGTAATGATTTCAATCCAAATGACTGGAATTTTTGTTGTATTAGGGGTCTAGTGCTTAAAATAATTGGAAAAAATGACCCTTAAATTTCATGATGCCTTCATAATATGTTCTTGAGGAGGAAAGGAAATTGAGATTAGAGGTATCCAAGAGAAACCTATTAAATTGATAACTCTAATCGCATGACATAATTTCTAAAAATGGGACAGTAAGGTGTAATTGCTATAGGCCATTTCGTCACATCAACCCAAAATTCCTACAAACTGGATCAATGAACTTCCATGAACACTTTGTCATAATCTCTTTGTTAATCCCAAAGAATCACTTCTTGAAAAATTCTGGTTTTCTAGGAAAATTAGCTCAAAAACATTGTTTTTAGACCTAATGCACCTACCATTTTTTAACACTTACGTTCAGTGCATGATACTTGACCACCAATGTTGGTCAACACATGTTGCTCCCTTATGTATGTGTTTTTTTTTCTATAAATTCAGAAAAAATAAAAATATCTCTGAAGCTTCCACTTCCAGAAGCTTCCAAGGTGGTTTTAACTGTTTACCATGGATAGAGATCTCAAATTACTATATGATCCTATATTGGAGACCTTATCTCTTATCCCTTGAGCTCATCCTCCCATCATATGTGTATCTCAAGCCTAGAATGGTAAATCCTAAACTACCACTCTTACCCTATATATTTACTTCCTTCCGTAGAATCACGGTTGGATTTTTGAGATTGATAGTGCCCTCATGTTGCTACTTTTAACCTATAGGAGTCATTATATTTATGCATTAGGGTTAATGTTGAGGTATGCTTTGTGACAAGGAAGGACAAGTCAACTTTAGGAGACATCCACAAAGTCAGCCTCTATTTATTGTTGTAAACACTCTCCTATATTTTTCAATATAAAAAGTATCTTGTTCTCCTATATGTGCTGTGTTATGTTTGAACTCATGTATTTAAATTCCATGTTGATTCATTGAATACATATTTTATATTATTCTACATGGATGTTATGGATCCTTTGCTTATTTTAGTCAAGTGTGCAGGTTCTAATTATAGCACTTGGAGCTAGAATTGGAGATTACAATTCAGGAGGAGAGGAGGGGTTACTCCACATTCTAGGTAGGATTCTTTCCAATTTTCTAATTCCTTTACAAAAACCTCAAATATTTTTGTCATATGTTTTTCTATATCAAGCCACTAGATCTAGGGAATTGACTTTTGTCCGCAATCGTGAAAATTATGCATAAAAAATAATTGAATCCACTAGGGAATGAACCCAACTTCTATTTATGGTTTTAAACTCTCTTATATTTGTCAATACAAAAATGATCTTGTTTTCCTATATTTTTTGTGTTGTGTTTGCACTCATGTATTCCAATGCCATGTTGATTCATTGAATAGAGATTTTAAATTATTCTACGTGGATGTTGTGGATCCTTTGATTGTTTTATTCGTGTGTGCAAGTTATAATTATAACACTTTGAGATAGAATTTGATCTTACAAGAAAGGAGGAGATGGAGGATTACTCCATATTCCAGGTAGGGTTTTTTCCCATTTTCTAATTTCGCTAAGGAAAACTCGAATTTTTTTGTATTCTATTATTCTAGATCATACCACTAGATCTAGGGAATTCACCTTTGTCTACAATCATGAAAATTATACATAATAGTAACTACAAAATTTTGTTCATTACATGTTGAAACACATATATCCTCTATTTTAATCTCAAGAAATTTATCAACAATAATTCTGAGGTATTTGGATATATTCTAAGGACCTTCCACCTGCTCAATATCATTATCATGCTATTAATCTACAACCTAGAAGTGTACCATATAACATTAGGCCTTGTAGATATATGCATGCTTATAAGAGTGATATTAAATGTATGGTTCAAGAAATGTTAGAGGTTTGCATCAATCAACCTGAGTAAAGTGCTTTCTCTTCAATAATGGTGATGGTTGTAACAAACTATTGTTCATGGTTTATGTGTCAAGAATAGAGACAATGTAAAAAGATGAGAATCAAAGATAAGTTTCCTCTTCTTGTGATTGATTAATTATTAAATGAACTAAATGGAGTAAGTTTATTTACTAAGTTTGATTTTTTTCTACATATCATCAAATCATAATGAGGTAAGAAGACATTCCTAAAATAACCTTTACAACACATGAATGTCATTGTGATTTTTTGGTTATGCCATTTGGACTTACAAATGTACCTTCAACATTCCAAAGCTTTAATAATTCTATTTTCAAACCCACCCTCATAAAATTTGTGTTAGGGTATTTGGATGACATACCATTCTATAACTAATCTTGGGAAGAGCATGTACAACATGTTGATGGTGTCTTAACACTGTTGGAAGTGAAACAACTATATCAAAAGACTTCCTAGGGTGGCTTTGGGGTTCAAGAAGTAGAATATTTAGGTCATATTATATCCCATGAGGATGTGAATGTGGATCCTAACAAAATAAAATCTATTTGGGAATGGGAAATCCATAGAAACTTAAATAAAATAGAATAATATTAGAATTAGGAGGATATTACCACAAGTTTGTAAATGATTATGGTCAAATAAAAACACCTCTAATAAAATAACTACAAAGGAAAGCACTTTTTTGGACTAAAGAATCAACCAATATTTTGAAAAACTTAGAAAGGATTTCTGTACAACTCTCGTCTTGGAGAAAATTGACTTCACAAAAACCCTCATAGTATACTGTGATGCTTAAGTCCATGGCATTGGTGTAGTTCTTACACAAGAAGGAAGACCCTTTGTATTTGAGAGTGAAAAACCTAAAGGAAATAACTTACTCAAACCCATTTGTTGTCCATACTACATGTAGTTAAGAAATGCCATCCATAACTAATAGGAACACACCTAAAAATATAAACAAATGAGGGGAGGTTGGAGTACTTCTTGGGAAAAATACTCTCTTAAAAATATAAAAAAAAATGGGTTAAAATATGTTGGGTTATGGATTTGAAATCATTTACAAAAGGGGAAAAATATGATATGGTAGATACATTTTCAAGGAAAGAGGAAGACACAAAGGGTTTACTATGCATTATTTCCATTCCAAACTCTGAATGACGAGACAAAGAAAGGATATAATAGAAGAAACATGAGAAGTTAGGAAAGATCATTCAAAAACTAAAAGAGTACCCTGATGCAGTATACAAGTAGTTTGGAATAAAGATTTGTTGTGATAACATTATCACTTATACTTATGTTAGAATTCTTTAACTCAAATATGAAGTTATTTTGTAATTACATGTTTCTCATATAGGATGAAATTTATGGTTTTTTAAGGCATATCATAAGATGAAGGTATATTATTTTTGGGAAGGTCTTACTAAATATGTGAAAAATATTGTGGCTAAACATGTGGTATGCCAACAAAATAAGGGAGATAAAATTAGGACCCGAGGCATATTTGACCATTAGAAATACCAAGGAAACATTGGGAATAAGTTTCAATGAATTTTATGATAAGTTTACCCAAATAAGAAAGAAATAGTTCCATTATGGTAGTGAGAGATTGAATGAGAAATAATGCACATTTTTTCTCTCTTTGTCATACTTTTAAAGCAAGAATAATGGAAGAAGCATTAATGGAAACCATCCAAAATATACATGGAATACCAAATATTGTTTTAAGTGACTGAGATCAATTTTCACATGAAAATGTTGGAGTAAATAATTTTCTTGTTTGGGAACTAAATTGTCTCATATCGCATCTTACCGTCATCAATATTATTGGAAATATAAGATTGTGATTAAATTTTTAGAAGGATATCTATGTTTATTTTCATTTAATTAATTAACAAAATCCATGAAATGGTTTCCCTTGGATGATGGTGGTACAACAAATTATTCCATACTTCATAAAAAATGTCACAATTTATGGCACTTCATGGATATCCTACTCCATCAATCACATCACCAATGAAAGGGACTATGAAGGCTTAAGGAGTAGAGGAAAACACATAACATCAATAATATTTTCTTAAACTATTGAAGGACAACTTGTTTATACCATAAAATAGGATTAAAAAACATTTCAAAATCACAATGAAAGTGAATATGAAGTGGGAGAATGAGTATTTGTGATATTACAACCATATAAATAGATATCCCTCAAGTATAAAAATAAGGACTCCTAATTTTTATGGTCCCTATAATGTGTTCCAAAGGATTGGAAGTATCACATACAAATTGTAGTTAACTTCTTCTTCATGTGTACATCTTGTCTTTCATGTTTTTTTATTAAATAAGTAAGCAATGACAAGATCCCAATCCAAATTATTTTACTAGATATTAATGGACAAGGTAAATTCATACTAAAATGAAAAAAAAAGCTTGGAAACAAGGGTTAAGTCGTTGAGATATCAGGGAATTACTAACGACCTCATCAAATGGAAGAACCTATCAATGAAGGGGGTGAAATGGGAAGATATATTGCTCATTAAGAAACACCTGTAAATAGTCAAGTGTTGATGAAAACGTTTGTTTAAATAAGAGGGGCATATTTAGCCCTATATAATCCCCACGCTAACCCTAAAACCTCTCATTAATCCTGAGATATTGAGTAATTACATATCTATTATTATATTTTTATGTAGAATATTACCTTTTATGCTCCCATTTTATTATAATTTTACCCATTACCTCCTACACACACACACAAGAACACACACTAAAGGCGCATATCCCTAGGATAATCAAATCTTGTCATATACAATGTATTCATTTTAAAATGAGGTTTCCCCTTCCTGGTTGACTAGAATTGTTGGTTTCTTATCAATTTTAAGGTGAAGGGTTCATGAAAAAAAATCATAACATAACCATAAACTACCCTAGAAAAAATATTAAATATCTAATAATTAAAGCAAATAATGAGTAGTGTATGAGACAAAACAACCTAGTAATGGAAGAGCAACATGGGAAGATGTGTCACTCATGCAAAAATACCCATATTTAGTTAAGTTTTTAAAATAACACCTATTTGAAGGGGATATGAATACTAATCCCTATATAAGCCCGATTTTAACCATAAAACCCTTTATTAAGCCCAAGATATAGAGCTATTACATTTATATTTTCTTATTATTGTGTTTGCCAAAACTTTTCATTGTAAGACTTAATGATAATTGTAACCTTTGTCTCTCATATTTATACTAAGGATACCTATGTAGGATTGAATTGCATAGATTTAATTCTTGCAAATAAATTCTTAATAAAATAAAAAAGGTGGAATGGAAAACAAAAAAAATTAGCATAGATTTTTTTACCCTAGAAACTCAAACTTGGAAAAATAGTTTTTTTATTTTAAATATATTCATATTAACAATAATAAAATACAATAGATATATTTCATTCCATCCATAAAGCACCAATACATTTACCCTATATTTAATACAACTACAATTCCTTAACATAAAGTATAAAACCAATAACTAAACCACCATGCACTACGAAACCAATAAAAACAAAATACATATGTTGAAAAGTACCAAAAATAAATGCAAAAAACCACCTATTTTTTTTGTTTGGGACATTGTTCCCAATGCAATGTACTACACATGGGCGTAGTCACACATACTCGACATTCTCCCACTTATTGTTTTCTTTGCATACTATGGGAAACAAGAGTACATGGTCAACAATTCTACGAAATAATGCCCAATATTTCTCTGCACGAAGAGAGCTTCTCAATGTTCAAATATTTGGTGCTAATATTAAACATCCATTTGTTTTTTCCGAGAATGATAATATGGGTTATTCCTTAAAAATATTACATTATCCAATACTATCACAATATAACCTTGTTTTCATTGTAGCAGCAATGACTTGTAGCAGTAATAGGTGGCAAACCTCCTAGAGTCTTTATGTGTTGTTCCTTTATGGACTAAGGGGTATCTAGAGAGAAAATCAAAAGCGAAGGACAGATATGACGATATATGACATATAGGATGTGATTGTGCACTAGAGCAGTGAGATTGTCATTTTATCTTGTACTCTTGTACTTGTGGATATTTGAGGGACATTACCATTGTACGAGAGCCCTAGACTGTTGTAGTATATGTTTATAATACAACAAATATGGATTAATATATTGTTGTTATTGTTTTGATTGTGCAAGTGCTTGGTTTCATTCATTATATTGTTCTGTTGTGCCTAGTAGCTTCGTTAAGATTCTTGGTTTTGTAGCATGAGAGATTTAAGATTCTATCCTAGACATGAGGATCATGGAAACTCAACATTTGGCACCTAGGAACTAAATTTGTCCAATAGCTTGCCATTACATTGGATGTCAAGAAAATCACCAATGTGGATGATGCAATGGTCATGATTTTTGCATTAGTTATAGAACCCATTATAGGGAGCTTCATCATGGTATCCAGTATAAAATAATTTGCAATATCACCCATACTTGAGAATCAGGGCCTCTATATAGAACTTTGACTCAAAAAAAAATCCAAAGTGCTGGAAAAGCATAGATGACATGTAAATAGATGACAGAGTAGTAAACCTAATGGAATTACAATGGAGGCCATGGAAACCAGCTAATTTGATTTTCAGTGCAATAATTTGATAGATAATGAGCATATATCGATATTCCTTGATTTCACTTCATGCATGCCTAGTTGGGTTCCTCTTAACGTTTCCGCTAAACAAGTAGATCCCAGCAGCGCAGCACCCTGAGAAAAACAACACAGAGGCACATAAAACAAGCGCACATCTACACTACACTACTCTAATCAATTATTCTCACAACACTCACATTTTCCTGGACTTCATGTAAGGGAATCAAGCTAGAATAGGTTATGATACCATATTAGAAAAACTAAGATTGGAGAGAGAGAATCACATTTTTCATTTTTTTTATTGATCATAATGGTTGCATATATAGGATATAGATTACTGACCTGGAAAAATCTAGATCCTAAGACAGTGGATCTATGACTCAGACAGGACACAACTACAACTAATACACATAGGAAACAATGACTTCTAGAATAGCACTTCGGAACTCACAATCACAACCTATAATACACATGGAAGCATTATGTCTAACAATAATTTTAGTATGCACTATCTTGTTATATATATACTACATAAACATTATGATAATATTAACATACATTATATAATTTAAAATAGAGAAAAAGAGTAAGATATCAAAACTATCTCTTTTTTTTATTGATGTAAAGAAGAAAATCAATTTTGTTAAAGTAGAAAATTATGATAAGATCTATAATAAGATTGAGAATTTAAAAATTACTAGAACATGATGGAATGATATAATCTATCATTTTTGTGACACTCAAAAAGTTGAAGGTTAAACATATTATCTTTTAAAATGTCTATCATATCCCTAAATTAAATATCAATTTCAAAATATTTTTCATAATACTAACTTCCACATCCCAATTTAAAATTAATGTTACACTAAACCTCCTAACTTTATAACTAGCCAAAACAATAATTATTTTGAAGAACTTTTCTTAATATTTTGGATAGTAGAATAAGACCCTTTGACAAAATTAAATACTCTGTCTTACAGACCAAATTTAATTTTAATAAACATGAATCATTATCATCAACTTGAATGATTTCATAATATTATATTTTATTATTATAATTTAATATAATATTAATAATAGTTTAAATATAAAAAAAAAAATCAAAAAAATACTTTTAAGACGAGTCACTATCTACTCATGTAACTTTAAATGTGCATAATGTTACATTAAAGTTGATAAAAAAAAATATTATTTATTAAAAATTAAAAAACATATTACATATATTAAAAAATAATTAAATATATTACGATTTATAAATCTTTCATCCCTTTCTTCTTTTTTAATTTAAGAATTCAAAATCCACTTTAGAATTTCTTTTGAAAATATCATTCCTGAATTATTTTCTTTCCATCATATTGAAGAAACTTGAGCAAGAGTTTATGCCTTTTATCTTGAAGTAACTTGAGCAAGAGTTTATACCTTTATCACTTTGAATATCTTCCTTCGAGATTTTTTTGGGAGATAAATGCATATGATCACATGTAACATTTTCAAAGAATTTATGTGATTTTTAATAATGAATTTGACCAATAAGATTTTAAAGAGAAAATGGCAGTACCATCAATCATGTGTAAAGCATATTAATAATGAGACCTTTCATTTCTTTCGATTTCTTCTTAAACGCAACATCCATCTCTATGTCGGTTTATCCTACAATTATCTCGGTAATTTAAATTATGCCAAAGCTGTCTCTCAAATCTAATTTTAAAATGTCAATTTTAATGATTTGAAGCCCTTAAAATAAAATATTTTTAAGTCAAAATATTAAAAAAAATGACAAGTCCTTTTGAGTAATGTCAATCCCTCAAGTTCTGCATACAACATTATTGCACTCAATTCTGCGATTCCTAATCCTAAAATACTTTTAAAAAACAAAAAAAATGACAAATGATATATAAAATGTATATATTTATTAGTGGATGGAATATATACTCAATCTAATCATGTTGTATTAAATATACAGTTTTTTATGGAAATTAAGTAATGTCAATCACTCAAGTTCTGCATGCAACATTATTGCACTCAATTCTGCGATTCCTCATCCTAAAATATTTTTAAAAAACAAAAAAAAATGACAAATGATATATAAAATGTATATATTTATTAGTGGATGGAATATATACTCAAGCTAATCATGTTGTATTAAATATACACTTATTTATGGAAATTAATTAGGTAATAATTGCTTCTCAAAATTTTTAAATATCAATATTTATATTAGCCATTAAGATAAGTAAATCAAAATTAATACTAAATTATATATTAAATAATATATAATTAAATGTTAATTTTGATTTATTTAAATTAATGACTAATATAAATATTTGTATTTAAAAAAAATCAGAAGCAATTATTACATAATTTCCATGGATAACTTTATATTTAATAGCATGATCAGCTTGAGTATATATTCCATCCATATATATATATATATGGGGCCAATAGTTTTAGCTAAGATTATAACAAAAGTTGATTTTATCTCAAATTAATTAAATTGAAATTTCATTTTTATTTTGGATTAAGCTATAAAATTATTTTTAATTGACTAAGAGTTTGTCTCATAAATAAATTGAAAACTCAAATTTTAAAGATATTGAGATCTGAGAGTTTTCCCCCTTAGATTTCATGAGGTGTGGTTTTCCTTTAACAATAAAAATAAGTTATTCTAAGTTAGAAAATAATAATGAATGACAGTTGTGCTCATTATGAGTAGCTTAAAATAGGTTGGAACACGTTTAGGAAAAAGAAAAAAAGAAAAAAGAAAAGAAAAAAAAGAAATATATATATATATATATATATATATATATATATATATTTTCAAAGGTTGAAAATCTTGTTATAACTCGATGGGAAATTGAGCAATAGCTAGTGATGACAAGTCACATTTTACTATCCACAAATACCTATTAATTTGTAACCTTTGTTAAAAATTACCATATCACCTAAAATAGAATAATATGGTCCACAAAAGCAATAAAGTTTTACTTTTACAATATGCCTTGAAACTTGGACCATTAATCAATTTCTTTATATCCAAGAAAAAACTAATAACCATTTTCACCTACTGCGATCCAAAAAAAAAAAAAAAATTGTCATCATACACTAACACGAGTGTATTTATATGTTCTCTATTAACATTTAACCCTATCTTTATACATAAAATTAAAAATAAATGCAACCTCAATTATAATGTATATATATCAACAACTACAAAATTCATATAATATAATTACCTTTTATTTCTTAAAACCTTATAAATAAAATATTTATATAAATTAATATGAATTGTAAATTAACATTATCATTATTACATGTACTAATGGGTTTAAAGTCATGTCTCTCTATTGATTCGTCTATGATAACTAAGGGAAGACTCGCTATGAATAACCATCTATATAAACCTTTTGTGAATGACCATATATGTGATTGTTTTTAAATTCTTCTAGGCTATTAAAATCAAAGATTATAACATCCAACTCTATCTTTTGAAAACAAATAATAAACTTTGCTTTGTTATTTTTACAATACTCCATTCCTTATTGAAAGACTAATCTGACGTCCTTTTAAATCTAAAGGACACAATATGCCACAACTTGGACATGGTTTATTCTAAATGGTGCTCGTTAAAAAAGCCATAGACTATATAAAATGCAATTTCCTACTAGTACATCATTTATCCACCAATATATGGAAAAATATTTAATCATAGATCATCAAAAAAATGGAAGCACAAGTATTTGATGGGGTTCATAATTCCATGCAAAATGGGCATGGAAGAAATACTTTTATTTTACACACTTTCCTAACATGTCATAAAATATTGAATTAATCTCCATAGAGATTGTGTTGCAAGAGATTTTGAAAATATGGCATATCCTTTAAACCCCATGGTTTGACTAACTTTGGTGAAAAATTAGAGACCCAATTTGTATGGTAAAATTCATACACAAATATGATTGTATTCCATAGTTTGTCTTCCATGAACCTAATTCCTATATAGAGTGATATAAGTGGGGAAAATGATCCAAAGTCTATAGAAAGCACTTCTTATACATGTTTGTATCATAATTCAAAAAATTATTACGTTAAGTACAAATCACTTTTTCATAAGACATAAATATCAACGTAATGTAACCTAACTTTGAACTTTCTACTAGCATATGATGTGGTGTTTGTCCTTGTCAAAATAGTTATTTATAATTTCTCCAACTTCAGGCATAAGTAAAACCATTTCCAATAACATTACTACTTCTTATGCGCACACACTTATTATGCATAATTATTCCCTCGATAGTTGATTAGTATTAAACTAACCCTAATATGTATTCCATATTCCTTTTTTGGTCCAATCAATTCCATTCTAACATAGTTATTACTATGTCCTAATTGCTGTAATCATCAATGGTTATTGTGTATTTTCCTTATAAGAAACCTTAGTATTAATGGCATGATACACCTTCTTTCTATAAGAATATTTTAACTATAATTTGTTAAAATATAAGGGAAATAATTTTGATTACTTCCATTATATGGTTATGTGATTGCTTATGTGAATGGTGGGATAGAAAATTGATAGTGTTCCAAGATATCTTGGCACATTTTTTATTGATCTTTGGGAAATGAAAGAAGTGACTACCAAGATCCATATTTGATAAATATTAGATGAAAATATTGAGAATGGAACTATGATTACCAAAGTAAAGTGTAGGGATGATCAAATGATTGTTAAAAAACAATAATTTTAATTTCTATGCACTTATTTTGACCATTATTACATACACTAGTACAAAGCACCAACACAAAAAACTATCAATGTGCCTTATTTAATCCTTCATACTCCTTTCAAGCTCTTCATGTACTATTTACTTAAAATGCACATATAGATATTTGGGTTGGAACAACAAAAACAACATACTGAAACTCTTTAAGAAGAGTTTATGCAAACTTTATAACTAATGATGAAGAGATTGAATGAAATGTATTTTTTGCAACATAAGTATGATCACTTGTCTAATGAGTACCTCTTACAAAGATATACTTGAATAGAGATATGGAACAATATTGGTAACACTTAATATTTAAACATAATACATGGAATGGTTCTCTACTAAATCACATTAACAAGTGTTTATGCAAATTCAATAACTATTGATGAAACATTTGAATGAAAATTATTGTTCATAATGAAAGCATAATCACTTTTATAAAGGGTACGTCTTCCAATGACATATTTTCTTAGAATTTGTTATTTTGTAACAACCAAACCAAAATACGATGTTTCCTACTCAAAAAATTAGTCTACATAGTTTAATGTCACCACATAAAATGAAGAAACTAATCAATGCATTGGACTCATCTAAAAAGATGTAATGACCTCATTATATTGTACCTTACACACTTTAGAACTAGAAGTATAACTAGAAACAAATCCAAACTCCAATACATATTATAAACACACTATTCTTCCCCACCAAACGTGACACAATGTTATGACTAAGTTATGTGGGTACACATGAAAGTATTAATTGAAACTAGCTGATTATTATAAATCAGGCTTGTGATATCTAGGTCACTATACATAAAATTGAAACCCTTTGTGTGTAAGACAAGGGTCATCTTAATTTCACATGAAAAAAACAATATGTGGTAATCCTTTATCTATATATTTCACATTCTAATCAATCAACACCACATGATGATCAAGTAAAAATATTGAGTAGTATTTTTCCTAATAGTGATAAATTTTTTGAGATTAGTGTTATAGATAATGTAACATATGATAAATAGGTGTGACAATCCTTATAATAAACTACCCCACGACACTATTTTTTTCCACCACTAATAAAATAAAAAAATGACACAATTTATGTAAAATATTAAAAATATACAACCAAAATTGTATGAAAATCTAAAATAACCATAATAATTAACACAAGTTGTGGATTTTGTTAAACTTGATTAACCTTCTCCTAAAGATATGATTCCCTTACTTCCTTTTATGATTATAATATGTATCCCTCAAAGAAAAACTTTCCTTTGAAGTGGTAAAAGAATGTGTACATATCCATTTTACTTAAGTTAACTTTAATGTTATTAATTGGGATTTAAATAATAACATATTACTTTATTTCTAGAATGAGGTTGGAAACCCCTCTTTAAAGAAATTGAAATGCTTCCTTCCCATGGATAATGGTAAAACAAAAATTCTTGAAATCATATTGATAACAATAGGTTTAATGTATTATAGACTTGTTTCCACCATTATTGTACTCACTAGTGCAAAGGACTAGTCTAACAAACCACCAATATGTCTTACATAACCCTTTATACTCCTTTGTAGGAATTCATGTACCATTTAAACAAGAACTATATATCGATATTTAGGTTGTAACAACACACAAAGAACATTATGAAGAAATATTTCAGTAATAATCACATTACAATGAAAAATGTCGACGCGTTTTGAACCAACCATTGTGGTTCATCATCAGGACTAGGTGAGAGATCAAATCTGGTCGTTGAGTTTAAATAGATGTATAAATGACAAAACAGGCCGCTAGAATAACATGCTCAAAATTTTTAGGAAGAATTGATGCTGACTTTATAACTATTGATAAAGAGATTGAATGAAATTTATTGTTGTTAATGTAAGCATAATCACATGTCTAATGTTTGACTAATCTGACATCCTTTTAAATCTAAATGACACAATATGCCAGAACTTGGACATGGTTTATTGTAAATGGTGCTCGTTAAAAAATCCATAGACTATATAAAATTCAATTCCCTACTAGTACATCATTTATCCACCCATATATGGAAAAACGTTTAATCATAGATCATCAAAAAAATGGAAGCACAAGTATTTGATGGGATTCATAATTCCATGAAAAATGGGCATGGAAGAAATAAATTTATTATAGACACTTTCCTAACATGTTCAAGAATATTGAATTAATCTCATAGAGATTGTGTTGCAAGAGATTTTGAAAATATGGCATATCCTTTAAACCCCATGGTTTGACTAAATTTGGTGAAAAATTAGACACCCAATTTGTATGATAAAATTCATATAGAAATATGATTGTATTACATAGTTTGTCTTCCATGGACCCAATTCCTATATAGAGTGATATAAGTGGGGAAAATGATCCAAATATCTATATAAAGCACTTGTTACCCATGTTTGTATCATAATTCAAAAAATTGTTACGTTAAGTACAAATCACTTTTTCATAAGACATAACTATCAACCTAATCCAACCCAATCCTTTTGTTGGGAATTCCCTACTAGTAGGATGTGGGAAAAGGGGTTGTCCTGTAAAACCAGTTACTGCTAATTTCTTCTCCAACTTCAGGCATAAGTAAAACCATTTCCAATAACATTACTACTTCTTATGCGCACACATTTATTATGCATAATTATTCCCTAGATAGTTGATTAGTATTAAACTAACCCCAATATGTATTCCTTATTACTTTTTTGGTCCAATCAATTCCATTCTTACATAGTTATTACTATGTCTAATTGTTGTAAAAATCAATGGTTATTGTGTATTTTCCTTATAATAAACCTTAGTATTAATGGCATGATACGCCTTCTTTCTATAAGAATATTTTAACTATAGTTTGTTAAAATATAAGGGAAATCATTTTGATTACTTCCATTATATGGTTATTTGATTGCTTACTTAAATGGTGGGATAGAAAATTGATGGTGTTCCAAGATATCTTGGACACACTTTTTATTGATCTTTGGGAAATGAAGGAAGTGACTACCAAGATCCATATTTGATAAATATTAGATGAAAATATTGAGAATGGAAATATGATTACCAAAGTAAAGTGTAGGGATGATCAAATGATTGTTAAAAAACAATAATTTTAATTTCTATGCACTTATTTTGACCATTATGACATACACTTGTACAAAGCACCAACACAACAAACTATAAATGTGCCTTATGGAATCCTTCATACTCCTTTCAAGCTATTCATGTACTATTCACTCAAAATGCACATATAGATATTTGGGTTGGAACAACGAAAACAACATACTCAAACTCTTGAAGAAGAGCTTATGCAAACTTTATAACTAATGATGAAGAGATTAAATGAAATGTATTGTTTGCAACATAAGTATGCTCACTTGTCTAATGAGTACCTCTTACAAAGATATGCTTGAATAGAGATATGGAACTAGATTGGTAACACTTAATATTTAAAAATAATACATGGAATGGTTCTTTACTAAATCACATTAACAAGTGTTTATGCAAACTCAATAACTATTGATGAAACGATTGAATGAAAATTGGTGTTCATAATGAAAGAATAATCACTTGTATAATGGGCACATCTTCCAATGACATATTTTCTTAGAATTTGTTATTTTGTAACAACCAAACCAAAATATCATGTTTCCAGCTCAAAAAATCATGTATACATAGTTTAGTGTCACCACATAACATGAAGAAACTAATCAATGCATTGGACTCATCTAAAGATATGTAATAACCTCATTAGATTGTACCTTACACACTTTAGAACTAGAAATATAACTAGAAACAAATCCAAACTCCAATACATATTATAAATAGACTATTCTTCCCCACCAAACGTGACATAATGTTATGACCAAGTTATGTGGGTACACACAACATGTCAATGATATTTTAAATAATTCCAGCAAAATGATGTTCATATTTTGTGCATAATAATATAATAAAACTAAAAGCATTCGAAAGGGTAAACATGAAAGTATTAATTGAAACTAGGTGATTACTATAAATTAGGCTTGTGATATCTAGGTCATGATACATAAAATTAAAACCCTTTGTGTGTAAGACAAGGGTCTTCTTAATGTCACATGAAAACAACCATATGTGGTAATCCTTTATCTATATATTTCACATTCTAATCAATCAACACCACATGATGATCAAGTAAAAATATTGAGCAGTATTTTTTCTAATAGTGATAAAGTTTTAGTGATTAGTGTTATAGCTAATGTAAAATATGATAAATAGGTGTGCCAATCCTTATAATAAACTACCCTAGAACACAAATTTTTCCACCCCCAATAAAATAAAAAACTGACATAATTTATGTAAAAGATTAAAAATAAACAACCAAAATTGTATGAAAATTTAAAATAACCATAATAATTAACACATGTTGTGGATTTTGTTAAACTTGATTAACCTTCTCCTAAAGATATGATTCCCTTACTTCCTTTTATGATTATAATATGTATCCCTCAAAGAAAAACTTTCCTTTGAAGTGGTAAAAGAATGTGTACATATCCATTTTACTTAAATTATCTTTAATGTTATTAATTGGGATTTAAATATTAACATATTATTTTATTTCTAGAATGAGGTTGGAAAACCATCTCTAAATAAATTGAAATATTTCCTTCCCATGTATAATGGTAAAACAAACATTCTTGAAATCATATTGATAACAATAGGTTTAATGTACTATAGACTTGTTTCCACCATTATTGTACTCGCTAGTGCAAAGGACTAATCTAACAAACCAACAATATGTCTTACATAACCCTTCATACTCCTTTGTAGGAATTCATGTACCATTTAAACAAGAACTAGATATCGATATTTGGGTTGTAACAACACACAAATAACATGCTCAAACTTTTGAGGAAGAATTTATGTTGACTTTATAACTATTAATAAAGAGATTGAATGAAATTTATTGTTTTTAATGTAAGCATAATCACATGTCTAATCTTACAAAGACATAATATCCCAAAATAATAATAATAATTAATATTTTATATGTAATATATGGAACTATTATCTAGATGATTATCCTATAGTGTAAAAATAGCACTTACGAGTTTGAAAAGTCTATGTTGGATACATGAACTACTATCCCCAATCTAATACAATTTTTTCTTCCATAGTTACCAAACTAAAATATCATGTTTCCAACATCACCAATAATTACCACATATTTTAGTGTCATGCCATAACTTTGCATATTTGATGAAAATTATGTTGTGCACATGAACTACTACACCTAGTCCAATACAATTTGTTCCTTCGTAACAACCAAACTGAAGTATCATGTTTCCAAATCAACCAATAATGTCTACATAGCTTATTGTCACACCATAATGTAGAGAACCTAATAAAAAACCTTTTCTATATTTAGAAAGATATAATTACCTAAGTTATATTTTAACTTACATGCTTTAAATCTAGAAGTAAAACCAAATCAAAACTCCAATATTTATTAGAGATAGATCATTAGGCCTAATGAAACTTCACAAGGTAATCACTAATTTATGTGGGTACATACATCATGCTAATGATATTTTGAAGAATGGAAACTAAATGATGTGCATATTTTTTAGGCTCAGGATATCATGAAACTAAAAAAAATTCTAAAGATTAAGTGAAACTAGGTGATTCCTACAAATCATGTGTGATATCTAAGTGACCATATAGGACATTGCAACCCTTTTTGTGTGAGAAAAGGGTCTCTTTAATGCCATGTGAAAATAACCACATATTTTAATAATTAGTACATATATTTTACACTCCAATCAATCAATTTATTGGTATCCTAAAATCCTCTTAAGACAACACCTAACAATCAAGTAAGAATACTACCACTAATGTTCCTACTAAGGATGGAATTTCCTATATTGGTATAAAAATTAATTCAAAATGTGATAAGCAAATGTCTAAATATTTAGAATAAACAACCTCGTAACAAAAGATTTTTTTCCATCTCAACCACTAAAAACTTTTCTAACACAATCTATGTAAATGCTTGTAAAAAAATACAACCAAAATTGTGTAAAAATCTGAAATGAAACCAATAATTAACCCATGTTTTGACTTCCATTAAACATAATTAGCTTACCTATAAAAATATGATTTCTCTTTATTTTTTAATTTCTACAAGTATCCTCCAAAGACCACCATTCTTAGAATGAAGTGGTAAGAGAATATGTACAAGTAACTATTTACTTAAATAATCTTTAATATTATTAATTAAATTTTAAATATGAATGTCATACTTTACAAATATGTACATCTAACCATTTAATTAAATAATTTCTAGTGTTATAAAATAAGGTTTAAATATTAATGTCATACAATCTCCAAATAAACTGAAATACTTTCTTCACACAGTTAGTGATAAAATAAAATGTATGAAAACATATTTGTTTTTGCTTAGTGAATGTAAAATGAAAAACACATCATAACAAATATAATGAAGATTATAATTTACTATTCAACATTACTCTTTAAGCATTTAGCTTTTGAAACCATCTCTATAAAGAAAATATTCAAATAGTAAAAACCCAAAACCTTATGTTTATGTACAAAAACATCATAAAAAATACAATGAAGATTATAATCTACTGTTCAACATTACTCTTTAGGCATTTATCTTTTGAAACCGTCTCTAGAAACGAAAGATTGAAATAGTAAAAGCCCTCAATCCTATGTTCATGTAGAAAAAAATGAAAGAAATTTGGAGATTCCTAACATAGTAGATGGTATTTTCCTTCATAACCAAGATTGGTATAGAAGTATTTGGCTTGTATATCTTATCATGTACGATGTTTAAGTTCTTGGAATTTGTGGTGGGGTCACATTGTGTATGTTTTCGGAATTTGTTGTATGGTTGTATTGTGTAATGGAAAAAATTACAATGTAGCAATTATATCATGTGTTATGTGTATGTTTAAGTTTTAGGATTTTTCTTTGAAAATAAGTTTGTGGTGTGATTATAGTATATATAGGAAAACTTTGTAATAACCATTTGAATTGTTTAAAACCATTTTATTTGGCGTAAAATGGTTCCTGATTGAAATATAATCATTATATTATACTAAGAATAGCTGCAGAGTAGAAAGTCCCTGCCAAGAGGCATTGGACGTTATGAAATTGGATAATCAATGCATTACAGTACTGTATTTTTTTGGCTCTGCAAGTAGATTGATTGGTTCACGTTCATCACTAAATCTTTGTGAAGTGTTGGTCCCCTGTTCGAAGTGTTGGTCAACTAAATCTGTATCTGTGCGAAGTGTTGGTCCCTTGTTCGTCGGGGGAAAGGAGCAACACCCATGAGCGAGGCTAATCCATTACGGAGCGACCTATTCTATTCTCTTTTGTGTTATGTCTATTATCTGTTATGTTATGTCACATTTTACCTTCACAGTAAACACAGAAAAAGAAATGCCATAACTTTATTTGTGAATCAATTTAGTTTCAGAAATAACGTGTCTATTTTAATAAATATATTGAAGGGAACCCTTCCCTTTATGTCATTCAACACTGGGAATTGGTGACAGGGCGGAAGAGTCTATAATGTCGAGCCACAAAACCCAGTCCAATATTTTTATACAAAAGTTAAAAGCATAATTTCAAAGTCAATATCTGACTTAAGATGGAGTTTAGAAGTAGCGATGTGCAGAAGACTTATGCTAAAAGTTATCAGGATTTAATTTAGGCATCCAGTTCATCACATTGAATATTTCAAACGAATTCCCATGAAAATTCTGGTTGCCCACATCTGTCACATGGTTGCGCTATTATTTTTTTTGCAGATATGGATAGATATTGGCTTTCAAGTCTGCAGACTCAAGGACTGCCATTGTGAGGATTGAGTGAAGTTTGCATTCCTGCAACTCTACTTGTGGTTTGGATATGTTTCTTTTTCAATTCATTTTCTCATGAGTTCATTTTAAGTTTGAGTCTGGTTACTGAGCATTTAATTTATTCCTTTGCCAAAACCATGAGGTAGTCCTTCTAGGTAGTAAAATAATATGAGCATCATGCATGACGTTTCATTAATTTGATTTGAACCACAACAGACCAGTCTGAGTGTGATAATATTACCACATTGACTTACATCAATAATTTGCTACATAATTTATTGTAAACCAATGGCTTCATGGTAAATTTTATTATTATGGCCGTAAGCATAAGCATTTGACTAAGTAATCTTCTTTTAAAAGAAAACATTCAACTGAGCAATCCAACACTTGTTAAATTGTTTTTAAATTGAATGGATGTAGAGAAATATAAATCACCATGTCCCACTCTATAGGGCCATGACTTTTTCCAGTTGTCTATGTGTCCCCACGACCTTACCACTTGTTTTTATTGTTGTAACCGAACCTGCATGAGTGACAACACATAATTGATCTTACAAAACTCCCTCATTCAATCGTTTCATGCTTTTCAATCACCTTTTCGCTGGGGACCTAGGAAAAAATCCTGTCAGAACTTGAAAGTAGATTTTTTACCGCAAAGTTATCTCTGAAAAGCCATTAAATTCACTGCAAAAAGAGAATGAGCGACCGTACATGGAGGAAAATCGCTGGGGCTCCAAGATGAAGGTAGAGAGTGTGTAGAGAAAATATTCCTTGGAAATGTTGTAGCAACTATGAATGAAGTTGAGGCGGCAGAGCACAAGGGATCCTTGGGGGCTGTCAACGTGATTGAAGATAATTTCTTGTAGTATAATTCCAGTGACTTCATATCGTTTGGTCACGACTGCGGGTGAGAACCAGCGTTTGCAAACCAGCAGCTTGGATATGGAGGGAATGATGAAGGCCTTGAAAAGAGTGAATTTGTTGTGATTATAGATATTAGCGCTGGGAGTAGAAGGAAAGGCACCAATTGATCTTGATCCAGTGGTTGATCAACTAATTAAACTGCTGGAATAGGCTATCGATCAATGGGATCTATTTTTTGGACCCATATTAGAGCAAGCATCGCATTAGCAAATAGAATTTTCGTTATCATATACAAAGACATTTTGGGAACACAGTCGATACCTAGTTTTTTTTAATCCGTGTGTCTGTTTTTATGTTCCCAAATGCAAATCGATTCTAAATTTTATAGCTAGTAAGTTATTTCTATATGGATTATGCATTTTGTGTTGCAAATTATATATAAGGCTGCCTGCCCCTAGATTATGATTCTCATGGTGTGCCATTTTTGAAAACTAGTAAGCTTGAGTCTCAATTTGCTTTGGACATCAAGATATTTTATGTTGATTTCTGTGCGATGTTGGTTTCTGTATGAGATCATCTACAAAGGATATGGATATGTTCGTTTCTGTAGGAGATCATGTGCATAGGATATTGAAGGAAGTACAGGAAGAGGTATGTTTTCAGAGCAAATGAAGGAACAACTAGGAACGACGACTTATTAGGTATGGCCTTTTATTGAACTTGCACATTTAATTTTTCACTATCTAGACCTTCAGTGGTGATTTGTATTGGATAAAACATTGTAAAAAAAATCTCCACAGATCATGAGACTGTGTAAACTTTCTATAAACTAGTGATTTCTATTGAATAGAATACTTTGCACATATTGAATAGAATACTTTGCACAAATAAATAATTAAAAGGATAAAGCTTTGTGGAAAACTCACTGGAATTTGGAATTTTGTTCCAGGGAGATAGGTGTAGAGCTTTGATCTTTAAGTAGTGGTGGTGCTTTGCAGAACCATTTGAAGGTATGCATTTATCACATTTATCGTAGGAACGCTCCAGCGCTAAGCTCTGATTTTCCCAACGAAGTCCAGAATAGTAATAGGTATGGTTCAGCACAGGTAATAGGTATGCATAATCTCTCTCCGACGTGGGGTTGAGTGAAAAGGATGTCTCTTGAAAGCTATAAAATCAAGAATCTGAGCTCTGTGTTCTATAGCCAGCCCATGCTTCTGGCACTGGGATAGAGAAATTCTGCCACTAGGATAGAGCGATGGTGAGCATGATCAGGTTTCAGGTTTATGGTTCTAATGACCCGTGGGCAACAGACAGAACCAATGCACAACGCCATCTAAAAACCCATGAAAAATGCCATCTGGTGCACAACGCCATCTGGTCTCATGCTTCGGTAACTTTTGAGAACTTATGAAATGATCCCCTTGCAAACCAACAACATTTAATTCTAGGAACTAATGCTGGCATTAGTTTATATATCAAGTAAACCATATAATTTCAATAGCTTATTCCCCACTTAATAGCCTCTCTTCCTCGGGAAGAGGCCAATAAGGTGAATTTTTTTTTATTGGTTGTACAAATAAATGTTTTATTTGATTGGTTGATTAATTGCATTTCATTAAATTCCAAACAAAAAAACTTTGATTTACTACGAAATAGATTGGTTTATTGGGGCAGGGACTAATGCTAAGTCTACAAAATCGATTTCTATTGTCCCTATGCCGCTTGCGGCGGTAGGGACTAATAAGTTTGTGGTGTGATTATAGTATGTATAGGAAAAATTTGTAATAATCATTTGAATTATTTAAAACCATTTCATTTGGCGTAAATTGGTTCCTGATTGAAATATAATCATTATATTATACTAAGAATTTTTTATTCATATATTTTTGGATTTTTGTGTTATCTTTAACGATTGTGTCTAGTGGAATATATATATGTGTGTGTGTGTGTGTGGATGTCTATGTTATCTTTTTTCTATATGAGTTGTGAGACACATACTACAGAATAAAATTAAATGTATATTTTTTTATTAAAAGCATTAAATGTGAAATTTGAATTGAATTTATTTTTAGGACATAAGAAAATAGGTTAACTATTCCAAATATAAAGGCATATAGTACCAGTGAAGATATGCCCCCTAACTAACTAACATTGATAAGTTTAACAACTAAATAATGATAAAAGATGATTACTTGATTTAGAGATAAAATAATTAAGAGTAAGAACAAGGGTTCATCTAAAAAAAGATGATTACTTAATTTAGGGGGGAATTGACAATAATAATTTTTTTAGAATAATAATAAGAGGATGAGAGAGTTTTAGATCAACCATGCTTGAAAGTGAAGTAGATATCGAAGAAAAAGGAAAAAAAACATTTGAAATTGTAAAATTGAAGAATATATATATATACATGCTAATGAATAAATTATATACATGATAATTTAAATTAAAGATAATTAAACTAATGAGTAAGATTTTAATTTATAGCCATATTCTCTATTAAATTTAAATGGGTGCTTTTCAATTTCAAGGGTCTCTCTAGTGATTTTGGAGTTGTAAAATGGAATAGAAGCAAGAATTTTGGTTTTATTAAAGCACACTAGATGTTTTTAATTGAAAGAGAGGTCAACTATTCCACGCATTGATAAGCGAAGATGATTGGTGTCGGAAATATGTTCTTTAATTTGAGCTTTGAAGGGATGCCTAGTCTAGGCAACGTATAATTTTACACATGAAAAAGGGATCTGGTAAACCTCTAAATTCAACATGGGGTCAAACATGTATTTGGTTGATCGAAAAATCTTCTTCAATGTTTTATGGGGTTTAGAAATAGTCTTAATGTTCTGTTTTTTCCAGATCTTTACAATAATGTTAGTAGTCCCTTTTGTGTATAGGAGATAAACTTGACCTTCAGGAGGAGAGGAAGGAGTGTTGATATATTTGGAATTAGAGACAGCCTTCAAAGCTAATTTCTATCCCTCTTCTCACATCAATAAATATTTCAAGGTTGTCTCTAATTCCAAATCCATCAACCCTCCTTCCTCTCCTCCTTGAGGTCAAGTTTCTCTCTCGTACCTAAAACGGGCTACTAACATTATTGCAAACATGGACCCGGAAAGGAAAAAAAATAAGATTGTTTTTAAATGCCATAAAACTTTGAAGAAGATATTCCAATTAGCCAAAGAGAATTTTTACCCCATGTTGAATTCATGTGTTTACCAGATCCCTTGCTCATGTGAAAAATCATACATTGGCTAGACTAGGCATCCCTTCAAAGCTAGAATTAAAGAACATATTGTCGACACCAATCATCTTCATCTATCAAATTTTTCAATAGTTGAACACTCTTTTAACTAGAAAAAAATATTCTACTTTAATCAAACCAAAATTCTTGCCTATGTTCCATTTTACAACTCCATAATCATTAGAGAAGCCCTTGAAATTGAAAAACACCCAAGTAACTTTAATAGAGAAGATGGCTATAAATTAGGCCATTCTTGGCAACCGTATCTTACTCATTAGTTTAATTATCTTAAGTTTAAATTATCATATATATAATTTATTCATTAGTATTTTAAAACTATATATATTGAAATAAAATAAAATAAAATTCTTCTTCAATTTTACAGTTTCAAATGTTTTTTTAATCCGTTGATTATTCTCCTTCATTTTCAAGCATGGTTGATTTGAAACCCTCTAATCCTCTTATTATTATTCTAAAAAAAATTATTGTAAATTCCCCCTCCCCTATTTATCTTTTTTTTTTTTAAAGACAAACCTTTGTTCTTACTCTTAATTATTTTATCTCAATATAGTACTCTTTCCTTTTAATTATCTATTTTTCCTTTAATTAATTAATTAATTATTCATTTAATTTATTGAATTGACCTTTTCATTTATCATCTATTTTTTCCTTGTAATTTATTTTAGTTTTAAAAAACAATATTAATATTTCAATATTATCCTCTAACAACTAGTTTAATATTTTATTATTATTTGTTAAGAGATAACTACGTCGTAAGGCATTCCTCTTTGAAAACAACTCCCCTAGGTGCTACCTTGCACCATTCTAAACCTTTATATTAGACGATTGAACAAGAGTGAGCTGTCAGATTAATAATTAATAACAATTTCAATTTAATAATAAGTTAATAGTTACTAATAGCTAATTATTTACTACTTCCATCTTGAAATCCATATGAGCAAGATGATGCTTGCATCTGGCAGAAGATTTCTCTGAAGTTTTTAATATTCATTTTCAATGATAAGAAGAAATGCATGGAATTATATTCTGTTACATGGAGCAATAAGTACATACTAGGGTGCAAAATTTCGAGCAGCCTTCGGCGAGATCTACTTAGGTTTTTCTCATATTTTTTTTTTTTTGGAAGATAAATTGTTTCATTGACTTTATAACATCTTTAGTTCTTAGATCTCTCTAATAATATTTTAATATTAATTTTCATTGATGAGAATAGGTGCATGAGATTATATTATGTGACATGGAGCAATAAGTATAGACTCGGGTGCAAAATTTCCAGCAACTCCTTCGGCAAGATATACTTATGTTTTTCTTTGTGTCTTTCTTTTTTAATTTGAAGAGAACTTGTTTCATTGACTTTGTAACATCTGTTGTTCTTGAATATATCTAATAATAACTTTTCAATATATATCACCTCTTCTCTCGGTCACTGCACTCGTCTTCAAGGTCTCGATTTTTCGAAAATTCTCTGCAAGGTATGATTTTGTGGCTCTATCACAGCTGTAGAGATTGAGAAATTTCTAAATATGTCAAATAATCTCTTAGAAGGAGAGATACCAAAATACTTAGGAGAATTTAAGTTGTTTACAAGTTTCGATTTATCTTAAAATATGATAACAGGGAACATCCCACCCGAGTTGGGAAACTTGACTAACTTGAAATCTCTCATTGTGGAATTTTGTGTTCTTATTTGTTGGGATGAAACTGGAAAAGTCACTAGAAAAATATTGCTAGAATGGTTATACATGTTTTCTGTATGGGTTATATAGGGGAGCACACTGAGTTATTTATTAGGTTGGTGAGTGAAACTTTATAACATGTGAAAAACTTGGTGAAGCTTGTTTGTCAGAATTTGACCTGCAAGTATTTGTGAGATATTCTCTGTGTTGGAAGTTCAGAAACACTGGCAGTGAGTTTGACATGACATCAAGTCAATTGGGCTCAATTTTTATGCTGAGATGAGTTTGACTCATGACTACATGTCAAACTTGGCAAGGCTTGTTAGTTGTTATATTCTTTGCAATTCTCAATTTTTTATTATTTAAATTATTGATAAATTGCATTCTTATGTGCCAAAATTCAGATGAGTAGAGTTGGATATTCATTCTTGAAACACCTAGATATGAACATGTATATACTATAGAACGAGAGTGACTAGAGGTATCATATATGTTGGCAGTTAACAACTGATTTCTATGCTTCTCCCTCTAGGGCTACAACACTCAGGGAGAGTTCAAGGAGCCATAATCTGGGTTTTTTCCCTGAAAATGTTTAAGTTGTGGTTTTTTGACCATAATTTGTATGTTAATGTTTTCTCTTTATTATTTTTTCCAAGGAAAATGCCTCAGGGAAACCCAAGGGATGCTTCCCACATTTGTAGATGGAATCCCTAGTAAACCTGTAGTGTAGACCTGTGTGCTTTACTCAAGGGGATCCAAACCGATCACCTCCTAACACACAACTAGCCAAATTCCCAACAATATTGGTAAGAATTGGTTGAGCTAACCATTTGGATTTTCTCTTTTACATGAATATTACGTCTAGTTGAAATTTGTATTCTATTTGTACTTTAGATTTTTGGCTGACTTTAAAAATGTGATTTTTGAGCAATGATGCATATTTTTATTCCAAGTTTATTGTTGTTGTCCAACACATTCTCTATTTTGAGTGATTGTTTATCTATATTGGGAAAAATGCATGGATTTTGTATATTTTTTTCCAATTTACTTCATAACACACTTTGTTTTTTTGTTTCTGAGGATTTCTATACAGGGATTTATGTTGGGGGTAACAAAGTTGTCCATTTCACAAGAGGGCCAGGTCAAGAAATTGGATCTAGGGCCATTCTTGATGTATTTCTCTCAAGTTCAATACGAACTCAATTCATCCTCACATGCCTTGACTTTGGCTTCCAAAGAGAAAATAGTGGAGTGATGCTTGCCTATTTAGATTTCTTTCTTGCTAGAGGACCTTTGTATCAATTTTAATATGGTGTTAGTCTAGTTGTTTTTCTTTCTAAATCCCATGGAGGAACATGCACGCTTGTAGAATTAGATTCCCCGGAATCAATAATTCATCGTGCAATGTACCTGATTCAAAATGGGTTTGGAAACTACCATATATTTCAGAACAATTGTGAGGACTTTGCAATGTATTGCAAGACAAGGTTGCTTGCTATTGAGCAAAATGGACTCATTTTATTATTAATTATAAGTATAGTTTGACCAATTAATTTAATTCTTATTTTTATTTTATTTTAACTTATTCAAAATGTTTAGGGGACATTACAACATTTTCCCATATATTTTTTCTTTTATATTTAATTTAAAAGCATTATAAAATTAGATTAAAATAAAATAGTTTGATTTTGGAATGAGTTATGGTTTTTGTGGACGTGTGATCTAAAATCCCTTGGGAGCCACTCAAAACATGAATCATATAAAACTTATTTTTAAAATTCACTTTGAGTGCAAGAGATTACATTACTATACATGCTCATATGTTTAAATTTCATCTCTAATTTGAAACAAAAAAATAAATTGATTGTAAGGAAATAATCAAACCATTAAAAATAGACATGTGCACACAACAAGTTTGATAACGGAGTTCACCCCCTCCACTGGGCTACCTCTTTGGATTCGCCTCCAATAGGATGAATCGATCTATTGTCTTTCTAAACAGAGATAAATGTACATCGACTTTTACATCAAGGTGGCCAGCCGAGAACTCTCAACTATACATCCATACTCTGAAAGAATTATGAGCTATCCAAGCTATGCTCGAAAATGACTTTTTCAAGCACTCAAAATCTCTCCTTACTCTCTTATGTACATATAATGGTATTATATAGCTCTTAAGAGCCCAAAACTAAGGAGCAAATATCTCCTTGTCTCTTATTTTAAGGAGAAAATAATTCTCATATCCCTTAAAAATTTCTCATGAGATTTTTATGGAGGAAATATCTCAATCTCTACTTTCAAGGGCCTTATCCCCAAATCCTTAGGGATGAGAATAATCTATCAACTTCAATATGAAATTAGAAAATGATTTTTTTTTGAATTGTTGAGGAAAATCCTCTCAACATTTTCAATTTCTATTTTACAAATATATGAGCATATTTAATTAAAAATAAAGACACCCTCAAACTAGGCTTGACATGAGTATATATTCATCATGGTGCTCCTTGGGTTGTTTAGATCCTCCTAGATCAAACCTCCCCATTAAAATATTTTATTCCTCTAAAAGTATTTAAAAAAAATTGAAGTCGATTCTGAATGAAGTCAATTCTTCTTGTCAATTCTGGGAACAATTTTTTTTGCATTTGATGTAATATTGCATGCTACCTTGTTGGAATCGATGTTGGGCTTCCGCATTGATTCTCCCTTATTCGTAACATGCTTTGAATGTCGCACCAAATCTTAACCAAACAGGAAGATGAAATTGAATTTGTGTCCAAAAATTTGTATCATGATGGAATCATACTGGAGAACAACCTTGACTGCCCATAAATTCGTGTTAAGAGCCCATACCAAAAATCCAGTTGACTGCCAAGAACGTTCCAAAAAAAATTAACGCTGACGAATTGTGGATCACATTTGCAATTGCAACTGAACCGGGAAATTGTTTTTAGACGCTTCAGGACTTCTAGTACAAAAATAATACGTATTACCCAGAACATCAGATAAGTCATGTCTTGATAAATCTGTTTCTCAGCGAGTAGCTTGGGCATTTGGTGTTGTTGTTGCGAGAGAAAATGTAGTCACATTAGATCCACTACCTGCAAATTGAGCTACCACAGCTCATCTTGAATTTGGAAACCGCTGTGAAAATCAAGTTGTTGTGTCGTGAAATTTGACAATAAACAATGGCTTCCCTATTCTCATTGATCCAACGCCAGCCACAACACTTGGTTCTAAATCACAACATCTTGCTTCTGAAGGATCACACTCATGATTAAAATCAGGTTGCAACCAAAATGATTCTCCATCCATGCTCACAACTTCAAGGATCTATCTAAATGGCTTCTAGTCCCTGCCACATTCGGCCTCATTCTAGAAATCAACGAAAATCCTTGGGAGTTGGAGTAATATGGGCTCTTCCTCTAATTATGGGATTAACAGAGACTCCCAACAACAACACTCTCATGCAAATTGTCTCAAGGAGGTAACCAAATCTATCTCCTCCCCTTGCCCATGCATCTCCACTGCATCATTTCTTATGCCCTTTGTTGCACGTCATCTCTTCCACCACGAGTGTAGTTGAACTCTTTCTCCAAAAAATCAACATTGACTTCATAGATCTGGCATACTTGGTTACTCGAGTGCTTTACTATTGAGATATAGTTCTCAAGATGGATCTTTGTTGATTCATTTGACACCTTCAATGGAAGAACGTAGAAGATAATTCACCATGATTTGACCCATTGGTCGGAATCTCAAAAGATTTGATCTGGGAGTTATTGCATATATGATTCCCTTGAGGGCCAGTATCATCATTATTGAGACGGGGCTTCATTCAGCACATCCAAATGATCATCGTATTGGAAACTGTAAAGCACTTGATATTATCAAAATCTCTAACAATTCCAGAGGCCACAACAATTCTAGATGATTTTCGTCACATGCCTACGCGGAGAATAGATGTTGCCCTCCTTACCAGCTCAAATTCTTTACAGTTTGTTCCCTAGACCCTGACTTTTAATTCAGATACTCTAACATAATTCACAGATGCTACAAGATATTTGTTTGTTGTAAGTAAAAATTTATCACCTTCATCATCCTCATACATAATCTGAGCCAGATGAGCCCAACTAATGTCATCACCCACTTGTCAAATCATTGCAGATATGAGCTCTGTCAAACTCTCTATACCACAATTAAACTTATGAACCTGGATTTTTCGATCCTCTAATTTAAAAGGAAAATTAATTTCCTAGGTTCAGAGATGGATAGCCAGCTTTAGTCATTTATTTTTTCTCAGAAACCATCCTTGTAGATGCATCACTGTGGGAATCCTAAATTGTTACAACTACTACATTCATTCGACTGAACAACATCGGCTTACTGCTAGCAAATCTTCTGCAATTGAGGGTGTGATATTTTGTACATTTTTATGGCCTTGCAACTATTGAATTTAAAATCCTTACCTAGATATAATGACACTACGATATAAGCCAAAAATACACACGGTGAAAAAATATACAATATCAAGCAATGCTTATCAGAGTGAATTCCCATAGGTCGCTTCCCTTTGGCGTGTCAAGGCAGAGGAAGTGCGAGGATCACATCATCTGCAGCTAGCTTACACAATCTGGAACATCAAAATATGCCAACAAATTTGAATTTTAGTGATGAAATCGTGGAACCGTGGGTAACCTTTTTATAAATAGCTTCCAGCAAATCTGCCTTTGATGCTATAATCCCATCGTCTTATCCATGCATTTCGTAATTGTTCCGTATTTGTATTTGTTCCCTTTGCAGTTGTCTTTTAAAACACATTTTGGGTTGCTGTTTTTAATTATAATCAAGGCAGGGACATCTTCTTTACTTAATCCTTCACAAATTAGCAGTTTACAAAGTGAATCTCAGTTTCCTTGGGATCCCACCACTGCAGGGGATTATGATTAATGAACATCCAGTATAGTAATACTGACGCTGGAAGCATAAATGATGTTCATGTTATGAAAAGAAGACATTACGTAACCTGCAACGAATGCCCTCAATGCTACAATGCCGTACTAAGCGATTTATCGCTTCTAAGGACAACGGCGCTATTTCCGGAAATAATCGTGCTTAATTTATAGAAACCAACTGCAGTCATTTCCTTAAATTATGGAAATCAACTGAAGTTAATTAATTTTATTGTTGGGAGCTTCTGAAGTGGTCCATTACTCCCACTGCAGTTCTCTATCATGATTTGTGGAACACTTGACACATAGCCAACAGAAGCTTGATGGAAGCTTGGCTATAAATACTTTTGTTTGGTCCCCAAGCTCACTAACTCAATCCCCTTCAGTTTTACACCATCAAGTTAGAGTGAGCAGAGCTTGGAAGTCCCTTCAGATTTTTAGTTGTGGTGTGCAAGGCATAAGGCATCTTCCTCCTGCAGATTTTCTATATAGTGAAGCAGCCCGGAAGCTTTGCATACAAAATACATTCTGAGTGTGAGTAGCATCAATGGCTGGAGGTATGATTTATTGGGAATTAAAGTTTATTTTTTGATTCTTTTTAAGTATTTATTCCGCATTATAGAATCGTTATTTAAGCTTACATTTGGTATCAGAGCAATTTTTATCTCTGTCTTGGTGATTATAGACATGTTTGGCTAAATGTCATATTTTGAGAATTTTCTGAATTAAAGTCTATTTGGAAATATGTCTAATTTTTGCTCAATTGTTATGCTTATAATATTTATTTAGTTTAATTATATGCAACTTGGACAATTGTTGTGCAATTTAATTTGCATGAATTAATTATTTCTACTTTAATTAAAACATGCTATTTTGGATGAGTATACGAGACCCATCGTTAAATGTTATGCATAAATATTATAGTTTTATTTATGCAAATTATCATTATTCTCATATCAAGTTAATTTTTATGTAAATAATGTCTAGTGATCCATATAATTTTAATTGATTAGAGAATATCCACAGCATCTCTAATTAAATAAAATTATATATTATGATGATTAGGATCACATAAAGAATATTTAGACATTAATTGTAATTAATTATACTAAATATAATAAATGTTATCCCACGGGATTTTTTGTTATATTTATGTAATTAATTAGGATAAAATATTCATAACTTACCCACAGGAGTTATGAATTAATAGTTTTATCATAAATTTCAAAACTAAGATAGAATTTATATCAAATTATAATCATAATATACTCTTAGAATTATGAATTAAGTGAATAGTTTGATAAATTCTATCATAAAGAATAATTGAATCTGCTTGAATTGAATATTTAGTCCACAGACATTTTTTATGTCATTAGATTCAATTTTAAAGCATGATTTACATTGGTAAAGAATGAAATTTTATTTATGCCTCAATTTTAACATAAGCATGTGATTGTTTAATTTTATGCAGTTTTACAACCTGAAAATTTCTCTGAAATTCGTTCTGATATCCCTGAACTTAAGGGAGATAATTATAAGGTCTGGAAGGAGAGAGTTCTCCTTCATTTGGGGTGGATGGACATAGACTATGCTATTAGGAAATATGAACCATTGAAACTCACTAATACCAGCACTGCAGCGGACATCACGCTTTATGAACGATGGGAATGATCTAATCTCCTGAGCATGATGTTCATTAAGACTAGAATTTCAGCTGGTATTCGTGGTTTCGTTGATCAGCATGAAAAGGTCCAAGACTTGCTGAAAGCCATTGATGATCGATTCGTCACTTCAGACAAGGCACTAGCAAGCACCCTAATCATGAATTTCTCATCCCTAAGGCTCACCAGTGTGAAAGGTGTGCGCGAGCACATCATGCAAATGAGGGACACTGTGGCTCAATTGAAGAAACTCGAGGTTGAAATATCAGAGTCTTTCCTGGTACACTACATCCTGAACACCCTTTCACACCAATACGAACCCTTCAAAATCTCATACAACACACATAAGGATAAATGGTCAATTAATGAACTCATGACGATGTGTGTTCAAGAGGAAGAGAGAATGGTGATGGAAATGGGAGAAAGTGCAATGCTGGCAATGCGAGGAAAGGGAAAATCTCAAGCCAATCAGAAAGGGAAAGGTAAAATACCTCCCCAAGCTGATATCAAGAAGCATTCCAAGTGTTTCTTCTGTAAAAAGAAGGGACACATGAAGAAGGAATGCGCCAAATTTCAGAAATGGCTTGCGGACAACTGTAATCCAATCTCGTTTGTTTGTTATGAATCTAATATGGTTAATGTTAATATTAACACTTGGTGGATTGATTCTGGATCAACAATTCACATTTTGAATTCCTTGCAGGGTTTGCAAGACCTAAGGAAGCCAGTGGGCAGTGAGCAAAGCATATTATCAGGAAACAAGATGGGCTCGCATGTGGAAGCTATAGGAACATGCTATTTAACTTTAAGTAGTGGCTTTTTTTTAGAATTAGAAAAGACCTTTTATGTACCAAGTTTTTCTAGAAACTTGATTTCAGTTTCAAGGCTTATACCTTTTGGATATTCCTTTAACTTTTCAGAAACATCCTTCAGTTTATTTTATAAATCTGATTGTGTTGGGAATGGTATTTCGTCTAATGGTCTTTACTGCATTAATTTACAAAACAATGTCACTTATGATTCAATGCATGTTCACACTGGCACTAAAAGATGTGTTATTAATCAAAATTCCTCTCAATTATGGCACCAGAGCCAAGGTCATATCTCCATAGAAATAATTAAAAGATTGGTTAATGAAGGGGTACTTAATGCTCTATATTTTACTGATTTTGAGACTTGTGTGGACTGCATAAAGGGAAAGCAGACCAAAAAGTCAAAGAAAGGTGCCAATAGGAGTTTGGACATATTAGAGATCATACATACTGATATATGTAGTCCAGACATGGACTCACATGGTTAGAGATACTTCATCTCTTTTATAGATGATTACTCACGATATATGTATCTCTACATGCTTCATAAAAAGAGAGAAGCATTAGATGCCTTTAAGATCTTTAAGGCTGAATTAGAGAAACAATGTGGCAAGAAAATGAAAATCGTGAGATCAGATAGAGGTGGAGAATATTATGGTAGATACATAGAAGATGGACAAGCACCTGGGCCATTTGTAAAATTTCTTCAAGAGCATGGGATTTTTTCCCAATACACGATGCCTGGTTCACCCGACCAGAATGGTGTAGCAGAAAGAAGAAACCGAACATTATTGGACATGGTGCGGAGTATGCTTAGCAGCTCCAATATTCCTAAATCCTTGTGGACTGAAGCACTTAAGATGGAAATTTATATATTAAACAAAGTTCCAACCAAGGCTGTTCCTAAAACGCTATTTGAATTATGGAAAGGTTGGAAACCGAGTTTGCGAAATATGCACGTTTGGGAATGCCCGTCTGAAGTGAGAATATATATTCCACAAGAGAAGAAGCTGGACCCAAGGACCATTAGTGGGTATTTCATTGGATATGCTGAAAGGTCTAAAGGTTACATATTTTATTGTCCATCTCGCAGCACTAGGATTGTGGAATCAAGAAATGCAAAGTTTCTTGAAAATGACTTGATCAGTGGGAGCGATCAAACTAGGAACATAGTTTCTGAGAAGGATCATTCAAAATTTCAACCTTCCACCTCAAGTGATAGATTGGTTATTGTTCACAGCACCCCTCAAGTACAAACTGGTGTTGAACAACCAATTTTTGAAGTTCCACAAGCTACTGATGACATTCCAGTAGATTAGATAGTTCAAGAATTGCCAATAATTTTTGAACAACGAGTTGAACCACATACTTCTTAGGAAGATGGTGGTACAACATTAAGAATATCTACTAGACCAAAGAGATAAAAAATTCCTGATGATTATGTTGTGTATTTGCAAGAATCTGACCACAATATTGGGGCCAAAAATGATCCCGAGTCTTTTTCACAAGCCATGAGTTGCAAAGAATCAGAATTATGGGGCGATGCCATGAAGGAAGAGATGAATTGTATAAAGAGTAATGAAGTTTGGGATCTTGTTGAGTTTCCTAATGGTGCAAAAACCATTGGATGTAAATGGGTCTTTAAGACAAATAAAGACTCATTGGGAAACATTGAGAGATACAAGACAAGAATTGTTGCAAAAGGATTCACTCAGAAAGAAGGAATCGATTACACGGAGACTTTCTCTCCTTTATCTAAGAAATATTCCTTGCGCATTATTATGGCATTAATATACCATTTTGACTTGGAGTTGCAACAAATGGATGTGAAAACGACATTTCTCAATGGAAATCTAGAGGAGGAGGTTTACATGAAACAACCTGAAGGATTCTCCTCTAGTGATGGTGAACAATTGGTTTGCAAGCTCAAGAAATCATTATACGGATTAAAACAAGCATCTCGCCAATGGTATTTGAAATTCCATAATGTAATTTCTTCTTTCGGTTTTGTAGAAAACATTATGGCTCAATGTATATACCTGAAAGTCAGTGGGAGTAAAATATGTTTTCTTGTTTTATATGTGGATGAAATTTTGCTAGCAACCAATGATCAGGGTTTGCTGCATGAGGTGAAAAAATTCCTCTCTGAAAATTTCCATATGAAGGATATGGGCGAGGCATCTTATGTCATTGGCATTAAGATCCATAGAGATAGATGTCGAGGCATCTTGGGTCTGTCTCAGGAAACCTATATTAATAAAATTTTAGAGAGATTTCGGATGAAGGATTGTTCACCAAGTGTCGCTCCCATTGTGAAAGGTGATAGGTTCAATTTGAGCCAATGCCCGAAGAACGACTTTGAAAGGGAAAAAATGAAGAACATTCCATATGCTTCTGTTGTCAGAAGCCTAATGTATGCTCAAGTCTGCACAAGACCTGACATTGCATTTGTTGTGGGAATGTTGGGACGATATCAGAGTGATCCAGGTTTAGACCACTGGAGAGCTGCAAAGAAAGTAATGAGGTACCTTCAAGGAACCAAAAACTACATGCTTATGTATAGACGGACGGACAATTTGGAAGTAATTGGCTACTCAGATTCTGACTTTGCTGGATGTGTTGATTCATGCAAATCAACATCAAGATACATTTTTATGATGGCCGGTGGAGCTGTATCATGGAGGAGTGCCAAGCAGACCTTGATTGCCACTTCCACTATGGAAGCCGAGTTCGTCTCCTGTTTTGAGGCTACTTTACATGGTGTATGGCTTAAGAGTTTCATTTCTGGGCTTAGAATTATGGATTCTATCTCTAAGCCATTGAGAATATATTGCGACAATTCAACTGTTGTTTTTATGGCTAAGAACAACAAAAGTGGGAGTCGAAATAAACACATCGACATTAAGTATTTAGCTATAAGGGAATGTGTTAAAGAAAAGAAAGTGGTCATTGAGCACGTTAGCACTGAGTTGATGATCACTGATCCTTTGATTAAGGGCATGCCACCGTTTAAATTCAAGGATCATGTAATGAATATGGGACTTGGTTCCATTATGTAGTTTCTCATTGTATGAACAATGTTATTTTTAATGAAATTCTTAATTATTGTGATGTTTTTCTCATATTTATGTTCACCTTAATTTGATTTGAGAGAATTCATCTGTGTAGGACCAAGAATAAACATGGGGTTTATTCATTAAGAAATTGTTGCCACATAAATTTTAATAAGAATAAATACATAGTAATACATGGAAGATAATACTCGTCATTAGAGGACTTATCGCCATGATTCATGTATCTATTACTTAATACAGATTATCAATGGGTTTTAAGATGAGACATTAAGTTTGGAAGTATGGACCAAGTGGGAGAATGTTACGCTCCCTCTCCCAATGGCTAGTTATTTCTGGAAATAACTGCATTTAATCATTTCTGGAAACCAACTGCAGTCATTTCCTTAATTTATGGAAACCAACTCCAGTCATTTCCTTAAATTACGAAAAACAACTGCAGTTAATTAATTTTCTTGTTGGGAGCTTCTGAAGTGGTCCATTACTCCCACTTCAGTTCTCTACCATGATTTGTGGAACACTTGACACATAGCTAATAGAAGCTTGATGGAAGCTTGGCTATAAATACTTTTGTTTGGTCCCCAAGCTCACTAACTCAATCCCCTTCAGTTTTACACCATCAAGTTAGAGTGAGCAGAGCTTGGAAGTCCCTTCAGATTTTCAGTTGTGGCATGCAAGGCATAAGGCATCTTCCTCCTGCAGATTTTCTATATAGTGAAGTAGCCCAGAAGCTTTGCATACAAAATACATTCTGAGTGTGAGTAGCATCAATGGCTGGAGGTATCATTTATTGGGCATTAAAGTTTATTTTTCGATTATTTTTAAGTATTTATTCCGCATTATAGAATCGTTATTTAAGCTTACAATAAAACTATCTACATTTGCATCTCTGACAAATTTTTCCCTTGCCAGCCCATGTGGCCACCAAATCAACCATCTTTTTAGTAAATGGTGCGGGATTCAATCTCTGATGCTTGTCTCCAATTAGTCCGTGCTTTGCAGTCAATTTATGTCCTGACTTGGATTTTTCTCCTCTTCGTTTGAATACCAGATCACACTTGGAATAAAAAATGAGAGTGTTGTGTAAAAACTTTTGAATGTCATAGAAGTTTGCACAAACAAGTTTTTCAGCAAAATTTTAATTCAGAAGAAACGTGATCAATTTCTTGCCAAGAGAGATAAATTAACTATTCTTATTTTCTTCATGTTCGTTTTCTTGATGAATTTGATTTGGAATATTAACAACAGATTTTTATTTCTTTGGTGGATAACTCACGATTTTTTTCTACATTTTCTAATGTTGTTGTTTGGCCTCTTTCATCTAAAGTGAAGGATATTTTTGGTTTGGCTTACTTTTCCTCATGCCAGATTTGTTTCCATAAGCCTTAACTTTCCAACACTCATCCAAACAATGATTTTCCTTTCTGCAAAATGTGCAAAATATCATTTTTCTTGGAGGACTATTATACCTGAAGTCATTTTTAGCTTCTTGTGTCTAATGTACTCCAATATATTTCTGCACCGTTGCCTTTGAACTCGGATTTTGAATTTTTTTTTGCATATGCTAAGTATATTGTGGAGAATTTTGACCTTTATCATCTGTAATGTTAAATTGTAAAAGTCTTTTTGAGACAAAATCAACATTTTGTTTCTTTCTTACCTCGACATCTTTGGAGCCTTCACCATAATCTCCACACATATAACCCAATCCTAAATGTGGAGGTTGTCTTATCACTTCAATGGTATTGATGATGCCTTGACCATCATGCCAAAGGCCTTTCCCTTCATAACCCATTTTCTTTAACATTGTTGAGCCAATACCTCAAGTATGTTTCTCAAATGATCCGAAACCAACATTTTCTTCAGGATAATTTAATTTTGTACTACTTACCTTGTTTAATGTAGCACTTTTACATATTGCTAAAGAAATTCAGAAGCTTGTAATTGTAACTCCATCACTTGCAATCTATCTTGAAGTTCTTGCTTCTCCTCTTTGAGTGCTTTCAACTATTTTTGTAGCTTTTGGCTTTCTCTTTTTTCAACATATAATTCTTCTACCATTTTTTTCATGGTTAAGAATTTTTTAAGCATTTTGGAATCCTTATAAAAAGTTGTAAGAAAAGAAGGATCAAAAGAAGATTCGTTTGATGAAATCGACATTTCAAAACTAAAGAGATTACCTTCTTTCACCATTTTTTTATCTTTGCTTTGACTAAATTTGACAAATATACCCACTATGCTAGACATTGAACCACTCAGATACCATAAATGATCTGAAATCCCTTAGGAGCCAATCAAAATATGAATCATATAAAACTTCTTTTTAAAATTCACTTTGAGCACAAGAGATTACGTTACTATACATTCTCATATGATTTCATTTCATCTCTACTTTTAAACAAAAAAATAAATTAATTGTAAGGAAATAATCAAACCATTAAAAATAGACATCTGCACACAACAGGTTTGATAATGGAGTTCATTCCCTTCACTAGGCTACCTCTCCAGATTTGCCTCCAACAGGACGAAACGATCTATTGTATTTCTGAACAGAGATAAAAGTACATCGAATTTTACATCAATGTGAACAACCGAGAACCCTCAACTATACATCCATACTCTGAAAAAATTATGAGCTATCCAAGCTCTACTCGAAAATGAATTTTTCAAGCAATCAAAATTTCTCCTTACTCTCTTATGTACATAGAATGGCATTATATAGCTCTTCAAAGCCCAAAACTAAGGAGGAGATATCTCCTTATCTCTTATTTTAAGGAGAAAATAATTCTCATATCCCTTAAAATTTTCTCATGATATTTCTATGGAGGAAATATTTGAATCTCTAATTTCAAGGGCCTTATCCCTAAATCCTTAGGGATAAGAATAATCTATCAACTTTAGTATGAAATTAGAAATTGATTTTTTTTTTGAATTGTTGAGGAAAATCCTCTCAACATATTCAATTTCTATTTTACAAATACATGAGAACATTTAATTAAAAATAAAAAAACCCTCAACCTAGGCTTGACATGAGTATATCTTCATCATGGTGCTCCTTGGGTTGTCTAGATCCTCTTGGATCAATGTGGTATTCATAAAGCACAATATTTTCCTATGGTATTGTGACAAAACTTTTTATAAGTTGATGATGATGATGATGATGATGATTAATGTACACTAATACAAGTGTGGCCTATCCGACCTTAAGAAAAGAAAAAAGGAAAAGAATCTAAGTGTGATTTTTCTAAATCTTATTTTCATGATCAAAGAGAATGGAAATAAGCACTCCAAGATCTCTATATATGGGTTGGATTAATAAGTCAAGAATATTGGAAGTGTGACAGATATTAGGGAATTGAGAGTGGATGTGAGAAAGAGTCCAGAAGTCTAAAAGGAAGTGGTTTTCATCTTCCACCTACTTTGTATCACAAATATAACATATTTTATCATTCCAGGGAGCCTTGGGAATAGACCACTGCCCGGTCTCACTTCAAAGCTCATTAGAATTAGTTCTAATCCTAGCGATGTTAATATTTTTCTTAGTGGTGGTCAACACAAAGAGATAATTCTCGTTATCAAGGGTGGGGTTGATCACCTCCTTATAATATATTATCTTCCTTTTACCCTCCAACTCCTTATCCTCCCATGGTTTGTCCTTAAAATTGGAGGTAATAGTATCTTTGATACTGTCTTTTCTTCTGATATTGTTCTCCTCCCTAATTCCCGAATGGTTTAGCCAAGTATGGGCACCCTTATGCCACCCACGCTTGAGGTGAAGGTGGGGGTTTTGATTAAATTTTGAATCAATTTTTGGGAGCCTTTTGGATTCCATGTTGTAAATCTTCTTCTTTTACATCATATATCTAAACATAGTCGTACTTTCAATGGGGGACAAACCAGTTTCAATCAAGTTGATAGGATAGGGAGTATTTCCCTTGATCTTTAGGTTGTATTTTATGAGTTGTGTTTGAATCATCTCAATCTTCCTCCATGACTCTCTAGATATACTACAACCCCAAACTGCACATTTGTATAATAAAATAGGGGTGACGAGAGTCTCAAAGAGGAACCTATTTTTACTCTCGGTGCAATAATATTTTTAAATCCAAAAGAAAAAATGTATGGGAGACCCTAACACCTACACATCTCCCTCATACTAATAATATCTCCCGCGTACTGAGTTGTATAGCGCCCATGAAATAATATTTTTAAATCGAAAGGAAGAAAAGGTATGGTAGAGATGTAGTGGTGTAAAATAATGATTTTGTAGCCATATTTAAATTTTATCAATAATCACATAAAAACTTAATACTTACAATAAAATTACAATATAACAAGATTCTTAACCATGGTTATTCTCCCCATTTTACCATCCATATTATTAACTTATAAATAGGTTTGTTACAATACTGTGGTACAATATTATGCTTTATCAATACAACATGCCCAAAAACTGCTCTAGAGCTAGAGAAATTTCTAAATCTATCAAATATTCACTTAGAAGGAGAGATACCGATAGACTTAGGAGAACTTAAGTCGAAAATTCTAGATTTATCTTCAAATATGCTAACATGGAATATCCCACCGGAGTTGGGAAACTTAACTAGCTTGAAAGCTCTCATTCTTTTGCACAATGACCTCGAAGGTCCTATTCCTGCAGTTGGCATTTTGAAAAGTTTTAATTCATCCAGCTTCGGGAGTAACGATAAGATTTTCGGTGTGGTATTCCTAATGCAACCCTGCATGGAGGGAATTCTCCATTATCCTCATCATCATCAACATACCATCCTTGTGGTTTCTACAATTATTGGAGAAAGTGTAATACATTTTTAATTCTCTTTCTTTGCATTTATTTGTTATTATGGGAACATAAAAAAAAAAGTTTACTATGGAATCTAAGGAAATATATATACCTAGAGAGTTATTCATGAGGTTTAATAGAAGATATTTGGAGAATGTGATAGACTCATTCAAAGTTGATAACATAATCAAAAGAAGAAAAATTGTGTATAAAGGTGTTTCGAGTAATGGCAAGATAGTGGTTGTGAAAACAGTAAAGATAGAAAACTCCAAGGAAGTGGAACGGTGTTATAAGAGGGATCTATATATGTCAGCATGTATTAGGCATCAAAATCTGGTGAATGTATGGGATATGCATGGGAGAGCACGTTAAAGGCTCTGGTTACAAACTTTAAGCCTAACAGAAACCTTGATGCACTCATGTACAATTAAGATATTGTGCCCTCGTGTTCAAGCGAAGGGTTAGATCTGTCAGAGTGTGTGGGTATAAAAATATCAACAGATCAAGCATTTCTTTATTTGCATTAGGATTAATATTTTACCATAGTGCACTGCAATTTGAAGCCTACAAACATTCTTCTCGACAAAGAGTTTGAAGCCCATTCCTTTTGGCAGATAAACCCTCTTGGGAAAATAAACCCTTTTTTGGCAAAGACATTTTACAATAAATGGTTGCGCGAATTTTTTCAAGTCATCGTGAAATGACTTATGCATGTTAATTTTTTTTTCTTCATATTTTCCAGCATGAAAACTCAGATAAATTCTACCTTTCCTTCACGTAATTTCATCTAGGGATTCTCTCATATTTTTTGTCGAGGCTCTAACCTTGTTTCCAAATTAAGGTTGTGCCCTCTATGAAATGAATTATTACTCGATGGAGAGAAATATTCCAGTCGCAGAGTAAAACCTACTGGGAATTTTATAGAAGCTTTGTTTAATTCTTCCATAAAATTCTCAATTCAAACATTCCATGGCACCAAATAATTGAAAGTTTCTCCCTCTCATTTAAACTTAAGTTAAGTTTTAAACTTATGATGAAGTTTTCAAATTAAGATCTCTTACCGTACTTGTATCTATTGCACTTGAACAAAAGGATTTTTGTATGCGAGATATGACGTTATGGGTGGGTAGTTACTTGTGAAGTATTATCAATATGCATGCAATTCTTACAATATGGACATCGTTACTTGTAAATTATTGTCAAGATATAAACTTCTTCAATGTGGCTATCAAATTTATGATTTAAGTATATTGTACTTTCCAAATAACAATGATATATATATATATATATATATATATATATATATATAATGCAATTTTAAGGTCACGACCAAGCCAGACACCAAATTGGTGTATGAGACCCTCTTGTTTGTGGGAGAAGGGACCCACCTCCACGCAACTATTTAACTGCTAAGTCTACGAAGGCATACATACTCTACCCCCCTCTGGTTTTGAACCTGTCTACAAATAAATTGATGAAAAATATTCTTATTGTACTTCCCATTCATGATGACATATACATATTATATATATAATATTTTTGAAAATATTTTATTAATAAGAGAACCATTCATCATACAACAAATCCATAACATTTTAGCTTTTCGTGGAGTTAAAGAGATTCAAAATAACATAGATATCTATCAAATTTCTTTATTTAAGTCATTTGAAAATACCAAGTGAAGATTTAATAATAAATTAATTTAGGAGATAGTTGTATATTTTTAACATAGTAAATTATATGTTGATTATATTTTGTGAATTTTAAGCATATTAAATTATTGTTTATGGCTTTCATATTTGAGGATTTAAGAAAGACAATTTTGAAGGAGAACAAGTTTTGCAGTAACACTAGGAATAATGGAATTATAATATGGAGCTTTTAAGAGCATATTTCTCGATATCTTCTAAAATTTGTCCCAACTCTCTCACTTAGAGAAAAAAATGAGTTTAGTAATGAACCCATATTGAAATTATAATCCATGATATAACTATATTATGCAAAATAAATAAATAAAGTTGCATAAAATTTTGAATAATAGAATCATAATTAATATGGAGCTTGTTAAAACATATTTCTCAATTTCTTCTAATTGTTGTCCAACTCTCTTACTTGAGAGAAAAAAAAAGAGTTTAGCAATGAACTCATCTTGCAATTATAATCCATGCTATAACTATATTATCCGAAATAAATAAATAACATTGCATAAAATTTTGACTCCATCTTCTATGCTACTCTTGACTTATGACTTTCCCATTACAACATATAGTACAATTTCTAATTTACAACTTCTTTCTCAAAAAAAAATCCACATCACTCTGTAATCATTCAATTCTCATGTCTCACATGGTGAAATGTCCACTAAACCATTGAACAAGATTGAAAAATCCTTCGCACAATTTCAACCCAGAAAAATTGTTTTAATTTACGTATATTGATATATATTACAATTTATAGCATACAAATTAATAATAATATACAATTGTTTTAATTTACGTATATTGATATATATTACAATTTATAGCATACAAATTAATAATAATATACAAATCAATAATAATGTTAACGTTTATATATTTAATTAAAAATAATATAAATACTTTAACCATACCATACCAGATCATATATTTACGACGTGTGATTGTCAATGGATGCGCTTCTCTCCCCAAATGACATGTTTATTTTAATTTTCGAATATCTATTATATATCATTTACAATAATTCTTTTACCATCCACTTTTGAACATAGGTCAAAACTTATATTCTCACACACAAAATTTATCGAATTACTTTCATTCTGGTTAAAAGATGATGAATTCCACCCATGAATATTCTAAGGAAAGGTAAGATAGGGAATACCGTCGGTCACTTTAAAGCATAATCATGATTATGTTTTTTATTTTCCAAATTTTTTCACAATATCCATCTCTATATGTGATGTGTATTTGACTCAATTATCTTCATAATTTTACTCGCCAAAATGTTGTCATGGAATACCATCAAAACTAATTTTAAAATTCACGTACTGGTTTGCTATAAATAAACTTATATTTTAATATTAAATATTTTTAAATATAATATATCATTGGTTATATTTTAAACATGTGTGGTGTTTTTTTATAAAAATAATTTTGATTTACCATAGGGATGTGTGAAATATGTTGAAATATAAATATCATTTTATAATTATTTTTATTTAAAAATAATATAATAATAATGATTAAAAAAATTAAAATCTGATTTAAATTAAATATTAAATTCACAAAAAAAAACTCTTATAATTTGATTTTTAAATATTTATAAACAAATCATATTAAATATTTATATTTACATTTATAAAAGAGAAAAAACATTATATATATATATATATTTCTTTATTTATAAAGCTTGAGTGGGCCTAACGGTTAAGAGCATGTGATTCTTCCTAAGAGGTCAAATTCAAAACTAGAGGGGGTAGGGTATGTAAGCCTTTGTAGACTTAGTAGTCAAATCATTGCGTGCAAGTGGGTCCCTTGTCCCACAAACAAGGGGGTCTCATACACCAATTTGGTGTCTGAATTGGTAGTGACCTTAAAATTGGATAATAATAATAATAAATATGTATCTCTTTTTTGTAAAATTCAAAAAATTATATTATCTTTTACAAGGTCCATATAAATAATTATCGCTAGATATTGGTCTAACACATCGAAACCACCACATGGAAACCAAACTAGTAGCATAGGTTCAAAGTTTTATGATTACTAGTGTTATATGTTATCTGTTTGTCTCTCAAAGTGAAAATGAAAAAAGTAGAAAAACTAAACTACAAACTTATAGGCATGTCAATGACATTTCCACTTTGAGAACATTTCTTAAGGTATATTTCTTGCTTGATTATCATTTAGCCATAGAGTCTACATGAATCAGTGGTTGTGGCTCAATGTCATTTTTTGAGGAGGTGAGTTCAAGTTTTGTCAAGTTCTAGGCTCGAGTTGTTACCTTCTTGTTATTCCTATCAAATTTATCCATTAATTTTGCAATTGCAAATAATCATTTCATGTTGGGTGTGAGCCTTGTCACTAAGAACGCTACGCACAAGAGTTTGGATATTCTAATATAAATTGGTCATTTTCATATATGAGGAGGTTCTAGCTCTAGAATAGCTCCCCACATTTTTTATCCAATCCTTGCTCTCCCAATCAACGTGTTTGTTAGGAATGTATGACCTATATTGTCTAACATGCTCTTCAACATTAGAGATTCTTGTCTTGAATATTGTAGGGATGATATCCCTATATTCATCCATGGCTACTTGATTCGTTTCCTAGGTTTGGGTTTGATGGGAAAAGCAGAGGGGTGGTTAGAGGCAAGAGAGTGTCTATGGAATCTTCTCCCTTTGCCTCACAAGGAGGCAGAGATATGATGTCTAGCCATAAAATCAGAAACAAGCTAAGTTAGAAATTAGGTATGGTTGTCCCAAGAGAAGGGAATGGGGGGGAATCCTCATGAGGGTAGGGTAGAAGAGAAAAAAGTAAATCACGACAACTTGGAGAACATGCAACTAGGATAGGAAAACACAAAGAGTAGAGGGAAATCCATTCCGGGATTAAATGAAGAAGGTAAGAGGGGTGAGAGTGATAATGGGAAAGAGAGAAAGGTAGAATAAACATAAGGGGGAGAGAAAAAATAATCCTCCAAAAATCAACAACCAAACAGAGGGGATGTACAACTAGAAGATGACTAGCCCAATTGGTGAAATTAAAGCTACAAATAGGGAATTTGAAATTGAAATACAATTCTAGACTAAGATGAAATAAAAATAAAAATCTAAACTATCTAAGTCATATTTGTAGCATGCGAGAGGTGGTCCTTCCTCTATGGATTAATTTCAATGAAAGTATCATTACTTTCCTTACATGCATTAGATTGTCCATTGGTGCTCAGACATCAATTTTAATTTTAATTTACTAGTTGAGCTCCATGAATAACTACAACAAGATTAAATCTCCCCCTTCAAATGATTTTTTTCTCCATAAGATATTCAATCTTACACAATCGATTCATTCTCCATAAATGAATATGATCTACTTACAAAAAGCACAAAATTGATATATTGAATAAATCGTCTCTATCTCCAAGCTCCGCAACTCCATCAAATTAGTTGACTTCTTCACATTAAATATCTACGAAGAATTTGGGTGGTTCTTCCTTTGGATCAAATAGGGTACGTAATTTCATTATAGAAACCAATCTGGCTAGATCAACTAAGTTGGATCTCTCAGCATCAAAAGTAACCCTGTTTACATGGGTTCTCACCCATACTCTGAAGATACAAGAGCTCTTGAAACAATGATCAAAATCAATAACCAATGCATACTCAAAAGTGAGCTTCAATTCTCCTTTTATAACTTTTATCACTAGAATACCATAGGTCAACACCATGGGTCATCATAATACCATAGATCTCCCCTTTTCCCCCTTTTACCTGCTGAATAAAATAAAGTGATTTTATAAATATTCTTTTATTTTTATCCATAGTCATTTTTTATTAATTAATCACTATGATTTATATGTCTTGTTCTTTTCACCTGAGGGAAATTCAAACAATTAAATGATCCTTTTCTTCCCCTATAGCCTACACTAATCAAATAATCTACTGAATCGGTCTCCATAAGTGATCGATTGGAATGGGACATTACAAATATCTAGAACTATTTTGGCTAAGATCTTGTATTCCTTAGATGTAAATAATGATGTTAATAATACAAAACATGAAGTCATATTGCAAGAATGAAACCTTGTCCCTTTATAGAGCACCAATGGGTTATATCAAATGATGTTGTTTTTCAAGAATAATGGTGATGATCCAAGTGTTTTCATGGATTGTAGAAATTTTAAAAACCTATCAAAACCAAGTTGTCGATTGAATGAGATATTACCTCCATATGTGTGTTTACTCATCACCATTATTCAATAAAAACCATGCCACTTGAAATAACATATTGGTACCATGTAAGGGAGGATGCTGTAAAGGGGAATACTTCAAGACCAAAATGTACTTTTAACCTAGATTCCTAAAAAAATGAATTTTCCTTCTAATCACTTTAGAATCCAAGTTCCATAAGATCGTGTAACTGTTAATAATTTTTAATGTTAATTCCATACATGAAACCAAATATTTATTTTAATTAAATTTAAAATAAATAATTATATTCGCATGGTAGGTGCTTTCATAGGCGACTATACTCCTAAATTTGATATGAGTTCCATAAACATAAATGTGGGTTGTTGGCTACCCTCCAAATGGAAACCCTCATGTATGCGCATGGAACACAGTTGGGCTTGAAGTATGGTTTCAAACCATGGGAGGTTTCAACATAGTTTAATTTGATTGTGTGGGAGTCAGGTGAAGGATTTTTGCCTCGCATCCATCTTGTAGGGGAATTTTGGAGGCGATAATGGAAATTTATGGTACACGACCCCTTTTTCATGACACAAGATGGATGGTAATATATTTGGACACCCTCTCTATTGTCTCTTGAGAAAATAATTTCCACCATCTATGAGTTTCTAGGATTTGTTTTGAGGTTTCTATTGGGTAAATGCATGAAGACGGGTTACACTTTTGGGCCAAATGTGGCAATGGAATTTCAAAATCTTACTCTTTTATCGAATTGAAGCCCTAAAAATTCATATAAGCATTGTGAATTTTGATTCAAAGCAAAAATAAAATTTCTGGAGAATTATGTTGCTGTCCTAATGATATATTTTGCAAAAATAATTAGTGTCGTATAATCTGTCAAATTTCCGTTAAATCAAATTCTTGTCCTTCTAAATGTTGGCACATCTTAAGAGGCATCCATTTGTTCATGCAACATAACTTAGTCTAAAATGTGCAAGTTAATAATATTTATATAAATATATATATATGAATGAACATGATCTATAGAGAGACAACTAGGTTTTTTATATTAAAAATTTGATTTTTTATGTAAAATTATATTTTTGTATTATTTTTCAATGTTGTAAAAGTAATATTGCAATTACATTTTGCAGATATGTGTTCACATAAGATTTCTTTCTACTCTTTAAATAAATTCAAAAACCAAGAGTACCATTTTGAATACGATTTGTAAACGAAGATATTTGTATTCTTTTTATTTTTCATTTTATATATTTCATTTTATCGATTTTTTATTAAGACCTTTTGAAAGTTCCCAGAAAAAATTTCAAGAATTATGTTTTGAAGAAATTAGATAAAAAATATCACATGAATTTGAAAATTTCAAATTCTTATGCCATTGGATAAAGGATTCCTTCACTAATCGAATATGATAAACTCTACCACATAGGGGCATTTTTTTTCTGAAGTTTGCTAGGGTATAAAATGGTGTTGTAGAGAAATATGCATAAGGGGAGATAAAAATCCATTTTTTTAGGTCCTTAGCAGCTCAATCGAGCACTTAAAATGCTCAATCGAGTGGTTAAGGAAAATTTTGAAATGGTTCGATTAATCTCTTGACATGGTTAAAAAAAGGTCTCGATTGAACCCTTTAAACCAGAAACTCCCCATTGTATTTTGGGTGGGAAATTTAAAAACAATATCTCCATTGAGCTCTTATGTAACTATGATTATGTAGGAGCTCGACCGAGGTTTTCTTTTTAAGCACTCAAACAGCTCAAACAAGTATTAAAATATAGCTCGATTGAGCTTCTTTTTTTCCCTCCCAACTCATGTGCTTTCCAAAAAGTGTATCCTATATTTATGCATTCACCCTATAATGGTATTAGAGCTTTGCATCCTACTAGCCTAAGGAGTTTCAATTTTTTAAAGTGATACCAGTTAGTTTTAGTATGAATTAATTTTTTCAGAGAAAAAAATGAACGCAATTATGTTCTAGAAGTGATTGCTATACCTCTTGCAAATATTTGAATACTATAACAGAAACATAACAAAATTCTTTGAAGATTATAAGAAGGACCCAACAAAAGAAGCAGATCATATTGGAGCATTGATACTCCAATTCTCAATTGATTCCAATAAAAGGAAGAGTGATTACATAATAAGAAATCATGAATACCTTAAAACTATGAGGGGAAAAGAAGATGGAAATTTTGAAACTAATAGAGCAGAAATTGAAGACCTTGTATTGTCATGGTATAACAAAGGAAACATTTTTATCCATAACAATAACAAAATGATTATGTAGGTTTCCAAGTTTGTGGAATAAATGAATTCAAATGCCAAAGTGTCTTTGATAAACTTTCATACAATTAGAATATCCATTGATGATGGAGCTTAAGTTCATTCTGTAACCCTTAATTCATGCTTACAACAAAAATTAGGAAGGAAACAAGTATCTATTATAGCTCAAAAAGTCACCCCATTGAGTTTGCTAGATACAAACAACATCTTGCAAATTAGCATACATAAATTGGTGTATGTAAGCTCCATAAAACCTATCATTTATGCCTCTAACGCTCCCCTACTATTAGTGGAAAAAATAAGTAGGGCCAACAATTCTCTTAATGGCTTGGTAGGGAAGACTAGAAGGATAACATTGCACCAATTGCACTACAAAATACAAATAGAGAAATATTGTAAATAGATATGCACAAATAATGTAAAATTTGATCACTCTTAATGGATAAGGATGAAAGGACCAGACATAATCAACAAAGTGTCTAGGTTCAATGTGATCACTACTTCAAAATATCTATAAAATAAATTCCATCCCTAAATCAAATTTGAGGAAAGTTTTACATAGAGAAGTGTTACTTAAACTTAAAACTAAGGCCTTACTTGTAACATTGTTCAGCACAACATTGGTTTGTGGTGAGAGGGAGACCAGGGATATGGACTGTAGAGGATCAATAATGTACCTCTCAACTATGGCATATTTTAACCCATTACACCATTGTCTTTTATTGGTTTCATACTAATGTATTTGAATTTGATTATGCACTAATGCTAATAGGTATTGAGGAACATTGGATTTGGTAAATATGTTGTTTGTTTGTATATATTTAGTGTAGGAGAGAAAGGAGCAGTGATCTCTAGAGTCTTTCAAGCTAGATGCAACAAACATTGGTTTCTCTTGATAGAGGGTGTGCCTTAATTCTCGCCTTTTCTACTTCCTTATTTATATGCATGCATGTGGAATTGCTTGATTATAACCTTAATATCCTGATAAACCCTAGGAACTATTGTTGGAATAAATTAGTCTACTCATGTAGGTGAAATATCTCTGCAAACAGAATTGGTGACTCCACTGGGGAAGTACTAGTAGGTCCTTTTCTGTAGTTTTTATCGGTGTGTTTAGTAGAATTTGTTTGCTTGTCATTTAACTCTTTAGTATACTTACTATATGTAAGCAATGTCTCCCCACCTTATCTCCACATATCACAACCTAAGAAATAACATAACTCACCAAGTTATTTCATTTCAAATTCATTTGATATTTGTCCTTTAACTTCATTAATTAACTTGGAAGCATTGTTTGTTATAATAATATCATCAACATACAAAGAAATCATAATAAAACCCCCCTTTTGATCCATCTTAATATACATACTAGGGTCACTTTTATTTTTCATAAAGCCTTTCTAAAAAAAGAAAGAATCAATCTTCACATACTATGATCTTAGTGCATGTTTCAATACATATAATACTTAATTTAACTTGCAAACAAGGTGTTCTTGACCCTTTTTAACAAACCCTTATGTACGAACAACATATACTTCTTCTATTAGATCCCCATTCAATAATACAGATGTAACATATAGCTTATGTAGTTTCCAGTTATGTTTCATAGCTAAAGTAATCAACAATGTAATTGTATTTAACTTTTCTACAGGTGAAAAGGTTTCTTCACAATCAATTCCCTATTTTTGTGAGTATCCTTTTGCAACTAATGTGGCCTTGTATTTATCTATACTTCCATCAACTTTAAATTTAGGTTTGAGCAACCATTTGGATCCTATGGTTACCCTATTTTTAGGAAGTTATGTCATTTCCCAAGTATCATTATTCATTATGGAATTATATTCTTCCTTCACTGCATCTCTCCACCCTTTATGTTCATTAACTTCCTTGAAATTCGTAGGTTCTATGACATTCATAAATTTATTAAATAAGGCATCATCTTTAAATATTATTAGTGGCTAAGTCTGATGATATTACCTTCTCCATAATTCATTTCTTTCATATCTTCTCTTGCTTTGTGGTGAATCATTTCTTCCTCTCTGATCAGGTGCTCAAAAATAAAATATGTCAAAATTGTGTGCAACCTGAATGACGACATAGATATTATTGTTTTGAATTTGATGCAACTCATTTCATGGAAAACCACCACTATATGCTACCCGAAACACATTTTTTCCACTTTTTCAAACAGGAAATTTAAAAAAAATGCAGGGCAACCTAGTCAACAGTCTATACAGCTGACTAGGAATGCACATGTGGTAGGTTGTGTAGGTCAATGAATTTCCTCTAGCATATGATATTGTTCCAATTGGCGTGTTTTATTGGGTTGAATGGCGTGTTTTTATTGGTTGGGCATGTGGCCAACCCCATGCTGCCATGTGGCCCAACCGCAGGGTGCCACCTGACAGCACTAGAGGCCACAAAATTTTTGTTAAGTCTAAGTAGCTATGACGTTGATTGAACCTGAAACTTTGTATCCACAAGCTTAACACATTACCATTCCACTCACACTATTTTTATTAACCTACTATGGTTTCGGGTTGGTTTTATTTCCATATGGTATGTGCATTGGGGGTGGGGGCGGGATTCTAGCCCCAGCCTTGGTCACTGCTGGTGGCAAGACCATGGGCGGGAGGATAGCCCTTTCCCCACTAAACATAACACTAACCATAACATTAAAACAATCCATTGATGCCCAGGTGTCCACCCGTAACCATTGATGCTGACAGTTAGTAGAAAAACCACAGATTTTGTATTTTAAAATTTTTTTTTAACCATATACCATATGGTTTAAAATTTGACATTAAGGCATTAGAGGAAAAATTAAGGCACCGAAAATTTCTCCTGGTTATTGGGAAATTTGGCGCTTAGTTAGCGGATTTTGGGGCGAAATTGTAGGATGGTGCCAGATTTGGAGGAATTTGTGGAGCGGTCAGTGCAAAAACTTGGGGAAGTCATAACTAAGTCAGATTTTGACCAAATTTGATGCAGAAAGATGCCACACATTCATTTTTGGGCATTATGGAGCTATTGGAATAGGTTTCAAATCTGTTTGAGAATTTTCAACACACTTAATCACACTTTTGAGCATAATAGAAGAGAGGCAAGCCATTGGAATCTGGACCAAGGAGATGTAGCCCAGGCGGGGTGAACTTCATCATGTTCTATTGTGTTACTGATTATGGTGATGCTCATGTCTATTAGATTCTTTTGTTCAGTGTTTTTTTATGTTAATTTGCTCAAGAAATTCGGATAAAAACTCATGGTTAACTTGCAATTTACCTCATAATCCTCAAGCACTTTTTTTATATTCTAAATTAGAATTTAGCACAGAAAAAAAAACCCCCATTCATATCAAGTTGGTATGATAACACTAGGTTTAATTGTGCAAGGAGGATTTAATTTCTTTGCAAGTGTTTAAATTCTTACAAGGTTGAAGCTCAAGAGAGGAGAAGGACAACTTATGGGTATGGGTTCTCTAGTTTGAGCGAGGAGAAGGAGGGTACAATTTCCATAACCTCCACCACAAGATTCACCTCCTGATGTACCTAAGGCTTCAATAATCATGTATTATGAAGGAGGAAATGATAACATGACAGAGGATGAGAAGGCTTATAGGAAGGCTTTAATTGACATGAGAAAGATGGTGAAGGTCCTCTATGAAGAGAGGAATACAAGGCTTTAGGGTGAAAGCTCCAACCTCCAAGAGGAGAGGGTTCTCCAAGAGGAGGAGGTAATGAAAGTGGTGATAAGACACCATCTACTCCACCATCATCCCCACCACCATGTCTACCTTCATCTTCATCCTCTTCCACTGCTACAACCCTTACTCGTACTCATAAGCATACATGAAAGGAATTGGTAAACAATCCTTGTTAAAAATTAATATTAGATTTGAGTTGCCTATGTATAATGGTGAAGTGAATGCAAAGAATATTGATAGCTGGGTTCGTCATTTGGTGGTCTACTACAAGATTCAAAACCTTCAGATGATGATATGAATATTCAAGTAGCTTCCTTAAGACTGTAGTGTGTGATACTAGTATGGTGGGAAGCCAAGACACAATATGAGATTAAAAAACATGGTAAGATCTCAATATATTATTCTAATTTCATTGTTTCAATCAAGAGAAAATTTTACCCTCTAGCATATATGCAGAAAGCCATCAAGAACTGGTAGAACTTTAGACAACCTAATGGTCAAAGTGTGCAAGATTACACCCAAGAATTTAGAAGAGATTTTATGTTAGGTGTTTATTTGCATTCAAAAGACACGTTGCTGAAGTATAGAGGTGTTTTATATAGCTACATAAGGCATACTATTGTTATGTTCAATCCCACTAGCCTGGATGAGGTTTGTGTGCAAGCCACTCACGTTGAGGTAAGAGGGGAAAATATTCCAGAAGATGGTAAAAAGAATCAATTTAAGGGTGGAGAGAAAGGAAAGGGAAAGAAAAATGCATCCATTAAAAAGGAGGGAGATAAAATGGCATGCAAACATTGTTCCAAAGAGGGTCACAATGAATACCATTGTTGGAAGCTTCATCCAGAGATGAGGCCCAAGAAATTCAACAACAATTTGAAACAAAAAATACTTGCAACCACTCAATAGTATTTGGGATCTGATTCGGGTAATGAAACTAAATTATAGCCATGGGTATGAAAGGAAAATAATCTATTGCTAGCACTAGTTCATCAAATTATCACATTAGTACTCCAAATGAAGAAATAAGAATTGAACTATTTTATGTGAGGGTTATTTCAAAACATACAAAAATCGACACACTATTTGAAAGTGGGTCTCAAGCCAACTTGATATCTGAATACTTAGTCAAGAAACTTAACCTTGAAACCATTCCACATCAAAAACCATATCCATTGTGCTGGATATGCAAGAACACAAATTTACAGGTTAGAATAAAGTGTATTATTTGGTTTGCAACCACAGCAAAATTAATTGACGAAGTTGAATTAGATGTTGTACCGCTTGAAATTTAAGGAATTGTTTTGGGTTTTCATTACCTTTATGATAGAAAAGCGATCTTATATAGCGATGAAAACAAGTACCACTTTATCAAATATTGTGTGGAGTGTATTGTGAGAGCTCATCAAAAGAAACTAAATCTTTCATTAGTTAATACAACTAAAACGAAAACACTAGTGAATTCAAGCAAGAATTTTGTGCTTCTTATGATTAAACCAAACAATGATGTTGATTATGAAAAATTTCAAGGTTGTGATACAAAGTTGAAATATTATTTGATTGAAGTGGTTAATCAAAATGATGATATTTTTCAGGAACCAAAGGGATTACTTCTGAATATGGGAATCCAACACGAAATACAGTTGCAATAAGATTGTTCTCTTCCTAACATTGGCATGTATAGGATGTCAGGGATGGAAAGTGTTGAAATCAAAAAAAAATTCAATATTTTTTGGACAAAGGGATCATTTGACCAAGTACTTCGCCATGCGGGTCACCTATTATGTTGGTTCTAAATAAGGATAGAACATGGCACATGTGTGTGGATTTTCGTGCATTAAACAAAATTATGGTAAATAACCATTATCCACCTCCTAGGATAGAATATTTACTTTATCAGTTGAAAGATGCAAAGTATTTTACTAAGTTGGACTTAAGGAGTGGCTACCATCAAATTAGAATTGTTGAAGGTGACATTTGTAAGACAACATTCAATACAAACCAAGGTTTGTTTGAAAGGCTTGTTATGCCTTTTGGTTTATGTAATTCTCCTGCTACCCTTGTGCGTGTGATGAATGATGTGTTGAGGCCATTCCTTGATGAGTTTTTCATAGTCTACTTTTATGATATCTTGATTTTTAGTAAATCACTTGATGAACATGTCATGCATGTAAGAAACGTACTTGATGTATTAGGAAAAAAATAGTTGTTTTTGAAGTTGTAAAAAATTGATTTTGGTAAAACGTTTTTGGTGTAGTTGGGGCATATTGTTGGAGGAGGTGAGTTGAAGATAGACCCCTATAAGGTTTAGGTCATTGTGAATTGGCCAACGCCCAAGACATTCACTGAGGTAAGAATATTTTTTGGAGCAGTCCAATATTGGAGGAAGCTTATTGCTAACTTCTCTTCTATCACAGCTCCATTGCATGAATTGACTATTTCGAAAAACTTCTTCTAGTGGTTAGGTACGAAAAAAAAAGCATCTGATGTTTTGAAAGAGAAGATCAGTTTAGCCCCAGTACTTGCACTGTTGGACTTGAGACAACACTTTGAGATTAAAACTTATGCAAGAAATTATGCCATGGGAGCAGTCTTTATGTAACATGGTAAGCCCATTTCATTTCATTCAAAAACCCTCAATTGTGCAGTGATTTACCATCCTACTTATGACAAGGAGCTTTATGCATTGGTTCAAAGTGTGAAAAAGTGGAAACACTACTTGATGGGAAAGGAAACCATCATACACACCAACCACCAACCATTGCAATACTTGCAATCGAAAACTAAGTTGCAGCAATCAAGGCACTTTCAATGGATGGGTTTCGTAGAAAAATTCAACTTGGTCGTCACGTATAAGAAAGGTACATACAATAAGGGTGCTCATATGATTTCTACGGCTATTTTTAGTGCAGCTATTTTACTGAAGCATAATTTTGTTTTGCATGAAAATTGCATTGAGCAATATGCATTTGATAATGAATTTCAAGATGTTTATGAAAACTTGAGTCAAGGAAACCAAGTAGAGGAATTGGATTACCATGTACATAATAACATGGTGTATCACTAGGGAAAGCTTTGTATTCGACAGGGGGAGAGTGAATTTCATATGGGAAGCACACACTTCACTTATTGATGGGCATTTCAGTGTAAGAAAAACAATGTCACATATCAGAGGTATTGTTATTGGCCTCGTATGCTTGAAAGTGTGTCACATTTCATCAAAGGTTTTTCATTGTGTGTAGTCATTAAGCCTTGGAAAAGGAAGTTAGGATTGTACACAACACTTTCCGTACCTTCACGTCCATGGGAGAGTGTTTCTATAGATTTTGTAGGAGGTCTTCCATTGTCAAAAAGAGGTCATGATTATTTTTATGTAGTTGTGGATAGATTCAACAATATGTGTATATTAATTCCATGTAAAAACAAAATCTCACTTATTCTTTCTGCATGCTTAGGTTCATTTTGGATTTCACACATCCATTGTTACTGATCGAGATTCTCGATTTGTTGATAATTTTTGGTCAAGTTTGTGGGACTTGATGGACACCAAGTTGAAAAAGAGTACAATCATAAATCTACAAACATATGGTCAAACTAAAGTGGTCAATCGAACAATCATACATATTCTTCGAGGATATTGCAACAAGCATCTTAAGTTATGGGGTGAAAACTTACACTACATTCAGCATGCTTACAACCATGCAAAAAACTCATCTATGCCAACATCACCACTTGAGGCATGTCTTGGATACTTGCCTAGATCGTTGTTTTATTTCATTATCAGGAAGGATGTTGTTATTGATGGCCATAATTACATCGACAAAGCCAAGAAGTTCATCTAACAAATCTAATTGATACATCAAACAATTCATGATCAGCTTGAAAAGAGCCAAGGCAAGTACAAAGCAAGGCACGACAAGAATCGTGTAGATCACAAGTTCCAAGTTGGTGACAAAGTTTGGCTTCAAATTAGCAAAGAGAGGCTTCAAGGGGAAGGTAAAAAACTGAAACCAGTCCGTTTTGGTCTTTCATAATTTTGGAAAATATTGGTGACAATGCCTTCAAGTTAGATTTTCCTTCATTTATGAAAACTTACTCTGTTGTTAATGTTGAGAACATGAGGTTATATGAGCCTCCTTTGATTGAATATCAAGGAGAAAATGTTCAGATTCCATCATTGAAGCCTTTTCTCTAGAATATCTTGATGAGCTTTAACAAGACACCATTCTTGACAAAATATCAAGGACATGAAAACGAGGGAGTGTATACTAGTTTCATGTGGTGATCAAAGGCACAAATCCAATAAATACCAAATGGATCGAGATTAGATATGTGAGTGATCTGTACCCTCATATCTTGAACAAATAAACCTGATATTTTGGGGTGAAAAAGCTTCCAGTGGGGAGGAGTGATAAAGTGCTCAAAATTATGCTAAAAATGGAAATTGTCGGAATGGTGTGGAACCTAAATGACTGCACAGATCTCGTCGTTTGAATCTCGCACAACTCCTTTCATGGAAAACTGACACCATATGCTCCTAGAAACACTTTCTGTCCACTTTGCCAAATAGACAATTTTTTTCAAAACAAATGCAGAACAACCCAGTCAGCAGTTTGTACAGCTGACTAGGCATGCCCATGTGGCAGGCTAACTGGGTCAACGAATTTCCTCCGTCATATGATATTGCGCCAAGTGGCACATTCTTATTGGGTTGAAAGGGGTGTTGTGATTAGTTGGGCATGTCACCAACCACATGCTACCACGTGGCCCAATCAAAGGCCGCCACGTGGCAGCATGAGAGGCCACAAAAATTTGTCTAAGTGTGAGAAGATTTACAGTGGATTGAACCCGCAACCTCCTATCCATAAGCCTAATGCATTACCACTACATCAGCGCCATGTTTCGTAACCTGTAATGGTTTTCGGTTGGTTCTATTGTCATATGGTATGCGCATTGGGGTTGGGGATCGACGTCTAGCCCCAACACTGGTCACCCCCTGGGGTGGGACCATGGGCATGATGTTGGCCCCCCGTGCTCCCCCCGCTCCCCACCCCCACTAGCCATAATACCAATTGTGAAATTAAAACCCTCCATTGACGCCCATGTGTCCACATGTAACCATTAATCCTGATGGTTCGTGGAAAAACCATAGATTACATATTTAAGAAAAAATATTTAACCATATACTATATGGGTTAAAATTCGGCATTAAGACATTCGAGGAAAAATTAATGCGCCGACAATTTTTCCTAGTTATTGGGAAATTTGGCACTCCGTAGTCGGATTTGGGGCGAAATTGTAGGATGGTGCTGAATTTGGAGGAAATTGTGGAGTAGTTAGTGCAGAAACTTGGGAAAGTCATAACTAAGTCAATTTTTGACGAAATTCGATGCAGAAAGAGGCTACACAAGAATTTTTGGGCATTATGGAGCCATTGGAATGGGTTTTAAAGTTGTTTGAGCAATTTAAACACATGTAATGACGCTTTTGAAGCAGGGTGAACTCCTTCATCATTTGCTATTGTGTTACTGATTATGGTGATGTTCATGTATGTTGTAGTTTAGTTTTTTGTTTATGTTAATTTTCTCATGAAATTCACATAAAAACACATAAAAACTAATGGTTAACTTGCAATTTACCTCATAATTCTCAATCACTTCGTTTACATTTTGAATTGGAATTTAGCACAACAAACACTAATTTTTCCATTCAGATCACTCTTCGTGTGTTGTAACTGCTAGAGGGGTCTATGTCATTGGGTTCTTTCTCCTCTTTTGGTTCCCACATATCATCTGCTTCCTCTATGATATCATTATACTCATAAGGGATATTCCATGCATCATACTTTTCATTCATATGGCCTTCATCTACAAGCTCATGAAATAATACATCTCTACTTACAAATATTTTATGTTTACAAGGATCAATAAGCTTATAAGCCTTCTCATCAGAACATTAATCTATGAAGATACACTTAATGGCTTTCACATCAAGTTTCCTCTCGTCTTCTTTTAGAATGTGAGAGAATGTTTTGCTACCAAAGATTCTCAGATGGCTTATTGTTCGTTTATAACCATTAAATGCTTCAAAAGCAGTCTTATGATATAAAATTTTAGTTGGACTTCTATATTTCAAGTAAACAACAACATTAACAACTTCATCCTAAAATGAATTGGTAAGATTCTTACCTTTCATCATGCTCTGTGCACATTCTACGATCGTTCTATTCTTCCTTTCAGCTACTCCATTATGTTGTGGAGTATATGGTACTTTGTATTTTTGTATAATTCCATGGGATTCATAATACTTGATGAACTCATTTGAGATATATTCTCCTCCTTGATATGATTGGAGGATCTTAATGCATTTCACTGTTTGCTTTCACTTTATTCCATTTTAATAGGAAAAATATTACACTCGAGGGACGTGATTCAATTTATGTTCTTTATTTTTCACAAGTCCTTGAGCGTCATTCAGGTCTTATTTGATGTCTTGCAGTCTCTAATATGTGGTATAATATTGTCTTTTATGGACATCCGCAACAACATTTTTGTCTTAGTTTCTCGCTTCTCCCAAACTTGAATTGATGCAGTTGTAGCTCTTGCAACTCCTAACTTCACTTCATCGTAATTTGTTGTTGACCACACATTAAATCCATCCAACCATATTTCCCTCTTAAACTTTCAATTCACGTAATTGGTGGCATCCAACATGCAGAATCCAACATAATACCTTCATTTAAATATGATTTTATAATTATCCATAGCGATTTTTATTTTTATCTAACACTTATTTTTAAAAAAATGAAGTAATATCAAATCAAATTTGTGTACTTCCGTTAACAATAAATTTCTGAAGTCGCTTCTTCCTCACTCGTAAAACTTCACATTCCTTCACCTATCCAACGTAGTTATTCTTGCAAAGTTTTATTACCAATTTCGTAACTTTTGATATAACGCATGACCTTCTCATTCTTTTTTATTTACCACACTTCATATTCCCCAATATAACATACCAAAGCTTAGCACACCAACGTCCATTAGCATTAATGGAGAGGGCCCTTTATTTTATTTTCATAAATGGATTTAAAACTTAAAAAGAAAATGAAAAAGGGAAAAGACCTTTTCCAAGAAAAACAAAATCCAAATTCGATAAGCTCACCCCAAAAACCAACGTTGGAGAGATTGATAATTTCAAGCAACTTAACACTCACACCATGCCCACATGCCAGGCTTAATCCTCATGGGCACTGCTCCACGGCAAGAATATCACCCATTCATAAAATCAAAGACAGAATTTGAAGAAGCGTTGCAGAGATCAGGTGAGCCAGTGGAGACTGCACGACACACTAATCGTATTCATTCATTAATCTAGCAAAACATTATGGTTAAATAACTTATTGAAATATAGAAATTTCCAACGAACTCGATGTATTCAAGACAAACAGGTAAACCATACATAACCAAAAAAAATAAATTAAATATTAATGCAGATTCATTTTAAGCACTAATTTAACATGAGTTTAGAAATATCAAATCTATTTAGTGCAAAAAAACAATGTGTATTGAGACATTTAATCAGCCACATTAAATTAATTTTTTTGTTAAATTAATATATTTTTAAATATATATCAATATTAATTCATATTAAAATATTACATTCATAATTCATATTCAATATTTTATTTTATACAACATTAAAAATATTTTCTTTTTACATTAAAATATTTTAGAGAAGGATAAGGTATAAACATTTCATTTACATAAATTTTTTTTTACTTTTATTTTACTTAAAATTATGTTAATTATTTTACATAAAATTATGTTAGGTTATATGGACAACTAATTAAATCTGCATAATATATTCTTTTTTCTTTCTTATTATAGTTAACATTGTTTTTCTATTTAAAGAATATTCTATTTTTATTTAAGAGATAAAATTTTAGAAGAAAATATTCTAAGAATTTAATCTTCTAAAAATTTCTCAATTATTCTCCAACAAAACTTTCTCCAAAAAATTTCAGGAACCAAAGGGATTACCTCTGAAGAGGGGAATCCAACATGAAGTACAGTTGCAACAAGATTGTTCTCTTCCTAACATAGGCATGTATAGGATGTTCGTGATGGAAAGTGTTGAAATCAAAAAGAAAAATCAAGAGTTTTTGGAAAAAGAGATCATCTGACCAAGTACTTCTCCATGCGGGTCACCTATTGTGTTGGTGCCAAAGAAGGATGGAACATGGTGCATGTGTGTGGATTTCCATGCATTGAAAAAAATTATGGTAAAGAACCGTTATCCACTTCCTAGAATAGAATATTTACTTGATCAATTGAAAGATGAAAAGTATTTTACTCAGTTGGACTTAAGGAGTGGCTACTTTCAACTTAGAATTGTTGAAGGTGACATTTGGAAGACAACATTCAAAACAAAGCAAGGTTTGTTTGAATGACTTGTTATGCCTTTTGGTTTATGTAATGCTCCTGCTACCTTCGTGCGTGTGATGAATGATATGTTGCGGCCATTCCTTGATGAGTTTGTCATAGTCTACTTATATGATATCTTGATTTTTATTAAATCACTTGATGAACATGTCATGCATGTAAGAAAAGTACTTGATGTATTAAGAAAAGAATAGTTGTTTTTGAAGTTGTAAAAATGTGAGTTTGGTAAAACGTTTTTGGTGTGCTTGGGGCATATTGTTCGAGGAGGTGAGTTGAAGATAGACCCTTTAAGGTCGAGGTCATTGTGAATTGGCCAACGCCCAAGACAGTTACTGAGGTAAGAGGATTTTTTGGAGCAGTCCAATATTGGAGGAATTTTATTGATAAATTCTTAGTCTATTGCAGCTCCATTGCATTAATTGACTATTTTGAAAAAATTCTTCTAGTGGTTAGGCAAGCAGAAAAATGCATCTGATGCTTTGAAAGAGAAGATCAGTTCAACCCTAGTACTTGCACTATTGGACTTGAGAAAAACCTTTGAGATTCAAACTGAAGCAAGCGATTATGCCATGGGTGTATTCTTTATGTAACATGGTAATCCCAATTCATTTCATTCAGAAACCCTCAATGGTGCAGTGATTAACCATCCTACTTATGACAAGGAGCTTTATGCAGTGGTTCAAAGTGTGAAAAAATGGAAACACTACTTGATGGGAAAGGAAACCATCATACACACCAACCACCAACCATTGCAATACCTGCAATCGCAAACTAAGTTTCAGCAATCAAGGCACTTTCAATGGATGGGTTTCCTACAACAATTCCACTTGGTCATCAGGTATAATAAAGGTATATATAGCAAGGGTGATCATATGCTTTATAGGCCTATTTTTAGTTCAACTATTTTACTCAAGCATAATTTTGTTTTGCATGAAAGTTATGTTGAGAAATATGCATTTGATAATGATTTCAAGATGTTTATGCTAACTTGTGTCAAGGAAACCAAGTAGGGGAATTGGATTATCATGTACATAATAAATTGGTGTACCATTTGGGAAAGCATTTTATTCCACGAGGGGAGAGCATGAATTTAATACAGGAAGCACACACTTCTCTTATTGCTGGACCTAGTCAACCTAACACATGAAGGCTGCCACGTGGCAGCACGGGAGGCCACCAATTTTTGTTTAAGTTTGACTTTGCAGTGGATTGAACCCACAACCTCGTATCCGTAATCCTAATGCATTACCACTGCATTTGTGCCATGCTTCGTAACCTATTATGGTTTTCGATTTCTTTTATTGTCATATAATATGCGCATTGGGGGTGGGGATCGGGGTCTAGCCCCAACCCTGGCCACCACTTGGGGTAGGACCATGGGCGTGATTCCATCCCCCCCTTCCCCCTGCCCCCACTAGCCATAATACCAACTGTAACATTAAAACCGTCCGCTAATGCCCATGTGTCCACCCGTAACCATTAATCCCGACGGTTAGTGGAAAAACCACAGATCTAGTATTTAAAAAAAAAATATTTAGCCATATACCATATGGCTTAAAATTCGACATTAAGAAGTTAGAGGAAACATTAATGCGTCGAAAATTTTGCCAGGTTATTGGGAAATTTGGCACTTAGTAACCAGATTTTGGGGCAAAATTGTAGGATGGTATCGAATTTGGAGGAAATTGTGGAGTAGTCAGTGCAGAAACTTGGGGAAGTCATAACTAAGTCAGTTTTTGACAAAATTCGATGCAGAAAGATGCTACACAAGAATTTTTGGGCATTATGGAGCCATTGGAACAGGTTTTAAAGATGTTTGAGCACTGTAAACACATGTAATCACACTTTTGAGGTAGGGTGAACTCCTTGATCATGTGTTACTGATTATAGTGATGTTCATGTATGTTAGATGTTGTAGTTTAGTCTTTTGTTTATGTTAATTTTCTCATGAAATTCACATAAAAACTAATGGTTAACTTGCAATTTACCTCATAATTATCAAGCACTTTGTTTATATTTTGAATTGGAATTTAGCACAAAAAACACTAAGTTTTCCATTCAGATCACTCTTGGTGTGTTGTAACTGCTAGAGGTGTCTATGTTGCTGGGTTCTTTTTCCTCTTTTTGTTCCCATATATCATCTTCTTCCTCTATGGTATCATTATACTCATGACAGATATTCCATGCATCATACTTGTCATTCATACAGCCTTCATCTACAAGCTCGTGAAATAATACATCTCTACTTACAAAGATTTTATGTTTACAAAGATCAATAAACTTATAAGCCTTATGATCATAACATTAATCTACGAAGTTACACTTGATGGATTTCACATCAAGTTTCCTCTCATCTTCTTTTGGAACGTTAGAGAATGTTTTTCTACCAAATATTCTCAGATTGATTATTACTCGTTTATAACCATTAAATGCTTCAAAAGGAGTCGTATGATACAAAATTTTAGTTGGACTTCTATTTTTCAAGTAAACAACATCGTTAAAAACTTCATCCCAAAATGAATTGGTAATATTCTTACCTTTCATCATGCTTTGTACACATTCTATGATGGTTATATTCTTCCTTTCAGCTACTCCATTATGTTGTTGAGCATATGGTACTGTGTATTTTTGTATAATTCCATGGGATTCATAATACTTGATGAACTCATTTGAGATATATTCTCCTCCTTGGTCAGATTGGAGGATCTTAATGCATTTTCATGTTTTCTTTCACTTTCTTCCATTTTAATAGGCAATAGCTTACACTCAGGGGACATAATTCAATTTGTATTCTTCATTTTGGACAAGTCCTTAATCGTCATTCAAGAATTATTTAATGTCATGTAGTCTCTATTATGTGGTATAATATTTTCTTTTATCGACATCCGCAACAACGGTTTTGTCTTGGTTTCTTGCTTCTCCCAAACTTGAATTGATGCAGTTGTAGCTCTTACAACTCCTAACTTTACTTCATCGTAATTCGTTATTGACCACACATTATATCCCTCCATCCATATTTTCATCTTAAATTTCCAATTCACATAATTGGTGACATCCAACATGCGACATCCAACATAATAGCTTGATTTAAATATGATTTTAGGATTATCCTTAGCGATTTTTATTTTTATCCACTTCACATAAAGCAAAACACTTATTAAAAAACGAAAATAATTAACTAATATCAAACCAAATTTTTGTACTTCCGTAACAATAAATTTCTGAAGCTGCTTCTTCCTCACTCGTAAAAATTCACATTCCTTCACCTATTCAATGTAGTTATTCTTGCAAAGTTTTATTACCAATTTCGTAACTTTTGATATAACACATGACCTTCTCCTCCTTTTTTATTTACCACATTTCATCTCCTGCAATACAACATACCAAATCTTAGCACACCAACATCCATCAACAATAATGGAGAGGGCCCTTTCTTTATTTATTTTAATAAATGGATTTAAAACTTAAAAAATCAAATCAAATAGGTAAAAGACCATTTCCAAGAAAAACAAAATCCAAATTTGATAAGCTCACCCCAAAAACCAATGTTGGAGAGATTGATAATTTCAAGCAACTTAACACTCACACTGTGCCCCCATGCCAGGCTTAATCCTCATGGGAACTGCTCCATGGAAATAATATCACCAATTCATAAAATCAAAGACATAATTTGAGGAAGGGTTGCAACGATCAGGTTAGCCAGTGGCATACTCAAGAGACTGAACTACACACTAATAATACTCATTCATTAATCTACAAAAACATTATGGTTAAATAACTTATTGAAATATAGGAACTGCCAACCAACTAGATGTAATCAAGACAAATAGTTAAAAAATACATAACAAAAAAATTAAATATTAATATAGATTCATCTTAATCACGAATTTAACATGAGTTTAGAAAGATCAAATCGACTTTGTGCAAAAAAACAATGTTTATTGAGCCATTTTATGAGCCACATTAAATTATATTTTTTGTTAAATTAATATTTTTTTAAGTATATATCAATATTAATTCATATTAAAATATTTTATTCATAACTCATATTCAATATTTTATTTTATACAACATTAAAAATATTTTCCTTCTACATTAAAATATTTTAGAAAAGAATAAGGTATAGACATTTCACTCACTTTTTTTTTTCTTACTTCTAATTATATTAATTAAAATTATGTTAGTTATTTTACATAAAATTATGTTAGGTTATATGGGAAACTAATTAAATATGCATAACATATTCTTTTTTACTTCTTGTTATATTTGACATTGCTTTTCTATTTAAATAATATTCTATTTTTATTTTAAGAGAGAAAATCTTATAAGAAAATCTTCTAAGAATTTAATCTTCTAAAAATCTCTCAATTATTCTCCAACAAAACTTTCTCCAAAATTGTCACAAACTGTATATAAGTAGGTTGTAACATATACATGATAAACTAATAAGATTAGTAAACCATAAAATTCTCAGTACAACTAGATTTAAGTGAATTACTGCAAATTTTAACATAGTACATTATAGATAGATGTCTTTCAGAATAATTCCATTGTGTAAAATTATTCAAGCACAAATACAAATCTAGATGAAGAATAATTGCACAATATTTCCAAGTTGATAAAGAAAAACAATTAGAATTGAGAATGAAATTGATTCATCAATATTAGTTTAAGAATCAATACATAAAAGTAATTGAGTTAAGCTTAGTTGTACATGCAATAACTATGGATAGTTAAAGCTAATTGAAGCTAAGTGTGATTTATGTTCTATTAATGTGTACATGCACCACATGCAAGCCCTTGAGTTAACTAACTAAAGCCAAGTGCACACCACATGTAATCACTCGAGTTAACTAGCTAAAGACAAGTGCACATCACATGCAATATCTAGAGTTGAACTAAAGCTAATCTATGTGCATGTACACAAACACCCCCCCCTTAAGCATAACTTAGGTGAGTGTGATGCAAAATGTATGAGTCCCAGCAACACGGCTATTTTAGGTACCCATATACAATGCATCAAAAGAGGAAAGAGGGAAAACCCAGTAGGAAGAAACCCCCCCTCAAAATATAATGAAAAATTAGAGAAAAGAAAACTGCTAGGCAGTCGTGTGCTTCACCCCAAGACGATCTCATAGGAATGAAAATTTTTTCTCAATGAAATTCTTGCTGAAGATATCAGCAGTCTGCTCGGAACTAGAACAATAGTGAAGATCGATGATCCCATCATGAATAAATTCTCTAATGAAGTGCATGTAGATCTTGATATGTTTGGTCTGCTACTGTTGCACTGCATCTTTGCAAAACTTTAGTGTACTTTGATTATCACACCATATGAAAGTTGGATGATGGACACTGATCCTAAGATTAGATAGGAAATGTTGTAGCCAAATGGACTGAATAGTGGCATTGACTACTATTCTATACTTAGCCTCTGTTGTTGATAAAGCAATGGAAACCTGCTTCTTTCTTGACCAAAAAATTGGGCGAGATCCCAAACTAAGTACATAACTGGAGGTGGACTTTGGATCAATGTTGTCACCAACCCAATCTGAATCTATGAACCCAATGAGATCCAAAGAATAATTTGCTGCATAATGAATCCCACGGGTGATTTTCCCCTTGACATATCAAAGGATGTGCTTTGTAGATTTCTAGTGTAACTCATGTGGCTCCTACATGTATCTGGAAAATGCTCCTACAAAATATGAGAGATCAGGATGGGAGTGAGTGTGATAAAGAAGACTTCCCACAAGCTGATGATACAATGTGGAATCAACCGATGGTGTGTCTTTGCCATTCTCAAGTTTTATCCCTGATAAGAAAGGTGTGGCTACTGGCTTGCTGTCACTCATGTGAAATCGTGCCAAAATATCTCCAACATACTTTGGCTGAGAAATGGTCATCCCAGAACCACTCTGATTGATCTCTAGTCTAAGGAGAAATTTAGCAAGCCCATGTCTTTCATAGAAAACTGGTTATGCAATGTATTTTTAATCTCAGTAATGACAGAAGCTAAACTACCTGTTATGAAAATTTCATCTACATAGAGTACTATCATAAAAAGAGTCAATTTTCTTCAAAAAATAAACATTGGAATCATATTTATAGTGTACAAAATTTTGAGATAACAAATAAGAATCCATCTTTGCATACCATGCTCTAGGTTCCTGCTTGAGGCCATAGAGAGACTTCTTTATTTTTCAAACCAGAGATGAATTGTGCATGTATCCCCGTGGTTTCTCCAATTAAATTTCCTCCTCGATATCACCGTGAGGAAAGGAATTCTTCACATCCATATGGGGCACATCCCATCTTCTTGTTGCTGCAATGGAGAGAGCTAGCTGAATGGAATCCATTTTTTCCACTGGAGAAAACATCTCATCAAAGTCAAAACCATGTACCTACTGAAAACCTTTTGCTACCAACCCTGCCTTATATCAACTAACTTTTCCATTTTCTGCCTTCTTCGTCTAGTAAACCGACTTGCACCTCACAAGTTTATGATTAGAAAGTAGCAGAACCAAATCCCAATTTCAGTTCTCAATGAGAGAGTTATATTCGTCATCCCTTGCTAATTCCCATTCAGGATGCCTAGTTACTTCTGAATAAGTCTTTGGATCAAAATCAATCATCATATAACCATGCATGGGCATGCATGGCTCCATAGCTCCATAGAGTGCTTGTGGATTTCCCTCAAACTGAGGTATAGTGGTAGGACCATCAAGGAGATCACTCATGCTATGCCATTTTTGTGTTGAAGGTGGTCAAAAATATTTCAAATTACATGAAGAAGTATGATCTCGATGTTAAACAACTGGTGTTCCAACTGGTGTCACAGGAAAAGGCTCATCTTCATAAAAATTCTAATCTAAAATTTCATTTGCGTACTCATAAATGAGTGGTGATTGAAACATGGAAACAAGTTCATATGTTGGTGCATGCAAAATATGTTTGTCAAACATTACACTCCTTTCAATAAAGATCTCTTCATTCTTGATATCAAGCAATCATACCCTTTGAATTAATTAGAATATCCAACAAATATGCATGCTTTACTTTGAGGCTCTAAAGCCTTTCTCTTCTATGTAAGAATGCGGGCCCATGCTCGAGATCCAAAAATGTGGAAATGACTGACTTCAGTTTGCATACCAGTCCAAGCTTCAAAAGGTGTTTTTCCAGTAATATATTTATGAGGAGACCTATTATGGATGTTGTTACACAGTAATTTGTCACCATCCCTACCATTTCCCGTCCTGCACAATGGAGGACCCATTTTTGTGACCTGTGAACATTTTCATGCCTTGAAAACATCATAAATGCATTCCTCTAAGCATGAGCTTCATTTTCCCTGAAGACATCTCCTTGCAAAAATCATGAAAAACATCTCCTTTTGCATTGGCGCGGGCGGACAGTTCAGAACTCGCGCCAATGGGGGAAATCCTGCAAAGAGGCCGCGCCAACTGGCGCTCTGTCCCAGAGCAGTAGTCCCGCCAGCCAATTTAAGGAGTGTTTTTTTAAATAAATATGGCGGAAGTTGAGTTTCAACAAACTCAGAAACCATTGCCTATCTTGAGTTGGGAGGTTTGGTTGCGGGAGTTCTATGGAAGGGAAGTGGTTTTGCCACCTCCCATGGAACCTTCCTTGTTGATAGGGCCAATCCCACAATAATAGGGATCCCAACTCCCTCCTTCTCCATCTATAAAAGCCTGCTCAATCCCATGGCAAGCTAGTCTTGAAGTGCCTAAGCTTTGAATCTCCATATTCTCAAGAGCCTTTGTGCTGTAAAGAGCCCTCTTTTTCCCTTAAGGCCGACTCAAGTAAGGAGACTATTGTCGAGAGACTCTGGAGAGGTTTTCCCTTTCCCTGGCGAGCTTTGCAAGATGTGAACGACTGGAGACCCATCCGAGGTAGACCACGACGTCAGAACTTGGTTGTAATCTCTCTTCGTTTGTTATTTAATAGATGATTACGATTATGGTTCCACTCTATTTTCCATTATGTTAATATGAGTAATATCCTTTCTGACTGATATTTAGTTACGTATGCCGGGTTTTATGCTTGTATCTGTTTGTTTCTTGCATGTGCAGGTGTTCATCCGCAGAGATCGTGGAGGGATTGTGATCTGCCGAGGCTGAGGAACGGGGACGCTCTCTTCTTCAGATCATAGCATTGGATTCCAGGTAGGCTTCTATCTTGGTCTTTTCATTCGTAACTAGGAACTTGCGTCGTAACATTGTTTGATTATTGCTAGACCCCTGCTGGGCTAGTAGGGATCGCCTCTGTCCGCAGAGGGGATTTACCTCCTCAACAGATGTATGAGTCACAATTGATAGCTCTAGCCCACAATTTTGACGAAAGAGATCTTGCATGCAACATGCAATTGGAAATCTCTTTCAAAGATCGATTATTCTTTTCGGCCACCCCATTTTGCTGTGGAGTGTAAGGAATTGTATGCTGCAACTATATGTCTGGTTCATTACACAGATTATTAATATATTTCTTGACATATTCTATCCCATTATCTCTATGGAGTATCTTGATGCGTTTTCCAGACTGATTTTCCACATGCGCTTTGAAAATATTTAGATGCTGAAAAATTTCATACTTGAGTTTCAAGAATTAAACCCAAGTGAATCTCGTGTAATTATCTATAAATGACAACACATATCTTGATCTTCTCATTGAAAGCACTGTAAATGGACTGATGAGATCACTATGTAGAAGTTCCAAAGGTGAAGAGGCTCTCCATGCATGCCCCTTCTCGAACTTGTCTTATGGATGCTTTCCAAGAGCACATCCATTACAAACACCATTCAAAAATTCAATGGTCGGAAATCCTTTGACCATCCCTTGCTTGCTAAGTTGCTACATATATCTGAAATTCAAGTGCCCAGATATCTCATGCCAAATCATACTTTTTTCATTTTCATGCGTAAGTAGAAAAATAGAATCCGATTGAGGAACAAAATAAAAAAATGTATAGAGATAAGATTGATCATTTACCTTGCCAAAAGCAATTTTAAAGTTGGTTTGCATGTCATAAATGCTCATGGAATCCAGGGTAAATTCCACTTTCCTTCCGGTACCTATGTTTGTCATCTGATACATTGAGAGAAGATTCACAGAAAGCCTTGAATATGCAAGACATTCTCAGAAATTCCATCTTCGAATTTCACTCTTCCTTGTCCAGTTGCTTCAACTACAAAATTGTCCCCCATGAGAATAGGAGGTCCTGAGTATGCATGTGAGAAGAAAAATATTCCTTTGAAGAAGCCATATGATGTGAACTTCCTGAATCGATGATCCATTCTTGCGGTGTAGAATGAAGAGAAATCAAAGAATGCCCACTACCCCTTGTTTCTAATGGTTTTTCCTCTGTCTTCTTCTTGGCACTTTCTAGAATGTGATGACACGGATTATTTTGTTGAAGAGTATTTACCATCATATCAATAGTCTTCTGCATGCAAGAGGATTCAAGATGATAACCTCTATTACAATAAGGATACTTGAAGTTTCCTTTCTTTCCCTTCTTACCCTTGGAGCTTGAAGAATCATCTGGAGGTTTTAGATTTCCTCCCTTTCTTGGATCTGGATTTCTTTCCTTTCCTTTGCCTTTGTATTGTTGATTTGGTTTCATGTTGGACTTTCCTTTCTCATGCATGGCAAGTACATGTGCATTTGGAGACTTGAATGCACCCATTTTTATGAGCTTATCCTTCTCATGAATAAGAGACTCAATAAATGCGTCAAATTTGGGAATTTTCCATTTTTCTCCAGTTGCAAGTCTAGCTGTGTGAAATGTGGAAACGAAAACAACATATTCAGGGCCTAATTTAGAAAAAAATAGAAAGTATAAATTGACCTTCTTGTTTTGATTTATCGATCCCACAATCATGTAGTTGTAAAAGAAATGATTTAAATTTCGTAAAGAAATCTTGAATGTTCTCAAAGATATTTGGATCTAAGGAATTTAGCTCATTTTCAAGAATGTGAACCCGAATCTCATCCTTATTTCCAAATAAATTCTCCAAGATTGTCCATGTTATCACTCCGCCAGATTCCCAAGCCTGAAGAAGGAATCCCAACAAAGGTAACCACAGACCAAACTTTTGGCTTGGTAGCTAGCCCTACCAAGTCAGAGAGGGCTCTCTCTACAAGGTTAAAGCCAAGAGGGTTGGAAATATTAGGGTTTTTAGGGTAGATATGAGTGCGTGGTTTTATTTTTTTTTGATTGGTTTGGGTTTCGCTAGATGAAGATATTAGGTCAAGGGAGCTAGGTCAGGGAAAACGAGATAGGGTTGCAGATATTGAATGGGGAAAGGTAGGCATAAGGCTTACCACTTTAAAGATAATTGTGATGAGATGGTTCTGAGATAGATGAGAAGCTAGGAAGAGCATGGGAGATGTATTCTTCCTAAAAAGAGGAAAATGGACAAATTATGATATCTTTCCCTAAACAGAGCATGAGCAAGCATGTGTTTTGCATATCAACTTGAAAGAAATAATACCATAAAAATTTAATGAACATGAATAAAATACATTCTAACATATGAAACTGAAGAAAAAAAAATGATAAACATCATACCACATGTATCCCAGAAAATAGTTCCAACTCTTCTTTATTAACTGGCCAAAACTGAGTACAATAGTTCCTTGATCAACAATATAACCTACAAATTGACTCCAACCTTTGAAAATGAGTCAAGAATTACTAGATATAGACCTCAAACAACCTCTCCCAAAATTAGGGGTCGAATCCATGAGAGGAAGAGTTGATCTGCAATAATTTGAACTGATACCTAGAGTGGAGGGATGCCCAAGTGACTCCTCCCTAAATTCATTCAAACTGATTCATTTGACTCAATGATAAATATTACCTAATGAATATACCCCTACGTAAATTATCCACTACATTCATTATTTACATTGGTAAAAAATGCATTGGCCATGGTCAAACTAGAAAAATTTGAGAAAATTGAAAAATATCAGCAAATGGTCATTTGCACCCTCACTGTGTCATTTTCGCCCTCCATGTTGCAACCTAATTTTGGGTGCCTTCCCGGTGTCCAAATTGAGCCCAGGATAGCTCATTGGAAATCCCCTCGATACTAGTTTCTATATATGCCTTCAGTTTCAAAAATGAAAGGCATTTTCCCCTAAAAACTTCAATCTCCCATGCCTGCTATTTGCACAGTGCCTAGGCCAAAAAAGGGGCAGAAATGTGATTTTTAGGTAGTGTTTTTACCTTTTCACCTATCAAATCTACAAATAAAGGTTGGAAACATGGTTTTCTGGAATTAATTTTTCCTTAGGAATCCAATGGTGGTATTTGTTCCCTCAAAACGTTTCCCAAACATTTGCGTAGCCCCTAGGGCGCTCCGCAAATGACAGTCAAACTGTGTAAAAGTTCTAAATTTTCTGGAACACTTGGCCTCCAAGATGGAACAATATCTCACTAAAAATGAGGTTTTTTGAAAAACTAAGAGTGTTTTTTTTATTTGGAATGTTTTGAACAAACACCTCCTCCAGTTTCTCAAAATTCATTTTTTTGTGGCAACAATTTTCTCTGCAAAAGGTGTCTTAATCAGGATTTTTCACAGGCAAAAAAATAGGCTGTGAAGTTGTGAGTGGATGTCTCATGCTGTAATACCTATGTAAATGGCGAGATATTTTTTTTTACTTTGATATCTTAGGAAAAAAAACCTCCTCCATTTTCCAAAAATTCATTGTTTTTTTCCACAATATGTTCTACAAAACAGTGACCACACAAGACATTTCTAGAAAATGTGCCTTCGAAGAGTTTTTCAAATTTTCCCAAATTTTCTTCAAATTTCCTCAAAATTTATTCATACTTACTTCATGGAGACCTGATATGGTATGATATGCTATCATGGATTCGTCAATGAGAAAATACAACTTAACCTTCTCTTTCTGCTTGATTAGGGTTTGTAGTTTTTGACCAATTCACAAAAATCAAAGCAGCCCACATGTTTGAAACATGTCACTACCATAGGAGATGCCAAAAATTCTCTAGTACTTTTTGGGTCAAGTATGAGTATATACCCTCTCTATGTGGCCTTCTAGCCTCTGTTTCTTCTCGCTTGAATGTATGATTTGTTCTCTTCTTCTGCCATGGTGTTTTTATCAAAAACCTAGGGAAGTGGATGGTGTGAAATATGTTTTTAGGAATGAAAAATGGGAAAGGGAAAATGAAGGAGATGGTGCTAGGGATGTATGAAATGGGGGAGCGGATAGGGAGGAGTAGTATTATGGTATTTAGGATTGGGATTTGGGGATTGGGAGCCTATGTAAATGTAGCACCTAGGGCTTAGGGTTTTGGGAAAAAGGTTTAGGGAAAGGGGATTTTGCAAAACAGGGTTTGGGAATCAGTATTTGTAATTGTGGGAAGGGTATAAACTGTGAACAAGTGAAATTTTGGAGTTTTCACAAATGCAATAGGGATAATAGGGTTTTAAAGAAATTTTCAAACACCAAATTCTACCCTAAACTTCACAATACTCAACATATGCACTTGATGATATTTTAATGGCATGAGTTCTTACTCATTTTTTGCAGGTCAATGAGTAAGGGTTGGTCAAGCTTCGGAAATTATTTTTTACCACTTGAATGCATTTCTGGGGTTTCCCGGTCATTTGCGCCCTTACTCAAGAATTTGCACATCGAATTTTTGCATACCACTTTTGGAGGCCCTTGTTAGAAATATTATCCTGTCTAATTTCCAAATATGCCTTTATTTTTCAGAATAGACTTGATTTTATCTATCAAAAATTGATTATCCCAAGATTGGTCAAAACTTATAGGATGAAGATGAAAAAATGAAGTGTGATCTTGCAAGAAACTTTTGGAGGTCTTCGTCAACTCCAAATTGAGCTCATGATAACTCATTGGAAATATCCCTCTATCTAGTTATCATTTGATGCATCAAGAAAGTCATTTGGACACTTCATCTAGGAGAAAATTTAATTTTCCCAAGGTCGCTCCAAAAGTGCAGCAAACCTCTTATAGAACCTGTATTGTTGACATTTCTCCAAAACCATGATACTTGTGTAAAAAATAAAGGAGGTTTTTATTTTTTGACCTACGATAGACAAAAACCTCTCTCATGTTTATCAAATTCATCTCTTTTTGGTCAAAAAACATACTTTGAAGCAAAGCTGGCCCTATGAATGGAAAATGGTTTGACTCTTGGAATGACTTATTGAAAAATGATGAAGACATGATGCTTATGAGCTTAAATGACCTCATAATTACTGATATGACCTACCTTATGCCTCCTCTGCTCAGATGACTTTGATTCCATAGCAACCCCTTTCTTAGTGGGAGAGGAAATTAGGGCTTAGTGCTTGTGGAAAATGATGATTTGGACACCCTTGGGAAAAGACAACTCCATTTGAAATTTGATCAATTGATGAACTAAAAACTCTTTCACTTTGACATGTGCTTGTTTGGCATGTGGACTGAGTTGGAAAATTTTGGGAGACAGAGTACTTATTACAATTGAGTTGACATAAAATTACATGAATAAATATAAAATTACATCTTGGAATGAAACTCACATTTGAAATAAAAATTACATGATGAAATAAGAATTTCTCTTTACAAATCATATTGACATGGTGAAGAGATGTTATTTGATCACCCTTTACTTGTTGGCCTTATGAAATGGAATGGAGTTTTATTGGACCATGAAAACCCTAGAAAACCTAATGATGACTTTGACAAGACTGGACTGCATGGTGACATGACATGATGAATTGAATTTATAGATGATGTACAGTCAGCAAGGTATGGAAGTGTGCTTGCAAGAAAATGAATTTTAAGGAAGAGTGATGTTTTTGGACTAGGGTTACCATTAGTGACTAGTATTTTTCATGACCTAATGGAATGATAAAAAATTTCTAAGTGGGACCCCTAATATGAATATTAAAAGAGTATATTTTAATCACTGATGGCAGAATGAAAATTTTGACACTAACATCGGCCTTATTGGGGATGGCAGCTCCTGGGAGGTGTCAAGAACACCGTAGACAAAGTGCCTAACCATTGGGCCAATATAGTAAAAAACAAATCAAACTGAAATTCGGGACTAAATACTAACAACTCAATGACACAAACTGATTTTGAAAATGACTGAAAATAAAAAAATTAATAAACTTACGGATGACAGCATATCACCGAGACTTGAGGGCTTCAAATCCTGATGAAAACTACATGTTTGTTTGGAAGCATATGTACAATAAGGCGATATCAAAATTCCAATGTAACCAATAAATAAAATTCCTCCTTGATTGATTCTCTCAATCAGATTCTCTATAAACAATAAATATTTACAATTTGGAAGCCAAAAAAATAGTTGACAATGATCTCCATCATCACTGAATAATGAAATAATTACCTTCATTGCTGACTACAATAAACTTGCCACTGGATCTTGAAAAACATGAAAATATACCTCTTGCTGATCTAGAAGAAACAAGGTACCTTTTTCTCTTGAATATAATATCTCTTCATATTGTATCTCAGCAAGAATGTGCTCCTAGTCTTCAAAAAAAATTGAACAAGTAGGTGAGAAAATTTCTTCATGAAATAAAAATTCTAAGCATGAAACATGAGAAGAAAATTTTGAATGACACTACTTAATGCCCTGGTCCTCTGCAATTTGAATAAATTTTTGATCATCTTCATATGACATGGCAACCATATTATCACACTCATTAGTCATAAGAGGGAAAACTTTAGATTTTTCTTGAAACTCCAAATTGACATTCGTATCATTTACCACATAATCATCCAAAGAATATTTTTCACTTACTTGAAAAAAAATCTCATCTTGCTTTTTAGAAAAGGACTAGATTACCTCCTCCTGAAGAATTGGTTTTGATGGTATGAGAAAAATTAGGTCAATAACTCTGTTTTCTTCATTCTAGGTGATCACAACAATACAACTCTCCTTCATGGGATCTGAAAAAACATACTCTTCATCATCACAATCTAAAACTAGATATAGATCAGCCAACTTGACTTTACCACAATATGAAATTGGAACTTGATTTTCCTGCATACCAATTTCTGTAGCAAGAAGATCTAAAATAAGACCTTGTATGCCATCATTTTCAACTGTACAAAGACCTTCAACCTATTGTAAACTTTCTTGAGCATCTTGATAAGAATCGTCTAAGTTTTCTTTATGTTGCTAGAATGGATTTTCATATAGGGCTTCCATGATCTCATCGTCCATGAATTCATCATCTCCATAAACTCTCTCAGTATTTTCAATAAAAATATCAACATGTTTACATCATTTCTGAACTAATATTAAGGATGGACAAGATTATTTATATCTTTCAAAGAACATGGTTTGAATATCCTTTAAACAATAAATAAAAGTATATGGAAAATTTTCATACCAAGATCGAGCTTCACCTTCCAGAGTGCCCATGAATATCTTCATCAATCAGTCTTCAGGAAATTTAGTCTTTAATCTATGCACATGCATGTCAAATCTCACCAGATGAAGAGCAACATCATTACCTTTCACATCTTTGAAATTCAGAATATATGTCATCCAATCTACCCGAGGTATGTGATTCGGAAAACCTAGTATGTCATCTCAGTTCATGGGGGAATACCTTCAGGCAATTGAATTCATTTTGACAACAATGAAGTCACCAAGAAGTTCTTTAGACTACCGATTCTTGAAGAGTGGAGTTGCCATGATAATTTTGAACCTTGGGATTCTTCGACACTAGAGTCACCAGGTGAATGATGCACAACCTTTTTGTGCCTGATCGTTGTTCACCATCAACAATAAGATGTGATCTTTGTCATTTCTTCCCAAGGGAAGATCTAATCTTTCATTCCCTGACAATGGTGCCAGAATTTTATCACTCTGCCAGATTCCCATTGCTGATGAAGGAATCCCAACAGAGGTAACCACAAACAAAAATTCCGGCTTGGTAGCTAGCCCTAAAAAGTCGTAAAGGGCTCTCTCCACAAGGTCACAGCCAAGAGGGCTGGAGAAATTACAGTTTTTAGGCTAGACATGAATGCAAGGTTTGTTTTTTATTTGATTGGTTTGGGTTTCACTAGATGAAGATCTTAGGTCAAGGGATCTAGGTCAGGGAAAATGAGATAGGGTTGCAGAGATTCAATGGGAAAAGGTAGGTATAAGGCTTACCACTTTAAAGATAATTGTGATGAGATGGTTCTAAGACTGATGAGAAGCTAGGAAGAGCATGGGAGATGTATTCTTCCTAAACAAATGAAATTTGACAAATTATGATATCTTTCCCTAAATAGAGCATGAGAAAGCATATGTTCTGCTTATAACCTTGAAAGAAACCACACCATAAAAATGTAATTAAAATAAATACAAAAAATTATAGCATATGAAATTGACGAAAAAAAATGATAAACATCATACCACGTGTATCCAAAAAAATAGCTGCAAATCTTCTTTATTAATTGGCCAAAACTGGGTACAATAGTTCCTTTATCAACAAGCTAACATACAAACTGATTCCAATCCTTGAAAATGAGTCAAAAAATTACTATATATAGACCTCAAACAACCTCTCCCAACCTCAGGGGTCGAATCCATGAGAGGAGGAGCTGATCCATAATAATATGAACTGATACATAGAGTGTAGGGAGGTCCAAGTGACTCCTCCCTAAATTCATTCAAGCTGATTCATTTGACTGAAATATAACTTTTACCTAATGAATCTACCCCTAGGTAACTTATCCACATCATAATTACTTTTAAATTCATTATTTAAATTGGTAAAAATCTCATTGGCCATGATCAAACTGGAAAAAATTTAAAAAATTGAAAAATATCAACAAATGGTTGTTTGCGCCCTCACTGTATCATTTGCACCCTCCATGTTCCAGGCTAACTGTGGGTGCCTTCTCAGTGTCCAAATTTGGAATAGGATAGCTCGTGGGAAATCCCTTCAATTATAGTAACTAGATCTAACTTAATTTTCCAAAATTAATTTCATTTCCCCCTTGAACACTTCAATCTCCTCAGACTTCTATTTGCGCAGTGCCTAGGCCAAAACAACTGCAGAAATGTGATTTTTAGGTATTTTCTTGACCTTTTCACCTAACAAATATGAAAATAAAGGTTGGAAACATGGTTTTATGGAATAAATTTGTCCTTATGAATCCAAGGGTGGTATTATTTCCCTCAAAATGTGCCCCAAACATTTGCATAGCGCCTAGGGCGCTCCGCAAATGACAGTCAAACTTTGTAAAAATTCTGAATTTTCTAGAAAAATTGGCTTCCATGGTGGAGAAATATCTCACTCACCATGAAGTTTTTTGCAAAATTGAGAGAGGTGTTTGTTATTTCGAATTTTTTGAACACCAACCTCCTCCAGTTTCTTAAAATTAATTTTTTTTTGGCCACATTATTGTCTACAAAAAGTTGTCTCAATCAGGATTTTGCATAGGTAGACATATAGGTTGTGAATATGTGAATGGATATCTCATTATGTAATATCCATGTAAAAATTGAGATAGTTTTTTGTACTTTGATCTCCTAGGAACAAAAACCTCCTCTAGTTTCCAAAAAATCATTTTTATTTGGTCAAAATCTGTTCAACAAAACTCTAACCAAACAGGACATTTCTGTAAAATGTGCCTTCGAAGAGTTTTTTAAATTTTTCCAAATTTTCTTTAAAATTCCTCTAAATTGCTTCATAATTACTGCATGGAGACCTGATATGGTATTCTATGCTATAATGGATGCATCGATGAGCAAATACAACTTACCCTTCTCTTTCTTCTTCATTAGGGTTTGTAGTTCTGGATCAATTCACAAAAATTAAAGCATCCCACATGTTTGAAGCATGTCACTGCCGTAGGAGATGCCAAAAGTTCTTTAGTACTTATTGGCTCAAGTCTAAGTATTATAACCCCTCTATGTGGATTTCTAGGCTTTGTTTCTTCTCCCTCACTGTATGATCTGTTCTCTTCTTCTGCCATGGTGTTTTTACCAAAACCCTAGGGAAGTGGATGGTGTGAAATATGTTTTTAGGAATGAAAAATGGGAAAGGGAAAATGAAGGAGATGGTGTTAGGGATGTATGAAATGGGTGAGGGGATAGGGAGTAGTAGTATGTTGGGATTTAGGATGGAGATTTAGGGATTGGGAACCTAGGTAAATGTAGCACTTAGGGCTTAGGGTTTTGGGAAAAAGGGCTAGGGAAAGGGGATTTTGCAAAATAGTGGTTTGAGAATGAGTATTTGTAATTTTTGGAAGGGTATAAAGTGTAAAGGAGTGAAATTTGGGACTTTTCACAAATGCAATAGGGATACTAGGGTTTTAAAGAAATGTTCAAACACCAAATTCTACACTAAACTTCACAATACTCAACATATGTACTTGATGAGAATGATATTTCAATGGCATGAGTTTTCACTCATTCGCCAAAGGTCAATGAGTGGGTTGGTGAAGCTTTGGAAATGATTTTTTGCCACTTGAATGTGTTTCTGGGGTTTCCTAGTCATTTGCACCATCTATCAATCATTCACACCCTTACTCAACAATTTTCTCAACATCTTTTTTCAGACCACTTTGAGAGGCATTCCCGGTGTCGAAATTGCACCCACGATAGATGGTTGGAAAGATTATCCTATCTACTTCCCAAATATGCCTTTATTTTTTGCACCCTCATCCTGCAATGGTCAAAAATTGCAGGATGAGGGTGCAAAAATGAAGTGTGATCTTGTAGGAAACATTTGGAGGCCTTCCTCAACTCCAAATTGAGCTCAATATAGCTCATTAGAAAGATTTCTTTGTATAGTTATCATTTTATGCATTAAGAAAGTCATTTGGACACTCCATCTAGGAGAAGTTAGGAGAAGTGGAGAAAACCTCTTGTAGCACCTGCATTTTTGACATTTATCCCAAACCATGATACCTGTGTAAAACTTGATGGAGGTTTTTATTTTTTGACCTATTATAGACAAAAATCTGAAGGTCACTCCAGAAGTGCAGAAAACCTCTTGTAGCACCTGCATTTTTTACATTTATCCCAAACCATGATACCTGTGTAAAAACTAACAGAGGTTTTTATTTTTTGACCTATTATAGACAAAAAACTCTCTAACTTGTATTAAATTCATCTCTGTTTGACCAAAAACATACTTTGAAGCAAAAATGACCCTATGAGTGGCAAATGATTTGACTCTTGGAATGACTTCTTGAAAAATGATGAAGACATGATGTTTATGAGATGAAATGACCTCATACTTACTAATATGACCTACCTTATGCCTCCTCTTCTCAGATGACTCTGATTCCATAGAAAACCCTAGCTCAATGCGAGAGGAAATTAGGGATTAGTGCTTGTGGAAAATTATGATTTGGGCACCCTTGGGAAAAGACAACTCCCTTTGACATTTGATCAATTGATGAACTAAAAACTCTTACACTTTGGCATGTGATTTTCTAGCATGTGGAACTGAGTTGGAAGATTTTGGGTGACTGAGTACTTATTAGATTTGAATTGACATAAAATTACATGAATAAAAATAAAATTACATCTTGTAATGAAACTCACATTTTAAATCAAAATTACATGATGAAATAAAAATTTCTATTTACAAATCATCTTCACATGGTGAAGAGATGTTATTTGATCACCCTTTACTTGTTGGCCTTATGCAATGGAATGGAGTTTTATTGGACCATGAAAACCCTATAAAACCTAATGATGACCTTGACAAAACAGGACTCCATGGTGACATGATATGATGAATTGAATTTTATGTAGGATGTACAGTCAACAATGTATGGAAGTGTGCCAGCAAGAAAATGAATTTTAAGGAAGAGTGATGTTTGTGGACTAGGGCTACCATCAGTAACTAATTTTTTGCATGAACTAGTGGAATCATAAAAAATTTCTGAGTGGGACCCCTAATATGAATATGAAAAGTGTATATTTTGATGACTGATGGAAAAATGAAAATTCTGACACTAACATTCGAAACCTCATTTAGAGTGTTGCATATGTTCACATGGAAACACAATGATGGAGATATGGACAACAATAGAAGATGAAAATCCTTGTCCATCCTGTTGAGGTATTTGGATTTTTCAACAGCAGAACTGGGTTCAACTTCCATATTCATAACTATCTGATACAAGCCTTTGCCTCTAAGGTGAAGCAAAATCTCTCACTTCCATTGGAAGTAGTTATACGGAGTAAGAATTGCTGAAGATGAGCACTCCATTGTGGCAACTCTCTAGTATTTTGATCTACAAATTAGATCTTTGAACAATTTCCAATTCTATACTCTTCAAACCTGCAAAAAATTGTTCATGCAACTTCTCTAAACCCTGTAACTCTGATACCATGTAAAATTATTAGAGCACAAATATGGATCTAGATGAAGAATAATAGCACAAACTTGTCAAGTTGAAAAAGAAAAACAATTAGAATTGAGAATGAAATTGATTTATCAATATTAATTTTAGAATCAATACATAAAAGCAACTGAGTTCAGCTTAATTGTATGTGCAATAACTATGGATAGTTAAAGCTAACTGAAACTAAGTGTGATTTATGTTCTGTTAATGTGTACATGCACCACATGCAAGCACTAGCGTTAACTAACTAAAATCCAGTGCACACCACATGTAAGCACTTGAGTTAGCTATCTAAAGACAAGTCCACATCGCATGTAAGCACTCAACTAAAAACAAGTGCACATCGCATGCAATATCTAGAGTTGAACTAAAGCTAATTAAGGCTAACTATGTGCATATACAACACTCGAGTTAACTAGTTAAAGCCAAGTGCACATCGAATGCAATATCTAGAAATGAACTAAAACTAATCTATGTGCATGTACACCAACACAGTGTTATGATAGATGTCTTAGATCTAACATTGTACATTATGGTAATTTGTAATTATTTTTTCAATTATTTTTTCTTGGGATTCAAAATATTTTCATAATCGAATGGAATTCGAACATGACAGCTATGATTGTAATTCGAAATTTTTTTTTCATGCCATTAAAAATATATTTATAATTGAATGGAATTCGAACTTGACAGCTATGATTGTAATTGGTCAATACATGGTATTAAATCTAAATTAATTCATAGAACTTACTGACGTGTTAGTACTGATTATCCGGATCAGTCCTCGCGTTATGGCATGATCATCAGATATTCCGATAGCGAGACGTTTTCTAGAGAAGCGCAAGGACAGGTAATTTTGTTACTTCTGTTTTAATTTTTTTTTGAATGTTCATGGACTTTACAAATTGGATATAATAATTTGTATATTTTGTTCAGTAAAAATTTTGGAAGCCTTAAATTATGGAAATTTAAGGAAGTACATATTGTCCAACAACGCATTTTTTAATTTGAATAATCCATTTTGTCCATTTTAGCGAAGCATAACAGTTTACATCGTTCTCAGTTTGAAACAAAACTTATTCACTTAGTATATTCAATCCAAAGCTATCACTTAGTGATTCAATACTTTGGTAGATTATGTGATAGCGAAATTGAATGAATTTGGAAATTATGATTTATGGATTTAGTCAAACATGTATAAATTTACAAATATGAAATTTAATTTTTCCAAAAGAGCCTTCTTGTGTATTTTTCTAATCCCGCTTTTCAAAATATTTTAACAATTATTTGAAAAAATTTAAAACTTAATACAAATTCTACATCCTACATTAATTATTGTAAACAATAATAATATCAAAATTGTAGTTTTGTTCCTGTTCCTTATTCATGTCGATTTTTCCATCTTCACTTACACCATAAGTTGTGTTTCAAGCCAATAGAAAGATGTGACATATTTTGAGTCATCATAGTGTCTAAATAGAAAGATGTGAATTTTAGTTATCATTTCCAAGTGTCAAATCATTAAAACAGTGCACATGTACATGTAGGCATTAATGTGGGTCTATTTGAGCTTAAGTTAAAATTGTAAAAACAACGACCTATAAATTGAAAATGTTAAAAACTAGCAATTGCTCATTAAAAGGAGCAAAAGGACACCGAAGGAGGCAAGCAAATGATTGGACAGGCCAGCGAAGGATTGGACAACAGCACATTACCACATTACCGTAAAGCACAGGTATGAGCACGGATGACATGGTAGGCTGCCAAGTGTCAAATTTTGACAGGGTAGAAAGGTGAATCTGGAGCAGAGGTGGAGCACAGGGATTGGCTGGGATGAACAGTGTTTCCGAGTCAATCCCATAAAAGAACACTTTCGGTGTAATTAGCAATTGCCTCAAAAGGTCCAAAGATACACTGAAAGTATAGTGTATTTCCAACCATGGCGTCGAACAATTAAGTGAAATCTTAGATCAAAATCATGCTGAACAATTTGACCGAGATTGCAAGTAATGTTCTCACCATTGTTAAGGACATTTCTGTTGGGGTCAGTTCAGTCAAATCCGTGATTGGAGGAAAACTCATAAATATTTCTTACCTGCATTTTGTGTGAGGTCTTCTAAAAAAAATCGACATATATACAAAAACATATAAATTTCCCAAATAGCCATATGAGAAATTAGAGCTCGTCTAAGAACAACTACATATATAGAAAAACATATAATTTTCCCAAATAGCCATATTAATCAGTTACGATTTCCTCTCATGGAAATAGTTAGACATGAATGACTTACTTAACGCAGTTGAATCCCAAAAATGATATCTAAGACATGTTATATTAGAAAAAAAAATTAGAAACTTTTTTATTAATATTAAATATATCTTTAAAATTTAATTAAAAATAATTATCATATATATGTTTAAAATTTAATAAAAAAGAATTATGATATTTGTATGTTTAAAATTTAATAATATATATATATATATATATATCATTTTCATTAAAATTTATATTACAAAACATTTATTTTTAAAGTTGTTTTATTAATATTAAAAACGTTCTTGTATTATGTTGTGGCTGTTAGTTGGAGTTTCCTTTTGGACTGAATCTCTTGACGCTATAGAACATGAGAACTCACTGGCTGATGGTGTTTGAACTTTGTAGATTGTGGATATTTAACTGTGGGTTTTTGTAGTTGAACAAACTTTTAACAACCCCGAACATAGCCCGATTTCATTTTTGAAGACGTTGAAGCAAAGGACCACCCAAATCCACAGTGAGAGGATGACATTGGCTTGGAGTGTCAAAATCTAATCTGGCCAGATTCGGAATTCTTCTTTAGAAGAAGCAACTTGTTTATCCAGCCACCATACTCTAAAGGAATTGCAAAGAATGCCCCAATCCACTAAGATTTTATCTTTCAATGTTTCCAGAAGATCTAGCAAACTTGTGCCATGTAAATGTGTGGATGTCATTCTTCTTATTTTACATCATGGGGCATCAATTTGGCCTAACTCAGCTGGTTCTCTGTAACATTCTTTTGGATTACCTTTAAAACTAATAGCATAAGTTATAAGGGTGGTTTTTCTTTATTCTCGTATATAACTTTTATTTTGAAAAATCCCCTCAAAGTCTCCCTGGAAGATACAGAGAATGATTTCATTTGATTTTCCAAAAATTTCATCTGGAACAAGAAGCACTATCATGTTAACTATACCCTAGTACATTTGTGTATTGCGGGTCCTGTAATCTCGTATCTCTCTTATTAGCTTCCATACTTCTGTGAGTCTTATGTTATTCGTATGTGCTTGAAGACCGACAATTATGGACAGTTTAAAATTGAAATATCAAGATTATAAATAATGCCTTACTTTTGATTCACTAGCATACACGCTCATAGGAAAAGTGGAACTGCGATTTATCATAATGCATAAAACCTTTTTTAGGTCCCTTGTACAACTAAGTGTAAGGTAACAAAAAAATATGAGACTGGAATGCTCACCTCTACATGCACGTCCTGTGAAGGTTCCTCATCTTTTAGTATCTGTTTTTCAGAAGATGGTTTTTCTGAAGGCGTGACCATCCACTCCAACCCCATCTCTTTTCTAGCTGACTCCGTCTCTTGGCGGGCAGATTTTGTCTTATCAATTGCCTCCTCTGCAACAACATAAATGATGAGGAGAAAAATTCTACGATTAGGGAAAATTAAAAGCAATCAAATGAACAAACCCAGTAGAATTGAGTATACATAAAGACATCAAGCCTCATAAGGGTATGCAAATTAACAATCAAATCGGAGCAATATTCAGAAAACCAATAGAATAGAATAGGTGGGAATGAAATAGCATAAAGGACAGACAGTGAAATCAACAATACCTGCTGAAGATGTGGCTTTTCCTTTGCTACTTTTCCTTGAAGACTTTCTAGATTTACTTTTTCTTTGTTTGGGGTTCTCGTCAAATGATGATGGGGATGATGAAGACGGGGTAGATTCCCATTTGGGTTTTTTCTTCGATCTTCTCCTCCTATGTCTTCTGTCATCTTCTTCATCATCGAAGATATCAGAAGAATTATATCGCTTCTTGCATTTCGAACGAGATTTGTGATGCTTATTTTGCTTCTTCTTGGGTGGTGGGGAATGATCTAAATCTGAACTCAATTCTGCCTAAAATAAAAAAACGAAAAACACTTTTAAGAAAATACAATTCCACGAAATGAAACAAAACATGGGAGAAGGGAAAAGAGAAAACCTTGGAGATACAAATTGAGTGCGTACTCGGAGTTCATCCCTGGAGATGGATTTTACATGCTTCTTCTGCTTCTTCCTGGGTCATGGGGAATGATCTGAATCTGCACTGAATTCTCCCTAAAATAAAATAAAAAATGAAAAACCATTTCAAGACAATATAATTCGATGAAATGAAACAAAACATGCGAGAAGGGAAATCCCTGGAGAAGAAATCCACCAGAAGAGCTCCTCCTAGGAGATTCAAATCTGAAACAGCCCGAGTAACTGCATGAGTTCTATGTGATTATTTTTGAGGCATTGCAGAAACTCGGGATTGAGCCATGGGATTGCTTTTTGGAGGGAAAAATATATACAAAGAAAGATGAGGAATGGATGGTACCTAAATCCTGGTTGTAGTAGCGTAAAGCTGCCACAAAGCAACCGCCATTAACTATGCGAATCTGGTAGGCAGAAAAAGCTCACGGGACAATGCATGGCCTCATTTTCCCGAAATTGAAGGAAAAACATGGGACCAAGATTCAAACCATCCTCTTTTGCCAAAACAATAGCATAAATAATATTTTGGCAGCAAGCGAAGAGCTTCAGAAGGGTCTGACGCCACAGGAAATGGAGCCAAAGTTCACACCACCAACGGACTAGATCTCATTCCCACCAGAAAAGCGGGTGCAACATCACAAGCTAGTGATATCAATGGTGCAAAGCCCAAAAGCAAAGGCCAAACGTTGGGAACCATTCTGGTACAATTGTTCACCTCATAGGGCTACACAACTTCCACTGTTGCAGATCTATTGATATCGAAATTGGAATAGGGGGATTCGTCGCGAGAGCTAGAGATGGATGTGTCTATAAATGTGGAGTATTGGGACTATCTGGGTTGGAAGGATCCCTTTGCAAGCAATCTCTAGACAGTTAGACAAAGGGCCTTCTTGAAGACGTTACTGTTGGGTGAAATGAAGGCTGGTAGTAGAGAACAACGAGCTATAGTTTTAGTTGGTGAAGAAATTGGTGAAGAAATTGAATGCATTTGTTGTTGCATGACAGATTTGTTGACCACGGAGCTGGAGAGAAATTAATGAACACCGAGCATGGTGAGCGAGTAGTGTGCCACTGCATGCTGAGTAATGTACGTGTCAAATTTTAGTTGGAAGGAAGGGCGAATCTTTTCCCAGTAAAACCCAGCAAAGAAAACACCTTCGGTGTAATTACCAAATACAATCATTGATCAATCTAGTTTAAGGAGTAAGACTTTTTCTTTTGTAAAGTGGACATGAGATATTGTTTTCAATGTGAAATATTCTAAAATAGTATTGTTATATCTCAACGAATGAATTTATTTAGGACATGTCAACCTCATTCCCAAACTTTCTCTAGGAAGCCAGTTTTGGTTTATATTATAACAATAAGGTTTTAAAGTAAAAATTGAAGGTGATGCATTTTTTTATTTTGCATATCGAGAAATCATGGAAAGTATCACTTTGAACTGCATTTGTTTTTTTTAAATGAGTTTTTAAGAAATATGTAAATGCATATGATGGAACAACTAAGAGAACATATAAATAAAAATAAACTTCCTTTAGTCACATACATTGAATTTCAATAGGTTGTTGTGCATTTTGTATCAATGCTTTGTATTAACATTTATTTTTTATTAATTTACAAAATTTATAAGCCATGGAAGTTTATTTAGGATTTTTATTTAACAAAATATATCTGAGTAAGTAGGCATATGCTAAATTAAGCTATTCCTCATAAATTATCACAGGAAAAGGAAATTCTATTAAAATGAACAAATAAATTATAAAGTATTATAGGTGAATTTGGGCACCATTCCCAATGACCTGGTTAAATTGCACATCATTCCCATAACCAATAAATAGGGTCTATCATCCCCTATAATTTTAGTTGCTACATGCCCTAAGACAAAAAAAAAGAACAAATCATCCACGACTTCAATTGCAAGGTTTCCAAGATTTGAAGTACATGTTATATCACCTATGAGCTCACCAATGCAGTCTCGCAAGGGACTAACTACTTTGCATATGAAGCTACCTCCATTCAAGGGTGCTCTGCAAAGCACTTCCCGACACTTAAGGGTGCGTTGGTCAATTGGGAGCGAAATTCTCATTGTTTCGAAATCTCCACATGGCCAATGCCTTCTAGAAGAGTGCATATGTGGCAAACTTCAAATCCATGTGTCCATTCAACACCTCTGAGTTTGGGAACATTTCTTGCCTATTATTAGAAAATAATTGATTGTGAAACTACCTTAAGCTCATCTATAAATTGAGCACAGATCCTAGTGCTTGAGAAGGAAGAAATTTGGTTGAGAAATGTTGTTAGATTTTCAATTGAGTGTTTGATTTGAGTGATACGCTGCTGGAGAGATGTTTATTGTGATGAGGCTGGGATGATGTTGGAGTTTGTTGATCATAATCAGCTTCCTATAAAAATTTCACAGGCAAACTGGCTTATAATCCTGCAAATCCCCTCTTCCAGCCTTAAAAAATAATTTCTATGCCTGTCGTTGCCAATTCCCGCTCCCAAATTACACTGTGGAAGGAAAAAACCACTCGTTTAAATATATTCAACACTTAGCCCCTTCGGCACTAGCCCCTCCGTCCTGTTCTCCATTCAACCTAGGCCCCAGACCGAGTTCTAAATCTGGAGGCGCTCATCACGTATGTATATCGGGCGCATCCTGAGCCGTTGATCTGCGCAGATCGAACGGCGTTCACTCATCTCTACCACACCGGTAGCCTACCTATTCACCTTCCGATCAGATCATAAATCAACGGTTCGCTGCCCACTAGTTCTGGTGGTCCCCGCGCCCAAAACACTGTTCAAAATTGGATGGTATGTATCACACCGCCTTTCGGCGGTAGGCGGTAATTCCCCTTGGGCCAACGATTCCATACAGCGCTCACCACGTGTCCTCATGTATGGCCCGAATACCGCTCTCCATCGCGCTTTATTGTTAGGAAAAAAACGTGCACCGATATTCATCACAGCCATTCGATCTGAGAGCCTTCATCCGACGGTCACCGTGCTCCAGAGCTGCACGAGACTTAAACCGAGCCCATCGCGCCCCTGGCCCACCATCTCATTGCCCTCCGATGTGTTTTTAACCATCGATCTCGCCTGGAGATCGAACGGTCCAGATCATCTGCACACTCTGCCATTGATTTTGTTTCTCCACGTCATCATTCCACATGTTTTCTATCGTACATTTGTCAACCCCTCGTAATATATGCATTCAAAGGTCACATTCGAAGGTTTTTCGCGAGATTTTTGCTGTGTAAGCATTGATCAGCTCATCCATCATTTTCACGCTGCATTTTTCCGCCACCCTATGTTGTTTCACCATATCACAGTTTACACAACCGTTTCCATTAACCTTGCCATTATCCCCACTGTGTTCACCTTCCCGTGCATGGTTTTCTTTAATGAGTTTGCGGATTTTGCAGGTGTGCAGTGATGGAGAACTATTATGACTCACAGTCTTAATTGCTATGATAGAACACACATCAAAGGACCAATTTCAGAGCAGAATTATCAGGAAAGTCCTCGGAAGCCAAATCAACAAGACTTCAATTAAAGGAGGCAAGGTTCGAATTTGTCAAACCCTGCAGGGACATTCAAGGTGCCGATTTCACAGATGGAGATATAAATGGGGAAGATAAAGAATATAAGTGATGAGCAGAGAATTAAAGGCAGGTAGCTGAAGATTTTGGGGGCCTTGTCCTAGCCTTAGGAAGCAAAGTACCAAATTGAAGATCCTGCATATCATTCGAAAGATCTATACACAAAAAACAATATCCTCAAGGCTTTATTTCAACAAAGTTTTCTTTCCAGGAAAGGACAGATATTTGTGTGATTTTATTGCTTTTCCATGTCCCCGAAGAGATTTTTACCCAGTGCATTTATTTCAGTTAGCAGGCCACAGAGTACAAACAACACAGCATAGTCATTCAGCAGTATGGGCACGAATGCTTCCGCAATTTTTCCTTAATTATGCAAATTAAATGTTCGTCACCTACTTCTTTTACTAGCTTTTGGTTTCTCCTATAAAAAACATGAAGAAATACATTGTAAGGGTTCGAGATTTTTTTCAGAAAATTCTGCAGTGAAAGGCTTCTTGCATACATTTTGTAAAATTCTTGTATGAAGGCTCAGAGCCCATAGGGTCTCAATGAGGAGGAGTTCCATCTGTTAAAGAGGATTCTGGTCTTTGGTATTTCACAGTCTGTAACTTTCCCTTATGTGTTATTTTAATATATCATTTCATTTCATCCATGATTCCTGTATCATGTTTTGGAATGCGAGTGGCTCACTGATTTTTAGTATGGATTCATCCTAGTTGATGCCCATGCTTGGATCAGTCAAGCGCTTTAAATATGGCTCATGCATGATATTATGTTCCATTATTCATCTTAACCGTATTTCTGCTATATTTGTTTCTTTGGGAGGGTGCTTTTAAAACGCTACTGTTATGTATGGATTCTTAGATTGGTAAGCCCATGCATGTTGGTATTGTGTATCTGGGTATCAGCTTAATGTTAACTATTATCTTCTCAGTATTTCTTTCACTACATACACCTTCTGATAATTTATGTCTGTGAAGTATTTCTGAATCGGCCCGCTTTGCAGTGAACTATCTTTGAATTTTCTGTTGCTTTTGTATTAGAGTTCTGCATCTTGCCTTTGTAGCACCTCTTTACCTGTGTTAGTTTCTGAGAGTTTGGTCCCATTCTAGATTAATTTTCCCTGTTTATGGGAGATATCATGTGAGTTGAAGCTGACATCTTCAGACATCATATTATATGCTCCTTGCTATGCTAAGATGTCCTAGGCACTGGTCTATCACAACTCTAGGCTGTCTCTAGGAGCGACAACATCTTTCTGGCGCCATTACCGGGGAACGAAGTTAAGAAAATTTGAATCCCTGGGCCTCGACAAATCATATTCACTCTCCAAGTAGGTGAGCATGGAGAGTTGAAGATTTGTATATCCCTCACCTTGGCGACTCCACATTTGTTATTTGATATATCTATTTGCAATCCTGGCTCCTTGTAAGCCACACTTGAGGTCAGATTTGTTTAAGACAAAGACACCTTCAGTGTTTGACCCTGACTAGATCATACGCAGAAGAAATTGGAGGGAAAGGAAATCAGCTCGTTCCGAAATTCCTGAAGTACCTATAGAAGATTTTCCTTCCTCCTCCTCTCAAGATTCTCAGTTGCAAATTCCCGACTCCATTATGGGAGGTACTAATTATTATTACTCAGACAGTCTACCCTGAGAGGGTATTAGAAATAAAAAGAGTCTTCATCCTACTCCTGAGGTCGAAGAGGTCAAGGAAGTAACCGAAGTATCTGCCGTTAATAGATCTTTGTTCCCCTCAACCCCTCAAACTGCAGTTGAGTATATTCCTATTATTATTCATACTCCACTTCCTCCTCCTCTTCCTCCTCTTACTCATCAAACTATCGCACTACCTCCACCTCCTCCAATGGCCAATGTTTCGGCTTTCTTGATGAATAAATAGGCTCCCCTAGCATTACCCCAAGTGCTGAATGATATGCCCCAAGATTATCTGAAGGTCTTTCCCAGATTCAATGGAGAAAATGAAATCGATGCTCAAAAACATCTTGAGACTTTCTGCTCCTTTGCAGATAACTTTAATGTTGAACATTTAGATGTGGTCTTAAGACTGTTTGTACAATCTCTAGATGGTCAAGCTCGAAAATGGTTTAAGACATTGGCTGGCCGTTCTATTACCACTTGGGATAACATGGAAGAAACTTTCCTCAGGAAATGGGGAGAGAAGAAAGATCATGGAAATTCTCTCATTGAGTTCAATACACTAAAGAAAAGACACAATGAAAGAGTGTCGGAATTTATCAAGAGATTTAATAGATTATATATGAGTCTCCCTGCTGATATGAAACCCCATCAAACTACTGCTAAAGTTGTTTTTGTAGCAGCCTTTGATTCAGAATTTGGCTTCTCTCTCAGAGAAAGAAAACCTGCTACTCTGGATGATGCTTAGGCAGACACACTAGAGTTGGAAGCAAACTTTGCCTCCACTGGAAAATCAAAAGGAAGAGCTGAGCAAGATACCAGAAGAAGGGGCAAAGAGGAAGCATCCACTTCTAGTCAGGACAGAGACTCATCCAATCACAAAATGGAAGAAATGAGGAAACTAGTTAAGAAAATGGTTAAGCTTGAATTGGAGGCCAAGAATTCAGCTTTCAGGAATTTCTAGAATTCTCCAAACAAAGGTTACAATCCTCAGTATAGGAAACCACCCTTGCAAATATTGCCAAGGGAAGCAAAGGAGCAAAAAGATCAAGTGCCACATCCATTGTACCTGGAAGGTCCAGTAGATGATTCTACTGAAGACACTGCCTATAGGCTGGAGGATGCAAATCTTGCCTTTTCAAATAGTGATGGAGAAGAGTGCCCTTTGAAAGGGAATGATAAAGCTGGTTGTTCATTGCGAGAAGAAGAAAAGATCAGAGACACAGAAGAAGCAAAATTTGATCATTATTGTAAAGAATTTGATGATTTCATGCAAGCACATTTCAATAGAAGATATGACCTCCGATCTTCTAGGAAGAGGACTCGTACCAAAGAGCAAGAAGAAGAGCTACTTCAGAAGGAAACACCTGCTCAGAAGGAGTCTACAATGCAGAAAGCATCAAACAAAGGTAAGAAACCTCTAAAAAAACCTTTGCAGTCTAATGATCAAATTCCTTCTTCTTCAAAAGTAGTAACTTCCCTTAATGCCAAACCTGTGTCAAAAGAAGCCCAGCCCCTAGTTGAAAATAAAGAGTAAAAAGAGGTTGTGATAGAAAAGTCCCCTCCTGCTTTTAGTCTGCAAAAAGAACTTGAAAAGGTCAAAATCCCAGTCCCCTTGACTGAACTATTGAAACAACCAGCATATCAGTCTCAAGTCACCTCTTTCATACTCCCTCCAGAAGCACCAATCATCCCAGATAGTCTCAACCTTCAAGAAGAGAGACCCATGGTAGTTTTTGGCCCACATGTTGAGGAGATAGATCCTTCTACTCCTCCCTTCTATGTGTCTCTAGTAATCCATGACCTACTATTACATAACTGCATGTTAGATTTTGGGGCTTCCCATAATCTTATGCCCCTGTCAGTCATGGAACAACTAGGATTACAAATCACTCGTCCATATAAAGACCTCTACTCATTTGATTCCAAAAGAGTTAAATGCTTAGGGATGATCAAGGATTTGGTAGTCATTTTAGCCCAAATCCCAGCAAAAAGCGTGGTAATGGACATCGTGGTGGCTGACATCCCAGCTCACTTTGGTATGTTGCTGTTAAGGTCTTGGGGAAAAAAAATTGGAGGATCGATTAAAATGGATTTAACATACGCCACTATCCCAGTTTTTGGCCAAGAAAGGAGATTGTACAGGGAGACTAGATTTGTCAAGATGGTGACTAAGGCTGAAAATTCTGTGAATTCACCAGTATACAGTAAGGAGGGAGATTTTTCATGCTTGATGCTAGAAGAAGACCAATATTATGCTCATGAACCATCCTTCTGCCAGATCAAGAGTGAGTAGCCCTCAGAGAACATGGAAGCAGGAATATGGACACTACTTTTTGATGGAGAAAATTAAAAAGAAGGAAATGGAGCTGGAGTGCTATTGATTTCTCCTACAGGAAAATGGATCCCACTGTCTTTAAAATTAGAATATGAAGCCACCAATAATGTGGCTGAATATGACGCACTTCTGCTAGGATTGCAGACAGCCAGGAATATGAACATACGAAACTTAAAAGTTCTGGGAGACTCAGAACTAGTAGTCAGACATTTTAGGAATCAGTGTCAGAACAAACACCCTAGGCTAAGAGCTTATAGGAATGAAGTTTGGGACATGGTAGAGAATTTCTTCTTGGCATTCAATATCCAGTTCATGCCCCGAGAACAGAATAGGATGGTTGATTCCCTTGCTATGGTTGCTAGTACATTTCGACCACCTCAGAACCCTGTTTTAAGATATGAAGTTGAGGTGCGTTATCGGCCTTCAATCCCAAATAATATCAAACACTGGAAGGTGTTTGAAGATTAAGAGCAGATGAAGAGATTCCTAGAAATAGTGGGGGAATTCTCCAATATGGAGATTGATGAAGAAGAGGTAGAATCTGAAGATATTTCAAAAATAAATTGGGAGGAAAAAGTGGCAGGAAATAAAGTGTTGCAGTTGAAGGGAAACATTATACCTAGAGGGCTGGTGCCTCTAGAAAGATTATTTGATAAGAATGATGTCCCACTGCATCCAGGCAAAGTGGTAGAAGAAAATCAGGTTGAAGACCTGAATCTAGGTACTGAGGCTGATCCCAAAATTGTAAAACTGTCCAAAAAGATCCCTGAAGAATGTAAAGAGCTATATCAGAAATTATTTCAGTCTTACAAGGACGTGTTTTCTTGGTCCTATCAGGATTTGAAAGCTTTTGATATCAGTATTATGCAACACAAAATTCCATTGAGGACAGATGCAAAGCCCCATAAGAAAAAGCTCAGACAAATCAATCCCTTGCTGCAGCCTTCTATTGAGAAGGAAATTAAGAAACTGTTGAAGGCCAAAATAATTGTTCCATTGAGGTACTCTGAATGGGTGGAAAACCTTGTCCCTGTGCACAAGAAGAATGGAGAAATAAGGTTGTGTGTGGATTTTAGAAATTTAAACAGAGCATCCTTAAAGGATAATTACCCACTGCCTAAAATGGATCACATTCTGCAGAAGGTGATTGGAGCTTCCAGAATGTCAATGATGGATGGATTCTCTGGTTATAACCAAGTGGTTGTACTTCCATAGGATCAAAAGAAGACTGCTTTCACCACACCATGGGGTACATTTATGTATGCCAGGATGCCTTTGCATTGATTAATGCAGGGGCCACTTTTCAAAGGGAAATGGACATTGATTTTGTTGGGGAGAAAGATAAATTCTTGGTGGTCTACCTCGATGATATCACTGTATTTTCCAAGAATGATTCCGAGCACATCAAACATCTGCGAAGAACTTTTGAGAAATGCAGAAGGTATGGTCTCTCTCTGAATCCTCAAAAGTCTTTATTTGCATTAGAAGAGGGAAAGCTTTTGGGCCATATCGTAAATAAAGATGGGGTGAAGATAGATCCTAAGAGGGTAGAGGTTATAAACAGTATATCTTTTCCTAGAAATAATAAAGAGGTACAAGTATTCCTAGGGCACATTAATTTCTTGATAAGGTTTATCCCTAACTATGTTGAGATAGTTAGGCATATAACAGATATGCTGAAGAAGAATAATGAGGTAAAGTGGTCACAAGAATGACAGGAGGCATTTACCAGGATAAAAAGTTCTTTTTCAAAAACCCCTGTGCTGGCTGGACCAGATTATGATAAACCTTTCATGATTTTTTCTTTTGCGTCACCTCATACAATAGCAAGAGTTTTATTGTAGGAAAATGAAGAAGCTTATGAGCAGCCTATCGCCTTTTTCAGTCAGGTGCTTCGTGATTCAGAGTTAAACTAGAACATATTGGAAAAGCAAGCATACGCCCTAGTGAAATCCCTCAAATCATTCCGTGTATATATTTGACAATCCCATATCACTGCATTTGTACCTGCAGCTGCTGTAAAAGATATTCTTATTCAGGGGGATAGTGAAGGAAAAAGGGGGAGGTGGATTGCTAAAATACAGGAATATGACCTGGACATCCGCCCTACTAAGCTAATTAAAGGACAGGGGCTCGCCAAAATGTTATCAGAATCAAACTATCAAGCCCTGAGCATAAATTTGTCCATTATAGCAGGTGAGGAATCTGAGCAGAAAGAAGAACGACATGGAATTGGAGTAGCTAATCCAGAAACACATCTAAAGTACCTCACCAGTCTGTGGTACAAAGAGATAGTAGAATATCTCCTTACACTCAGCTGCCCTTCAAGCTGTGACAAAACTAAATACAGAGCACTGAGATTGAAATCAAAGAAATACATAGTCGCCAATGGTCGGTTATACTGGCGAGATCCCTCAGGCATATTACTCCTGTGTCTCACAGAGAATGAAGTCGAGAGTATTATAGCAGAGTTTCATGAAGGGATCTGTGGAGGTCATTATAGCTGGAGGGCCACAACTCATAAAATTCTGAAAGCTAGCTTCTATTGGCCAAAGCTTTTTGGAGATGTTTTTGCTACAGTAAGAGCATGTGATAAATGTCAGAAATTTGCTGATAGACAGAAATATGCACCATTTCCCCTGATCCCAGTGCATGTAGATGAACCATTCAAACAATGGGGTATTGATTTATAGGTGAGATACATCCTCCATCGAGTGGACAACATAAATGGATATTAAAAACACAGATTATTTCACCAAATGGGTGGAAGCCATACCTGCAAGGAATGCTACAGATATTGTGATCATAAAGTTCATGGAGGAAAACATCATATCCAGGTTTGGTTGTCCTGCTAGAATAGTGACTGATAATGCACAGGCCTTCAAGTCTGCAAAATTTATGAATTTCTGCCAGCAATACAATATCATACTGAGTCACTCTACAGCTTACTATCCACAAGGAAATGGCTTGTCAGAGTCTTCAAATAAAACTCTGGTGAGGGCCTTGAAGAAGACTATCAATGAAAATCAGAAGAACTGGGATTCCCAATTGAAGTTTGCTCTATTGGCTAATAGAATCACCAGCAAGAGAGAAAATGGGAAATCTCCCTACGAATTGGTATATGGACGAGCAACAAATTTTTCTGTATAATGGGCTTTACCAGTGGCCTGCTTCATGCAAGAAATCTAGGAGGAACCTGATGATACGGTCAGAAGAATCAATCAATTGGTGGAATTAGAAGAAATGCGGGGCAGGGTGAATCAGAGGTTAATAGAGTATCAAGAGAAAATGAAACATATTTTCGATCAGCATGCAAAAGATAGGAAGTTGTAGATTGGTGATTTGGTGCTCAGATGGGATATCCGGAGAGATAAGAAGGGAAAACATGGTAAATTCAACCCCCTCTGGTTTGGTCCTTTCAAAATTGTGGAACAGGGGGGCAATAATACTTTCAGGTTGGAGAATTTACAGGGCGACTGGCTGGACGCCCCTGTAAACGGTCAATTCCTTAAGCCCTACTTTCAGTTCTGATTCAGGCAAAGATGACCTGATGTATTATATTGTATGATAGTTTCCTTTTTGTTTTTGTGCAAATAATGTTGGTGTTGTGATGAATGATAAAGTGAAAAATGGAGGTGCTGGACAGTAGAGTCTGCTAACATGATGATTAGAGGGTCTGCGAGTTCTTGACACATCCAGGCATGAACGTGCCATCCCCAGGTGGAGCCAATGTTGATCATAATCAGCTTCCTATAAAAATTTCACAGGAAAACTGGCTTATAATCCTGCAAATCCCCTCTTCCAGCCTTAAAAAATCATCTCTATGCCTGTCGTTGCCAATTCCCGCTCCCAAACTACACTGTGGAAGGTAGAAAATCTGCGTTTAAATATATTCAATTCTTAGCCCCTTCGGCCCTAGCCCCTTCGTCCCATTCTCCATGCAACCTGGGCCCCAGACCGAGTGCTAAATCCGGAGGCGCTTATCACGTATGTATATCAGGCGCATCTTGAGCCGTTGATCTGCGCAGATCGAACGACGTTCGCTCATCTCTACTGCACCCGTAGCCTACCTATTCACTGTCCAATCAGATCATAAATCAATAGTTTGCTGCCCGCCAGTTCTATTGGTCCCTGTGCCCAAAACACTCTTCAAAATCGGATGGTATGTATCGCACCGCCTTTCGGCGGTAGGCGGTAATTCCGCTTGGGCCAGCGATTCCATACAATGCTCACCATGTGTCCTCGCATACGGCCTGAATACCGCTCTCCATCGCGTGTTATTGTTCGGACAAAGACGCGCAGCGATATTCATCATAGCCATCTGATCTGAGAGCCTTCATCCGATGGTCATCGCGCTCTAGAGCTGCACGAGACTTAATCCGAGCCCATCACTCCCCTGTCCAACCATCTCATTGCCCTTCGATGTGTTTTTAACCATAGATCTCGCCTGGAGATCAAACGGTCCAGATCATCTGCACACTCCGCCATTGATTCCGTTTCTCCACGTCATCATTCCACGTGTTTTCTATCATACATTCATCCACCCCTCGTAATATATGCATTCAAAGGTCACATTCGAAGGTTTTTCGTGAGATTTTTGCTGTACAAGCATTCATCAGCTCATCCATCATTGTCACGCTGCATTTTTCCGCCACCCTACGTTGTTTCACCATATCACAATTTACACAACCGTTTCCATTAACCTTTCCATTATCGCCATTGTGTTCACCTTCCCATGCATGGTTTTTTTTAACGAGTTTGCGGATTTTGCAAGTGTGCAGTGACGGAGAACTATTATGACTCATAGTCTTAATTGCTGTGATAGAACACACATAAAAGGACCAATTTCAGAGGAGAGTTATGAAGAAAGTCCTCGGAAGCCAAATCAACAAGACTTTAATTAAAGGAGGCAGGGTTCAAATTTGTCAAACCCTGCAGGGACATTCAAGGCGCTGATTTCACAGATGGAGATATAAATGGGGCAGATAAAGAATATCAGTGATGAGCAGAGAATTAAAGGCAGGTAGCTGAAGATTTTGGGGGCCTTGTCCTAGCCTTCGGAAGTAGAGTACCAAATTGAAGATCCTGCATATCATTCGAAATATCTACACACAAAAAATAATACCCTCAAGGCTTTATTTAAACAAAGTTTTCTTTCCAGGAAAGGACGGATATTTGTGTGATTTTACTGCTTTGCCGTGTCCCCGGAGATATTTTTACCCAGTGCATTTATTTCAGTTAGCAGGCCACAAAGTACAAACAACATAGCATAGTCATTCAACAGTATGGGTGCAAATGCTTCTGCCATTTTTCCTTAATTATGCAAATTAAATGTTCGTCACCTACTTCTTTTACTAGCTTTTGGTTTCTCCTATAAAAAACATGAAGAAATACATTGTAAGGGTTCCATATTTTTTTCAGAAAATTCTGCAGTGAAAAGCTTCTTACATACATTTTTTAAAATTCTTGTCTGAAGGCTCAGAGCCCATAGGGTCTCAATGAGGAGGAGTTCCATCTGTTAAAGAGGATTCTGGTCTTTGGTATTTCATAGTCTGTAACTTTCTCTTATGTGTTATTTTAATATATCATTTCGTTTCATCCATGTTTCCTGTATCATGTTTTGGAATGCGAGTGGCTGACTGATTTTTAGTATGGATTCATCCTAGTTGACGCCCATTCTCGGATCAGTCAAGCGCTTTAAATATGGCTAATGTATGATATTCTGTTCCATTATTCATCATAACCGTATTTCTGCTATATCATTTTCTTTGGGAGGGTGCTTTTAAAACGCTACTGTTATGTATGGATTCTTAGATTGGTAAGCCCATGCATGGTGGTATTGTGTATCTGGGTATCATCTTAATGTTAACTAGTATCTTCTCAGTATTTCTTTCACTACATACACCTTCTGATAATTTATGTCCGTGAAGTATTTCTGAATCGACCCGCTTTGCAGTGAACTGTCTCTGAATTTTCTGTTGCTTTTGTATTAGAGTTCTGCATCTTGTCTCTGCAGCGCCTCTTTACCTGTGTCAATTTCTGAGAGTTTGGTCCCATTCTAGATTAATTTTCCCTATTTTCGGGAGATAGCATGTGAGATGAAGCTGACATCTTCATACATCATATTATATGTTGCTTGCTATGCTAAGATGTCCAAGGCACTGGTCTATCACAACTCTAGGCTGTCTCTAGGAGCGACAATAGAGTTGATGACATCAAATCAATCGTTGGTTGTAACCTCCCCCTTCTATCCATTAATAAATATTGTTTCTTAATTTCCCACATATGTATTTGTATTAGCTTATATCTTTCATACTATGGATTCTTAGCTGATGTATATGTTTCATGTTTCATTGATTTAACTGATTAAAGTAAATAGCCATCTGTATATTGCAATCTCTTTGTTGTTTAGTGTTCATACTTGTAGGAACTAGTCTAGCGATCAAAGTTGGATTGGAAGCTACATCAAGAGCGACAGAAGGAGAAGAGGAAGCGCTTGGACTCCAATTAAGTTTCTCCATCTTTCTGCGTATCTATTTACTATTAGGAAAAGTATCTGCAAAGTATTTTATCTGTTGTTGTAAATGCATAGCACCACATTTAGGAAATATGTTTTATCTGTAATCCATAATTTCACATAACAAATTGGTGACTCCTTTGGGGATTTTACCTTCATCCTTGGTGTATTTTTCCTCTGCATATCCACCCAGTAGCATCTACTCTCAATTATTAGCCTTTTGAAACTAAGAATTGCATTAGAAGTGTGTCAGTAGCTTGAGTTTTTTGTTCTTTGTTGCACCCAACGCACTGTTGGGAAAGACACAGTGCTTTTCATAGCCCTGTCTCCCACTCAGTGGTTCTTTGCAACACACTATCTCCCCTTAGAGACTATGTTTCCCCTAAGCCAACAAAATTTCCTTTGAATTTGTCATTCCCATTACTTTCAGCCTTTTGTTTGTTGTGTTTTCAATTGTCTGATGCCTCATAGAGACCAGTGAATTTACTTGAATCTTCCTCCTTTGAAAAGTAAGTCTATTCAATGTCTCTTTAACTGTTTTTCTTTATCATTGACAAATCAAATTCAAATTATTTTTATTTCTACATTAGATCCATTTGTTTTCGTAAACGAAGTTTTCATTCAATTCTTCGTTTCCTATAGGAAAAATTGTAGTTCCATTCTTCATTTTTCCTAAAAGAGAAATTGTTGCTAAATTCATCGTTTTTCAAATAATAAATCATTTTTTTTTCTTTGATGCATATAGCTTCCTTTTTTCATTCACATTAAGGGGATTGAAAAGAAAAAGATGCATTTTCATATAGTGGATTGTGTGTTTTTCATAGGAACAAATTAGTAAAGATGAATATTAGTTTGTGCTCTTTGTTTGTTCTCAAAATTGATTGCTCTTTCCCTTTAGTAGCTAAGATTTTCATTGAAAAAGATAAAATTGAAAAGTTTTCTTATCATTTTAGTTTACATTTTAGGAATCCCCATCACATCATCTCGGTGAACCTTGAAAGGAAAATTGATAAACAATATCAACTTAAAATTTACATCAATTTACCTAAAAAGACATTGGAACTATAATGAAAACATTTAGAAGGTCTAGGCTAGAGACGTGTTCCGGCTTCACAAAATATAGCAGTTGTCGTTAATTTTCTGTGATACATTCCGAGTGTGATACCTCACTCCACATACGTAAGTATATTGTAGTTTGTCCATGTACCTTCATGTATATTAGGTGGTGTTATAGTACACAAATTATAAAGAGTGCTCTCACTCTACAGTTTCACATTAGACAGCACTAATACGGACTTGGGCCTCCATGTACCTGCAGATATATTTTGGAGGACAAATTTAGGTTGCTATCCATCCATAGTGAACTGAGTTGGCCACCTTGTAAATTTTGATACACAAAACACAACATCCAAGGAGATTGCTTGCCCTTACTTCTTGGTTCACCAGGAGATATTCTACAGTTCACAGTTTCTTGGTAAACCTTTTTCCTAGCATTACCCTTTTATTTTTTTTATTTGTTTTTTCTCATAAAATAATTTAGTCATTGTGTAAAAAGAAAATCCATTTTCCCGTCGTTCGCGTAGACTTGCATTGAAACCACCTTTACCACCAGAAGTCATTCTGGTAGGTGAAGGCAACATTGCTCTACCAAAACTAGTACCATCATTACCTCTGGTGAAGCATCATATTCACATATACCAGAGTCGATACAGGTTATTTCTATAAACCTTGTTTTGTCTATTGTTGTCGAGACAAAGCCCTCACAGCTACCCATGGTCACGATCCATCTAATTAGTGAGACCATACCTCCTAAACTCGACGTTGTTCAACTAGAAGTTGATTCAGATCCTGTCTCTTTTTTTCCAGAACACCTTCATCCCAAAGTCGAACGATAAAAATTTGTTCTTGTATTAGTCACCCCACAATCTATTGTAGACGTTGAGTCTCCCATATTGCATAGTCAACCTCTTGAAATATACTTTAGCCCTGATGGTGAAATACTTCCACCTGGTTTAAGTTTGATTGAAGAAATCCCACAAGATGAAACACCTTTAACTCCAACCCATTTTAGGGAGGATCTTCACCTGTACAATTCTTTTCCTCAATCATCTACCTCTGCTTTTTTTGATCCTATACCTATTCAACTTCCCATTGATTCAAAAGGGTATACATTTGGTCAAGTAACTTAACCATGCCTGAAATAACATCTTCGATTGGACCATATGTTCCAATTGCATCAACACATGCTCTCACTAGACCGTCGATGTTCAAAACTTCCCAAGAGTCATATTTTCAAGGTGGCCCTTTGGTCCCATCAAGTTATAAATCTTTACATGGAATTTTCTCTGGTGCATCTTTAGACCCAAGGACTTCACCAATGTCATCGTCTGGTATTCTAACTGGTAAACCTATAGTGAGTATTGAACGACTCGATCCTTTATATCCATCATCAGGGCAATATCAAGTTGGTCCATCTGGGTCTATTCCATCCATTACCATCTCAACTGGACTCCCTGCATTTGGAGAACAACATTTTCTGTCTTATTATACTCCTCATGCTAGGGGGAAACATATGGTCAGCCACTTTGATAGTAATCTATCGTTTTTTGGTCAACCTAAAGTCAAAATGAATTTTTGTCAATCGAAACCCACTCTGCCTATCCAACCATAGATAGTTGTACACTCGTATCAACCAGTTCAACTTGTTGCACCCACATCAATTACACTTGTTAATACATCTTTACCCCTGTTACGGACTCAAACTGTTGTACAACAACCATTTCAGGCGGGTCCTTCAACTCAATACCCTCAAGTATTGGGCCCTCAGACTCCAACTCCTTCAGCTAATTTACAACAACAACCTATACCTAGAATCATTTATTCACAAGCTATATTTCCATATTATGGGATGTCGCAGCCACAACCAGGTTATACCTATCCTCAACCAAATCCAAGTTATTGTAATTTGGGTTATAACGTTGGTGGACAGACCCCTTGGTAGCCTCAGACGCAAATGCCTCAACCTTCATTTCAACAAGTATCGTACCTAGGTTTTGGTCAACAGAATTATCAAGCATTTTCTTATCAAAACAACCCCTATCTGGGTTACCAGCAGCAGATTCCTTATGCTGGTGCTACAAGGCCTATTTCCCAAGGCTATGCTCAACCTGACCTTAATCAAAAGTTTCCCTTGTTGCAACTTTAGAGTTACCAGATTTAAATCGGTTCACCAATGATCCAATCAAATATGCTCCTTGGTGGCCGATGATACCCCATAAATTACCCTCGAATATTCCTAAGTTCAATGGAAACCTTGCGGAAGACCTGTCGACTCATGTTATGACTTATCATTTGTGGTGTTCATCAAACTCCCTGAATGATGACTTTGTTAGGCAATGTCTTTTGCAGCGTACGCTCACTAGTCCAGCTGCAAAATGGTACATTGAGTTACCTAGAGCTTCTTTTGATAATTTCACTCCTCTAGCCACTGTATTTTTGACTCACTTCTAGTTACCCATATGATATCAAACTGGAATGGACCTCTTGAATAATTCTAAACAAACTAATTCTACTCACATTTCTGACCATATTCATGAGTGGTGTCGTCATCGTAGAATGGTTAAGACATTTGTCCCTGATCAACTCCTTCCTGAGTGGTTCATTAAGTCCCTATTAGCATATATAACTAAGGATGTGGCTAAGGGTGGCGTCTTCACTGAAGAGAAGGCCATTGCTCGTGCCCAATATTTAGACTTGATTTATACTCATTCTGGTATGCTCTACGAAAAAATTCCTAATGGGTCGCAATCTAATTTTATTATTCCTCCTCCATCAAAGGAATTTCATGCCAGAGACGGTTTCATTTTTATTACAAGAAGACATCATACTACAACATATGATCCCGTGTTTTCTTCCGAAATCAATTTCATGTCATTTGACAAAGGCAAAAGTGACAAACAACCTGGAAGTAAGAAAAAAGAAAAATAAAAGAAAAAGAAAACTTCTGACCTGTAGGAAAGATCATTTGACCAATCCTCTCGAAATAGGAAACCTCGCTATCCATGCATAGTATGTAACAAGGAAAACTTTGTTCGGGATTGTACTCACTGCACTAAAGTCTCAAAAATGGTTAAGACTTCACATGCATCAACTCTATTGACAAATCCATTTCTGAATCCAGAAAAAAATTTAGTTGCTACGGATCCAGCTTCTAGTTCCCAAGTGCTTATGCTATCTGTCACAAATCCATCAAAAAATATTTTGGTTTCAACGCGTAATAAAGACTACGGTAGTGAGGTCACTGATCAACCTACTACCTTGACCATGAATCCATATACGGAATCAGTACTGCCACTTTTTATTCCTGAATTGACAATCAAGGCACCGAAGGGAGTCATTCATAAATCGACATATAATCCTTGAGCAAGATCTGCTCAAAATTATAATATAGTTGAAGATTTGGCTCAATCCCCTTCAGCTATGTCAGCTCTTGAGGTATTACAAAATTTTCCCTCCTAGAAAGAGGATTTGTTGTTGGCTATTGGTGGAATTTATTCAACTGATTCTAATCTCGTAGTCTTTAATCATACAGGCTATGTGCCGCAGTTACCAGCAAAATTGGCATTCTCCATACAAGTAAATGTTTTCAATCACCCTGTTCATCGTATTATTATTGATGAGGGAGCATTTATATGCATTGTTTCTCTAAACTATTGGAAGTCACTTGGATCACCGTGCCTATCTCAATCATTAACGACGTTGAAGGCTTTTGACGGACGTACATATAAGCCTTGCGGTATTATCAATAAGCTGCATGTTGAACTAGGGGGAAAAAGAGTGAATGTTGATGTCGAGGTCATTGACGGACCCCTTGAATACAATATTTTACTTGGAAGGCCATGGGTATATGCTATGATTGCAATTGTTTCTACATATTTTAGAATGATTTCCTTTCCATATAAAGGTGCTATCACAGTCATCAATCAACTATCCTTCTTTGCCTCCACTTCGTAGGTAACTAGAAGTGTTCCATTTGTTCACACACCCCAACTCACACTTCAGAACATTGGTGTAGGAATTTTAAGGGATTCCACTCTCATGGGAACCTTTGCAATTCCCGCCGCCTATGACATCGATAGAAATTACAAGTATAAAGACCTGCTAAATGATCTCCTCCACTCCATTATCTTAAGGAAGAGTACGGTTCATTCTGAAATTGTTACATTGGATGAGTTTCTACCACCTAGCCTTATTGAGTTGGCATAGCATTCAATCTATCTAGCTTGGGCGGCGAATCTGAAATCATCATCACTAGTTGTTTGGGTTGATCATTCCTTAGATTTTGGTACTCCATTTGATATTTTTTCCTCAAATTTCTTGACAGATGAGAATATTTTGGAAACTATGATGTCAGAAGGAGAACCACAGGAGGATTATCATCATTGTTCCCATCTTCCTAATTATGAGGAAAATAATCTTAGTGAACTATATCACCCATCAATCAAAAAATTCCTTCCAAATTCTTTTCCTATTAGTGCAATCAATTTCGAGCGAGACTTATCAAATATTGAAGAAACCATTTCTATCGATATTTCGACCAAACCTGGCATTGTAGAAAATATCCATGTCAGTGTATCTTGTTCTCCATTAGAACTTGAAACAAATCGCTCTCTCTTTTGTGAATTTCGTGATGTATTTTCTTGCTCTTACAAGGAAATCCCAGGCATAGATACTAGTATCATTGAACACACTATTAATATGTACCCTGATGTCAAGCCAGTCCGTCAATGCCTTTGTCCTGTTAATCCAAAGAAGGTTGCTACCATTAATGTAGAAGTTGAGAAACTTTTGCGTGTTGGTTTCATTTACCCTGTTTCACTAACTGAATGGGTTTCCAACATCGTTCCTCTCATGAAAAAACAAGGAACCATTAGAGTGTGCATCGATTATAGGGATTTCAATCTTTCTTGTCCAAAAGACAACTATCCTACTCCCTTTATCGACCAGATTATTCATGATTGTGCTAAATGTGAAATATTTTCGTTCATGGATGGATTTTCCGACTACAATCAAATCAATATATGCCTAGAGGATCAATATAAGACATCATTCATCTTTCCCTGGGGCACATTCACTTATAGGAAAATATTGTTTGGTTTAAAGAACATCGGGGCCACTTTTCAGAGAGCAATGGATTATGCTTTCAATGACATTAAGCACATTTTTCAACCCTATCTAGACGACTTACCCACGCATTGACAAAATTGGGCTGATCACTCGATGCATTTGAGAGCCATATTTTTACGCTGCAAATGCTACAAAATACACCTCAATCCACATAAATGTGTGTTTTGTGTTGGTTCTGGTTGTTTTCCTGGATTCGTCATCTCGAAAGAAGGAATTTGAATCTACCCATTAAAGGTTCATCCCATTCTTGATTTGCACGTGCCATCAAATTTACTTTAGATACATAAACTTCAAGGAAAGGCTAACTTCCTAAGGAGGTTCATACCCAACTACACCGAAATGGCTAAAGGATTTACTTGGCTCTTGAAAAAGGGGATTCCCTTCCATTGGGACCAAGTTGCTCCAGCTTCTTTTGATGTTGTCAAGGATACTCTTGTCCAAGCATCATTACTGTATCCCCTCAATTATCAGAGTGATTATTTCTTATATATCGCCGTAGATAATATGACCATTGCTATGGTATTGGTCCAAGTAGAAAATGGGATAGAACATCTGATATATTAATTGAGTTGTAATCTCAATGATACGGAAGTGCAGTATTTGTACGTATAAAAGCTTGCCTTAGCAGCTGTTCAATCTGTCCAAAGATTTCGCCACTCTATCTTGTTCCGGAAGATCATTGTCATTTCAGATTGCAACCCCATGAATTATATCTTATCATGTCAATTGATGGGGGGTAATTATTCAAAATGGATTGCCATTTTGTAGGAATTTGATTTGGAATTCATCAAATCCAAGTCAAAGAAGTCTTTAGTTTTGGTTGAGCTTCTTTGTGACCTTTCTTCTGATAGTATTGCAACTACGTCGGAACCATCTATTCCTGACGACTCTATGATTCTGATTAGATCATATGATCCTTCGTATGTAAATTTTATCATCTTATCTCTAGAGCCAGACTTTTCGGCCTGATACCTCTCACTCTGACCAGTGACGTATTCGATACCAAGCTGAAGATTATCTGATCGTCGGTGATATACTTTATTGTCGTGGTGTCCATACAATTTTAAGAAAGTGCCTCACTCATGAGGAGACCGAAAAGGTTTTAAATGATTGTCATGCTGGGGCTTGTGGTGGACACTTGTCTGGCTATGCCACCATGCAGAAGATACTTCACATCGGTTAATTTTGGCTTACCATATTTCACGACTGCATCCTCATGGTCAGAATTTGTCATGCGTGCCAGATATTTGATCATAAAATCCACAAACGGCCAGTGCCAATGCTTCTTGTTGTCTCTGTGGGACCATTTTCAAAATGGGGTATTAACTTCATGACCTATAACCCTCGTTTGTCTCAGGGGCACGGTTATATTATTATTGCAGTAGACTACTTTACCAAGTGTGTCAAAGCGATACCTACATTAAAAAACACAGGACAAACAACTGCATTTCTTTTCTTTAATCATTTCATTACATGGTTTGGGGTCCCGCAGGATAGAGTTACAGATCATGGGAAGCATTTTTGCAACCACATGATGACTTAATTGACTGCCAAGTTAGGATTGTCACATGATAATTCTACTCCTTATTATCCACAATCAAATGGAAAAGTTGAAGCTATAAACAAGATTCTTAAATGTATGCTTCAATGAATTATAGGAGTTTGTAAAAGAAACTGGAATTTTATCCAGTACTCGGCCTTGTGGGCATACCGAACCTTGGTGAGAAACGCAATCAGATTGACTCCCTTTCAATTGGTATATGGTTGGAAGCTATCTTACCAATCCAATGTGAAAATACTGTCATTGAAACTCGCAATTGACTTATTACATGACACCTCAGAAGAAGAAGCATGTCTTTTTAACCTCATCCATCTTGATGAAATGTGCCGTGAAGCCCAATTTTCCAACGAAGCGCATAAGAGATGTATAAAGGTGCAATATGACAAAAATGTCCAGCCTCACATTTTCTCAAAGGGCAACTTGGTCCTTCTTTATGATCAAGAAGCCGATGTAATAGGTACAGGGAAATTTGAGCCATTATGGCATGGCACCTATATTGTCAAAAGAGTTATTTTCAAGGGTGCCTATGAGTTGGTGGATTACAATGGAATTCTGTTGGCACAGCCCCGAAATGGGTTCTATCTGAAACGTTACTATGCTTAGTCATGAGCGTAGTAATTTTTTGTATTATATTGTATATATATGTTATTGATTTTCATTCATTGTCTTAGTTTTTTTTTATATTTTCCTTGACATTAGTAATCTTCTTTACATTTCATCATAGATGTCTAAATATTTGGAACCATTTTTTGGATATGTTGATGGTACTAGTCGTAGTACATGGAATTTATCCTCTACAGTGTGGGCCATTTTCGCTCTGAACGATGAGTTAGTGAGTTTTCAAGGGATTTGTATCGATAGATCGGCGAACAATATCGATGAGTATAGTGCGTTGATCGAACTTCTCTCTGACGCCATGTCATTTGGTATTAACCGCATCATCATAAGGTGACACTCACAACTTGTGGTATTACAACTTACTAGTGTTTATACTGTCAGAAATCCAACAGTGCATCGTGTGTTCCTAAGAGTTCGACTTTTGGAAAGACACTTTGATTTTATTCAATATCAACACGTTTCCAGAAACTTGAACACATTGATTGATTATTTAGCTAATCATGTTTGAGACAGACATTTGCAGTACATGTTAATATACATTCACATAATTGAATATGATGATGCAATAAACATAGGAAAAAACTGAAATGAAATAGATAGATAGTTATAGTTTTTTACAAAAAATTGTGCCCAAGACACATTGTTCATTTGACCTCAAAAGGTATGCAACATGTCAAAATTAAACTAGTGATGCTCATGGTAACATGCTATAGATCTAGCTATCCTACGCAGTAACCGCATCTAATGGTTAAGAAAGTCTATAGTGTGATGCTGCAGTCGCATGGGTAACTCTTCGATTCGACAATCCAGAATCCCAAAGGTCAACCCATCTATATGTTGTCGAAGCTCAGACAGATTCTCAGCCATGTCCAAATGCTGAAGGAATACTCTCCCAACATCCCTCTCTGCTGGCTCATCTGGTCCATGCTGTGGTTCCTCCACCAGTTGAAGTTGACCAACATCTAGATTACATTAAAACTTTAGTGTAGTCTTGGGAAAACATGAAAATACAAAAACATTGTATAAACCTTAGGAAAATAAAAAAAAACATGGTCAAAACATTATTACCTATTGCACCCCACTGAGTGCCTTCTGGTAAAGCTAAGTCTGTATCTCCTTGGAAGTTGATGCCTGCGTATGCATACTCATTAATGGCGATAATATGTCGCCTGAACCAGGCGAAGAATGTAGTTGAGAACACAATGGAAAATTGGCCTGCATGCATAGCCATTAGTTCTACCCATCTCTGCATCCTCAAATCTCTAGGGTGAGACACACCTAGTGTCACATGTTGAGGCTACATCAGTGGAATCCACTCTAAGGAAAATGAAAAGAGGATCAAACCATAAATGAAGTTTTTCTTCCTTCCTCCCTTTACCTTGTTTAGTTTTTCTTTTATCTAGGAAAGTACAGCTTCAGACCAGTTGAAGATTTTTGGCTCCATACACTCTAATGCATACAACATATATGATCTATTCGCTACATGTAGTGTAACGGTGCCGGCAAGTTTTGTGATCATGAAAATAATGCTTCTCAAAGGAAAATCTCGAACGTCACAGATGTTTGTTTTCCCATCATTTGTTGGCTCTGCCCCTGGATAGCAATATTGAAAAACATAATTTCTCATTGTCTCTCCTCCAAGAGTAGATCCTGAGAGGGAAATAGGCAAGTATCTCCTCAACAAGCCTGTAAAAAAATATACATCCTCTATTGTAATAGGAACCACTTTGTTCCTAATGTGAAATACCTCGATAGCCAGATCCCATGCTCGAACAAAGAACTCCAAGAGTTCTATTTGTTGCCTCATCCTTGACAAGTGGAATTACTTTAACAACCCGCAATCTCTTAGGGCTCTTACTGTACCCGAATCATTTAAGGAAATCATATTTTGTTCTTAATGCTCTCTTTCTCTTCAAGTAATCGTCATTCTAGTTTGATGAAATCCTGAAACATAACCATAAGACTCATTAGAATAATTTTAATGAAAAAAATTAGACAAATTTTGGGTACAATGCAAGAATCAAGAATGTGAATTCTGCCCAATGCAGTCTTGAACAAGGGACAGTGTGTTGCATATGCACCTAGGATTCAATTTAGGTGCTCCACAACCTAGTTTTTGATGCTCAAGGGTGTGTTTCCCTATTTGGAAAAAGAATTTACCCTAAGGGACCCAAATCCATAAAAAATTGAAATTAAAGGAAATGAATTGAATAATAAAAGAAAGAGAGGGTTTATGGAACCAACCTAGATCAAACGACGATGAAAACTATGCATTAAATTGATCACAATCAACGACTAAAGTTCCAAGGCAAAAATAGGTTCAGAGCTCCAAAATGAAAATGCTAACTTTCAAATGGTAAAAATGAATAGTAAAACTCTTTTTATTAGTCATTTGATTATTTTAAAATCATATTTATTGATGTGACTATGTTTTTATTCTATTTTTATCATGAAACGGGTATTTTTAATCCATTTGATGTTGTTCTGAACAGATTTTGCAACTGATGAGTTGATTAGTCATGCAGATTTATTTCAAGAATGATTTGACCACAAAGCATACTTTTATCCTTATTTTTTGAGCTTTGTTAAAAATGAAAAAGGACTTGAAGCACACTTTTATCTCTTTTTTGAGCTTCGATAACAATGAAAAAAGAACCCTTGGAGTATTCTTTTAGCTCTTTTTAGACTTTGATAATGTGACAATATTTCCAAGCACTTGTCGTTTCGAGCTCGTAAAAGTAAATGAATTGATATCTAATTAGTATAAGTGTAACCCTTTTCCAGAATTAGATATATTATTTACGAAAAAAAAATGCCTTAGTCGAACATGACTAAGAGGTTCTCTTAGATATTATTTTACATTTTTTCGGATCTGAGCGAAAACTTTACAAAAAAGTACTTATGGAGTTTTCTTTCGTTGTCTTTTTCAAACTCTCTAAATATGAAAAAGGATCGAGTTGTCACTGTCGTTAAGCTCGTTAAAACATAAAATAACGATGAAATTGTCGATCATGGAAAGAATTGAGTTTCATTCATTGCTAGACTCGTTAAATTATTAAATAATGATGCATTATTTGCCCGAAGGGTTGAATTATAGATCAAGCATATGTTATCCTCCTCAAGCTTGTTAAAAAATAAAGAGGCAGTGGTCGAAAAATGACCGGGGAAAATTTTGGAAAGTGAACATAACTTTTACGGTAGCAAGTCGCTCTTGAACATGACACTTCACTCCATCACTGTGACTATTTGGGTTGCGTAATCTTCTTGACGGTTCAGTCATACATATGGTTCATCATACCTTCACTTTTGTTTTGGGTTAATGCTTCCAAATCATCTCAGTGTATTCAATATGTTCAAGAAAAGTCATCCAGTGAATACTCATCCTTTTGCAATACTCATAAACCTTCATTCTCATGACAGTCATCCCTGAACATTTCTATATCAAGTCACATTTTGTCTCTGAAATTAGTAACTCCCATTTTGAGATAAAATACCTTCCTGTCGACGTCAAATCATCTTCCAAGAAGTTCACTTAGAAACATCATCTTCCAGTACCATGAGGCTTGTTACAGCATCAACAAGATCCTCCCTTTTAGAATTTTGACTGAAAGAATTTTTTTAGCGTTCGACATTAAATCATCTGTTGACGCCTTACGAAATGTACTACAGTACCTTGAGGGCCATTTACATTAATGGTTGTTCTCTCGCATTTGTTAATAGTTGACATCATTGGCTAGTAATCAAATGATGTCTTACCATGTTCAACTACAAATCATATATTTGCATGCCTAGACTTTTACCCAATGATCAAGTGAACGAGATAAGAAGACCCCAGATCTAGTTTCATCTATTCGGCTGTGATTTCAGGATTTTTGTACAAATCATCTATACAATGAACTTACATACAAATCATCATCCAAACATGGGCCTATATCCATAGGCATGTCTGTATTGGGAAACATTCCAATGTAGACGACTTTCTGCACTATGTACATGTTACTAGATAGTTTATGTGACGATTATGGGAATTGCCTTCCCTCAAAAATTCATGATCAAGAGGATATATCATGATGTAATGTATTGCAAGATTGATGCAGGTCACCACTCCTCTTCAGCTCCAGCTCCAGCCCATCACAGTGTAAAACATCTCATTCAAAAAATGTTTTTATTATTGTTTTGACTGCATGCTTTAGGGGGAAATCTGTTCTAGTTCAATTTGGGCACCATTCCCAATGAACTGGTTAAACTGGACATCATCCTCAGAACCAATGAATAGGTTCTATCATCCCCTATCATTTCAGTTGCTAAATTCCCTAAGACAAAGAATAAGAAAAAATCATCAATGAATTCCATTGCAAGGTTTCCAAGATTTGAAGTACATGTTATATCACCTATAAGCTCACCAATGCAGTCTCTAAAGGGACAAACTATTTTTCACTTCCCGAAACTCAAGGGTGCGTTGGTCAATTGGGAGTGAAATTCTCATTGTTCTGGAATCTCCACATGGCCAGTGCCTTCTAGAAGAGTGCATATGTGTCAAAATTTGAATCCATGTTTCCATTCAACACCTTTGAGTTTGGGAACATGTCCTGCCTATTATTAGAAAGTCATCGATTGTGAAACTACCTTCAGCTCATCTATAAATTGAGCACAAAACCTAATGCTTGAGAAGGAATAATTTTGGTAGAGAAATGTTGTTGGATTCTCAGTTGAGTGTTTGATTTGAGTCATATGATGCTGGAGGGATGTTCATTGTGATGACGCTGGGATGATGCTAGAGTTGGTGACATCAAATCAATCGCTGGTTGTAACCTCCCCCTTCTATCCATTAATAAATATTGCTACTTACTTTCCCACACATGTATCTGTATAAGCTTCTATCTTACATATTATGGATTCTTAGCTGATGTATATGTTTCATGTTTCAATGATTTAACTTATTAAAGTATATAGCCATCTGTATATTGCAATATCTTTGTTGTTTAGTGTTCATACTTGCAGGAACTAGTTTGACAATCAAATTTGGATCGGAAGCTATAGAAAGAGCGACAAAAGGAGAATGGGAAGTGCCTGGACTCCAAGTACGTTTCTCCATCTTTCTATGTGTCTATTTATTATTAGGAAAAGTATCTACAAAGTCTTTGATCTATTGTACTAAATTCATAGCACCACATTTAGGGAATATGTTTTATCCGTAATCCATAATTCCGCATAACATAAATAATTTGAAGTTGTCTCTACTTTCATTTTTTGGGTAATTAGGTTTCCAAAAATTCATTGTTTTTTTTGAGAAAATACCCATTCATTCTTTCCAGGTCATTACAAAATTTTTCTTCACATTTTAGTTCTATAAATTGAATATAAAAATGTGAAGGTATGTATATGGCTTTTATCAGGAAAAATATAAGTCTTTTTCTTTTCTTCTCCTTTTTTATTATATATACAATGTGTTAAGCTCAAGGTATTACCTATAAGAATGTGAAGGTATGTATATGGGTTTTATGAGGAAAAAGATAAGTCTTTTTCTCTTCTTCTCCTTTTTTTAATATATCAAATGTGGCAAGGTCAAGATATTACATATAAGAATTTTGACAAATCCTCTTGCACCAAGGACATTTTTACATTGTTCGAATTAAACTTTGGGAAAAACCCAATAATTATGAAAAAAAAAATGGATCTCATGGAATTATAAAATGTAACTTAGTCTAAGCACGTATGACCACCCCATGTATATAGGGACTCCATGTTGGCCATAAATTATATAAAAAATGAAAATAATTTTCAAAAGAATGTTAGGCTTCCTTTAGAAACACATATATGAGAAACATATATTTTATTTATGACGTTCCTAGGCTTCTATTTCTATTAAATTTTGTTAAAGTCCAGATGTTGGAGTACAACATGACCCTATAGGTATTATGATGATGGATCCTCACTTTGCTACTTTTTATTAAAAATGTAGTTATTGTGACGATGGATCCTCAATTTTGCTATTTTTAATTAAAAGTGTATTTACTATATTATTTTAATAGGGGACTTTTGACCCAATACACTACTATTTTTGTTACTAGAAATTCAAATTTTATAGGTTTATCTTCTTTTAAGGAAATATGTTTTAACAATATAGAATATATGAGAATGTAGATAGCATGGTTGTGATAAAATATTTTTATGCAAAATAAATATTGTTTTTTTCTTAATAATAAACAACCCTTTATAACACAATTCAATTTTTATTTAGATATGTTATGTCCTATAAAGATGAGGAAATTTTAACCCCTATAATGTTTTCACTTTTGGACTATTCTAGTCGATGTTTTGAAATTATATAACTAAACAATATAACTTGACAGACAAAATGCTTAGTTTATTTTGGAAGACTATAACAAGTAGTTTTAGGATACGTTAAAGACATTACAGAATTATCTTCTACATTCTAACAAATATGTATTCTGATTTAAAACTTTGAAGTATCAAATATATTTGAAAAAGAAATCTTGGAAAAAAAATATTGAGACCATATCATAGCACTTATTAGTTGGTGTTAGGTTAAAGTCGCTGCCTCTAAAAAAGGTTCAAAATTTTTAACATTTGTGATCCATTGCAAATCAGAATCATAGAAATATCTACTTCTTCGACACAAAGAATAGAAAATATTTCTCCAAAATATTTCAAAATCCGAACACCAAATTGGTTTATGAAAAGACCCTCTTGTTTGAGGGACAATGGATCCACGTCCGCGTATACATACTCTATACCTCTTCGATTTTGAACTTGTGACCTCTTAGGAGGAAACACCTTCTCTTAACCATTAGGCCTACATATTAATATTTTATAGTATTAATGTTATTAAATTTAATAACTTTATATTAAAACAATATTAAATTGAGTAGAATATTAATTTTCTTATGTTATAATTTACATTAATATATCATGATATATATTAACTCTAGATATATATGCGAGGGAAGAGCAAAGGCATAGGCTCATAAAGGTGGAGAGATAGAGAAAGTGACAAGAGATAGATGGAGATAAAATGAAGCAGAGGGCAGAGGAGGAATGAAGAGTGAGAAAACATGAGAAGTGAGAGAGGGAGAGAAAGGTAAGAGAAAGAGAGGGAGACATAAAGATGGGGGGCAGAAAGGGGGAAAGAGATAAGGAGATGGGAAGGGAGATAGTGACAAGGTTGGAGGGAAAATATAGAGAGAGTGATGTGAGGTGGGAAAGGGGGAGAGAGGAATGACAAGAGAGAGGAGGAGGGAGGAAAGAACATAGAGGACGAGAGATGGAGTGGAAGATAGATCGAGTTGGATGAGGAGAGGGTGAGGGAAGAAGAAAAACATAGAAAGAGAAAATATTATTAAATTTAATAAATTTATATTAATACAATATTAAATTTAATATAATATTACAATTTATATGTTATAATATATATATGGGAGGGACCAACAAAGAAATAGACTCATAAAGGTGGATAGATAGAGATAGTGAAAAGAGAGAGATGGAGATAAAATGAAGTCGATGGGAGAGGAGGAATGAAGAGGGAGGAAAGGAGAGGATCGAGAGAGGGGAAGAAAGGTAAGAGAGAGAGAGAGAGAGAGAGAGAGAGAGGGGGGAGACACAAATATGGGGAGCAGAGAGGGGGAAATAGAGAAGAAGAAAGGGAGGGATGTAGTGACAGGGTTGGAGGGAAAAGAGAGAGAGAGAGTGATGTGGAGAGAGAAAGGGGGAGAGAGGAAGGATGGGAGAGAGGAGGAGAGAGGAAGGCACAAAGAGGATGAGAGAGGGAGGGGAAAAGAGATGGAGTTGGAGAGGGAGAGAGGGAGGGAAGAAGAAGAAAATTGAGAGAGAAAAGTGGAAAGAGAGAGAGAGAGAGAGAGAGAGATGAAGTGATAAGGGAGATATTAAGAGAGGGTGTGTGTTTTGGGATGATGTAGAGAGACAAAGGAGAGAAGGGGGAAAGGGAAGGATAAGGGAGGATATAGTGAAAAAGTTAGATGACGAAGAGAGAGAGATAGGTGGGAGAGAAAGGCAGAGAGAGGAAGAAATAAAGAGAGAGGACGTGAGAGAGATAAGGATAGAGGGGGGTGGGAGAGAGAGAGAGATGGAGTTGGAGGGGGAGAGAGAGGGAAGGAAGAAGAATGGCGTAAAGAGAGAAAGGTAGACAGAGAGAGAGAGGGAGTGATAAGGGAGATGGAGAGAGAGGGAGAGAGGAAAGAAGAAGGGAAGAGAGATAGAAGGGGGGAGGAGAGAAGGGGAAGAGAGATAGATACGAGGAAGAATATGGGGGGAGAGATAGATAAATATGGGGAAATGGTATGTATGTTTTGGGGGTGATATAGAGAAACAAAGGAGAGACAAAGTGAGATAAAGATATAGATGGAAGGTGAAGAGAGGGAATAAGAGAGAGATAACGAGAGGGAGGGTTGGAGGGAGAAATAGATAGATATGGAGAGATCCTAAACATGTGCATTTTGGGGGTAATATAGAGAGATAAAGCAGGATACATGGGGCGTGATATCGATATAGATGGAGGGGGGGGGGGGGGGGCGGGGGGAGAGGTAAGAATATTTATTGCACTAGATGCATTGATTTTAGTGTAGATAGTGATTTTGAGTCCTATTTTATTGCTTGCACTAGATGCATTTATTTTAGTGTAGATTGTGATTCCTAATCCTATTTGATTGCTTACACTTGATGCATGGGTTTCAGTGTAGACGTCAAATTCTTATCCTATTTTATTACTTTAACTAGATGCATTGATTTCATTGTTGATGGTGTTTTCTAAACGTATTTGATTGTTTGCAATAGATGCTTTGATTTCAGTGTAGATGTTGATTTCAAATTATATTTGATTGCTTGCACTAGATGCATTGATATTAGTGTAGATGTTGATTTCTAATTATATTTGATTGCTTGCACTAGAATAATTTATTTCAGTGTAGATGTTGATTTCTAATCCTATTTGATTGATTACATTAGATGCATTAATTTTGGTGTAAATGTTGTTTTCTAATTCTATTTGATTTCTTGCATTAGATGCATTGATTTTAGTGTAGATGTTGATTTCTGATTTGATGTAACTAGATGGAGAATGGTATATTAATTTTAAAGTTGTTGGATTAACAATATGCATTGATTTTAGTGTAGTGCATTGATTTTTGTTTTATAGTAATTCAACCTATTAAGTTTGGAGAGCAAGAGAGGAAAGGTATGATGTTAACTGCAATAGATATAGTTAAAGATTCTAATGGTTTAATCGATATGAAAAGATGGAAAAACTAAGAAATAGTGTAAATATTTTGTAAATCTGGCCACTCATTAAAAAAAAATTCAAAAAAAATTTATTTCTTCACTTTGCGAAACTAGACTAAAAAAAAAAAATCACTAAAATATTCTTGATGGGAACAAATTATTTCAAACATTAGCAAAGATACAAATTATTTCAAGAGTAGTATTGATATAGTCACAATTATTAAAACTACTCTTCAAGGTATATTTAGTAATACTTGGAGGAACACTATTAAGAATTAATTAGATTTCAAAAGTTGTGATACCTAAGATGAAATGAAATAGAGGTGCAGTATCAATAGTCCTACCAAATATCGAGAAGATTTTATCCCATTTTCATCAAAAACTAAATAATAACGTACAATGACATACACATATAAATATAACATAACAATTGTAACATTCACAAACATTACCATCGAAATCCAAACACATAAACACACAAACCACTCAAAGTATTCAAGCACAAACTTAAAAACCATTCAGCATAAGTAACAAAGACAAAATGAAAGAAGAGAATGATATGGCCATGTCAAGGAAAGAAAACATAATGTAAATTATAAAGTATGTAGTTTATCTCAAGCATATACATAATAATGCTAATCTAAAAAGGTGACATTGTTTCAACTCGAACCAACCTAGATACATCTAATTTTGGATCTATTATACGCCAAGAGATATCAAATCCTTGAAGGTGCAAAATTTTCCTCAAATTATACACTCCAAAAAAAAAGTTTACACCTTGAGAGATTTAATCCCTCTTAGCACATGATAAACCTAAAATTAAATAAATCTAAACTAGTCTCAAAACATAACATTCTTTCCATCCTCAACATGTTCTATCATTATAATACCAATGCTAAACACAATTTCAATGTCAACGCTCTCCTAAATTATCTTAGTCCATGATTATTTCCTTCTGACCTTAATTTTTTTATAATGTAAGAAGTGTTTTATAATAATATTTGCTGTGTGTTCCAAACGATATCCATATTTCCTATCATTTACCTATTATATCGACCGTGCAATGCCATCATCAACACAACTACAACCCTAATAGAACATTGTAGTGGCATTAGGTAAGAACTACAAATAAACACGTGCTTTCCAAAATGATCAAATGAGTAAGTAAAGAAGTCATGATAAGAAGTCACTAATTCAAGGATCCATTTTGAACCTAGTCCCATGTCTTCATAAATTAGAGTCAATACTGCAATGATAACAAAACAGTGGATTGCTGGACAACCGAGGGGCCCACTTTAGCTGGCAAAAAATGAAATCAGGGTGGAACAGGGGAGCCAGCCGATTTGAAAGAAAAATAGGCCACGTGAAGCCACAACCTTGCGGAGAAGCCGTGATGTTTAACCTTTCTTTATATTATTCAACACATGTTGAAATGATAAAAGAGATTCGCCTCAACCATAGAATGAAAGTACTTCCTGAATTTCTCACACAGAAGGGAAGAGCAAGTCCTGATTAAAGTGAGGCTTGGCCTCCATGGGGAAGAAGTTGGCCGAGTTAATGAAGAAACGATCGAACTCAGAAATTTCAACTGAAATTTTGAAACCAAATTGTCATTTACTTAAACTGCTCTTTAAAATAATTCATTTATTTGTAAAAATTATTAATATAATTATATTTGTAAAATTAACGATAATTTTATTAAAATTTAAATAGATTAATATATAAATATTAAGTTTTAAAAAATTATGTAAAGTATTTTATATTTATGTTAATTCTATATTTCTTAACATAAATATCTTTGGTAGATTTAGAAGTTTGTATTTTAAGATATTTAGATTTTTTTGGATATTTGGTAGATCTAGAATTAAGATGAATTTATGATGGTTTGATGTTGATTTTACATAGAAATATAGTATGAGAAAAAAAGTCCAAAAACCACGAATAATAAATAAATTATTTTACTTTAATTTATTTTAATTATTAATTAAATTTTTCTTTTAATATAATTTCATTAAGTCAAAACTTGTGACATAAAATGTCCACCGCGTCTTGGAGAGACAGTGATTGAATGTCTTGTTAAGACACTCAATGACAGTGATCAGGTGCTTTGTTAAGACACTTCTTGATGTGAAGTCACTGGTTCAATTCCCAACCCCGATTAAGATGATATATTGGACATGATGAAGATATAATAGGGCCAAGCTTAAAAAAAAGAAAAACCCCTCTCACACAATAATATTATTATTTACTTATTTATAATAAAATATATATTTAATGTTAATATTTAATTTTCTATTAAATTGATTCTTTTACTTAAGTTTATTTTATTTTGATTTTTGTTTTAATTTTTTTTTTCTTCCCTTCAAAATATTTACATGGTAATGTCTGAGCCCTTCGATCAAATTTTATGTTGAAATGTTTTAGGCCATTAGATCCACAAGTAAATAGTTATATATATATATATATATATATATATATATATATATATATATATATATATATATTTACAATGTTAGTTTTTTTTTTTTTTTAATAAGTTAGATTGATTTTAGGTATATAATAGAAATGTTGTAATGTCATGTTTAACATTTTGACTATGTCAAATTACACAAAAATAAAAATAAAAGTAAATTAAATAAAAAGATTGACATAATGTAATGAAAATTTTAACTAGGTCAAAATACAATAAAATAATAATAATAATAATAACAGCCCATGGTACTGACCCATGGTATTCATGTGGAATATGTTTTATTTAAAGGGTGAAATTAAGATGGCCTAGATCAATCTTGACTCTAGATCTACCAAGAGCCAAGATGGATCAAATGTCTTCATATGCAAACCACTTTTAGAGTGAAAAGAGAATTGATCCCTCTCATAAATAATATAGATCTAAACTAACTATTTAACAAAATTATTTTTAATTGTTTATAACCATTATTATTTTAAAATTTTACTCAATAAAATGTATCTTAAATTTCATACATCCAAATATATATAGTTTTTCTTGTTCTATATTATTTTTGTTACAACTATTTTATTATTCTAAAAAGACATGGTTTTTTTTTGTTATATATTATTCATGTTACAATTATTTTGTTATTCATGAGTAGTATTTCTTAATATATAGAAAAATAAATTAATAATGCAATTTTTTAAAATATGTGAAATTATTTCATAGGACATGATTTATCTTGAGCAATAATGATGAATATTCATAATTCTCATTTCTTAAATAACACTAAATTTACCTTTAATTACTTGATTGTAATAGTTTGTAACTGCATAACGGTTTGTAACTACATACATACTCTTTCCAATATTTTTTTGTTAACGAATATCAAATTTATTCTATTAGAAAAAATACTATATACATATCTGTTGGGGCCCTTGTTTTGAAATAAAATGGTTTTTGAGTTGCGGATAACAGGTGGTAGAATGCAACCACGGTAGATAGAGAGTTGTCGCGGTTGCGAAAAATCGAAGAGCATGTGGCGCGGCTGTTGTAAGGACAAGCATAGATGGCAGAAGGAAGCGACAACGAAAAAGCAGCGGAACGCACAGTAATCAGGGAGATGCAGCAAATGTCAGAATGAAAAGGAAGGGAAAACTATCAGTTGTGTTGGAAAATGAACAAATAGACAACCAACTAGCGGAGATAGAAGGTTGGTACAGTAGGGATCGGAGGACAGGAGCCGCAGGAGAGCTCTGTTCGTTCTGTTCTTATTGTTTTCTCTCTCTCTGTTCATTCTATTCTATCATATGTGACACTATTGTAATCAGTCCTCCTAGGATTGCTCTAAGGAGCAATGTAACTATCTCTTGTTTTTAATGCAAAACATTATGTTCTGGGTTTGATGACATGAGTTATGTACTGTATTTTTGATTTAGTTGAATGTGCGGGTTACTTTAAATTTTATTTTTCATCTTGAATGCGTTGATGAGTATTGTCATTTATATAGTATTTACACATGCTTGGAGCACTTAGTCCTGTGAGTTTTAGGATATATGTTATGCTTGATCGATACCTGATTTGATCCTAACCTTAGTAAGGTCACAACATGCCTCGGGTGAGACTCTCTGCTCTTCGGAGTAGGGTGAAAATGTTGGCGTTGTGCTAGACTACTGCGAAAAACCTTGTTGGCCTCCATCTTGAACCTAGGTCTTGCCCACGAGACCTTTTTCCTTGCCAATAAATGGTTTCGTTGCTGGGACCTAAAATTTCATTCTGGAATTAAATCATGGTATCACGGATATTCGAGAATGAAATACGAAACTGGTGGGATAACCACCTAGATCAGTTCATAGCTCAGTAAGCAGAGTTGAGACAGCAAAGGGAGAAATTTGTTAAGGATCGGGTACTATTCTCTAAATCTGCTAGTGATATCTACGAGATATTCTGGGGAAAGTTTCCAAAGGAGCTCTACAACTGGTTGAGGAGACTACAGACCAAGAAATTCCGAAGAATCTTGCAGAAGGTTTGTCGCAAGTGTTTATAGGTAGATCTAGTAGCACTCTGTTAGTTAGATACGGATATGACCCAAGCAGTAGATTTCTGGGTGCAATCTACCTTGGAAGGATACGTAGTGGAGTTTGCAGTTGAGTGTTACCAATATTTCTTGAAAGCGAAGGACATATTCAGGTCAGGGTTGTGTGGAGAGCTATTGAAGGAGATCCCTCTATGGATCAAAGCTTTGATGGTGGACGAAGGATTAATGGAGTTCAAAATATATGAGATGGAGACCTAAACCTCCGGTACTGAGGGAAGGATCTGAGGGAGAGATGCTACAAGTACGTTGAAAAGGGAAATAGGGATATGGATGCCGAGACCTCCAGTAGGTTGAGGGAACGATGAGCACATCGGAGGGCACAAATCGCTGAGAAGTGGCAAGAAAGGGTGATGAAGGAGTTGGAAAAATAGGGAAGGAATAGAAAAACAAAGAGAAGGTGCCTCAGATGACAAGGGAGATGGAAGGTCAGGTGGGTTCCCAAGATATAGGAGGGACTATCAAGGAAGTGCGGTAGGTGTATAGGAGCCCAACCCAAACAAAGAAGGGAAAGGAGTACGGCGGAGATGACATGCACCCCGAGGAAACGTTTGATGTGGAGTTTCATGTTACGATGGAGAAACTATTTCAAGAGGGGCTGGCATCCATAACCCCAGGTAACTCTATTCCCCAAATTTCAAGTAGCTCTAGTCTCAACCTTCCCCTCGTACTCTATCAGCCACTAGGTGAAATTTTTGTTAAGTTACGAGAATTGAGTAAGTTGAATAGTGTTTAGTCTACAAAAATAATTCACACTAGTAGTAGTGCTAGTAATACCATTTCACAATTGGGATTCAGGGGTTTTTTCTAGTAACCCCCACAGAAGGAAGCATGGCACGATCATTTACCTAGTACCCAGAGTTCTCTTGGAGGGGAAATGATGACGTGAAACAACATTGGTACCTTTGTGAGGCCATATGGAGGGCTCGACAGACACTAGAGGTAGGAAAGTTGATAGAATTTCAAACTACTCTCAGGGAGAGGGCTCTACACTGGTTTATAAAGTGTTCTGAGGCTCATCAGAACCCAGCGATAGATGATGTAAAGAGAGATTTTGTTAGGGAATTCAAATTACCCCAGAAAGATCAACAATATTTGTAAGAGATGTGGGAGATCAAGCAACGAGAAGGGGAAACTGCATGGGACCTAATGAGGAGATTCAAGGATGCGATTGGAAGGCTCAGTTATCCAATCAATCCTAACCATCAGAGAGATTTATTCATCAAGTCCCTTCTTCCATTAATAAGAACTCCTCTGACACAACAGAAGATCGAGACGTTACAAGATGTATTGGAGCAAGATATGAAGATAGATGCCATGGTGGGATATGCACAAGAATTTAATGAAGGAGCATCGACTCAGGACCCTTCCATACTAGGGTTGTAACATCCGATAGCTAGCCTAACAGAGAATTTGAAAGAAATTAAACCAATGCAGCTGGCAAGACCAAATGTCTAGTCTACGCACTATTTAATGGAAGGACACGTGGTAACCGAATGCCCTAGGTTACAGGGCCAGAATGTGGGGATATCAGTAATAGGGGCACAAGGAGCTCTGCCAATAGGAAGATTTGCGTAGATAAACACCCAGGGATTATATCCAGCACAACACCAATAAATGGGGTTCCCCACGCAACAGAATTCAGCCGCAACTGAATATTGTGAAATATGCAAAAGCATGGGTCATTCACCCCACCTATGCCCAATATTTCAAAAATACTCCAACGTTCTGAAAAACATATACTGTGAGTTCTGTGCTTCTACCACACACAGCACAGAGCAATTTAGGGCTCTAGATGCATTAGCAGAACGATTGGACATGCCTTCATATAGAGTAAATGAGATTCCCAGAGGATGAGGGGGAGGCATGAGAGGAGGCCGAGCTGGAGGAAGAGGTCCAGTATGATGTTACAACTATGACCAAGAAGGTCACGTAGCTATGCAATGCCCACTTCCTAGAATACCCTAGTGCTCTCAGTGCAGAGTTAACATGCACGCAACAGAAGACTACCCAAAGCTCATTAAAATATGGGAAGAAAGAGCCAGATAAAAAGGAACACATCTGGTAAATGCAGAGCCAAGAATAATAGAGGCTCAAGCTATGCAAGATGTGGCCGTAGTGACACAAGGATGAAAAATAACAAGGGAAAATGCATAGATGATAAAACCGATAAAACTGAGAAGGCCAGCACCTCCAAAGCCACTATTCAGGCCAGAAGGACAAAAGAATTACTTTAAAGAAGCAATGAAAACCTTTTCCCAAATTGGGGGAATCAAAGGCATTGAGTTGCCACAGGCCAAGGAAGATAACGAGAACCAAGTTAGTACAGGTACTACGATTGAAGAATGGTTCCGTCTATTCTTACAAATTGTTAACAATGCGCCATTGTTGGAACAATTAAAGAAGAACCTGGAAAGGGTAGTGCAGGAGGTCATGGGACTAGGGGATTCAAGCAGTACCACTCAGAAATACATACAAAGAGTAAGAATAAATAAGAGAAGGACAGGAAAAGTGTTCTGGGTGAATACTCAAGTTTAGGGATTCCAAATTAAAGACACAATTCTTGACCTAGGGTCAGATGTAAATATACTGCCAAGAAACACATGGGAAGCATTGAGAAGACCGAGGATGACATATTCACCAATTCAAATACGTATGGAAAACAAGTACTAAATTGTACCCATAAGAAGACTTCAGGGGGTTGAAGTCGATGTTGTGGGACTAAAGACATACACGGAGTTTGAGGTGATAGATATTATGGGGGGTAAAGATCCCTATCTAGCACTGCTGGGGATCGACTAGGGTTTTGAAAAATACGCAGTAATAGATTTAAAGAAGGAACAGATGATCTTCGATGTTGGGGAGGTCAGGGTCACCCAGCCACTCGACCCATATCATGGTCCCCGATACACAGAGTCTGTCGACAATAGAGAAGATGCACAACTTCTTGATCATCTGTATCAGATGACTGCAGGAAAAAGGGAAGATTACATCAACCTGATAGTAGGGGGATATGTGACTTGGAGAAGTATTCAAAGCTGAAACTTAGGCTCAGAGATAGCCTGGGATTATTGGCAACAAGGGGGATATGATACCAATACAAGAAGATGTGCCAACATCGGAAGATTCAACTGGATCGGGACGGAGGTAAGACATTACCCAACTTTGTCAAATATGAACGCTGTAAATAATATTATTTAAAGAATAGAAGATAAGGTACCAGTGGACCATAGGGTCCCACTCATGGATATGGCCTTATAATCCACATTTCAAGGTGGTGGAGTAACCACTACAACTCACTGTCACGATGGGACAAAGTTGTGGCAGCATTGAAAGCCAGTTTCAAGGAAGAAGAAGAACCACATTTCACTGAAAAATTCCAAGGGGACTCAAACTCGAGAAAATATTTGAAAGAGTGTGACGATTAATGGGAAAATGCAGGATACTCGGAATATATGTGGGTCCACAAGTTTATACATTCACTGGATTTGATTCCACAATCTTGGTACCTTACGGAAGAGAGGAAAAGAGGAACTAGGACTTGGCAAGTAGTTGTGGAGAAGTTTGCACAGTGCTTCTTAATTGAAGGAAAAACATAACCAGTCACCCAAGCACTACAGGCTATTAAAAAGGTATTTTTCTTCTCAGCGATTCAGGAGGAGGATGAGCAACTGTTCCCAAACCAAAGCATCAGACAGTCAGTAGCATGTAAGAAGATAAATAGTGAAATGGACAATGATGATCTAGAAGATCTTAGACATCTATATTTTGAGGAAAAGGAGGGGGAGTGGCATATTAAGGAAGATCTAATAATAGAAGGAATTCATCGGCTACCACTAAAAACCAAGAAAATTAACATTGGGACTGAGGAAAAGCCCAAACTTATGTCAATCGGTGATTATTGGGATGTCGATATGACTAAAGAAAAATTCAATCATCTACAAGAATATGAAGACATGTTTCCGACATCTATAGTAGAATTGAAAGGAATAAAAGGAGACTATGAATATAATTCTGAAGCCTGATGCAAGACTGATCAAGCACAGACCCTATCAGTTGAATCCAAGGGTGATGGAAAAATTTAAAGCAGAGATCGACAAATTGCTAAATATAGGGTTGATATTCCTGGTGGAAGAAGCAGAATGGGTAAGTCCAATAGTCATACAAAGAAAAAAAGATAAGTCTGAAATCTGAGTTTGTGTTGACTATAGGAGCTTGAATAATGCCTGTATAGATGACCCATTCCCTACTTCGTTCAGCAACGAAGTCCTTGACAACGTTGCGGGCAATGAGACTTATTCCTTTACGAATGGATTTTTAGGATACCATCAAGTAAGAATAGCCAAAGAAGATAAGAAAAATATAACTTTCACCATCAAATGGAGTTCCTTTGCATATCATGTAATTCCATTCGGATTGAAAAATGGGCCAGTAGTATTTTCACGCATTGTGATAGAAGCATTCCGTGAATACATCCACAAATTATTGGAATTCTATATGGATGATTGGACCATCTATAGCCTGTTGAAAGACCATGCAACGTTATTGAGGATAATGTATGATAGGTGTAGGCAACTCCAGATTTCATTGAACCTTAAGAAGTGCATATTTTCAGTGCCTTTTGGAACACTACTAGGACACATTGTATGCAACCAAAGAGTTTGCATTGATCCAACAAAGGTAGTAGTTATAATTAACATGGAGGCACCAGAAACTATGAATCAGTTAAGGTAACTGCTGGGCCACACAGGCTACTACAGGCGATTGATCTGCAACTATGCTAAGATAATAGCCCCATTGGAGAAGTTGTTGTGGAAATCAGAACATTTTAGCTGGATAGAGGATTGCACAATAGCCCTGAATACTTTGAAGGAAAAATTTGCATGTGCACCAATGTTGGTTGATTGGGACAAGAAATTTCATGTCCACGTTGATGCTTCGAGCATCGCACTTGTAGCAGCTCTAGCTCAACCAAGGGACACTTTAGTTGATCACCCAGTTTATTTTGCAAGTCATAAGTTACCCACACCAGAATGGAACTACACTACAATAGAGCAGGAAGTGGTAGCAGTGGTGTATTTCATTCAAAAGTTCTGCCAGTACCTGCTATGAGGTATTTTTAAGTTTTTCACAGACCATTCAAATTTAAAGTACCTAGTAAACAAACCGGTCTTACAAGGAAGAATTTTCAGATGGCTCTTACTCTTTCATGAGTTCACCTTTGAGGTGATAGTCAAATCCGGGAAACTATATGTGGGGCCTGACCACCTATCAAGGTTGGAAAACGGAAAAAATGGAGGGTCTCTGGATAGCCAGCTGCCAGATGTTGATCTTTTTAGAGTAGAAGTCATCCTAGAATACCTAGACCAGATAAAAACCTACCTGGCAACAAGACAATGGCCAAAAGAATATACAGTAGTCTAGAGAAGAAACCTAGTAGTCCGAGCAGTAGAGTATCAGCTAATAGCGGGACATCTGTATAAGATGGCGCTAGACCAAATCTTATGAATATGCATCCGGGACCATAAGAGGGAAGGCATATTGTGGGAATGCCACTGTGGATTTGTGGGAGGGCATGTAGGAGAAAAACTGACGGCGAGGAAAGTACTGCAGGCAGGTTTATGGTGATTGAAAGTAGACATGGACAGTAAGGAATTTGTAAAAAAATGTGATGTATGTCAGAGGACAGGACGTCCATCGCATAGAGATGGGCTCCCACTTCACTGAGTAAACGCACTACAACCATTTAATAAATGGGCAATTGATTTTATAGGTACGATTGCACCTATCGCAAGACACTCACAGGCCAGGTATATCATAACGACAACAGAATATTTGACAAGGTGGGTAGAGGCAATGCCAGTGAAGGATTGCACAGCCGAAACAATGGCTCAATTCATATTTGAAAATATTATCAACAGGTTTGGTTGCCCAAAATCCTGACAAGCGATTAGGGTACACATTTCATCAATACTACCATTAAATCCTTGCTCGAAAAATTCATGGTACAACATAATAAAAGCAGTCCTTACCATCCACAAGTTAATGGTATAATAGAAGCATTTAATAAGATTATGGAAAGGGGATTAATGAATATTTGCAATGTTGAACGAGATGACCAGGACGAATGTATACCAACAACACTGTGGGCATACATAACAATTATCTATAGATTAAACAACCAGACCCCATTCCAGCTAGTGTACGGGAGGGAAGCAGTAGTACCAGCGGAATTTGTCATACCAAGCCTCCTAATCGCAAAATCTCTACAATTATCAAAGGAAGCCTCTCTAAAAGAGAAATTACATGAACTACAAGAGCTGGAAGAAGACAGGTTTCTAGCAGAATTCCACCAAAATATCCAAAAAGAGAGACAAAAAGTGCGACACGATCGCCAAATCAAGCACAAAACGTTCCCAGTAGGAGGACAAGTTTTACTTTATGACAGTAAGTTCTAGAAGTTCCTAGGAAAGTTGAAAATGCATTGGATAGGACCATACTGCGTAATAGAAATCATAGATTTAGGAGAAGTTCGTTTAGCACAAATGGATGGACAGATACTACCTGGATGGGTGAATGGCACACGCCTGAAGCCATATCATGAGTAGGTTCTACATTTCAAATTTCAATAAATGTCACAACCAAGAGGATTCAGTAGGGTATATAAGATTAGATAGAGTCAATAAATCTCTCACACTCGAGGAGAGATTAGATAGAAATCCCAACAAAGAAATTTTAAAGCCAAGAAAAAATTCAAAGTTACGATGTGGAGACCACAACACAACCGATTGTGGTCGGGAGGAGGGTAGTGTCTAGCGTGTCATCCATGTCAGAGAACAAGCATGTTTAATATCATTCCATCATCCTCACTCATAGTACCCATGTTAGTCCGTAGGATTACTGAGATTTGAGAAGTAATTGCCATAATTAGCATCGTCCATACCGCAATAAATTTTCCATAATACACCATAATCATTACCCATCGCATCTGCCCAACTCCCGAAACCACAGTCAGAATTTTCAGAACCCACCTCATCTTGGTAACTAATCACATGATTATAGCAGGGAAAATTAAATAGTTATGGGGTCTTATCAACCTCATGTGTGCCAATTACTTACATAACATGCATGAAAGATAGCGCGAGAATGTCGGAGAGATCCAAGTTAGAACCAGAAACAACAGAGGTAGCAAGAGAAACATCAGCAGAAGAAGTTTAGAGGGGGCATCCAGATGCAAGAATTTATAAGGAAAGAAAAGGAGTAGCTCTAGAAGTGTACCAGAGGAGAGCTAAGATGACCAAGCTAGTGCCATCAATCGTTGAGTAGGAGCTTGATGAAATAATCCGGAAGATGGAGTCGCTAGTGGGCAAATATGATAGCGCATCGCTGATCGATACCAACCTAACAAATTATTTTCAATTCTCAGCGATGAAGAAACAAGTCTAGATGGAAAATTATGCCACAGAAGTAGGACAAGAAATAGTAAGAGTACTCCCAGAGTTTAGATGTGTCAAGGAATCCACCATATTGAACCTCAAAAATATTCCAGTATTCAGCACCATAGGGGCTGCAATGTAGTGCACAAAGTTCCTGCTAAGAAGAATCCACAATGGGTCATTGTGGCTAGGAAGAGAAATACCAATTCATGTGGAAGACATTCACAGGTTAACCGGGCTATCACAAGAAGGGAGAGACGTCTCCACGACATTCCAAAATGTGTCAAAGAGTGAAGAAAGTAGGAGATGACGACTACTACAAGAAGTATGACACCAAGAGAGGAGGAAAGAGGGCCAAGATAGACCTGATCAACATGCCAGTGGTCAATTTTTCCTACTATCTGATTGCGAGAAAAACTGTGAGACATTACATGAAAGGGGAGTGTATGCTGGATACCATCTCAGTTGCAGAGCACTGTATCCAGGGGGCAAAACTAAATTGGTATTCATTCCTACTTAATGAGTTATTTGAGGCTTGTGAGGATAATTACAAGAGGGCCACTGGGTTCATCTACGTTTATCTTGTCATGGCATTGGAAATGTGGAAATGGACATTCCTAGGAATCAGATAGCCTCTATAAATTGCAACAAGGCAACCGTTAGCCATGAAGTTCACACCTTGGAAAGCATTAGGGGACCATAGAACTAAGGAGTTGAACGAGGAAGTGTTCAAGTTCTGGTACAGACAGATGGTTGATGTCACGATGAGACAACAGAGAATATCAAGGATCTTGCTAGACAGTTATTCTGCACAAGCATGGTTTGGAGTGAACCATAAGAAAACCTACATTAGGCCAGCATGTGTGATGGAATCAAACTTCAAGATGAAGCCATTGAAATTTCAAATCGATGAAAGAACTTTCCAGACGGAAGTATGTTCATGGCTGAGGGTAGAAATGGAGGTCAGAAGCAGTTTCTACTACTATTCATTTAATGGCCTGTCGCCCAATCCATTGCCAGGAGAAATACCGGAGGAAGCGATGGCCAGAATTTCGCGACTACAACTAACACCAATCATCGAGGAACTGAACAAAAAGTTACAAATCTTTAACCTAGTAGTTCAAACTCTAACAAGTGATTCCTCATTGTTTCCCACATTTACGGAATTTCAGGCCTCTAATTCTGCCTCATCTTCCATCACAGTCCCCATAGTCACGACCATATCACTTAATTTGTTTAATTCACTAGCAATGACAACCACAGTCCTTGTCAAAAAGAGTAAGGCCTCAAATTCACCCGTAGCTACACCAAAATCCAAGAAGGAAAAATTTACAATGTCTAGCTAGGTCGTTGATCTCACGAGGGAAGATCACACGCAAGAAATGGACACGGGGGCCCCAATCCAAGAAGAGACATTGATAGAGACCCAGGTAACTCAGGAGTTACCTCTAATCAACCCCTATTCCCTTTTAAATATTTGTAAATCTCCACCTCGCACTCACCACTCATCGGCCCACACCTGATTCACCTCTAAAGATCATCCAACCTGAACACCCTCCACATTAGCCACCATATCTGACCTAATCAGAGAAAAGAGTAAGAAAAATGGAGATAACGAGGCAGAAGTTAACTCTGGTACAACATTGGTACCTGAGGTCAACCAAACGCTGGTTGAACAGGTCATTTTACACAACCTTTTAAGTCGTGGGGGATCTTTTAGTATAGATACAACACCCCCACCTGAAGAGCTGAATCGGTTTCAATAAGAAAACCTGATACTTCACTAGATGTAGCCCACTCTAAGCATGGGTAACCTTAGTAATATGTAGCTACAACCAACACCACTGTAATCACCACAGGAGCACTGAGCCAAGTCCATTGCGAGTGGTCAACCACTCCAGGAGAGACCGCCAAATCAAGATACATCCGGATCTGAGAGCATGCAGACTTGGCGAATGGTGCAATTGTACAATTTTATTCAGTGAGTAGCACAATAGGACAAAGGGCTTCACATAGAACTCCAGCAAAAAATTGAGCAATAATAAGTACAAATCATCATGCTTACTGAAGAGCGTGAGAAACTAAAGGTTGAGAAGGACAACTTGTAGGGCCAACTAGACACAGTGACACATATTTTCAAGGATCTCTTTCCCACAGTAAGAGCTCACAATGATCAGATACTAGACAACATAGTTAGCCAATCCACCCACGTCCAGGTAGCATGTTCAAATATCACTCGAGAAAATAAGGAGCTGAAAACAGCACTAGCAACCAGGCCTGTGCTACTAGACCCAGTGGTCATCTACATGGAGAAGATAACCAAAATATAGAATCAGGTAGCCGGGATGCACGAAATTCTGAGCACCATGGTAGAGGAAGCCTACGACCTTCTGAAAAATCTACATGAGTGTTCAACAACGATCACTTTGAAATCACAGCTGATTTCGACACAAGTGCATTAGGTGTCAAAGGAGATTCAAGAAGCCATAGACCCCAATGGACTTGACCAATTTTACAACCAAGCAGAAGAGCTGGAGGTCAAGATCCAAAAAAATTAAGGAACATTCAGCAACAACCAAACAAGCCCTCTGGGACCTAAGGAAACCTATCAAGCTTATGGCCCAAACAATGTAGAAAATGGTCGCGGAGGCCAACATTAAAATTAAAGATGTCTTTGGTAATCTCCCATCCATATCAAGGGAGACAGAAGTAGAAAATGTCACTACAGATACATAATTTCTCATGCAGGGATGGAAACAGGCCATTGCCAGCTTAAGAGAACTCAAAGCATCAGCGCTGGAAAATGTCGCTGGGTTGGGGCCCTTGTTTGGATAGGGAGAAGAAAAGGAGAAGACAGGAGTGGCAATGGAGGCAAGCGGACCTATGGAGGCTGAGGCGGTAGAAAACAATTGACTCGAGATGAGTCAATAGGATATGGTCGAGGTCTATTGGGGCCCTTGTTTGAAATAAAATGGTTTTGAGTTGTGGATAACAGGTGATAGAACACAACCATGGTAGGTAGAGAATTATCACGGTTGCGAGTAATCGAAGAGCAAGTGGCACGACTATTGCGGGGACAAGCATAGATGGCAGAAGGAAGTGATAGAGAACAAGAAGTGGAATGCCTAGTAACCAGGGAGATGCAGCAAACGCCAGAACGGAAAGGAAGTGAGAAATGTCTGTTGTGCTGGAAAAGGAAAAAAGAGACAGCCGGCCAGCAGAGACAGAAGGTTGGCACAGTCGGGATCAGAGGACAGGAGCCGCAGGAGAGCTCTGTTCATTCTATTTGTGTTGTTCTCTCTCTGTGTGTTCATTTTGTTCTATCATATGTGACACTATTGTAATCAGTCTTGCTAGGATCACTCTAAGGAGAAATGTAACTATCTCTTGTTGTTAATGCAAAATATTATATTCTGGGTCTGATGACATGAGTTCTGTACTATGTTTCCAATTTAGTTGAATGTGCAGGTTACTTTAAATTTTGTTTTTCATCCGGAATACGTTGATGAGTATTTCCATTTACAAAGTATTTACACTTTCTTGGAGCACTTAGTCCTGTGGGTTTTAGGATATATGTTATGCTTGATCGATAGTTGATTTGTTCCTAACCTTAGTAAGGTCACGACACACCTCAGGTGAGACTCTCTGCTCTTCAGAGTAGGGTCAAAATGCCAACGTTGTGCTAGACTACTATGGAAAACCTTGTTGGCCTCCATCCTGAACCTGGGTCTTGCGCAAGAGACCTTTTTCCTTTCCAACAATATCTTTAATTACCTAATTATAGCTAAAAAATATTACATCACATTATCTCACAAAATATGTGTAATGCTATAAGGATCTGAGATGATAATAATGTTTTGAATCATGATAACTAGGTGACAATGAAAAATAAGTTTTAACCACAAGAAAAAAAATCACAACAACTCACAGAATATATCCAAGGTTACAACGAACCCCATACATAGTGATGGGCATCATGGGAATTTTAGTGAACATAGAACACCACCCTAAAAATTCTATACTCTACATAATGGGAATTTTAGGGAACATGGAACACCACCCTAAAATTTCTATACTATTGATCAATTTAGAATAATTTAAGATGTATAGATTAGATGCCGATGTGGGTGGTACAATAATTTAGGATGCTTCTTAAAGGGTAAAGGAATTTAGATATTCTATCCATCCACCAAAGCTATAAAAAGTTAGACTTGTAGATTATAGTTTTACAAAATTGACACTATGTGATTAAGAATAAGTTACAAACATTAGGTATTTTAAAATGTATTTAAAAATTAATAAGAGGAAGGTACACAAGGGCCATGGTAATTAATTTGATTCTTTGTACTATTTTTATTTAAAACAATATTTTTTATTTGTATTTTTTTAAATGAATATTGTTAAATGTGTTGTAATATTTTTATTTAAAATAGTAATTTATATTTGTATTTTTAAAAATGAATATTTCTAATTGTGTAATTGAGTAAAATGTATTAAATTGATATTCTAATTTTTAAAGTATTTATTTTAAAAAATCAAAGTATGACGGGTTTTTATTTATTAAGCTTCGAGTCTAGATGTGCAGAGAATGAATCTATCTCAAGTCTCAAACAAGATTCTCATGTCCCAAACAAGATTCTTCTTTCCCTTCTTATTCTAGCTTGCACCTTGACACTCCTCTAAATTATGAGGCACAAGGTAGTTGTTGCATATAGGTACATTTAAATATGATAAGAAAAATGTGATACTCTATTGTATTTTTCTCTACAAATGTGATGACAAGTGTGCTCTAAATGTTGACAATTTCATGGTTAATGTAGTATAAGCTACATGCAAATTTATTGTCTTGTATACAAGATCAAGAAAGCTATGCCCAATATCCAACACCATAGAGAAATACATGTTCACCAATTCAACAATTACCTATGCCCAATATCCAACACCATAGAGCAAGACATGTTCACCAATTCAACAGTTTCTTCCAAATCTCTCTCAGTGCTAGAGTTGTTTTCTTAGTAAACTTGTTTTTACTGCTCTTGAATTGATGAATGCCATCATTGTTTCATATAGGAGTCTATTATCCCTTTTTAGTTTTTTAATGATTCAATTAAGATTAAAATTTGTATGTTGTCATGAGGAGATTTTTTATTTTTCATGTCAATTACCTTTTATAACTCGAGGAGGTTCTTAATATTGCCTTTGTTTTTAATAAATGGAACTCAATTATATATTTAAAAATATGATTAGGTAAGAAAATTTTAGGATTATAATTCTCTTTTTCCAAATTGACAATCTAAATGCTTATTTATCTAAAGTTGGCTCCCATGTTCAATACCTCCCCACGAGGTTTGAAGATAATAGGTAATGGAAATTCAATGACATATAAAACAAATAATTTATACATCAAAAAATAAGTTCTATATATTATAGTAGTTCTAGCTTAAGCAATATTTCAATTTTGCATGCAATTCTTTATTAATAAAGTTGTTTTACATAGCAGGGAGTATAATAATTTTGTAATCAAATAATAGGAGAAAACATATTCACAATTTAATTTATTTGAATAAATACATGTGTATATTATAGTTTAATAAGAAACTAGATTTGTAATTATAAAATATAAAACTATAACTTAGAATTGTGAAATTACTTTGTATTTTTTTGTTTCTTATGTATATAGAGAAAGAATAAACCAAGTTTGAAGTTAAGGAAATAAACCATAACATAAAGAACAATATCTCCTTCCAAAAATGTCTCCATATTAAAATGGAATTCACTTTCTTGTATACCAAGACTATTGCTATTCATATACAATATACAATTTCTGACAAGCATGATATTAGCCCTGGGATATGTAGATGAACTTGGAGTAAACTCTATTTCTATTAATAAAAATTGTCTTTATTTTTTCTGTTAATAAAAATTCTCTTTATTTACATCTATGTTAGATAGATTGTAACTAATTGTATTTAAAATATCTTATTTGAGTTACATGCTCATTTCATGCTTGTTTCAGAGGATTATTAATCACTAAAGGATTTTCACCCTAATTTCCTGTTTCAAAATATATAGGTTTTTTATTTTTATTTATATATATATATATGTGAACAGATTATGTTGGTTTATATATATGTTTTCACCCATAATTTCCTGTTTCAATATCTATAACAAAATTTTATGGTTGATAATTCTTATGATCAATATTTTTGAAACCTCCACTACCTACTTCCATCGAAGCTCCTTCTCTGCAACAACTTATTTCTTCTAGGCTACTCTTTCCTATGATATTGCCTTATGGCTTTTTCTCTGCAACAACTTATTTCTTCTAGGCTACTCTTTCCTATGGTATTTTGCAACATGTGGTGCAATTGCTAGTTAAGCTAACATCAATATAACATAACACGGTATTTAAAACATATATATTGACCACAATATTAATATTTTTATATTCAATTAGATATTTAATGTTAATATTTTTTATTTATAATAGATTACTTCATAGAAAATTTATCTCGAATTAACTATTATTAGGGACCATCTTACCTGCCTCCTATTCCAGAATATATTCCAATAGCAAGAAACCATTCCCTGCTATGTTTTTTTGGAGAAGAGCCATGACATGTATCTTATCTACTTCGAACTTATATATGTCATTTTTTAAATATGTTTTTTTTCTATTGATTTTTTTGGTTTTCTTGGTTTGATAGTTATCGAAGATCAACCTTATGATATGTTATGCCAGTACTAGAGCCAACATGTTACCAATTCCCCAATCATATAAAAAAAGTAATATACCTTGAGAGTGATCATATCATCTCACTTCTATCATTTTCTGCTTTAAATACCATTTTCTACTTTGATAAAATACTGTGTAACAATGAAAGCATAATTGTAGAATTATATCTAGTCATTTATATGTTAAAAAAATATGACAGTGAATTGATGATAGAGCAAGATCGATGAAGAAAATAGCTTCCTCCAGAGGGGAATGAAAACATATGCGTATCTCGCGGAAGAAAACAGAACCAGGAAAATGGTTTCTACAGAAACAAAATGAAGAGTAAACTGAAAAAAGTAAATAACCCAATTATTCTCATGTTGCAGGCCAAAGGATGGATGAAAGCAGATAGATGTTTCCAAAACATCAAAACCATTTTCTTAATGTTGACATTAAGAGGTACTATGTTTCTCATGAAAAAAATTTTACTATATATTTTAAAGTAACAGAACAAGAAGTCAGGATAATAATGATTTATTAATAGAATTTAATTTGACTGAAATTTTTGGTAATATTTTAGAAACTGACAATAAGAACCATTTATTGGTTTGACCTCATTTGTACGCGTTATATGGGCTTCTCTATAGCACCCTCAAATGGAAAACATTATCTAATTCAGAGATAAAAGTTACCAAAGTATACCATTATATAAAATTATGTTGGGAAACTGCAAATCAATACTGCATAGGGAGGAAGAGTTGAGGTGAAGGATATTTCTATATGCCTAATTGAGGTTTAAGTTTGATTGAAAAAATTCCGATTTAAATAAATAAGTGGATAATGTTTTTTAACAGGCTTATGGAAGAGGAGATTTGTATTGTTTGGAATTAAATTTAGTAGTTCCACTATACATTGTACAATGTTTTTGGTGAAAGATCTGCTATGAGAGTTTTGAGCACGACATAATTAAAACCATATTAGAAATGGAGAAAAACATAGACAGAATGAGGTTGTGGCATCGAATGTCCACGTGAGTGCTCGAGAATGTTAGAAATTTAAAAAACAAATTGTATTTAATGGGATGAATCTCAAAAGTGATTTTGATGAATTTAGAGTGTGCATATCGAGCAATTTGCAGTCAGGAAACCCTCTAGCATATTGGAAGTAGGAGATATGAAGTTGTTAGATTTAATGGATATTAATATTTGTGATTAGTTAAGTTTATTATTTTCTTAACGTGAATTTAATGTTTTGTGTACTTGATGAACGATAACGGCCAACAAAATAATCAGGGTGGCACATTAAATGACTCAGCTTGAATAAAAAATTCATCGATCTGACTCTCATCATTTTCTAAGCAAGAAGTTATATTGTTATAGTTCAGCACTCCATATTCCGGTGGTGTTTCTTATAGGAACAATTGAACATCCGTTGAAGCAATGAGATGTTGTATGGTTTTCTAAGGTAGAGATGACAGACATAAATTGTTCCATGTTTGCAAAATAAATTATTTATTGTGGGGCTGAATGGAATGTTGCAATATCACTAATACTGCATTTTGGTCATCGAATTCTCAGAGACTCGTGTAAAAGCATTATCAGAGCCTAGTTCAAACTCCATTATTGCAAACCACTGACCTAGATCAGAGTGTGACCTGGCAGATGACCTTGCAGAGTATGTGACACGATAGCATTGGTGGTGGTGTTGCATGGGGGAGTGTCACGAAGAGAGTATTGATTGCACGAATGTGGACTGGTGTTGATTAGAGTCCTTGGTTTTGGAAACCATGATTGGAGGGTTTTGAAACACATGCATGTGCCCCCGTATACAATCACTACCGCTCGTTTTGGGCCAACAGTTTAAAAAAAAAAAACCACTATACGGGACCATTACCACCGTTATATCCTGACAGGTGAAGTGACTCTGGGGACTGTTGGATACAAGAACTCATGCGACAATGAACTTTCTGTTATCGAACCCTAGGACAAGCGTTAGAGTGTTCAATGGAGGAAGTGTTGATAGGAATCGTTCGACATGTTGTTGACTATTGAACCATGTTATTAGATGTCATGTTGGTCGTTGAATGCCATACGATTGGACGTGACGCAATATCTATGTTCTTGCTTGGTTGGAATTCACCGGATTGGTTTATTCTTATAGTTGGTTGATATTAATCTGTAAGTGAATCTGTGATTATAGTTGGTTGGTATTAATATGCGGGAATATGCTTAGAGTTATTGTTGATATTAATCTGTAAGTGAAATGTGTGTTGTGGTTGAAACAAATTATTTTTTTAAGGATTTTTCTACCTATGGTCAAAACATAAATATTTTAAAGGATTTATGTAAATTTACATTACTTTTTACTACTAATTTCATCCGTACAAGATGATTTTTTTGGTATATTTACTTGGCATTGTTCTGTGTGGAAAATAAAATTATCACGAGTGGTATAGGAAAATAAAAAATACAGTATTTTTAATTATATGTGGGATGGAGTCTGTGAAGGAAAAGAACAGAATGTGCACTAGATCAACTTTATTAGGAGAAACAACTAGCTATTTGGCAAAGTAAGGATAATAATGTTTAAGCATATACAGAAAAGATAAGCATATACATATTATTCATAGTAAAAGAATATATGGTGCAATAAAAAAATTGAAAGAGCTTTATGATTCACATTCTCAATAAGAGATAATATAGTTATTATTTAGGTTATTTAATTGAAAATTAAAGATAATGATCCATTAAAACTTGCTTCTAAAATTAAAGCCGTCAATCCTGAAATTGAATCTACTAGAGTCAAAGTTGATCTACAACTTACTGCCTTTATAAAATCTCTTTACCCTAGTTATTCACACTACTTGAAATCTCTCCAAGTTAGTGGGGAGTCAAAAGATTTAGATTTTGAAAAATTAGTAGGGAAAATTGTAGAAAGAGAGAAGACTTTTGGCAAGAAAAAAACATTACATAATTCCAATACTAAAACCTTATGTCTTGGTCAAAAAGACCAAAAACCTCAAGAAGAATCTGTTAGAAATATGAATGATATCATAGGACGAGTTAGGAAGAATTATAAAGGCAATGTGGGGTAATACTAAAACCTTATGTCTTGGTCAGAAAGACCAAAAACCTCAAGAAGAATCTGTTAGAAATATGAATGATATCATAGGATTAGTTAGGAGGAAATATAGAGGCAATGTTGGGGGGGGAGGGGGTTAATCAGGGAGATAGACAACATAATGATAATAAAAGAAATTTTTATGATAAAATATCTGTAAAATGCTTTATATGTGGTAAAATTGGACATTCTACTACAGATTGTAGAATTCCGTAGGAGAAAATTTATGAGAGAAGAGAACAAATGCTCGAAAAGAAAGATCAACTAATTCCATAAAAAAGACATTCTTCTGAGAATGCACACTATGTTGTTTCTCATTGTAATTTTAATATGGAAGATATATTTAGTACCTCTTTTTCTTCATGGCATGATAATTAGATTTTAGACATAGGTGCCACTTGCCATATGACATTTAGAAAAGATTTGTTTGAAAAATTCAGTGATAATATTGATGGAGTAGCGTATTTTTCCAATAACTCCCAAATATAACCATCAAAGATTGGTTCTATTTAGTTAAAAAATCTTGGAATCACAGATTACACTTTAAATGATGTTCTTTACATACCTCAGTTCCAAAGGAGTTTGTTTTCTCTTGCTTAAATAAGACATCACGGACATTTCATACACATATTTGATGGTAAAGTGGAAATTAGAAGAGCAACAAACAATAAAACTATAATTAATGGTATAGGAGAAGATAAGTTGAAAGTTATGTCATCAATTGCATTAAGTTCTAATCATTTGGTCCATCAAAATGAGACTCTATCATTATATTTATTGTGGCATGCACGTTTCGATCATATTAATTATGAAAGTATTGAATTATGATCTAATATAGGATTAAAGGACCTGCAACAGTTCCAAGAAAATTAACTCCATGTAATGCTTGTATATTGGGTAAGCATCACAGATAATCTTTTTAGAATTCTACTTCTAGAGCTACAAGGAAATTAAGTCTCATACACTCATATTTGTGTGGACGTATGCCTATACGAATTGTTAATGGACATAAACATATACTGAATTTTATTGATGATTATTCGAGGATTTGTTGGCTTTATGTGCTTAAACAAAAATCACAAGTTTTTGATGTATTTAAAAAATTTCATCTCTTAATTACAAATGAAGCTCAGCTTAATATTAGTACTATGATAACTAATACTGGGGGAGAATTCATGTCACATGTTTTTGAAAAATATTTGCATGATAATGGAATCAAACAACAAACCGCAATACCATATAATCCACAACAAAATGGTGTTGCAGAATGAATGAACATAACACTGCTTAATATGGTTAGATGATTGATGTTTTTTAAGAATGTAAAATTGATTTTTTGGGGAGAAGCAATGCTCTATGCAACCTATATTAGAAATCGATTCCCTTCCACTTTCATCAACAAAAAAAATCCATATGAAATGTGCTATAATAGACATGATGTTGTTCAAATTTTCTAAATTCTTGGTTCTGAATGTTATGCTTTGATACCTAAATAACAAAGAGATAATTTAAGTAAAAGAAACATAAAATGTATATTTTTGGGGTATTCTATGACTTCTAAGGCATACCGATTGTATGGTTAAGGGAACAAGAAGTTTTTTTTGTCAAGAGATGTATTTTTTCTTGAATTTTATAAAGATTCACTAAACATTGAGAGGCAACTTAATCAGTTAGAGAATTTTGTGCCTAAGAAGTTTGATTATGAATCGAATAATATTCTTCCACATCTTTATGGGGGGATTCCTATATTATATGAGTTTGTGGTTTTTCTTTCTGTCAATGATGATAATAATTCATCTGCTGAAGAGAAATTGGTTAATGAAAATGTTTCTACATGGACAATGGGGATGGAGACACCATGAATTGGGATGAAGGATAATGAAGAGTCTGTTTCACAAGATGAGAGACTTCCTTCACAACCTTTATGAAGATCAACTTGTATTAGAAATTTTCCAATGAGATATGATGAGTTTGAGACAAAAAGTTCTTCAGGTAACTATTCACATTGTGAATTTATTTTTTATGTTGATTATGATCATAATTCTGATTTCAAACTTTTGTGATCTCTATTTTGTAACAATGTTGTTTCTTGATCCATCACATTAGGTAGATTTTTTTCTTCATTAACGTTTGGAACCAACCACTGAGGTTCATTATCAAGATAAAAATGAATGAGAGAAGTTGATATTAAGTATGGTAAATAAATAGTTAAAGGTTTGGTGAAAATATTGATGAGCTAATATTTAATTCATATCTTGTGAACCTACTTGTTTTGAAGAAGCTGTTAGTTATGATCAATGAAAATCTGCAATGCAAAAGGAATATGATGCTCTCATAAAAAATGGTACATGAAGGCTAGTGGATCCTCCTATTGGAATCAAACCTATTGGTTGCAAATGGGTTTATAAAACTAAATATAAAGTTGATGGTTCACTTGATAAGCACAAGGAAATACTTGTATTAAATGGATGTGCAACAAAAGAGGGTGTTGACTATACAGATACATTTTCTACTACAACTAAATGAGGCATTATTAGATCTACTTTGTTGCATAGCTCAAAAAGAATGGAAAATTAATAATATGGATGTTAAAACTTCCTTTTTAAATGGAGATTTGAAAGAATATGTTTACATGTTTCAACTAGAAAGTTTTTTTGTTAAAGGGAAAGAACAAAAGGTAAGAAAATTAATGAAGTCTTTGCATGGATTGAAACAAGTGCCATGTGCATTGTATGAGGAACTAAATAGGCCTCTTCTTAAGTTAAATTATAAGCATTTTGATGTAGATGATGCAACTCTTTTCATTAAGAAATTTGGAACATCAGTTTTATATCTAGTTGTTTGTGTTGCTGATTTGACTATCACAGGAAACAATAATGAATATATATCATCTATTAAGAAGGAATTGAAAAATTTTATTGGTATGATAGATTTATGTTTACTTCATTATTATCTTGGAATTAAAGCTGATAAAAAACCACAACATATTATCCCTTAAAAGAAATATGTTGGAAAGTTATTGAACAAATATAATATGATGGATTGTAATCATGTTGCTACACCAATGGAGAAGAATTTGAAACTCACTTCAGAAGAAGGGAAACCATTTGAAGATTTAACAAAGTACATGAAATTTGTTGGAAGTTTGATTTATTTATCTATTACTCATCCTGATATAACCTTTGTTGTTGGAATACTTTCCATATTGATGCATCATCTTTGTGAGGGGAATTGGGTAGGAAAAAAAAAAAAAAAAAGTTCTGAAATACTTATAATGAACCCAAACTCATGACATCAAATATTCCAAATTTATGTACTTCGATCTTGATGGTTATTTAGATTCTGATTTTAATGGAGATAAGGAAAATGCAGTCTCTACTTCTGGTTGTTTGATGAATCTTGGATCAACAACCATCAGTTGGAGATCATGGAAGTAATATGTTCCAATTTATTCTACCACAAAAGCTGAATATGTTGCAGCAACTTAATCCACAAAGGAAATAATTTGGCTTCGAAAAATACATTAAGATTTTCAGGAGAAAAAAAAGCTTCAACTCCTCTCTTTTTCGACAACTATTCTGCAATTCAATTGGCTAAGAATCAAAAGTTTTATGATCAAACCAAACATATCAACACCAAGTATCATTTTATTTGACATCATGCAGAGGCTAAAACAATTCATCTGACACATTGTCCAAGTTCAAAAAAAATTGCAGATATCTTTACCAAAGATTTGGGGCATGAAAAGTTTGAAAAGCTTATATATTTACTTGGTATGTTAGATGTCCCTTTGGATTAAGGAGGGGGGGGGGGTTATTTTGTAATCGTTCGGGATTTTGTATATAGTTATGATTAAGAAATAGATTAGGTATTTCCAGTATTTTTTAGTTATGGATACATAACTGTCTCTTTCAATTCTAATTGTATAAATATGACCTTCAATGATTAATAATATCATTGCAGAATATTGTGTCTTGATCATGGAATTCTCCAGACTCGTGTAACATGGAAAATCTTGGTACGAACATTGGGTTAGAGTAATTGCAATCGTCGAAAACTTAAAGGGTTTAGTTTCACACATATATATACTATAGGGAATGATAAATATATAGAATAAATATCGAGCAAAAGGATTGAAATCGATCTTCATGGAATATGCTCAAGAGGCAACGAAGTGATCCGAGAACTAAACATATATGCCCATGAAGCATATCTGTCCATGGTAAATGACTCATAATGAATCTTAATTCTAATATTTATTTTTTTATGTACATAAGTTTATATTTCCTTAGAAATAAAAAAAAAACGTGAATTTTTTATGTAATATCTTCCCCTCATAACTCATAATAATTTCTTGGATACCATGTAATTTTATACAGTATTTATTTTTAATAAGAAAAAAACATCTCTCCACATCAAATTCATCTTCATTGGGAATTTTACTTGAATTTCATGTTCGCTTATATTATTGTGCAAATTGATGATTATCCTTGACTCTACTATACAATTAGGGAATTTTTTTTACAATTTTGGCACATAGTTACCAAATTATTGTTGTGGTTACTCAACTTGGGATTATAATGTAAATTTTGAACATGAGAGATTGTCTTCATTTTTCTTAAACTTTGTCTCTCAATACTTCTCATTCCATTCCATTCCATTATTATTATGTTCCTATTTCTCTTACTTATATATCATAGGAATTGAAATTAGTTATATATATATATATATATATATATATATATATATATTAAATTTCACATATAACAATATTTCATTGACAGGCATCTTTACATCGACCGATGTGGATGTACCGCCGTTGAATTTAAATTTGCAATTAATTTGTTGATTTATCAATGCGTGCAATTGAACCTTGATGGAATATGTTTTGTCTGAGTACTCCATTGATGGCTCTGGTGATGTGGAGCATGAAGCCTTGGATAAGAAAATAATTTATAGTGAGTTGAAAAAGAAAAAAGGTGGGTTTTGATTGTGGAGTGCCTAGGCCAACTATCGAGTGGGATGAGTAGCAGTGGAAAAAGAGCTCAAAGTGTCCAGTGGAGTGGTCATGTGTTTCCAAGAGCTTTAAGTGTAGGGTGGATTAGGCAAGTGCAGGCATTGATAACATGTGTAGTCAATGAAAACATTAAAAATCGAAAAAAAAATTATTTCCATAAACTAAATTAATGAAATCATAAATATAAATTATATATATATATATATATATATATATATATATATGATGATGATGATCGTGGTGGTTAACGTCCACTGAGAACAATATTTTGTCTAGCATACCAAAGAAAAGAGTTATTTAATTTGATTTAAGATTTTATTCCTATGCTGAAAATTCTTGGAGAGAAGCCTCCCGAGCTCACTATAATTTTGGCATCTTAAAAGGCTAGGAAGGTCTTATGAAATTGAGCTCTAATGTGGTTGTCTATGGAGAACTTTAAGAGGAAGTGATTTTCATCCTCGATGTTCATATTCTCACAGAGATGGCAGATCCTTTCCATCCATGGCGTTTTAGGAACTGTCCAATGACCTGTTTCACTATGGAGCTCATGAGAGTTCGTTCTAATCTTGGCTATATTAATTTTCTTCTTTGAGCTAGTTAAAACAGAGAGATACTTTTGATCTTCTAAGGTGGGGTTAATGACCTCCTTATAATACCTTAATTTTCTTTTAGCTGCTAGATCTTTCTCACACCACATTTTTTCTTTGAACTTAGACGTAACAATTTTTTAAATGTTATTGATGTTTTGCAATGCAACATTCTCGTCGATCTCCCAATGGCTTTCCAACTGTGCCCTGGTGTCTTTATACCAATCTCGTTGCTCAGTGATTATGGCTAGAATTAAAGCAATACAACTCCTATGTCTCCTATGCTATTGAGCTTGTACTTGTACAACAGAAGCCTAGTCATAGCTAGGCTCTCGATAGGGGAAAGACCCACTTCTATAAGGAGAATAGGATAGGGTGTATTGCTTTTAATTTTAAGGTTATACGTTATAAATCACCTCTGGATTTGCTCAATATTTCTCCAGGATTCTCTAGAGATGCTGCAACCCCACACCTCACATCCATATAAGATAACAGGAGTGAGTAAATTTTCAAAGAGGAACTTCTTTATATCCCACATTACAAATTTTTCCGTTTTACAATTATTTTCAGGACCAAAATAAGCTTTCCACCTCCCATTAATCCTTTTTTGAATGCTATAGTTCCAGTTGTGCTTATGATGAATATCAATTCCTAGGTACTTGTAAGAAGACACTTCCTCCAAGTTACTATTTTCATACATAAAATTACCGTAAGTGTCCTTCTTGGATTTGGTAATCATAAATTTTGTTTTTTCAGTGTTAACAGACATACCCACGGTAGAGCAGAAATCCTTAAGAAGTCTAAGTTTCTTATCAAGATCAGATGGGCACCTTTCAAGAAGAAGAATATCATTAGCATAGAGAAGAAGGATGATGACTATCCCAGCTAAGATCATGCCAACACATCCTGCTTCCTGTAAACACCCTTCTAGCTTGTCGATGTAAATACCAAATAGGGTAGGGGAGAGGGGGAAACCTTGTTTAACTCCGATATTACACTTAATATCTTTCGAGAACCCCTCATTGCTCTTTAACTTGGCAATTACATTCTCATATAACCTTATAGCGGCTGCTTTAGCTCGAAAGAAACATTTAGCTCTTCTAATCTATTCCATAGGTTATTTCTAGGAACCGTATCGAAAGCCTTTCTAAAGTCCACAAAGCAACAGAAGAGATTCGATTTATCATTGTGACATTCTTCCACAATGATCCTAAGCATAACGAGGTGGTCCATTGTTGAGTGCTACCTTCTAAAACCCGCTTGGCCTTTATCCCGCTTACCTTCACATTCAAGCCAAATGCTCAACTTATTTTCCAAAATAATACCATATGACTTGGCTAAGAGAGGGCTGATCATTATTGTTCGATAATTAGAGAGGTTTTTTGTATCCCCACTTTTAAAGATAGGGATAATGAGGCTCTAAGTCCAAGGTTTAGGGAACCCTTTCTTGACCGCTTGGTTGAAAAGCTTGTGGATGTGGGGGATGAGGACAAGATCTTCAAATTTTAATATTTCCGCCTGGTAACCTTCAATGTCTTTAGCTTTCCCATTTTCCAGACATTTAACCCCAAAATCAGTGTCTTCTAATGAGAAAACTTCTTCCGTTGTGAGTAAGGTTTCAAAATAAAAAATAAAAATGTAAAACTATAGCTTAGAAAAACACATGAATAAAAATTGAATAATGAAAAGAATAAAAAAATAAAATATTGAAAATTATTATTTTGAAATTAAATAATTGTTTAACGTAAATAAAATACATTAGAATCATATATAAATAAGTATAATTTCCCTCGTTCTTTGGCCCCACGTGGCCCACTTACATTTCTAAAATATATAAAAAAATCAGTAAAAAAAGGAGCTACAAAATTAAATGTTAAATTATAAATTTTAACTAAATTTTGAAGGAAATAATTGTATATAAAAGAAATTGATATGTTAGAAATATATTTAAATTTGGAATAAAAAAATTATTTAAAAAATATGGTTGAGAAAAGATGTATACAAGAAAAATAATGAAATGAATAAAAAAAAATCATATATACATAAGTATAATTGTAATTAGAATTAAAAAATACAGTTCTGCTTACATTTATAAAATATATAAAAAAAAATTAGTAAAAAAAACTAACTACAAAATTAAACGTTAAATTATAAATTATAAATAAATTTTGAAAGAAATAATTGAATATAAAAGAAATTTATATGTTCGAAATATATTTAAATTTAGAATAAAAAAATTATTTAAAAAATATGGTTGAAAAAAGATGAATACAAGAAAAATAATGAAATGAATAAAAAAAATTATATTTAAATAAGTATAATGGTAATTAGAATTAAAAAATACAGTTTTCCTTACATTTATAAAATATATAAAAAAAAATTAAAAAAAACTAACTACAAAATTAAACGCTAAATTATAAATTATAACTAAATTTTGAAGGAAATAATTGAATATAAAAGAAATTGATATGTTCCAAATATATTTAAATTTGGAATAAAAAAATTATTTAAAAAATATGGTTGAGAAAAGATAAATACAAGAAAAATAATAAAATGAATAAAAAAAATAATAAAATAAAAATAAAATTTTAAATTTGGATAATAAAATTAATAAAAATAAGAAACAATTAATTAATTAACAATCGTAAAATTTCATAAAAAAATTGAAATGATTATTAAGTCGATAAAAGTATACTGGCATTTAATTACATGAGAAAATCTATTTTGATATATTTAAAATTTAATTTGAATATACTATGAGATAAAGAACAGGTTCAAAAGAATATGGAGGTTTTCAGAACCTTTCGAATTTCAAGAACAAAGAAGATTGTGAAAAAATGGGAAAAAATAAGCCCCGCTGGGAAGAATGAGTTGCTTCTGGAGGTTGATTCATTTCATTTGTCGAGGCGGAGGCAAAAGCCAATGGTGGTGGGAAGGTATATTGGAACGGAGTCGTGGCGGAAGAAAAACATCACGGCACATTACAAAAGTTTCTTTGAAGAAAAACTGGACAATGGATTTTGGCCCATGGAATTTAAAAGATGGCTAAATAATTGATTAAAATGATCAAAACCCTATTTAGATGCATTGTATGTCCCATCCGTTAGGTTTATCACTAATTTTTCCTGGCTTACTCTGCCATTTTTCAATATTTCCTTGCATTGAATCACACTGTTAACTTTTTTTCAAATTTTCAATAGTGTGGTCCGTTAAATACCTTATTACTTGCTTCTATGCTCAGAACATTTTTATGGGCCATTAGAGGATATGAGTGCTAAGAATCCTGAAAACCTTATTTAATATTTTCAATTGATCTTGCATGTAGTGATTTGGTACGCGATAACATTGATAAATGCTCCAACTTTATGACATATTGGAATATTATCAACATTTTGTAAATATGTTTAAATTAAGAAATAAATAATCTTCTCTCTATTCTCATTACTACAGTAAAGAGGACATGAAATATGATCATCAATCGAAAAAATCATGAATTTTTACTTGTAATATTAAAAATTGAACCTCACATTCCATTGATATATTTAAAATTGATAACGATTAATGTCTCTTTCCCTCTAATTTATATGATTTATATGATAAACTCATGATAACACATCATGTATATAATTAATAGTGAAAAAGGTAAAAATGATCAAAATTATTTGTTTAGGAAAAAAATATTACATATTTATTAGACATTGAATTTAAGGTTTTGTAATATACATGATGTTTAAATTTTATTGAAAGAAATGGATACAATGGAAGCCCTAAATTCATGAAATTCATTACAAGCCAGCGTAAGAACAACAATTGGAAATGACTAAAAATGTTTGTTTAATTTTGAAAGTTATGTAATTCTTGTAAAATTGTATTTTTTTTCTTTCAACGATTAAGTTTTGCAAATTAAATTATTCTTTAATATAATGGTAATTTTTATTCAAACTTTCATTTTAAAGTTATTTAAGTATATATTTGACATTCAAGATTAAACATAATGTGTAGGTAATATTCACTCTTTCGTTATTGAAGCAATTCAAATGTTGTGGATTTCAATGATCTATTTTTATTTTTTAATTATTATAGTGGTAATGCCAAAAATTGAAATTATAATGAGTATGAAATATTAACTAAAAAATGCGTAGGTAATATCATCTTAGTTAATAGCTGGTAATTCAAATGTTGTGGATTTCAATGATCTATTTTTATTTTTTAATTATTATAGTGGTAATGCCAAAAATTGAAATTATAATGAGTATGAAATATTAACTAAAAAAGAAAAATTATTATTTAAAAGTTAAAAATTATTATTTTTAATTTCTCATTGAAAAAATCATTATTTATTATTTTTTATTAAAATTATTAATTTTATTTATATTTTTACTATTATTAATGTATTCCAAATATAATTATATAATTAACTAATAAGGTATATTTGTTATCCAAGGAGCTCGCGCTTATAAGAACATTAATTTTCGATGGCTTCTTTTGTCATTTTTTTACTGGATTCCTTTACTTTATGCTATATAAACTTTAGTTCATATTAAGTTTAACAACATCAACAATGTAGAAGTATGCAATGTCATAAATAAAAATGTTATCTACATTTTGATGAAGAGATTGTGTCTGTGGATATTTCTGTGGGTGGCTTCTTCTTTTTTAAATGTAGGTGTTGGTTTCCTTTGAAAGAGTGGTTTATGTCACTATTTTATTTTTAGACCTTTTTTTTAATTGAGTATTATGTTTTTATAGCCAGAATGGAGGAGGTGCATATCCAATGTTTTGGAGAATATCGATATAGTGTTTAAAGATGCTTGAATGTGAAATATTCTTATGATTAATTTGACATTGTTTTATTTTTTGCATGGCTTAAAATTTAAAGTGTGTTCTTTCGTTTCAACGTAGTTATTCATATATCCATGGACGCGAGTATTTGAGAGTTTTTTCTATTTGCATTATTGCAGTTCTTTTTTGTCAGCTTCCTCTAGTCGTTTGGATTATATTTAAGTTGTTTTACAAACAATGGTGTCTTTTTCTGGGAGACCCGATGTTTCTTGATGGTTGTGATCGTTTTGCTGAAAATATTTTGTTTTTATTGGTTCTCCCATTCATTGCGACTTACCTTAGTGATAAGGGAGTAATATCTTCAACATTTTTCTCTTTTCTTGAATCTTCGTGCAATATTGAATGCACTTTTGGATCTATGGATCTATTTGGTTGACATACAAATTGTGAGGTTTTGAAGAATTATTTTATTGTCAAGCCTTTTAAAAATAAGTATGGGAACATTGGTTTTCTCCCTCTTGGTGAGGAGGGATTATTTTCTATTTTGCATAAATCTTTCCCATCGAAATATGTTTTGGCTGTACTAGGACATGTTTCGAGTGAGATGGATCCACATTTTTTACATTGTAAAAGTGATGACATGGTTTGGAGGAGAAAAATACATCCGTATGGGTGCGTGCCAACACCAAAGGAGACTATATTCTATAGAGGAAAAATGTTTTGGTTGCATTTGGACAAATATTATGATGATTATCCTAACCATGCGTACATTATATATTGGCTGGCTATACAAAAAAGTAATTAGGGTTATACATTTGTGGCTATTTCAAACATACAATGTATGCCAATAGGGAAATACATGAGCCAACTTGTTTGTTTTGTGAATAATCATGCAACATCTGTATGGTTATTGAAAGAATCATATAATTTTGAAATATGGAAACCTTCCTATGTAACGAGCATTAAATATTTTGAGGATGAATGAGGTTTTTGTTAGACGTTTCTTGAATATATCTTTGTGGATATAAATGGTAAATTCCCTAGGTTCCTTCCTTTTTGTGTTGTGTAGGATAAAGTGATTTTTTTGGGTTGCATGGAAGTGCAGTTTAAGGTTTACGATTTGGTGAGTGGGGTATGTAGAACAACAATTTGTCATGGTGTGTCAATGTTGGAAGCATTAGGGTTTCATGGTGCATCCATTGATGGTTTCAAAGAATACATTGAAAATTAAAATGTATTCTCAGTTGTTCCAAATTTTGATTCTATTGTATACATGCCACCATTTCCTTTGGGTATCGTTATATAACATTTTATACATTGAGATGTTTAATTTTGGACATTGTTGGTAATGTTGAGTTTCTCATATATTTTCAATTCTGAAATTTAGATTTTCTTGTTGGGAATTATAATGTTTATACACCATATATATTTATTTTGAGATTGAATGTTTTATTAAAAACAAGAAAATTTCCCTTGTTTGTTCTTTTTTACATTCTACAATTGTGCTCAAATTTGTTCATTTATTACAATTTGAAAAAAATATATCTATTTTTGTTGATGTTTTAAGGAAATATTTATTTAGGATATAACCTTTTATTCTCGAATTTTTTTGTTTGCAAATGAAACATTGGAAACTTTACGATATTCAAATTCTTAATATATGCATTACTTTTGTGATATATTTTATAGTTTACTCGTCGTATTTCTTATTCATGTAGGGAGTGATGGTTTGATTATAGATTTATAATTGGAAAATTACGAGGGTCATTATTGTCTTTATATGGGTTTGTTTGTTGTCATTGGGGTTCTTAAAATTAATGTGACATAGAAGAAGTTTAATTTCATGTAGAAATGTTGAGCGAGGAAACAAGAGGGTGTGCAGGGAAAATGGTACGATTGTCTGTGTCTCGAGGGAGAACAAATGAATATGATTGACATTGGTATCATTAAAACAAGGAAGTTATAAATGACCCTAGAAGGGATTCTTACCAACGAAGGAATATAGCTTCAAGAAATCGTCGAGATGGTGAGGCCGAAAATCGTGAGTATCAGAAAAGGAAAATTGTATTTGGAGTGACAATTTGTTTGATTTCTTATTTCCTTGATGTTGATTTTTTAATAAAATGTGTCTTTTAAACTTTTCTAAAAAAAATGTTATTTAAGAATTTTATGTTTTCAAAGAGATGGTTGATACAAAAAAAACCGATACTCATCTAAAGACAATGGAATAAATCCTGCATTTGTTGATGAGTAGATTGATTCTAATAGGAAAAATGTCGCGTGTGGTTTGTTTATTGATAGTGATATGGTTCCCACCATGTTTGACAATTTGGAACAATCTACTGGAAATATGGGTTGGGCTATTCCAAGTAGCAACTATATAGTCAAAGTTTCCACTCCTCCCTCTTCCCTTTGATATTCATGTATGTTAGGTGGTAGAACTACCTTCATCATCGATTGGATTACAACATTGTGGGTTTCCCTCTAAAGCTGGAGCAACTTATGAAGTTGTTGGAGTTGAAGACCATGAGTATCAAACCTTTGTTGTTTAATTGGAAATATAGTTTCTCGAAATATATATTTCGTTGCATTCCTTCCATCATGGTATTTTTCCATTTTTATGAGGTTTTCCTCACATTATGTGTAGTTTCGGTGCACTGTGTTTACATAGATGACATTGAAAGAAGTGAGAATTATCGGCGATTTGGAAACGATGGAATAACTGCTATAGTGGAAGGTACATGAAATGAAAGTGATGGAAAAGTGGTTGGCTCTGATATGTTTGCTGATAGTAACATGCTTACAAGGATGGTTCACAATTTGCAACAATATGTTGGGGATGTTTGGCCTAATGTCTCTCTATGTAGCTCTACTACAAATTTTGTGTGCCAGAGAGAAAGACCGCAAAGTTGTGGTGTTGCACATGTGCAGGTCATTTGTGTTCGTATTTTTTCTTGACACTTTCTACATTTGGATATATAAGTTGGCTTATTTTATTAATTCATTATTATATGTTGTGTAAAATAATTTTGAATTCAAATATGGATGACAGCAATATTTGCAAGCATGAAAATCTGTGTTGGTTCCTCAACTTGTGGTTGGATAATGTAGTAGCCACCAAAATGTAAATTTTCTTTATTTTGAAATACTTGGTCACTGGAAAAAATGAGTTATCATTCTCAATGTTCTTGTTTTTTTCATAATGTTTTATATATTTTGGGTCGAAGAATGATATGATTTGCGATGAATCAAGAAGAATGGATGTTTCTTATTTTGTAGAAAGAAAAGATGTGGATCATGTTGCTACTGCAAAAATTATTTATGACCATCGTTAGGTTCAAGTAGTTGGTGGTGGGTGGGACGTATTTGTTCGTTTCCATTTTAGCAGCGAAATGATTGAAGTACATAGAAAATTTCATTCCAGGGTTGATAATATTTCTGTAGAGAAAATGTTCCAAGTGTGCAATGAATGTTATCCCAGTATAAAAGTTATAAGATGGCATGAGGGGCCCATTTACAAAATGCGTTGGGGGGAGAAAGTCTCACATCATTTTTCTCTTTTTAACAACATGGATGCAGGTGAAAAAAAAAAATTCTAAGAGTTTTGACATAAGTAGATGAAATGCTATTAGCAAGGGTCAATCCAATACTATAGGTGTCACATTCTTGTGGTGGTCAATATAAAAATTTTGGTCATACAATAATTTTTCCACAAGATATATCTATGATTGAAAAGAAACTTACTATATGTGTAGAGCAACTTGATTATGTTATTGTGAGAAAACGTTTTGTTGAATCGAGATATTATGAATGCTATGTGAAGAGACAATAGATGCTGGATACCTTGATTTACAAGATCGAAATGGATACATATTATAGGGATGTTTAAATTGGTAAGGATGCAGTTATGGCTCCCCCCGAAATACCTATTGATTTCACCAACATGCTACAATATGTCAATATTAATATAGACGAATCAAGTAGGGTTGATGAGGACATAGAAAGAGGGGGGTAATTATTTTTGGTCTCATCCATCATCATTTCTATTGTGTTCTCCGAATGATTACAGGGAATTCGATCGAATAAGAATATTTCTTGAAACTTCAGATTCTACCGATGATGTTTCTTTAGAATGGCTAGATATTGGAATGTCTCATGTGAATGAATACAATATCGAAGGGTTGCCAGAGATGGAATTCCCCACTTTGTTCCCGACTAGAGATGGTGATTGGTTACATCCATGTATTTGCAACATTAAAATGCATTAGTATGGGTTGCACTTGCTGAGATATTATGATCAGAGATTTGGAAGCCATCGTATATTTCGATACTTTCTTTTTAATATGATTATGCGGCATTGTATCTAGGGAATGTCAGTTTTTTTTTTTTTTGAAGAAGGGTATTCATGAAAATGAAACCTTCTATTGTTCAAGAATTACATTAAAAACTTTGTGATTTTCCAAACAATAAATTGGCTGAAAAATTAATGCATTTTTGTTCCTCTCTTAGGGGTACCAAGGAATATTGGAAAAAGCGTCGTTATGAGCTCACTGACATAATCACCCATTTGGGTTTCCCAACTTTTTTTTTATGTTAACTGCAGCTGATACAAAGTGGCCTAAATTTTGTAGTCTTATGCGTTAGAACATGCAATGTGGATGCCAAAATGAGCATGTGATAAAATTTTGTAATGTTATTTAGTATCCACATATTTTTGTTAATTATATGCACCATACGTTCAATATTTTTTGCGAGGTGGTTTTGCAAAAATATCTCGGAGCCAAATATTTGTGGTACAAGTTTGTTATTGTGTTCGTATGTGACGTGGTGCAAGATTCTTTGCAAAAAAAATTGGTTTATTTTTTGTTTATATTTATTTTTTGCGTCCGTGGGTTTTTTAGATATGATTGGAAACAAAGAGGCTTTGCACAAATACATGGGTTCCTTTGGTTTCCTGGAGCTCCTGACATGGAGATAATTGATTAGTCGAACCCTTTGAGAGTCAATGTAGTGAAGCAATATTTTGAAAAATATGTGACATGTTGGAATCTACGTGACATACATCACCAAAATGTGATGACACCTAGAATTGTGAATGACAATCCATGACTGTTAAATATGCAACAAATATTTTCTTGTAGCATTGAAGAAGATTATGAGAATTTTTTCAATCGAGTGCAGAGAGACACCAAATGCAGTGTGGATTCACGTTTGCGAAAAACGGGGTCAATTCTTTCATGTTGGTACCATTCTCCTTGGTATATTCGTGTTGAGTCAAGTTTGTACATCGATGACAAAGGGAAAAAAATATGAAGTAGCTTGGAACAATGATCGCTTAAATGTTCACAATGAATATCTTTTGACTATATGGCAAGAAAATGCTGATTTTTAGCCAGTTATTTCTCAATATGTGGTGTTGAAATATATTGTGAAATATGATTCAAATGCTGAAAGAAGATTTGAAAGTGATGATGAAATGTTAACAAGAATTAATTCTGGTAGTGGATGTGAAGCTCTTGTGCTGTCTGCATATAGAGGGTTCCATGCCGAAACACTTGTTGAGTGTGACATTGGAGCATAGGAAAGTTGTCCTATGTTGTTAAAGTTACCTCCTATTATTTGTAGTCTTAAATTTTTCCCTTCGAATCTTGGGAAATTTTTTTACCAAAGGCTTATACTACATTCTAATCAAATTTCCTGTGTGAACAATTTTGTGGAGATGTATCAAACGTGACTGCCATTTTTGGGTCATTTGTGCCTGATAGAAACAACAATATCATGGAGTTTTGATGTTGGGCATAGACATGAGAAATCGAAACCACTATAATTTCATGTTGTTGTTCTTGTTTATCCATGGTTTTCATGTTTTTTCTCCTTAAGAGTCAGAAGAGTTTGAAACATTTTGTTGGACAGAGTTGTTGTTTTACAAGCCATTTCGTGACCTTGATTTTTATATTGACCTAACAAGAGAAAAATTCATTCAAAAATAGAAGAATTTTAGATATAATATGTGGCATGTTGATCAAACTCCTTTTCAAAATGAAAAAATTAATGAAGATGATGCTGAGGTCATTGTACATGAGGAAAATGTTGATCGATATTCAGAAGAGTGGCAAATTATTTCTTGAATAGTTCTGCCTAACACTATGTATGTTTCATATCTTCATAATCTTGGTAGAAGGGACTTTGATATTGACCATAATTGGGAAAACATAATGTTTTCAGATGAAATTATTCAACAAGCAACCGATTTTATAGAAGATGAAATTTCTTTCAGTGTTCTTAATATGAATTCAACTGCAGAGACAATTTTGTTTCCTGCATATTTATCAGAGAAACAACATGTTGATTTTGAAACTGTGTTTTTCCACTTTGTTGTTGCTCAGTATGATGATCCTTTGCTAATTCTTATCCACGGAGTTGCCGGAATGGAAAAATCTTCTCTTATTCATTGTATTTTTCATTCTCTTTCAGCGACACGAATGGGTGAAATAAGTCCAATATTTAGAATTCTTTCAGTAATAATCACATATAGAAAAATGTCGATGCATTTCGAACTAACCAGTGTGGTTCATCATCAGTAGTAGGTGTGAGATCAGATCCATACTTTGAGTTATCCTAATAGTTAGTTTATCCATTTCTAAATCTATTTAAACTCAATGTCTGGATCTGATCTTGCACCTAGTCCTCATAATGATGAACCACGCTGGTTGGTTCAAAACGCATCTACAATGTTCTGTTGCATCTAATTATTAACGAAAGAATTATAAATATTTACGATGGATCACAAAAGTCAACATTCTAAAATGTCCACTATTATTTCTTTCTCCATGGGAAAACAATACATTGTCCTTTGAAAATTCCTCTTAAGAATATGAAATTGCTAATTGGTCAATCTCTAACAATTTTCCATGAAGAAATGTGACACACTTGATATATTTTAATTGATGAAATGATCTTCATTGGGCCAATGTTATTTATGAAAATATATTCACGTTTGTGAGAAGCCTTTCTGAAAATGAAAACTTCTCCTTTTGGTGATAGGTACATGATTATTGTGGGTGATCTAGGGAAATTTCCACTAGTTAGGGATAAAACTTAGTATGTTGGAATAATAACTCGGAAAGTGTTTTGGTAAATATTTAACATTGTTGTCACTTTGGATAAAATTTATAGGCAACTGGGAGATGATCCTTGGGAGGCATCTTTTCACAACCTTTTAATGAATATTATAAATGCATATCCTTATTTGAAGTATTAAGATATTCTTATGACACATGTGGATAGTTTCTTGTATCGTGAGTAAAAGTATATATTTTATTATACTTCTCACTTGTTTGCAATGAATGATCTTGTTAATTGCACAATCGTAAGATGTTGAAATCATTGAATTGCCTAGTTGCAAGATGTGTTGTAGAATGTGCTAGGAGATTTGAGATTTCTGACGATGATGATGATGTATTTGATCGTGAGCTATTGTTATATTTTGGTTAGTGAGTGATGCTTATATGTAGTTTATGGGTAGAAGTTGGGTTGGTCAATGGTGCTCTTGGCTATATAGAAAATATATTTTATTTTCCTGGTAAAAAGTTTTCACAACTTCCACATTTTTCTACAATTATTTTCGAGAAGTACATTGGTGTTCCATTTGACCAGGATTGTCCAAATGTTTGTGCCCATAACACTAGTTGTTAGAGGGAACTGTAGATAGATGCGTTGAAAAATGGCACGGGGCTTGACTATGCTACAAGTCACAAGGGATGACTTTGCAATGAGCCACTGTAGATATTGGAGATAGAGAGAGGAAGACTTTAACATTTACAGCTATATCAAGAGTGAAATCCATCGATGCTTTACGACTCTCACCACCATTTTTTTATCAGCATTATGCCAAAATGAAAAATAATTCTTATGTAACATTAAGGAAAAAAGAGGAGTGATTGAAGTCTATATCATTTTGAGGTTTTTATTTTCAACTGAGCTAAGTGTTTAGTGGGTTTAAAATTTTAATATTAATTAAAAATTGTAGTACCGTTGATTAAAAATAATAGTGATTATTATTTAGTTACGAGGGATTTGTATTTTACTAGATATAGTAGTATTGTATTTCTTTCTTTATTCTCATCTTATTTTGAATGGTATTAGATTTATGTTCATTCTTTTTTGGCTATAAAAGAAAATACAAAAATTAAAATTCTCTAACTATTATGTGTTTGTATATATATGTTTTTTTCTTTATTTATGTACTAATGTTTATTGTATCTTTATGTCATTGAAATGTAGATATGGATAGCCATGATGTCATATATTACATTAAAGTGATCAAATCTATTGCTGCAACCATAAGATTTTTCTTTTATATTCACAAAAATCTAAATAAGAAACATGGTTTCCATCCTTGTTTTATTGATGAGCATATTCATGTGTCGAATGTAATGAAATCAGGTGTGGAAGCCTTGTATCATTTGCACCAAAGAGAAGCTAGGAGGAAACCAAGAATGGATTGGCTGGAAAGTGTTAAGTATCGTGAGAAGTATCCCATTGATTTGAATTGGTGTTTCTATCTTCACCATTTTGGGTGTGTTTTTGAAGAGGCTGGCATGAAATAGTTGTGTTTTGGTTGAGTAATTCAATTTATTTACTTTTGTACAATTTGTAGATGTTAAGAGACGCGAAATAAATATCTAAATAATAAATGTCAATAAAATATTTCTTTTTTGGGTTTAAATGTCAGGAAATTTGATTTCTTTGTCGTTGTTGTTGTCATATGTTAAATTGTTTGTCAATTTTCTTTAATTTTTGAAATTTTAATAGCGTTTAATATTGTTCCATTATATTGAATATTTTTTTCATGTGTTTGTGAAACATTCCACTTTCTTGTTAGTATAGTTGAATGCATTTTGGTTTATAGTGTGTGAGGATTTCCTTTATTTGTGCTTTGTTCTATATACGTGGCTTTATAATATCTTTCCCATGGGTTTACTATTTTTCCCTTTTGTTTATAATTCATTGGAACTATTGTGCTAATTACTTCGCTTTAATTTTAGTTGGGTTGACCAATGTAATTAGTTTTCTTTATTCACTTACGTTTATAATCCCTTCAATTTTTAGTATGATTCCTTGGGTTTATTATTTCATTCGGATTATAATATTTATTTATGAGTTTATATACATTGATTTTATAATATTAAATCCATGGGTTTAATATTATTCATTGGGTTTACAGTAAGTAAGCATTGTAGATTTAATCTGTTCGGTTTAAAATAATAATATTTACTATTAATACTATTAATATATTTACTAGATATTTACTATCCCAATGGATTGATATTGTAAATCCAGGGGGTTTTTATCAACCCCTTAGGTTTATATTTCAATTTCCATTATAATCCTTTGGGTTTATAATTCCTTTGGTTTTTAGTATTAAAATGTCAAAGGATTATAAACCAAAATTTTGTTATTATGATAAGGATTCTCTCTTTGTACAACCTAACATTCTCAACCATGGTCAACCATGGTTCAATGTTGCATAATGTCAAATATTGTGTCAATAGAAAAATAAAAAATGGTTAAAAATTCTTGGATGTCATATTGTGACAAAGTTCGTTCTAAAGGTACTCAACCATTGTCAACCATAGCTCAACCTTCCATTGTAGAAATACGTTTGTTGTCCAAAATCTACCATGCTGAGCTCTAGTCAAACATATTTATTTAAGGGCTTTAATATTTATGTCTCTGGTTTCTAATATTTATCCCTTGGGTTTAGTATTATCTGCTTGGGTTTATAATTCGTTGGGTTTATTATTTCTTTGGTTTTATAATGTTTGTCCAAGGGTTTATATCACTTTATTTTTTAATATTAATTGCCTAGGTTTACAAAATGTATGGATCGTAGAATTAATAAATTGGGTTAATAATAATAATAGAAGTAATATCTTTACTAGATATTTCATAAGCGAAGGGATTGAGTTTTTGAACCAAGGGGGTTATTATTAGCCCTTTTGGTTTATTAACCCCAAGGTGTTATAAAGCCAACATTTGCTATTCTGTGAAGGATTGTGTGAATATTTATGGGTTTACATGTTCATTTAAGGGTTTATAATATTTATCTCGATGTTTATATAACTTGGGTTTATAATAATTGTCCCTTGGGTTTATTATTATTCGCTTAGGTTTAATATTGTTATTCTCTTAGGTTTTTATCAACCCCTTGGGTTTAATATCCCCTTTGGTTTATAATATTAATCATGGTCAATCATAGCTAACCATGGTCAACCATGGTTAACCATGGTCACATATCACATTGTGACAAAAATTGTCCAGATATGAAAATCATGGACAATCATGGATAATCATGGTCAGACGTCGCATTTTGACAATGATTATCTCGATATAAAAATTAACCATTTTCAACCATGGCCATCCACAGTCTAACGTGGCATTGTGATAAAGATTGTCTCGATATGTAAATTAACCATAATCAACAATGGTAAACCATGGTCCAATGTCATATCATGATAAGGATTGTCTTGATATGGAAATAAACCATGTTCAAGGATGTTTATTCTAGTGTTTATAATATTTATATTAGGGTTGATATACCTTGGGTTTATAATATTTGTCCCTTGGGTTTAACATTATCCCTATGGGTTCATAATACCTTCAGGTTTTAGCATTAACCCCTTGGGTTTGTTATTTCCTTCACTTTATAATATTTATCAGAGTCAACCATGGTGAACCATGGTCTAATTTCACATTGTGACAAAGATTGTGTCGATATGAAAATCAACCATGGTTAACCATAGTCCAACGTTGCATTGGGACAAATATTGTCTTGATATTAAAATCAATCATGGTCAATCATGGTCAACCATGTTCCAACACCACATTGTGACAAGGATTGTCTCAATATGGATCCCCAGGGTTTATTATTCCCTTCGGTTTCTAATATGAACCAAGGTCAACTATGGTCAACCATGGTCAACCATTGTCTACCATGTTTTAATATTAATCCCTTAGGTTATTTATCTAAGGGTTCATATTCCTAGGGTTTAATATTATTCCCTTAGATTTATAGTCCTTTGGGTTTTTAGTATTAATCCCTAGAATCTATTATTCCCTTCGATTAATAATATCAACCATGGTCAAGTATGTTCAACCATGGTCAACCATGGTAAACCATTGTTTACCATAGTTTAATATCAATCCCATTGTGTCAAAATGAAAAACAACTATTGTCAACCATGGTCAACCATGCTTATTTTAGGGTTTATAACTTTTTTCTTAGGTTTTATATACCTTGGGTTGATAATATCAATCCCTAGGGTTTAATATTATTCCATTTGGTTTTCAGTATTAATCACCTAGGTTTATTATCCATTGGGTTAATATTATTGCCTTTGGTTCATAATCCATTCAGGTTTTAGTATTAAACCCTAGGAATATGAACCACTACATTAATAAACCGAAGGGATTGATATTATAAACCTAAGGGTTAATACTAAAACCTAAAGGTATTATAAACCCAATGGACTAATATTATTAAACCCAAGGGAATAATATTATAAATCCAAGGTGTATAAACCCTTGACTGACCATTATTTATGTTTAACCTATGGGATGAACATTATAAGCCTATGAATAATTGTATACCATAGGAATATGAACACTTAGATTAATATAATAAAAGGGATTGATATTATAAACCCAATGGATTAATACTATAAGCTCAAGGGAATATACACCCTAGTAATTTTAGAAATAATCTCATGGGTTTATTATCCCTTGGGTTAATATTATTCCCTTGGTTCTATAATTCCTTCAATTAATGTCATTTGTAAACATTACTATACATCAATGCATTTTAATTAATATACATTTATGAGCATAAAAATAATGTATATGTTCTTAAGTACGTTAATATACTCATTAGTTTACATATAGTTAACTATAGGGTAAAAATGCGAAGGTGGGTTACACTTTCGTGAGAAACACAGTTGGAAATTTCATTTTTCTAACACTTTGGCTGAAGTTTTGAAATTAATTTGGCTGAACTGATTCTATCGTTTACATTAATGGCATGGGTAAATAGATTTTTGGCCAGAGATGGGAAAGCGGCAACAAAATTTCGGCCGAATTAATAGTCCTGCCAAACTATTAGTTTGGTCGAAATTTTTCTTATAAATATACCAGCCCCCATACTGCAACAATTTTTGGGTTTGTTACCGTTCGATTTACCATTGCTATGTTGTTTCTTTGTTGCCATCTGTCACGATCTGTTTGTGCTGCGTTGTTGCAGGGGTGTTGTCTCGCTCAGTTTGTGTTGTGTTGTTGTAGGGGTGTTGTCTTGCTCTGTTTGTGTTGTGGTGTTGCAAGGGTGTTGTCTCGCTCTGTTTGTGTTACGTTTTTGCAGGGGCGAGGAGGGTAGCAAGCGAAGGTGTGAAGGTAAGGTTTATGGTTTATGCTTTGTTATTTTCTTTGTTTATTGTTTTTTTTTTTTTTAATTTTATTTTCTGTGTTCGCAAGTTTTATATTATCGACATCCTCAGTGATCTGCGGCCACATCGTCTCACTGTCTGCTCGTTGTGCATGCTCTCATTGTCTACTTGTCATGCATGCTTTTGCTGTCTCATTGTCTCTGAATTTCCAGGTATTTTCATTCTCATACTTTTCCTTTTATATTCACATTGAAATGAAACCATATTAGATTACTGTCAATGAAAAATTCTAGTACTCTTAGTTGCATAAAACTGCTTCCTGTGATTTTCCCTGACAGTTTTGTTGTGGTTTGATATATTTTAAATGACAAGACATATCATCGAATTGTTCACATCATAACTTTTTAATGAAGGCTACCCTGAACAAATCATGTTTCTTCAATAGGAGTTTATAATGTAGCCAATACATTTTATGCTTACCAGAAGCAAACAAAATTGGTGCAAGTGATTTTTGTTCCTTTTAGATTTGTTTCTAAATTTGATTAGAAAAGATAAATTTAAAAAATTATAACTTTAAGATGTACAATATGCACATTTAAAAGGATAGGAATTTGTCTCCAACTTGATGATATACTAGAATTCAATTTTGGAAAATGATCTCTAGGCATGTCTGAAATATGTTTGGGTTGTACTGTGACATGTGTTGCATGAGATGGAACCAAATGATTTACTTTGCAGCAATGAAGACATGGTTTGTAGGAGAACAATACTTCCTTATCGTGGTGTGCCACCACTGAAGGAGACTATATTCTATAGAGGACAATTATTTTGGCTGTATTTATATAAAGATTATGATGATTATCCTACCTATGAGTACACTATATATTGGTTAGATATACAAGGGAATAATTTGGGCTATTCATTTGTGCCTATTTTAGATATATAGTGTATGCAAATAGGGAAATAGACGAACCACATTGTTTATTTTGTGAATAATCGTGAAACGTCTGTATGCTCATTGAAAGAATTAAATAATTTTGAAACAGAACAACCTTCCTCTGTAAGAAGCGTTTAATGTTTTGAGGGTGACTGGTTTTTATTGGGACATTGCTTGAAGAAATATTTGTAGATATAAATAGTAAATTCCTGAGGTCCCGTCCATTTCGTGTTTAACAGGAGAAAGTACTTTTTTGGTGTTTCATGGAAGTTCAGCTTAAGGTTTATGATTTGCTGAGCCAGGTATGCACAAAACAAATTTCTGATGGTGTGTCCATGTTGGAAGCATTAGGGTTCCATGTTGCATGCATTGATGGTTTTAATGAAGACATTGAAAATAAAAATGTATTCTCTTTTTCTCTAAATGTTGATTCAATTGTATACATACCGCCATTTCCTTTATATATCATTATGTAGTGTTTTAAGACATTGCAATGTTTCTTTCTAGACATTGTTGGTAATTTTGAGTTTCTCATATATTTTAATTATGAAATTTAGATTTTCCTGTTGGGAATTTTGATGTTATACACCATATATATTTATGTTTAGATTGAATGTTTCATTATGGATAGGAAAAAATACTTTGTTCTTTTTCATATTCTACAATTGTGCTCAAATTTGTTATTTTATTATGATTTGCAAAAAATATCTTCTTTTCCCTGATATTTTCTGGAAAGATTTATTTTGGATATAAAATTTTACTCAGGAAGTTTTTTTTCTGGAAATAAAAGCTTTCAAACTTTATCATATTCAAATTCTTAATATATGCATTCATTTTGTGACATCTTTCATAGTTTACTAGTCGTATTTCTTATGTATGTAGGATGTGATGGTTTGATTTCTATATTTGTAATTGGAAAATTATGGGGGTTCATCATGATATGTATATGAGTTGTTTTTTTGTCGTTGGAGTTCTTGAAAAAAATGTGAGATACAAGATGTTTAATTTCTGATAGAAATGTCGAGTGAGGAAACAAGAAAGCGTGCCACAAAAAGAGTGCTCTCGTCTGTGTCTCAAGGGAGAAAAAATGAATATCAACGAAAATGGTATCAACAAAATAAGGAAGTTATAAATTCCCATACAAGGGTTGCTTAATAACGAAGAAAGATAACTTTAGCAAATCATCAAGGTGGCGGCATTGTCAATCGTGAGTATTAGAAAAGGAAACTTGTGGTAGGAATAATAATTTGTTTGATATCTTATTTCCTTGATGTTTATTGTTTAATAAAATGTTCCTTTTAAGCTATTTTGAAAATTAACTTTTGTAAGTATTTTCTATTGTCGAAGGGAGCGTTGATACAACAAACACATAATACTCATCTAAAAACAATGGAATAAATATTGCATTTGTTGATGAGTAGATTGATGCTAATAGACAATTAGCTGTGTCTAGTTTGATTGTTGATAGTGATATGGTTCCTCTGATGTTCGACAATTTGGAACAATCTACTGGAATTGTGGGTTTGGTTGTTCCAAGTAGCAACTATATAGTCAAATTTGTCAGTCCTCCTAAATCTTTGTGTAGTCTCTTTTGGATTACTACTGCTAGTTCAATATTTTTTCTTTTTTTTTGGTTTTTGTGGCTATTGGAAAATTATTTATTATGTAGAAAATTAAATAAACAATAAAGCGCACATAAAAATACTTGATACAAAACATTGGCAGAAAAGGCCTGAGAGCCTTACGACATTCCTCACATATTGCTCATTATTCAAATAATGTTATAATACAAATAAATAGATGAGGAAGTTGTCTCAAGATAGTGCATCTATCTTGGACAACTTCGTTGAGAAAACATCTCAAGCACTGTCACACCTCCTATTTACACAAAAACAAAAATTTCCTTCTCCAAGCATTTCATGCTTTTAACATAGGTTTATCAGGAAACCCTAATTCTCTAAACAAGATTCATTTCATCATAACACCATAACCCCAAGAACTCTCTATTAACTTCCTCTTTAACTTATTTTATGTTATTCTAGCTCCAAGTATGGAGTGAATTTATATCATTTTATTTTTTATTAAGGTAGCATATAGCACCTATAGTTAACCTTTACTTGGATGTTTATTTGCTCTTGGCCATCCAGTCCTTTCTCATGCATTATACACGATGGGTTTTGAGTTGGTTATGCCTACGAGCATTCTGGACCCCTTCCAAATATACATATCCTCGATTTTTCCCATTACCTATATGTATCTACCTTTGGTAGTGATTATAATTTAATTCAATGCACATACTATTATATTCCTGGCTCTTCTATGCGTTTGGCGATCAGATGAGGTGGCATTCATAATTGTTTTCACATTTGCATTGATATGATAGCATATCATTGTACATGAGATTTCAGATCAAATTTTAATGTGAAACTTGATTACGTTATCGATTTACACGTAGACCATGTAGTTCAACTCGATTTGAAGTACTGTGTTCATTGCGACGGGATAAGTCTTCTCCACGTCAGATTTGATGATACGTATGGTTGCGTTGGATGGTTTATACTGGCTTCCATCCCATTCTTTTGTTCACGTGGTCGATCCACGTCGATATGGTATTACCATTCTAGCTTACTCGGCTTACAATGGCGCTCTTCTGTATACGAACAGGACGCATGAAATTTATTTCGTATCTTGGCACCATTAATGTTATACGACTGGTTTAATTGCACTCGCCCACCCCTCGATCCGTGGCTTGGCTCTTATGGTTTTGACAAGTGGACGATAGCGATCCTGTCGTATTAGGTTTTCTGGGGTCTTTTGAATAATTATATAAACCCTTGATATTGTGTAGAGATAGTTTTCCGTGTTCATCATTTGTTGTGTATCTCTTCACCTGCAAGGTCTTTGCTCTTCAGGGGGTTTACTTACCTCAGTTTTCGAAGGATATTTGTGGCTTACCGACTCCACTGCGACGCTACTGGGTAATCGTTTATACCTTCGTTTGTTTTTTCATTTTATGCTTTAAAGATCAGGCTCGTCGCTCAGAACTTGCCATACTTCAATTCTGAGGAAGTCTTCGAACGTTAATAAGATGAATGTGTTTCGTTTTGGAGATTTTGGTTATACCCTCTATGCAAAATTTTCATTGTATTCCATTTCCGATTTATTGTCGACATTGCTCCTCTGTCGATTTCATTGAATGTTAACTAATTTATTTTGTTAATACTGTGTAGCGTCCTAATTTACTTGCTTCGCTTCGCTTCAGGAGAACGACAGCCATTCACTCGGACGTTGTGAGGTTCGATTTTCCTCCTATCTGTACATATATGTTTATTTCCTTCTATCATTATCCTATAGAGTTTCAATTTAATCGATACTCTGTTTACAATTTTTGATTTCAGAGAGCTTGTAAGAACCGAGAATCTTGGTTCACAGGTAACGCCTCGTTTTTATGAGCATTTTCTCCATTCGAACGTTTTTCTAGCAACGGCACTATTAACTAATTTCTATCTTGACTTGTTTTTTCCACAGGTAACACAGATTCATTCGTATTCCTTTGAAAGCAGTTATGAGCCCTTCCATTTCTATGGATGTTAACCTCGTCTTCCTTGGTGTTTCAGGTCAGTATGCCTGTGGGAATATTGTCACCCTCTCGTTGCGTTATTTCGTCTGATGTAGAATCATTTCTCTCTTATTATTTTACACAGTGTTCGTTGAAGAACGAGACTCTGTCAGAGTCAGATTGTTAATATGTTTCGTTCGTATGTTGGCGCTCTTTTAATTTTGTTTTTATTGGGATAAGGGTTTCGGTTCTCAGACTCTAGCCTTATAGGCTCAGACTCTTATAGAGTGTATTGCGACTTTTTAATATATATAGTCACTTATATTTTTATGTTGCCATAATTCCAATGAAGCTACAGCCTAATTTTGTATGGATTGTCTCCTGCTTCCTCGCGTGGAGTGATTCGTGTATACAATTTAACATAATGGAATTTTTCTTCATTTACTATGCTTATCATAATAGTGAATGTATCTGATATAATTCTCTGTAGGGCTAATATTGTTCAATTGTACAAGGTTTCTCAGATATTTATGTTTTTCATGACTTGTATAAGAGACTCTCAAGATTTCTGGAGAGTTATATTTCATTTTAATTTTTCTTTTGATGTACCTGTATATTGATTTCTGTAGCTAGATAAGTTTAACTGGTACTATATCAAGTTATCATGAGCTAGCAGTCTTCTTCTACTCATGTTTAAACTGAAATTACTTTACTAAGATCTGTCTATACATATAATTGCATGCATAGAATTGTGTGTCCATTCTCATATATATATATAATAAATATGTAGGAAATACCAGGACTATATTCTAGTAGGTTTCAATGCTCTTCTTGTTTTCCATGTTATATATTTCTATTTGGATCTTCTTTTCATTTTCTTATAGCTATGCACATCTCTTGCATACATAGCTCTCTGGTTCTAGGTATTTCTGTAGAACTGGTCATGTTTTGGGATTCATTCCCTTGCTACTTAATTACTTGTTACAGCATTAAGGTTTTCTACTCTTCCATTTAATCTTGGTTAAGGGAAATTGTAGTTATATTAACTGTTAATGTGTATATCTGTGGAAAATATTATACCTCTCTGCTCTTTACTTAATAATTAATTATGCACTCTATGCATTTACTTTCTCTCTGCTCCATTTTTCACAGAAACAGATTAAAGTTACAATTTTGTGCTTCATGAGACATTAGAAATCTCCAGCTTTTACCTTAAGGATTTTTTTGGAGACTTGGGAGAAATTCTCTTTAATTTACCTACTCATGTTCACAATTAGGTGCTAATAGAACAGAAGAATTTTATAGTAAATTATCTATAGAGGATATGTATCCTCAGATTTAAACCAACCTTGGTTTAGACTTTCTATTGGATTCTACTCTACAGAATTTTTCTCTACCACCATACAGAATTATAAGGGGGAATGCCTTATGATTAATTCTGTTAAAGGTAGTACTAATAAATCTAATACCCTATAAATAATTTTTTTTATATGTAGCCAATTCATACCACAGTAAGAAAAAAACACAATGCACTTAGAGACATACCACTCATGCAGTCGACCAACCTCCAAACCTTAGAGTCCTTCTGTCTCCCAGAACTACCCCCGAGCTAAGATCACCTCCTAGAACAGATCAGCCTCTAATCTGTTTAGGAGCAGCTTATTTAAGCTATTTTTCCCCAAATCCTGTTTCTAATTCTGCGTCCAGAATATCAAGATGCTTTTCTTCCTGTTTGCCTAGGCTTCCCATTTTTGGGATTCTTTAAAGCTATTTTTATGCTTTCCTCAGCTTTTCCAGCTTTTTACCTCTTCCCAACTACTTTCCTCATCATTCGGGAAATTTAGATTCTTCCTCAAAAATCTAAATTAGAATAATTTCTTTCAAGGATTTTTGAAATATTATGGGTAATATTTGCCTTATCCATCCTCATGGATTTAGAAAGTGATCTCATAAATCTCATTTTGGTCAATCTGCACACAATCATTTTATTCATTTCCTCAAATTAAATATTTAATTACATTCTCAAAATACTTATCCTTTGGGGTCCACTCCCCTTAGGACTAAAGTTCAAATGTCCAGTTTGAAATTTAAACACATAAATTGGGGGTGTTACAAGCACACACTAAACTAGGAGCTAAGTTAGCTAGGTATAAACTAACTCCAAATTAAGGGGAACTAAAATAATCTAGAAAATTAGGCATAAAATCCTAATTTTCAATATTTAATTAATTTAATTAACTTTGGATTTATAATTTTTTATGAGAGAGAGGCTAGCATTCCCCCCCTCAATAATAAATCCAAAATAATAATGAGGAACCATCTTCCAAGTTCTCATGTTGATCCTCAAAAACATTGCCTGAAAAACTGCCAAAGCTAGATGCTGAAAAAACTGCAATCTGAAGAGACCATGATTCTGCTGCATGTCTAATTCATATATGAATTTCTCTTGATAAATCCCTCACATGCCAAGCTTCAAAAGGATCCATATGTCTTTTGTTTTCAATCAGCATCATTTTTCCATTGACAAAAAAATTGAGAATGCTCACTGCCGAGTTTGCTTGTCCACTGACAAAATATTGAAGATGCCCAGTGGAAAATTTGCCGATGATGATAGCCCACTGGATGTTGAAATTGATGATGTAAAAAAAAACTCATTGTTTCTTTTGATGATTCTTTCTAAAACTTCTCATTACAATTGTTGAAAGCTGCTCACAACTGCTTTTGCTATCGGTTTCCCACTGGAAAATTTGTTGATGCCCACTGCCTGATGAAGATGATTTTGTTGATGTTGTTGAAAATTTTAGTCTGAAAACCACCTTCAATTTAATTATAATTTCCCCCCACTTCGTAAACTGAAAGGAGAGACAATCATCTGCAAATTATTTCTAAACTCCCCCCTTCAGGTGTAGGAGTGTTGCACTAGTGTACTCGCCCATTAAACTGCATGAGAGTACCATCTTATTTTGACTGTCGGTTGTAATAAGTGTGATTGAATTGTGTTGTAGAACTTATACAATATTTTTATTATTGACAACCATTCCCAAGGATCAATCCGTTCATAATTGATCTTTAATATGGCCGGTTGGTTTTGATTGCAAAATTTCTCTGATGAATGATTCGGATTGACACAATGGCAACAAGGATGGAGATCAAAACAATGATATTCCATATGACATGTTATTTTACAATGTGAGCAGTTTGGTTTGAGTGCAAATTTGGCGTGCATACATGTCGATTTGTCTGCAACCTTCACATAATTTGTTGATGTGATTTGTTCAAGAAATCCTGCACTCACGAACTGGATGGGATTTGAATAATATGGGATATGTAAGTTGTATTCATATTTGACATATCCTAATCCCCGTGGATTTTTGTTACTTTGTATTTATTCCCACATATTGATGATCAATTTGGAAGAAATTTGAACTTGAACAACTTTGGCACTTGAAGTTGTTGGGATGAATGGCATATCATCTTTATCTGTATGGTTCAAAAACTTAGAAGCATCACTCTACTCTTGAAACTCATTTATTTGTATTTGAGACTCAAGTTGAAGGAAATCAATCATATCATGTGTCTGTTGCAGATGCCTTTAAAGATAAGCAAGAGTTTCTTTGTTGATTTGCACCATGTCCATAGCACTTGATAGGATAAAATTGTTAAGAACTTGTAACATCTGGATGTGGTGCGCCATGTGAACTTGCTTGGATTTAGCTTTCTCACTTTATTTGAATTTGCTCGCTTGATTTGAATTACTTTCTTTGAAATTTGCTTGATCTCTTCCTTGGTGAAACTTGTTTTGCTTGTTTCACACTCACTGAAAATCACGCTCACTTGCTATAGATTTCAACTTGTTTGATTGTTGTCTGGATATTACATTTACTTGCGGTATATTTGAACTCGCTCGCATGCTTTAATTGTTTCTTCAATGAAATTCACATTTTCTCACTTGATGTTGTTAACTTTGTACGGACATGACTGTGCTTATTTGAAAACGAGGGGTATCGAACACTGTCGAAAATTCACCCAAAAGAAAAATGATAAGTTCAAATAATATGACTCAGTTAAATATTTACTTGACTTAATTGTCTTATTTTGACCACCTTATCAATTCAAACTGGCTTGTCAGTTTCAACCGAAAATTCACCAGTACGATTCAACTTAGTTACAAAATTGTTTATATGCAAGTGATACAAAAAAAGTTGTTGATGTCATCTTGTCTTGAAATGCTTGATTTTTTTGGCATCCTTAACTTGATTATTTTGATTGCAGGATGTGGAATGTAGCTATAGAAGACCTCTTTATCAACTTCATGATGTGTCACACAAATGCATGTGATTGTTTGTGTTTGTGTACCTAAGCTTGATTACAGGAGCTAGATTATTTAAGTTTGATGAATTGTACTCTTAAGCTTGCTTATGTGCATGCAGTTGTGTAATTTTTTGTGTACCATATTACAAAGAGAGTGTAAATAACTGGACAGAAGCCATGCACATGCATTCACTACACACGGTGTACCCAATATCCCCTTTTTAAATTTTAGGCCAATATAGGACACAAGTACCACCAAAAAATATGTTAATAAAAGTATGGGGTACATCATTCTTCTATCTTCACAATATCTGCATTGAAGCATCTCAAGCATATATTGTGAAAACTCTTTGGAAGAAAATTGTCTTCAAAAAATTAGATGGATACTGATTCAACCTTGTTTTCCCATTGTTGCAGAAATCTTCAACCTGAATTATGCAATAATAATTCTCCACATAATTATTTCAACATATGAAAATAAGAGGTATTGCAATAGTAATGGTCGTGCTCTTATAACTCTCACATAAAACCTTCAAACTTAAAATACCTTTAGAATTATCACAAGTATTCAAATTCCCTCTTACTATATTTGCATGACTCATTTAAAAAACATACTCAAACATTCACCTTGAAATTCACCCTTATACCTCCCACATTCTCTCAAAGTAAAACTGTGCTTTGGTTTACAACAATGAATTTATTAAAAAAAATCCACTTATCACTCCAAATAAAAAAAAAAAATCTCAAAATTCAACCTACCACTCCAATTAAAAAATATATATATACATTTTTTTGACACCTTTTTCAAACATGAAGTAAGTATTGGTACTCATTTCTTTTGACTTGCATCGAACGAGAAGAGGAAGCCCATAAGGTTTTGCATAAAATCTATCCAGATGGTCACGAGGCCGCAGCTGAAGATATTTCAACCAATGATGCATTTTCCAGTACTGAAAATTCTCATTCAGTTAACTCCACACACATATGAGTCTCTCCATTACACGTTTGTTGAGCCTGAGATTGGTTACTTCAAGAATATGTCTGCAGGTCCTCTATGGTGAGCATCGATAATTAATGCATTCAAAACACAATTTATGTACACAATGACCTTTCTAATCTACTCAACAAACATTCCAAATAGCACTTATCGCTCCACATGTAGGATGGACTCTAACACTTTCCAACAAATCTTCCATGTCATTAGCCAATAACTCTTCTAACTCTGGGGGGCTCCTATAACTATAAATTAAGGAATTATGATTATTGTGAAGCAAAGATCCAATTGTACACTTATAAAATATTTCCACATAGATGTGGGGTTTCTCCATGCCAGGATTTGTACCAAGATCTACGAGTCAACTCCTCCAAGAAAGATGGATGACAGTTCCAATGAACAAAAACTCCATCTCTTCAAGTTACATTCCACTCTACACACAAAAAACAACTATTCCTTTACTAAAACCATTGAAGTGTGCTCCATTCAGAAACTGATCATCAAATGAGACCTAGAGTCACCCATTGGGACAATAAGAATGACCGCTACAGTTTTCATGCTTTGTCACTGCTTCGTATACCTGCTATTTGGATCCACAAACCGATTTCCTTCACTTCTGAAGGTTGAATGCATGCTTCCTCCAATCGCATACAATTCCCATAGTTCAGTTAATTGATCAGAGAGAGTACGCCATCCTATCGACTTGGTAACATCAATTTTCCCTTTCGAGCTATGTTCGTAGTGCACTTTCATGGTGAAGCACAATCACACGTACTCAAGCCTAACATTACTTAAGCCTTTCTCTCTAGTTTTTGGCACGTCTATGTCTTACCCACATATTGCACGTGTTGTAGCTTTATTGAAGAGTACATATTCTCATTGGATTTTTTTAATCCAATAGCCACAATGTTTGAACGACCATTCGATGAAGCATGAGCCGATACCTGCGTGACCTTGGGTAGTGGAAAGGGTGAAGAAGGGACGTGGGACTGAAAGTGAATATGAGCTTGGTGAAGGAGATGTTAGTATGAATTCCAAGAACTTTGATAAATATTTCCATGAGTATATGATTTTGGTGGTCAATTTTTGTTTTCCCTTGCTGTGCTTGGAGAAATCGCCTAAAACCCTCGTGGGAGAAAGCAACTAAAATTATGAGAGGCAGATATCATCCTAAGCTTGATAAAAGAATCCTACTGGGAAAGGTTGACTGCACTCAAGAACCTGATTTATGTAGATCTCATCACATTCAAGGATACTCATCTATTAGGATCTTTCCTAAAGGAAATGATGTAAGGGAACATGAATCTTATTATGGAGACAGAGACTCTGATACATTGGTTGTGGTAACGGAGGCATTGGTTACAATCATTCCCTTCGAGACACATCTCGCATTGGAAGATAAATCAGGTACTGCAAATGAAACTAAGCAGCATGCACCAAAGACAGAGGCTTGCAGAATAGAGGGATTTGTACAAGTAAAGAAGGTTCCTAGAAACCTTATAATATATGATCACTTTGGATCACATTAATTTGATGCTACAATAATGAATATGTCCCACGTGATTTCTCTTTTTACTTTTGGAAAAATACTTTCCTAGAAAATGTTGAAGGAAGTGAATCGTTTAACACCTTATCTCGGTGTGGGTACGAATCTCTTGACTGGGAAGCGCTACATTACAGATCATGAAATATCACGATTGATCACTATATTCAATTTGTTAATAGAAATATGTTTTCAGGTAAAGGTAGCAGAAGTGAAGGATTATTTGAACAATATGATTACACTACACATAGTAGTATGATGAAAACTGGAGATGTTCTTGTTGCAAAATATATGGACAAAGAAAAATGCACACAGGAAGCAGAAACCTAGCAAAGAGAGCCTCAAATTTTTTGACTCTCAAGTCTCAAGAAAAATGAAAAATTAATTCAGAAATTAAATTTTTGACACATCTGAAATTGACCCCATTTAGCTACAACTCTCAAACCATCACAACAAACACAGATTTCACAACTAGGGCTCTGATACCATATGTAGAAAACCAAATAAATAATAAAACACACATAGAAATACCTGAGAGAAAACATTGTCGGAAAAGGCCTGAGAGCCTTACGACATTCCTCACATATTCTTCATTATTCAAATAATTTAATAATACAAATAAATAGATGAGGAAGTTGTCTCAAGATAATGCCTCTATCTTGGAAAACTTGGTTGAGAAAATATCTCAACCACACACTAATCTAAGAGCTAAGTTAGGTAGGCCTAAACTAACTCCAAATTAAGAGGAAATAACATAATCTAGAAAATTAGGCACAAAATCCTAATTTTCAATATTTAATTAATTTAATTAATTTTGGATTTATAATGTTTATGAGAGAGGGGCTAACATATTATGGAGTATTTTTTTTCCACTTGTCTTTCTTATCGATGAATTTTTTTTCAATGGATGTTGTTGTACGCATGTTTGGTGGTAAAAAAACCTACATCATCTGTTGGATTGCAACGTTGTGGGTTGCCCTCTCGAGTTGAAGAAAATTTTGAAGTTTTTGGTGTTGCGAGCCGTGAGTGTCGAACATTTTTTTTTAATGGGAAATATAGTTCGTTGAAATATACATTTCGTTGCATTCTTTATGTCATTACATTTCTCCATTATTTTGATGTTTTCCTCCCATTATGTGTTGTTTCGATACATTGTGTTTACATAGCAAACATTGAAAGAAGTGAAAATCATCATCGGTTTGGAAACGATGGAAGAATTGCTATAGTGGAAAGTACAAGAAATTAAAGTCATGGAAAAGTGGTTCGCTTTGATATGTTTTCTCATAGTATCATGCTTTCTAGGATGGTTGATAATTTTGAACAATATGCTGCGGATGTTGGGCCTAGTGTCTATCGACGTAACTTTGCTACAATTTTTGTGCACGAGAGAGAAATATTGCAAAGTTGTGGTATTACTCCTATGAAGGTGGTTTGTGTTTGCATTTTCTTTTACACTTTCTACATTTGGATATGGGTAAAAATGCAAAGGTGGGATACACTTTCATGAGAAACGCAGTTGGAAATTTCATTTTCCCAACAGTTCGGCCAAACTTTTATAAAATCTTGGAACATTTCGGGCGAAGTTTTGAAATTAATTCAGCATAAATAATTCTAGCATTTAAATTGATGGTGTATTGACAGTGTGGGTAAACGTATTTTTTTCTAGAGATGGGAAAAGCAACAACAAAATTTCAACTGAACTATTAGTCCAGCTGACCTAAAATTTCGGCTGAACTTTGAAAATAATTCACCCAAAATTTTTCTTATAGATATACCAGCCATGGTACCCGTTCTGGCAGTGCCAATCATCTTATTCTAAGGAAATAGATAGTCGACAAGCAGGAGCGGTACCAACCAGATTGCTATAATTCTGTTTTGGGAACATACAAGAAGAAATTGGCAGAGATATGTGAATGGTTGACAATTTTTAACAATATGCTAGGAATGTTTGGCCTAGTGTCTATCGATGTAACTTTGCTACAATTTTTGTGCACAAGAGAGAAATATTGCAAAGTTGTGGTATTAATCCTATGAAGGTGGTTTGTGTTTGCATTTTCTTTTACACTTTCTACATTTGGATATGGGTAAAAATGCGAAGGTGGGACACACTTTCATGAGAAACACAGTTGGAAATTTCATTTTCCCAATAGTTCGGCCGAATTTTTATAAAATTTTGGAACAGTTCGGCCGAATTTTTGAAATTAATTCGCCTAAACTAATTCTACCATTTAAATTGATGGCGTATTGACAGTGTGGGTAAACATATTTTTGGCCGGAGATGGGAAAAGAAACAGCAAAAGTTTGACCAAACTATTAGTCCGGCCAAACTGAAATTTTGGCTGAAATTTGAAAATAATTCAGCCAAAAATTTTCTTATAGATATACCAGCCATGGTACCCATTCTGGCGGTGCCAATCATCCTATTCTAAGGAAAGAGGTAGTCGATAGGCAGGAGTGGTACCAACCAGATCGCTATAATTTTATTTTGGGAACATATAGGAAGAAATTGGGAGAGATATGTGAATGGTTGACAATTTTCAAGAATATGGTGGGGATGTTGGGCCTAGTGTCTATAGATGTAACTTTGCTACAATTTTTGTGCATGAGAGAGAAATATTTCAAAGTTGTGGTATTACTCCTATGAAGGTGGTTTGTGTTTGCATTTTCTTTTACACTTTCTACATTTGGATATGGGTAAAAATGCGAAGGTGGGATACACTTTCATGAGAAACGCAATTGGAAATTTCATTTTCCCAATAGTTCAACCGTGTTTTTATAAAATTTTGGAACAGTTCGGCCGAAGTTTTGAAATTAATTCGGCTGAACTAATTCTACCGTTTAATATGATGGCATATTGACAGTGTGGGTAAACATATTTTTGGTCAGAGATGGGAAAAGCAACAACAAAAGTTCGACCGAACTATTAGTCCGGCCAAACTAAAATTTTTGTCGAACTTTGAAAATAATTCAGTGAAAAGTTTTCTTATAAATATACCAGCCATGGTAACCATTTTGGCGGTGCCAATCATCCTATTCTAAGGAAAGAGGTAGTCGTAGTGGTACAAGTTTCAGGTTAGTTACCGTTTCTTTGTTGTTGTCTGTCTCGCTTTGTTTCTCTGTTGTTGTGTGTCTCATTCTTTTTCTTTGTTGTTTTCTTTCTTGCTCTATTTTTGTTTGTTGTTGTAGGGAAAAGGAGGAGAGAAAGTGAAGGTGAGAAGGCTATGCTCTGTTTATGGTTTATTCTCTTTTATTTTTTTTGTTTTTTTTTTAATTTTATTTTTTTTGTTCGCAAGTTATTTCTAATATACGTAATCAGCGACGTCCTCGAAAATTTGTGGCCTTTTTGTCTCGTTGTCTACTCATTGTGGCATCATTGTCTCATTATTTCCTCGTTGTGGCCTTGTCGTCAGACTGTCTGCTTGTTGCGGCCTTGACACCTTGTTGTCTAGTTGTCTCCGAATTTCTGCGTAGATGGAAAAACCCTGAGAATTCCCTGTATAATTTTTTATGGTTAAGATAGATATATAGAATCAATACTATAACAAATCAGAGTGAGATCCTAAACAAATTAAACCAAAAAACATACAATAATATTTCCCAAACATACAATAAACTACAACAACCACCTTTAACAAATAGAATATTATTCAACCAATATCTTGTATCAAATTACTGCATACAAAAGGAGTGAAAAAAAACAAAGCTCCAACCTACAAATTACTGCATACAATAATTATAACAACCACTAGCAACAACCACACTAGCAACCTTTGTGGCTCTTCTTTTTCTCTTTCTCTACATTCTATCTCTGATCTTTATCTTCGAATAAAGGTATCATGCTTGTGTATTTTATTTCCTGTCCATAATGAATTATTTCCTTCTTGTCACGAAGTATCCTACCCATTGAGCGACTGGGCTATCATGAAGTACTCCCTTCCGCACAGGCCTGACAGAAAGCACCCACAACTTAACCATTTACATGCTCTCTGGTCCTTTCCTTTTTAGTACCTTAGCGAACAATAATACGATAGGTTTTTTGATACTATAAGGTTCCTTTTATGTACCTTGTAATTCTCTTAGCAGCTTTCTAATGGACTTCTTTAGGTGAACTTATGAATCTGGACACAAAACCAACTGAAAAATTGATGTCGAGTCTTGTGGAAGTTAAGTAGATGAGACTTATAACAAGAATCTTGCATAATATGCTATTAACATCCTTTGATTCATCATAATACATACTGATTTTAGGATTTACTTCAAATGGTGAAATTTTGTTTATATTTGTCATCTATCACAGAATGTGACAAGAAGCTGATTGATAGAACTAAGGAAGACATGAAGAAGTAGTCGTTACCCTTATTTTTTATTTCTTTGCTTCATGGATGAATAGTGATGTCTTTTCTTCTGTGGTGTGACCTTCTACCTGAGTTTCAGTGGGATTTTCTTTTCTTGTCTTCATGGAGGATGACCTTTACTATACAAGATTATGCATGCACTAGAAAGTTTCACATAGTATTATAAGCTTAATTACGTATATTACTATGAAAATGAGTATGATACATAGTTTAAACTAATTAATGTTTACCTATATTACATTATTGTGTCTACAACTAGTCTGATCATAGAAGTTGTCAAAACTGCTGTTACTTGTTCAACCTCTTTATATAATCTATAGAGTGATTGTAGCCTCATATTCAGTGGGCTTTGATTCCATGTCTGTTTTACACTAATTAATGTTTACCTATATTAGATTATTGTGTTTACAGCTAGTCTAATCATAGAAGCTGTCATAACGGTTGTTACTTATTCAACCTCTTTACATAAGCTATAGAGTCTATTGGCTTGTGGTTTTTACAAACAATAAGGCCACATGGAGAGCTAAGCAAATGAAGAGTGGGAATGGCTGAAGTGAAGGCCAATAAATTCAAGTGTGGGTTGCGCGGACACCCCGCAGTAAAAAGAGGAAAGAACACATACCACTTACCTTTCCACATCACCAACTGCATTATGCTTACACTCTTTAACTCCACTTGCACCATATCCCCAACTGCGATGTAAATGGTACCCACCCTTCTGCCACGTCACCTTTCCACAATCGGACATCGCACGTCATAACTCCTAAACTTTGCCCCCCATTCCTCATAATATCAAACTCTCGATTCCCTGATTATGATTCACGATATAATTCTGGGCCCTACCTTCTCCATGCCACATCACCTTCCACCCATCGAACATTGCATATCGCATCTCATAAACTTTACCCTTCGGTGCTCATAAAAAAAACTCTTGATTGCGATTTGCGAGCGGGCCTATCTTGGCCATGCCATGTCACCTTGCACCCATGGCACATCGCACATCACATTGCTTCATTCATGTTACTGCCATTTCTCTCACTAACTCCACCATTAATACTGCCATCCTCCCCTCATCTACACTCCCTATCACACATCTGACGGCTCATGATCTATTTCGGCCCCTCCTCACGTTCCGAAGGTTAATGCTAGTGGGGGTATGAAATGGTCAGTTTTGGAAAGATCCTCCAGTACTACATGTCAGCCTATAGTGATTTCACAACCCCCCCCATCCAATACCACAAACTAGACAGGCCCCCCTCCGAAATTCGATCTTTAGTTTTGCAAGTCAAACATAGCATGGGTTTTTGGCAGATAAATGTAGCTATGGTATATTTAGTTTTTCCAAGAACTCCCCACTAAAGAGCTAGGCACACGTAACACGACTGGTCGTTTCATAACGGTTAATGGTAATCATGAGAATGAGGGAGTGGAGGCTTTTGATAGCAGGTGGAATCATGTGATAGAAGCCAAACTGCCCACCTATTCACGGTTACTTCTCGTCAACCCATTTTGAATATTTTAGGATTTTGCCTCCATGGGAAACTATGTTATTCTTTTAATGTTTGATTATGATGTTTTGTTGGTGAAATCTTGATTTCACCTGATTCTTTTTTTATTTTCAGATTACGCGAGTGATTCCTTGATGCACGCTCTATGAGTTGGTTAGGATATTTTGATTTTCACATGTTTGGGTCGATCATGGAAGTTTATTCAATCGTAAACACTTAGGAGAACTCTATATGTAGATATTTTAGAGATGGAAGAAGGGTTTAGAATTTTGGAGAATTTTTGTTGTAGTTCTGTATCACTATGCTCTTTGTGCTCTAAGATGCATTTTTGGGAGAGTTGTTTTGAACATAATATGATATACAACGTTGTTTATTTGGATTCCATATGGAGCAATGAGTAGTATGTATCTATGTTATCTTTTTTATTAGTAATATCCTATTTATGTATAATCATCTTTTCATGTTCTACTGCTTTGATGATTCATGTAATGTAGCTGGTGGTGGTATGCATTGTTATTCATGAATTCGTGTATGAATAATGCTCATGTGTGAAAATTTTTGTGCCCCCTTAATTCACGCTCCATGAATCTCTCTTGTTGGTCACATTCTACCTACCTCCGCTTCCTTTGAGTTCATGGGAGAAATATTCTTAAGAATTTTAAGCCCGTATCTCACGAGTTCCTCCTCTGTTCCTTCTTAGAACCTCTGCATATTTTGAAAGCCTCTACTCATTGTTTCATACTTGGCCCATTTGAAAATCCACCGAGCCATACAGCCTCCTAAGCCCTCTCGCAGTATAGGCTAATTCACACGAATCACACTCCAAAGTCTTCACCATTCCTAAACCACTGCAATCGTTATTCTCCTTATACATATTCTATCAGAGGCACCCTGAAAATTGTCTACATCTAACCTCTAAATTCAAGATATCCTAGGCACTGGTCTTTTACAACTGAAGGATGTCTCTAGGAGCTGCAAAAAAAATTTGGTGCCATTTCCAGGGATACAAATGAAGAAATATTTTCCCTGGTAGATGACATCAATTCCACCCTTCAGGTAGGTGAACAGGAAGGGTTGGGAGTTGCGTATTCCTCACCTTGGCAACTCCACTGTAAAATAGTCCTAATTAGAAGTAATCCTGGATTTCACGAGGCCTCACACTTGATTCAGATCCAACATATACCCCCATCTATAAATCAGATGGCTATGTCAATTTTCCTTTTGAAAAATTATGCCCCCTTGGCCCTCCCTTAGAATCTAAATGATATGCCACAAGACTATCTAGAGTTGTTTCCTTAGTTCACTGGGGAAGATAATACTTCTGCGCAGATACATATTGAAAAGTTTTGTGCCTTTGCTGAGAATGTGAATGTAGAGCACTTAGATGTGGTGTTAAGTATTTTCGTCCAATCCTTAGATGGAGAAGCTTAGAATTGGTTCAAGTCTCTAGCCGACAACACAGTCCACACTTGGGAAGAAATGGAAATTATCTTCATATTAAAATGGGGGGAAAAAAGGGACCATGGATATGTTCTCACTGAGTTCAACACTCTAAAAAATATACACACTGAGGATGTAACTTAATTCATGAATAGGTTTTAATAAGCTCTATAAAAATCTTCCTGCTGAAATAAAGCCTCCCCAAGCAGCTTCTAAGGTGGTCTTCGCAGGAGATTTCGAAATGGAGTTTGGGTTCACCCTAAGAGAAATAAAATCCACATCTCTGGATCAGATCTAGATTGATGCATTGGAGGTAGAAGAAAACTTTTCTTCTACTTGTAAATTAAGGGGAAGACATAACATGAAGCCAGAAGAAAGAATAGGGAGGAGGCTTCTACATCAAATCAGGAAAGGGAATCACGAGAGTATAGAATTGAAGAAATGAATAAGGTAATCAAGAACCTTTAAAATAAGTTGCTTAAGGTTGAATTGGAGGCCAAAATTCCCCTCCCCATCCCAACCAAATGATTCCTAACTGGGGGTTTAATCATCAATATTGGAAGCCCCCTCTGCAGTTGTTATAGTGGGAGAGGAAGGAACAACAAGACCACATTCAACCCCCTCTATACTTGGAGAGAGAAGTGGAGGGACAGAACAAGGAAGTCATAGAATATCAAGAATATCAATTCCTCGCTTACTCTGATGATGAGGAGGGTGAACTCATCCTGCAAGGGGAGCAAGAGGAAAAGGAGGTCCCTCCAGAGGATTAAGATATTGACAGTTACTGTAGACAGTTTGTAGATTTCATGCAAGATTAACTCCACAAAAAATATGAACTCAGGTCCTCCAGGAAGAGAACTCGAGTGCAAGAACAACATGAAGTCGATATCAAGAGAACAAACCCCTCCCAGTCTTTCTAGTAAAGGGAAGAAGCCATTAGAAGATTTAGCCCCTCATAAGGCCACCGCATCCACTTCCACAAAGCAAGAAGTTGATCCTCCAAAAAATGATAAGTCCCCATATATAAATTTGAAATTGCCTAACCATCTTAAAGAAAATTCCAAAGAATTTATTACAGAAAAATATCCCACAACCTTTAACCTCCAGAAAGAACTAGAGAATTTCAAGATCTTGGTTCCCCTGATTGAGCTCCTGAAACAACCTTCATACAAAGCTCAAGTGTCCCAATTCATGCTGCCCCATGGTGTAATCCCTCTACTTGACAGCCTCAATCTCCAAGCAGAATGGCCCATGGTAGTTTTTGGACCTCATATAGAAGAGCAAGATTCAACCACTCCCCCATTCTATGTGACTCTAGTGATACATGACTTACTATTGCACAATTGTGTTCTTGATTATGGGGGTTCACACAACCTGTTGCCTTTTTCTTTCATGGAACAATTGGGATTGGAGATTAGATGGCCTTATAGATACCTGTATTATTTTGACTCCAAAAGGGTAAAGTGCCTGGGTATGATAAAAGACCTGGTAGTGAACTTAGCCCAGATTTTGGCCAAAAGTGTGGTAATGGATATTGTAATAGCTAATATGCCAACTCGGTTTGGAAATTTGTTGTCCAGATCCTAGGGTTCCAATATTGGAGGGTCAATAAAACTCGACCTCACCTACGCCACTATCCTAATGTTCGGTAGGGAGGAAAGTATATTATATAGTGAGTCTAGGTTTGTAAATATGGTCACCGAAGTTGATGGTTCAACCAATTCTCTAGTGTATGGAAAGGAAGGATAATTTTGCTGTCTTATGCTAGGGGAGGACTAAAATTTCCTGTAAGAAAATAATATCTTTCCCGTAAGATAGGGGGATCCCATAAATAGAGTGAAGAACAATATTTTGACCTTGTCGTTTGATGGGTCTTATTCACGAGAAGGAAATAGAGCCATGGCACTACTAATATCGTTGGAAGGGTGTTTAGTGTTTCTCTCCTTCAAGTTGGAGTTTGAAGCCACAAACAATGTGGTCAAATATGAAGCCCTATTGTTGGGATTACAGGCAGCATAGAACATGAACATACATTATCTCAAGGTGTTTGGAGATTCAGAGCCAGTAGTGAGGCAAGTCAGAATCCAATGCCAAGCTAAGCACCCACGACTCAGAGCTTACAAGAACGAGGTATGGGATGTGGTTGAGAACTTCTTCTCATCTTTTAACATTCATTTCATGCTGAGGGATAAGAAAATAATGGTCAACTCACTAGCCATGGATGCTATCTACATCCTCCCTCTGTAGAATCTATTGGTCAAATACGAGGTGGAACTGAGATATCGCCCCTCCAATCCTGAAAATGTAAAACACTGGCAGGTCTTTGAGGAAAAAGAGAAATTCAATCATTTTATGGAGATGGTGGACGAATTCTTGATTTTTTGATCAACTTAGTGACCGAGGATGATAATGAAGTGCCAAAAACAAGATAGGAGGAGACACTGGCTGGCCACCCCATATTCCAATTAAAGGGAAATGTTATTCCGAGGGGTCTTGTGATATTGGAGAGACTGTTTGATAAAAATGATATCCCAATGAACGCCAACAAACGGAGTCCTGAGGAGGCAGTCATGGATTTGAATGTCAATACAAAGGAAGACCCGAAGGTGGTGAAGCTATCGAAAGGAGTCCCCGAAGAATATCAAGGATAGTACTTGAAGCTCTTTCGATCATACAAAGATGTCTTTGCCTGGTCATCCCATGACATGAAGGCATTTGATATTGATTTCATACAGCATAAGATACCCCAAAAAGAATATGATAAGCCTCATAAACAAAAGCTGGGTAGATCAACCATCTTCTTCTCCTGGCTATTGAAAAATAAATAAAGAATTTGTTGCAGGAAAAGATCATTGTCCCTCTGAGGTAGTCTGAAGGGGTGGCGAACTTGGTGCTTGTAAGGAAGAAAAATGATGAGATCAGGCTTTGCGTGTATTTCCTCAATCTGAACTGAGCCTCACTCAAATACAACTATCCCCTCCCAAATATGGACCACATCCTACAAAAGGTAGTGGGATCCTCCCCGATGTCCATGATGGACAGTTTCTCATGATATAAGCATGTGGTGGTGCTCCCGGAAGATGAAAAGAAGATGACATTCACTACACCTTGGGGAACCTTCACGTACGCCTGAATTCCTTTCGGCCTGATAAACGTCGGTGCCACATTCTAGTGTGCGATGGACATCGCTTTCATAGGATACTAGGATATTTTTGTGCTGATTTACCTGGATGAAATCACCGTCTTCTCAAAGAGTGACACTTACCATATAGAGAATCTTCGACAAAATTTTGACAAATGTTGAAGGCATGGTCTCTCTCTTAACCCCCAAAAATCCATGTTTTCCCTAGAATAAGGAAAGCTATTAGGGAATATAGTAACCAAAAGAGGGGTAAATATTGACCCGAAGTGGGTGGAGGTGATAAATGAAATTTCCCTACCAAAAAAAAAAAAGGAAGTATAGGTATTCCTGGGAAGAATAAATTTCCTTAGAAGGTTCATCCCAAATTATGCTGAGATCGTCTGAAACATCATCGAGATGCTGAAGAAGAATAGCAAAGTAAAATGGACTCCTCAATCCAGGGATTATTTCAACAAGCTCCAGTGATGGCGAGTCCAGAATCTAGAAAATCATTCATGATTTTTTCTTTCACCTCCCCTCACACACTAGTTGTGGTGCTGCTACAAAAAAATGATGAAGGGCATGAACAACCTATTGCGTTCTTCAGCCAGGTCCTCCAAGATGTCGAACTAAAATATAACATCCTAGAAAATCAAGCATAAGCTTTGGTCAAGTGACTTAAGGCATTTCAGGTGTACATGCTACAGTCTGTCATAACATCTTACGTACCCACTATAGCAGTGAAGGATATTCTGGTGCCGGGTGACAACGAAGGAAAAAGGGGTAAAATGGATAGCTAAGATTCAGGAGTACGAGATGGAGATAAAGCCTACCAAACTCATCAAAGGCCAAGGGCTGGAAAAAATTATATTTGAATCCAACTGTCAAGATCTAGGGATAAATTTGTCTATGACAGGAGGAGAAGCGCAAGAGGATACAAGTGCACATCGCAACATAGAATATTCCATAGAAAAGACACATGTAAAGTACCCTCTATCCTTATGGTATAAAGATATAGTGGAGTACTTGTTAACCTTGAGGTGCCCCCCTAACTATGACAAGACCAAGTATCGCACTTTAAGGTTGAGATTTCAAAAGTATACAGTGGAAAATGGGTGACTGTATTGGAGGGACCCGACTAGGATTTTACTACTATGTTTAACATAGAAAGAGGTTGATGAAGTGATGAAAGAGTTCCATGAAGGAATATGTGGTGGGCATTACAATTGGCAATCCACTGCTCAGAAGATCGCAAGAGCGGGCTTCTTTTGGCCCAAGTTGTTTGGGGATGTATGTGCTCATGTTCAGGCTTGCGAAAAGTGTCAAACATTCACCGAAAAGAAAAGGTTGGCAGCTCTCCCATTGATTCTAGTTCATGTTGAAGAGTCATTCAAACAATTCAGAATTGACTTCATATGTGAGATTCATTTGGCTTCTAGAAGCCAATGCTTATGGATCATCATCACCAAGGATTACTTCACTAAATGGGTTGAGGTCGTGCCCGTAAGGAATGCCAAAAATTTGGTGGTGATCAAGTTCATGGAGGAAAAAATAATAGGCAGGTTTGGATTCCCTGCTAAAATCATAAAAAACAATGCCCAAAATTTTATGTCGACTAGGTTCGTGAAGTTCTGTTAGCATTATAATATCAGTCTGGGGCACTCCACTATATATTAACCATAGGGGAACGAGGTGGTGGATTCATCTAACAATACATTGGTGAGAATATTCAAAAATACCATCAACAAAAACCAAAAGAACTGGGATTCTTAGCTCAAGTTTGCACGTTGGGTGAATTGCATCACCATTAAATGATCCACAAGGAAGTCACCTTCTGAGCTAGTGTACGACATAGCAAAAATATTCCCTATTCAGCTTGCATTACCAGTGGCCCGATTCTTACAAGAGAGCAAGGAAGAACAAAACGACCTTGTCAGAACAATGAAGAAATTGGTCAAAATAAGTGAAACATGGGAACATGTAAGCCTCAAACTAGCAGAGTACCAGGGAAATATGAAAGGCTTATTTGATCAAAGAGCTAAAGGCAAGGAAATCCAAGTAGGGGATTTGGTGCTGCAATGGGATTTCAGATGGTCAGACAAAGGGAAGCATGGGAATTTTGACCCAATTTTGTTCGGTCTATTGAGGGTGGCAAAGGTCAAAGGAAACAATACCTTTACGCTGGAGAACTTGGATGGAGACATACACGAGATTCCTATCAATGGACAATTTCTCAAGCCTTAATTCTAGCACTGATAGCGGGCTATGATGGCCCATTTTACATATCCTCAAATTTTATTTATGTAATTTCTAATTTTCACATGAATCACTGTTTTGTTTTTGGTTAAAGCTGCTTGAAAATTTTTCTAATTATGATCCCAGGCACATTAATAAGAACAAAAGCAAGTGGTCTGTGAGTTATTGGCACACTCGAATGAGTTCGTCACCCCCAATGGATCCAATTTTGGCTTGTCGTTTTTACGAAAGATAAGGACACATGGAGAGCTAAGAAAATGAAGAACAAGAATGGCTGAAGTGAAGCCCAGGAAATTCAAGCGTGGGTCAGGCAGACACCCCACAGTCAAAAGAGGAAAGAGCATGTACCACTTACCTTTCCCCATCCCCAACTACATTACGCTTACACTCTTTAACTCCACCTTCACCATTTCCGTGATTGCGATGTAAATGGGACCTACCCTTCCATCACTTCACCTTTCCGCCATAACACATTGCACGTCACAACTCTTAAACTTTACCCACCATTCCTCATAATATAAAACTACCGATTCCCCTATTGCGATTTTCCATATAAGTTTGGGCCCCACCTCTGCCATGCAACATCACCTACCACCCATCGCACATCACATATCCCATCTCATAACCTTTAACCTTTGCTGCTCATAACAAAAACTCCCAATTTCTATTTGCTGGCAGCCCCACTTCTGCCATGCCATGTCACCTTCCACCAATTGCACATCGCACATCGCACATCGCATTGCTTCATACTTGTTACTGCCATTTCTCCCGCTAACTCCACCATTACTTCTGCCATCTTCCCCTCATCTCCGCTCCCTATCACACATCCAGCGGCTCATGTTCTATTTCAGCCCGTCCTCACGTTCCAAAGGTTAAGGCCAGGTGGGGAGTCCGAAATGGCCAATTTTGGAAACCTCCTCTGGTACTACTTGTTAGCCTACAGTGATTTTGCACCCTCCCATCCAATACCACAAACCAGACAGGTCCCTCTCTGAAATCCAGTCTCTGGTTTGGCAAGTCAAACGCAACATGGGTTTTAGGCGAGACAAATGCAGCTATGGTATATACAATTTTTCAAATAACTCCCCGCTAAATAGATAGGCATGCGCAAAATTACTCGTCATTTCATAATGGTCAATGGTAATCATGAGAAGGAGGTAGTGGAGGCTTTAGGTAGCAGGTGGAATCATGTGATGGAATCCAGACTGCACACCTATTCACAGTTACTCCTCGCCGACCCATTTTGAAGATTCCAAGATTTGGCCTCCATGGCCAACTATGTTTTTCTTTTACTGTTTGATTATGAATTTTTCTTGGTGAAATATCGATTTCACCCAATTCTTTTTTGATTTTATGATTACATGACTGATTTCTTGATGCACACTCTGCGAGTTGGTTATGATATTTTGATTTTAACATGTGTGGGCCAATCACAAAAGTTTATGCGATCGTAAAACCTCAAGAGAACTCTATATGTAGATATTTCAGAGATGTTAGAAGGGTTCGGAATTTTGGAGAATTTTTGCTCTAGTTTTGTATGACTATGTTCTTTGTGCTCTGAGATACATATTTGGGAGAGTTGTTTTGAACATAATATGACATACATTGTTGTTTATTCGTATTCCAGATGGAGCAATGAGTAGTATGTATCTATGTTCTTGTTTATTATTAATTTCATGTTTATGTATAATGATCTTTCCATGTTCTGCTGCTTTAATGATTTGTGTAATGTAGTTGTCGGTGGTATGTAATTTTATCCATGAATTATGGTAGGAATAACACTCATGTGTTAAAAATTTTGTGCCCGATTAATTCGCGCTCCAAAAATATCTCTTATTGTTCACATTCGAACTACATCCACTTCCTCTTAGTTCATGGGAGATATATTCTTAAGACTTTTAAGCATGTCTCTCACGGGTTCCTCCTCCATTCCTTCTCAGCACCTCTGCATATTTTGAAAGCCTCTAATCATTGTTTCATACTTGGCCCATTTGAAAAGTCACCGAGCCATACAACGTCCTAATCCCTCTCACATTATACGGTAATTCACATGAATCAAACTCCAAAGTATTCACCATTCGTGAACCACCACAATCATTATTCTACTTATTCATATTCTGTCAGAGGCACCCTTAAAATTGTTTACATCTAACCTCTGATTTCAAGATGTCCTAGGCACTAGTATTTTGCAACTCAATGTTGTCTCTAGTAGCTACAATAGAGTCATTCTAACCTCATATTCAATAGGATGTGATTCCCTGTCTGTTTTACACTAAGTAATTTTTACCTATATTCGATTATCGTGTTTACAGCTAGTCTAATCATAAAAATTGTCATAATTGTTGTTACTTGTTAAACCTCTTTATATGATCTATAGAGTCATGGTAACCTCATATTCAATGGGCTTTGATTCCATGTCTGTTTTACACTAAGTAATCTTTACCTATATTAGATTATTGTGTTTACATCTAGTCTGATCATAGAATTTGTCATAAATGTTGTTACTTATTCAACCTCTTTGTATAAGCTATAGTCATTGTAACCTCATATTCAACGGGCTTTGATTCCTTGTTTGTTTTACACTAAGTAATGTTTACCTATATTAGATTATTGTGTTTACAGCTAGCTTGATCATAGAAGCTATCATAATTGTTGTTACTTGTTCAGCCTCTTTATAGAAGCTATAGAGTCATTGTAACCTCATATTCAATGGGCTTTGATTCCATGTCTATTTTAAACTAAGTAATGTTTACCTATATTAGATTATTGTGTTTACAAATAGTCTGATCGTAAAAGTTGTCATAATTGTTATTACTTGTTCAACCTCTTTATATAAGATATAGAGTCATTGTAACCTCATATTCAATGGGCTTTGATTCCCTGTCTGTTTTACACTAAGCAATGTTTACTTATATTAGATTATTTATTTTACATCTAGTCTGATCATATAAGTTGTCATAACTATTGTTACCTGTTCAACCTCTTTATATAAGCTATAGAGTCATTGTAACCTCATATTCAACGGGCTTCGATTCCTTGTCTATTTTACAGGAAGTAATTTTTACCTATATTAGATTATTGTGTTTACAACTAGTCTGATCATAGAAGTTGTCATAATTGTTCTTACTTGGTCAACCTCTTTATATAAGCTATAGGTTCATTGTAACCTCATATTCAATGGACTTTTATTCCCTATCTATTTTACACTAAGTAATTTTTACCTATATTATATTATTGTGTTTACAACTAGTCTAATCATAGAAGTTGTCATAACTATTGTTACTTGTTCAACCTCTTTATATAAGTTATAGATTCATTGTAACCTCATATTCAATGGAATTTGATTCCCTGTCTATTTTACACTAAGTAATGTTCACCTATATTAGATTATTGTGTTTACATCTAGTCTGATTATATAAGCTATCATAACCGTTGTTACTTGTTCAACCTCTTTATATAAGCTATACAGTCATTGTAGCCTCATATTCAATGTGCTTTGATTCCTTGATTGATTTACATGAAGTAATGTTTAACTATATTAGATTATTGGAATAACGTAACCTATGATACTTACCTATATTCAATTTTTCAATCGGAGGGAGCAGAAGGCATTGCAGGAGTTGCAGGCCCTCTACTCATCATTGAGTTCCATAAACCATTACTCAACACTTCTCCATGAGGCTTCCTTGGATTTCCAGTGTTATTATCAATCTGATCTACAGTTGTTGAAGTTGAGATACCATGGCCACAACATTCAAGCAACACCATAGCCAACACCCCTAACATGATGTTATCACCAAATTAAGTTACTGTTGGGCTGCTTTGATGGTCAACTTGGAGTAACTATTTCAAACCAAGTTGTAACTGGAAATTATCATTTCCAGTCTGAGAGGGATCTCTAATAATGATAAAGGATATTCAACGAATAACTTGAAAGCAAATGGATAACTTTGAATTGGATTGAATGTGATGTTTTTGTATAGGTGAAGGATGTAAACCAATAAATACCATTGGGCATGGAGTCAATATGAAATCTAAGTCACAAGTCAACTCATCTCATGGACGCTGAGGCAATTTTATTCTTATTAAACCATACATGAAGGATAAAATAGCAAGCTATATGAATACAAAAATTTGGAGCATGTCACCATGAATTTCAAGTGATTATACATAAGAAAACTAATAAAACATGATAAAACAACATAGTAGGTGTATAAAGGAAGTTGGAGCATGTAATCATGAATTCCAAGTTATTATACAACTATAACACTGGAGAGAAAATAAAATACTGATAGAAGAAACATACATAAGAATATAGAGAAGAATATCAGGTCTGAAATAGGCTACTTCAACTGTATATTACTGATAGACAAATATTACAATGGTGGCAGTGTCAAGTAACCATCTCACAACCCTTTCTAACTCTAAAAATCTCTCATTTATAGAGTGAAAACTCATAAAAATAATTTTCCACCTTTCTCACGTCGAATTCCCACTTCAGAGACCTATTTTAAACATGATTCCATCACTTTGGAGACTTCCTAGGGATTTTTTTTTTTTTTTTTGCAGAGTTTGAATACAAAAATGACTCTTCTTTCATTAATAGTTCAACAAATATATTTAATAACCCTTATAAACTAAAACCAACTAATTTTTTGAGTGTACTAGAGTGCTTATGTGTCATTATGTCATGTGGATGCTGAGCTGGACCTCCTCCAAGTCGAATTTTACAATTTTTTCACAAATATAGTTAGTCAAAATTTTGAAACATAGGCTTCAAATATAAGTGTATAATTTTCAAACCCTGATGGATTTATAGAAACTTAGAGAGTTTTTTTTATATGGGCCTATAATGAAGACAAACCTCTTTCATATTTCCAAAATAATTTTTAATTTGGTCAGAAATAAAACTTGAAGTTTACTTTTAAAATAGTTATGTACAAAAAATTTCGTAGCGCTCATTTCGTAGCAAACTCCAAAATCCACCTTTTGCATAACCTTTGACCTTTCTGACTATTGGAGGATCTTCCTTAGGGATAATGAGATAAATAATTTTTCCCCTCCCCCTTGGATCTCCATAAAACTGAATTTAAAGACAAAAAAAAAAATCTTCAGAAATTTCATAGCATTTTTTGGCCTTCAAGCCTAGAACTCGCTACGAAACTACCTGATTATCGAGAAAATTCAAAATTATCCCTTTTTCATCAAAATTTCACTTGTAGGTCTGAATATTGATATGATGAAATATGATAAGGAAAACTTGGTTCAAAATGCCTCTTACCCTCTTAAAAAGCATATTTTTCACCTTTAGCATGTTCATCTACCAATAAAATGACTTTGTTTTTTCTGAACAATAGGGTTCATAGATGAGATAATATCTCCATATCCTTAATATTTGTTGCAAAACTAAAGGAGGTTTTTGTAGTTCAGTTCATTTTGAATAAAAACCTCTTTTGGTTTTTTGACAAACATCCCCACCTGTCCGGGAACAACATTTGAAAAACATGTATCAAACAGGAAAAAAAAACATTTTGAAAATAGAGCTGAAAGACATATTTGAATCTCCCAATTTGTAGCACCTTTGAGAAAAGTGAACGAGGTTAATGTTATTTTATCTATGCTTGAAAATAAGGTCTGCCAGTTTCTTAGAATGATTCTCTGTTTGCCCAAAAATTTCCCTTGAAGTTCACTACTCAAAAAGTAAAAAAACAGATAAATCCTTAGATTTTCTACAAAATTGTCACGTAGTTTCGTAGCAAAATCTACCTGTTTTTCACTGTATTCGCTACGAAACTATGAAAAACTAGACAAGTGAGTTTTTTTTTATAATTTGATGACTTGCAAGTGAACCCAAGGAGGATTATTGTGGATATGACCCTAATGAGAAGACTAATGAAGTGTTTATGACCTATAATAAACATGATTATGTAAATTTCTCATCAAATGAATGATCTAACCTAATGAGATAAGGTGAAGCTTATGATGACCCTATTAAAAAAAAATTGAAAAATTGAGAGTGATAAAAGTGGCTCCACTACGGATGGTGTGCCCCTGTGGTACAACAAATAACTTGTAGTTCCAATGCCACCTCCATTGGGCTGCTCCCATCTTCAAAATGAAAACTTGCAACCTTCTCTGACGTCTAACCTTGGCACTTAAAAAACCAATAGATGCTAAAGAACTGAAAGTAAACATGCTGAATTTAAAAATGAAACTGACAAAATGATTGATATTCAAGCTTATTTATATACAATTGATCCTACTCTACTTTCTAAACATGAAAGTTGAATCAAGTGATCTCACAATTCCAATGAAGCCAATCAAGAAGTTGAGTACTAGATTGGAACGAACATTCCACTTATTTGATCATAAAGCCATTACTGAGAGATAGAAACTTGTTCCACCATATGAATTTGTCTACATAACTGAAAATAATATTGAAATTCATTTCTATAGAAGATTCTAGCAGAGCTGTGAAAGGATTTTGGAGTTTGCTACGAAATGAATGCTACAAAATTTTATGTACATGGTTGTTTTAACAGTTAACATTAAGTTTGATTTCTGACCAAATGAAAAAGGATTTTGGAAACATGAAAGAGATTTTTCTTCATCACAGGCCCATCTAAGAAACCTCTCTTTGTTTCTGCAAATCCATCAGGTTTTGGCAATTATACACTCATCTTTGAAGCCTATTTTTCATAATTTTCACTAACCATATTTCGAAAAAAATTGTAAAATTGACTTGGAGGAGCTCCAACTCAGCATCCATGTGACATAATGACACATCAACACTCTAGTACACTCAGTAAGCTAGTTGGTTTCATTTGATAAGGTTTATTAAATTTATTTGTTAAACTATTAATGAAAGAAGAGTCCTTTCTGTATTCAAACTCTGCAAAACAGAAATATATGTAGGAAGTCTCCAAAGTGATGGAATCATATTTGAAATAGATGTTTGAGGTGGTAATTCGAGGTGAGAAAGGTTGAAAACCATTTGTATGAGTTCTCACTCTATAAATGAGAGAATTTTAGAGTTAGAAAGGATTGGGAGATGGTTACTTGTCACTACCACCATTTTAATATCTGTCTATCAGTAATATACATTTGCAACAACCTATTTCAGACTTGAGATCCTTCTCTGTATTCTTATGTATGTTTCTTCTATCAGTGTTTTATTTTCTCTGCAGTGTTCTAGTTGTATAATCTCTTGGAATTCATGATTACATGCTCCAACTTCCTTTATACACCTAGTTTGTTGTTTTATCATGTTTTATTAGTTTGCTAATGTATAATCACTTGGAATTCATGGTGACATGCTCTAAATTCATGTATGCATATAGCTTTTTGTTTTATCCTTCATGTATGGTTTAATATAAATATAATTGCCTTAGCTTCCATGAGATAAGTTTACTTGTGACTTACTTTTCATATTGACACCATGCCCAATGGTAGTTACTGGTTTACATCTTTCACCTATACAAAAATATCACACTCAATCCAATTCAGAGTTAGCGATATGATTTCAAGTTATTCAGTGAATATAATTTATCCTTTTGAGAGAGCCCTCTCAGACTGGAAAGGCTAATTTCCAGTTACAAGTTGGTTTGAAATAGTTACTCCAAGTTGACCATTGAAGCTACCCAACAGGAACTCAATTTGGTGATAACACATGAGAAATACTGGTCCTGTAAATCTCAACATCATCACCTCATTTAATAGTCAGAAGGTTCAAATTAATTTTTATCATAATAAATTGGTTAACAAATTAAGATAAGGTATAATTTAATTATTTTATTTTTTGTTAATAAAGTGAAATATTGTTTGAGAAATAGATTTAACATTTTTAAAATTTTATGAAGTACTTAGATTATGTAAAATTTTCTCAAACCTTTTTCTTTTTAGTAGAATTGGATATGCATTGAGATTAATTTTGATCTTATATTTATTGAGATATATATTTATATTGGTTACCTCATATTGACTTGAACTTCACTCACCCCCCGAAAAAAAATGTTCGGGTAATAAAGAGTCCATGTGAGCAACATCCAGACCATTCTAAAACATATCAGTTTGTATGTTTGCCTAACCTGTGACCTTACTTTGTTGTTGATGTGTACTTTGTGTCATACAAATCTCACATTCTCAACATTCAAATTTCCATGCATATAGTATGAGCTTGTCGTGAGGGTAAAGATCAATAATAGGATGATCTGCTATTGTTGGCTAAATTACTATGTCCCGATGTGAAGTTAAAAATTTCAATGTTAGACCTCAACTTATGACATGTTGAAAATTAATTTATCATTTATAATTAAAACCAATTAAATTTTAGCTACACATTAATTTTATGCCAAAATTAACAATTTCATTTGAGGCACACATTAATTTATTCTCCCAAGAACCTAATATTGTTGCTTGTGGTAACATACTTATGCACATAAAAGCTCCATGAGACATACATGCATATATGCATATATTAAACATTAGTCTACATATATCTTGTAGAACCTATCACGAATAGCACTAGTGTGTAGGATAATTGTCTTCACACAACTTTCACATGCACACAACAACTCCACTAGACATACATGTATACATAAACTCATCTATGTACATGTAATTTATCTCATTTCTCTCATAAACTCAAGGAAGCCTTTAAGGATAACCATGTACATGTCATTTCTCCCATAAAAGTTAAGGGAAGCTTTACTTTAAGACATTTTATAGTGTTTTTGGAACCATGTGCATGTGATTTCTATGTCATTTCTCCCATAAAATTTAAGACAAACTTTAAGGATAACCATGTAAATGTCATTTCCTCCATAAAATAAAGGCAAACTTTAAGGATAACCATGTGCATGTCATTTCTCCCATAAACTTTAAGGCATTTTCTAGTGTTTTGAGAACCATGTACATTTCATTTCTATGTCATTTCTCCCATAAAATTTGTGGAACACTTTAAGGCAAACCATGTACATATGTCATTTATCCCATAAAATGAAGGAAAACATTAAGGCATGTCATTTCTATGTAATTTCTCCCATAAAATATAAGGAAAACTTTAAGGCAAACCTTGTACATGTCATTTATCCCTTAAACTCTAGGCAAGAAAAAATTTAAGGCATGTCATTTCTAGATGTGATTTCTTCTATAAAATTTAAGGAAAAATTTAAGGAAAACCATGTACATGTCATTTCTCCCATAAACGCAAGGCTTTCTCCCATAAACTCAAGGAAAAATTTAAGGCAAATCATGTACATGTCATTTCTCCCATAAACTTTAAGGCATTTTCTAGTGTTTTGGGAACCATGTAGATGTCATTTGTATGTGATTTCTCCATAAATTTTAAGACATTTTCTATTGTTTTTGGAACTATGTAAATTTTATTTCTATGTAATTTATCCCAAAAAATTTAAAGCAAACTTTAAGAAAAACCATGCACATGTCATTTATTCCATAAACTTAAGGAAAAATTTAAGGAAAACCATGTACACGCCATTTCTCCCATTTATATGTAATTTCTCCCATAAACTTTAAATAAAACTTTAAGGCAAACCATGTACATGTCATTTCTCCCATAAACTTAAGGAAACATTTAAGGCAAACCATGTACATGTCATTCTCCCATAAACTTTAAGGCAAACCATGTACATTTCATTCTCCCATAAACTTTAATTTAATATATTTTTTAAACTTAAGGAAAACTTTAAGGAAAACCATGTATATGTCATTTCTCCCATAAAATTAAAGGAAAACCATGTATATATCATTCACCCGAAACTTTAATTTAATATATTTTTAAAGAAAATGATAGTGTTTTAAGGAAAACCATGTACATGCTATTTCTCCCATGCATTTTCAATAAAATTTAAGTCATTTGCAATTAATGTTCATTTAATATATTTTTAAGAAAAAATCTTAGTGTTTTTGGAAACGATGTACATGTCATTTCTCCCATAAAGTTGGAATTTTCTAGTGTTTTTGGGAACCGTGTACATGTCATTTCTCCCATGCATTTGCAATAAAATTTAAAGCATTTGCAATAAGGAAAATGCTTGTGTTTTTTGAAAACATGTACATGCCATTTCTCCCATCCATTTGAATAAAATTTAAGGCATTTTTAATAAGGAAAATGCTAATGTTTTTGGAAACCATGTAAATGCCATTTATCCCATGCATTTGCAATAAAATATAAGTCATTTGCAATAAATGTTCATTTAATATATATTTTTAAGGAAAATGCTAGTGTTTTTGGAAACCATGTATATGTCATTTCTCCCATAAAGTTGGCATTTGCTAGTGTTTTTCATAACCATGTACATGTCATTTCTCCCAACGATGTACATGCCATTTTTCCCATAAAATTTAAGCCATTTTCATTAAAATTGAAGGATTTTTCAATAAGGAATAAAATTAAAGGCATTTTCAATAAGGAAAATGCTAGTGTTTTTGGAAACCATGTACATGCCATTTCTCCCATAAATTTTTAAGGAATTTTCTAGTGTTTTTGGGAACCATGTACATGTAATTTCACCCATAAAATTTAAGGAAAATCATTTACATGTCATTTCTCCCATGCATTTGCAACAAATGTTAATTTAATAGATTTTATTGAAAAACATTTTCAGTGATAAAAAAACCCACTAAACATGGTTGAAAAATGGACATTATGCATATGTGTTTCTTGCTATCCCAATCTAAAGAAAGCATTGATTACATATGTACTTTGAAATATTGTGACTAACAAGTTCCTCCAAATGATAATGAATATACCGAGAAGAACAACAAACAACAAGGCATATTATATTGCATTGATAGAAGGCTTGGGACCAACTAGGGAGTATGGATCAAATGGAATTGTAGTTTTCACTAATTCTAAACTTGTGTCCAATGAGGTGAAAGGCAGGGAAAAATTTAAGGATGGAAGTTTATATTAAAGTATAGAAAATTTGGCGAATCTTACTAGTCCCTAACATGCAAACTGTTAAAATTTTGGCAATATTTTTGTAGAAATATTTTTATTTCCAATGATTTTATATTAGTCTATACAAAATTTTGGCGATTTCTAAAGTAAAACAATTTTGTATTGTAAAATTTTGGCAAATCAATTTTACATAAAAATGGAAATTTGTGAACCTTTTTTTTAGAAAAAAACATGGAAAATTAGCCCATCTACGAATATTAGCCCCTAAAATTTTCTCTGATGAAAGGTGTCTACCAAGTTAAGAATGAGAGGTTAAAACAACTGCATGGAAAAGCAAACAATATTGTTAGACAATTTCAAATTTTTAATATAAGACATTGTGTAAATTTTAATAAGATTTCTGGTGATATATTGTGTGGGGCAATGCAAATTCAAGATTCATATCTCAAAGATGAATTAATAGATGAATTAGTATTATACGTGGAAATTCAAATTCAAGATTAATATTTCAAAGATGAATTAGTGTTCAGATGCTCTCCTTCAAAATTTATTGATAGACATTGTAACATATCTTTGATATGTGTGTGTTTTTTACTTATAAATGCGTCATTTTTAATGAGCATATTTTTTTTCAATTATATACCAAGTGTGATTCCACCATGTAAGCGCAACTTGGTAAAATTGACATTTTTATAAAATTAAAATGTAAGGACTTCAACAAATTTTTGTTTAAATTGAGTTTCACACATCAATTTGTGCTTTGAAAGTTGTGTTTTAAATAATTTGTTTACTAAATTGCATATATTTTTTGAAATATTTTGAATTTATTTTAAGTAGTAATTTAAAAATAATTGCAAGTGTACACTGTAGATATCCATATATATATATATATATGGAGGATGAAAGGTGAAGATCAGTAGAATTATACACCTCTATGAAAGAGGGAGATCATGGATCGAGGGATGTTCATGGTATTTATATTAAATGTGCATGTTTTTAAATGACATTTGAATATGTAATATTATCTCCATACGTACATGTATACATGTGGAATATATATATATATATATATATATAATTTTAACCCCATTTACATATATGTATACATATGGAATTGACTTTTTTTATCAACTTTGCGACTTAAATTAGTTTTTAATAAATTTTGTCTTTTATTTTTTAGGAGTTAGTAGGACAAGTATATCTACTCCATCAATGGAGCATGGCCATGGTTCACGCAATTTAATCAATCATATGTACATGTATTTATATATATGAATATATTTTTAAATTTATTATAAATTCATATATTTTTTTTCCTGAAGCTTCCCTCTCATCACGTGAGGTTTGTGGTGTTATACATTCCCCTAGTGGCCCATCAATAGGTGGTGGCCAATTGTGTGAGGGTCGTGATATGCATTCCCCTGGAGGCCAATCAATGAGTGGTAGTTGCTGGGTCAATTTACTACTGTAAACTAACACAAGTATTTATTATAAATCTAAGTTAGTGGTACTTAGAAACATAACCAAGGTATATGAATTTCGGTTGTGATAAATTCAGAAGATGGTTTATTTATGATTTAGGGAAATGCATATTACAAATATAAGTCTAACTTAAACAATTTCTAAATTCAGACGTGTAATTAGAAGCAGAAGAATCTCCTAACTTGAGAGATTTTTTTGTCCTTCTCTTAACAAGATTACCATGTGAATTAGAAATCAAAATCTACTTAACTAAAAAATAGATTAATATCCATGAAGTAATAATTGAAGAGGCTCTTCACTGAAGAGGTCCTGATTGTCCTTCATCATATATTCATTTATCAGTAATGCTATTGTTAAAACGTGAATTTAGAAAAAGAAGGAACGATGAATCTTATTTTTTATTCTCTTGATAAGATAGAAGAAGTATTTAACTTTAAATACTGGTTTGTCTCTTTGTATGCAGAATAGAAACAATATTAAGATCCATCAAAAATCAAAGCATGTAAAAGCATGTAAAGGCATGTAAAGATGAATTCTAATTGAAGATCTTGATTAGATAGAAAGAATGTTTAACTTTAAACTTGTGTTTGTCCTTTCATGTGTAGTTTAAGAATAATCATTAGATTCATCAATACTTGAAAATAATTAGCACACACAAATTAAATATAAGCAAGCTAATTCAAAAATTGCAGCTACAAAATAAACTAAGAAGTGCACTTAGCTCAGTGTGGGGGCCCTCCACCGTTTCCTCGCACACTGAAGGTAAATTCAACTACTTGAAACTTCAATCAATCAACCAGCATGTAACAACACCAAATATGATAGAACAGATCTTCAATTATGTCTCAAATTCTCAATAATAATAATAATAAGTCATACAAGTTCTACATATCAAAGCCTTCAAAGTTTGAGACTTAAATAGATAAATTATCTAACAAAATCATCTAAAATAGCTCAAGTAGTCATAACTATTCTTCTCCTATCATATCAAGTTGAATTCATCCATCAAATCCATCAAACTCTAGAAAAATCCACAAAATAAGAGTTTTGACCTAGTTTCTAGGGATCCTCCATAAAGACTGGTCTTGTTTGACTACCTTTGACTAAGCCTATTAAAGCTCAGTGTGATGGTGCCTACATGTGTACTCTTATTCTTATTTCCTGATCTTTCTATAAAAATATCCAACTCAGGCACAAGTGTCCTGCACATATGCAAACCATAAGGCCATTACAGGAATTTTGGATGTTGTCCAAAAATGCACTTAAATTCGAATTTTTACAAAAAAAATCTAGTAATTGAAAAACGTAATTTAAATACCCGTATATGTATATTTGGGTCAATATAAGGTGAATAATATGGTGAATGGATGAATAATATGGAAAAATAAGATGTATTTCATAAACAAAACGAGATAAAAAATGAGGACTAACAATCGTGTTGGTTCTCATCCAATCGGTGGTCATTCTGGTTCTCAATAGTCTGAGGGTGGGCATGATGATGGCCAACAATATTGAGGTGGCCATCAATCTAAATATTATTTTTATTCAATTTGTACAAATTTGTTCACATGTTTTTTTTATTTATATAAAATTTTATATATTGATGAAGAGGGTAAAAATGTTGCTCCAAAAAGACATAGGCCAAAATGCGTTATTCAAGAAGAAGGTTGTACACCAACTACGACTTATCCGTCTGACATTTTCGATATGTCTTGGGAAACAAACATCCAATAATTCAAATTACAAAAAGGTCAACATATTTATTCAAAATTGAAGAAAGATCTTGTGTGTTTGAAACTCCCTGTTGAGAGTCAAAAAAACTTAGAAATAGTTACTCACTCTTTATGCAGACTTGTAGATGTGTACAAAAGTCTTAGGCCAAATACTAATACTTTTGTAGAAGTGATGAGGAAAATAAAGGAAACATTGATGGGTCCCGATACATGGGAGGTTGTTAAAAAAATAGTTACAACACAAATGGCCAAGTCTATGTTTAATTTCAAAGAAGGGTCGAAAAGAAAGATGCTAAAGGTGAAATATTTCAAGTACCTTGATATAAATTTCCATTTGTATTACAGGCACATTATTGCCTATGGAAGACTACTATGGAACGACGAGGTTGCTCTTTATTTTGCAAAATTATATATGTAGATTTTTTTTTTAGAATGAAATCCAATTATAATGACATTCCCTCTGAATTTTTTTGTCTTGGGAAAGGTCGATTGTTTAACCGTAAGGACCATAAGCATGATGTTGAGTTGCCTCTCCCCGAGCCACCAATGGTAAGTCAACCTTTTCTTGTGGAAAATTTACGATCAGAGATAGATGCCACTTCTCAAACTAGTCGAGAAGCAAGGGATGTCATCATAGAAAATGTTCAGAGTGGAATTGGTGGAATTAATGTTTGTCTGAATTGAAAAAGAGCATGAGAGAATGCACGTGCTAACTTTGAGTATCATACAAATGATGAGATAGAAAACCTGAGTGTTCAAGAGCTCAGAACATATGTAAATAATTTTCGCAATGTTTGGTAGGACCTAATTATTCATGAGGAAGAGGGCATGGAATTAGTATGTGTTAATGATTAGGTTGATTATTTGAACACATGTACAATTTTTAATAAATACATATATGTATACATTTATTTGTATATGTTAATCTAACAAAAATCAATCATATATGAGAACACAATTTTCAATTTTCATGCTTGATGAATGAACATGTTAAAATCACGGTCAAAGCTTTAGGTTCACACAATCAAGATGGTTCTCACCATCAATCACACAATCAATATGGTTCTCACCATCAAGATGATATGTTGGCACATGTTAGTTTTTTTTAAGAGAACATGATGTTGATGTACGATTATTTTAATCTATTATTATATATCAGAACATGATGACATATTTTTAAAATAAATAATTGTGTGCACATGTACATGTATATAATTAAATGTTACGAGATTCAAATTCCATCCAATGTTTTTGCGATGGAGGTACCTTCTTCTTCCACATTAGGAGATGTGTCAAATCCACCATCGTAAGAGTGAAATTTTTTTCACTTAAATATGTTTTTAAGTTATATATTGCAGTTCAAAAGTTCCATTAAAAAATGAGATCTAGATCTTGAGTTATTTTAAACTTTTAATTTTTTTGAATTTTAGATTTCTGGAGATGTGCCCAATCCACCATCACTAACATTCAATTTTTCCCTTATATCTTTAAGTTATGAATTTAATTTCACAAGTTTTATTATAAAATGACATCTAGATCTTGAGTTATTTCATTGTTTTAAAAATTTTTAATTTTTGGTTTTTGGAGATGATTTCCGTTCTCCAAGGACTCTAGTGATGGAGTGTATGATGGAGATAGGAACATCCACACAATTTGAACAAGTTTTCTAACTTTTTTTATATTATTGAAAATTAGTTGATATTAATTTTCATTTGATTTTTTTTAATATATATATATATATATATATATATATATATATATATATATATATATATATATATATATATATAGTACAATTTACTATGGAGGATGTCGTTGAGGAAGATGTTTTAATGGATGAGAAACAAAACGCAATGGAGATGGAACTACATGAGGTATTGCATGCTTTTTTTTCTTTTTGCTTTTTTACTTGAAGTTTTACATTCTCATTCAATTTTAAAACATTAAATTTTAATGTTTGTACATGTTGTGTACAGGTTCCCTATTCTTCAGAGGATAATAGGAGGCTTAGGACACTGCTCACAAAGGCACTGGATCCATCTGTATTTGATTGATAATTTACATTATCAATCAAATAATGCCTTTCTATCAATCAAATACAGATGGATCTAGTGCCTTTGCGAGCAGCGTCCTGAGCCTCGTGTTATCCTCTGAAGAATAGGGAACCTGTACACAACATGTACAAACATTAAAATTTAATGTTTTAAAATTGAATGAGAATGTAAAACTTCATGTAAAAAAGAAAAAAGAAAAAAAAAATCATGCAATACCTCATGTAGTTCCATCTCCATTGTGTTTTGTTTCTCATCCATTAAAACATCCTCCTCAACAACATCCTCCACAGTAAACTGTACAATATATATATATATATATATATATATATATATATATATATATATATATATATTAAAAAAAATCAAATGAAAATGCATATAAACTAATTTTCAATAATATAAATAAAAAAAAAAAGTTAGACAACTTGTTCAAATGGTGTGGATGTTCATATCTCCATCATACACTCCATCGCTAGAGTCCTTGGAGAATGGAAATCATCTCCAAAAACCTGAAATTCAAAAATTTTAAAACTATAAAATAACTCATGATCTAGATCTCATTTTATAATAAAACTTTTGAACTTCAATTTAACTTAAACATATAAGTGAAAAATTGAATACTTGTGATGGTGGATTGGACACATCTCGAAACCTAAAATTCAAAAACTTTAAAACTGTAAAATAACTCAAGATCTAGATTTCATTTTTTAATGGAACTTTTGAGCTGAAATATATAACTTAAAACCATATTTAAGTGAAAAAAAAATTACACTTGCGATGAGTGGATTTGGCATCTCAAACATGGAAGAGGGTACCTCACGCTCCTTATAAAAATATGGATGGAATTTGAATATGTTAATATTTAATTATATACATGTACATGCGTACACAATTATTTATTTTAAAAATATGTCATCATGTTCCGATATATAATAATAGACAAAAATAATTGTACATCAACTTCATGTTCACTTAAAAAAAACTAACATGTGCCAACATATCATCTTGATGATGAGAACTATATTGATTGTGTGATTGATGGTGAGAACCATCTTGATTGTCCGAACCTAAAGCTTTGACCATGATTTTAACATCTTCATTAATCAAGCATGAAAATTGCAAATTGTGTTCACATATATGATTGATTTTTGTTAGATTAACATATAAAAATAAATGTATACATATATGTATTTATTACAAATTGTACATGTGTTAAAATAATCAACCTAACCATTAACACATATTGATCCCATGCCCTCTTCCTCATGAACAATCACGTATTTCCAAACATTGCGACAATTATTTTCATATGTTCTGAGCTCTTAAACACTCAGGTTTTCTATCTCATCATCTGTATGATACTCAAAGTTAGCACATGCATTCTCTCGCTCTCTTTGTCAATTTAGACAAACATTAATTCCACCAATTCCACTCTGAACATTTTTTATGATGACATCCCTTGCTTCTCGACTAATTTGAGAAGTGGCATCTATCTCTGATCGTAAATTTTCCACATGAAGAGGTCGACTTACCATTGGTTGCTCGGGGAGAGACAACTCAACATCACGCTTAATGTCCTTACGGTCACATAATCGACCTTTCCCAGGATAAAAAAATTCAGAGGGAAATTAATTATAATTGGGTTTCATTCCCAAAAATAAATATACATAAATAATTTTGCAAAATAAAGAGCAACCTTGTCGTTCCATGGTAGTCTACCATAGGCAATAAGGTGCCTATAATACAAATGGCAAGCTATATCAAGGTACTTGAAATAGTGCACCTTTAGCATCTTTCTTTTTGACCCTTCCTTGAAATTAAACATAGACTTGGCCATTTGTGTTGTAACTCTTTTTTTAACAACTTCCCATGTATTGGGACCCATCAATGTTTCCTTTATTTTTCCCATCACTTCTACAAAAGTATTAGTGGTTGGCCTAAGCCTTTTGTACACATCTACAAGTCTACATAAAGAGTGAGTAACTATTTCTAAGTTTTTTCGACTCTCAACAGGAAGTTTCAAACACACAAGATCTTTCTTCAATTTTGAAAAATATCTTGACATATTTGTAATGTTCATTTCTCGATGTTTATTTCCCAAGGTAAATCAGAAATGTCAGAAGGATAAGTCATAGTTGGTGTACAACCTTATTCTTGAATAACACGTTCTGGCCTACGTCTTTCTCAAGCAACATTTTCACCCTCTACATAAATATATAAAATTTTGTATAAATAAAAAAACATGTGAACAAATTTGTACGGATATGTACAATATAATAATTTAGATTGATAGCCACATCGATAGTTGGACAACATCATGCCCTCCACTTGGGACTGGTGAGAGCCGGAATGACTGCTTGTTGGATGAGAATTAGCTTGCGGTGTTGGCCCTCGTTTTTTATCTCCTTTTGTTTATGAAATACACCTTATTTTTCCATATTTTCCATCTATTCACCATCATATCCACCTTATATTGACCAAAATATGCGTATACGGGTATTTAAATTATGTTTTTCAATTATTAGATGTTTTTGTAAAAAATGAAATTTAAGTGCATTTTTGGACAGCAGCAGAAATTCCCATAATGGAATTATGGTTTGCATATGTGCAGGACACTTGGGCTCGAGCTGGATATATTTCTAGAAGGCTCGGGAACTAAGAATAAGAGTACACATGTTGGTACAGTCAAACCAAGCTTTAATAGGCCATATCAAAGGCGGTCAAACAAGACCTGTCTTTATGGAGGATCCCTAGAAACTAGGTCAAAACTCTTATTTTGTGGGATTTTCTAGATTTTGATGGATTTGATGGATGAATTAGACTTGATTTGATAAGATAAGGATAGTTATGACTATTTGAGCTATTTTAGATTAGTTTGTTAGATACTTTATCTATTTAAGCCTCAAACTTTGAAGGCATTGATATGTAGAACGAATGACTTGTTATTATTATTATTGAGACTTGGAACATAATTGAAGATTTGTTCTATCATATTTGGTATGATTTGTGCAATGTTAGTGGATTGATTAGTATAAATAAACAGATTTCCTTGATGTCTTGAGCAAGGAATTGGAGAATTTTTTTTTGCCGAAACTAAGTGCACTTCTTAGTTTATTTTGTAGCTGCAATTTCTAAATTAGCTTGCTTATATTTAATTTGTTTGTGTCGATTATTTTCAATTATTGATTAATCTAATGATTATTCTTAACCTACATATGAAAGGACAAACACATGCTTAAAGTTAACCATTATTTCTATCTAATCAAGATCTTCAATTAGAATTCATCTTTACATGCCTTTACATGATTTTACATGCTTTGATTGTTGATGGATATTAATCTTGTTTCTATTCTGCATAGAAAGAGACAAAATAGTATTTAAAGTTAAATACTTCTTCTATCTTATCAAGAGACTAAAAAATAAGATTCATCGTTCCTTCTTTTTCTGAATTCATTCTTTAACAATAGCATTACTGATAAATGAATATATGATAAAGGACAATCAAGACCTCTTCAGTGAAGAGCCTTTTCAATTATTACTTCATGGATCTTAATCTATTGTTTAGTTAACTAGATTTTGATTTCTAATTCACATGGTAATATTATTAAGAGAAGGACAAAAAAATCTCTTAAGTTAGGAGATTCTTCTGCTTCTAATTACACCTCTGAATTTAGAAATTGTTTAAGTTAGACTTATATTTGTAATATGCATTTCCCTAAATCATCAATAAACCATCTTCTGAATTGATCACAACCAAAACCCATATACGTTGGGTATGTTTCTAAGTACCACTAACCTAGATTGATAATAGATACTTGCGTTAGTTTACAATAGTAAATTGACCCAACAATGACCACTCATTGATTGGCCTCTGGGGGAATGCATATCACGACCCTTACAGAGTTGGTCACCACCTATTGATGGGCCACTAGGGGAATGTGTAACACCACCAACGTCACGTGACGAGAGGGAAGCTGTAGTGTACCTAGAGGGGATAATATATGGTACAGAGGGAGGTACCCAAGGGAATAATATGATGTATTAATATAAGAATTATAAATAAATGGTCCATAGTTAATAAATAAAGTGGTTAACCCACATTATGTAAGGGACCACATGTAGCAAGGGAATAAAGTTATAAGCCCATTGTAACTACCCATGGTATTGCATGTATGAAACCTATATAGAGGTTAGAGACTCTCCATTGAGGGATCTCAAGGATTATTGTATTGACAAGCATATGGCTTGTGGAGTGATCTCCTTCCTTAAGGAGAGAATGTATGGTGTTTCCCTACCTCAAGTGTTTTGATATTAATGAAGATCTGAAGTTTTATCTTCTATGGTGTTATTTCTTGGCCATATTTTCCATTTTTATACATTTTCTTATCATCTCTACTACAAGTGGTATCAAAGCACTTTCTTGGGCAGAGTTTGGAGATTTGTTTTTTCATTTTTTTGCAGTAAATTTTTGGGCGGCGAGTTTGTAGAGCAGATCTGGAAAATCTCTGATTTTTTTTTTCAGAAATAAATATCAGATCTGGATTCCTTGCGGAAAAATATCCAATTTCAAAAAAAAAATCAGTCGAATCGGAGTCTAGATGAGAGAGTTATCACTAATTTAAAATCAGCCATTTTTTTCAGAAATTTTGTGACGCCGGGACAGTTGCAGCGCAAATCTGTCTTTCCAGAGTGCCTAGATCGAGATTTCAGCCATATGGTTAGATGGATAATGGCTATTCCATTTTTGAAAACTGGTTATATTATGGATTCTGAGTTATATTGACCGAGTAATGTCCATTTTAAATTCTTGCCAAAGAAATTTTTGGGCGGAGATTTTGTAGAGCAGATCTGGAAAATTTGGTAAAATTTTTTCATAAATAAATATCAGATCTGGATTCCTTATGGAAAAATACCCAATTTCAAAAAAAAAAATCAGTCGAATCGGAGTCCGGATGAGGGAGTTATCACTGATTTAAAATCAGACATTTTTTCAGAAATTTTGTGACGTCGGGGCAGTTGCAGCGCAAATCTGTGTTTCCAGAGTGCCTAGATCAGGATTTTAGTCATATGGTTAGATGCAAAATGGCTATTCCATTTTCAAAAATAGGTTATATTAAGGATTATGAGTTATATTGACCGAGTAATGTCCATTTTAAATTTTTGGCAAAGTAAGTGATTTTCTTCAAAACCCTTACTTTATTTTATGGATTCTCACAAGATGAAGTTTATTTTCAAAAATAGGTTATATTAAAGATTCTGAGTTATATTGACCGAGTAATGTCCATTTTAAATTTTTGGCAAAGTAATTGATTTTCTTCAAAACCCTTACTTTATTTTATGGATTCTCGCAAGATGAAGTTTACAGGAAAAGATGATGGCCCTACTATTGAAGATTTTTTACAACATCTCAAGGCTCAATATGCAAGTTTTTGGATATGCTCCATAGGGCTTCATATGAAAGATGAGGCAAATAAATGGTGGACCTCACTTGACAGCTCAGTGAGGAAACTTCCCGAGAAAAAACTTGAAAAAGTCCTTTTGGACAAGTGGTCTCAAGCCGGAAAGAAGGATAGTAAGAGCCATAAAGACTTATTTTCTACTAATATTTCCATATTACAAGTTCATGGAAGTATTCAGAAAGAGAACATCATTGTGTCTATCATTCCTAGTTGCAAGCATAATTGTATCAATGTGAATTTGGCTAAAAAATTGCAAGTTCCAGCAAAGCATATTGAAAACACACAGGTTGATAATGAAGATGTTAAAATTTATAAAGATTTGAAGATTTCTATGGATAAGTATGTGTTGCATTCTGATTTTTATGCTTCAGATATGGCTGTTGTGGATGTTGTTTTGGGACATCCTTAGATGGAATCCGTTGGTACTGTCAATTTTAATGTGCAAAAGAAATTCATGAAGCTCTGGTATAAAAAGAAGAAAATTACATTGCACGATATTTGCATTAGGAACCATGCAGAGACCGAGGAGGAAGAAGCAAAAATATCTAACGACGCAGACACATCAGATGATGAGCCTTTGATGGTAGACAGCCAAACACAGACATCAAAGCAAGTACCAATAAAGGAACCAGACACCACTCCATCACTAATCATGGAGGAATTAAGGAAAGATATTACATCAGTTAAAGCTTCAACATATCACCACCCGCATCACCTAGCAAGACAACAACCAGCAAGGTGGCAACGAATTAGCAACAAGGACAAAAACCCCTGGACGACACATCGAGAGGTGCGACGATCCACTAACAACACATCAACAATGAAGAACCACCAGAACCCGCTTCCATCTCAAGCGAGCGAGGCACCGACTAGATCAAGTGTTCACCTTTCCCTTGGATGGCTAGATGCACATGAATGGTACCAGTGGAATACTCTTTTGAGTAGATCTTATTATTTGTGTTCTTCTCATGTTTCGGGGACGAAACATGTTTAAGGGGGGTGTAATGTAGTATACCTAGAGGGGATAATATATGGTACAGAGGGAGGTACCCAAGAGAATAATATGATGTATTAATATAAGAATGATTAATAAATGGGCCATAATTAATAAATAAAGTGATAAGCCCATTGTATTGGATGTATGGTATTGAGAGACCCATGGTAACTACCCATGGTATTGCATGTATGAAACCTATATAGAGGTTAGAGACTCTCCATTGAGGGATGTCAAGGATTATTGTATTGATAAGCATATGGCTTGTGGAGTGATCTCCTTCCTTAAGGAGAGAATGTATGGTGTTGCCCTACCTCAAGGGTTTTGATATTAATAAGGATCTGAAGTTTTATCTTCTATGGTGTTATTTCTTGGGCATATTTTCCATTTCTATACATTTTCTTATCAGCTCCACTACAAGAATACCACTTGTAATAGATCTGATAAGAAAATGTATAGAAATGGAAAATATGGCCAAGAAATAACACCATAGAAGACAAGACTTCAGATCTTCATTAATATCAAAACCCTTGAGGTAGGGCAACACCATACATTCTCTCCTTAAGGAAGGAGATCACTCCACAAGCCATATGCTTGTCAATACAATAATCCTTGACATCCCTCAATGGAGAGTCTCTAACCTCTATATAGGTTTCATACATGCAATACCATGGGTAGTTACTATGGGTCTCTCAATACCATACATCCAATACAATGGGCTTATCACTTTATTCCCTTGCTACATGTGGTCCCTTACATAATGTGGGTTAACCTCTTTATTTATTAACTATGGCCCATTTATTTATCATTCTTATATTAATACATCATATTATTCCCTTGGGTACCTCCCTCTGTACCATATATTATCCCCTCTAGGTACACTACAAAAGCTTCAAAAAAAAAATATATGAATTTATAATAAATTCAAAAATACATTCATACGTATAAATACATGTACATATGATTGATTAAATTGTGTGAGCCATGGCCATGCTCCATTGATGGAGTAGATATACTTGTCCTACTAACTCCTAAAAAATAAAAGACAAAATTTATTAAAAACTATTTTAAGTTGCAAAGTTGATAAAAAAAATCAATTCCATATGTATAGATGTATGTAAATGGGGTTAAAACTATATATATATATATATATATATATATATAATTCAATAAAAAAATCAATTCCACATGTATACATGTATGTATGGAGATAAGATTATATATTCAAATGTCATTTAAAAATATGCACATTTAATATAAATACCATGAACATCCATCGATCCATGATCTTCATCTCTCGTAGAGGCATGTGATTCTACTGATCTTCGTCTTTCATCCTCCATGATATATATATATATATATATATAGAGAGAGAGAGAGAGAGAGAGAGTACACATTTGCAATTATTTTTAAATTACTGCTTAAAATAAATTCAAAATATTTCAAAAAATATATGCAATTTAGTACACAAATTATTTAAAACACAACTTTCAAAGCGCAAATTGATGTGTGAAACTCAATTTAAACAAAAATTTGTTGAAGTCTTCACAGTTTAATTTTATAAAAATGTCAATTTCACCAAGTTGCGCTTACATGGTGGGAGCACACTTGGTATATAATTGAAAAAAAAAAACATCCTCATTAAAAATGACGCATTTATAAGTAAAAAACACACACATATCAAAGATATGTTACAATGTCCATCAATAAATTTTGAAGGAGAACGTCTCAACACTAATTTATCTTTGAAAGATTAATCTTGAATTTGAATTTCCCTGTATAATACTAATTCATCTATTAATTCATCTTTGAGATATGAATCTTGAATTTGCATTGCCCCACACAATATATCACCAGACATCTTACTAACATTTACACAATGTCTTATATTAAAAATTTGAGATTGCCTAACAATATTGTTTTCTTTTCCATGCAGTTGTTTTAATATCTCATTCTTAACTTGGTAGATACCTTTCATCAGGGAAAATTTTAGGGGCTAATATTCGTAGGTGGGCTGATTTTCCATGTTTTTTTCTAAAAAGAAGATTCACGAATTTCCATTTTTTCCTAAAACTGATTTGCCAAAATTTTACAATACAAAGTTGTTTTACCTTAGAAATCGCCAAAATTTTATATAGACTAATATAAAATCATTGGAAATAAAAATATTTCTACAAAAATATTGCCAAAATTTTAACATTTTCCATGTTAGGGACTAGTAAGATTCGCTAAAGTTTCTATACTTTAATATAAACTTCCATCCTTAAAATTTTCCCTGCCTTTCATCTCATTGCACACAAGTTCAGAATTTGTGAAAACTAAAATTCCATTTGATCCATACTCCATAGTTGGTCCCAAGCCTTCTATCAATGCAATATAATATGCCTTGTTGTTTGTTGTTCTTGATAGCAATAATGGAGCACAGGCGCTAAGGAGAGCAGGTCTCTCTTGTCTCTGTATATTTATTCACCATGGTCCTACACATCTTCTTCTTTATTCGAGTTCATTCATCAAATTTACACTTTTAGATTAATGAAATACAATATAAACCTTAAATCCCCTTAGGCTATAACTGCTTCTTGAAAATAAACCAACATTTGAATTCCCGACTTTGAAAGCGCTTAATTATAACCTAAACCCCCTTTCAGAATACATCATTAAAATGCATGGACTGGTGCTCCACCTCTTTAACAAATATCCAAAGGTTAACATAATATAGGGAAAACACTTCACAGACATTTAACTTCTCCAGCCACAGTATTATAACAAAGGTTCGACCCCCTTTAACACAACCATCAAATATCAGGTTTATGACATTAATCCCCAACTTCTCTCATCACATGGCATTTTAACATATCTTGGATTAAAGGTAATGAATTATCGTCAAAACCTTTTTAACCAAACTCTAAGGCTAACTCACAATGTATTGATTCATTAACTTTTCGACCCAAAATGCATTAAACAAACATAAACCAACACCTTCGGGCCCACCATAATCTTCAAATTCCGCTTATAAAATAACTTTTAATTCTATGAGTGCTGGGCCATACCAGTTGGCTAAACCCCTTGCAACTTATCGCGCGATTATTGTTTGATCTCTCGCCGTCCAGATCGAGCGCCTCAAATGAATATCACATTTTTTCTTGAACCAAGGTTTAACGGTTGAAAGTTGTGCGATATGAGTGGTATTGCCACAACGACATGGCACAAATACATTGGATCGCATTTTTTTTTGCGGTTTCACTTTCGGACCAATGCCGCGCGATACTACTGGTTTCCTCTTCTGAAACCGCCTTCGCTAAAACCAGTATTTGAATAGTATTAACCCCAAATTTTCACTGCGTTTTGGTGTGTTTCTTCAGTTCTTCTTCCGTGCTTGACAGGGTTAATCGACCTCGTCGATTCGGTTCGATCAAACAACAAACACCAGAATTTTATCTCATGGAGACTACTCTAATAGACAGAGGATTGGCATAGGGGTTCGCTCTTCTAGTGAGGACACTATTCAACAAAACAGACAACTACATTTAATTTATTCATCGAGAGTACTAGTTCATAAGCAAACAGAAGGAAATTAAGGAGATTCCACGCAGAGTGAACTCCTTCTCGGTCATACACAGAAGTCGAAGATTCAACCAATTGGGAATTAAGCGTCTTATCATAGAGACTGAGTACATTAATTCTAACACACAAATTTTATGAGCTTGAAAGAGTGAGCTTCTCAGAAAGTTACCAATAACACACCGAAATCAATAATTCCACGCTTTTATTATGACAAAGGGAAAAAACCACTCAACTTAGTCTTCACTGCAAGATCTCCCTAATTATAGAGTTTCATCACACTGTAATTTTATACAATGGCTCATTGAAATCTAAGATCATTCACGCAGAATTAACTCAATCAAACACATACATTCAAGAACTATTCCTTCATTTATATGTACAATGAAGCCACTTACAAAGCTTCCTGTCTTGACCATATATTCATTTCGGTGGCCTACTGTCCTTACACTCTATTTCTATCCTCCAATCCCCCTACTGTCCTTTAGACTTATTACATTTATACAAATTAATAATGAATAAGTTCAACTTCCTTAACAGCTCAACAAAGACTGTTGGAATTCTCCAAAGACCTATAGTTAGACTCATTTCCTAAAATAACTGAAACTGACTCTGTACCTTCCTATCTTAACCAACTTCCCTCATGTTCTCTAGTGGTTAGAGAACATTTACAATTCCTCGCTACTTTATTCAAAAATACTAATATTTACATGGGAATTTAAAAACATGAGACCCCTATGTCTACTTAGATACAAAGTATTTAATTGTGCCTAATGCCCTTGCATCCGACTCCCAAGCTTCAATTTGTTCATGATCTCCTAATCATGTGTCTTTAATCTCTACCTCTTGGATCCCATACTCTTTTTTGTAGCTATCCAACAGCTGTATCATTCTTTAGCTGCTCTTCCCTAGGTCTCCATACCTTGTTCTACAAACTACCTCCAGCTATACTTTCACAATCTTCTTTTTTCTTTCCCTTGCTAAACTTCTCCCACTTTCTTGCTGCTGTCTGCTGCTGCTGAGACACCTTCATCATCAGTCTTCTGATGCTTTCAATCTCTATGTCCAAATTATCTTCTATGTGGAAATTTTTTTGCCCACTTCTGCTGCTTTCAATTCCTTTTTCTGCCAACATTGTTGCTATTACTGCATTCAAGAGTGTTGCTACTGTAGCTACCATAGATGTTGCTTCAGATGCTGCTCTTGCTATCTCCCTGATTGTTGCTATGATTGTCTTTACTTCTGTATATGTCATTGCCCATGTTGCTCCAACTGCCACCATGGGTGTTTCTGCCTCCCAAACTTCCCATCTCTCTACAACATTCTCCTGCTCATCATCTGCAAATTTTCTTCTAGAAAACAAATCACAAATTAACTTTCTTCCTGCAGTAACATACTCATTTATTTTTCTTTGTATACTAGTAGACATACTTAGATTCTACAAACTAGTATCTTCCCCTCTTTCTCCCACATCCTTAGTTAAATTCACTAAAGTGTCTGTAATCTCTTCTTCAAATGTTTCCAGAAAACTTTTTAGCCATCTCTTCTGTTCTTGTTTCACATCCTCAGTATGTTGCACTTCAGTCTCAGCATCCCTTTCTTCTTCTTGGGGAATCTTCAGCCATTGCCTTTCACCCGCAATCAAATCAAGTTTTTCAACCACTGCATTTTCATCTTCTGCCAGCATAGGATGCTGATTCTTCCTCACTGTAGCAGTTGTAAAAATATACCCCACAGTCTGCTCTCCAATCTTCTCTTGGTTATTCGAACAAATTAGTTCTTCCTTGCCATCAGTGACAAGTTTTTGCACATGAGACATGACTGTTTCATCTTCTTTCTTCTGCAACAATTTTTTTTCTCCTAAGACAATTCCAAATGATGGATTGCCTTCTACCATTCATGTAAACATAAACAAACTGCCAGTGCTAAAATCACAAGACACACAAGTCTCATTTGCTGGTCCAGTCACCAAACTTTCTCTCTCCAGTTCCAAGTCTATTTCAAGACTCATAAATTCTTCACTATCTTTCTCTTAAGCTGTTAGAGCTATCTCCACTTCTCCAATCACCATATTAAAATTATGATCCTTCACTATGTTTTCAGCCAACATAGTTCCTCTTTCATTCAATCCTCTGACAAATTTAATTTTTTGTTCTTCCTCTTTTCCTGCATGATCAACACATGAATCATCAGCATTTAGATTGCTAGGCTTAAATAACTTCTTCTCCTCTAACAACACATCAGTATGTTGTTCAGAACTTCTTCCTAAATCCTCTTTCAGCACATCAGTATGCTGAATTGCATCCTCCATGAAACTGTCAGCTATTCTCTCCTTCTTTCCATTATCTCCTTCATGCACATTATCCAGGAATACTTTCCTGCCTTGCTTCTTCAGCAAATTATCTTCTGCATAGGTCCTCTGTTCCTCCAATTCTCTTCTTTGAAAATCCAACTTCCTATACAATTCAACAACTTCAATTGGAGTAGACTTTGGGAACCTCACACAACCTTTTATGCCTCTTCTTGTTCTTGACCAATCATCTGCTGGTCCTTCATCTGGTACATCAATATTCTGCTGAATATTCTCCTTGGATTCTTCTGTCTTCATGTCTTCCTCTTGAGATCTTAATATCTCAGCATTGATCTGAACAGACTTTAGATTCAATTTTTCTTCTTCAACAAACTTCAAAGTTTGTTCATCTCCTTGTGAAGTACCTGCAAACATACACAACTCTTTAGTTTCAAAATCACAAGACTTTTCAGTCTTGGTTGCTTTCTCAAGCACTTCCCTTTGAGCAGATCTGCATGTGGAATCTTCAAATTCCATCCTTGACTCAAGAACTCTGAGTTCCTCTTCCTCTGTAGGACCTGCCATCACCTCACAATTCTCAGATTCAAAAACACAAGTATTTACATCATCCAACTGATCTGGACTTGTCCAATAACTCAGGAATTCATCAATGACGTCATGTTTAGCAAGACAAGCTTCTTTCTATCTTAAGTCTTCACCATGTCTCACAAGATCTCTTGCAGATCTTCATTCTTCATTTGTACACTGTTCTGCTTTAGAAGAAGAAACTTCTTTTCTCAACTCAATTGTCTTGAGTTCTTCCCTTTAATAAGGCAATCTCCTTTTGCCTCTATTATCCCTTTCAGGAGTTTTTCCTAGAAGTTGTGTAAGAGGAAAGTATACCCGAGGTAACCACAAACCAACCTTCAGATGCAGAATCTAGCCAATCTGCATCCAGAGAGGGCTCTCTCTTTATGATTTATCTTTGTTCTTAGAAGGTTTTAGGCTAGTTATAGATCCAAGAGTTTGATTTTGTTTAAATGGTGGAATCCGCTAACTAAGGGCAAGGTTGATGATTTTCAGTCCATTGGGCTATGGAGTCAAAGGATGGCTTTACTGGATTTCTATTCTACACACAAGATGGCTTTGCAGGGCAAGATAGCCAGACAGAGAACAATCCTTAAAATTTAAAGTGGATGGGATGATTTTGAAGGGATGAAAGGCAGCTAAGAATCTTTCACCATGTTCAAAATAAAGAAATGAAATGACTACAAACAAAGAGCAATGAAGAATTCTTTATTATAGTAATCAAGAATGTTTAAATTAGCAAAGCAAGAGCATTTAAGAATTCGTGCTTATAACCAATTTAGAGGAAAACATTAAGAACAATCACATCTGAAATCAGAGTACAATTAAGTAAATTCTGATTCAATCCTTTATGTAAATTATTCAGAAATGGACATGATGATATTATAAACTGATATAAAACTTAAGACAAAGGGTAGAAAGACTTATTGAACTGCAGTCCAACACATGAATCCTGCAAAAAGTCCTGAGCTTCAAATCGTCATCCAGTAAGCCACGAATAAATTTCTCCAAAATGATTTTATTCCGAAAATCTCAATGTTACAGCAAAGTAATATAATCCACCCCAAATGCTTCCAAGAGTGGAGTATTTATACAAATTCTAAACTAAAATATCTTGAAACAAATATCAAAATTGGTTCACAAATCTCTCCAACTATTTTACATAAATAGAACTTAATTAAAGGAAACTAAAACTAATGCATCTATTTGGCACTATTTTGTATGGATAGGTGATGACAAAGAGGAGAATTCGAATTTGATCCAACTCTTAGTTGATGATGAGGCATCCAAGTCACTAACTGCTTCCTTTTTTTGTGAATTCTGCTCCAACAATTCTGCAAAATTGGGGTCCAATGATATCTTTGTATTTCTCAATCCGTAAGAGATATGTAAACAGTGAAAGAGGTTATTGTAGATAAATATGTTGGTGAGATAAAAATCTTTCACTTTCCTAAAATTCCTCTCCAGCTGTGCGCAATAGGCTCTGCAAAAAGATGTGTAAAACAGAGTTTTACAGAGTCTGAAAAATAGCCTCTAAAGATGTGCATGTATCTCTCAGCCTGAAATCACTGTGGAAAAACTGAGATAGGTTTTTGTAGATGGTTCTCTTAGGAACAAAAACCTCCTTCAGTTTTGTAAAATGTATTTCTAATTGGCCACAATATTCTCTGAAAAATGATGACTTGACTGTAATTTTCTGCAAAAAGTGCTTTCCAACTTTGTTTAATATTTCCAAAACCATAATAGCTGTTAGAAAAGTGAGAGAGGTTTTTGTAGATGGTACTCTTAAGAAAATAAACCTCCTTCAGTTTTGAAAAATTCATCTTATATTGATCACAATAGTGTCTGCAAAACAATGACTAAAACATGCAATTTCTGCAAAAATGTTCCTTTTTGTTGTGTTTTTCATCTTTTCACTTTTTTGTTCCTTTGACTGTTTTACTTTCACTTTAGATAAAATTCAATGTTGGTGAAATTATTTTCATCTCTTTTTACCATTTTACTGCCTCTTTAATTACTTTTACTGTTTTACCTTTGACCGCTCTGTAACTTCATTTTTACTTTCACTCTGACTTTTACCTGATACACTTTAACCACTGATACTCTTTAATCCTGATACTCTTTGACTGTTCTTTACTGTGTCCTTTTACTGTGTTAGACTGAGCAGTAATTGGGAAAAGGACATTCTGGTTAGGGGACATTACTGCTCTTTGAGTTGGATCATAGTTAGAATGGCAGTAGTGGATAATTTCTGGGAAAATAAGGACTGAGGGGATGAGATATCTCGGGAAATTGGATTCCCACAACCCAATGACATCCAATCCCTTCGAATAATCGTCTCTGCAGCGACAATAACTTTGAAGGGGGCTTTCATCAAACACTAAGTCTTTAATTTGGAAGTCCTTATCCACTAAGGGCAAATATTCTAATTCTCTGTGGGGGGCATTCAATGGAGTTACATTCAAGGCAGCTGGAGCTTCCATTTTGGTTCTTGTGGGTTCAAAATGGAAGTTTCTGGGTTTTCTTCACAGAAATGTCGTGATTTTCAGTTTTAATGAGGGAAATTGGCGAAATTGCAGATTCGGGAGAACAATTCACAGTTTTAAACCTCAGGGAATGATCTTAGCGATAAGATTTAATCACTAATCCAGTGGAAAACAAGGAAAACAGAGTTTCTTTTGAAGTTCGGAGCGCAATAGAATAAATACTTGTTCTTGGAGGCAAACTGAGTTTTAACAGGTATCAAGCGGTGGCAAAAGGATGCTCGAACACTGGTCCGGCGGAATTCTGGAGCGAAATCGGGTAGAACAGTAAATTTCAGTGAAAATTTGAATTTCGCAATGGAAGGCGCAGTCGCTTTCAGCAATGAAAATGACGGAAAAAACACGAAATTTGTTTTATTTACAAAGTCAAAAAGGGATTTTTTATTTTATCGAGGAATGACGTCATTTGAAGTACGGGATGACATGTGGCAGGGGTCGGGCGGTAAGCGGTAATTCCCGCACCGCTTATGGAATAGAGTGGTTTTGAACGCGGGGGGAGCGATTCCATTGAGCGATGGACGCATGGCAGGTGAACAGTTCCAATACCACCAATCCCCCGCTCGTTAAAATGCTGACAAGGGATGGGTAGCGGGATTGATAGGGAGCGTTGATCTTTGGAAGAGTATCGGACGGTTGCAATGACGGGGAATAAGCGGAGGATTACGGTGTGGGCCCGTCGGGTTTTTAAAACAATTAAAGTTTAATCTAATCACCCCGGGAGGCTTTTGATTGGTGAGTGGAAGGCTATTAATTAGTTCAGATAACTAATTAATCCCATCATATAATGGAAAACGAAGTCGTGGCGGGGTTTTATTGGGCGCGGGTATTTAAAGTTAAAATGTCGGGTGGGATGCCAGGTGGATGAGCCACGGTGGCATAGGGACTTTTCCAAAGATTTAGTTTTGAAAATAAAACTTCGGGTTTTATTTATATTTTTGTGTTAAACATATAAACCATATGTTTAAAGTTTTTCTCGTATATGTTTTATTATATGATAAATTAATTAATATAATTAACTTACCATAGGGGCGGGATTAATGTATAATGATATAATTTAACCAAAGGGCTTATATAGTGGGTTTTTATTTGAATGCATGGGGAAATAATTACTTTGGTTAAACTTTATAATAGAGGGGTTTTTGGGGTATTTATAAAAAAGGAGTTATATACTTAGGATAGGGCATTTCACTAGGGATTTAGTAAATAGAGTTAAACATTAATATGACAAAGGGATAAGGAAACTCAAAATATTTTGCACATCTAAGAAAGTGATAACTTCTGAAGTAAATTGCAATATCTTATCTTCAACACTTAAACTTAGAATAGCAAGTTATCTTGAGGGATTTTTATGGAATTTTGCATGATTTCCCTAAGTAAAATAGGATTTTACTTAGGACAAGGTTAAAGGTGAATGATTATAATGATGAATTATCTCAAGTACTTAGGTCTTTTTGATCATTAGGCCAAGGGTCCGGTCCCTCCAAAAGTCAAGGAAATGCCTTGAGCCCTTTTGATCTCCAAATACCTTAGTACTTTGGGGGAAATTAGTAAAACTTTTGAGGGGAAAGTGATGAGGGAAGTTAATGAGTTTGACTTTGCTTGTTGTGATTTTCCAATGTATTTCCTGCTTTAGTATTTGTGATGAAAGTAAAGGATCAAAAACATGTAGCAGCATCATTCATCAGATAACACTTTGCAGCACCATCTACCTACCCTATCTACTTAACACTACCATTTTCTCTTCTTTATTAGGGTGCATTTAGACTTGCAAACCCTTATCAATATTTTCTTTTTACATGATAAATCTATCTATTTCTACCCTTATTACATCCAAGGGCTCAGATTGAACTGTTGAGCACCTCTTATTAACTCTACCTATCTACTTTATCTGCCAAGGTTAAACTGTTTGGACAGATATTTATTCTCTAATCTATAAAATGAAATTGAAATATGAGTAAGCCAAGTTTAAACAGTTTTACTTATTCATGAATTGTGGCAAAGAGTTGTGGTATTTGCACGGGTAACTTTAATAAAATAAATAGTAGTGGCATTTGGATTTCACACTTTCCTTGGTCTATTTTTTTGCTTGGGTTTATTTCTTTCTTTTGTTATTTTATTGTTACACATACAGTTTTCTTTTAGTTATACCACTCTTTACATTTTTTAAATTATTTGATTTTTTGGTTTTTTTGAAATATGGAACACCTTTGTCAAGGTTTGAACAGATTTATGGTTCAATAAATGATCATGAAAAATGACACCCTGTTGGTATAGGGTCTATTCTTCGGCTCCCACTTAGGGATGGCTTTTCAACTTGTGAAAAAATCAATAACGACAGTCCCGGATACCTCAAAATATCCCAAGCGAAGAAGTATGAAACCTTCTTCCTTTGGTAGCTTTAACTTTACATATCGTGATAGTGAACTCTTCCGGAAAGCTTTGATTTGTTACGCCCAAGGCTTCAACTAAATGTCCGTCAGCTTGCATTATAATAAAAACAAACAAAAAAACAACCTGTGTACCAGTTAGAAAACATTTGCAACACTCTGTTAAATGGGATCAAAAATAATGTTGACATTAAATGATGACATTTGGATGCAACTTCTCGACTTACGAATTGCTCAACTCTATCGAAAAAAATGGAAGGTGTTGTTTTCCTGCAAGGCACAGCTGAATGATATCAGGCCTTTCCCAAAATCAAACTTTCCATGTTTTCCCTTTTCTTCTCTTCTAAAGTCATCAGGACACATCATATAATTATGAAAATATTGGTTTGGTCCTTTATCAAACATTTTCTTTAGCTTTTCTTATGCAATTTGTGATCTTTGGTATACCTCTTCCCTAGTTTGTTGTGAGTGGATTGTTTGATTAATCCTTCGAATATTTATTCCTTGCGGGCCTCCCAAATGATTTACCTGCGCAAAGAATTCTAAAGATAGGAGATCTTGGCTTCAATGCCACTAAACTAACTCATGTGGACCTGGTCCAGTGATTTCTTTGGTTATGGTCTTGTCTCCCCACAATGCATTGATAGGTTTCTTGCCAAATTCTTTTGTTCTTGGTAATTTTTTGATAAATATTCGTCGAGCACCAATGAGGTTCACTGTTCTCCCATTACAGGGTAATAGGCATTAATTAACCTAAGTAATATGATATTTACTGTTGATCTGTTTAATTTAAATACGACGACATTATACTGCTTATAATCTTTTAAGACAACAAATCTTGAAAGTATGTTTCAACGTTCTAAAACTAGCCATCACAGAATCATTAGAGTACATCTACATGATCGCTTCATCATTTAGTGAAATAATCTGTGGCAATTAAAATCCATCTATGTTTAACGAAGAAGAGAGGATGAATTTCACAACAAAATCTATTCATTGTTGAAAAAGGTCTGTGGAAATTGGTTTTAAAGCGGAGGGTAACAACTTTCTTTTACCCTCAAATAAACATTTACAATGATTGTTAGGACTATTGAAGAAATAAGTTAGCCGATGCTTGACCCTTAAAGTCTTATGCAAGTGAATTTCAGTGAAGATGCTCCTCTACAATCCCCACACGCAATTCATGTAACCGCTATAAACACATCTTTTAAGAAACCAAATTCGACAAAAAGATTCCTTCTTGGTTTTCCAAAATAAGGTATATCTAAAATACAATATTTCAAAAGTCTGTTTTAAAAATCTTATTTTGGTTTCAGACCAACCTTGGAGGGCTTACCGGGTTTAATAAACATAGTTATCGATTATGGGTGAATCTAAGAAATCTTCAGGCGGTCTTGAGGAATCGCCATCTCCTTGCTCATTATCCGGCTCATTGGTCAAAACGCCAATTGGTTTACCGCTCATAAGTTGTGCTAAACCTTGGCTTCTCTGGTTTTGTGGCTTGATCTCGTATCACTGTTCCAAAATGGGCCAATACACTTGCCTGGACACACCTTCTATGCCATCTTGAGTCCAAATATGTTTTAATGCGTAGGCACTATATGTACACAGAATATAATATTAAACTACGAAATCTTTGATTGCTTTTATAATACTAGCTTTGTTTTCCATGTTGTGTTGAAGATGCCGCTCCCTGGTCCTTTTATAAAAAAATGCTATTTTCACCCTTAAAATGTTTTAAAAATCGCTCACCTTTTAACGTGTGTTGAGAAGCAAATGAAAAAATAATAAGGTCTCTATCAATTAGGGTGGTCAATGAACTGCAATGACCATTTTAATTTCCTCAAATGATTGTTGGATTCTAGATGGGTCAATACTTGAATCTTTCCTCAACATGTTGGTTAGTAATCCCCAGTAGTTATGAACAAAATGAATCTTCTCAAAGAAATTCATTTTCCACGGGCTCCTTTCAATTCTTTTATACTGCAGGGTGGGGTATTTAGTACTTGGAATTCTACCCGGATCAATCCTAATTCCATCTTTAGAAATCAAACCAACAATACCTGGCTTTCCTTCTTCAATAAACAATGACTTCTGGATTCAAAAATTATATTTCATTTTATAATAACACTAAGGTGATCTAAATGTTATAGTCATTTTAGAAAAAACGGTCAAATCATCTGAAGTAAATATGGAAAATCATATCTCTTTAGCAAAAGCAATATCCATTGCTCTTTAATCATAGCTCAATATGATGTCTTGAGCTTAAATAGCATTTGTTGCTATTAAGCAATACCCCATGGTGTGATAGCAGATATTGTTTTATCTGATGCTCGGAATGAACCGAAATCTGGTTGGTGCAAAGAAATCCATCCGGTGGTAATGTTCTGAAGATCTGCCATGATTGGGGCAGAATACGGTCTGCATTTTAAGTAGAGGATAGTTGTCTGAAGCTTTGTTTAAATTTCTTATGATGGCCAATCTAATTTCTCTTATACTTTACTTTCATAGCTTGGGTACACGATTAGAAACCATACATTACGAGAATGCGATAGGAGCTATAAATATATTTAAACATCTGTGGAATGACACTTTCAATTGGGGTAATAAAAACGAGGATTTGTTATAAACTTTTGTTTAAAGAGTTTAGATGCAGTTTCAAAGGTATAGTGTGTTGGATGATGAATGCTGTCTTAGTTTGAGAGTCTTCTTTCTAACTCTGGGAAAAAACATGTGGAATTGCTTTTAATAGTTGTTACTCTTCTTCTGATCTTTTGAAGAACTTGGATAACTTAAATACTTTAGGGTTGGGGTTCTCAGTTGGGCCTCTTCCATATCCTTTACCAGTGGTTCATTCAGGTCTAAATGGGTTCAGGTAAACAGATCTTACGAAGGTTAATCCTTTGGGCAAATGATTATCTTTTAATTGAATGGATTTCTGTCTCATCTTCTATGATTTCAGCAAATTCCATTTTATTTCCAAATTTTGCATAACCTTTTTTAGTGAATGTGGTCGGATGTAGCATATGAATCGCATTTTCTCTTGAAATTTCTATTTTTGTTCACTACATGGATAGGATTCATCAATATCTACCATTCCTCATCTATATTACGGTTAGAAAATTCGCTTTGGGAGTGTGTTCAGTGTTAATTTGGTGTGTAAATACAAATACTTTTGATTAAAATTGTACGGTATAGCGAGGCCCTATGCCTAATTTAAGTGACGATGATTAGGGTCGAAAAGGTAACTTGCATGCTATGTAACCATTGCTATGACATGAGCATGCAAATTTTGTGGGAATCTGTGGTCGGGCTTGTAAAAATATGTTCGAATCTCTCTGCATTTTGTTTTTCATGTTCTTTTCGATCCTATGTCTGCACGACTATCGTAACTATGACTCTTGTTGGATGGGGTCTGGTTCGGGTCTCCTATGGTTGATATCCTGGCCTCGCCTTCGCTTTGTCTTTTAAGACCTAATAAAAGAGCTTCATGTATGTTACTTCAATGCATTTGGGATAAGCACAAACGCATTGTCTGCACCAATTGTTCTCAACATTATGTAACCAAATCCCGGCCTCACTGCCCCTAATCTATTTACGGGCCATCAAACTCTAAATGTACCAAAATTCATATTCTGTAATCTCATCATTGTTTTTCTAAGTGTTTCTTGACGAGCTAGTTGTTTAACGATTTGCAGGTATTTCTTGATCATCATTGTTTCTTTGCTTTTGAAGATTTCTTCAATTTTATGATGGTTTGTTTATGATTTCCAATGCAGAGCTTCTATTTCGGTGGGAAGGAATGTCGACATTAACATAAAATAAAATAATCTATAAAATATACGAAACAACGGGAAGTTCCGAGCTTCTATGGCTACTCTGCAATGCTTCATCAAAGTTTCTCTATAATCATGGTGACCGTCTACGAAATAATTTCATATGACATCATGGACAGATCTCCCAGGCTTGCTTCCCAAAAGATCTGAGCAATAACATACCATGTTGAAGGTGGAATATAAACAGCATACTGTGTCCATTAATACAGGACTTGTGGTGTTCTTAGTGACACAGGTCTTTCGTCAAGCCTAAACATTTTACGTGGATAAAATGAAAAACAAATGTTTGATGCAGTAATAACTCTGGATTCAATCTTTCCATTACGCAACTCAAATTGTGGGATAGAATAAAACATTTGCATTGTGGAGTATCCCTCTGTGACATTCAGACTTCATAAATGGAGAAATTTCTCACTTTACAGTTTAACATTAACCTCGAAACGAAAAAAGTTTGAGTTGAAGTCATCGGTGTTTATGAATATTAATCATTAATATTCATGCCCGGAGACTTGGTAATAAGCTCCTATAGACATCATGTTTAATGAATTAGAGTAAAGAGCAGTATCACGGGTTTGCCTATTTGACCTCTGATTAAAAGGATTTTTATTTGGTTTTAGTGTTTTACAGTTGGGTTTTCTCTTGTTTATTTGGTGTTCAGCTGTTTTCTCTTTTTCATGAATGAAGTTTTGTTTTGGTGTGGGACTAACCCTATTGTTCTTAAATTCCCTACAAGAGGAAGCGTGTTAGTGACTGTTTGCTTGTTTGAATTGGTTTTAGAACATCACAATTATTGGATTTGAAGAAATTGAAGTTATCACAAATAAAGTTGTACTTGGGGAATGTTTTGTACGGAAGATGTTTTGTTTACCTTTGACATTTGTTTCTTTGTTTCTGTTTGGTATTCTACGCTTTCAGTCTTCTCTTCAAATTTTCTTTTGGACTTCATGGATGTTTGTCATAGCCTTCCTTAAAATCAAAGTCTCACTGAATAGAGTTTGGAATATGAGATGTGGTTACTCATGGTCGTCACAGTGGAGGTAGACTTACGGTTCATTTTGTCCTGGATACATTGTTGTTCATCTTTCATGGGGTTACAGAGGTTAGGGCCTCAACAAAATTTGTGAAAGGGTGGCCTAATGTTTTGATCGGACGTTATTTTTCCAATATTTTCTCGTTCAATTCCTATTTTAAAAGTTTGGGTTTCTTACCATGATTATCAATTGAAAACTGTATAATAGTTTTACTCTTGTCTCCTAGTCTCCATGCCGCTATTATTGATTACCGTCAAACTGCTTTCTGGTGAAGGTTCTTCATTCATAGGCATTCTTCTCTCTTGCCCTAGCTGCGGCAGATTTTCTCAGTTTGCTTCTGCTCACCACTATGCTTTTGTTTATAAATGTTGAGGCTCTTTCCCTGAAATGAAACATACGGAATTAAAACCATGCGGAAGTTATTAACACGTTGTTGGAAGACAGGGTCTTGGTTTCGAGGAAGCTGCATATGATTCATTGAATCTTCCATGATGTAATCTTATACGGTTTCGTTGGTCTTCTTAACTTTTCAAATTCTGAAAGGATGCGAAGGATCCTTATTTTCTCATACGTAAAGTATATGTCGAACCTGCGTCTATTACCAGCATCCTGACAAGGTAAGAGCTCTATGACAAGTTCTACTTCTCCCGTGCGGGCTCTGGTCTCATCGGATATTAAATCAATCTCATAAAACTCAAACGTCATTGTTCTTTTGGTCGTATTTGTTGAGGCTGTAAGTTCTGATCCATCAAGAGGCCAAGTCATAACACAGTAGTCTTGAGGAAGGTAAGGCACAGAGGGTTGGATGGCTTGTTGTGAAAGGCGTATCGTTAGCCATTGGAAAGATAAGAGTGAGATTATTGGATTTGATGATGCGACGGGAGGAGATGGAGGAGTGGAAGGGATAACGAACAAAAATTTAGAAAAAATGACCCGGACTTAAGGATACTTCGGTAATCACGAAATGTTTGAACTTTCCTTGAAAGTTTCTTGGAAATGAATAAAGTTGCTGCAATTCTCTTATGAGATGATATGAAACAATGGAGGTATTGTAAATCTTCAAAAAACAATGGATACGGAACTAATCTAGATAATTCGATTTACAGAAAAAATTCTATTGAGAATGTTCAAACCGTGCATAGAAAGAATACTAAATAATAATTTTCAGACAGATGTAGATCTGAAAACGATAGAACTGTAACCTCTCACTGACTTCCTCTTTGAGCCTGCCAGCAACCTTGTCTAAGAATCTGGGAGTACGATTTGGATTTTCAAATATTGACGGTGGTGGATTGGGGTCGAGGTTGACCTAGTATGTGGAATCCTTTACGAGCAAAACTTTCTAGACTATCGTTTTGGATTTTGGATTTTCGTTGAAAAATAATATAACTACAAGTATTTTAAGAGCAATGATATGTGATTAAGATTTTATCAAAACCCGTTCATGAAGATACGATTGAAAAATTTTACAAACTAAGATTCAATACTACGCTATGTCGAGAGATGGTAAGAAAGCATTTATTTACTTTTATAAGAGTGGAAACAGCATTTCCAAAACTACTAGCTGATCTTGATTTCTGTCTATAGCTTACTCGTCAAACAATAGTATCGATAAAATAATTCGAGGTCCAGTATGGTATGCTATGTTGTCTTTCAAATTTTCCTGAAGTTGTGTGAAGAAGAAAGTATAAAGGTAACCTGACAACCTTTGAATCAGAATCAGCCAATACCTTTTTGTCAGAGAAACTCTCTTTACTGGTTGTCTTTCTTTGAAGGTTTTAGGCTAATTCTGGATTCTTGTGAGTTTGTTTCAGGAAAATGGGCAGAATCTGAAACTGAGAATAATGAATTGAGGGCTTTAGATCCCATTGAGCTGGAGGTCAAAGGATGAGCTTTCTGGATTTCTATTCTTTTCAAGATATTTCTGGGGCAAGATAAACTGGAGCAAACAAATGTAAAATTTAAATGGATGGATGATCTTGGAAAGGGATGAAAAGCATTCAGAATCTTCTGTTCTTGAAAAATGAGATGATTAAAAATAAAAATAATGAAGAATTCTTTATTCAGTGTCAACAATATTTAAATTAAACAAAGCAAAACTGTTTAAATTCATGCTTATATAACTAATTCGGAGAGAGACGTGAGCAATGCTTGGAAATGAATTTTAAATTGATAAATTCTGATTCAGAATATTTTATAGACAGCCAAATGGACATATGCTTGGTGTGCAAAAATGATAAAGGCTGAACAAGATGAAGAAACACAGCTGATAGGTCCAGACTGTGAATCTGTGAAGATCACATGCTTCATTGGTAATAATTATTAGGTAAAATTTATATGAATTCTTTATTAAAAATCTCAATCATACATGAATAATGGATCACACCTCAGAATAACTGCAAGGGTGGATGTTTATACAGAGTCTGACTGAATATAAAACAAATATCAATTGGTTCACAGAATCTATATTATTTTTAATGGAACTTCGAATAAAGGACAGTCAAACTAGTTCTGTCTAACACAGCTATTCTTTATGGATAGGTGAGTAAAAGGGAGAATTCCAGATGCAGTACAACTCTTAATTGATGATGAGGCATCAGTCACTACTTTGGCCCCCATGCCTGGATGCTAATCATGGTCCTGGGCAGTTAAACAGAATGCAACATTATTTCTCAGTACATAATAGATATTAACAAGAAGGTGAAAGAGGTTTATTGACAGATAGATATGTTGGTGAATAAACCTCTTTCACTTTCTAAATTTCCTGCCTATCCATATGTTGCGCAATAAATCATGAGCAAATGTGCTAAATAGTTTCTGATCGAAAAAAATGACATCTAACGATGTTTGTCATATACTAATTTGGAAATCTGTAACTGGACAAACTGAGATGGGTTTTAATAAAATGGTTCTCTTGAACAAAACATGGTTTTATAAAAATAATTTGGATTGACCAAATATTACGAAAAATAGTCTGACTTGACTGTGGCTGCCCAAAAGTGATTTCAACGTTGTTTAATATTTCCAAAATATAATAGCTGTTAGAAAAGGAAGGTAGAAAAAGGGTTTTTTTGTAGATGGTTATCTTAAGAACATAAACCTCATGTTTTCTGATGCATCTTTGATGGATATAAACAAACTCTTATAAACAGCTAAAACATACAGTTCTGCAAAAATGTTTCTATTGTTGTGTTTTCATCTTTTCACTTTTTGTTCCTTTGTTCTTCATAAGCATAGAAAAACTTCAATGTTAATGAAAATGTTGCCCGACTCTTTTAATATTCATCATATTAATTATGTTCACTACATTTACCAATGACTCTTAACCAACTGGCATTGCTTTCTTTCATTTTACACAATCCCCGCCCAACCTTTGGATATCACCATAGTCTGGACATCCTTTGGATGTGTTCTTTCATGACAATGCACAGTGACGATGGTGGAAAAGGACATTAGGATTTTAGGGAATGCTGTCTTGGGTTGGATCCTAGTTAGAATGGCAATAATGGATAATTTAAGAAGAAGTATTAAAGGATGAGATATCTAGAATTAGATTCCCCATTAATGACATCTTGCCCCTTGATGTGTGTAAATATGCTAGAAGGATTTTAACAAATGATCTTAATCTACAATCACTATATAAAAATAATATTAACTCTCATGGGGCTAAATGAGGGTTACATTCAAAATTAGGCTTCCATTGGTTCATGTTATTTTAAAATAGAGGCTGGAGGATTTCTTGAGACCGAGCGCAGGCTGGACGAACGAGAAATTGGCGAAATTACGAGTTCGGGGAATAATTACGATTGTAAACTACAGAATGGTGGCAAATAGATTTAAATATTAATACGATGCCGACAAAAACATGGTTTCTTTTGAAGGTCGAGGCAATAGAGTAAATACTGACTTTGGAAAGCCGAGACTAACGGTGAAAGGCGATGGCGAGAGGATGCTCGAACACGGGTCTGACATGAGTCCAGGCAAAATCAAATGGAACGGTAAGGACTGGTGAAGAAACAGTTACGGAAAGCGCGATCAGCATTCGAAATGATGAAAAATGACACAGCTTAAAGAAGGGTGTTTTATTTCCAAAGTCAAAAAGAGTTTGCTTTTAAGGAAATGGCAAACTTTGTCCAGCCAGCGTTTGTTCTGACGCGCAGAAGATGAAAAACGATGCATGACGGTGGCATTAATCCCGCGCTTATGGTTAAAGATGGTTTTGAGCAATGGTGATGATTCATTAAATAACGACAAACGGACAGAGGACTGGTCAAATACTGCTTGATGCGTTAATGCTGACGGTGGTCGCGAATTGATGAGGCATTGATGTGGAAAAATGATCCGGCCAGTTGAAATAACGCCAGGAAACCGGATGAAATAAATATGAGCAGCGGGGATTTCGTCGGTTAACGTTCTTTCTTGTCAGGGCTTCTGGGTTGAAAGGTTGTTCGTTAATTCGTGCTCAGGTAATCCGTAAATATAATGAAAAAATTAAAGCGGAACAGTTGGGTGGGATGCCAGGTGGATATCTTACGGTGGCATAAGTTTTCAGTTTGGTCATTTTGGCTTTATTCATCCGCTGCGTCGCTTATCAACAGCAGCAAAACTTTTGTTCGTATATATTTATTATATGATAATTCTTAATTAATAATTAACTTACTAACGAAGCGTTTATTACTGTGATATATTTAACAAAGAAACATAATGGTTTTAATGAATACTTGGAAGTAATTACTTTGGACGTAAAAAACTGTCGAGGGTTTTGGGATATTAATTTTAAAAGGAATTATGCTTAGGGTAAAATTATTTTTAGGGATTTAGTAAGCGAAGTTAAATAATAATAAGACGGGGGGGGACTCAAGCACGTTTTGCTCTGAAAAGTAGTGGGCCAAGTTCAATTTCTTGTTCTCTCTCATACTTAAACCAGATAAATAGAATTAGGGGGATTTGGAACACATGGTACATATAAGCAAATGGGATTTTGAGAAAGGATTAAATGTGAATAGTTCTCATGTGAGTGCTCAAGTGCCAGATCTTTTGGTCTATTAGGCTGATTAGGTCCCTCCAAAGATGTGAGAATACATAAACACTAATCTTCAAATGTGTTTGCTGAGGAAATTAGTAAACTCTTAAGGAAGAGTGAGTTGGGAGATTCATGGTTGCTTTGCTTTCCCCATGCAATTCTGGTTACATTTACCTTTGTGATGTAACTGTGAGTGAAGGTAAATATGACATTCTTCCCAGGCTGTCATTCATATCATAAACTTTTGTGTCTCTCTTTCTCTCTTTATTCTAGTTTTCTTCTTCAATAGGGTGCATTAGACTTACAAACCATATAAATCTATGTAAAGAAAAATCTATTCTCTATTCTTATTATACATCAGGGAGACAGGATTAGTGAACACATTCAATCTCATTCATATGATTAGCATTTTAGTGGATATTTATTCTAAATAAAAATTACAATGAGTATATTAGAAGGTTTAATAATTTGGCATTGTCATGATTATACGTAAAGGTTTACAATATGACTATTTTAATTTTATTATTTAAAATGACTACAATAAAAATAGCCTTTGGTTTTTTTCTTGATCTCATTTTTTTGCTTGGGGTTCTATTTTCTTTCATTTTGTTGATTTCTTCTTTTGTTGATTTTTTTTTTCTTTGAGACCACCCTCTTTTTTTAATTAATTTTGGTTTTTCAAAGTGTGAACCTGTTGTCAAGAAAAAGTTTGAATGTTCTGCTGATTCAATGAACAAATGTGAAAAATGTGCCCTGTTGGTGTGGATGTGAATCAGCTCAACAATGGTTTGGTTCTCCTTGATGTGAATGCTTCAGTCTCTGGGCTGTCCTCTCTGTTTCTCAATTGCACAGGCCTTGCCACTAATCTCGAACATCACTTCAGGTGTAACGTCGGTCCAGTGTTTGCTCATGTTTGCTGGGCATCTTTCCTCTGTTGTGGCCTCCTGGACCCTACACGGTCTGTGAACATGGTGCTGTTTCTCATCTGGACTTTCTGCTCCCTAAGTTCCTCGACCTCACGTAACAGCACGGCTCCTCTTGCTGCAACTTACCTCACCAATCCTCTCCTCTGGATCTGGGCTTTTGGCAAGTACTGGTCCCCTTCTGCTAGAACCTTCTGAGCACTTTCTTCTTCTCTCTAGGCTTCACTCTGCAAATTTTCAAGAACACCTCTATTCTTCTTTCATCCAACCTATGTTGGTAATCCTCTAGGTTCTGCCACACTCTTTTCTTCACCTCAGAATCCTCTTCTAGATTCTTTTATCACTGCTCTCAAAGCTGTGATCTGCCTTTGCTGAGATTTCTCAATTTCTTACACTCTGCATTCTGCAAAAAAATCTTAAACCAGAGTTAAACACTGCTCATCAACTCACCTTCTCTTGAGAACACTACAATTTTTCTTCCTATTCAACCTTTAGCTAAATATATCAAGCTCTGTCTTCACTTTCTGCAACCACTATCCTGCACTTACAAATCCCAAATTAGATTTAAAATTATCTCATCTGTAAGATCCCTGCATGGTCTTGTTCTTCACTCCTTTCTGCAAGTCTCTATTCACTGCAACCCTGTGTATCTTTGCCTATCAGATTTCAGAATATGATCTTCTTTCCTCTCTAATCACATGCGTTGCATCTATCTTCAAATCTGCAATCTTCAAAACTCTTTTCTTCCAAATTGGACCTTGTAAATATTCAATCACCTCACTACATATCTAATCACTCTACAATCACTGTTAAATAGATTAAAACTTCAAATTTTACTCACTGCTCCTCTCAAGCAGGCATTCCAAATTTAAATTCTAAAAGAGCTATTCCTGATGCTCTGATACCACAAATGATAGCAATAATGGAGCACAGGCACTAAGGAGAGCTGGTCTCTCTTGTCTCTGTATATTCAGTCACCATGGTCCTACACATTTTATTCTTAATTGGAGTTCATTCATCAAATTTACACTTTAGATTAATGAAATGTAATATAAACCTTAAAGCCCCTTAGGCTATAACCCCTTCTTGAAAATAAACCAACATTTGAATTCCCGACTTTGAAACCGCTTAATTATAACCTAAACCCCCTTTCAGAATACACCATTAAAATGCATGGACTGGTGCTCCACCTCTTTAACAAATATCCAAAGGTTAACATAATATAGTGAAAACACTTCACTCGCATTTAACTTCCCCGGCCACAGTATTATAACAAAGGTTCTACCCCCTTTAACACAACCATCAAACCTCGGGTTTATGACATTAATCCCTAACTTCTCTCATAACATGTAATTTTATCATATCTTGGATTAAAGGTAATGAATTATCGTCAAACCCTTTTTAACCAAACTCTAAGGTTAACTCACAATGTATTGATTCATTAAATTTTCGACCAAAAACGCATTAAACAAACATAAACCAATGCCTTCGGGCCCACCATAATCTTCAAATTCTTCTTATAAACTAAATTTTAATTCTATGAGCGTTGGGTCATACTTATGGGTTAATCCCCATGCAACTTATTGAGTGATTATCATTTGATCTCTCGCCCTCCAGATTGAATGCCTCAAATGAATATCGTGCTTTTTCTCGAACCGAGGTTTAACAATTGAAAGTTGCGCGATATGAGTGGTATTGCAATGACGACGTGGCACAAATATATTGGATCAAATTTTTTTGTGTGGTTTTGCCTTCAGACCAACACCGCGTGATACTGCCTGTTTCCTGTTCCGAAACCGCCTTCGTTTAGACCAGTACTTGAACAGTGTTAACCCCGAATTTTCACTACGTTTTGGTGTGTTTCTTTAGTTCTTCTTCCACGCTTGACAGGGTTAATCGACCTCGTCGATTTGGTTCAATCAAACATCAAACACTAGAATTTTATCTCATGGAGACTACTCCAACAGATAGAGGATTGGCATAGGGGTTCGCTCTTCAAGTGAGGACACTATTCAACAGAATAGAAAACTACATTCAATTTATTCATCAAGAGTATGAGTTCATAGGCAAAAAAAAGGAAATTAAGGAGATTCCACGCAGAGTGAACTCCTTCTCAGTCATACACAGAAGTCGGAGATTCAACCAATTGGGAATTAAGCATCTTATCACAGAGATTGAGTACATTAATTCTAACACACAGATTTTATGAGCTTGAAAGAGTGAGTCTCTCATAAAGTTACCAATAACACACCAAAATCAGGAATTCCACGCTTTTATTATGGCAAAGGGAAAAAACCACTCAACTTAGTCTTCACTACAAGATCTCCCTAATTACAGAGTTTCATCACACTGTAATTTTATACAATGGCTCATTGAAATCAAATATCATTCATGCAGAATTAAGTCAATAAAACACATACATTCAAGAACTATTCCTTCATTCATATGTACAATGAAGCCACTTACAAAGCTACCTGTCTCGACCAGATATTCAATTCGGTGGCCTACTATCCTTACACTCTGTTTCTATCCTCTGATCCCCCTACTGCCCTTTAGACTTATTACATTTATACCAGTTAATAATGAATCAGTTCAGCTTCCTTAACAACTCAACAAAGATTGTTGGAATTCTCCAAAGTCCTATAGTTAGACTCATTTCCTAAAATAACTGAAACTGACTCTTTACCTTCCTAGCTTAACCAACTTCCCTCATGTTCTCTAGTGGTTAGAGAACAATTACAATTCCTCACTACTTTATTCAAAAATACTAATATTTACATGGGAATTTAAAAACATGAGACCCCCCTATGTCTACTTAGATACAAAGTATTTAATTGTGCATAATGCCCCTGCATCAGTTTTTCTCGGTATATTCATTATCATTTGAAGGACCTTGTTAGTCGCAATATTTCAAAGAACATGTGTAATCAATGCTTTCCTTAGATTGGGATAGCAAGAAACATATATGCATAACGTCCATTTTTCAACGATGTTTAGTGGGTTTTTTGATCCTTGAAAAAAAAAATTAAATAAAATCTATTAAATTAACATTTGTTGCAAATGCATGGGAGAAATTACATGTACATGGTTTGCCTTAAATTTTATGGATGAAATTACATGTACATGGTTCCCAAAAACAATAGAAAATGCCTTAAAGTTTATGGGAGAAATGGCATGTACATGGTTTCCAAAAGCACTATCATTTTCCTTATTGCAAATGCCTTTAATTTTATTCCTTATTGAAAATTCCTTAAATTTTAGTGAAAATGGCTTAAATTTTATGGGAGAAATGGCATGTACATGGTTGGGAGAAATGACATGTACATGGTTATGAAAAACACTAGCAAATGCCAACTTTATTGGAGAAATGACATATACATGGTTTCCAAAAACACTAGCATTTTCCTTAAAAATATATATAAATGAACATTTATTGCAAATGACTTATATTTTATTGCAAATGCATGGGCAAAATGGCATGTACATGGTTTCCAAAAACACTAGCATTTTCCTTATTGAAAATGCCTTAAATTTTATTGCAAATGGATGGGAGAAATGGCATGTACATGGTTTCAAAAAACACAAGCATTTTCCTAATTGAAAATACCTTAAATTTTATTGCAAATAAATGGGAGAAATGACATGTACATGGTTTCCAAAAACACTAGAAAATGCCAACTTTATGGGAGAAATGACATGTACATGGTTTCCAAAAACACTAGGATTTTTCTTAAAAGTATATTAATGAACATTAATTGTGAATGACTTCAATTTTATTGCAAATGCATGGGAGAAATAGCATGTACATGGTTTTCCTTAAAACACTAGAATTTTCATTAAAAATATATTAAATTAAAGTTTAGGGTGAATGATATATACATGTTTTGTCTTAAATTTTATGGGAGAAATGACATGTACATGGTTTTCCTTAAAGTTTGCTTTATGTTTAAAAAATATATTAAATTAAAGTTTATGGGAGAATGAAATGTACATGGTTTGCCTTAAAGTTTATGGGAGAATGACATGTACATGGTTTGCCTTAAATTATTCTTTAAAGTTTATGGGAGAAATTACATAGAAATGGGAGAAATGATGTGTACATTGTTTTCATTAAATTTTGCCTTAAGTTTATGGAATAAATGACATGTACATGGTTTTTCTTAAAGTTGGCTTTAAATTTTTTGGGATAAATTACATAGAAATAAAATTTACATAGTTCCAAAAACAATAGAAAATGTATTAAATTTTATGGAGAAATTACATACAAATGACATGTACATGGTTCCGAAAACACTAGAAAAGGCCTTAAATTTTATGGGAGAAATGACATGTACATGATTTGCCTTAAATTTTGCCTTGAGTTTATGAAAGAAATCCTCGCGTTTATGGGAGAAATGACATGTACATGGTTTTCCTTAAATTTTTCCTTAAGGTTTATAGGAGAAATCACATCTAGAAATGACATGCCTTAAAGTTTTTCTTGCCTAGAGTTTAAGGGAGAAATGACATGTACATGGTTTGCCTTAAAGTTTTCCTTATATTTTATGGGAAAAATTACATAGAAATGACATGCCTTAATGTTTGCATTTATTTTATGGGATAAATGAAATATGTACATGGTTTTCCTTAAAGTTTTCCTTAAATTTTGTGGGAGAAATGACATAGAAATGAAATGTACATGGTTCCCAAAACAATAAAAAATGCCTTAAATTTTATGGGACAAATGACATGTACATGGTTATCCTTAAAGTTTGCCTTTATTTTATGGAGGAAATGACATGTACATGGTTATCCTTAAAGTTTGTCTTAAATTTTATGGGAGAAATGACATAGAAATGACATGCACACGGTTCCAAAAACACTAGAAAATGACTTAAAGTAAAATTTTCCTTAAATTTTATGGGAGAAATCACATGTACATGTTTATCCTTAAAGGATTCCTTGAGTTTATGAGAGAAATGGGATAAATGACATGTACATATATGAGTTTATGTATACATGTATGTTTGGTGGACCTGTTGTGTGCATGTGAAAGTTGTGTGAAGACAATTATCCTGCACACTAGTACTATTCATGATAGGTTCTACAAGATAGATGTAGACTACTGTTTAATATATGCATGTATGCATGTATGTCTTGTGGAGATTTTGTGTGCATAAGTATGTTACCACAAGCAACAATATTAGGTTTTTGGGAGAAGAAATTAATGTGCGGCTCAAATGAAATTGGTAATTTTGGCATAAAATTAATGTATAGCTAAAATTTAATTTGTTTTCATTATAAATAATAAATTAATTGTCAACATGTCATAAGTTGAGGTCTAACATTGAAATTTTTAACTTCACATCGGGACATAGTAATTTAGCCAACAATAGTAGATCATCCTATTATTGATCTTTACCCTCACGACAAGCTCATACTATATGCATGCAAATTTGAATGTTGAGAATGTGTGATTTTTTTGACACAAAGTACACATCAACAACAAAGGAAGGACATAGGTTAGGCAAACATACAAACTGATATGTTTTAGAATGGTCTGGATGCTGCTCACATGGACTCTTTGTTACTCGAACATTTTTTTTCAGGGGGTGAGTGAAGTTCAAGTCAATATGAGGTAACCAATATAAATATATATCTCAATAGATATAAGATCAAAATTAATCTCAATGCATATCCAATTCTTCTAAAAAGAAAAAGGTTTGAGAAAATTTTACTTAATCTGAGTACTTCGGAAAATTATGAAAATGTTAAATCTATTTCTCAAACAATATTTCACTATATTAACCAAAAATAAAATAATTACATTATACCTTATCTGAATTGTTAACCAATTTATTATGATAAAAATTAATTTGAACCTTGTGACTATTAAATAGGTGATGATTTTGAGATTTAGAGGACTAGTATTTCTCATGTGTTATCACCAAATTGAGTTCCTATTGGGTTGCTTCAATGGTCAACTTGGATTAACTATTTCAAACCAACTTGTAACTGGAAATTAGCCTTTCTAGTCTGAGAGGGCTCTCTCGAAAGGATAAATTATCTTCACTGAATAACTTGAAAGCATATGGCTAACTCTGAATTGGATTGAATGTGATATTTTTGTATAGGTGAAAGATGTAAACTAGTAACTACCATTGGGCATGGAGTCAATATGAAAACTATGTCACAAGTAAACTTATCTCATGGAAGTTGAGGCAATTGTATTCTTATTAAACCATACATGAAGGAGAAAACAAAAAGCTATATGCATACATGAATTTGGAGCATGTCCCCATGAATTCCAAGTGATTATACATCAGAAAACTAATAAAACATGATAAAACAACATACTAGGTGTATAAAGGAAGTTGGAGCATGTAATCATGAATTCCAAGTGATTATACAACTAGAACACTGGAGAGAAAATAAAACACTGATAGAAGAAACATACATAAGAATACAGAGAAGGATCTCAGGTCTGAAATAGGTTGCTACAACTGTATATTATTGATAGACAGATATTAAAATGGTGGTAGTGACAAGTAACCATCTCCCAATCATTTCTAACTCTAAAATTCTCTCATTTATAGAGAGAGAACTCATACAAATGGTTTTCCACCTTTATCACCTCGAATTACCACCTCAGACACCTATTTCAAATATGATTCCATCACTTTGGAGACTTCCTACAGATATTTCTGTTTTACAGAGTTTGAATACAAAAAGGACTCTTCTTTCATTAATAGTTCAACAAATAAATTTAATAACCCTTATCAACTGAAACCAACTAGCTTACTGAGTGTACTAGAGTGTTGATGTGTCATTATGCCACGTGGATGTTGAGCTGGACCTCCTCCAAGTCAAATTTTACATTTTTTTCAGAAATCTGGTTAGTGAAAATTATGAAAAAATAGGCTTCAAGGATGAGTGTATAATTGCCAAACCCTGATGGATTTGCAGAAACAAAGAGATGTTTTTGTAGATGGGCCTGCAATGAAGAAAAACCTCTTTCATGTTTCCAAAATCCTTTTTAATTTGGTGATAAATCAAACTTAAATTTAATTTCTAAAACAATCATGTACATAAACTTTTGTAGCGCTCATTTCGTAGTAAACTCCAAAATCCTTTCGCAGCTCTGCTAGAATCTTCTATAGGAATGAATTTCAATATAATTTTCAGTTATGTAGACAAATTCAGATGGTGGAACAAGTTGCCATCTCTCAGTAATGGCTTTATGATCAAAGAAGTGGAATGTTCGTTCCAATCTAGTACTCAACTTCTTGATTGGCTTCATTGGAATTGTGCGATCACTTGATTCAACTTTCATGTTCAGCAAGTAGAGTAGGATCATTTTTATATAAATAAGCTTGAATATCAATCATTTTGTCAGTTTTATTTTTAAATTCAGCATGTGTACTTTCAGTTCTTTAGCAGCTATTGATTTTTTCAGTGCCAAGGTTAGAGGTCAGAGCAGGTTGCAAGTTTTCATTTTGAATATGGGAGCAGCCCAATGGAGGTGGCATTGGAACTACAAGTTATTTGTTGTACCACAAGGGCACACCATCCATAGTGGAGCCACTGTTATCACTCTCACTTTTTCAATTTTTTTTTAGTAGGGTCATCATAAGCTTCACCTTGTCTCATTAGGATAGATCATTCATTTGATGAGAAATTCACTTAATCATGTTTATTATAGGTCATAAACACTTCATTAGTCTTCTCATTAGGGTCATATCCACAATAATCCACCTTGGTTTCACTTGCAAGTCATAAAATTTAAAAAAAACTCACTTGTCTAGTTTTTCACAGTTTTGTAGCGAATACAGTGCAAAATAGGAAGATTTCGCTACGAAACTACGTGACAATTTCGTAGCAAATCTAAGGATTTCTCTGTTTTTTTACTTTTTGAGTAGTCAACTTCAAGGGAAATTTTTAGGCAAACAGAGAATCATTCTAAAAAAATAAGAGATATTATTTTCAAGCATAGATAAAATAACATTAACCTCATTCACTTTTCTCAAAGGTTCTACAAATTGGGAGATTCAAATATGTCTTTCAGCTCTATTTTCAAAATGTGTTTTTTTCCTGTTTGATGCATGTTTTTCAAATGTTGTTCCTGGACAGCTGGGGATGTTTGTCAAAAAACCAAGAGAGGATTTTATTAAAAACAAACTAACCTACAAAACCTCCTTCAATTTTGCAACAACTATTAAGGATATGGAGATATTATCTCATCTATGAACCCTATTGTTCAGAAAAAACAAAGTCATTTTATTGGTAAATAAACTTGCTAAAGGTAAAAAAGATGCTTTTTTAAGAGGGTAAGAGGAATTTTGAACCACTTTTTCCTTATCATATTTCATCATATCAATTTTTAGGCCTACAAGTGAAATTTTGATGAAAAAGGGCTAATTTTGAATTTTCTCCATAATCAGGTAGTTTCGTAGTGAGTTCGAGGGTGGAAGGCCAAAAAACGCTATGAAATTTCTGAAGAATGTTTTTTGTCTTTAAATTCCGTTTTATGGAGATCCAAGGGGGGGGAAAGGATTATTTATCTCATTAGCCCCAAGGGATATCCTCCAATAGTCAGAAAGGCCAAAGGTTATGCAAAAGGTGGAGTTTGGAGTTTGTTACAAAATGAGCTCTATGAAATTTTTTGTACATGACTATTTTAAAAGTAAAGTTCAAGTTTGATTTCTGACCCAATTAAAAATGATTTTGGAAATATGAAATAGTTTTGTCTTAATTAGAGTCCCTTATAAAAAAACCTCTCTCAGTTTTTGTAAATCCATCAGGGTTTTAAAATTATACACTCATATTTGAAGCCTATGTTTCGGAATTTTGACTAACTAGATTTGTGAAAAAATTGTAAAATTCGACTTGGAGGAGGTCCACCTTAGGATCCACATGACATAATGACACATAATCACTCTATTACACTCAGAAAATTAGTTGGTTGTAGTTTATAAGGGTTATTAAATATATTTGTTGAACTATTAATGAAAGAAGAGTCATTTCTGTATTCAAACTATGCAAAAACAAAATATCCCTACGAAGTATCCAAAGTGATTGAATCATGTTTAAAATAGATCTATGAAGTGGGAATTCGAGGTGAGAAAGGTGGAAAATCATTTTTATGAGTTTTCACTCTATAAATGAGAGAGTTTTAGAGTTAGAAAGGGTTTTGAGATGTTACTTGACACTACCACCATTGTAATATTTATCTATCAGTAATATACAATTGTTGTAGCCTATTTCAGACCTGAGATTCTTCTCTATATTCTTATGTATGTTTCTTCTATCAGTATTTTATTTTCTCTCCAGTGTTCTAGTTGTATAATCACTTGGAATTCATGATTACATTATCCAACTTCCATTATACACCTAGTCTGTTATTTTATCATGTTTTATTAGTTTTTTTATGTATAATCACTTGGACTTCATGGTGACATGCTCAAACTTTTTGTATTCATATAGCTTGCTATTTTATCCTTCATGTATGGTTTAATAAGAATACAATTGCCTCAGCTTCCATGAGATGAGTCGACTTGTGACTTAGTTTTCATATTGACTCCATGCCCAATGGTATTTATTGGTTTACATATTTCACCTATACAAAAACATCACATTCAATCAAATTCAAAGTTATCCATTTGCTTTCAAGTTATTCGTTGAATATCCTTTATCATTTTGAGAGATCCCTCTCAGACTAGAAATGATAAGCTCCAGTTACAAGTTGGTTTGAAATAGTTACTCGAAGTTGACCATCGAAGCAGCCCAATAGTAACTTAATTTGGTGATAACATCATGTTACGGGTGTTCGCTATGGCGTTGCTTCAATGTTGTGGCCATGGTAGCTCAACTTCAAAAACTATAGTTCAGATTGATAATAACACTAGAAATCCAAGGAAGCCTCATGGAGAAATGTTGAGTAATGGTTTATGGAACTCAATGATGAGTAGAGGGCCTGCAACTCCTGCAATGCCTTTTGCTCGCTCCAAATGCAAAATTGAATATAGGTAAGTATCATAGGTTAGGTTATTCCAATAATAAAATATATTTAAACATTAATTAGTGTAAATCAATTAGTGAATCAAAGTGCATTGAATATGAGGCTACAATGAATCTATATCATATATAAAGAGGTTGAACAAGTATCAACGGTTATGATAGCTTCTATAATCAGACAATATGTAAACACAATAAACTAATATAGGTGAACATTACTTAGTGTAAAATAGACAGGGAATCAAAGCCCATTGAATATCAGGTTACAATGAATCTATAACTTATATAAAGAGGTTGAACAAGTAACAACAGTTATGACAGCGTCTATGATTAGACTAGCTGTAAACACAATAATATAGTATAGGTAAACATTACTTAGTGTAAAACAGATACAGAATCAAAGTCCATTGAATATGAGGTTACAATGAACCTATATCTTACATAAAGAGTTTGACCAAGTAACAACAATTATGAAAACTTCTATGATCAGACTAGTTGTAAACACAATAATCTAATATAGGTAAAAATTACTTACTGTAAAATAGACAAGGAATCAAAGCCCGATGAATATGAGGTTACAATGAATCTATAGCTTATATAAAGAGGTTGAATAGGTAACAATAGTTATGACAGCTTCTATGATTAGAGTAGATGTAAACAAAATAATCTAATAAAGGTAAACATTACTTAGTGTAAAACAGACAGGGAATCAAATCCCATTGAACATGAGGTTACAATGACTCTATATCTTATATAAAGAGGTTGAACAAGTAACAACAATTATGAAATTTTTTATGATCAGACTAGATGTAAACACAATAATCTAATATAGGTAAACATTACTTATTTTAAAATAGACAGGGAATCAAAGCCCATTGACTATGAGGTTACAATGACTCTATAGATTCTATAAATAGGTTGAACAAGTAACAGCAATTATGACAGCTTCTATGATCAGACTAGCTGTAAACACAATAATCTAATATAGGTAAACATTACTTAGTGTAAAACAGACATGGAATGAAAGCCCGCTGAATATGAGGTTACAATGACTCTATAGCTTATATAAAGAGGTTGAACAAGTAACAACATTTATGGCAGCTTCTATTATTAGACTAGATGTAAACAAAATAATCTAATATAGATAAACATTACTTAGTGTAAAATAGACAGGGAATCAAAGCCCATTGAATATGAGGTTACCCTGACTCTATAGATCATATAAATAGATTTAACAAGTAACATCAGTAATGACAACTTCTATGATCAGACTAGCTGTGAACACGATAATCAAATATAGGTAAACATTACTTAGTGTAAAACAGACAGGGAATTAAAGCCTATTAAATATGAGGTTACAATGACTCTGTTGTAGCTCCTAGAGACAACCTTGAGTTGCAAAATACCAATTCCTAGGACATCTTGAAATCAGAGGTTAGATGTAGACAATTTTAAATAAGTAGAATAATGATTATGGTGGTTAACGAATGGTGAAGAATTTGGAGTTTGATTCATGTGAATTACCCTATACTGTGAGAGGGCTTAGGACGTTGTATGGCTCAGTGACTTTTAAAATGGGCCAAGTATGAAATAATGAGTAGAGGCTTTCAAAATATGCATAGGTGCTGAGAAGGAATGGAGGAGGAACCCATGAGAGTCAGGCTTAAAAGTCTTAAGAATCTGTCTCTCGTGAACTAAGAGGAAGTGGATGTAGTTTGAATGTGAACAATAAGAGAGATTTTTGGAGCGCGAATTAATCGGGTACAAATTTTTTAACACATGAGCATTATTCCTACTAGAATTCATGAATAAAAATACATACCACTGACAACTACATTACACAAATCATTAAAGCAGTAGAACAAGGAAACATCATTATACATAAACAGGAAATTAATAATAAACAATAGAGCATAGATACATACTACTCATTGCTCCATTTGGAATACAAATAAACAAAAATGTATATCATATTATGTTCAAAACAACTCTCCCAAATATGTATCTCAGAGAAAAAAGAACATAGTCATACAAAACTAGAGAAAAAATTCTTTAAAATTCCAAACCCTTCTTTCATCTCTGAAATATCTACATATAGAATTCTCCTGAGGTTTTACGATCGAATAAAATTTCATGATTGGCCCACACATGTGAAAATCAAAAGATCATAACCAACTCGCAAAGTGTACATCAAGAAATCACTCCTGTAATCAAAAAATCAAAAAAGAATTGGGTGAAATCGATATTTCACCAAGAAAAATTCATAATCAAATAGTAAAAGAAAAACATAGTTGGCCATGGAGGCCAAATCTTGGAATCTTCAAAATGGGTCGGTGAGGAGTAACCATGAATAGGTGTGCATTCTACCTTCCATCACATGATTCCACCTGCTACCGAAAGCCTCCACTCCCTCATTCTCATGATTCCTATTGACCATTATGAAATGAACAGTCATGTTGTGCGTGCCTATCTCTTTAGCGAGGAGTTATTTGAAAAGCTGTATATACCATAGCTGCATTTGTCAAGCCAAAAACCCATGTTGCGTTTGACTTTCCAAATCAGAGACTGGATTTCAGAGGTGGGCCCGTCTGGTTTATGGTATTGGATGGGGGGGTGCAAAATCACTTTAGGCTGACATGTAGTACCAGAGGAGGTTTCCAAAATTGGCTATTTTGGAATCCCCACCTGGCATTAACCTTCGGAACGTGTGGATGAGCTGAAATAGAACATGAGCCATCGGATGTGTGATAGGGAGAAGAGATGACGAGAAGATGGCAGAAGTAATGGTGGATTTAGCAAGAGAAATAGCAGTAACAAGAATGAAGTAATACAATGTGTGATGTGAAATTGGTGGAAGGTGACATGGCATGGCGGAAGTGGGGCCACCAGAAAATAGAAATTGGGTGTTTTTGTTATGAGCAACAAATGTTAAAGGTTATGAGATGGGATATGTGATGTGCGATGGGTGGAAGGTGATTTTGCATGGCGGAGGTGGGGCCCAAACATATATGGAAAATCGCAATAGGGGAATCGGGAGTTTTATATTATGAGGAATGGTGGATAAAGTTTAAGAGTTGTGACGTGCAATGTGTGATGGCAGAAGGGTGAAGTGGTGGAAGGGTGGGTCCCATTTACATCGCAATCAGAGAAATGGTGCAGGTGGAGTTAAAGAGTTTAAGCATAATGTAGTTGGGGATGGGGAAAGGTAAGTGGTACGTGCTCTTTCCTCTTTTGACTGTGGGGTTTCTACCTGACCCACGCTTGAATTTCCTGGCCTTCACTTCAACCATTCCTGCTCTCCATTTTCTTAGCTCTCCATGTGTCCTTATCTTTCGTAAAAATGACAAGCCAAAATTGGCTCCATTGGGGACGACGCACTCGTTCAAGTGTGTCGAGAACTTGCAGATCACTTTATTTTGTTCTTATTAATGTGCCTGGGATCATCGTTAGAAAAATTTTCAAGCAGCTTTAACCAAAAACAAAACACGAATTCATGTGAAAATAAGAAATGACATAAATAAAATTTGAGGATATGTACAATGGGCTATCATAGCCCACTATCAGTGCTAGAATTAAGGCTTGAGAGATTTTCCATTGACAGGCATCTCGAGTATGTCTCCATCCAAGTTCTCCAGCGTAAAGGTATTGTTTCCTTTGACCTTTGCCACCCTGAATAGACCAAACAAAAGCGGGTCAAAATTCCCATGCTTCCCTTTGTCTAACCATCTGACATCCCATCGCAGCACCAAATCCCCTGCTTGGATTTTCTTCCCTTTAGCTCTTTGATCAAATGAGCCTTTCATATTTCCCTGGTAATCTGCTAGTCTGAGGCTTACCTGTTCCCATGTTTCACTTATTTCGACCAATTTCTTCATTCTTCTGACAAGGTCGTTGTTGTGTAACCAACTCCAAAAATAGAAGAAAAGAGATATCAACGCCTTAGAAATAAGCCACTTTGAGGGGGCAACCTCCAATACATTACATAAATGAACAATTCTTGGATGATACAATTTACAAAACCTTCTTTCTATATATAGGATTCCATGGGGCCATAATGTAATCCTAGTGGGCCACAATGTAATCCTAGCCGACCTAACAATAATAATTTAAGGGCACAATAATAACAAAATGGGGGTTACAAGGGTACAATAATAACAATAAGGGGGTTACACTAACAAAATAAGGGACTATACTAGTAATATAGGGACCTAACATGCCCCTCTCCTTCAAAAAAGTGTTGTCCTCAACGCTTGAGTAGCTCTGGGTGCTTCTGTATAAAATTCTCATCCTCCCATGTAGAATCTTCAGTGGGTAAGTTCTTCCACTTGATGAGATACTCCGAAATTGATCGATTCCGTAGTTGTCGAGTTCTTGTTTCCATGACCGCTTCAGGTTCCAATATGATTTTTCCTTCCTCATCAAGTTCTGGCAATATTGTTTGAACTGGAAGATTTCCACCTATAACCTTCTTTAAGCATGAAACATGGAAAACTGGATGTACTCGCGAAGAAGCAGGAAGCTCCAATTTGTATGCCATAGTACCAATCTTTTGCAACACCTTGTAAGGACCATAGTACTTTGGCGATAATTTATTATCCTTCTTAGCTTGCTTGAGGGACATTTGTTTGTATGGTTGTAGCCATAAAAATACCCAATCTCCTACATTAAAACTTCTCTCGTAGCGATGTTGATCTGCCTGTTGTTTCATTCGATTTTGTGCCAAATTCAGGTTATCCTTTAAGAGTTGGAGAACTTCTTGCTGATGCTCTATGTGATCTTCCACTGCTTGAACCTTCGAATATTCCCTTAAAGATGATGTGATGGATGGTGGATGATATCCATAAAGTGCCATAAATGGGGTCATTTTTGCTGCAGTATGGAAGGAAGTGTTATACCACCATTCAGCGAGAGGTAACCACTTTACCCATTGTGTTTGTTTATCAGATACAAAGCAACCAAGATATCCTTCCAAACATTTATTTACTATCTCAGTTTGACCATCAGATTGAGGATGATAAGATGAGCTATGAGCTAATTGAGTACCCAAACAAGAAAATAACTCCGTCCAAAAATTTCTAGTAAAAATGGGATCTCTGTCGCTCACAATAACCCTTGGGCTTCCATGTAGCTTTTGAATTCTGTCCATAAATGTAGTAGCAACCGTACTTGCTTTAAATGGATGAGATAATGCACAAAAGTGTGCATACTTGGTAAGTCTATCAACTACCACCATGATGACACTCTTTCCTTCTGACTTAGGTAAACCTGTGATAAAATCCATTGAAATCTCCTCCCAACGTTGACTTGGAATGGATAAAGGTTGTAGAAGTCCCGGGGTCTTAATTGTTTCCACTTTATTCTGCTGGCAAACCAAACATTCCGCCACAAACTTTTGAATATCAGATTTAAGGCCATCCCGAAAAAATTCTTTCTTCACCCTGTGGTAAGTTTTTAAAAATCCTGAGTGTCCTCCTAAAGGAGAAGTGTGCAATTCCAGAAGAATATTTTGTTTTAGTTGGGAATTATTACAAAGATATAAGCGATCTTTGTAACATAAGGAATCATTTTTCCAACTAAATGTATCAGATGTACTAGGATCTTGCTGCAACTTTTGAATGAGTGTCCATACATATTTTTCCTTCTTCCATTCATCTCTTGCTTCGGTTATCCAATCTGGTTGGATAATAGAAATGGCACAAAGCAATGCTTCCACCTCTTCACTCTTTCTTGAGAGTGCATCTGCAACAACATTAAGCTTTCCTTTTTGTATATTATTTCAAAGTCATAACCCAACATCTTTGTGACCCATTTTTGCTGCTTTTCTGAAGATAGTCTTTGTTCCAAAAAGTGTTTAAGACTATCATGATCAGTTTTTACCTTGAAGTGTCTTCCCATTAGGTAAGTTCGCCATTCCTTTAGTGCATGCAGTATTGCTAACATTTCCTTCTCATAAATAGGTTTCTGTAAATACTTTCCTTTGATTGGATGACTTTCAAAAGCAATGGGTCTTCCTTCCTGCATTAAAACTGCACCAATTCCATTTCCTGAGGCATCGCATTCCACAATAAAGGTTTTTGTGAAGTCTGGTGTAGCTAAGACCGGTGCTAGGCACATTGCCTCTTTAAGACGTTCAAAGGCCTTAGTTGCTTCAGGAGTCCATGAAAATGGATCTTTCTTCAATAATGTTGTTAGAGGTGCTGCTATTCTCCCATAATTCTTAACAAACTTGCGATAATACCCTGTTAACCCGAGAAATCCTCGCAACTGCTTTATGGTTGTGGGGACTTTCCATTCCTTAATGGCTTTAATTTTGTTATGGTCTACTTTAACACCCTCGTGAGATACAATATGACCCAGATATTCCACCTCTTGTACTCCAAAGAAACATTTGGATTTTTTTGCATATAATTGTTTCTCCTGCAATAGTTTGAGCACCCCGTCAACATGTTCAACATGATCCTTCCAAGACCTGCTGTAGATTAGTATATCATCAAAAAATACTAGCACAAATTTTCTAAGGAAGGGTTTGCAAATGGAATTCATCAACCCTTGAAATGTAGAAGGTGCATTGGTAAGGCCAAAAGGCATGACCAAAAATTCATAATGACCCTCATGAGTTCGAAATGTTGTTTTTGGAATATCTTCAGTCTTCATTCTAATTTGATGATACCCCGAACGAAGATCCAACTTGGTAAAATAAATTGCTCCATGTAATTCATCCAATAATTCATCAATCACAGGAATGGGAAATTTGTCTTTAATGGTGAGCTTATTGAGCTCTCTATAATCTGGACACATTCGCCATGATCCATCCTTCTTGTGTACCAATACTACAGGAGCAGAGAAAGAACTTTGACTAGGTTGAATTATACCCGCCTCTAACATTTCTGCAATCATACGTTCACTTTCGCTCTTTTGGAAGTAAGGATATCTATAAGGCCTGATGTTTGGAGGAACACTTCCTGGAATCAAATCAATAGCATGATCATGATCACGAATAGGTGGGAGTCCTTTGGGAGTTTCAAACACCTTGGAATGATTGTCCAAGACTTGTTGGAGATCTGCAGAAATAGATGATTTTGATGTCGGAACTTCTAGTGAGCATAATTGTGCAATTATGCCTCGTTTTTATTTCTTTAGAAGATTTGTCATGACATTAGAGCTTATTATCCTTCCCAGATTCCCTTCAATACCCCTTAATTCGACTTCCTTTCCTTCTGAAAAAAATTTCAAGAAAATTTCTTGAAAATAAAAAGCTACCATCCCCAAAGATTGTAACCATTGTACTCCTAGTACAACATCAGCACCTCCCATAGGAATGGAAAGCATTGGAATAGTCAATACATATTCCCCCATGGTTAGCTTGATATTATGACATTTTCCCGAGCAATTTATAGTTCCTCCATTTGCAACCATCACTTGAAATTCTGGTGCTGGGTATAGGAAACAATTTAATTCCTTGGCTACCTTACAATGAATAAAATTATGGGTGCTACCTGAATCAATCAACACTATTACATTTTTCTTCTTGATTTTTCCTTGTATCTTGAGAGTTTGAGGAGTGGTAATTCCCACCAGTGCATTACACGATATGGTCATATTCATTTCTTCCTCTTCTAGGGTTGGTTCCAGGTGTATATCCTCTTCTTATTCATTTTCTTCTTCCTGTTCACAATCTATGTAGAATAATTTCTTCTCGGCACACTTATGACCTTTAGTGTATTTTCTATCACAACTATATCAAAGCCCTTTTTCTCTTTTTTCTTCCAATTTTTGTGGTGTCAACCTTGTAGGTTGTGGAAATCTAGGTGTAGCAACACTTCCTTCTTTATAGAATTGAGTGGTAGGCTTCCTTGTCGCCATAATTTTACATTCAACTTTTCTTGCCAACCTAAATGCCTTCTCCAATGAATCGGGTTCCAGAATGCAAACTTTATGTTGTATATTATCCCTTAAAGTGCCTATGAAGAGATCAAGCCTGTGTTCCTCAGGAATATCAGTTACCCTTATATTCAATTTTTGGAATTCCTTAATGTGCTGCCCCACTAAACCCTTTTGTTTGAGATTTATCAATTGGCTAAAGAAGGTGTCGCTCTTTGTATCCTCATAATGTGCTATCATTTCTTCCGTAAAAATTTACCAAGTGAAATTTTTTTTACGAGAGCAAAGCCATCGATACCATACAAATGTATTTTGTTCTAAATGTAAAGTTGCAATGCGTACCTTTTGTGTGTTTTGTACATATGGAGATCAAAATATTGCTCCATCTGTAGTATCGATGTTACAGGATCCTTTCCATCAAACTTCCTCATATCCATTTTTGGAATATGGTGGTTCTTCCCGCCAACATTAGAGGTTATGAAATCACGATTAACATTTATTTTGTTCTCATCATGAGGTTCTTCTACTATATTTCCGCATTAGGAAACCTTTCTTGTATCAACTTTGTCAAACCTTCGATGTACGATTTTAGATATTCTTCATGTGTTTTCATCTTAGCTTCATGCCGGCTTCCATGTCATCCATCTTAGCTTCCACTTGTCCATCTTCTCTTCCTTTTCCTTTTTCTTCAAAACTTCCATTTCATTTTTTGTTGCTCTTTGCGAGAGTGAAATTTGTTGCACTTGCTCTTGTAATTTTGATAGATCATGTTGCAATTCTTCATCTTCATGAGTCATAGTAGACCCTTTTGAAGGCTTAATGGGTGTTGAATTATTTTTATGAGGCATCTTTTAGAACCCAATACTAATATTCCCTTGGAATCAGTTCAAATTGATTCTTCAAACAAGACTTATGCAATTCGGAAAAAAAATACACACCTTTTTCTTGCTTTTGAGGAGCTCGATATTAAAATTTGATTATCTCTGTGATTGTAGAACTTCAATATTTGAAAATATTGCGAACCAAGCTCTGAAATTTTTTGAAGAATTTCCCCAAGATTTCAGCTTCGCACCATACGAATTTCAGATTCTGAACCTTCGTAGAAAAAAAGTTATAGCGCAAATGCCACGATGACTTGTTTAGGAGCCTGAAAAAAGACCTAACTTCCACAGATGATATCTCCGAAAATATTGCGAACCAAGCTCTGAAATTTTTAGGCAATCTTCCTCAGGATTTCGGCTTCGCACCCTAAAAATTTCAGCTTCTGAAACTTCGTAGAAAAAAATTTATAGAGAAAATGCCACGATGACCTGTTTGGAGTAGCGAAACCCTAGAATCCAAAGCTCTGATACCAAATGTTGTGTAACCAGCTCCAAAAATAGAAGAAAGAGATATCAATGCCTTAGAAATGAGCCACTTCGAGGGGGAAACCTCCAATACATTACATAAATGAACAATTCTTGGATGATACAATTTACAAAACCTCCTTTCTATATGTAGGAGTCCATGGGGCCATAATGTAATCCTAGTGGGCCACAATGTAATCCTAGCCGACCTAACAATAATAATTTAAGGGCACAATAATAAAAAAATGGGGATTACATGGGTACAATAATAAAAATAAGGGGGTTACACTAACAACAATAAGGGACTATACTAGTAATATAGGGACCTAACAGTCGTTTGGTTCTTCCTTCCTCTCTTGTAAGAATTGGGCCACTGGTAATGTAAGATGAATAGGGAATATTGTTGCTCCATCGTACACCAGATCAGAAGGTGACTTCACTGTGGATCATTTAGTGGTGATGTGATTCACCCAAGGTGCAAACTTGAGAAGAGAATTCCAGTTCTTTTGGTTTTTGTTGATGGTATTTTTGAATATTCTCACCAATGTCTTGTTAGATGAATCCGCCACCTCGTTCCCCTGTGGGTAATATGTAGTGGAGTGCCCTAGAATGATATTATAATGCTAACATATCTTCACGAACCTAGCAGACATAAAATTCTGGGCATTATTTTTTATGATTTTAGTAGGGAATGCAAACCTGCCTATTATTTTTTCCTCCAAGAACTTGATCACCACCAAATTTATGGCATTCATTACGGGCATGGCCTCAACCCATTTAGTGAAGTAATCCGTGGCAGTGATGATCCATAAATGTTAGGTTCTAGAAGCCAGGTGAATCTGACCTATGAAGTTAATTCTGCATTGTTTGAATTACTCTTCAACATGAACTGGAATCAATGGGAGAGGTGCGAACCTTCGCTTTTTGGCGAATGTCTGACACTTTTCGCAGGCCCGGATGTGAGCATGTACATCCCCAAACAACTTGGGCCAAAAGAAGCCTGCTCTCATGATCTTGTGAACAGTGGATTTCCAGTTGTAATTCCCACCACATATTCCTTCATGGAACTCTTTCACCACTTTGTCAACCTCTTGCTTTGTTAAACATAGTAGTAAAATCCTAGTAAGGTCCCTCCAATACAGTCACCCATTTGCCACTGTATACTTTTGAGATCTCAACCTTAAAGTGAGATACTTGGTCTTGTCATAGTTAGGGGGGCACCTTATGGTTAACAAGTACTCCACTATATATTTATACCATAAGGATAGAAGGTACTTTACATGTGTCTTTTCTGTGGATTATTCTATGCCGCGATGTGCACCTGTATCCTCCTGCGCTTCTCCTCCTATCATAGACTGATTTATCCCTAGAGCTTGACAGTTGGATTCAGATATAATTTTTGCCAGCCCTTAGCCTTTGATGAGTTTGGAAGGCTTTATCTCCATCTCATACTCCTGAATCTTAGCTATCCATTTACCCCTTTTTCCTTCATTGTCGCCTTGCACCAGAATATCCTTCATTGCTACAATGGGTACGTAAGATGTTATAACGGACTGTAACATGTACACTTGAAATGCCTTAAGTCACTTGACCAAAGCTTATGCTTGCTTTTCTAGGATGTTATATTTTAGTTTGACATCTCGGAGGACTTGGCTGAAGAACGCAATAGGTTGTTCATGCCCTTCATCTTTTTTTTGTAGTAGCACCACAACTAGTGTGTGAGGGGAGGCAAAAGGAAAAATCATGAATGATTTTCCATAGTCTGGACTCGCCAGCACTAGAGCTTGTTGAAATAATCCCTGGATTGAGGAGTCCATTTTACTTTTCTATTCTACTTTAACATCTCGGTGATGTTTTGGATGATCTCGACATAATTTGGGATGAACCTTTTGAGGAAATTTATTCTTCCCCGGAATAACTATACTTCCTTTTTATTTTTTGGTAGGGAAATTTCATTTATCACCTCCACCCGCTTCAGGTCAATATTTACCCCTTTTTGGGTTACTATATTCCCTAATAGCTTTCCTTATTCCAGGGAAAACATGGATTTTGGGGGGTTAAGAGAGAGACCATACCTTAGACATTTGTCAAAATTTTGTCGAAGATGCTCTATATGGCCAGTGTCGCTCTTCGAGAAGACAATGATGTCATCTACGTAAATCAGCACAAAAGTATCCTAGTATCCTATGAAATCGAGGTCCATCGCATGCTAGAATGTGGCACCGACGTTTATCAGGCCGAAAGGCATTCAGGCGTACATGAAGGTTCCCCAAGGTGTAGTGAATGTCATCTTCTTTTCATCTTCTGAGAGCACTGCCACATGATTATATCTTGAGAAACTGTCCATCATGGACATCAGGGAGGATCCCACTACCTTTTGCATGGTGTGGTCCATATTTGGGAGGGGTTAGTTGTCTTTGAGTGAGGCTCAGTTTAGATTGAGGAAATACACGCAAAGCCTGATCTCATCATTTTTCTTCCTTACAAGCACTAGGTTCACCACCCATTCAGACTACCTCAGAGGGACAATGATTTTTTCTTGCAACAACTTATTTATTTCTTTTTCAATAGCCAGGAGAAGAAGACGGTTGATATACCTTAGATTTTGTTTTTTAGGTTTATCATATTATTTTAGGGGTATCTTATGCTATATGAAATCAATATCAAATGCCTTCAATTCATGGTATGACCACGCAAAGACAGCTTTGTATGATCGAAAGAGCTTCAGGTACTATCTTTGATATTCTTCGGGGACTCCTTTCGATAGCTTCACCACCTTCGAGTCTTCCTTTGTCCCAAAATTCAAATCCCTGACTGCCTCATTGGGAGTCCGTTTGTTGGGGTTCATTGGGATATCATTTTTATCAAACATTCTCTCCAATATCGCAAGACCACTGGGAATAACATTTCCCTTTAATTGGAATATGGGGTGGCCAGCTAGTGTCTCCTCCTATCTTGTTTTCGGCACTTCACTATCATCCTCGGTTACTAAGTTGATCACAAAATTTGAGAATTAGCCCACCATATCCATAAAGCAATTGAATTTCTCTCTGTCCTTGAAGACCTTCTAGTGTTTTACATTTTCGGGATTGGAGGGGCGATATCTCAGTTCAACCTTGTATCTGACCAACAGATTCTACGGAGGGAGGAGGTTGATAGCAGCCATAGCTAGTGAGTTGGCCATTCTTTTCTTATCCCTCAACATGACGTGAATGTTAAAAGATGAGAAGAAGTTCTCAACCACATCCCATACCTTTTTCTTGTAAGCTCTAAGTCATGGGTGCTTAGCTTGGCATTGGATTCTGACTTGCCTCACTACTGGCGCTGAATCTCCAAACACCTTGAGATAATGTATGTTCATGTTCTGTGCTTCCTCTAATCCCAACAATAGGGCTTCATATTCAGCCATGTTTTTTGTGGCTTCAAACTCCAGGTTTAAGGAGAGAAACACTAAACATCCTTCCGATGATATTGGGAGTGCCACGACTCTATTTCCTTCTCGTGAATAAGCCCCATGAAACTACAAGGTCAAAATCTTGTTCTTCGCTCTGTTTATGGGATCCCCCTATCTTAGGGGATAGACCTTATTTTCTTGCAGGAAATTTTAGTCCTCCCCTAGCATAAGACAGAAAAATTTTACTTCCTTTCCATACACTAAAGAATTGGTCGAACCATCAACTTTGCTAACCTTCTTTACAAACCTGGACTCACGGTATAATATACTTTCATCCCTATTGAAAATTGGGATAGTGGTGTAGGTGAGGTCGAGTTTTATTGACCCTCCAATATTTTAACCCTAGGATCTGGACAACAAATTTCCAAACCGAGCTGGCATATCAACTATTACAATATCCATTACCACACTTTTGGCCGAAATATGGGCTAGGTTCACTACTAGGTATTTTATCATACCCAGGCACTTTACCCTTTTGGAGTCAAAATAATACAGGTCTTTATAAGGCCATCTAATCTCCAATCCCAATTGTTCCATGACAGAGAAAGGAAATAGGTTGTGTTAACCTCCATAATCAAGCACATAATTGTGCAATAGTAAGTCATGTATCACTAGAGTCACATAGAACGGGGGAGTGGTTGAATCCTGCTCTTCTATATGAGGTCCAAAAACTACCATGGGCCATTCTTCTTGGAGATTGAGGTTGTCAGGCAGAGGGCTTACACCATGGGGCAACATGAATTAGGACACTTGAGCTTTGTATGAAGGCTGTTTCAGGAGATCAATTAGGGGAACCAGGATCTTGAACTTCTCTAGTTCTTTCTAGAGGTTAAAGGTTGTGGGAGATTTTTCTGTAATAACTTCTTTGGAATTCTCTTTAGGATGGTCAGGAAAGTTCAAAGTTATATATGGGGACTTATAATTTTTGGGAGGATCAACTTCTTGCTTTATGGAAGTGGCTGCAGTGGCCTTATGAGGGGATGACTCTTCTAATGGCTTCTTCCCTTTACTAGAAAGACTGGGAGGGGTTTTTTCTCTTGATATCAACTCTTCATGTTGTTCTTGCACTCGGGTTCTCTTCCTGGAGGACCTGAGTTCATATTTTTTGTGGAGTTAAGCTTGCAAGAAATCTATGAACTGTCTGCAGTAATTGTCAATATCTTGATCCTCTGGAGAGACTTCCTTTTCCTCTTACTCCCCTTGCAGGATGAGTTCACCCTCCTCATCATCAGAGTAAGTGAGGAATTTATCTTCTTTATTTTCTGTGACTTCCTCGGCCTGTCCCTCCACTTCTCCCTCCAAGTATAGAGGGGTTTGAATGTGGTCTTGTTGTTCCTTCCTCTCCCGCTGTAACAACTACTGAGGGGGCTTCCAATATTGAATATTAAAACCCCGATTAGGAATCATTTGGTTGGGATGGGGACGGGAATTTTTGGCCTCCAATTCAACCTTAAGTAGCTTATTTGAAATTTTCTTGATTACCTTAATCATTTCTTCAATTCTATACTCTTGTGATTCCCTTTCCTGATTTGAAGTAGAAGCCTCCTCCCTGTTATTTCTTTTGGCTTCATGTTCTATCTTCCCATTCAATTTACAAGTAGAAGCAAAGTTTTCTTCTACCTCCAATGCATCAATCTAGATCTGATCTAGAGATGTGGATTTTCTTTCTCTTACGGTGAACCCAAACTCCAATTTGAAAGCTCCTGCGAAGACCACCTTAGTAGCTTCTTGGGGAGGCTTTATTTCAGCAGGAAGATTGCGATAGAGCTTATTAAAACCTATTCATGAATTATGTTACATCCTCAGTGTGTATCTTTTTTAGAGCATTGAAGTCGGTGAGAACATATCCATGGTCCCTTTTTTCCCCCCATTTTAATATGAAGATAATTTCCATTTCTTCCCAAGTGTGGACAGTGTTGTCGGCTAGAGACTTGAAACAATTCTGAGCTTCTCCATCTAAGGATTGGATGAAAATCCTTAACACCACATCTAAGTGCTCTACATTCATATTCTCAGCAAAGGCACAAAATTTTTCAATATGTATCTATGCAAAAGTATTATCTTTCCCAGTGAGCTGAGGCAAAAACTCTAGATTTTCTTGTGGCATATCATTTAGAGTCTAAGGGAGGGCCAATGGGGCATAATTTTTCAAAAGGAAAATTGACATAGCCATTTGATTTATAAATGGGGGTATATGTTGGATCTGAATAAGGTGTGAGGCCTTGTGAAATCTAGGATTACTTCTGATTAGGACTATTTTACCATGGAGTTGCCAAGGTGAGGAATACACAACTCCCAACCCTTCCTGTTCACCTGTCTGAAGGGTGGAATTTATGTCATCTCCTAGGGAAAATATTTCTTCATTCATATCCCCGAAAATGGCACCAAAATTTTTTTTCAGCTCCTAGAGACAACCTTGAGTTGCAAAAGACCAGTGCCTAGGATATCTTGAAATCAGAGGTTAGATGTAGACAATTTTAAGGGTGCCTTTGACAAAATATGTATAAGGAGAGTAATGATTGTGGTGGTTTAGGAATGGTGAAGACTTTGGGGTGTGATTCATGTGAATTAGCCTATACTGCGAGAGGGCTTAGGAGGTTGTATGGCTCAGTGGCTTTTTAAATGGGCCAAGTATGAAACAATGAGTAGAGGCTTTCAAAATATGCAGAGGTTCTAAGAAGGAACAGAGGAGGAACCCATGAGAGATGGGCTTAAAATTCTTAAGAATATTTCTCCCATGAACTCAAAGGAAGCGGATGTAGGTATAATGTGACCAACAAGAGAGATTCATGGAGTGTGAGTTAAGGGGACACAAAAAGTTTAACACATGAGCAATATTCATACACAAATTCATGAATAACAATGCATATCATTGCCAGCTACATTACATGAATCATCAAAGTAGTAGAACATGGAAAGATGATTATACATAAATAGGAGATTACTAATAAACAAGATAACACAGATACATACTACTCATTGCTCCATATGGAATACAAATAAACAACATTTTATATCATATTATGTTCAAAACAACTCTCCCAAATATGTATCTCAGAGCACAAAGAGCACAGTGATACAGAACTACAACAAAAAATATCCAAAATTCTAAACCCTTCTTCCATCTCTAAAATCTCTACATATAGAGTTCTCCTGAGCGTTTACGATTGAATAAACTTCCATGATTGACCCACACATGTGAAAATCAAAATATCCTAACCAACTCATAGAGTGTGCATCAAGGAATCACTCACGTAATCTGAAAATAAAAAAAGAATCGAGTGAAATCAAGATTTCACCAACAAAACATCATAATCAAACAATAAAAGAAAAATATAGTTTTCCATGAAGGCAAAATATTGAAATATTCAAAATGGGTCGGCGAGGAGTAACCATGAATAGTTGGGAAGTCTGGCTTCTGTCACATGATTCTAGCTACTGTCAAAAGCCTCCACTCCCTCATTCTCATGATTCCCATTAACCGTTATGAAACGGCCAGTCGTGTTGCATGTGCCTAGCTCTTTGGTGGGGAGTTCTTGGAAAAACTAAATATACCATAGCTACATTTGTCCCGCAAAAAACCCATGCTATGTTTGACTTGCAAAACTAAAGATCGGATTTCAGAGGGGGGGCGGTCTAGTTTATGGTATTGGATGGGGGGGGGGGGGCATTGCAAAATCACTATAGGTTGACATGTAGTACCGAAGGAGGTTTCCAAAACTGGCCATTTCAGACAACCCCTGGGATTAACCTTTGGAACGAGAGGAGGGGCCGAAATAGATCATGAGCCATCAGATGTATGATAGGGTGTAGATGAGGTGAAGATGGTGGAATTAATGGCGGATTTAGCAAGAGAAATGGTGGTAACAAGAATGAAGCAATGTGATGTGCAATGTGCCATTGGCGGAAGGTGACATGGCATGGCCGATGTGGGGCCACTCGCAAATCGCAATCTATAGTTTTTTTTATGAGCACCGAAAGGTAAATTTTATGAGATGTGATATGCAATGTTCGATGGGTGGAAATTGACGTGGCATGGAGAAGGTGGGGCCCAGAATTATATCGTGAATCATAATAAGAGAATCAAGAGTTTGATATTATTAGGAATGGGGGAAAAGTTTAAGAGTTGCAACGTGCGATGTCCAATGGTGGAAAGGTGACGTGGTGGAAGGGTGGGTCCCATTTGCATTGCAATTGGGGATATGGTGTAGGTGGAGTTAAAGAGTGTAAGCATAATGTAGTTGGAAATGCAGAAAGGTAAGAAGTATGTGCTCTTTCCTCTTTTGACTGTGGGGTGTCCGCCCGACCCACGCTTGAATTTATTGGCCTTCACTTCAGCCATTCCCGCTCTTCATTTTCTTAGCTCTCCATGTGGCCTTATTTTTTGTAAAAAAAATAAGCTAATAGACTCTATAGCTTATATAAAGAGGTTGAAAAAGTAACAACAGTTATGAGAACTTCTATGATTAGAATAGCTATAAACACAATAATCTAATATAGGTAAACATTACTTAGTGTAAAACAGACATGGAATCAAATCCCATTGAATATGAGGCTACAAGGACTCTATAGATTATATAAAGAGGTTGAACAAGTAAAAATAGTTATGAAAACTTCTATGATCATATTAGTTGTAGACACAATAATGTAATATAGGTAAACATTAATTAGGTTAAAACTATGTATCATACTCATTGTCATAGTAATCTACATAATTAAGCTTATAATAGTATGTGAAACTTTCTACTGCACGCATAATCTTGTATTGTAAAGGTCATCCTCCATGAAGACAAGCAAAGCCAATCCCACTGAAACTCAGGTAGAAGGTCACACCGCACAAGAAGAGACATCACCATTCATCCATGAAGCGAAGAAATAAAAAATAAGCGTAACGACTGCTTCTTCATGTCTTCCTTAGTTCTATCAATCAGCTTCTTGTCACTTCCTGTGATAGATGACAACTATAAACAAGATTTCACCATTTGAAGTAAATCCTAAACTTAGTATGTATTATGATGAATCAAAGGATGTTGATAGCATATTATAAAAGATTCTTCTTATAAGCATCATCTACTTAACTTCCACAAGACCCGACATCAATTTTTCAGTTGGTTTTGTCTTCAGATTCATAAGTTCACCTAAAGAAGTCCATTGGAAAGCTGCTAAGAGAATTATAAGGTACATCAAAGGAACCTTATAGTATCAAAAAACCTATTGTATTATTTTCTACTAAGGTACTGAAAAGGAAAGGACCAGAGAGCATGTAAATGGTTAAGTTGTGGGCGCTTTCTGTCAGGCCTGTGGGGAAGGGAGTACTTCATGATAGCCCAGTCGCTCAATGGGTTGGATACTTCGTGAAAAGAAGGAAATAAGTCATTATGGACTAGAAAGAAAATACACAAGCAGATACCTTTATTCGAATCTATAGAGCAGAGATAGAATGCAGAGAAAGAGAAAAAGGAGAGCCACATAGGTTGCTAGTGTGGTTGTTGCTAGTGCTTGTTATAATTATTGTATGCAGTAATTTGTATGTTGGAGCTTTCTTTTTTTCACTCCTTTTGTATGCAGTGATTTGATACAAGATATTGGTTGAATAATCTTCTATTGTTAAAGGTGGTTGTTGTAGTTTATTATATGTTTGTGAAATATTATTGTATGTTTTTTGGTTTAATTTGTTTAGAATCTCGCTCTGATTTGTTATAGTAGTGATTCTATATATCTATCTTAAACACAAAAAATTATACAGGGAATTCTTAGGGTTTTTCCGTCTACGCAGAAATTCGGAGACAACGAGACAACGAGGTGTCGAGGCTACAACAAGAATACAGTGAGACGATGAGGCCACAATGAGGAAACAATGAGACGACGACGCCACAATGAGTAGACAGCAAGGCGACAAGGCCGCAGATTTCTGAGGACATCACGGATTACGTAGATTAGAAATAGCCTGTGAACACAAAAAATAAAATTAAAAAGAAAAATAAAAAAAAGATTAAAAAAAGAAAAGAAAAGAGAATAAGCCATAAACAGAGCATAGGCTTCTCACCTTCACTTTTTCTCCTCCTCGCCCCTACAACAACAAACAAAAACAGAGTGAGAAAGACAACAACAAAGAAACAGAATGAGACACACAACAAAAGAGAAATAGAGAAAGACAGACAGCAACAGAGCAATGGTAACTAACCTAAAACTTGTACCGCTCCGACTACCTCTTTCCTTAGAATAGGATGATTGGCACTACAAGAATGGTTACCAGGGCTGGTATATTTATAAGAAAAATTTTTGCTTAATTATTTTCAAAGTTCGGCCAGACTAATAGTTTGGTCGAACTTTTGTTGTTAATTTTCCCATCTCTGACCAAAAATATGTCTACCCACACTGTCAATACGCCATCAATTTAAACAATAGAATTAGTTCAGTCGAATTAATTTCGAAACATCGGCCGAACTGTTCCAAAATTTTATAAAAGTTTGGCCGAATTGTTGGGAAAATGAAATTTCCAACTGCGTTTCTCATGAAAGTGTATCCCACCTTCGCATTTTTACCCATATCCAAATGTAGAAAGTGTAAAAGAAAATGCAAACACAAACCACCTTCATAGGAGTAATACCATAAATTTGCAATATTTCTCTCTCGTGCACAAAAAATTGTACCAAAGTTACATAGATAGACACTAGGCCCAACATCCCCAGCATATTGTTGAAAACTGTCAACCATTCACATATCTCTGCCAATTTCTTCTTGTATGTTCCCAAAAGAAAATTATAGCGATCTGGTTGGTACTGCTCTTGCCTGTCGACTACCTCTTTCATTATAATAGGATGATTGGTACTGCCAGAACGGGTACCATGGCTAGTATATCTATAAGAAAACTTTGGCTGAATTATTTTCAAAGTTTGGCCGAAATTTTAGTTCGGCTGAACTAATAGTTCGATCGAACTTTTGTTGTTTCTTTTCCCATCTTCGACCAAAAATGTGTTTACCCACACTGTCAATATGCCATCAATTTAAATGGTAGAATTAGTTTAGCCGAATTAATTTCAAAATTTCGGCCGAACTGTTGGGAAAATGAAATTTCCAACTGCGTTTCTCATGAAAGTGTATCCCACCTTCGCATTTTTACCCATATCCAAATGTAGAAAGTGTAAAAGAAAATGCAAACACAAACCACCTTAATAGGAGTAATACCACAAATTTTCAATATTTCTCTCTTATGCACACAAATTGTAGCAAATTTACATCGATAGACACTAGGCCCAACATCCCCAGCATATTCTTGAAATTTGTCAACCATTCACATATCTCTGCCAATTTCTTCTTGTATGTTCCCAAAAGAAAATTATAATGATCTGGTTGGTACTTCTCCTGCCTGTCGACTAGCTCTTTCCTTAGAATAGGATTATTGGCACCACCAAAATGGGTACCATGGCTGGTATATCTATAAGAAAACTTTTGGCTAAATTATTTTCAAAGTTCGGCCGAGATTTTAGTTCGGCTGGACTAATAGTTCAGTCGAACTTTTGTTGTTGCTTTTCCCATATCTAGCCAAAAATATGTTTACCCACACTGTCAGTACACCATCAATTTAAATGGTAAAATTAGTTCAGTCGAATTAATTTCAAAACTTCGACCGAACTGTTCCAAAATTTTATAAAATTTCAGCCAAAATGTTGGGAAAATGAAATTTCCAACTGCGTTTCTCATGAAAGTGTATCCCACCTTCACATTTTTACCCATATCCAAATGTATAAAGTGTAAAAGAAAATGCAAACACAAATCACTTTCATAGGAGTAATACCACAACTTTGCAATATTTCTCTCTCGTGCACAAAAATTGTAGAAAAGTTACATTGATAGACACTAGGCCCAACATCCCCAGCATATTGTTCAAAATTGTCAACCATCCTAGAAATAATGATACAATGAGAAAATAGATCAGAGCGAACCACTTGTCCATGACTTTAATTTCCTGTACTTTCCACTATAGCAATTCTTTCATCGTTTCCAAACGAACGATGATTTTCACTTCTTTCAATGTTTGCTATGTAAACACAATGCACCAAAACAACACATAATGTGAGGAAAATATCAAAAGAATGGATAAATATCATGAGATAAATAATGCAACGAAATGTATATTTCAACAAACTATATTTCCCATTTAAAAAAAATGTTCGACACTCACGGCCCGCAACACCAACAACTTCAAAATTTTCTTCAACTCGAGAGGGAAACCCACAACATTGCAATCCAAAAGATGATGTAGGTTTTTTTACCACCAAACATGTGTACAGCAACATCCGTTGAAAAAAAATTCATCGATAAGAAATAAAAGAGGAAAAAAATTACTCCATAATATGTTAGCCTCTCTCTCATAAACATTATAAATCCAAAATTAATTAAATTAATTAAATATTGAAAATTAGGATTTTATGCCTAATTTTCTAGATTATGTTATTTCCTCTTAATTTGGAGTTAGTTTAGGCCTACCTAACTTAGCTCTTAGATTAGTGTGTGGTTGAGATATTTTCTCAACCAATTTTTCCAAGATAGACGCACTATCTTGAGACAACTTCCTCATCTATTTATTTGTATTATTACATTATTTGAATAATGAAGAATATGTGAGGAATGTCATAAGGCTCTCAAGCCTTTTCGGAAACGTTTTCTCTCAGCTATTTTTATGTGTGTTTTATTATTTATTTGGTTTTATACATATGGTATCAGAGCCCTGGTTGTGAAATTTGTGTTTGATGTGATGGTTTGAGAGTTGTAGCTAAATGGAGTTAATTCCAGATGTGTCGAAAATTTAATTTCTGAATTAATTTTTCATTTTTCTCGAGACATGAGAGTCAAAAAATTTGAGGCTCTCTTTTCTAGGTTTCTACTTCCTGTGTGCATTTTGCTTTGTCTATATATATATATATATATAGATATATATATATTGCAACATGAACATCTCTAGTTTGCATCATACTACTACGTGTAGTGTAATCATATTGTTCAAATAATCCTTCACTTCTACTACCTTTACGTCGAAACATCATTCTATTAACAACTTGAATATAGTGATCAATCGTGATATTTCATGATCTGTAATGTAGGGCATCCCAGTCAAGAGATCGGTACCCACACTGAGATAAGGTGTTAAACAGTTCACTTCCTTCAACATTTTCTACGAAAGTATTTTTCCAAAATTAAAAAAAGAAATCACATGGGACATATTCATTATTGTAGCATCAAATTAATGTGATCGAAAATGATCATATATTATAAGGTTTCTAGGACCCTTCTTTACTTGTACAAAACCCTCTATTCTTCAAGCCCCTGTCTTTGGTGCAGGCCGCTTAGTTAGATTTGTAGTACCTGATTTATCTTCCAATGCAAGATGTGTCTCAAAGGGATTGGTTATAACCAATGCCTCCATTACTGTAACCAATGTATCAGAGTCTCTATCTCCATAATAAGATTCATGCTCGTGGTGTCCATGACTTTCCCTTACATCATTTCCTTTACGAAATATTCTAATAGATGAGTATCCTTGAATGTGATGAGGTCTACATAAATCAAGTTCTTGAGTGCAGTCAACCTTTCCCAACAAGATTATTTTATCAAGCTCAGGATGATATCTCCCTCTCATAATTTTAGTTTCTTTCTCCCACGAGGGTTTCAGGCAATTTCTCCAAGCACACCAAGGGGCAAAACAAAATTGACCACCAAAAGCGTATACTCATGGGCATATTTATCAAAGTTCTTGGCATTCATACTAACAGCTCCTTCACCAAGCTCATAATCACTTTCAGTCCCATGTCCCTTCTTCGCCCTTTCCACTACCCAAGGTCATGTAGGTATCAACTCATGCTTCAACGAATGATCGTTCAAACATTGCGGATATTGGATTAAAAAAATCCAATGAGAATATGCACTCTTTAATAAAGCTACAACATGAGCAATATGCTGGTAAGACATAGACATGCCAGAAACTAGAGAGAAAGGCTTCAGTAATGTCAGGCTTGAGTATGTGTGATTGTGCTTCACCGTGAAAGTGCACTACGGACATAGCTTGAAAGGGAAAATTGATGTTATGAGGTCGATAGGATGGCATGCTCTCTCTAATAAATTAACTGAACTGTGGGGACTATATGCGATTGGGGGATGCATGCATTCAACCTTCAGAAGTGAAGGAAATCAGTTTGTGGCTCCAAGTAGCAGGTATACGAAGCAGTGACAAAGCATGAAAACTGCAGCGGTCATTATTCTTGTTCTAATGGGTGACTCTGGGTCTCAATTGGTGATCAGATTCTGAATGGAGCATACTTCAATGGTTTTAGTAAAGGAATAGTTGTTGTTTGTGTGTAGAGTCGAATGTAACTTGAAGAGATGGAGTTTTCATTCATTGGAGCTATCATCCATATTTATTGGATGAGTTGACCCATAGATCTTGGTACAAATCCTGGCTTGGAGAAACCCCACATCTATGTGGAAAGATTTTATAAGTGTACAATCGGATCTTTGCTTCAAAATAATCAAAATTCCTTAATTTATAGTTATAGGAGCCCCCCAGAGTTAGAATAGTTGTTGGCCAATGACGTGGAAGAGTTGTTGGAAAGTGTTAAAGTCCATCCTACGTGTGGAGTGATCAGTGCTATTCGGAATGGTCGTTGAGCAAATTGGAAAGGTCGTTATGTACATAAATTGTGTTATGAATACATGAATTATCGATGCTCACCATAGAGGACCTGCAGACATATTCTTGAAGTAACCAATCTCAGGCTCAACAAACGTGTAATGGAGAGACTCATATGTGTGCGGAGTTAACCAAACAAGAATTTTTAGTACTGGAAAATGCTTCATTGGTTGAAATATATTCAACTGCGGCCTCGTGACCATCTAGATAGATTTTTTGTAGAACCTTCCTGGCTTCCTCTTCTCGTTCGATCAAGTCAAAAGAAATGAGTACCAATACTTACTTCATGTTTGAAAAAGGTGTCAAAAAAATGTATATATATATTTTTTAATTGGAATGGTAAGTTGAATTTTTGAGATTTTTTTTTATTTGGAGTGATAAGTGGATTTTTTTTAAAGAAATTCATTGTTGTAAACCAAAGTACGGTTTTACTTTGAGAGAATGTGGGAGTTTTAAGGGTGAATTTCAAGGTGAATGTTTGAGTATGTTTTTTAAATGAGTCATGCAAATATAGTAAGTGGGAATTTGAATACTTGTGATAATTCTAAAGAGATTTTAAGTTTGAAGGTTTTATGTGAGAGTTATAAGAGCACAACCATTACTATTGCAATACCTCTTATTTTCATATGTTGAAATAATTATGTAGAGAATTATTATTGCATAATTCAGGTTGAAAATTTCTGCATCAATGAGAAAACAAGGTTGAATTAGTATCCATCCATTTTTTTGAAGACAATTTGCCTCCAAGGAGTTCTCACAATCTGTGCTTGAGACGCTTCAATGAAGATATTGTGAAGATAGAAGAATGATTTACCCCATACTTTTATTAACATATTTTTTTATTGTACTTGTGTCCTAGATTGGCCTAAAATTGAAAAAGGGGATCCTAGGTACACCGTGTGTAGTGAATGTGTGTGCATGGCTTCTTTCCAGTTATTTACACTCTCTTTGTAATATGGTACACAAAAAATTAAACAACTGCATGCGCATAATCAAGCTTAAGAATACAAGTCATCAAACTTAAGTAATCTAGCTCCTGTAATCAAGCTTAGGTACAAAAACACAAAACATCACATGCATTTGTGCGATGCATCATGAATTTGATAAAGAGGTCTTCTACAGCTACATTCCACATCCTGCAATCAAAATAATTAAGTCAAGGATGCCAAAAAATCAAGCATTTCAAGACAAGATGACATCAACAATGTTTTTTTGTATCACTTGCAGATAAACATTTTTGTAACTAAGTTGAATTGTACAAGTGAATTCTCGGTTGAAACCGACACACCAGTTTGAATTGATAAGGTGGTCAAAATAAGACAATCAAGTCAAGTAAGTCTTTAACTGAGTCATATTATTTAAACTTGTCATTTTTCTTTTGGCTGCATTTTTGACAGTGTTCGATACCCCTCGTTTTCAAATAAGCACAATCAAGTCTATACAAAGTTAACAACATCAAGTGAGCCAAAGTGAATTTCATTGAAGCAACAATTAAAGCAAGTGAGCGAGTTAAAATATATAACAAGTAAATGTAATATCCAAACAACAATCAAACAAGTTGAAATCTACAACAAGTGAGTGTGAGTTTCAGTGAGCATGAAACAAGCAAAACAAGTTTCACCAAGGAAGATATCAAGAAAATTTCAAAGCAAGCAAGCATGTAATTCAAATCAAGCAAGAAAATTCAATCCAACAAGTTCAAATCAAATGAGAAAGCTAAATCCAAGCAAGTGATTTCACATGGCACACCACATCGAGCTGTTACAAGTTATTCACAATTTTATCCTATCAAGTGCTAAGGACATGGTGCAAATCAACAAAGAAACTCTTGCTTATCTTTTAAGGCATCTGCAACAGACACATGAAATGATTTATTTCCTTCATCTTGTGTCTCAAATACAAATAAATGAGTTTCAAGAGTAGAGTGATGCTTCTAAGTCTTTGAACCATACAGATAAAGATTATAAGCCATTCATCCCAACAACTTCAAGCACCAAAGTTGTTCAAGTTCAACTTTATTCCAAACCGATCATCAATCCATGGGAATAAATACAAAGTAAAAAAAAATGACGGGGATTAGGATATGTCGAATATGAAGACAACTTACATATCCCAGATTATTCAAATCCCGTCCAGTTCGTGAGTGCAGGCTTTCTTGAACAAATCACATCAACAAATTCTGTGAAGGTTGCAGACAAACCGACATGCAGGCACGCCGAAGTTGCACTCAAACCAAACTTCTCACATTTTAAAATAACATGTCATATGGAAGATCATTGTTTTGATCTCCATCCTTGTCGCCATTGTGTGAATCTGAATCATTCATCAGAAAAATGTTGCAATCAAAACCAACTGGCTAGATTGAAGATCAATTATGAATGGATTGATCCTTGGGAATGGCCGTCAATAATAAAAATATTGTATAAGTTCTACAACCCAATTCAATCACACTTATTACAATCGACAGTCAAAAGAAGATGGTACTCTCATGCAATTTAATGGGGGAGTACACTAGTGCAACACTCCTACACCTGAAGAGGGGAGTTTAGAAATCATTTGCAGATGATTTTCTCTCCTTTCAGTTTACAAAGGGGGGTGGGGGGAATGGTAATTAAATTGAAGGTGGTTTTCAGACTAAAAGTTTCGACAACATCAGCAAAGCATCTTCATCATCTAGTGGGCATCAACAAATTCGCTAGTGGGCAATTGATAGCAAAAGTAGTCGTCAACAGCTTTTGACAATTGTAATGAGAATTTTCGGAAAGAATCATCAAAAGAAAAAATGAGTTGTTTTTTACATCATAAACATCAACATCCAGTCGGCTATCATCATCATCAAATTTTCCATTGGGCGTCTTCAACATTTTTTCAGTGGACAAGAAAATTCGGTAGTGGGCATTCTCAAATTTGTTTTCAATGGAAAAATGATGTTGATGGAAAAAAAAAGACATATGGATCCTTTTGAAGCTTGGCATGTGATGTAATTATCAATATAAATTCATATATGAATCAGACATGCAGCTGACTCGTGGTCTCTTCAGATTGCAGTTTTTTCGGCATCCAGCTTTGGCAGTTTTTTAGGCAATGTTTTTGAGGATCAAGATGATAACTTGGAAGATGGTTCCTCGTTCTTATTTTGGATTTATTATTGAGGGGGGGAATTCTAGCCTCTCTCTCACAAATAATTATAAATCCGAAGTTAATTAAATTAATTAAATATTGAAAATTAGGATTTTATGCCTAATTTTATAGATTATTTTAGTTCCCCTTAATTTGGAGTTAGTTTAGACCTACCTAACTTAGCTCCTAGTTTAGTGTGTGCCTGAGATGTTTTCTCAACGAAGTTGTCCAAGATAGATGCACTATCTGGAGACAACTTCCTCATCTATTTATTTTTATTATAACATTATTTGAATAATGAACAATATGTGAGGAATGTCGTAAGGCTCTCAGGCCTTTTCCGCCTTAAGTATTTTTTATGTGTGTTTTATTTTTTATTTAATTTTCTACATAATAAATAATTTTCCAACAGCCACAAAAACCAGGAAAAAAGAAAAAATATTGAATTACTAGTAATAATCCAAAAGAGAATACACAAAGATTCAGGAGGACTGACAAATTTGACTATATAGTTGCTACTTGGAACAACCCAACCCACAATTCCAGTAGATTGTTCCAAATTGTCGAACATGGGAGGAACCATATCACTATCAACAATCAAACTAGACATGGCTAATTGTCTATTAGCATCAATCTTCTCATCAACAAATGTAATATTTATTCCATTGTTTTTAGATGAGTATTATTTGTTTGTTGTATCAACGCTCCCCTCGACAACAAAAAATTCTTACAAAAGTCAATTTTCAAAATAGCTTAAAAGGAACATTTTATTAAACAATAAACATCAAGGAAATAAGAGATCAAACAAATTATTATTCCTACCATAAGTTTCCTTTTCTAATACTCACGATTGATGACAACGCCACCTTCATGATTTGTTAAAGTTATCTTCCTTTGTTATTAAGCAACCCTTGTATGGGAATTTATAACTTCCTTATTTTTTTGATACCATTTTCGTTGATATTCATTTGTTCTGCCCTGAGACGTAGACGAGAGCACTTTTTTTGCGGCACGCTTTCTTGTTTCCTCACTCGACATTTGTATAGGAAATTAAACATCTTGTATCTCACATGTTTTTCAAGAACTCCAATGACAAAAAACCAACTCATATGCATATCATGATGAACCCCCATAATTTTCCAATTACAAATATAGAAATCAAACCATCACATCCTATAAACATAAGAAATACGACCAGTAAACTATGAAAGATGTCACAAAATGAATCCATATATTAAGAATTTGAATATGAAAAAGTTTGAAATCTTTTATTTCTAGACAACAACTTCCTGAGTAAAATTTTATATCCAAAATAAATATTTTCATAAAATATCAGGGAAAAGAAGATATTTTTTCCAAATCATAATAAAATAACCAATTTGAGCACAATTGTAGAATATTAAAAAGAACAAAGTATTTTTTCCTATCCATAATGAAACATTCAATCTAAACATAAATATATATGATGTACAACATCAAAATTCCCAACAAGAAAATCTAAATTTCATAATTAAAATATATGAGAAACTCAACATTACCAACAATGTCAAGAAAGAAACATTGCAATGTCTTAAAACACTATATAATGATATCCAAAGGACATGGTGGTATATATACAACTGAATCAACATTTAGAGCAAAAGAAAATACATTTTTATTTTCAATGTCTTCATTAAAACCATCAATGGATGTAACATGGAACCCTGATGCTTCCAGCATGGAAACACCATCAGAAATTTGTTTTGTGCTTACCCTACTCACCAAATCATAAACCTTAAGCTGAACTTCCATGCAACACCAAAAAAGTACTTTCTCCTGTTAAACACGAAACGAACAGGACCCTGGGCATTTACTATTTATATCTACAAAGATTTCTTCAAGCAATGTCCAACTAAAACCAGTAATCCTCAAAACATTAAATGCTTCTTACATAAGAAGGTTGTTCTGTTTCAAAATTATTTAATTCTTTCAATGAGCATACAGACGTTTCACGATTATTCACAAAATAAAAAATGTGTTTCCTTTATTTCCCTATTTCCATACACTATATGTCTAAAATAGGAACAAATGAATAACCCAAATTATTCCCTTATATATCTAGCCAATATATAGTGTATTCATAGGTAGGATAATCATCATAATCTTTATATAAATACAACCAACATAATTGTCCTCTATAGAATATAGTCTCCTTCGGTGGTGACACACCACCATAAGGAAGTATTGTTCTGCTCCAAACCATGTCATCATTGCTGCAAAGTCAATCATTTGGTTCCATCTCATGCAACACATGTCACAGTACAACCCAAACATATTTCAGACATGCCTAGAGATCATTTTCCAAAATTGAATTCTAGTATATTATAGAGTTGGAAACAAATTCCTATCCTTTTAAATGTGCATATTTTACATCTTAAAGTTATAATTTTTTTAATTTATGTTTTCTACTCGAATTTAGAAACAAAGCTAAAAGGAACAAAAATCGCTTGCACCAATTTTTTTTGCTTCTAGTAAGCATAAAATGTATTGGCTACATTATAAAATCCTATTGAAGAAACATGATTTGTTCAAGGTAGCGTTCTTTAAAAAGTTATGATGTGAACAATTCGATGATATGTCTTGTCATTTAAAATATATCAAACCACAACAAAACTCTCAGGGAAAATCACAGGAAGTAGTTTTATTCAAATACGAGTACTAGACTTTTTCATGACAGTAATCTGATATGTTTTCATTTCAATGTGAAAATAAAAGGAAAAGGAGGAGGATGAAAATACCTGGAAATTCAAAGAAAATGAGACAGCTAAAGAGTGCACGATGAGCAGACAATGAGAGCATGCACAACGAGCAGATAGTGAGATGATGAGGTTGTAGATCACTGAGGATGCCGATAATATAAAACTTGCGAACACAGAAAATAAAATTTAAAAAACAAAAAAACCAATAAAAAAAGAAAATAACAGAGCATAAACCATAAACCTTACCTACTCACCTTCGATTTCTACCCTCCTCGCCCCTGCAAAAATGTAACACAAACAGAGCGAGACAACACCCCTGCAACACCACAACACAAACAAACCAAGACAACACCCCTGCAACAATGCAACAAAAATTGAGCGAGACAACACCCTTGCAACAACACAACACAAACAGACCATGAAACATAACAACAGAGCAACAACATAGCAATGGTAACTTGAATGGTAACAAACCCAAAAATTGTTGCAGTATGGGGGCCGGTATATTTATAAGAAAAATTTCAACCAAACTAATAATTCGGCGGGACTATTAATTCAACCGAACTTTTGTTGCCGCTTTCCCATCTTCGGCCAAAAATATGTTTACCCACACCATTAATGTAAATGATAGAATTAGTTCAGTCGAAATAATTTCAAAACTTCGGTCGAAGTGTTAGGAAAATGAAATTTCCAACCACGTTTCTCACGAAAGTGTAACCCACCTTCGCATTTTTACCCTATAGTTAACCATATGTAAAATAATCAGTATATTAATGTACTTAAGGACATATACATTATTTTTATGCTCATAAATGTATATTTATTAAAAACATTGATGTATAGTAATGTTTACAAATGAAATTAACTGAAGGAATTATAGAACCAAGGGAATAATATTAACCCAAGGGATAATAAACCCATGATATTATTTCTAAAAACACTAGGGTGTATATTCCCTTGAGTTTGTAGTATTAATCCATTGGGTTTATAATATCAATCCCTTCTGGTATATTAGTCTAAGTGTTCATATTCCTATGGTATACAATTATTCATAGGCTTATAATATTAATCCCTTAGGTTAAACATAAATAATGGTCAGCCAAGGGTTTATATACCTTGGATTTATAATATTAGTCCCTTGGGTTTAATAATATTAGTCCATTGGGTTTATAATACCTTCAGGTTTTAGTATTAACCCTTAGGTTTATAATATCAATCCGTTCGGTTTATTAATGTAACAGTTCATATTCCTAGGGTTTAATACTAAAACCTGAATGGATTATGAACCAAAGGAAATAATATTAACCGAATGGATAATAAACCTAGGTGATTAATACTGAAAACCAAATGTAATAATATTAAACCCTAGGGATTGATATTATAAACCCAAGGTATATAAACCCTAAGAAAAAATTTATAAACCCTAAAATAAGCATGGTTGACCATGGTTGACAATGGTTGTTTTTCATTTTGACACAATGGGATTGATATTAAAATATGGTAAACAATGGTTTACCATGGTTGACCATGGTTGACCATACTTGACCATGGTTGATATTATAAATCGAAGGGAATAATAGATTCTAGGGATTAATACTAAAAACCCAAAGGACTATAAATCTAAGGGAATAATATTAAAACCCAGGAATATGAACCCTTAGATCAATAACCTAAGGTATTAATATTAAAACATGGTAGAAAATGGTTGACCATGGTTGACCATAGTTGACCTTGGTTCATATTAGAAACTGAAGGGAATAATAAACCATAGGGATCCATATTGAGACAATCCTTGTCACAATGTGGTGTTGGAGCAAGGTTGACCATGATTGACCATGATTGATTTTCATATCAAGACAACATATGTCCCAACGCAATGTTGGACTATGGTTAACCATGGTTGATTTTCATATCGACAAAATCTTTGTCACAATGTGAAATTCGACCATGGTTCACCATGGTTGACTATGATAAATACTATAAACTGAACGAAAGAATAAAGCCAAGGGGTTAATGCTAAAACCCAAAGGTATTATGAACCCACAAGGATAATATTTAACCCAAGGGACAAATATTATAAACCCAAGGTATATCAACCCTAATATAAATATTATAAACACTAGAATAAACATTCTTGAACATGGTTTATTTCCATTTTGAGACAATCCTTATCCTGATATGACATTAGACCATGGTTTACCATCCTTGATTATGGTTAATTTACATATCAAGATAATATTTATCACAATGCGACATTGGAATGTGGATGACCATGGTTGAAAATGGTTAATTTTTATATCGAGATAGTCATTGTCAAAATGCGACGTCTGACCATGATTATCCATGATTGTTCATGATTTTCATATCCAGACAATTTTTGTCACAATGTGATATGTGACCATGGTTAACCATGGTTGACCATGGTTAGCTATGATTGACCATGTTTAACCATGATTAATATTATAAACCAAAGTGAATAGTAAACCCAAGGCGTTGATAAAAACCCAAGCAAATAACAATATTAAACCCAAGCGAATAACAATATTAAACCCAAGCGAATAATAATAAACCCAAGGGACAACTATTATAAACCCATGTTATATAAACATTGATATAAATATTATAAACCCTTAAATGAACATGTAAACCCATAAATATCTGCAAAATCCTTCGCAGAATAGCAAATGTTGGCTTTATAACACCTTGGGGTTAATAAACCGAACGGGTTAATAATAACCCCCTTGGTTCAAAAACTCAATCCCTTCGCTTATGAAATATATAGTAAAGATATTACAACTATTATTATTATTAACCCAATTTATTAATTCTATGACCCATACATTTTGTAAACCTAGGCAATTAATATTAAAAAATAACGTGATATAAACCCTTGGATAAATATTATAAAACCAAATAAATAATAAACCCAAGCGGATAATACTAAACCCAATGGATAAATATTAGAAACATGAGACATAAATATTAAAGCCCTTAAATAAACATGTTTGACTAGAGATCAACATGGTAGATTTTGGACAACAAAAGTCTTTCTACAATGGAAGGTTGAGCTATGGTTGACAATGGTTGAGTACCTTGAGAACGAACTTTGTCACAATATGAGATCGAAATTTTTTTAACCATGATTTATTTTTCTATTGACACAATATTTGACATTATGCAACATTGAACCATGGTTGACCATGGTTGAGAATGTTAGGTTGTACAAAGAGACAATCCTTATCATAATAACAAAAGTTTTGTTTATAATCCTCTGGCATTTTAATACTAAAAACCAAAGGAATTATAAACCCAAAGGATTATAATCGAAATTGAAATATAAACCTAAGGGGTTGATAAAAACCCCCTGGATTTACAATATCAATCTATTGGAATAGTAAATATCCAGTAAATATATTACTAGTATTACTAGTAAATATTATTATTTTAAACCGAACGGATTAAATCTACAATGCTTATATATTGTAAACCCAATGAGTAATATTAAACCCAAGGATTTGATATTATAAAATCAATGTATATAAACTCGTGAATACATATTATAATCCAAATGAAATAATAAAACCCAAGGAATTATACCAAAAATTGAAGGGATTATAAACATAAGTAAATAAAGCAAACTAATTACATTGCTCAACCCAACTAAAATTAAAGCGAAGTAATCAGAACAATAGTTCCAATGAATTATAAACAAAAGGGAAAAATATTAAACCCATGGGAAAGATATTATAAAGCCACGTATATAGAACAAAGCACAAATAAAGGAAATTCTCACATACTATAAACCAAAATGCATGCAACTATACTAACAAGAAAGTGGAATGTTTCACAAACACATGAAAAAAATATTCAATATAATGGAACAATATTAAACGCTATGAAAATTTCAAAAATCAAAGAAAATTGACAAACAATTTAACATATGACAACAACCACGACAAAGAAATCAAATTTCCTGACATTTAAACCCAAAAAAGAAATATTTTATTGACATTTATTATTTAGAGATTTATTTCGCGTCTCTTAACATCTAAAAATTGTACAAAAATAAATAAATTGAATTACTCAACCAAAACACAACTATTTCATGCGAGCCTCTTCGAAAACACACCCAAAATGGTGAAGATAGAAACACCAATTCAAATCAATGGGATACTTCTCACGATACTTAACACTTTCTAGCCAATCCATTCTTGGTTTCCTCCTAGCTTCTCTTTGGTGCAAATGATACAAGGCTTCCACACCTAATTTCATTACTTTCGACACATGAATATTCCCATCAATAAAACAAGGATGGAAACCATGTTTCTTATTTAGATTTTTGTGAATATAAAAGAAAAAATTTATGGTTGCAACAATAGATTTGATCACTTTAATGTAATAGATGACATCATGGTTGTCCATATCTGCATTTCAATGACATAAATATACAATAAACATTAGTACATAAACAAAGAAATAAACATATATATACAAACACATAATAGTTAGAGAATTTTTATTTTTATATTATCTTTTATAGCCAAAAAAAAAATGAACATAAATCTAATACCATTCAAAATAAGATGAGAAGAAAGAAAGAAATACAATACTACTATATCTAGTAAAATACAAATCCCTCGTAACTAAATAATAATCACTATTATTTTTAATCAATGATACTACAATTTTTAATCAATATTAAAATTTTAAACCCACTAAACCATGGGAGGAAAAAATAAAACCATCAATATAATTCCCAACCACTCTCAAAAACCACTTAGCTCAGTTGAAAA